>OY720678.1:50799390-52077390 GCA_963170755.1 Amphimallon solstitiale | reverse complement strand
CAATTATATCGTAAATAACTAATTTTGTACAATTTTTCTTACAATTTTAAAATTCGAAATATATCACGTCGTCAACATCATAATTGCTACATTAAGGATTTCCCGCCATTTCCCACTGGCCGATACAAATAAAATAATATTCTGGAGATCCGTTTCTCTTACTTCTACCATAAATTATTTGTACGGAAAAATTAAACTTTGCAGCGTACATAAAACCTTTTACATTTATTACGAAACTGTTAAAATTTAGCGCGAAAGTATTTGATTCGGCAATAATACTTGTACTGGTAACACTGGGCGATACAGAGTACAGAGCAAAATAAAGCTTAGAAGAATTAGGTTATGTTTTTAATAAAGAAAATGCAGAATATCACTTGGAACAAAATAATTAGTTTATTATAACAATTAAACGAACTTAAATGTGAAGTCTAATGTAACAAGTTCTCGAAATGTCCACCTTGTCTTTCAAGGCAATAAGCAAGGCGATCTTGAAAGCAACGAAGTGTATTTCTAATAAATTCTGGCCTTATTCCATTACATGCAGTACGTATACGCTCTTTTAGTTCATTCAAGTTGCGTATTCGTACATTGTTGTAAATTTTACTTTTTAGGTAACCCCAAAGAAAATAGTCATTTGGAGATAAATCAGCGGATCTTGGAGGCCATAGTATGGGACCAAATCTACCAATCCACCGTCTTTGAAATAGTTATTTAAAAAATTCCTGATAGCGTTAGTAGAATGTGGCGGGGCCCCATCCATTTGGAACCAGGGTTCATCAACATTCATCATCTCAATTGATGGAATGATATGGTCTCTCAACAAATTCAAATATTTCACTGCAGTGAGGTTACCGTCAATAAAAAATGGGCCAATAAGTCTATCGCTTATTATTCCAATCCAGACATTAACTTTTTGAGGGTACTGTGTTCGGGTCAGGTCTTGAGCGTGAGGATTTGTACGGGACCAGTACCTAATGGATTAATGGATAGGAAATTTAATAATTTTTCATGAATAAATGTAGGGTACAAACTAGACATGGGCGAGATAGGGGAAGTCGTTCCGATTTCACTCAGACTAGACCCACTCGTGTTTTGTCGGCTCTCGGGGAAACCGGTAGGTAATACGGTACCCGAGAGCCGACAAAACAGGAGTCGGTCTAGTCTGAGTGAAATCGGAACGACCACCCCTATCTCGCCCATGCCTAGTACAAACCGAAAGTTCTGAGAGTTGACTTCACCGTTTACGGTAAATGTAGCCTCATCAGTAAAAATTATTTTATTTAAAATTTCTTGGTTTTCATTTAACATGTTAAACATTATTTCACAAAACTCAGTTCGTTTTATATTATCCTCTTCGAAAAGCTCTTGATGATTTGATATTTTGTATGGCCTATATTTAAATTCTTTCAGAGTTTTGTATACCGAACTGTACGATACTCCAAAATGTTTAGCTACATCTAAAAGAGATCCTACAGACCGTTCCTCTACGTAACACAGGATATTTAATTTCATGTCTTCTGTTCGAACATGATTGGTTCTATTTCTTTTTTTGTGAGAATTTAGAACACAACCATTTTTGAAATTTTTTAAAAAAGTTCAGAATTGTTTTTGCACAAGGTATAGGCCTGTCTGGATAATTGACGGAAAACATGTCTCTAACTTGCCTTAAACTATTATTTTTCTGGTACCACATTACTATTGCCACCTTTTCATTTGTGTTGTATTTATCCATGATTTATAAATAAATTATCTATTTTTTTAATAAAATGTATTTAATTTATGAGTTATGTTTGAATAAAAATTCAGAAATATTAGACATAAAAAATGTTTTTCCCGTCATGGCAACCTGATTTAAAAATTAAGTTATGCTATACGTAAATTCTTCATTGGTGTATAACTGGTTGTCTACTATACAGTGACTATATCGCTAATGCATTGACAATTTTTTTTTTATCATTACACATAGGGAAAATGCTATGTGTAATGATAAAAAAAGTGCCCGGTATATAGTACTTGAGGGTGTAACAAATTAGTATAAATAATGACACTGTCTTAGATAGTATTAGAAATAAATCACTAGAGTTATTAATACTATGAACAGGAATCAATAATTTAATCATTTGAAATTTAAGTTGTTACATGAAAGTATTTATTTAAAAAAATTGGTACAGTTACCTATGCTAATCTATGACACCATTCTTCTCAAATTACTTATACTCTTCCTTTAAAGGTGGAAGCACACGTAACACAGGCGTTCTTTGGTTTACTTCCTGAAGCACACATTTAATTCTCAATATCGTTAGGAATTCCTTAGAATTTTACTTTCTTTTTATTTTTTTTTATATTGCCACAAAATTGATATAAATAATCGGTCGATTTATTTGGATAATCAATCAAATAAATGTGGTTTACATTTATAAATGTTCTAGTTATTATTTAAACTGAATCTATGTTCTATGTTGGATTAATATTATTCGTTTTGTATATGTACTTAATTTTATCATGGAATTTAATTACTTAATAAGGTGAAATATATTCCGCAGAACACACATTTGATCCTTGTAAATAAAGTTTATTGTAGTAATAGTTGTTGAATTTGAAATTAACATATTTTTATGTGCAAATATTGGATCATTGTGATACTGCAGAGGCTAGGCTACATGGTAAGGTTGTGATACACACCTCGCTTTGATTATCATTTATATTTAGATGCATAGATGGCGCACTTGTAGTGTGAAAATTATAAATTTCATTTTAGAAAGAGATTTGGTTTAAATATATGTAAGGGTAAGGTATGTAAAGTAAGTTCGCCTGTAATCGGCCACCATCCAGTAGTCGGCCACTGGTGACTTCTATCAAGAATAACTTAAAATTTGGGCAAATATTATGCTACTTCTCTACACAGCTGAAATCTTCCGTCTTCATACAGTGCGAATATCAATTTCTCATTTCCGTATATAAATATTTTATTCCTGTAATTCGCGCGCAAAATATAAGTGTAGTGTGCTGATTGGAGCACCGTGATATTTTAAAAGTGGTAAACTTAGGTAGCCGGAAATATGTAAGTAAGTAAAATTTTATTTATCATTATTAAACCCAATTCGGTGGGTTTTCGGGGATGAACAGAGTTTCAAATAACCTCTATTCGGCCAAAAAGGCCTGATTTATTAACTTTGAAGCTTAAAAAGGCACGGCCGGTCACTGGTGCAAAGATTTACTACAGTTTCTAGTAGTCGGCTCGCCAGGGCGACTACTAGCGCATTATTCAAATTTTATTTTCTTCTTTTTCGTACATATCTATTCAGATACATGTTCGTCTCAATCATATACAGTTTCACAAGCTGATTCTCAACACCAGTAGTTGGCCGTCACACAGTCAATAATAAAAATGTTTTACAACATTGAAAGCAACGGGCGACCTCTAGCAGTGACGTCAAATGCTGATTTTGCCATTTGTCGGCCATAAGATTATAAGTTGGTTTCAGTGCTATTTTCGGAAGAAAAATTTGAAATTACTCATCTTCAGAAGATGGCAAACCACTCAAATCGAAAATTCTTTGCATATTCTGAGGATAGTAGGTATACAAAAGGCGTTTCGATATTCCTCGCTCAACACTACAAGGCCGGTTCAAGGAACAAGCTGCCAACAAGCCACGTATAATGGGTCCAGATCCATATCTAAATGTGGAAAGTGAAAAAAAGTAGCCGAATGGTTAATTAGACGAAGGAAGCTTTAACAAAGAAAGATTGAAACTAGAAAAAATAGAGAAAGAAAATTTGGAAAACGAATAATTAGATGAAGAAAAACTGGATAACGAAAAAGAAAATTAGATAACGAAAAACTTAGGTCAGGCCAAGCATCAGTTGATATATTCATAAAACATTCTAAGAAATCCAAGTCGCAACCATCCACGAGCGCCATTTCTGCCAAAGTATACAGCGCTTATTATATTGACAGAGAAAGATAGAAAGAGGTGAAAGAAAAATGAAAAAATGAGGTGTGGCCACCACACGACTTTCTTATACGTATGAGGGTGTTACTTCCGGTCCGAATTTTGAAATTTCATTTATACAAAAAATATTCCAAATCCAACTCTAAATACTTTTGTACTCTTCATAAATATATATAGAATGCATAATTTACGACATATTTGCAAAAAATCGCTATTCGATAAGAGTAAAAGTGGTACTTCCGGTCTGAATTTTGAAATTTTTTTTACACAAAAGATATTTAAAAGTATGTTCTAAATACTTTTATACTCGTAATGTACCTGCCTAGAAAGCATGACTTGCGAGATATTCGCAAAAAACTGATTTTCGATAAGAGTAAAAGAACTACTTCCGGTAGGAATTTCGAAAAAATTTATTAAAACACTTTTTCTCATATTTAATTTTGAGTACATTTGAATTCTTTATAAATTTGTTTAAACTTAGTAATTGACGAAATATTTGCAAAATTCGATTTTTTCACTGAAGTAAACTACTACTTCCGGTCTGCCGATTTTGCTCAAAATCTAATCAGTTCTCAAGAGGGAGATTATATTCGTAAATACAAAATTTGGAATTGATATCTACAGCGGTTTGACCGCTATCGTGGTCACACACACACAGACACACACACACACACACACACACACACACACACACACACACACACACACAGACACACAGACACACAGACACACAGACATTTTTTAAAAACCACTTTTTTGGTATCAGGGGACCTCAAAACGTGGACATCTGCAAAAATCTCGAGGTCGAAAATTTTCATCATCACAATACTTCCTTATACTACGTATAAGAAAGTAAAAACGGAGAGGAAATGAATCTGAAACCAAAAAGAACACATGGAAGAAAAAATGAGGTGTGGCCACCACACGACTGTGGAAGTGTTACTTCCGGTCCGAATTTTGAAATTTCATCTATACAAAAAATATTCCAAATGCAACTCTAAATACTTTTGTACTCTTCATAAATATATATAGATTGCATTATTTACGACATATTTGCAAAAAAATCGTTATTCGGTAAGAGTAAAAGTGTTAGTTCCGGTCCGAATTTTGATTTTTACTTTCTTATACGTAGTATAAGGAAGTATTGTGATGATGAAAATTTTCGACCTCGAGATTTTTGCAGATGTCCACGTTTTGAAGTCCCCTGATACCGAAAAAGTGGTTTTTAAAAAATGTCTCTGTGTGTGTCTCTCTCTCTCTCTCTCTCTCTCTCTGTCTGTCTGTGTGTGTGTGTGTGTGTGTGTGTGTGTGTGTGTGTGTGTGTCTGTGTGTCTCTGTGTGTGTGTGTGACCACGATAGCGGTCAAACCGCTGTAGGTATCAATTCCAAATTTTGTATTTACGTGTATAATCTCCCTCTTGAGATCTGATTAGTTTTTCAGTAAAATCGGTAGACCGGAAGTAGCAGTTTACTTCAGCGAAAAAATCGAATTTTGCCAATATTTCGTCAACTACTAAATTTAAACAAATTTATAAAGAATTCATATATACTTAAAATTAAAATTGAGAATAATTTTATTTAAAAAGTTTTTCGAAATTCCTACCGGAAGTAGGTCTTTTACTCTTATCGAAAATCAGTTTTTTGCGAATATTTCGCAAATCGTGCTTTTTAGACAAGTACGTTACGGGTATAAAAGTATTTAAAACATAATTTTCAATATCTTTTGTATAAATAAAATTTCAAAATTCATACCGGAAGTGCCACTTTTACTCTTATCGAATAGCGATTTTTTGCAAATATGTCGTAAGTTATGCATTCTATATATATTTAGCAAGAGTACAAAAGTATTTAAAACTGGATTTGCAATATTTTTTGTATATATGAAATTTTAAAATTCGGACCGGAAGTAGCACTTTTACTCTTAGCGAGGAGCACTTTTTTGATAATATCTTGCAAAGTATGCATTCTATAGAGATTTATTAAGAGAATAGAAGTACTTAGAATAGGATTTTGAATAACTTTTGTAAAAAAAATTCTTAAATTTCTATAATTTGAAACGCTTATACGTATAAGAAAGTCGTGTGGTGGCCACACCTCATTTTTTCTTTATCCAAAAGGTATTGAAAATTAAGTTCTAAATACTTTTATACTCCTAACGTACCTGTCTAAAAAGCATGACTTGCAAAATATTTGCAAAAAACGGATTTTCGATAAGAGTAAAAGACCTACTTCCGGTAGGAATTTCGAAAAACTTTTTTAATAAAATTGTTCGCAATTTCAATTTTAAGTACTTATGAATTCTTTACAAATTTGTCGAAACTTAGTAGTTGACAAAATATTGGCAAAAGTCGATTTTTTCACTGAAGTAAACTACTACTTCCGGTCGGCCGATTTCGCTGAAAATCTAATCAGTTCTCAAGAGGGTGACTATACTACTAAATGCAAAATTTGAAATAGATACCTACAGCGGTTTGAGCGCTATCGTGGTCACACACACACGGACAGACACATAGACAGACACACAGACACACACAGACACAGACATTTTTTAAAAACCACTTTTTTGGTATCAGGGGACTTCAAAACGTGGACATCTGCAAAAATCTCGAGGTCGAAAATTTTCATCATCACAATACTTCCTTATGCAACTAGCAGAAGTGTGCTGTCTGCGAAGAGGAATTGTAGAGTGATGCCGAAGAAGAAGGTGACGAAAATGTTGGATGTGATACTTGCCCAAGGTAGTTGCATTTAAATTGTACTAAGCTTGTAGGACAGTCATATGATGATGTTAAAAATGAAGATTTCTCCTGCGATTTCTACTGACGATGAATAATTTAAAACGCATTAAGTATTGAATTTTTATATTTACAATTACCATGACATATTTAGATATCTAGTAATTAATTTTTTTCCTCAAGAGTTCATTTCTGTTTCTTGTGAATCGAAATATAATGTTATTTTTATTTATTTATATGACTATTAGGAATTTAGTGTTTTTTTGTTACTTTATTTATAAAGAATTTGTTTTTGGTTATGTACACTTATTTATTTAGAGGTAAATATACATTTATTTTTTCTTTACTGATTTCACCCTTTTACATAGTTACTTTCATTGAAAAGCCAAAAAACAAGAAAAAATAATATGAAGGCACAAAAAGTTTATACGAATCTGGTGAAAATAAAGTCACTAGATATATAGTATATATATAGTGACTTTAGGTGAAAATTGACTAGGCCGACATCTGGTGTACCAATGGCCGACTACTGACGTGTAAGTGGCCGACTACTGGCGAATTCACCCTAGAAATAAAATAGAACAATTTGAAGTTATATTTACCTAGATTTGAAAATATTCTCGTGAGGGACAATACAATAGACTGATATGTATATGCTAATTAACACGAGCTAATAAGTCAATGATTGTTGAAAAAACTAGAACATGATAAATATTTCAGAAATCGTCAGATGGACTATAAAAAACACATAATGAAATCAAAAGACATATACTCAAACATCTAATGATCTTAAAATTAAGATTGATATGCCATACTAATGCAAATAATTATTACCTAATAAAATTGGAGTATTCATAAATTTAGAAATTAACATCTGAATATTGTGAATTACACAAATTTAAATTTATGACCAGAAAAATATCCAATTCATTTTTTGAAATCACAACTTTTCAATTTTATTAGAAATGAAATATTAAGAGCAGAGATAGATCCAATATGTTTAATATAATAATCAAATAAGTAAGGCGAAATTGATTTTGCGTTTAACTGAAAGTTCACTAGTTATGAATATGTTTGTATATTGTAGAACTCATTAATACTGATATATTCTGCATTAAATAGTTTTCCGAATTTCTCACAGTTACTGGAGTTATCAAGCAAGCCTCTAGGATGCCAATTCCGTAGGTATCACTTTGCTCCATGTAGTGTTACTAGCTCTATTCTACCTAGTATTAATTATTAAACATATTTTAAATAAAAATTATAGAGAATTAGGTTAATTATTCATTAACTACTCTATTAATTCCAGTTCTTTAGCTGGTTTAATTTTATCTGTAATTTGTTCATTTTTTGTTTGTTCAACATTTCCAAAATTGATTTCGTAGGGCTAGAACATCCTGTATATTTTGACACATTCTGAACAAAAATTTGTTTTCATAATATGTATGTAAAACTATAAGTAAAAGAAGTTTTATTAAAAAATGTGTGTTGGTGAATTACTTGGCAGATGTTAATAGCAATGGTGAACAGTAAACTTAGCGTACGGTGTGTATATTATATAAACTAATAAATAGTAATATAGGTGATGTCAAAGCAAAACATACTAAAAATAAACAATACAGCTGCTTTACCACTAGTATAAAAATTAGTTAATTTGCTTATAAGTTAGATATTCATGTACGGAATAGCAATATCTATGCAGCAGACATCTTTTAATTTCAGTTTGAAATTGGATTTAATATTAAAACTGACTAGTATTATAATTATGGTATTTACTTATCTTTTTCATTCCAAAATAAAGCAATAATATTCTATTCAACTATAAACAATCTACTTTTGCTGAGACGTATTGATTTCCCTTTTTCACACAATCCACTGTGTCCTGTCTTTCTCAACTTCTTGCTTTTTATAGGTTTTATGTCTTAACCTTTTGAAAAAAAAAGAATGTTTGTAACTAGCACTGATCTTCACTTCTTTAGTCTCTTGCTTTTGTCTCAGTTCTATCATCATATTTTTATAAGAACCTAGAAGTCACTTCTGAATTTTCCAAATTTTAAGAGCAGATTCCATCTCAGACACGTATAGCAAGCTTTGATACAAATAAAATACCAGTTCATTTATTCAACGTTATGTAAATATTTAGATATGGAAATAAAAACTGTGGTATTTATTTAATTTAAAATGACCTTGCAATCTCTGTAAATAATACGATTTTCTCGTACAGCCCGACTTACACTGTAACTTACCAAGTGATTACTTTTCACTGCTCATGACCGTACAAGTGCTTGCGTTAGGAATTCCAGCATTCATGAAGTCTATTTCTAATTTTCAGCAATTTTAACGGGAGGGTTCGGTTTTCATATACTTTGAAGTCCTTACGCTTCAAAATATACAAAACGGACAACAATTTCTGTAGCTTGAAAACCTTTCGCGGTGTTGTGCGAAGTTTCAGCTTTCACATAAGCTTAGGATTTTACTGCAATAACATCAAATTGTATAACATGGAAGCTTTGATTACTTCGCATTCAGTTGCCTGTTCATAATTTCGAACATATATGACTGGGAATCTGGAGCATTAGTACGCCATTTCCACTTGTCAAATTAATGAGTGCCAAGTTCTTTGAGTGTGACAACATTTTGACATCTTTCTTGACCTTCGAAACAGAGACTACGTTAAACCGGTTAAACACTGTTTTCTATTTTCAAAGTTTGAACTGAAGATGTTTTTGTAAAGAAAATGTGAACTAAATATTGTCATCAAGTACGTTACACATTGTTTCGTCTTTATCGTTTTTTACTTTACATAATCCGGTACATAACTGTCATCGTACTTTAGTGATAAATAATTTTGTATCTAACAGCATTCAAGCATTCCACAAAGCCTGTTTAATAGGTAAATACTTTTGTTTTCAAAATATTGCTTGTAATAGGTACTTACATTACAAATGACTAAAAATTGAAATTTATTTCTTTAATTCTACAAAAAGCAACTTCCGTTTATTCGAAATCTTCAGTAGTTTTTAGTAATTAATTCTCTCATTATGCCAACGTGAATATTTTCTCTTCATCTCTCTTTCTCTCATCCCATCGTCCTTAACCAAATATAGACAACACCAAAGCAACTGTTCGGAGATTATATTGACTTAGTACACTATTGAGAACGTAATTTCGGCCTGTCGGTTCATCCCGACGGCGGCGGTGGCAGCTCGATCAGCAAGCCTCCCTCATTCTAGGAGCCACGCGACCGGGTCGTCGATTGCAATCGATCTGTTTAAATTCCGGACGATGCATTTAAATTAATGGAGATTTAAATTCGAAGCGGCGTTTTATCTAATGGCCATTAAACGTTTTTAACTCTAAATTGAAGGCCGACAACTTCTTAGTTGTATTTGAACTTCAGCTGATATTTACATCTTTCAGTATATAATTTTAAAACTGAACTGTAAGCATAAACAATGTATAATTAAATGTGTTGATTGAAAATTAAAAAAAAATCTTATGTTTAAAATTAAAATATGTAATCCAAACCTGAGTAATTAATTTAAACTCTGTTATTTTTTAACCTTGGAGGGGAGTTTTTTTTATGTTATTTATTGTTTTGTACCTAGCTATGAAACCAATATGCTATCGCGACAATTTTCTTACACGACGCTTCTGTGACATGTTATAGTCATCTCGAAGTTTGGTTAAAATCGCTTAACATGTGTTACTTTTGGATTAGTTTAAAGAAGACAAAGTAAGTAAATTGAAACATGAATACAGAAGTGTCATATAATTTTTATCAAAAGAAGGCAGTAGCCCATGAGAGAATGCGATAGTGTATGGACAAAATAGCCTGTCCTATTTCCAAGTTAAATTTTGGTGAAATGAGTTCAAATGGGACAGAGAATCCATTCATGATGACCCAAGTGTGGAAGAACTCTAGAAGCACAAACTGAAGAAATAATTAACAAAGTTGAAGATTTAGTATAGACTGAACGCCTAGTAAAAGTTTCAGTTATTTCTAAAGAAATAGGAGTATCAGAAATGAGTGTTTTTAAGATTCCAAGATTTGGGAATGAGCAATGTCTCGGCATGATGGATTTCCATGCTGCTCAGTCTCGAACAAAAATTGTGTAGACGACAAATTTCTGACTTTTTTTCTCAAGATGAAGATTTCTTAAAAAGAATTGTGACCGAGAATGACACTTAAGTATACTAGGAATCCTCCCACCAAACAAGGGTTCAAGAAGACAAAAACGTAATTTTCTGCGGGAAAAGTGATGGCTAGAGTTTTCTGGGACGCGTTTCTTAACACTTAAAAAACACTTGAGAGGGCGTCGATTTTTATAGAATGAAGACCTGAAAAACGTTGTAGGATCGTATTTTTTGGATTTACCAAAGAATTCTTTTTGGAAGGCATAGCGTTATTAATGAAGCTTGGAATAAATGTGTTAGTGTTAATGCTTCTTACTTTGAAAAATAAAATTTTATTCGTGTTCTAACTCGTTTCTTAACTACATTTCCTCTGTTCTACAATGTGTTTTTTATAATATGTTTTGGATATTTCACAGATAGGCAATGATATGGTGGTATAGTGTACAACTGTATGACCGTGTTCTTCTACTAATATGTCAGCAATATATTTTTTTCTGGTTTGTTACTAAAACAAAAAATGTTACCACAGTAAATGGAAAATACTTTAATAAGTCATCTGCTCTCTTATTAGACCTTTCTACCAGGAATTATGGGGACATTTATCATATAAATCGCTATGATAACGAGCAGTTACTTGACTCCTTTGAGTCCTTCGCAGGTACAATTGTTCCAGGTCAACTTTGTCGTGCCATCTAGGGCCATGCGTTCCACTGACACCTTTTCAATGCCCAGACCGAGAACTAACATGCTTTTAAGGGCGCCTCACTCCCATAAATGTGATGGATATATTTCCTGAATGTTTCACGTAGGCTGATGATCTCTGGATGTACATCACGTTATTCTTATTTTCTATATTGTTTATGTTTTGTAATTTCAATTTCAGTGTATTATTAGTTTGTAGGAAGCAACTGCTCACCTAAACTTATATATTGATTTTGTCCTGTAAGTGGAGTTTGTAACTCTCTTGGATAATAAATACATTATTATTAAACCAACTTAAGAAATTATTTCTATCTATTTCACCATGGTAATCGGGATTACTAGTATTTGAAGAAAATACTGAAGGAGCACCATAAAAATAAAACCATTACATGTATTTGCATGAACGATTATTATAAAAAATGCAAAAGGTACAAGATGCAACGATTATGATCCTAAGGGTAAAGCAAAATTTGTGTTATTTAAAACATATTTCAATTTTAATGCAAAGTATTAGGTACCTCTTGCTGTCAAATCTCAACTTTTGAACACTTTTATGACCATCGTCCTACCATGATCTTGTTACAGTGATATTTTCAAAAGTACTTGTCTCATCCAAATAGACACATTTCATTGGTTTTTCAAATTGTAAATTATTCATATATTTTCTTAGACAATTAGTTCGAGCAAACGCAACATGTGTTTGTTTCTTTCTGTGGACAGTCATTTCTATAATTGAAATCACTATCTGCTGGTACTCTACCCCAAGAACTCAACAGACCCATCAAAGATATGAGTGTAATATTTCTAGTAAAACTGGTTGAAGTAACGCCAACATTATTATTTTTATTTAATATTAATCTTTAATATAATCCTGTAATTATTACTATGTACTATGTATAATTTATTTGACATTAATAAAATTATAAATTTAGAAATATATAACGTAATTATGTTCGTTATTATGAAATTGGCAATACAGACGTCATTATTTTTTGTTTATGACGAAAGTGTATAAAGTGAGTTGATTCGTGCGTTCTGGTATACATACATTGATCACACAAACATTCCCTTAATCTCTTGCACCTTTTGCATTTTTTATAATAATCATCACAATCATAAAATTATGTAAAAGATAAATATTTGTTTTCTTTTTTATTTATTTTTTCATTCCTGTTTTATCTTTTGTCTCTATACTAATTAATCATTTCTATTACTAATTTTAGAGTATAATTTGAAACAAACAAGCAGACAAATAGATTTATAATTTCAGCCTCATTGCAAGAATTTAATTAATATAATTTAATATTAAAATAATAATAATATTAATAAAAAATAATAATAGTAACTCTTTAGTGACCACCAGGGTTGGTCTGTGTCGACAATGGTCGCAATGTCGAGAAGTTGGGAATGTCGGGAATGTCGACAAAGTCAACAATGTCGACAATGCCATAAAGACATAATATAAATTTGAAAAACATGTTTAATGAAAAAAAAATACGTTTATTAGCTTTGGGATTCTATGTTGCATCAAACAAATTCTTGTTGAGTAGTAGTTTAATATTCAAAGAGTGAGGACGTACCTATTTTTATCGGCTCTGCATACCGGGTGGTGCAATAGTGTGTCGGCGGAGCTTAGTGTGAAAACTAATAACGCTGCAGCAATGTGACTTTAAGTACGTATGTAGTATGCGACTGTGCATTTTCTAATTTTATTTACAAATATACAGGGTGTTCCAAATTTTCGCAACCACATTCAACTTTTTTATTTTAAATACATTGCTATACTTTCTAGATATTATAATGATAGCCATTCAAATTATCTTTGCAATGATATATGGATATGTGCACTTCAGACTGTTCGTTTTGATTTTATTGATAATATTGTTAAAATCTTGACAGTTGCAGCATCTAACATTTTAAGCTGTAGTCTGTAAATGGGTAGAATGCCTCACGTAACTCTTGTGTTACTAATTTATGGACTAACACGTTATTTGTTTTGAGGTTGAACAAAGTGAATAAATATACAGGGTGTTAAATATGTCGTGTCTAAGTTATCGATTTTTATTGGTTATTTTCTCGTCTTTTTTAAATCTAACCTATAATATTTTTATAAGTCAGCATATTCCTTGTAAAATCGCCTTTAAAATGGTACCAATAACAGTACTTATTTCTAGTATTTTCAAAGTTATAACCCTTTAATGGGATATACTCATGTTTATAATATGCAATATGTGGGGCATCTAATAGTTGGTTGGCCTTGGTTTAAAAAAAATGGCTGTACAACCAAACGTCAAATCTCTACTTCAAAAGTCCATAAAAAGTCGTTTTCTGTATTTTCTCTTTTCTGTAATTGCGTTTTGTTGTTATAAATTAAGTTCGGCTAGTGAATTATTAATTTCCGTTTGTTTGTTAGTAGTTGTTACGTGTTATATTTACCTTGTTATCAGTTATATCGCTTTATTGACATTATTTCTCATTTAGATACCATAATAGTTTATTGTTGTTTTTGCTTTAAAATGAATTTTTCGAAAGAGGAGCTCATAGACATGGTATTTGCTCTTGGCGCTAGCAACAGAAATCCATTTTTAGCATCAAGAACATATGCGATGGAATATCCCGACCGAAGAGCACCGGATAGTAAAACGTTTGAAAATTTGTTAATAAGGTTTCTTCGAAGGGGTTCAGTGAATTACGTCGAACATGAAAGAAGTAAGACTATGATTACAGAAGATAATGAAGTGATAGTCGTCCAGTCCATTGTGGAAAATCCGCACGTATCTACAAGGATAATTTCGAAACAACACGGGATAGAAGTCACTGCTGTAAAAAGGATTTTAAAAAAACATAAGTTTCACCCTTACAAAATTCAAAATCATCAAGGCTTATTACAAACGGACTTTGAAAGGAGACTAGTGTACTGTGAATGGCTACTTTTACAATTACGACACGATATAACTTTTCTAGATCATGTGCTTTTCACAGATGAAGCAACATTTGCTAATTGTGGAACCACAAACAGAAAAAATACCCATTATTATGACACTACAAACCCACATTTTGTTCAGCCCATTTTATATCAACAAAAATGGAGTGTTAACACATGGGGAGGCATCATAGGAAACACTATTATTGGTCCATTCTTTTTTGATAATACTTTAAATTGTTCAATCTACACAAATTTCCTACAAAATAATTTACCATTGCTATTAGAAGGCCTCCCAGATAACGTCATCAGGAGATTGTGGTACCAACATGATGGTGCACCAGCACATTATGGTGCTGCTGCAAGAGCACATTTAGATAGGGTATTCACCAATAAGTGGATTGGGAGAGGAAGTTTGATAAGCTGGCCACCACAATCACCAGATCTCACACCTTGTGATTTCTTTCTGTGGCCAACTGTAAAAAACATTGTTTACGCAACACCTCCTACAACGGCAGAGAACATGCAGCAACGAATAAGAAACGCTTTTCTTCAATTAAGTGAGAATAACTTAGCTGAGAATGTAAGTCTGTCGATACAGAGACGGTTGAGAGCATGTGTAGAGCAGAATGGAAATATATTTGAACACATTTTAAATTAAGATTGTTTTATTATCGAAAATTTTCAAAATGTATTTCTAAAACTAATGATAAAGCATTTAAAAAACAGGTGTTTGTTAAAATTACTTTGTTTTATTTTCATGGCCAACCAACTATTAGATGCCCCGCATTTTGCATGTTATAAACATGAGTATATCCCATTAAAGGGTTATAACTTTGAAAATACTCGAAATAAGTACTATGTTATTGGTACCATTTTAAAGGCGATTTTACAAGGAATATGCTGACTTATAAAAATATTATAGGTTAGATTTAAAAAAAACGAGAAAATAACCAATAAAGATCGATAACTTAGACACGACATATTTAACACCCTGTATATTTATTCACTTTGTTCAACCTCAAAACAAATAACGTGTTAGTCCATAAATTAGAGACACAAGAGTTACGTGAGGCATTCTACCCATTTACAGACTACAGCTTAAAATGTTAGATGCTGCAACTGTCAAGATTTTAACAATATTATCAATAAAATCAAAACGAACAGTCTGAATGGCTATCATTATAATATCTAGAAAGAATAGCAATGTATTTAAAATAAAAAAGTTGAATGTGGTTGCGAAAATTTGGAACACCCTGTATATTTGTAAATAAAATTAGAAAATGCACAGTCGCATACTACATACGTACGTAAAGTCTCATTGATGCAGCGTTATTAGTTTTCACACTAAGCTCCGCCGACACACTATTGCACCACCCGGTATAGTGCAGTGTCGAAAAGAAAAATATTGTTATTTATTATTGAGACATAAATAAAATTGTGATGATGTAAACTATTAGTGAAATACATCGATGAAGCAAATGGATGATTAATCATTTGTCAAGTGGGTCAACATATATTAAACACCAAAAATATGTCTAACAATAAGTGCTATATTTGCCGCGTGGAATTCCGAAGAACAGAAAGAACTGTAAAGTGTTTCGTATGTGAGGAAGAGAGACATAGTAAATGTGCTGCAATTAGTGACGAAACAGCTAAAAAGTTGAGTGACACGGATATTATTACATATTGCTGTGACCACTGTATTGGTTAGGCATTATAAGATAAATAAATAATTAAGTAATAGGATAAGGAAACAATTTTTAGTAGTAAGCATAATTATTGATACATGAATTATGAGTTGCATAACCGCAACGGCGTAATGTTATTATGTTAGGTATATGATAATTAAAATTGAAACAAAATTTATTTGAAAGGTACAAAAATAAACACAAAAATAAAATTCATGTATTCTATATTTATAGAAACGAGGAGCACAAGATGCAATTTCAGTATACAAAGGCCGAACCAAATTTTATGCATTGTGTAGGAGTGGCATTAAATATATTGAGTAGTAAACCACTATTCAAACTTAATAATGTGTTAAAAATAAATAACAGAGAGAGAGAGTAATGATGAAGGATGGAATAGTCAAAAGAGTTAGTCATTTGATGCCGTAAAGTTGTATGAAAAGGGTGAAATTAGACATTCACGACATGAAAACATTTTTCATCATGAGTAGACGTAATAAATAAAATAAGTTTATAAAGATTGTTATTTGTTAGACATGCTATGGTCACACTTAAGAATATGATAAATACCTGACACTTATATCTAAGCATAATTTTACAAAGGAATATGTAAAAAGGTATATTTTTTATTCGACACGAGGTAATAAAGCAAAAACTTCAGTAATAGCAGGTTAAATCCAGTTTAATCCAGGAAAATTCCAGAAATAACAGGATGTAATTGGTTTAATCTGAATAAATCTACAAAGAAAAAACAATGTTTAATATTGTTAACAGCTGCTTGAAAATTAACCTACACGAAGACGAGAGAGGATGGTTTGAAGACAGGAATGGAGTTGTCACGGTCCAGGCTCCTAACGATGTAATTAAAGAAGGAAGTATTCCAGTCATATGCAATGTATTTCCTATTATTACTAAAGGAAATGTCAGCAAAAGAAAAATACGGATACTATTAAACAATGGAAAAAGAAAGTATTTAAACAATGATGAAAGTGGTAAGGAATTCATCTATAAACATAATAAGGGATGGCGTTAATGGAAAAAAGAATGTACCTACCCAAGATAAGAAAATCGCAAATGTGCAAAGACATTAACAATAATAAATAATTTATGTGCGTGTATTTTGTGTAATTTATAAATGTCAAAATGATATGGGTACAGGTCAGCCTAGGGAAAACGTGAAGAAAATAAATATGAGCAGGACAATGCCAACATAAACATTAGTGCGTGGACTGTGGCGCCGCAGATGAAGAATGTTTTTTTTCAATGACCGAGAACGAATATAAGACCGGGAACGACGAAAAGATGAGAGAAATCGCTGATCTTCGGGAGAAGTTACTAATCTTTTAAATTGCTCTGTTTGATGATTGCAGGCGTATAGATACACTGCATAGAAATCATTTGTAGTAAATGTATTGAGTTATTTTTGATTTTCAATAAGTATGGTACTTTATCATATTATAATTAGTTTATTGTTTCATTTTTTCTTATTATCATTAATATGGTAGATCAATATCAAGAAGAATTTGATGAAATGTATGAACATTATAAGTAAGTTTTTCTTGAAATAAATTATGTTAAAGATGCTATGTGAAAATATTCATCTTTAGCAAAGGGATTAACATTGTTAATAATTTGAATAGAAATATTATTTACTTTGCTATAAGTAGATTAATTTAACAAGTCATGGGAGTATTGTTAATAATGTTAAAAGGGCATTGATGGCACAACGTGGGAATGTTTGTCAGTAATGTTAACTATACATTATTAACAAGTTATTAAATAAAATCTTAGTAAGGATTTAGTATATTTAATTACGTAAAAGGTAAGAACATTTTTGATGGACAATAGCCAATTTGTGGTATGTACATACAACGTGTAAATATTTGCATATGATGATTGGTGACAGTCTTATCAAGGTGTTTTCTGCTCTGCGAGATTTTGTATCTTCAGGGGCATTTCGTGAGAATGAATGTCTTTGTTGAAATGAAATTTCTGTGTCGTAAAGGAACAAAATTATTTCTTTGAAACTATACAATATTAGAAAGTTTAAACTTAGCAAAGAGTAATATTTTATTTTAAGAATCTATATGATATATTTAAAAAGCAATGTGTTATGCTCATTTATAAAGCGATGTGTTTTTCGTACATGTAAAAATATGAATTTTTGTTGTTGTTTTGTGATTGGAAAGTAAAAGGATAATTTCTTTTACAGCCACATGTGGCAAAGGAATTTATTTAAAACGAAAATGAAAAGTGTGAACACATGGATGTTAAAACTAACATCAAGCAGTAAATAATTACTGTGACTTACATATATACCTTTATACGTAAAACGTATAAGCATATATGCATGTGTTTGAGATACACACATACATTAAGTGCTATTGTCGACAATCGAACGCACAGACACCGGTGTTTCGACCTATGAGGTCTCACCAGTGTGCGTGGAGATTCTCGACAATAGCTTCAAGACTTAAATCGCTGCTTATGTCATTTTAGCGTGTTAAATGCAGTGAGGATGCATAACATAGGTACGTAGACAAGGATGTCTCAGATAAAATTAAAATAGAAAAAAAAATACTTAGATAAGAAAAAGAAGAACTATGGAAATATTATATTGTCTGTTCAACCGGCGATATATTCCAGCATCATAGACAGGGCACAAATAAATATAGGATGGAAAAAATGTAAGGTGTATGAACAAATAGTTCGATGTTACAAATGTGCAGGGTACAATCATTTTGCTAAAGAATGTAAAAATGCGGAAACATGTGGTAATTGTGCTGGTAGTTATTTGACAAACAAATGTGATAGCGTAATTATATATGAGAAGTGTATAAATTGTGTAAGAACTAACGATAAATTTAAAATGGACATTGACACTAATCACACAGCGTTTGATAGAGATTGTATACATTACAAACGAATAGTAGATAGGCAAAAAACGAAAATTAAATATGTGTAACAATTAGATTATAAGTAGGATTAATTTGCTCAGTAATGATTTAATTGTAGTTTTTTAAATAAAGAATATCTGAATAATTAGTCCGTAATTATATTATAGAAAAAGTTTTAGTTTCTAAGTAATATATTTGTATATTTTAATAGCAATTGCTAATAAGGATTATTATTATTATTATTCCGATTGTGAATCCGACTGACTAACCTCGAAGTATTGAGATCTTAGTGAAGAATAAATGTGGGACAGCTTTTTTGAATTCTCAAATGTGAGTCTATTCCGCAATAGAGTGAGAACTTGATCTCAGTTAGAAAATAACCTCTCAATTCGAACGGAAGACACCTGTATTCGTAGTAATTTTAATGCTAAATCACTGAGAATAGAGCATTCCAGTTTGGCCATTCGCCAAAAACGCAAGGGCTTTTTAATTCCCATTTGAAACAAAGTTCCAGAAATACCTGCAACAAAAATAAATAAATTATATGAAAGGAAAGATTGTAAACATATCCATACTACATTTAGTGTTAAACTGATCCCATTCTTCAATTCCTTGGTTATTAAGGATTTTTAATAAAACTCATTAATTTTTTTACGATTATCTGATGTGAGTTTCGATGCCTCATAAGTTGGATGTAAGTAATACGCACTTAGCGAATAAACATGTAAAGCCATTTCTTGCCTGTGCTTTAATTTCTCTTGGAAAGCTTCTGGAAATTTTAAATTTAGCTAAAGGTGTACTGCACTGCCACTGATGTATCAGAACTCTGACAAGTATTAATGAGATTGCAAATTGTGTTGTGCAATTATAAATTTTGTTGGACTTCATCAACGAAGCGGTAGTTATACAGTAATTCAGTAACTTTAGTTTGATTTTTTTTCGTTACGGCCAAAATCCGCTTCATATATGGGAAATTGTCCAGTAAACTTTTAAAAGAATTACAGATGAGCACCATCGTGTTTCAGATGGAAGTTTAATTCTATGTTCTCCGTTGTTAAAAATAAGTTTCTCAAAATCAGGTTGCTTAAATTCTTTCAGCACAAGAATGAAGTTCTCTACTAACTTTTTGTCTAACGCATCTTCTCCCAATAGGTTTCCGGTATGGTTATTGCAAGTGCAGTACCACATAGAGTGTTCAGCAGAGAACCTATTTTAACCATTGGGCTGGCATTATCTGACACTATACAATATCCATCGACATTGTATTTTTCTTTGTCAATTTGTCGGGATGTACTGATTATTGTTGTTCTCCAGTTTCTGCTTGGTAGTTAAATCCCATGCGTCTATAAACGCTTTTTCACAATCAGTAGTCTGTAACACTGTAACAACTGATTTTGTGTTACTAGAAGAATTTTTCCATCCGTCACAGAAAATAACAGACTCAGTTCTGGAAGCACTATCAATACAGTCTTTATAGCATTTTTTCTAAAAGAGTAGTACTAAGACTTTTCCGGAATCTTGTCTAAGTATGAAGGAGGAATTGTGTTCATAAATTTTTTAAATAATGGGGACTCTACAACACTGAACTGCAAGTTGCAACCAAATATAAATTTAGCTAGTGCACTAGTTATTGCTTCTTCTTGTTGTGCTTGCAGTATGTCAACGTAATCAGTGACTTTCTTACATCTCTTTGGAAGTGCTGGTTTGGTTGAGAAAAGTAAACGTCTTTTACCCAGTGAGCCAGAGGTTGTTGGTATGTTACCCTTATCATCATTGTCACTAGTATCAGCTGAGTTGTTCAACGTCTTGAATTCATCTACTGTTGTCATTTTAGGTGTACATAAATTGTTAAATAAATTAGTTGATTGCATGTCGTAGCCACGAGAGGTACTGGGCAACATTGCAAGAATTTCATCTGTATCTCTTAATGTTATATTTTTTGTCGTTGGAATTAACGATGAACTATCTGACACAAGAGAAAGAGAACCATTTTCGAACACGTCGTATTCAGAAACATTTGCGTTCTAGAAAAAATGACAACATAGAGTTATAAATATAACTTTAATTATAGTGATTTTAACATACTTCTAGACTGACTGAAGACAGTTTGTCTTCGTACTTTGTTGTCCTCTACTATTTGTCCTTATCTTACACACATTTCTAAAAATACACATTAGAATTATCAATTTAGCATACATTTTCCCACAAAATGGACAGAATTTGTTACAAATCCTTCTTACCTATGAATTTGCAATCGTAGTACGCCCGTATTTTTAACAATGTTCCCACATATATAGCATTTTGCAGCAGGCTTGTTATTATGTTTTATCAGATTAAATTTTACAAAGTTTTCATTTGGTTTTCTTCCTCTGCTGTTCATTTGTAAATAATACACTTATAAATTAAAACAGCTTAGTGCAGCATTAGAGCAAAACACTTTGAGCGGACCCGGACGACTTGCACTGAAATTATAACCTCACATTTTTACATTTTTGTCATCGAAATTTTTGTTGACATTTATTGACATTGTTGCATTTGTTGACGCATTGTTGACATGTCGACGTCAACAAATCAAATCGACCCGTCGGCGCCCATCCGTGAAGACCACTCAATCAATGCTTCGGAGGGTATCCATATGAGTTTATAAATTATATTATATTATTAAATAGGACTATGATTTTATGGAAATAAGTAACACATGTTCATGCCTACATACATTTTAGAAAGAACATCTAATTTACTTGCATTAATGCAAGTTCGTTTTGTGTAGCAAACTCAACCAGCAGATCTTGCTCATTTATTAATTAAAAAACAATTAAAAAAGTTATTATGTCATATTATTTAAAATGATTCTTCTAATTTAACAGATAAAAATCTTAAACATACTTAGCAATTATGTCTATTGTAAACTAACCTCAGTTGTAACACAATATCTAGTTTTATATTTCAAAATATATCATGAGCAGCTTCAGCGCAATTTAATGCTGTATAACTTCGGAAGCGATTGGATGTAGGAGTTGTCCATTTTCATAATTCACAGGCGCGGCGAGTCGCGAACCGCTTTGGATGGGGAAATTTCATTTCACGGATTTGCGTTTGGAAATGATTTTTCTTCACCAATGAATTTATCTGATCAATACTTCATTATATGTACTGTGATTTGAACTTTCGCATAGAATAATATTCTTATTCAACTGTTTATTTTTCACCGTTTACATTATATTTGGTAAATTTAACAAGGAGTCCCAATTATTTAGAAAACCGACCAATTGGGTAAAACTGGAGTACCAATAGCTGTTATATGTTGAAGGACATTATTAAAAATAGTAATAGAAGGAGAATTTATATATATTTATTTTATATATGGATAAATTTAAGCCTCTAGATCCGTTATAAATCGCTTATTTCCAAGTCTGGTTAAATCAATCTTTTTCGCGAAATAAAATAGTGTGCCATGTGGTAGCGCACTCGTCGATCAATTCCAGAACCGACAAAAACGCTTCAAATTCAATGGTAAAAACCTAAGCCGGCTAATGCACCTATGATATAGCTTTCTACAGTGCGCTGAATGGAGAGGTCGGATGGTAATAGGACAGCTGATTTATATCAACTTGTTCAGCGACTCATTATTAGTATAATATAAAGTTTTGGCACTATCGCTTTAGTAGTCTTTTAACTATCGTCGCCCAAGCAACTTAATCGGAAAGAAGATGTAAAATATGTCTGTTGATACCATAATAATCTTTTAATAAAACACTTTGGAAAAAATTGGAAGGAAATAAATGCATGTGGATGATTACAGCTCGGTACTGCAATAATGAAATATAGAAGAGGTTGAGAGGCGCGATCAACAAATGGAAATAAAAGATGAAGAGAATGAAGAAGAATAATACTATCTACCTGAAGAGTACATAACTGACAACAATGTTTTACTTTCTTTTTATAAATGTGCTGTTTTTTGTTCATATATTTTTTTATGTAAACGTCGTTTTTTTAATAAGATATAAATCTATAGTGTTCATATAACTGTAGATTAAAATTCTGTCATGTAAAGCATTGTTAGTTCAAACTGGGGTAATGCGTTGCTAATTTAAAAGGTAAATCCAAAATCCATTTTTGAAGTGTAAACTTCTTTGGGCGCATTGCGGTGATTGTAGGCACTGAACAAGACTGACCGTCACGCTCGGATATGTAACGCTCGTTCGGGTAATGTCGGCTCGAGTCGACTAAGGGAACAAGATAAATATATCATATAGAGGTATTTAATTTCAATTAAATTGAAATTTAAATGAATAAATAAATTCATGTCCCAGAGCCGCCTGGGTGAGAGGCCGGCACTTAACCATTAGACCAAGCGCGGGGATCGTAAGCGAGTATTCATATCGTCTACTTATATATATACATACGTCCAACCGACCGTTATATGGGAGAGCATGACGTATCAGTCGTATAATACGTTGCTGAATATTATATGCGTGTATTTCGTATTATTAACCTCGCCTTGATGAAGTTTACACCTCTGCTGTGTGGTTTTAAGCACACCCATTTTTTTGTTTTTATAATTATTATTCATTTTTAATAAACTATACGAATTCTAAAATTGTTTGCTTAATATTGTTTTTATTACATTCTCAAAATAATGTATACTTAATATATCTTAGTTTTTCCGAACTCCTGAAAAAGATGTTAATATAAAATAGGTAACTCATATAAAGAGACGTGATTAGGCTAACTTACGAAAGACGGAAATTGATAAAAGTCTATATAAAATAAAAAATAGGTATGTATATGGACCTGATTACGCATTGCTGATTTACGTTCAAAATGAAAATAAATAAATGGTGCTTCGCGTCGTTTTGAAGAAACATTCATTTTATTAACTGTGAATATTCTATTAAAATTTTACCACATATAAAAAACATTTGCATTTCTATATTAAGAACTTTAGGAGTTGTTGCTCTTTGCGCATGAAAATTCTACAACAGACTGCCTCTGCTTAAAACGCTATGCTTCACTGGTACAACTGTCTATTGAGGAATTACAACGACGATTTGTAAAATACCTATTCTATAAAGCAGAGGTCACGGTACGTACCCTGAGCTTAACAACGACTATGGATTAGTGTTTTGAAGACATGGTGTGCAACCCAGGGGATATTGTAAAAAAATTCACAGCACTAGATTTATGTGGAACATGAATTTTGATTTCATAGCTTCCTCTTCTCTTGGTGGATTTCTTATTTTTCTATTATATATGTTTTTCTATATTAGCGGCACATTCGTTAATACTTTTTTCTTTTTTTAATTTTAAAAATGTCTTGTATTATCATTAAATTGTCCTTGAATAGGTGTAACGTTAGAAAACAAAGGTATTACTATTATTATTAACAACACCTGTGGTATAGAAAAAATAAATCAAGAAAAATTGAATGCAAAAGTACCAATTTTCATGGTACCAGAATTAACTTGTTTAATATAATAGAAAGTGCCTTTTCCAGATAAGCATAAATAAAGAAGTTTTTGTTTTCAGGGGAGGTAGTGGTGGACCAGTGCAGAAATGTATGTGCTGAGTATGGCTTAGAGTGGCTTCGCGTTCACTCTCTTGTGTTCTAGCTTTGGACGTATATGTAGGTAAAATTGATCGTATTCCAAAACTTCAAGAACATGGTAAGAAAACCACATTTATGTTTGTTAAAGAGCATAGGCAAATTGTATCAGGCTAGACGAAGAATTTAAAATGAAATAGTAAGAAATGGAGATCGCGCTAAAAAGACTTGTATAAACTACAAGTTGTAGAAGAGGTCTTAAAGCCAGCAAGATACGAAAGGACGGTTAAGTGTAATACAATTAGGTATATGTCCCGATGCAAGAAATTCTTTTAATTCAGCAAAATGGAGCTTGCACTTAAAAAACTAAAGAAATAAAAATGTATTGCAATACTGCTTAATCATAGTGATGAGCAATTTTAATAATAGAAAAATCAGAATCGAGAAGGATGAAGAAATCGAGGCAAAGTGTAAGTATTGGAAAGCTCAGTACTAGGCTAACTTTATTGAACATCTTATAAGAGGGCGTGAGATTGCAACTACCAGAAAGATCTAACATAACTTATTTTGCCGTTGATTTGGCGCTTGTGATGGAAGCAGAAAGTTACTATCAGCTTATGGATCGAGCCGACATCTATACGGAGATGATAGATGAAAGGATGAGTAATCACAGTTTACAATTAATTTTAGAAGCGGGTTCATGAAAATCCAAGAAAGTACGGCGAATAAGTGAACTTCCTGTGTAATGGTTTTACTATTTGGCCAAAAAGTACCATTAGTTATACTTCGGATTTATGCTTGACGAACAAGTAACTTATGGTAAATATTTTGAGGGAATAGTAGAAAAAGCGGAGTAATCAATTGCTGTTCTGGCGAAAGTGTTGCCCCACATAGGAGTCTTAAGAAGTCCAAAGCAAAAAGGCAGTACATAACGTAGTTAAGTTAATCTAGAGTTGAGACCTTACTTTTAACACAATCATACAAGAAGAAGCTCGAGATAATACAGAGGCGGATATTGTGGAGGGTTGTAAGAGCATACCAAGAAATTTCTACAAAATTGCAGAGGGGACGCCTTATACAAGAGAGGATGGCAGCACTTAAGCGGCCAAAGCTGAAAAACGAAGTACATCTCAAAGTATAAAGTAGGATGCTTGGTGTAGTGTATACTTTGACAGAATTTGTGTAATATACAATATTATATCTTATTGTAATACTAGATCATGTCTATTGCATTTCCGGACTGTCTGTTGTCGCATAAAAGCACGTGCGAAGGTAATGCACTGTAGATGCTCACACAGCAATCGGACAGACGCCGCACCGATAACAGACAGATATACATATATATATAGGTATATATACATCTTCAAACATCATCATCTGTATAATAGAATAACATGACCGTCCTTGAATAAAGAAGTATATAAGTGTA
Source organism: Amphimallon solstitiale (assembly GCA_963170755.1). Taxonomy (NCBI): domain Eukaryota; kingdom Metazoa; phylum Arthropoda; class Insecta; order Coleoptera; family Scarabaeidae; genus Amphimallon; species Amphimallon solstitiale. Next base: position 52,051,378 of record OY720678.1, on the reverse strand, counting down.
CTACTTGTATTATTTAAACCGACGAACCAAAGGAACCCCAGTGGTTCCGCCACATGGCGATCCTGCCACTTATTATTATTATTTAAAAGTGGTAAAATGTACATATGAATTCAACTTACATAAAAATATAAATAAGTTCAAACAACAAAATGCGCCACAAACAAACAAGAGGAAGTATCCGACAACGGATTTGTCAACGACTGATGTAAGTGCTATTTTACACCATGTCGGAATAATGGCAGTAAATTTCATCCTAAAAATTACGAAGATGCGAACTATGAAGAGGATATTGCAACGCACCCTAACAGAGGCGAGAGTACGAAGAAGAGAAGTGCTGCCCTTAGTGTAGAGAATTTCAAGGATATTGTGAAAAAACAAGGATAACTAATATTAACTGGTGAGTGATATCTATGTTATTGTCACCATTTAAATTTGTCGCATGTATTTAGTTTATACACATAAGTTTAGAAATGTTTAATAGTTTAATACGAATTAAATTAATTGCTTTTATCAATTTTATTATTTAAATGTATCAGTGACACACAATTGGGATGAAATTAAAACAAATATATCATATATAAAAAATGAAATTATAAGAGAATCCAAAAGGGCGATAACTTTATAATAAAATAGTTAGTATTTTGGCTTCGTCCTGGATTAACTGTTATGAAAAGCAAAGACAGACTTGCAAACTAATTTTTCACCAAGCTAGGGACAAAATTGTTAGATCATTTCAATCATTAAAAAAATAATCCCCTCATTCAAGACGACGAAACTGAAGACGAGGAAGAAACAATGTCTTTATCAAATATAGAATTTTTTAACTTAGCTAATAAATTTATTTCTTCAGAATTTGACGGTTCTTACTACAAATTACAGTCCTTTTTGGATGCACTAGCTCTTCTGCAAGCTAACTCCGAACGACGTGCAGATCGTACAGTTCCTTTTGTTAAAACACGGCTAACCGGAAAAGCTCGCGATCTAATTAACGACAAGATGAGTCTTGCAGATATTACAACAGCTTTAAAACAAGGTATTAAAGGCGAAAGTTCAAAAATAATATCAGCAAAACTTATAAATCTTAAACAAAATTCAAGGGAATCTGCCAAATTTGCATCAGAAATAGAGGCTCTTACTTTATCTCTAAACAGAGCATTCATTAGTGAAGGTGTTCCTAACACAGTAGCGAAAACTTATTCTACAGATACTGCTGTAAAAGCATTATCGAAAAACGCTTCCTCCGACCGTGCCCGTTTAATCATGGAAGCAGGAACATTTTCATCAGTGCAAGATGCTATGTCAAAATTTGTTAATATAAATAAGGAAACCATTAGTTCCAATGTTTTATATGTTAGACATAACCGTAGATACCCTACTGCCCGTGTAAATAATCATAATCGCGGAAGACACTATACTACTAATACCTACAATAGTGGTAACAATAACAATAGTCGATTTTAAAATCGCAGACAAAGAGCTAATAATTTTCAATCGTATATGGGCAATATTTGCGGTCGTCAATTTAGAAATATTAGACTTTGTGAAACTCAGCAAGGGGGAGCGACTGGGGGATATGTAAATATTTTTACGTTCAATTTGTCTCTTGCAAATTTTGTATTTGTTAATACTCACTTTGCTTCCGAAAAACTAACGTTAATTGTTGATACTGGTGCTGATATCTCGATTATTAAACGTAGTAGCATACACAGAAATCATATAATAGACACTATAAATTCATGTAAAATTAAAGATATTACCAATGAGCACACAAGATCTCTAGGTATTACAGAAACTACTATTTCTTTTGATACTTTAAAAATAAAACACAAATTTCACATAGTGGGAGACGATTTTCCCATAACCACAGATGGAATTTTGGGTAGACACTTTATTTCTAAATATAAATGTAATTTAAATTATGAAAATTGGACTTTGTCATTACTATAAATAAATCAAAAAGAAGTTGTAATACCAATTTACGACAGTGCAGAAAATGGTATATTACATATTCCAGCGCGCAGCCAAGTAGTTAGAAAAATAGCAATAAATTCAAAAAAAGATTTATTAGTTTTAAATAAAGAGATTATACCCGGAGTTTTTGTAGCCCGCACTATAGTATCCGCAGAAAATCCCTTAGTTAGAATAATAAAGACAATTTTACAAACTCCAACGATAAGAAACAACGACTTTACTAACTGTCGACCTTGCTGAATACGACATTTTTAATATTCAAACCGATATGAATGAACGACACTCTAATTTATTGAAAGAAATAAATAAAAATATGCCTGAATTTGCGAAAAAAGATTTAAATAAACTATTACATGAATTTTCCGATATATTCGTTTAAAATCAGCAAATAATTTTTATACACAGAAACTAAAATTAAATGATAATAAACCAGTTTATGTAAAAAAACTATTGCATACCAAAAATGCAAAAAGAGGAAATAAATCGGCAAGTTGACAAAATGCTACAACACAACATTATAGAAACATCTGTATCGGAATATAATAGCCTAGTTTTACTAGTTCCGAATATTAAGGGTAGTGAAAATGTTGGGGCTGACGCACTATCGCGAATCAATATACAGGAATTAATGAAAATACGGGAAAATGTTTCACAAATTCTGCCAATAACAAGATCAATGACATTAAGACAAGAGGAGGTTAAGCAAAAACGGAAACGTTCTATCGCTTTAGAACCTACTATACCGGGGTTGACATATTTTAATTTCTGATACGAAAGTAGAAAGAGGAAAAGAGCGCGACGAAATAAACTGAAGATAAACATAAGCGAGGCTGCCACACTCGACAAACGTTTGCTATGAAATGTAAGGCGTGGGGGTCCCCCGCCACTACGTTGCTCTCCCACTACTGTTAGCAAGCAGGCATCGCTGCATATCATAAGGTCATCTTCTGCATATGATAGAAGTGCAAACCGAAATTAAAATTTGACGACTATGGTATTATGATGAATCATTAGACAGTTCTGAATTACATAAATTACCCACTTTAATTTCTTTTATAAAGACAACATAACTTAGAATAATGATTAGGCAAAAGAGTGAGCGCTCAAGAAATGGTAACAATTATTAATGGTAATATTGCTCTAGCGCAAGTATCATTTCGACTAGATAATCTAGCAAATATTTGCGGTTTCAATAAAGTAAAATTATTTATGAATGATAATATATTTTCAAAGTGCGATTTATGCGATTTATGAGATATACATTAGTTGAATCGAACGGGTTCAAAACAAATTCCTAAAGTATTGTTACTTTAAGCAATTTAAAGTTTACCCTCACGGAATTTCTTATGGTGATTTGCGCAGCTACTTTAAATTAAAATCGTTAGCAGCACGCAGAAAGATGGGTGATTTTTTAACATGTACAAAATTCTTGACAAATCTGTTTGATTCACCCACCTGTTTGTCATCTATATCTCTTACTATACCTCAGAGGACCTTACGAAGTCATGATTTTTTATATATAACAAAATTCAATACTAATGCAGCAATGAACTCTCCCCTGGTGAGAATCTGCAGGACTTTCAATCAAATCGATATTGACATTTTTTATCTCAATAGTCGCCAAATTAAATATCGTTTACTTGATGTGGTTGAGTGAGACGCGACTAGGAATTTCACTACAAAGGCTTGTATTTATAGTTTGATTGCCATATTAATTAAAAAATTATTATTAATTAAAAATCTATTATTCTCCAAACAATTAGTGTCTCTGCCTTGTGGTGTGAACTTCTCCAGCTCGCTCTATGTAACATTCATTACATTGTTATCTTTGTTATTTCATTAATCAATTGTGATACGTACTAAATTTTGTAATTTGGGATACTCTATTATGTACGTCCTGTTTGTATCCGCTTCAATAAATAAATAAATAAATAAAAAGGTGGGACAAAATATACTGAAACATATAACAATTATACTTTGTAGGGTATCCAAAATAATTACTAATAATAATGAGAAGCAGACATTGCTCAAAACATTTCACGATGATCCGCTTACAGGTGGACATTGTGGAAAAAAAGACTTCTGAAAAACCTAAGAATGAACTATAGATGGAAAAATATGTCGCGCGACATTGCAAATTATCTTAGAAGATGTAAAAAATGCAAATAAATAAAGCAAAATCAAAACATTGTGAACCTTATAACATCAACTCCTCAAACTCCATTTGATATAGTTTGCGTTGATACCATTGGTCCATTTTCTAAGTCAGTGAACGGAAACGTATATGCTGTAACTCTACAATGTGAGTTGACAAAATATTTAATTACAGTGCCAATATCAAATAAAGAAGCAAAAGCGGTAGCTAAAGCAATTTTCGAAAAGTTTATTTTAGTATATGGCCCCATGAAAGATATTAGAACTGATATGGAAACAGAATATAGGAATAAGGTTTTCTAAAACACTGCAAACTTTCTCAAAATAAGTCATAAAATATCTACAGCTTACCATAGTCAAAGTATAGGTGGTTGCAAACGAAGTCACAAAGTTTTAAACGAATTCATTCGTATGTATGTCAACGACACGCATGACGACTGAGAAAATTATCATATATAATACAACGAGTAGTCAAAGTATGCTCGATTATTTCCTTCACCTGTCAAATTTAAATTTTGTCAAATCACAATCAAAACTGAAGTTGAAATTAACCAATGAACGGTACCGGTTCTTGATATCAGCGACTATTACAAATCGACTATTCAAATGTAGGTAACAAATCAAGTGTGTATTTTTTCATTAAGTGGCAAACGTGTCAAATAGATGAAAATGTCCGACAAAAAGAGATTTAGCGATGTTTCGGATGAAATTATTGATAATCACATCGATTTGACAACTCATTTTTTACTATGAAACTTGGTTTAGGAAATAATCTTAACAAATATAGCTCGAGCTTGATAAGTAGTCGACTATTACATTGTTTCAATTTTTCTCGTGTGCCTCCTAATTTGACTTAACCAAAATTGGCATTAATAATTAAAGACTAAAGCCCTCGAGCTAAAGCTCTCGTGCTCTAGTCAAATTATTAATGCCAATTTTGGTCTCGTCAAATTGACCGTAGCGCACACTCGAAAAATTGATCACAATGAAATAGTCGACTATTTGTCAAGATCTCGTTATATTATCTTTGATTATTTCCTTCACCTGTCAAATTTAAATTTTGTCCAATCACAATCAAAACTGAAGTTGAAATTAACCAATGAAAGGTACCGGTTCTTGATATCAGCGACTATTACAAATCGACTATTCAAATGTAGGTAACAAATCAGGTATGTATTTTTTCATTAAGTGGCAAACGTGTCAAATAGATGAAAATGTCCGACAAAAAGAGATTTAGCGATGTTTCGGATGAAATTATTGATAATCACATCGATTTGACAACTCATTTTTTATTATGAAACTTGGTTTAGGAAATAATCTTAACAAATATAGCTCGAGCTTGATAAGTAGTCGACTATTACATTGTTTCAATTTTTCTCGTGTGCCTCCTAATTTGACTTAACCAAAATTGGCATTAATAATTAAAGACTAAAGCCCTCGAGCTAAAGCTCTCGTGCTCTAGTCAAATTATTAATGCCAATTTTGGTCTCGTCAAATTGACCGTAGCGCACACTCGAAAAATTGATCACAATGAAATAGTCGACTATTTGTCAAGCTCTCGTTATATTACCTTTGATTATTTCCTTCACCCGTCAAATTTAAATTTTGTCAAATCACAATCAAAACTGAAGTTGAAATTAACCAATGAACGGTACCGGTTCTTGATATCAGCGACTATTACAAATCGACTATTCAAATGTAGGTAACAAATCAAGTATGTATTTTTTCATTAAGTGGCAAACGTGTCAAATAGATGAAAATGTCCAACAAAAAGAGATTTAGCGATGTTTCGGATGAAATTATTGATAATCACATCGATTTGACAACTCCAATAAATACAAAGAGAAGTAAAGACAAATATAACATACAATAATTGTGTGTTCAATTTTGTAGCTCGAGCTTGATAAGTAGTCGACTATTACATTGTTTCAATTTTTCTCGTGTGCCTCCTAATTTGACTTAACCAAAATTGGCATTAATAATTAAAGACTAAAGCCCTCGAGCTAAAGCTCTCGTGCTCTAGTCTTTGATTATTTTTGTGGTGGTTCACGAATGTTTCCTTGCGCTTGAATATTAATAGGACGAGTGCGTCAGCACGAGTCCTATTTACAAGCGCAAGGAAACAAGAGTGATAACACCGCAAAAATGATCTACCATACTTTGATTACGAATTGTATTCGAAGGACTATTCATCGAATGATTCATTCATAAATGACGAACTGAGTTTTTTAATTTTCTAAAATTAAGTAGCTATTGCGTTGGTTTTCATAGTAGTATGTTTTCAACAAACTACTGTCAATGTAGAAAATTTTCTACGATTCAAATTTAATAAGTTATTGCAAGAATAAATAGATTTCTGATATGGAAAGCAATTCAAAAAGGTTTGGTGAAAAAGGTGAAAGTGAAATTGATGCTGAAATTCATAAAACTATTCCGGAAAACACAAAGAAAAGAAGAGATTATATCTGGAGGCAATTCTCAGATTTCTTGTCCGAGAAGAGGTACAAATTGGACGAATCCACACCCCCTATTGAAATTAATTTCGTATTAAAATCTTGGGCATGTAACATGAAGAAGCAAAATGGCGATGACTATAAGGAAGGAGTGGTAAAGCACATGTGGAATGTTACCGCGAAGTTGGTGCAGGAATTATATTTTGAGAAGTGGAAAATAGTAATAAACCCGTTCAACGATATTGTCTTTAAGTCAAGTAGGAATGCCAGAGACGCCATGCGACGAAAATTACAGTCGTGTTCCGAAAAAAGAAGTACAAGTGCAGCAGCAAGTATTACCCAAGAAGAGTTTGCAAATATTGTCGGCAGTTTTGATGAAGATACCCCGAAAGGCCTCCAAAAAAAATTCTTTTTTATAGCTTCTTTGGAACTCGCTTGGCGAGGTGGAGAGGGAAATAACTGTCTCACGCACTTCTTTAAAGAAGAAATTAACAATGATGGCTCCCCTACTGGCAGGATAGAGTATAATAGCATATTTTCAAAGACTGCGCAGGGAGGATCTAAGCCACTTACCACCAGCAAATGGCTAATTAAAAATAAAGACAATTCTGATTTATGTCCTGTGAGGTAGGTGTCAGTTTTTGATAAATTCCTATAGGTATGTTTATGTTTATTTTTATTTAGGTTGTATCACAAGGAGCGGCTAACGGCAGACAAATATTCCACGTTGTGCGCATGCGTCGGAAATTCGACTAAAATATTTTGTCCGCGATAGTACATGGTCATGTATTATATATGTCATTCACGATTAAATTATCTAATAAAACTGATTTCACATTGAGACATGTGCTTATTTTACATCCCCCCTGAGTAATAATTATTAACATGACTGTCATAACAGTCGCTAGACGTTTGTTTGAATTCCGAGCAATATACACGGTTTAATTTAAATAAACATATGAGAACAGTGCATAATAAAGAACCTGAATATATAGAATGTGCTTCGAAAAAAAAGTATATGTGTGCTACTTGTAAAGTTTATTTCCAGTTCAATAATGATTTACGGAAACATTTAATGGATAAACATGACGTCGAAAATATCGTAGAAGAATTGGGTTTTGATTCTTTCAGTGGTAGGTAAAATTTGTATCTGTTGACTAAGTAGTTTAATTTTAATAATTTTTTAGCATTTAGTTAGTGGTTATCTGAAGAAGAATAAGGACGTAACAATTTAATTCAACACTAATTGGAGAAAATCTACGACTGTTTTTCAGTGATTATTTTAATTTTCTTTTGGATGTTTCTCAAAAATAGAATCTTATAAAATTCTTGTCTTTTTCTTTATATAACAATAGTTTTATTTACACTTCATTTAATTTGTGCCTTACACATTCATTAGAATTTTGAGCAAACATTATCTCTGTAATACTAATAAAAATTTATTTCTTTCTTTTAACAAAGATTGAAATGCATGTTGGTTTGAATGGCACCGGATACAATTAACAGAAGTTTCTAAATTTGTTTTTAAATTAAAATAAAATGTGCAGCCATATTTTATGTTTATAAATTTATTATCAAATATTTATATAAACTTATGATACAATAATTCATTAAATAGTAGGAAATACATAAAAAGGGGCGTATAATATATTATTTCAAAAGTTAATTTAATGAGTAAAAAATGTACAATGTCACATGAATAACTAATCACATATTTATATAGAGCACACTGTAATTTATACAGATAACCACTGACTAAATGCTAAAAAATTATTAAAATTAAACTACTTAGTCAACAGATACAAATTTTACCTACCACTGAAAGAATCAAAACCCAATTCTTCTACGATATTTTCGACGTCATGTTTATCCATTAAATGTTTCCGTAAATCATTATTGAACTGGAAATAAACTTTACAAGTAGCACACATATACTTTTTTTTCGAAGCACATTCTATATATTCAGGTTCTGTATTATGCACTGTTCTCATATGTTTATTTAAATTAAACCGTGTAGAATATACTTTTTCACATTCCAAACAATTAATCGGCATTTTAAACGAAATAAATTCCTACACATTCCTATACCTCATTGACATTTCCGACGCATGCGCACAACGTGGAATATTTGTCTGCCGTTAGCCGCTCCTTGTATCACAAGCTTATATCCAAAAGAGGAGAAAACATTAAGACGAACCGTTTGTTTCTGACTCCCAATCCTTTTTGGAACAATTCGAAATCGTCTAGTTGGTTCAAAAACTCTCCGGTTGGGATTAATGAGATGAATAAATGGGTGAAAAATTCTGCTGAAAAAGCCGGATTGGATGTTAAAAAAAGAAAAATATCCAATCACTCAATAAGATCGTCTACAGTGACAACTTTAGCAAAAGCTGGAGTCGGGGAGCATCAATTGATGAAAATTACTGGCCACGGCAATATAAATTCTATTAAAACTTACCTGCAGTTAGATGATGAACACCATGAGAGTATTATTGGTCATTTGAGAAAAAATATAACAAATACTGGATCCACTGCTGTAGCCTCTACTTCTAATATCACCAGTTCCGTTGCACTGTCCGAAGAAAGTGAGATGAAAGGCACTTTCAGAGAAGCCTTTTTACACAACTGTAGTCATATTAATTTTTCTAATTGCAATTTTCATTTATAAAATTATAATCCATCATGTAAATTTTATTATATAAGGTATTTGTACGTTATTGTTTCAAGAAATAAAAAAATTGCGACATATATCTGTCAAAAATATCCACCGATACCACTAGTGGTGATTTCAATGAAATACCCACTAGTGTAAATACGCAGCAGTATTTTTGTTGCTAGGACACAAAAATGTGATTCTTTGATTCTTATTGGTCATATTTTTACAAATGACACATGAGTTGAATAGTCACAATTATACACCATTTGAACTTATTTTCGGTAGAAACTGTACTTTTGTAGACAATTTTACAAGTACTAAAGTAGACTCCTTGTACAATGTAGAGGCATACGAACAAGAAATACGTTATAGACTTCAAGTAGCCCATAAAACAGCTAAAGAAATCTTGGAAAAGACCAAAATACAGCGGAAACACATATACGATAATGATGCAAAATATTTAGAACTCAAACCAGGTGATCATGTACTCGTTTCTACTGTAGACATTATTTAGTGGTAAAAAGTGTTATGTCACATTTTTGTTTCATTACACCTTCATCACGGCAAAAATTAAAGGCTTTAGGTTAGTAGTGAAGTGTCATATATGTATTATGTGAAATTTTGAGGTTATGTCCCTTCTGTATTTCATTCTTTGTACAGTTGTTACGCAATAGTTCATATAAAAAGCGCTTTCCGGTGGAAATATTAAACATATCATGATGGGAAGTAGAGGAAAACGAATACTGGAGTTAGTACAAGTGTTAAATAATCAAAACTCGGACTCTTCAAATAAGAGTAAGTAATTTAACTTGCAGAATATTAAGAAAAAGTCGTTACACGTAGAAAACGAACTAAAAATAAATAAATATAATAGGAGTTAATGAAACAGAAAAAGAAGATGTAGACACTTCTGACAGACAAGAAACATGTACTACTGCTTGCGTTACTCTTGAAGACCTAGAAAAGAAAATTGTAAATAAAAGGACAATATTTGAACTACAGCTTGAGGTTTCAAAAAAAGAACCCGCAATCCAGGAAAATGGAAGTGGAAAAATGGTGCTCTATTAAGGCAAAAGGGTCAAGAATGTGTATCACAAGCTGGAAGAGTTATGCAGAAGAAGGCAATAAAAGTAGAAGCACTTTGCAAAGAGAATTGTCGCATGAAGTTTTCTAGAAAGTTCAACACCATAGACAAAGAGAGAGAAGTGTAGAGTTGCTTTATGCTCTCTATATAAAGTAGGAGGAAAAAACTTGAAATAACGCAAAAGCTGTTAAAACTTGGCTAGTCGGATCCATCTCAGATAATAGCTGAGGATGTTATCAACTGAATTACTTAATGTGAATCGACTTCACCAGCTTTATTTAAAATATTGCAAGGACAACAAACTGGATGATAAATACATGAAGTTTAATTTGTCTGTTGGCAGTCTAAAAAACGACAATTGTAGCATATGTGATGCTGGAACAAATACAGCGAACACAAACAAAAATGCTACATTATAATAGATGCACAACAAAACCATGCCAATGCCCAAGTTATCGACTTCTTCTTTCTACTTAAGACAAATGTGAATTTACAACTTTGGTATCTACTGTATTACTCATTCTGGCCACAAGTCTTATTTTTTAATTGGACAGACATTGCCAATAGAAGCAGTAATGAAACAGGAAGTTGTTTATTACGCTTCTGCAAGTTACTGAAGAGGGCACACCCACATGCCGATCACTTCATAATTTGGCCTGATTCTTGGGGAGGCCCAAATAAAACTTCTCCATCCTTTTTCTTTACAAGTATTTAATACTAACAAGTATCTTCGAGTTATAGATAATAATTTTCCAGATGTGCAGAGGTAGACAGTTTCGAATTACATATATTTATGTTAAGAGTTAAGACATATTTAGATCCTCATTCCCCATTTCTGGTAATTTATGTAAGAAAGGTACAAGATAAGATAAAGCTAGGGAAGCTATTCTAAGCGGTTACCTAAATGTGAGAGTTTATAACAGTTAAAAGTTTTCTAATTTGAGAGAGGAACTAAAATTCGTTGAAGAGGATTACAGATGGTACTAATATGAAGGTGTTTCGGAAAAAAGGAACAAGTCCTAATCTGAAGCAGAAAAGCTTCCACTTTCCTATATCTATTTACTTTAACATTCTCCATTTTGGTCATATATCTTTTAAGTTTGTAATCAATTTATGATATTTCAATGAACAGAATAGTTAAAACTGGAAAGTGAAACCTGTAACATTTTATCTTTTTGCTTTTTTCTGTATCTACAACAAATAAAACAAATGAAAGTTACAAGTCATCTACATTCATGGTAAAACAAATAATACTTCAATTTGAGAATTGGTGGATAAAGGTGTAATGTAAACTATAACTTCATTTTTCCACAATTGGATGTTTTTGTTTAAAGACAACTTTCTCTTTAAAGAAATCAGCAAGCTGTCCTGAAGGAAAGGGATAATGGTGGGAAGTTTCTACCTTTAGGTATACTGGCACCCAGGAATTCAATAGTACCAGAGAAGAGACGAATCAGTACCTGGTGTTCATAAAAGGATTTTTCTTCGTTAAGAAAAAAGGCATTATAATCTATGGATTTACTCATAAAGTATGTGATGTTTTTTAATTGAATAAAGACCTTTCGGTTCTTCTATATTAGGTTTATTAAAAAAATATAGCAGTTAGAATAAAATTCCAGTGAATTTTTTAGGGATAGGGCATTTTCTTCTCAACATGAAACTGTGGTAATTTCATCATAATACAATGATCGATTAACTTATTGGCAGTAAACTAAAAATATGTATTCCTATTGACATTATTTACTCAAGTGTTACTATAAAACACACAATGTAGCAGTGACGGCTCTTTAATGAGAGCAAGTGAGCAATTGCACCCCCTGGAATTTTGAAACAAAACAAACCAAGCGGCGACTAACTGTGAAAGTATTTATTTATTACGTATTCATAGTTATTGAACAGGAACGTGGCGTGTGCGGCGCGCGTAACAACCTACATGCAGCGATCGTTGTCACAGATATAATGACGACTAACAGCGCACGGATGTAAAGACGAGAAACTATTCGAATGTTTACCCCCTCCACCGAGACAAACATACCCATGAGCAAAGTCCAACCGTTAATCCGTTAAGCCGTTAACATTACATTGAAGGTGGGGAGAACTGTATTTTGTTCTACTTCCTTATCGTATAATACATAGCGTGTGAGCAAGATCCCCAGTCTGCTCACCGCTGTTGTAAGATGAATTTCGTCTCTGCGTTACAGAATAACACGTTTTCGCGGTTAACGTATGATGAAAAAATCGCAATAAAAAATCTTAAACGGCCGATGCCTCAATTATGTTTAGAAAATAAACAATCTGTTAAAGGTAAAGACGTTATAAGAAAATTTAAAATGAATATTTATCAGAAAAATGACTGGATTTGTGGGTGTGAAATTAAAAATACTTTGTTTTGTTTTCCGTGTCTTTTGTTTGGTGGTGAACCGTCTTGGTCAAAGAACGGAATAAAAGACTTAATTCATCTTTTTGCTTAAATTACGAAACATGAAAATTCCGAAGGGCATTTGAAAAATATATTTAGTCTAAGAATGTTAGGAAAAAATAACATTAAGAATGTTTTAGATTCATCATATAGAAAAGCAGTTCAACAACACAATGAACAGGTAGCAAAAAATAGGCTTGTGTTAAATTTAATAATAAATTGCATTAGATTTTGTGGCGCGTTTGAACTGGCACTTCGGGGTCATGATGAACGGCAAACGTCGAATACCAAGGGCATTTTTCGGGAATTGATAAATTTTACGGCAGAACTGGATAAATCGCTCAGAGATCACATCGAAGCAGCACCGGTTTTTAAGGGATTATCAAAAACAATACAGAATGAGCTGCTTGATGCAATGTTGAACGTGTATCATGAACAAGTTTCCAGTGAAATTAAAGCAACCGACTCTGTGATAGCTGATGAAACCACAGATGTGTCCAATCAGTTTCAGTTCGTGTTTGTTTTAAGATATATTGTGAACGCGAGACCGGTCGAAAGATTTTGGAAATTTCTTCTGCCTTGTGGACATGATGCTAATTCTTTATCTGCCTCCATCTTTAACGAAATTAGTTTGCTTGTTGATGACCCAGAAAAACTGATTGCACAGAGCTATGATGGGGCAGCAGTCATGAGTGGTGCTATTAACGGCGTGCAAACACATGTCCAAGACCAGTATCCAAGGGCCAATTTTTTACATTGTTACGCACATCAGACAAATCTTATTATGTCATATGCTACATCGAGCAGTAGTTACGGGATTATGTACTTTTTTCTCCACTTCACCACAATGAGCTGCAAGATTGGAAGAATTCCTTCAGAGAAAAAGCTTACCCCGTTCTTCAAAAATAAGATGTAACTTCAATTCTAGGACAGTGAATACAATATATGAGCACCGAGAAGAAATAATTGAAGCTCTAGAACAAATCGAGGGAGAAGCTGGTTTGCAAACTACCATTCATCAAGCTGGTGCCAATTTGCAATTTTAGAGGAGGAAAATTTTATCTATTGGTTAACTTTCTTTCATAAAATTATGCCACATGTGAACATATTGTTTAATCACTTACAAAATGTCAATACAGATGCATTAAAAATCAAGAATAATTTAGATAATTTTGAACGCGCTATTGGAAAAATTTGAACCGAAATCGCTGACACAGATAATCAGTTGGTTAAACAAAATGACTCAGAACTGACTCCTCGACCATCAACGCGACGAACTGATGGTATCCAAAGACGGAGGGAAACTATTGAAGTGTGCGATATTATTTTGCTTGCAATAAAAACTAGATTTCGGTATACAGGGCACTTAATATTAGCAAACTTAATTTCTTTTATACAGTTCTCCTCTTTTCAAAAAAAATTCCGGAAGATTGTCTTAAGGAAGCAGTAAAATTTTATCCATGCCTCAATGAAAGCAGACTACGAACTGAATTAAGTGTTCTATATTCTAAAGAAGAATTTAGGCAAAATATAGAAGTCAGTGCTGTAGGTCTGCTAGGCCTTCTGCTGGATGGATTAAGCGACACCTTTAATGAAGTTGTTAAGCTTTTAAAAATTGTCATTACAATACCAATGACAACGTCTGAAGCGGAACGCCAGTTTTCACGGCTGAAGAGAATAAAAACTTTCCTGAGAAATACAATGAAAGAAAACAGATTAAATGCCCTTACTATGTTATCTTGTGAAAAAGAATTTATAAATGATTTCCCAAATTTTAATGAAAAAGTGATAGAACTGTTCTGCAAGTCAAAGACACGCAAAATGGACTTCGTTTATCGTCAGATTTAATCAAAGTGTAGTGTTATATTTACTATTCCCTCAAAACAAACTGTACAATGAACAGTACCTGTCTGGAACAGTATGTCGGTGAAACTTATAAAGATTGGGTAAGCGTTCTTGTATTATACTTTTTAATTTTGAAATTATGCACTCCCTATGTGAACCACCCCGAGCCGCCCCTGCAATGTAGTACCTGTAATTTAACAAAAGCAGATTGCTTGCATTTTTATGAATTAATTGAGCTTGAAAATTGGTGCATAGTCTGCCTATCGTAAGGCGAAATTTTTATATATCGGCATTAAAACAAGAATGTATAACTAGGTCAATTACTCTCAAAAATTAAATAAATAAAATTTACTGAACTTGTTTTAAATACAACTGTGGTTGATTACTTAGATAACAATATATTTTCGTAAGAAACGCAGTCATAAAATTTATAGATAATTAACATGCAAATTAAACATTTATTAATGACTTCATTTAATTTAATTCTATTTTCTAAATTTTTTCAAAAAATACGGTATGGGAAGCAAATAAGAATATCTACCCTAAATATAGCTTTGAAATCAATATTGGGGTCGTTAAATAGATAAATTAGCGTCAACTTCAATTAAGTACTTTTATTGATGAAAAACTCTTTCCATATAAAACATTGAAATCTGCTATTAATTTATGTTTTGAGGCTTCCTCCTCCTCGATCAAGAAAAATATAGTTTTTTCATTACTCTTAATTATTTATTTAATGTTTGGAATATAAACGGTATACCCACGCAAATTTATGACAGGTCTTTCCAATAATAATTTAGTTAACCTTGACGTATATAGGTGTAGGCGTGGGGCGGCTGTGTGTTAGAGGGAGGTGGCCGCGTAAGATACACACCTCCTGGATTTACTTACGCCCCAAACAATTGCAACACTGTAAAATTTATTACAATAATATTTTGTCTACGTCTGCTGTATATACATATTATTGATTTTTATAATAAATTAATAGGTACATGTCATGGAAACAGCGTAAATTTCGCTAGTCTACATACTAAATTAAACATAGTATAACTATTAACCTATTTTTTTGCATTCTGAATTTATTATTTATTTTTAATTATAATTAAAAAATAACAAACATTCAATCAAGAGTAAATAAAATTTAATGTTATTAAATTGTGATTTTAAATTTGCAACTAAGCAAAATTTCTGTTCCAGAAATGTTCTTCATTGTAATATGTTTTTTTTAAATTTGACTAAGTACAACATTACCACATAAACAATCATAAATTTTCCTTTGGTAGTGATACTAAGAAATCAGTATGATTTTGTTTGAGCTAGAATTTAAATAAGTATTTGATTTAATTCAAACAATTTTAAACATCTACGCAGAATAACGTGTTACGTAACTGAAAAAAAAAGTATTATTGATTACCCTTCTTTTGTATTTTAGAGTCTAAGATTGGCAATATGTAAGTTTACAATATGCTGAAAAATTGGAATAACAAATAAGAACAGAAATTTTTAACATACTCATATAAAATAACAATTAACAAGAACCTTGAAAATATTTTTATTTATAATAATAATCTTTATAATAATAAAATTCAAACTTACAGCCTGATCAAGTGACTAGTTTCGTTGTTAAAGATTGTAATAATTTTTGTTTGGAACCCCTATTAATTATCTTTAGTATTAGTCTGCGTACCTCAACATTTCCAAATAAGTGTCTATCCTGAAGAGAAGCAGTGACCCATCAAATTTGACCAACTATCGTGCCTTCAAATGGTTGGTAACAGTGTACGTAATCACGCCCAAAGGCAATATTTTGATAGTTTTGATATGTCATGTAATAGTTATTTATGTACCAAGTCAGTAAAGTGATCCTTCATGGAACGAATCTGGTTTATGAGCCACGCGAGCGAAGCGAGCGAGGCGAATAAAAGACGAGTTCGATAAAGGTACTTTATTGACGTGGTGCATACAAAATTTTATCGCCAACCGTCAATAAAGCGATGCATTACCATAGCGTTTTACGGAGGTAAACAAACACTTTATCGTACTGTACAATAAAGTAGATATTATATTAATCGCTACTGGCTAATAATAGGACTCATAATCCCGGAGGGAATAATGAAATGCAACTGGGGAATAATGAGCCATAACCTTACCATTATTCCCTGCATTCCGCTAATAAGAACATAACGTTACCAACGTTGTCGTAGTAACGATAGACAAGTCCGCCATTTTACTAACTGTTAACTCGTCAAACGTCATATCGATATAGTAATCTAACATTTTCGTTTAATTAATTTGATTTTTTTAGTAATTTTCAGTTAGTCGTACATAAAGTAGTGTATACTAACTCGCAATAATGATTATTATACCCTCGAACCGAATTACTCTCTCGCCGCTTCACGGCTCGGTTCGTAAATTCGGCTTTCTGGAATAATAACTGTGATTATTGACTCGTTGTATAAACTACTATTATCGCCAACCGTCAGTAAAGTGATGCGTTACCATAGCGTTTTACGGAGGTAACGAAACACTTTATCGTACTGTACAATAAAGTACTTTACCTGCCGCTAATATCTGTCAGCGTAGCCATGACTGATGACTTTAAAAATAAATCGTTTGTCACTGTCATAAACTGTCATAAGTTATTACATCTTTATTTCTTAAATTAACAATTTTCACGGTTGGCGATAAAATTTTGTATGCACCACGTCAGTAAAGTGCCTTTATCGAACTCGTCTGTTACTCGCCGCGCTCGCTTCACTCGCTTGGCTCGTAAATCAGACTCGTTCGATAAAGTATCACTTTACTGACTTGTTACATAAATAACTATTATTGTTTAGTTGTTGATAAAGTACTTTACTGCCGCTAATATCTGTCAACACAAACACGATTGTATGACATGAAACATAAATCGTTTCTCGCTGTCATGAAATGTCATAAGTCATTATACCTTTATTTTTTAAATTACGAATTTTTGCGGTTGGCAATAAATAATAATAAGCGTCTATAATTTGAATTTCAGTATGACAACTGTCAGAATTTGAAGTTTTCAAAAGCTTTCCATAATACTAATATTTATTACTTAAAAACAGCCTACTTTAATGTGGAAAGTATTTGAAGGCATGGTACCGATAATGCAACTTTGCAAAGGCTTTTTGAGTCAATACTTTAAAAATTTATTTTGCCAAAAAAAATAACATATCAAGTATGCAATATGGGTTTGTGGAAAGGCTGCCTACAATGATGAATTTGGTCAGTTTTACACATTTTATGCCGGAGATCTTGAAGATCTTGATGATGATACGGATTTGTCGAAGGATTTCGATCGAATAGATCATGGCATACTACTGAACAAACTAAAGCACTTTGGTTTTACAGATCTGTTGCTTCATTTACTACAATTTTATGTCGTTCAGAAAAAATTATAAATTCTTATAATAGATATAAATCAAAATCATGGCTTGCTATCTTAGGGATACTACACGCGTCAAACATAAATCCACTGTCATCTGGTAGGCAAGTATTGTGCGCTGAATAGATTGGAACTAAATGTATGAAAGTGTAACATAGTTACGTAAACAAGAAAGTAAATCATATTATATACGATTATGAAATTGACAAGGATACTTAGGGTAGGTTTGCTAGTGGTAAAGCTCTATGGGTGATGTTAGAAGTGAGCTGTAGAGTGCTTGCTCTCATTATTTAACAAAATATCGGGTTTCATTTTTTGGATCGCGAAACAGTTCCATGATGGTAAAACAAACCTCAAGATTTTTTACTTTGCTCTTGCAAGAAGTAAAATGGAATATGCTGCTTTGATTTGGAAGCCTTACTGTGGAATTTAGAATGGAATGATTGAGAATGTTCAGAAAAAGCTTTTAAAATATATTTGGTTTAGAAGGTTTATTATCTTTCTATACGTTTTCCGTCTTATCAGTTTTACTTTGCAGTCGCTCGAATTGCTGTGAAAGACTATTGTATTGTCTTTTTTGTACTGTATTGCCCCCGTTAAGGCTGATTGCTATTACCTCTTGGGGAAATTAAATTTCGTGATTCCCAGGATTTATTTCATAACCACAATTACTGATGTTCCTCCGTATCATATCTCTCAGACAGCCAGAAATTTTCGAGACTTTGATGGAATTTGCTCGTCCATTCTCCATAAATGATTGATATTTGCGATCTGGAAGAATAAATATATGTCAACGAGGAGTAAAGTATGGATTTATAAAACTTGTGTAAGACCCTCGCAAAAACATCAAAAACTAAGTGTCTAATGAAAATCACAGAAATAAAAACCCTTTGGACAATAAAAGGAGTAACGCTACGTTAATAAATCAGAAGAAGCGCTGTCAATGAAGAACTGCAAGCTGAAGACGTAGTTAAATGGGACATGTCTCGGACACCGCAGTGGAGAGAATATGTTGATAGACTGGATTATAGCAAAATCGCCAGATGGGCAACGGACCAAAAACCACAAAGTAGTCGACCATCAGACATACCACCGAAGAGATGGTTGGAGAGTTCTACGTCAGCATCAATTAATTAACGCTAAGTATACCCTTATCTTTCTAACTTATGTTCTCGTATCGTGAACTAAATTAAACATAAAATTATGAATTATTCACTTTCACCTATTATGTTCATTGAGCAAAAGTTGTTAGTAGATATTGCCAAAACCATTATTATAACGAAAAATACATAAAAATATGTGGCCATAGCCAAATATTAAATCAAGTATATAAACATGGATTAGATACAAAAGTTGAACTTGCAAACTACTTTATCCAGAAGTAACATAAAATGTAACACTACAAAAGATATACATGGTGGTACATATTTTTTTATTCTTTTTCACAGGTCATAGAGAATTCTCTTTTTGATGGACAACAAATGCTACCACTAAATATAAAAATGCAAGTTGTCCTAAGTAACAGATGTTGTCGTGCGAAGTGCTGGCACATATTGCGTGAATGGATAACACTGGAGTCGCTAAGAAGATCTTGAAGCTTCAGCTGAAAGGGAAAACAGAAAAGCCCATAAGTTATTTGCACCAAGGAGTAGGTTTGCATATCTTCAAAATGAAAGAGTGCTTCGGAAATATGTGACCTTTGCTGACCTAAGATATTAAATACGTCTTTGTGAATTATGTTTGATAAGTTAATAATTGTTAAAAAAAAGTACCTCGAAAACTGCTAGAGAAGGAGAGAGAGAGAGGGAGGGGGGAGAGAGGGGGCGTGGAATATGTCTAATGAAATGCAAAGAGATTGAAATTTCCATATGGTCTCTTAAACAAGCTTGTCGGTACTCCTAAAGTAGCAGAGGTACCGATTTCCAAACCAACAGATTTATATTTCATCTGCCGGTCAAGTGATTCGAACCTATTAAATCGAAACCGGGGAACATTTGAATATACACATCCAGTATCTGGCAATTTGAATATCTTTCCATTTAATTACCACTATTCCGCGACGTTTCCTTTATGTTCATCCATTAGATATATTAACTGTAATCTTATATTCTACCTAGTCATCAATATATATTTCCAAATTTTGCAAAAGGTTCAAAGACTATAAATGTTAATTAATCTCGAAATAGTTCCATATATTCCAACTATATAATTATATAATATTTAAAAAAACAAATGAATAGAAATGTAAAATATACTCCCTAATTCAAAAGAATTTTGAAATAATTTATAGTATTTATTTTTTGCTACAATAATGTAGTTATAAAGTAATAAAATATCGGTGGGGCACATATATACTCATGAATTAAATTTGTCAATTAAAATACGTTTGAAATTTTTAAACAGTGTTTTAGAAGTTAAATATACAGGGTGAGTCATTAGTAGCCGCTTTTTTGATTGATCTTTTGTATTTTAAATAAAAGAAAAAACAATTAGTGAAAGATCCATGGTTGCTTGTGGCGCATATTCTAAAAATACTTTAACCTCTGACGCACTTTCGGTTTCACCGGAAATACACGGACCTTAATTTTTTTAAATGGCTTGCCCTATATATTTTTGGATTTTCTTGTACTGCTTTAAATTGTCTGTTCAACTGTTTTTTAGTTTTCCAAGTTGAGCCAATAGTTTTTGAGTTATTAATTTTGTTTGAAAATATTTGACCAAAACACGTGTTCAGAAAAAAATCATTTTCACATTGTTTTTAAAAGTAAAAACATTGACTTTGGTGGTGCCTGTAGCCTAGAAAATTCTGCATCATTTGGTAAAGTTGCACTCGACAATACCTCAAAAAACTTTGTTTTTTCAAAGCCTACTTCCTCAAATTTTCACATACCAAAAACTTATTTTTTTTAAATGGAACACCCGGCGCTTTATTGAGGCATTTTGTTCTTTTTTTATTCTCTTTCATTTTTGTTAACAATATCCTATAAATGTCTTTTGCAATTTTTGAAATAATCACTATAGGAGCAATTAGCGGTCAATTAAACTACGGGCGCTGTTCTATGTACACAAATATTCGTCCAATAAATGCTGGAATGCGGCTGACTGATTTATGTCAAACTTATAAAAACATCGCTAATAGTTATCCGTCAAATGAATTATTCTTATGAAGAGTTAATAGATATGATTGACGTTTTGGGTGAATCTGAAAGAAACTTTGCTAGCATTCAGGCTTTATGCACAACGATCCCTGGTAGAAGTCAACCGAAGCCAAAAACCTTCGAAATTATAAAGTGGACGGTTTGAGTGAACAGAAAGTATTGAATATGAAAGAAAGAGCGAAAAAAGCAATAACTGGTGAGGATAAGAGGTTTATGGTAATTGCGAGTGTAGTCGAATACCCCCATACTAGTACTACGATAATTAGTCGTCAGTTAGATGTAAGTCAAATTTGAGAATCCAGAATAATTAGGAAATAAGAAATTCACCCGTAGCATATTCATATGCAGGGTTAGATGAAAGAAATTTTTAGAATCGCTTACATTTTTGTCAATTGGCAGCAGATAAATCACCCTCGCTTTCTCAATTTTTTGTTGTTTACCAATGAAGCCATCTTCTATTAAAGTGAATACGTATATGGTCACAATTTTCATTATTATAACACATATTCAAATATGTCAGTAAACGTATCCTTTATTTTGTTTCGATGTTAACCAACAGTGTCAAACATGAAATACTGCAACTGAGCCGGAATTAAAAAATTGAAATGCGATGCTCTTTATACTGTAAAATTATTACTTATGGGATAGTTGGATTTAACATTTACTTTGTTTGACAGTTGACTAAGGAAGTCGGGCTCCATTCCTGCCTTCCATTGGCTGAACAAATATTTTGATGCATAGAACAACAGTGATCGTAGTTCTTTAATTGACCACTAATTGCTCCTATAGTGATTATCTCAGAAATTACAAAAGATAGGTATAGGACAGTGTTAACAAAAATGAAAGAGAATAAGAAAGGAACAAAATGTCTCAATAAAATACTGGGTGTTCCATTAAAAAAAAGAACATTTTTTGGTATGTGAAAATTTCAGGAAGTAGGCTTTGAAAAACAAAGCTTTTTTAGGTATTGTCGAGTGCAACTTTACCAAATGACGCAGAATTTTCTTGGCTAGAAGCACCACCAAAGTTAATGTTTTTACTTTTAAAAACAATGTGAAAATGATTTTTTTCTGAAAACGTGTTTTGGTCAAATATTTTCAAAAAAAATTAATAACTCAAAAACTATTGACTCAACTTTGAAAAAGAAAAAAACAGTTGAAAGGACAATTTAAAGCAGTACAACAAAATCCAAAAATATATAGGGCGAGCCGTTTAAAAAAATTAAGTTTCGTGCATTTCCAGTGAAACCGAAAGTGCGTCAGAGGTTAAAGTATTTTTACAATATGCGCCACAAGCAACCATGGATCTTCAACTAATTGTTTTTTCTTTTATTTAAAACACAAAAGAGCAATCCAAGAAGCGGCTACTAATGACTCACCCTGTATACTTTTTGCTAATTTCATAAAGTGTGTAACAATTTATTAAAATCTTATAAGAATTGTTTCGTGATGTATTTACCAGGTATTGTCATATTAATGCTTCACTAAGATATTGCTGGGGTACATAAAACCGTAAAAATTAATAATACCAAAAAGTTCTGAAAACCTTTCATTAAATCTATATTAAATTGAAGTTAATTAAAGCTAAAATTTGATGAATCTCCGGAGTACATAGAAGTTCTTGAAAAACACTTACATCACACCGTGTTCCCTAGACAACCGCTATTAAATACTTCGAAATCAGTCGGTCGTAAATGATGGCGCTTTATTACGAATTAACGGGCGATACAAATAAGTTAGCAAATAGAAAATGCAATATAATATTATTACCTTTCATCTTCGGTCCTGATCAATACATTTTAATTGGGCATTATTTTGTGAAGTTTAAAAACAGAATTTGGAAAGGTAAAAGTTTTAGGATTCATAATATTACTTTCCCTGATAAAATATACCTAGAACAAGGGACCGCTTTTATTGGAAAACTTTATTTTTATTTACAAAGCAGGAAGATCCTTTTTGATTCAAGATTGTCAGTTAGCTATTAGTATGTAAAAATTATCTGTTATTTCTAGTACATTGTTATTATTACAAAAGAATTGGAGCAAATAATCGTGTTCTTCGTAAATGAAACAAATAATGCCATGAACCTAACGTGAATTGACGGCAAAAGATTAACATTTTAAATTTGAATCTGTATTAATTTCTTGCAAGTAGTAATTACATATATCTGCATGGCTACCAGGTTTTTATTTTATAATTCGTACTGAATACATATCAGAGGTACCTTCATAAGATAATTGTTTGTAGAGTAGATATTCGAGATGATACGTTCCATGAAACGGGGAATATGTACTTTTTTGTCTCTATAAACAAGGCATTGTGTATGCCTTCTACAGGATGAGTGCCATCAGAAGCAGAAACACTATAAATGCAAAAAATAGATGGCGTGTCATGACGTGCTATGACACTACATTTACAGTATCCCATTGGGTGGCAGCAAGTTTGCTTTCACAAGGCGCAATTAGACCCTCTTGTGATGAATGTAGGTATTCAAGTCTAAAACGTGACAGTACTTGTTTATCTTTAGAATTATATTCTTTTGTTTACAATATCGACACTTAGTGAGCCAAAGAATTAGTAAATTATTTAGTTTATTTAATTCATCACAAATAAGATGAAATTGAGCTACTTGGTCGTCATATTCGAGAAATTAAAGACCTTGAATCTTCAACTCCAAGGAGGAAACACAATATGTCGGATACGAGTTAATTCTGTTTGTAGAAAACTGGAATTGCAGAGAAGAAATGTAAAGAGCAAAAACTTAGAAAATTCTGGCTGACTTAAACTTGATACCAAGTTACGAGTAGGCTAGACCATTATAAAATACTCCCTGCTGAAGAATAATCTTTATAGACTTCACGGCGAGTTTCGAAATCAACAGACAATTTAGTAATAAATCACTCAAGCAAAGTTGGATGATGAGTTTTCTGCACTGAAAAAAAGAACATTTCGTATACTATTACCATTTTCAACATGCTACCTTTGCGAAACCTAATTTTCTGCGATGGCTGTTTTGAAGACAAAATATATATCTCAGCCAAATATAGAAAATGAGCTTAAAGTACCAATTTCTAATATTAAACATTCTTTTTCATCCAACGTAGAAACATACATACTTGTAAATATTATTTACTTATAATATATAGATACGAATATTATCATCAATTTATATTTATGAATTTGTACTATTGTTAAAACGTACTACAGTGAACTCTTTCAACAGCTTCAAGTA
The DNA here is from genome assembly GCA_963170755.1 of Amphimallon solstitiale. Taxonomy (NCBI): domain Eukaryota; kingdom Metazoa; phylum Arthropoda; class Insecta; order Coleoptera; family Scarabaeidae; genus Amphimallon; species Amphimallon solstitiale. The sequence continues at coordinate 52,026,998 of OY720678.1, read as the reverse complement.
GATCACAACACAGTGATGAACTTTAACCGTTAATTAATGAAATTTCTGATATATGGTTATTAGATGATTTTAGAGAAATAACTGTTGATATACCCTATACTTATTATATTTTTTACGCGTAATATTGTCACACTTTAAATATATATATTTATTATAAAAAAAATACATTCATCAAACAATAATCTTTTAAATAATACCTTATTTTAACTCTCCTCATTCAGCTTCTTTTTTATACTGTTTTCAGCGGGAACCTCGGGCTGCTTATTATCAGGGAAGTCTTCTTTATTTCTACGTTGTCTTCAACGGAATCATCTGCTTGTTCTGCCGGGCGAAGCACAATATTTATTTTAGCAATATAACACTCTGCACATTTACTGCTTATGTGCAACACTATTTTATTACTTTTTTTTTACAAATAACCACGATTCTTCTGACCGTGGCCGATTATCTCAGTAGTAGATTATTTATTTAATTTATATGAACAATGACTCTTATGAGTAGTCTATTTTTGGGGGTTAGCCTTTTGATACAAAATTTAAAGTATCTCGCCTTCGACTCTCTCATTATTGAACGCGTATTTCCCTTTTATATCAGAATGTCTGAAAATAACCATTTTTTGCTTTTCATGTTAAATATTATTAGGAAAATATTGAATATTACATTTTCCTATCCTATTTTTACTACAAAAAACTAATAAGTTTGAGGTCCAAGTATTTCTTAAAGAAGGAACAGCTTGGAAAAACTTTTAAAATTTGTTATTACATATGTATATGCAGATATGTGATGACACAAAATGTAGAAATTTAGGTTATTTCATTTTTTTACATTTCTGTGCTGTTCAGTTCTGATATACATCACATTCAGCATACATGTAGGTCGAGGCTATATGCAAGCTCTGGTATTGATCCCCCGGGAATCTCTCTCGTGTAGCATTTACATATACATACATACATATACATGGTGTAAGTAAAATCGCTGTCGACATCGGTTTGTTTAATGTGTAGGCAGATTAATCTATATATGTATGCCTACTAATATCTAAGACTTGCTTTTCATGTTAAATATTTTTAGAAAAATATTTAATATTACATTTTCCTATCCTATTTTTACTACAAAAACCTAATGATTTCTATTACAATACTGCATTTAATTTTTATATTATTTAAATATTTGATATGTCAATATCAAAATTATTTAGCTTTTAGAAAGCGAGTTTTTATCAATAAATCATACATTAGAGTTATAATCTAATAATAGTATAAATACTATAAATAAACTGGTAAAGCTTCCAAGGCGCCTGCAAGATTTTCTCTCTAACTTACTAACTAGCTAGTAGATAGTATCAGAAAGTATTGTGATGGTGAAAGATTTTTGCAAAGGTCCATGTTTTGAAGCCTTCTTGTAAAGAAAGTTTTTTGAAATGATGTTTGTCTGTGTGTCTGCCTGGTGTATGACCAAACAGTTAAAGCTTTTAATGCTAAATATTATAAGTAAGAATATAATCCTCCGCTGAAGATTTGCTTAGATATTCAGTTAAATCGACAGATCTGATTTAGTAGTATACGTACTTCAATGAAAATATCAATTTTTCAAATATCTTTTTAACTATAAAAACAAAACAATTTTATAAAAAAAGTTGTTTGAACCGTCAGTTGGTATTTTACTCTTATCAACAAGTTTTCTGCAATTATGAAATTGTGTATTTTAGCATGTATGTCTCGCAAACGAAGAATTCTGTACCCACCTTGATTTGAAAAAGCTTTTGTATAAAAGATTCGGACAACACATACGAATAAGAGAAGAATGCAGTGCCCACACCTCGTTTTTAATCTCTATTACTTTGTTTATTTATAAAGCATGATGAATTGTTTTTGTGTTAATAGTCTAATGGTTTACTCCGGAAATAAAAACACTCGCTGCAGAGAAAAGAGCCTACATCATATACCTCACCAACAAAACAGATCAACAACGTCAGCGTAAGAAACAGAGCCAATGTTAAAATAACACAAATCAAAAAAGATTATTGGGAAAAGTTCTCCACCGACATGCAATATGATCTGCATGGAGGACAACAGAGAATATGGAACTTCATTAGATCTCAGAAGAAACCAGTTAACGAACAAATCGCAGTCAATATTCCGCTGAGGAATGGACAAACCACCTCAAGAGGCTGTACAACACCGAAGAACAAGCGGATCTATGGACCATGCCCAACGATATCGACAACTACATTATAAACAAAACAGAGATCAAAACAATAGCCAACAAATTGAAGAACAGAAAATCACCAGGTCTGGATAAAATAACAAATGAAATGCTCAAATATGGGGCTGCTCACCAAAATAATAACCCAATATCTATCAAGCACAGTCAGCATCAACGAAGAACAACAAAGCTTCAGGCAGAATAGATCAACAATCGACGCTATATTCATACTGCGACAAATCATCGAGAAGTCCATAGAATTTAACAAACCTGCGTTCCTCTGCTTTGTTGACCTAACGCAAGCATTTGATAGAGTGCAACTAAAGGATGTGCTAAAGATCCTGCAAGAACGAGGATCCAACAACAATATAATCCAGGTAATAAAACAACTCAATACCAACAACAGTACAAGAATACAATCAGACACCGCAACCACAGAGGAAGTGCAAATATCGATAGGTATCAGACAAGGAGATAGCCTTAGTCCGATGCTCTTCAGCCTGGTAATGGACCGCATCATAGACCGGGTAAAAGATGTTTGACGAGGTTACAGAAAGGGACAAACCGAATTCAAAATATTGTGCTATGCAGACGATGCGGTTCTCATAGCGGAAAATGAGGACAACCTGCAGCGAATGCTATTCGAGCTAAACCGGGCCGCAAAGAAATATAACATGAGCATCTCGATACCGAAAACCAAATCCATGACCATAAGCAAGGAACCGATACGATGCAAGCTGGCACTAAACGACCAAGCTATCGAACAAGTGATGAGCTTTGAATACCTGGGGATAATAGCCTCGAGCAGTCGAAATACATACGACGAGGTGAAAGCACAAGTAAATAAAGCAGCAAGAGTGTCTGGCTGTCTGCATAATACTATTTGGAAAAACAAACACATGTCGATAACCAGCAAGGCTAGGATCTACAGAACAGCAGTGAGACCCATCCTCACCTACGCGACGGACGAAGAGAGCACTACGAACGACCGAAATGAGGGCCCTGCGAGCGATCGCAGGCGTCACACTGAAGGACAGGCAGCGAAGTAATGGGATCCGGAAACAGTGCGATAGGATGCCAGATGTTGGATGGTCACGAGGAAGAAGAAGAGAATGGAGAGAGCATGTCGACAGGATGGGAAACGATAGACTCGCCAAGGCCGCATACATGAAAAAACCGAACACGACCAGACCCTTAACAAGACCACCAAAAAGATGACATTGAATAAAAGTTGGAAAAACAGGACATAGTCCTATTAAAAAGAAGAAGAGGAAGAAGAAGAAGAAGAAGAAGAAGAAGAAGAAGAAGAAGAAGAAGAAGTCTAATGCAAACATTAAACTGATAAGATTATTACTGACAAGGCTTTTTACTTTGGAGGTATTGTGATAATTTTATTTGGCCTAGCTATCGCCGTATAGGAAGGCATACTACATTTAGTATATATTTAGCAAATAATGCTAATATTTTTAATATTCACCCAAGTAGCTTTGTTATATCACACAATTTGTTTTACTTACATTAGATGATGTGTACGTGTTTGCCAAAGCCTTCGACCGTTTGGATTACATCATTCTCTATGTTAAACAGGACATAGTCCTATTAAAAAGAAGAAGAGGAAGAAGAAGAAGAAGAAGAAGAAGAAGAAGAAGAAGAAGAAGAAGAAGAAGAAGAAGTCTAATGCAAACATTAAACTGATAAGATTATTACTGACAAGGCTTTTTACTTTGGAGGTATTGTGATAATTTTATTTGGCCTAGCTATCGCCGTATAGGAAGGCATACTACATTTAGTATATATTTAGCAAATAATGCTAATATTTTTAATATTCACCCCAGTAGCTTTGTTATATCACACAATTTGTTTTACTTACATTAGATGATGTATACGTGTTTGCCAAAGCCTTCGACCGTTTGGATTACATCATTCTCTATGTTAAACATAGGTGCTCTGATTTCAGTAAAGCCTTTATTAAGCATCTGATATTCTATTCCAGAATATTCCAGTTCGAATTTGGCAGTCCAGAGTGTTCCCATCTGGACCCTTAACATTCAATATGTTTATAATGGTCTCACTTCCATAATCAGTTGTTATAAGCTGCTCTTTGTGGACAATTTGAAGATTTTTGCAATAATACTTCATATACTGGCCGTCAGTATATGAACATTAATGGTACAATTATTGTTGTTGAAAATTCGAAGACCAGAACATTAAAAATCCTTATCATTCGCAAAGTAGTAGATTCGATCTTCCGGTTTTCTGTGATAACAGGGACCTCGATATCTGATGATGTTGATGCTGCTGTCCTTTTCTTGAAATATCAAAGATTTCTTAATGCCTTAACCTTTGTTTGTTTCCTTCATAAACCCATGTACAATAGCTTATAAAATGAAGCTATGTTCACCTCTTTTGTAATTCTTAGTATTATTTGTAATTTTGAATGCATGCCCAACAGTGTTGACGATTTATAGATAGCGGACTCTTATGAAACACAAGAAATTAGATGAATTAATGACCCTTTTCAATAATGTTACCTACTACTTCGTTCATGTACGCAAGCATCAATGTTTCGTCCGCCGTGTGGTAATTCTTTTTTGTCATCGAAGCCAATAATTTCTCATATCCTTTATAATATGCAGTTTTTGATTTTGGTGGAATTAATTTCAATTCGGTTTGCTCCGGTAATGTACACAACAACCACATAACAAGTAAACAACAATAATTGCTAACCGTTTTTATGTTAATTATTAAAAATCAAATCCAAACGCTACCTTATAAAATGAACCAATTTTTCTATTCTTTCTCTGATTTGCGCTTGTAGTGCAGGTATATTAAAAAGTAGCGTATAATATGCGTGTATAATTGTCTCTAATACACCTGCTCCATTTAGAAGCACTCCGCTATCGCGTCGTGCTCTTAAACGTGTCGCGCACGCTTTAAAGGTTTACTTATACACTTATACTTATACTTACAGTTATACTATTAAAGCACCATTATAACAATTATAATAATCCATTAATATTACATTACTGAATTCGAATACTACATCAATAATATCACGAGATTAAAAATTATATTGATAAAGGATTGCCATGGAATTTATATCATTAAGTGTCATACTGCCATTAAGGCTGGACGCCCGCTTCAAGCTGAGTTCGATTTGAAATAGGCGTACCACTGTTTTCTTCGTGCAAATGTAATAAAAGACAAATGTTTAAGGGTCCGCGTGCTCTGTCTTATGCTGAGGAAAAAGATAGAGAAAAGAACTTGTCACCTAATCTAATCTGCCTGTAATTTATGGCTGCGTTGTGGTCTCAGATAATCGCCGGTTGGCCGACACGTTTGCAGTCGGGAAGCAACCCCCCCTAAATTAGACAATCTATATTTTCTCAAACACACAAAAAAGGTGAAGCTGAATATGTAAAATCACCTGCCGGATTCAAATTTTGAGTTGGAAAATAAAATCGAAATCGCAAAAAGGTCGAAAAATCGTTTTTTTGTGTAAATTTTAAAATTTTCATTTTCTTCAATTTTTAATACTTATCTCGTGATATCTTAGCAATGCAGAGAGCTAGGGATCTGTTTTTTTTAAAGGTTATACCCTAAAGTATTTGGATGATACTAGTGTTTTCGATTTTTCTTTATGGTGTGTAAATTTTATAAAAAAAAAAAGTTTTAGTAGACGACCAATTTGTGTAACGTATATTTCAGCTATCGAGTAACTAATCTTATTTTTCAGAATTTACCCATATATATGTGAAACAAAATAAAGCCAACATTCCAAAATTATTTTTTGTGCAAGAAATAAATTTCTAGATCGTTTCAGAAGCTAATTATTGCGAGTCAAATATAATAATTATACTCCCAGCCCGCAAGCCGTGTGAGTCCTAACATGCGCTTCTAGCAGGTATAGCGTTAGGGACGGGAAGAGATATTGCTTTTACTTTCTGATACGTAGTATAAGGAAGTATTGTGACGCTGACATTGTATATGTACACTATATTGTAAAGAAAATATCAACGGTTTCGATAAAATAATGTCCGAGTAACGATTACTTTCTTAACAAACACCGATCTCAGAAGTATTTTGCAAACTGCGTAGAAACTGCCCGAAATGGTAGGCGGAGCTACCTCTCGACACAATGTGCGAGCGTACCACATACTCTATTTGATTTCAGTGAATTTCGCCCAAATTTCAAAATTTTGTTTTCCGTTTCGTGACCTTATTTTTAAAAATTAAGAAAAAATAAAATTTATGTATTGCTGTTGAGTGTTACATAATGTTAAATAAAGGCTTGTTTTTTGAAATTTCTTACATTTTTATTTTTATTTAGGGCCCTTTGGACAATTTCGAAGAAATTACGATTTATCCATTGAAAGGCGTTGTTTTCTTAAATTAGCGTGTAAATTCGGTAAGGTTTTCATGAAAAATACGATTAGGAAATGGGAAAAACGATTTCGAGGCCGGGCGTACAGCCTTAATATTTGTCATTATATTCTCTCGCTGACATCTTGTAGCTTTTCAATCATGTAAGTTTTGTGTGCTGTGGTGTAAACCATAATTGAACAAGAATAATGAGTGTACTTAAAACCACACGGCAGAAGTGTAAACTTCACCAAGGCGAGGTTAATAATACCGTAGATAATACGAAATACACGCATATAATATTCAGTAACGTATTCAATAAAACATATTCGCACATTTATTACATTTACTCGAGCGTCCGTTTCGTTTGGTCGGTTCGTACGTATGTGTATGTATAAATAGACGATATAAATACTTGCTTACGGTCCCTCGCTTGGTCTGATAGTAACGTATCGGCTTCATAACCGGGCGGTCTCGGGATCGAATCTGTTCTGGGACATGAATTTATTTATTCATTTAAATTTCAATTTAATTGAAATTAAATACCTCTACCTATATGATATATTTATTTATCTTGTTCCCTTAACCGACTTTACCCGAAGAGCGTTACATATCCGAGCGTTCCAGGTCAGTCTTGTTCACTGCCTACAATCAGCGCAACGCGCCTAAAGAAGTTTACACTTCAAAAAACTACAAGATGTCAGAGAGAAAATATAATGACAAATATTAATGACAGTATGACACTTAATGATATAACTTAAGACAGACGTTTTACATTCCATGGCAAACCTTTATCAATATAATGTTTGATCTCGCGGTATAACAACAATAAAATAAGCGTGCACAACTCACACTTAGGCTATATTGAATGGAACCGATACAGGGGCACGAATTCAGATTTAATGTTAATTTTACTATGATTTTGTAAGTGATATGAGAGAATACTACTCAGATAAGAATTGCCCATATGCGGAGTTGAGTAACGAATGTCTATGAGCAAATGTACGGCAACATCTATTAACCAGGAGTGAATCGAAAAAATATTTAGAAATATGGTTGTTGTTAAAAAATGAGCTATATCTCGTGGGCAAGGAACTAGGAAAAATGTCAGAGCTAGAATTAAATCTTCTTTCGAAATATATCATAACGCTATTAAAAATATCGTCATATATAGTAAAGAAAATTATTCATGGCATATTTATGACTTGGAGCTCTGGTTTGATACTAAACAAAAACACTAAAACACCTTTACTACACTAAAGCACAAAAACTAAATACTTATTTCGACGACTATGTTGTCATCTTCAGTAGCAATGATTAAAAACCGTGTTGTCTATACATCGTACATACAGAATAACACTACATGGTGAATGAAAAAGAAAAAAATCAAAATCACTATAAAGAAATGCACGCGGCAATGTAATATTTATGTATCAAACATTCTTTGTTGATCAATGTTACCTAAAGCCTCGGTAATATGGGCACTGTTCTACTTGTCCATTCATTTGTATGTGTTAACAATACATCCATACTGGAATTGTTCAAATTCGCTATAAAATCACGCAAAATGATTGACGGTAATACGATCTTCAATGAATAAAATATAAAATGAATAGGGACCAGTAAAAGTGAGAAGGAGAAAGACGGCATGATACAAACAGATATATGTAATCTGAGTGACGGCAGGAGGCTGCCGCAACGACACGAAGGGGTAGCATTTTTCAAGAGTTAATCTGAAAGCTAAAGTACCCTGAACGACCGATAGGGGACCGTTAAGCGGACTCATCAGTTTTCAGTGATTTTCAAATAAACGCTCCCTCCATCATCGCGATGATCTAATGCTTCATGTCTTACACTCCTGTATTCGTACACTCAACTTATATCTTTAAAACTTATTGTTCTCTGTTACTCGAAAATTAAAAAATATTTTGATGCGATAAAAGATAAAATTTGATAATTACGCAAGCGGTAATAAGAGCCAGTTGCGAGACTATTTAAAAAAAAATTCTTGCGAACAAAACCTTTATAACTGTTTATTCAATTTCATTGGTTGAAATAAATTAAATGATAGTGCTCACTTTGTATTTTAAAAATTAGAAATAACATTGCATATAAATAGTTTTAAAAGTATGACCAATAATGGTTTAAAATAATGAGCACTAGTTAAATCATACTTTTCTATTTAAGCTCCCTATATAAATTTGGGATCTTACAGGCTCTTGTATTATTCCTTAGATCTATATTGTGCAGCGTTAACAATTTGTTATATTTGACAGTTTTCCATCTAGCTACATCATAGCAATGTTGGAATATGTCAAAAACACATTCTACGTACTTCGTTTTTTATTAATATATTTTTTTCCTCCGCAGTCGTCACCTTAATCCAGGATATCTCACAACAGCGAGTGCCGAGAGATGCCCCCGGAGTTCTTCACGCGAGGCACAGACAGCGGTCGCCCGACCAATACAAAAATGGAACGGCCACCGCTCAATAACAATAATTTCAAATTCACTACCAAATTCTTAAATTAACATAATGTAAAATTTTCAATTAAATGTATTAAGCCACTAAGCTCCGCGAGCTTGACAGTGGCGTATATATTCGATTCTTGAAAAAAAGAAAATCAATCAATAAAAATACCGGTTAAGTGAAGCCAAAATTTCCATCATAAATGAAAAAGTATACAATATATTCTTTATCTAATGTTGACAATGTGGCTACTTCCCTGATCCAACAGCCATTCTTTAACACCACGCTTAAAGAATGCCAGAGCATGTTGTCTCCTCAGGTCCTCCGACAGCGCATTAAATAACCGTGGCAACATAACTACCCAGTTTCAGGCTCCATACTTATTCGTTTGAACTTCATCTCTGGCAACACCCTCTTCTTCCCTGAGCCTAGTGGCATATTCGTGGTTTACCTTCGGCAGTTGTTTCATGATGGCAAATGTTAATGTTAATGTTTTTGATATACACTGCTGACGCCTGTCCCCAAACCGATATACCGTATGACAAGACTGATTCGAATCGCGCACTGTATATTATTTTTAAAATAGGCCCCGACAGAAAGTCTTTCAGCCAGAAGAACCTTCCACTCAAATATCGCAGTTTTTTTGGATAACATGAGAGTTTGAGTCTTCCACAAAAAGTTGTTATCTATCTAAACACCTAGGTATTTGTGCTCTGATACCATTTTAATATGCTTGCTGCAGAAGCAGGTGGAAGTGCCGTTAGTTAAAAATTCGTCAGAGTGAAAGGTCACTTCTGGCCGAAACGGCATGGCAAGATGCGGGGAGCGTATATGCATCAAAACTGTCTTTTCCAAGTTTATAAGTAAGTTCCTGTCATACGCCCACTCCTGGAATCGCTTAAGTTCACTCCACATAATTTTGTTTGCTGTTTCCACATACTTGTAGTTTACGTATAAATAATTGTATCATACGCATTTAAGTGGTATCGACATATGTTGAAGCATTATCCAATATCGTAAATATACAGCAGATACAGCAGAGGACCCAAAATGCTTCTTTGGGGTACTCCTCGGATTATACTTTCTGTTCTGCTTTTAGTGTTCTTTATTTTCACTGTAAAATTTCTGTCTACTAGTAAATTTCCCAACGATCGCAGCAGATTACAACTAATCCCTAATCTATCCAATATATTGAGTAGAATTCTGTGGTTTATGCTGTCAAAAGCCCTGCTCAAATCAACAAAAATGCAAAGTACGTGCGTCATATCATGTAAAAACTATTATTTTTAATAATGATAGTTTTTTAGATGTAGACTGCCTGTTGCATGTAGATGATTTCAAAATCTTCTATTATGTAAACATTTTGACTGTTTTAAATTATAAGCTAAAAGTATATGAATGTTGCAGATGTTTGTAGTATTATTGTTGTGTTCTTCAAAGGTTTGACGTCCTCTGTGACCTCGGTATTGTAAGCTATACTTTAATAATCAGTTAACATCTGTGACATCTTAAGCTCTGAAAAGTCTTGGTTTCGTCATTCGTTGTACTATTCACAACTATTCTATTTAAAAATAGAATTGATTGTCACGAAATGTTCGTCGGTTGTCTTCCCGTTCGACACCTAGTTTTGATTTACCCACACCGCATACTAATACATGTTCGTAGATACTAAATATTTCATTACCTGCGTAATAGTTGCATCAGGTTTTCGTCTATTCATATATACAACTGCAGTATCCGCAATATTAGGGCTGCTACTACTATTTAGTACTTTCTCTTTTTATCCACTTATATATATTATTATTATTATCACTTGTTTTTGCTTTATAATATATAGGGTGTACCACTTAAAATTCCCAGGTCAAATATCTCGGTAACGGATAAAGACATTTGAATTTTGTAAAAAGTAGTTACTAAAGAATGTGATCGACTCTAGTTTGCTATATCATTGTGTTTTATTATGTGAAGATATAGATGGCGCTGCGATGAAAAGAATTTTTTTAAACGCCATAATCTTCATTTCTTTTTTATTTGAATGAGTATTAAAATCAATGTAAATTATATTATTTGTGTTTGTTTCCAAAACTAAACGGTTTCATAGATATTCGTGTTTAAAGAAAGTAAGAGTAATTTTAAAGTTTTGTCTTTATTTTGTTTAAATATTTAATTTGTAAGGACAAATAGCAGTAAACATATTCACAATTCTTGCTATTATAGTTACTTCACAATTTAAAGTTTATAGTTAGTTCCTTTTTATAAATTCCACTTCATAGGCACCCATAGGTATGTAGGTAGAAAAGCATTCATGTCTGTGTTATATGTATACAGGGTGTAGATAAAGTCTGGAACAAAATTAATATTTCTGTTATCTTCGGTTTGATGAAAAAACCCTGAAACAGGTCGATTTTGTTTTTATCCCGTGCACTTTATAACATCGTGAATTTAATTCTGTCGTCATCTGGTTGCGCGCGGGCGTGACGTCATTAGTTTTTTCAAATGGTAACCCCCCACATTTATTACCCCTTGTCGTTAGGTATTCCATTGTGCATGCAACGGTATAAAAAGTTTGGTACCTTACATAACAATTTTTGGGAACAAAATGCTTTCGAATTTCAAAAAATTAAAATTTTATTTCTAATGAAAAACTAATCAAAAATTATTTTAAAAAATCAGATAAATTATAATCCGAGGTTTATCTTGGATTGTCGTCAAACAAGACACCAAAAAAATGTCAACGGAAGTGTTCAAACTGTCCGCCATTGGCCATTTGACACTGGCCGAGACGGACGTACACGCTTTCTACGACACGTCATATTGACAGTTCATTACTTGGTGTTTGAACTTATCCATTCACAATACTTGCTCCATTGGTAGTGTTGAACGTGCATTGCGAAAATGGCGAATTTGAGCGAAAAAGAGCGGATTCAAATTCTCATTATTGTTGGTTGTGGTGATAAAATACGTAGCCATGAAGAAGTCAGTTTTTCAATGCAGAAAATTCAAACCGCGCACCGATTTCGCGGTCAACGGTGAGCAAAATTGTCGCAAAATTTGCTGAAACTGGTAGTGTAAAAGACAGGGCTCGTCAAGGTCGACCAAGAATTGAGGAAGATAGAAGGGTCAATATTCTCTTGGAACTTCAGGACAACCCCCACACTTCAACAAGGAACATTGCCAGGGATCATGCAGTCGATTTTACCACAGTTGCCAAATTGCTGAAGAAGGAAAAACTTCATCCGTACAAAATCGATCGGGTTCAGGAACTGAATGAAGATGACTTCGACCGCCGACTCGAGTTCTGTGAACAAATCATGCTACGGTGCGATGAGAATCCCGGATTTGTCGACAATGTGGTTTTTAGTGACGAAGCAACTTTTACCTTGAACGGTGAAGTGAATCGCCACAATTGTAGGTACTGGTCGGGCGAAAATCCTCGATGGGTTCGAGAGGAGCACACCCAACACCGGCAAAAAGTTAATGTATGGGCGGGAATAGTGGGAGATCGCATTGTGGGGCCTTTCTTTCTGGACAGAAATTTAAACGCTGAAACATACTTACATTTCCTAAGATTTACACTAGTGCCAACATTGGTAGAATTATTTCCGGATGAAAACACCCCCGACAAGCCTCACCCCAGAATCTGGTTTCAACAAGATGGAGCACCTCCACATTTTGGCTGGCGTGTTCGGAGTTACCTCGACGAAATTTTCCCCGGGAGATGGATCGGACGAAGGGGAACAATTGAATGGCCTGCCCGTTCGCCAGATCTCACACCACTTGATTTTTTTCTATGGGGTCATGTGAAATCAAAGGTGTACACCAATAAGCCAAATAACTTTAATGATCTGAAACATCGTATCCGCGAGGAAATGCGAAATATTGGGGCAGAGACAATACGACGTGTCGTAGAAAGCGTGTACGTCCGTCTCGGCCAGTGTCAAATGGCCAATGGCGGACAATTTGAACACTTCCGTTAACATTTTTTTGGTGTCTTGTTTGACGACAATCCAAGATAAACCTCGGATTATAATTTATCTGATTTTTTAAAATAATTTTTGATTAGTTTTTCATTAGAAATAAAATTTTAATTTTTTGAAATTCGAAAGCATTTTTCTCCCAAAAATTGTTATGTAAGGTACCAAACTTTTTATACCGTTGCATGCACAATGGAATACCTAACGACAAGGGGTAATAAATGTGGCGGGTTACCATTTGAAAAAACTAATGACGTCACGCCCGCGCGCAACCAGATGACGACAGAATTAACCTGTTTCCGGGTTTTTCCATCAAACCAAAGATAACAGAAATATTAATTTTTTGCCAGACTTTATCTACACCCTGTATATGCTTGCTTTGATTATTTAGGAAATATTTTGATATTAGCACACATTAGTGTCATTTGCTTGATTATTAATTGTCTTTATAATTAGCTTCAGTCAAACATTTACTGATTTTGTGTTGAGGTTGTATTAAAAATATGATTTTACACACAAATAAAGACAATATGGTTTTAATTTATGGAGAATCTCGTAGAAATGCATCTGCAGCAATGCGATTATATGCCCTACGCTTTCCAAACAGGCCTTTACCAGATCACAAAACATTTATAAGTCTGTGTGCAAATCTCAGAAATTACGGTAGCTTCAAAAAATAAAAACAGAAAAGAGTAAGAGGTGATGAAATTACGGTAGCTGTACTACAAACAGTTAACAACAATCCACATACGTCATTACGGCAATTAAAAGAATTAAAAGAACAGCTCTGTAACCTCTTGCCGTAGGATTCTAAAAGAAAATAAATACTTTCCGTATAAAGTTCATTTTGTGCACCATCTAAGAATAGGAGATAATCAACATAGACTCGATTTTCTGGCAGAATTTTCTGTAATGTTAGCGGAAAACAACAATTTTATGACTCAGATCATATGGAGTGACCAGTGGCGTAACTATACCCCCCGCATGCCCCCGTGGTGCGGGGGGGGGGGGCAGGTACACCTATCTGTAGGATACACCAACGTAATAATTGGTTAGGTTGAGCTGGATGTTGCGGGGGGCACCAAAATTTGTAGTTACGCCACTGGGAGTGATGAATGTCGTTTTCACAACAATGGTATTTTAATTAAGCATAATGCTCGATATTGGTCAGAAGATAATCCTAGGTGGATAAGGCAAACAAGAAATCAAACAGTTTTTGGCGTTAACATTTGGTGTGGAATTTTAAACGGACATACCTTAGGCCCCCACTTTTATTATAAAACATTAACTGGTGTGCACTACTTACATTTCCTGCAAAATGAGTTACCACTACTTTTGGAAGATGTACCTATACAGCTGCGAAGTAATATATGGTTACATTATGGTTACATCAAGATGGGGCACTTGCTCATAATGCCAACATAGTTACTGACTATTTTAATCAAACGTTCCCACGTCGTTGGATTGGTACCTTATGTGGCCGGCTCGTTCGCCGGATCTAACCCCGTTAGATTTTTTCTTGTTGGGTTGCTTGAAAGCTGAACTTTTCAAGGAACCCATAACAAATATGGGCGACCTTTATAATAAAATTTATGCAAGTGTTCAAAAAAGTAGTAGAAATACGTTGATAAATGTTTGCGGAAGAGAACTAATAAGGCGATATACGTTATGTAGCATTCAAGAAGGCAACAATTTTGGACATAGATCCTTTTAAGTATTTAAACAAAATAAAGACAAAACTTTAAAATTACTCTTACTTTCTTTAAACACGAATATCTATGAAACCGGTAAATTTTGGAAAGTAACACAAATGATAAAATTTACATTAATTTTAATACTCTTTCAAATAAAAAACAAATAAAGGTTGTGGCGATCAAAAAAATTCTTTTTATCGCAGCGCCATCTATATCTTCACATAATAAAACACAATTGGGAGAGCAAACTAGAGTCAATCACATTCTTTAGTAACTACAAAATTCAAATATCTTTTTCCGTTTCGGAGATATTTGACCTGGGAGTTTTAAGTGGTACATCCTGTATACATACATATATATGCACTGCGCACTTTTTTCAACTATTTTCTATAATCTATTGTAGATTCTCTTTTTGTTTTTGTAGATTGTTTAAATTTGTCAATCTTTAAAGGGATATCTATGCCTAGGGATTGCATATTCCAAATATGTAATTAGGTATTTGTCTGTTGATTAGTGTTGTAAATAAATAAATAAATAAATAAATAAATAAATAAATAAATAAATGAGCGCTGGGGTAAGGAATTAATAAAAAATGCTGATATGCGGTACTTAATCTAAATGTGTACTGTTGTATTAATTCTTGATTAACGATTTTTATATTGCTAAGTCTTATCAACCATCATAACTGCCAAACGCTACAATGGGTTCCTATACTTCATTGTTTTATTAGAAGGAACAGAGCAGGAAAACCAATTTAAGAGACGTGTTTCTTAAGAGGCCTCTGTACTGTTCAACAGCATATGCATTTACATGTAAATGAGCGCCAAATTAGAAAGTGGCAGAAATTTATTCCTCAAAATCCGATAGTCCTGCCATAAATTTAAAAAATACAATTCATAATTGAAAAAATCACTGGACTATGCGGAATACTTACACTGGGCTTTAGCTTATGTCTTTAGTGTGTTCCAAAACTGCAATAAGTCATGATTAGCGACTGTACCAAATTTATGAACGTCCACTACCTATTTCAAAGAGCAAAGAGGAAAACGTGAGGAAGCTGTTGGATTTTTTACATGATCGAAGAAACAAAAAGTTTTATAATGACTTATTTTTATCTCTTGCCATCCAAACAACCCAACCAAGAAAGTAGTGATAAGATAAGATAAGATCATAGTAGTTATTATAAATAATGAACGCAAAATTTAAGGTACGTTAGTATTATTAGTATCACAAGTACACATACATACTTTCATACGTAAACGTGTGTGCAGATATGTACAAAGTGGGATACACAGCGTGCACCTAGGTGTCGTTACCAACAGCGAACGCACACGTGTTTCGGCCTTTAAGGTCTCGTCACTGTACGTGGTATTGCCAGCAATGATCAACAACTAAGATCGCATATTATGTCGTCTTGAGCTGCAAAATGCCCGTGAGAATATCCCAGCGACATCTGCCACTCAAGCGCGACATCGAATACGATGGTTTCATCTTGCACACAGTGCTAAAGGGAAACCTGTATGCTAAATGTGTATTTCCGCATATTTTCCATTTTAGTATTATTGTTGAAATGAACTTTGTTTTTTAATAAATTAGTGATTAATTAATATGAAACCAATTTCTTTCTTTATAAACCGTTCAGTGGAGTTTGCAAAATTATATCAGAAAATGACAATAGCTCAGGAATGGTCACATCTAAAGTAATAACGTCTTGCATGTTCTTGGTGCGAAATTTAGTAAGCAATTCGAAAATGAATCGATATACAGTGTTCCTTTTAAAAAAGTGAACTTTTAGACAAAAATATGTAATCTAATTTTAATCTAGTAATTGAAAAAAATATACTTGCATTTAGAACCTTTTATTATGAACTATACTAATTAAAATGGTGTCCATCTAATACATAGTTTTCGAAAGATATAATTTTATAAAAACATTGAAATATTCAGAAAAATGTTAGAGTAGAAAACTTGGGGGCTGTGTTGAGTTGGGTTGGGTTGGAACTTGAGTTCGGTTGGATTGGGTCGGAGTTGCATTGGAAAACTACATTAATGAATATTACAAAAGTTGGTTGTGTTAAGAGTTATACGGGGAATACAAAAATTTAATAGTATACAGGTGTTCCATTTAAAAAAATAAAACTAAGGTCGGCCACCAATTTATGGAATACTCTGTATAATACAAAATAACGAGTGGCATAGAAGGAAAACCGTTTGGAAATATCTTTTCTCATAATGTTACAATCTGCGGTGTATATGTTAGTTATATTTTATTCTTGAAAATGTACAGACATGCTATGTTTGTGAATAAAAATAAATCTCCTATTTATCTATTTAGTTACTATTGTTAATATAAGACTATTTTCGTCTACAAATCAATCAATAATTAATTTTCAATAATTCCAAATAAAAAATAAAACTAAGGTCAGCCACCAATTTATGGAATACTCTGTATAATACAAAATAACGAGTGGCATAGAAGGAAAACCGTTTCGAAATATCTTTTCTCATAATGTCACAATCTGCGGTGTATATGTTAGTTATATTTTATTCTTGAAAATGTACAGACATGCTATGTTTGTGAATAAAAATATATTTCCTATTTATCTATTTAGTTACTATTGTAAATATAAGATTATTTCCGTCTACAAATCAATCAATAATTAATTTTCAATAATTCCAAACCTAGAATAGATTTGCTAAAACGAAATTCCAACGTTTATGGTGACTATTATAATTGTTGTTCGTGTTAGTTCAAAATACCATACAATTCCCAGCGATGTTTGGTGTATTCGGTTGGCTGCTTTGGTAGACACGACTACCCCGCTGTTAAACGACGCTTAGCGCCACGTGAAACGGTGCGGAAATCATCGTTACCGATAAATTGCTGTCGCGATGACTTCATTTCTTTAAAACCGTTCGATATAAATGGACTATTACTAATCGAAAGTTTTGCTTTCACTTTATTTTGAAAAATTCGTAATATTTAGTACTTCACTATGAAATAAGGTCTATTGAATTTCAGATTTTCAATCTTTGTTAACGACATTTGTAAAATAAACCTTATAAAATTAATTATTAACTTAATTCATATCTGCCCAGCTATTTAAATTGTCATTTTAGTAATGTTTTGTTGGAACTGGGTGCTCTCCACGAAGTATATTTCTTCTCATTTTTCGAGGCAAATGTGACGTTATTTAGCAAAAATCATCGCAAAGAAACTTTTGAAAATGAAAACAAAAAACTTGTAGCGACTTTTTTTCAGAAGTCGTTGCTAATAATTATAAGGAACTGAGAAAAATTTGATATTCTATTTTTAAAGACCTGACAAACAAATATATGTAAAGAGACTTTTAAAAGATTATACAATTTTGACATAGAAGAAAAAAACAAAAGTACAAAGATTATTGTGACATATCATCTTCTGAACAAAAGTAAATTATAAAAAAAATGCCTTTTAAGCATAAATGCCATTTTAGTTATTCGGTATATGAAGGTATATTAAAAACAGACATTATTAAGCGAACTACTAATCCTGAAACAAGTATTATATATAGAATTCTGCTCTAATAGGTTAATAGAGAAGTGAGTGCATCCAAGCAATCTTAAACCTTTATATTACCTTCAACTAAAATATCCGTTCAAAATATTTAGTTCAGAAAACCTACACAGAACATCTGTTATTACAGAATTGTCAAATCTTGTACTTGATAGATGCAACTATGAATTAAAAAAACCAATAAATTTATTTCCAACCACAACATTATAGCTCAGCATTTTAACGAATACTGTTTGGGTGCCCAATTAAATATCGCAGACTAGTCAACAAACAATGCTAGTGATGATAATTCTGCTCCAAAGAGTTGATAAAACCATTTTCTTTCCACGAACTTTCTCTTTTGCTATATTTAATAAAATAAAAAATGCTCATTCCTCTGGTCCTGATGAAATTCTATCATGATCAAGGCCATTTATATCCTATTATACCTGTTAATCTCTCCAATAAGGACATAGTTCCCACATATTCTCAAAACAACTAAATTAGTTCTCATTCATAAATATGGTGATAAATCATCTGTGGAAAATTACAGGCCAATTGCAATTATATCCTGTTTTACTAAAATATTTTAAGATTGTTTTTTGAATAGGTTAAAAGGCTTTTTGGTTCAAAATAATATATTGAGCAGCAATCAACATGGCTTCAAAAAAGGACTACCCTTAATGCTTTTTATATCTATATTGTCGCTGTCGTTGATAATGGTACTTATCCTGTTGCAACATTTCTAGATTTTAGTAAGGCTTTTAATTGCGTGGATCACAGTCTCTCAAAACAAGTTAGAAATCTTGGGAATTAGAGGAATGGATCAAATCTTTCCTCGGAAGTAGGAAACAATATGTTAATATTACCTATCACAATTCTAATAGAATAACTAACCATACATCTGAGAGGCTATTTCGGCTTTTTATAAATGACTTTCCGCAAAATATCACAGACACATGTATTACATTATATGTTGGCGATATTGCACTGTCAGTACTGCTTCTGATGATCAAACTCCTACAAGAAAATGCAATCATATACTGTTCGAATTTTGTTCAAATTAACTTTTGAGTGCTTTCGTATTCTTTCCATTTGGTTTTACAAGCTGTATATTTTATGTACACCCCATGAATGCTGAGGAAATATTTTTATTTAATATCTAATGGACACTGTGCAATTTATTTTATATTTTCGCTTATTTCATTATGTTCTTCAAACTACACTAGTTTACTTTTTCATATGGTTGATTCTATCTTTTTTTTTTACGTCAAGTTTCTGTTTTGTACATCTCTTCACTAGACAAAAAAAATATATCTAATAATAGGTGGAGACTGTGGCTCAAAATCTGAAACAAAATGCAAAAGGGAAAAATCCCTTACCACAACAAGACGATATAAAAAATCTATATACGTCTTTCGGCAACTAAGTTGACATCTTAGAAGATATGCTCTTCACCAAATCACCAGTTGGATAACACTGGAGTGAAAGCTGGCTCTCTGGAAAAAACACTAAGGATTTTCTTTCTAAATCATCAGACAACAAATACTTTGCAACAAACGTATTTTTTTATATATTACAATTAGGTGTTTATTTTTTTAAGGTTACACTAATAATGGGAACAATGGGTGCTTGTCGGGCTAATGAGATGTACTGCATGAAAATTAGTGATTTACACGAACCTCAGCATTTTTACTAAATGTGTCCAAAACCAAGACAAAACTAACTCGAAAATTTACCATTACCGATAGTTATTATGAAATCTGTAAAAAATGCATCAGTAGTGATCCAACTTATATTACAAAGTGATTTGCTATATTCAAACTATAAAAATGGTAAATGCACTGCCCAAAGAATTGGTATTAATAAATTTAACAAAATGGCGACAGAAATTGCTGCATTTTTTAAAATTTCAAGTCCAGAAAATTTTTTTTAACACAGTTTTCGCAGATTTTCTGCCACTTTACTTGTTGATGCAGGCGGTTACATTACAGCTTTGAAACGTCATTACGGATGGAAATCATTAACCGTGGATGAGTGTTACATACGACTATTTAAGAAACAAAATGGATACTGCTAAAAAAATATCAAGGTCCATACAAATAAATAATTCTAATAATATCAGAAATCAAAGCATTTCTAGAAATAATTTGCCTCAAAAAGAGTATTTTCATAAATACCTAACAGTCGTGAACAAAGTATATATTCTACTCGCGTATAATGGCTATTATTCAGACGGGTGACATGATTTTTGTGTGAATAGTTCAATTGGTACTAATATTATAGGAAAAGTACCGAAAGGTATCTCATCTTACTTAAAATCACCTAACTCTGCGGTCTTCTCTGGACACTGCTTTAGATGCTCATGTGTAACACACTTCGTTGAATGTGGAGGTGACTTAGCAATTAAGCCCGTGTAGGATGAAGATCTTCAGTCACGGATGAAAGTTATATTTATAATTTCACCAATAACCATTGCGGTTTGCTGAAGTACTCTCTAGTGCAACTAATACTCTATAATCACTCATATTTGATCGAGTGCTAATACCACGAGCAATGATGTATTTGCCAGTGTGAGTCAACAGAAATACAAACAAAATATAGTGTCGGATTCTGTCTAGAATCTCCATTAACGAACATGAATCTTCTAAACAGTAAGCAATTACACTATTTCAAATCAGAGGTAAGTATCGATCAAAGCATTAGAAATTTCAACATCTAACTCTGTGTAACGATTTATATTGATAGTTAGTGTAAATAAAATATTAGCAAGTGCCCTTTTTTATTCTTTCTACAATTTATACTTCACATGTTATTTTTTTGTATATTTTATAATTAATGGGATATTTTTACTTTGAAGGAAATAGTGATTTTTAATTTTTTTCTAAGATAAACAAACTATTTGAAATTGTGCATATTTGTCGACAGAGTCTGAATCAACACTGATCTCTGTATATCTCTGCTAATTTAAATGAATCTTTGTATTTAATAGTTTGGGACAAATTCGTGGAAATGTATTGCATCCAAAACACACTATATATTGGTCCTCTTATTGTTAATATATATAATTTATTTACTATTTAAAAAAAAATCGGAGGAAGTATTATTATACAAATTAATTAAACTTTTATTTTAAAAGAAAAAAGGCGAAGGAAGGACGACAAGTGCTTAGATTTATTGTGTATAACTCATTTGTACGCCAATGCAACACGCCAACTCGTTCTCCTTGGGAGTCCTTTGATTTAAATTCACTAACCGGGGCTTAACCGGCAGTCAGCAAAATCAGTTAATGAGATCTTGAAAACAATCGGTCGTGATTTCCAAAATGGCCGACCATTCAGGTTTCCAAAACTCTGCCGGCGATTTTTTGCGATTTTTTTTTGTAGTCGAAAATTCACAGTTCTCTCTCTGTTACATGCACGTTTATACATAGAGAGCGTAGGATACCCAGTATTATACTGAAACAATGTGTAACCTTACATTTAGACGCCGCCCCCCGAAATCCCTGGTTGGCAGCTGAACTCGCGAGCAGACTAGTTACAAACAGACGTCAGAGTTGCAACTGTGGCAGGGCGCCAATAGTGGCGTCAACCCGGAGCCGGCGCCCGGAATAACACTGTTAACGTTGCCGGACCCATACAGCAGCCGGATCTGCTGAAGCTAACTCGCCGTGGCTCCTAACGGTAAGTCTTTATATTTTTAATATCACGATTTTTTTCTAAAGAATTTCAATTTTTTAACTTCTATTTGAAATGTGTACCCGTTCTAGATATAAATGTTGTATGTGCACTTTTAATTATTAATCTGTGAGTTTATAGACATTAAGTTCCATGATTTATTTATTTAAATATGTGTATGTGGAATTGAATGCAGAAAAGTCTTTGATAAATAAGATTAAAAAAAAAATTAAATGTATTTCGTCAGCTCGGTTGTCAAGTCACTGAAAAACAGTCTTGCAAAATTATCACTAACAAAATTTTACTCATTCAGTTCTTTAAATATTTTTTTGATCTATGCTTTGTTCCGACCTATTTTATTAACATTTTGTTTACAGTAATGATAATAAGTTGTACCAGGAAAAAATATTATAATAGAAGATTTAATTATTGAAAGTTTCTATAAAATTATAATAATGAGTGTATCGTAATAAGTAGAATATTTTAAACAGAAGCAATATATATATATACTTCAATACACAAAAGACTGCTCAGATAAATAAAAATGTAAAAGAAAACTTAATACATGTTTTGTCAGCTAAGATGTCAAGTTACTCGACTAAAATAGTGCTGCATTATCATTAATAATAATGAAAGGACTATAATAAGTAAAATAAATTCAAATGGAAATAATAAATACAAAGTGCCCCATACTCTTGAAATTAATATCGGGAAAGTAAAATAGGACTAACTTCATATAAAGAAATTGTAAAGGTTATATGTAAATTCCTTTTAGTTACAGAGTTATAGAATATATGATAATGTTTTGCAAAATTAAACATAACAGATCTCATTACTTATTGTTGTTTAAGGAGAATCCGTGACAAGTGTTACTTAGTGATATATAATATCAAACAGTGGGTCATTAAGAGAGTGGCTATTCATTATTATTTATACAGGAATTTAAAGATCTTGTAAGATCATTCATGAACACTAGTACCAGTTTTTGAGTTGACAAATTAAATTTCAAAATTTTGATGTTTCGACGATTGGATTTATAAATATTACATATATGAAAAAGAATTAAAATTAATAGAAAACATATACATACATAAATATTATACTTTTTAATTAATCAGTCTAGTAAAATTTGAAATTCTTAAAAAAATCACCTTTAAATAGAAATAATTAAAATTACTTTTTATAAAAATACAGTAAATCTTTTGGTTATATAAATAATGTGAATTAAAAAAAAACTGCCAATTATTTACTATCAACTACAACAACAACAAATTGAAAAAGCCAAATTAAAACACAAATACTTTTTTAATCCTTAGGGTTTATACTTTATTTTTTGGGAGTTTTGGGTTTGACGTTGTAGCTTTGTTATACAGTCCTATAACTATTTTAGTGCAATATTCATCAATCAATAGATACCCTACATCTTCAAAAAAAAATCTGTCAACCTGATGTATGTTCTGAGATTATCTTCTGCATTATAGTTTATGATTGATGTATTGGAAGATATTCATCATACTGTAGTTGTATAACTGAGCATCTAATGGCAGACCGGCCACTCTAATTATAAGTCGAAGAAAATGTATTAAAAGCACCACTGTTTATGTCCCAGAGATGAACAAACATTTTTTATATCGCTTTATTTCTTGAATATATATGACAAATACTAGTCATCTACAATCTTCTCCAAACAATGTTTTGAGAAGTGTCGATAATTAAGATATGTGCAAATTATTTTAATTACTGAAGGTTTTTAGTTAGTCTTTCCGTGCACCTTCCCTTTCAATTATTTATTTATATTGTTATTGATAGTTGAAACAAGTATCTTTTAAGGCTAGTAGAAGTAAAATAATTTTTCTACTCCCATACTTTAATTGTATTATTAGATATGCTGAACCTGTATTTTAATGATGTCCATTAAGATACAGATTTTCATTAAGATACAAGTTTATATCCAATAGGAATGCGACATTTCCATATTCATCAATATTCAATATGGCCACTTCATATCTGACAGATATCAAAATTAATTAAATGTGACAGTTCTCTGCAATTTACTAGTAAGTAGTTAAAATTTGTGCTTTTTTGAAAATATAAACGGTAAAAGTGAGGGATAATGACAGTGAAATGTAAAATTTGATCCAGCAGAAATTATGGAACAAGCCTTAGTAGCCACGAACAATTTATTACCATCTAAATTAGCAAAAACGTACGGAAAATTTTATGCTCAATTTATGAAATGGAATGTTCAAAAAATAATGTTTTATTATGGGGTCGTAGAAAAAATAGTGTATGCAACTCGCATTTAATGGCTATTAAGACACTCGTATTCATTACGATACTCGCCTTCGGCTGGTATCGCATTTTCTTACTCGTGTCTTAATAGCCAACATTAAATGCTCATTGCATAATATACTATTATTTCACGCCTGGTAGTATAAATTAGTTTCATTATGCCTTATACAAAAGTACATCAAGAAGCCCAATGTAATCCATGCCCATGTTCTCACGAGAAATAATTTCACTAAAATTAGAATGTTTATCTGAAAATACAGCATATGCTTAAAATGCATCGTATATAAAGAAGGTGGGATAGACAATCTTTTTAAATCTCCCGTTCATAATAATGTCTGGTTTATTTGTACATAGTACCTGTGTTATCCTGTGTAGTCCTGGTAAAAGGCACTTTTTGATATAAAGCAGCAAAGTGCATTTTTCTTCGAACATCAAACAAATTGGACCCTACTACTCAGTCCTTATGTTGCCAATATTTTTGGAGGGTACAAAGGAGTGAAGTGCTGCCCTTACCACTTTCCTTCAAAAATAAGACCGACACATCCGGTTTGTAAAGTTAATAAATACTATAAAATAGGCACTAATTCCATATATAAATTCTCAAATATCACGAAATCTGGAAAACAATCTATATACTAGAAATATTCTGAGAAAATGTTTAAATGTAATCAATTAATTAATTGACGAAGGAATACTTAATAAAAAATAAAATTTCATACACAGAGTTCGAAAGAAATATTCAAACACAACAATTATTTCGCTTCATCAGATGATGAAATATATGCGAAATATATCTTTTGAACAACGTGTGAAAGTTAATTCACTAAATTATGTATGTTTACTTGTTCCTTAATTTCTAATAATTTGAAAGGGGTATTGTATATATTATAATTATTTTTTATTCATTTTATTTGTACTGTTTTACGGAAAATTTCAATGACATTATCTCTGTAACTAAAATGAATTGCCATAAAAGTAAATTTAATTTACACTCGTTAAGTTTGAGTATAATAACGACACAATTGTATGTGGTATTCATTGTAAATGTAAAATAATCAAAGAGTAATTAAAAGATACTAGAAATAGAGATACAATTTCGGATATCATAGATTTGGAAATATATGAATGTGGACTTTTCATCAGTCTCATACGGTGACGAGCTGAAAGTGGATTTTTAAAGCTAGTTCACTTTGTCTTAACTACAATAAACATCCTTGGCGTCAAAATATCTGCGTTGGTGTTTATGTCTCTAGTTTTTTTATCTCGCATCATGACGGGATCCCAACTACCTACCATTTCTCTATTTCTGTAATCTCTTGATGGAACCTTTTCTCTGTCCATCACTAGTCTTCTCTAAATTAGCTGGAAAGAAATCCAAATCTGAATGCAAATTTAAGCGACCCTATATTTTTATAGTTTTCTAGCAAATTAGCCACAATATTTCGGTAGTTTTCAATCTTTGGATTTCCCAGAAAATATTTCCAAATATGCTGCCAGCTCTAAATCGTTCATGGTACGTTCAATTTTTTTTAGCTTTGAACGGCTTCCTAACTTGTGAGCTTTAGAAACTTATCCCTTAAGTATTTAACACAGTTGGCTTCTTTTTCTAGTGCTTCGACAAACTGTTTAATGATTCCTAATTTAATGTGTAGAGGGGACAGAATCACCAAATTAGAATCCACTAACGGTTCAAATTTTATATCAAATTCTGCAGGAAGAATGCTGGTCCTTGGCAGCCATTCTTCTACTTTGTAATGATGCTAAGCTGCGCGGCTATCCCACACACATAAGAAAAATAACAATATTTGGTGAACACTCCTGGCAGCCCAACTAATAAGGAAATAACTTTAAGGTCACCACAGATTTGCCAAAGATGATTTTAATATTGAATGAAATTTAATATAGGTGACATACTGTCATACGTTTGATTTGTGTTTGTAGATTGAGCAATTGGAATTGATGGTTTCAAGTTATCATTATAAGGTACAAGTATAAAGTATAAGTAGGTTTTGAGACTTGTTTTCGACGAGCCAATAAATAATCGCAATCTGCAGGGTTGTATTCAATACTAATTTCATACAAACGTTGATTTACATCAGTTCAGTAACAGACATTTTTTTCAACTTTGTAAAATAAACTGAATTTTTCGTGACGATTCCTCATTACAAAGATTCTTGTAGTGGAATGTAAAAGATTCCATTATTTTAATCGAGATCCCAGAATTTCTGATTTTTCTTTGGTTAAACCCAAATCTCGTGTAATCATTCAGATGTAATTAGGTACCTAATGAGATGTGTGGTTCGTCAGAAAAAACAAACGTCAGATCACTTGAAAGTGACACATTCAACACATCGTTTATATCTTTTTTGTCCATGAAATTTGCAGAAACATTTGAATGCATTGGAGTTAGAAGCTGACATTCAGTTCTTTTCAACTATTTGTTTACAAATTGAATGTTTGGATACATTACTTTGTGTTTATTTCTTTTTGAAAAGCCTTCAGTTTTTACAAGATAGACGTAATAGTCCGTGCCGTGACCTACTGGTTCACGCCAAATCATTGGCCTTTCTGACACAACTTCAGAAGAACTTTTGTTTTTGTTCCACTGAGTTAGTTTGACATAACACGAAGTACAGCATAAATGTGGTACGCATGTTTTGTCTTACTTTTAAGTTTTGAAGCCAAAATACTTTTCATAACATCTTTGAATTAACTCACTTAAAGGCTTCTTTTGCGACTTTGTAACAGATAATCCAGAAACATAACAAAAACTGTCCTGACAGCCTCTCGCATGATTTTCCATTCCTGAAAATCACACTCAAGACAACTTGCGGAACACTGCTTTAAACTTTCCTAATTAAATTACAATTCAGTGAGATTTCGTTTGTCTCTTGCCAGACCGCGTCAACAACTAAACAATAAATAAATCACTATGCCAGCTGCAACTGTCATATATGCACGTATCTATTCCAGAAGTTTCCATCATATTATATTCCGCGGTGAATAACATATTAGAATTCTCTACTTCTCTCTGGAATGCGTGACGTCGTATCTTTGTAGTTGCCGCTGCCTTTCACGGTATAGCTACGAACATGCTCAACACTTTCCTAATTTTAAATTTTACGTGAATACAGACAACAATGGTATTGTGATATAATACCCTATGTTAGAATATTGTTTTTATGTTGAAAACAATGCAAAATACTAAAATTTTAGAGTGTTAAGTCAGTTGTAAAATCGTGTCGGTTAGTTTAATTAATGTTGTCATTGTAACTTATAGAAATTGTATTATTGAAATATACCTTGCAATATATGTATTTAGAAAAACAAAATTCGTAACCTATACACAACGTAAACTAAAAAAAATATTTAAACACCACGGTATAAGGACTTGAATATTTAATTTAAATCAAATTACTGTTATATATTATAAGTACATGTGTGTTTACTAAATATTCCGCAAAAATGAAGGTGGTTACTCCTGAGGCTTTTTATATATTTTTTTACCTTTTTTTGGACAATAAAAGTTTTTCAAAAAAGATTATTACCCACTATTATATCTACAGGTGCTTAGTATACAAAAACTGTATATTAAATCTTCTTAGTATTGATTTTAAAGCTCTGTCAAAAACGCATGGATTGGTCCTTTTTGCATCCATTAACTAGCAGATTTTTCAAATTTTCTTTATTTTAAACTGGAGTAGTGTAAGTTAAAGTCTTCAAGTTGCTCTATAACAAAAATTCAAGAGATTCAAGTCTCGAGATCGAGAAAGTCATAAGTGAAAGCCACCTCTCCCACTTCAATGATCTTCAAATGTTGTGCTTTTCCGAAAACCATCCCAGGTGAAAAAAAATAGCCCTAAACCGCATATTTATAAACCGATTGCATATATTTCTAATTTTTCAAAATAAATACTTAATCAGTCTTTAACTAATCGTGGTATTGAAGACTGTTTAATATTAGTCATCAATCAGTCTTAAAGACAACTAGTTAATCCAATGTTTCAATGGGGGAGAGAAGAAAACGGTTTATGATCTCTAAAAACAACTTATATTAAAAAATAATATATCCTTATTAGTTTTTCACGTCCAATACTTACTTTCAATATTTAACTAACAAAAGGAATTCTTAAAAGGGAAGCATCTAGTATGGAATATCATCGAGCATTGAGTGCTATAATTTCATTGCGTTTTTGACGTAAAATACTATTGCAAACTTAAATGTAAATTCTAAAGTGTATTTACGTATCTTAGTAATTAGTAAAGTCCACACATACATTTCATAGCTTTATAACGTTCCAGAAATTAATGAAACAGTTTTGTGTAATTTTGCTATTAAAAACGTTCGCTTTTAATAAATAACTGAATTAAAAACTTTATTGGTGAAAATATCTTGATATTTCAAAAATTATGATGATAAAGCGAATAAAAAGATTGATATACATTTGTCAAAAAATAAATAATGAAATATATTAACATTTTCTAATATTTTCTACAATTTTTGAAAATTATTTAATCAAAAATTTATTACATTGTGTTTGCTCTTAATTATTAGATTTTTGTGTAAAATCTGCAATATCTATACAGGGTATTCCACGAGAGCCGTTCGATAGAAGTTTTCATGGTTAGAAAAAACTAGAATTCTGAAATTTTGGGTTCCAGGGTTATTCAAGATTCTCTTTCATTTTAAAATATTTCCAAGATCATACTACTTCCGGTTATACCGGAAGTCGCCATTAACTTCCTTATTTTAAATGGAACACCCGCACATTTTTGGATTCCTGAGAAAATTTCATAGTGGGTTTTCATCAGGTTTCCCTATACCTATTTTCAATTTTTTCTTAGATATCTTGATTTTTTTGAAAATTTTGACAGATGTAGCCCTGTTTTGAGCATTGCGCCCTTTAACCAATTTCGATTGGTGGAAAGCGCTTCTGGGGTAGACGGAAGCACATGAATGATACTTTCGAATGCCATATTGACAACTGATTTATCGCATACAGGGTATCCAAAATTTAATGACCAATTACATCATTTTAAAAGTTGAAAATGTTCGTTTTTTCAAATAGGACAGCCTATATTTTATTGGATGGTCGGATGCAGAATTTGATTCTGCATCGATTTGCTATAACATTCCCTATACCTATTTCCAGTGGTTTTCTTGTTAATCCAAATTTTTTTATTTTAACGTGTGGTTTTTTTGGCAGAAACCGAACCATCGCTTGACTTTCGAAGCCAAATACACATCAATGAAACGGTAAAAAATTTACTTTAATTAGAACATGACATTAGTACATAACATTTAGAACGAAATATAAAATAAAAACAAAAAATTATAATGACAAAAAATAATAAGAGAAATGTAAAATTACAATAATTGTTCTATATGACCTCCATTTTGGTTCAAACACTGAATAACTCTGTCATATACTCCTCGCGAAACAGACCTCCGAAGTTCGTCTGGACTTATATTAGTAAACGCATGGTGAACACGGTTCAATAATTCCTCTCTAGTTTGTACCGGCCTAAAGTACACTAGTTCTTTTATACGACCCCAGAGGTAAAAATCCAAGGGGGTCAAATCGGGTGATCTGGGTGGCCAGTTCCAAGGTCCCCGCGGGCCAATCCACCGATCCTCGAACATCATTGACAATTGCCGGTGTACAGCTATAGTTGAATGTGCTGGAACACCATCAAGCTGAAACCAACTGTTTGCTCTATCACGTGGAGGTAGGGCACTTAGAAAATCGCTAAGAAACCCTCTCAGTATCTCCAGATATCTAGCCGCATTTAAATTTTCATCGTACACTTGATAAGCCACTCTGTTGTCCATAATTAAACAAAAAACATTGAAACTAAAGCTGTCTTGGTGATTATGTTCCCTAATAATATGTCGATTATCTTGTGCCCAGTAGTGAGTATTTCGGCGATTTGTAATTCCTTGCCTGCTGAATTTCGATTCATCAGTCCACATAATCTGATGAAGAAATCTCGGATCTTCGGTCATTTTCAAAATCATAAATTCGCAAAAGTTGACACGCCTTGCCTCATCACCAAGACGTAATCCGTGAAGAGTTATCTCACAAAAAGGATGCATTCCATGTTTTTTTAATATTCTGTGGATTGATGTTTTTGAAATACCCAAATCCAGCACTGCTGTCGAAATTGAACTCCGCGGATAAGCTTGAAAAAACGCCAACACATTCACCACGTTATCTTCATTATCAGTTACGGGCTTTAGGTTATTTTGAGTTGCCCTTACGTTTCCAGTTGCTTTAAAGCGACTTGCGATGCTTGCGAATTTTCCAGGAGTCATTGTTGGTAGGCCCGGATATCGTTCATTAAATAGTCTGCATGTTCGTCGAACAATTCGTCCACATTCACCGTGCGTGCGTGTAAAACAAATTTAATAAATCATTATTGGAATATTCTTCGACATTCTCCATTATAAACTGTACTTAAGCAAGTTAACAAAATTCCTAGAACTGTAAGTAGATACCTCACGAATCTGTACGATGATACTGCTTTGACATTAAATCAACATTGTTTCAATTCCTGTCAAAATCAATGCTTACTAGGTAGAACTTTTGGAGTTTGATCACCTTTTGATAAAAATATGGATTAACAAGAAAACCACTGGAAATAGGTATATGGAATGTTATAGCAAATCGATGCAGAATTAAATTCTGCATCCGACCATCTAATAAAATACAGGGTGTCCCATTTGAAAAAACGACGTTTTTCAACTTTTAAGATGATGTAATTGGTCATTAAATTTTGGATACCCTGTATGCGATAAATCAGTTGTCAATATGGCACTCGAAAGTATCATTCCTGTGCTTCCGTCTACCCCAGAAGCGCTTTCCACCAATCGAAATTGGTTAAAGGGCGCAATGCTCAAAATAGGGCTACATCTGTCAAAATTTTCAAAAAAATCAAGATATCAAAGAAAAAATTGAAAATAGGTATAGGGAAACCTGATGAACCCACTATGAAATTTTCTCAGGAATCCAAAAATGAAATAATATACTGGGTGTTCCATGTAAAATAAGGAAGTTAATGGCGACTTCCGGTATAACCGGGAGTAGTATGATCTTGAAAATATCTTAAAATGAAAGAGAATCTTGAATAACCCTGGGACCCAAAATTTCAGAATTCTAAGTTTTTTCTAACCACGAAAACTTCTAACGGCTCTCGTGGAATACCCTGTATAACTAGTTGATAGAAAGGATGTTACAAATGTTTGATATTTCAAACTTCTCTAAGTATATTATTTTTTTATATGTAAATATACCCGACACAATTTGAATCTTATTGCTGAAAGACACGATCATCTTTAATTTCTGAAGTATTTTTCTATTTTAATTTTAGAAAATGGACAGCCGTGGTGCTCCCAACATTCATATTATTATAGTTTAGTGCAAAACCAATCGAAATGAGTGGATTTGAATCCTTCGGTGCTAAGACCGAGTTTGGATGGTAAGTAAATTACTATTTTAAATCCAATGTTTCTGATGTACGCAATTATTTCTTAGACCTAAAAACAGAAAGCGATTGTGTTGTTTTCTAAAAAAAAATTTATAAAGAAAATAACTGTTAAAAGTTATTTAGTATGATTAAAAACTGTAAATGTAGAGGTGTTCTTGAAAGACTTGAAATAAAAAGAAAGCCTGTCACGAAACTGACTAAAGTAAACTGTCATCTGTTATAACGTTGCGCCATCTGTTGAATTCTGAAATGCCTATTCGAATTCCTCTGCAGGAAAGTGACAAATCAAAACGAAAATTGATTTCACAACAGCATTAAATAAATATTCAACCTCATTTTCTTTTTTTTACCTGCACCTACGTTTGGTCTTGTAGAGAATAAATAAAAACATTATTATGGCCACTTTTAAACCTCTATCAAATGGTGCTGACATTTTTATATGACATTTTCTTTCTTTATGGCGATCATCAGCAATCTAGTTTCTTATAGGCGCCATATTAGATTTAGACACCTTCAGAAAGAGGGTTTCTTTCTAATTACAACCATGTACTACATGTTGACAAAAGTTTTAGATATTATTCTTTAATTGAAAGAATAAATTTTAAGATTAAATTAGGTAGCCATGAAATTTCAATCCGTCAAACATTTCATTTATCGTTCACTAGTAATATAGAAAAATGTCATACACCAACGAAGAGAAACAAGATATATTAAGTATTTTTATTCTTCGAACCGAAATTCAACAATAGCGAGTACAATACATTTACAATTGTATCCAGGATGACAACAGCCTCATCATATCATTTTTCTAGATCTTGATAGAAATTTGGTCGAGCATGGATTGCTTACCAAGCTGCGTAATGTTCATGTCAACAGGAATTTGAATGAAAATCGACAAGATATTTTACAAATGGTAAATTTAAAGCCAGAAAGAAGCAAAGCGTCATATAAAAATTTCGAGTACACCTTTGGATAGAGGTTTAAACGTGGGCACTAGAACGTGTTTTTATTTTTTCTCTACAGGGCCAAATGTAGGTTCTACAAGTAAAAGAACAAAATTGGGTTTTGCGTTTTTGTTCAAAAAAAAAAAAAAAACGAACGTCATTCGTCACAGGTCCATTTTCTTTACGGATTCATAACAAACACAAAATTTAACCACTTTGCAAAATTTAAACCTATACTCTATATTCAATAATAAGCGAAATTCTTATGGCGAGGGCCGAAAATGAATCAGCCTGTATATTGAAAAAAGTGCCTTTCAATTTAAAACGTACTATTTAGGAAAAAATAAATCAAATCTTGAGCCATTCTATAAAACAAAAGGTTTAACGTTAGCATAGGAAGAAATTGATGCAATATTTCTAAAAAATGTTTGTGTACTGATATACGGGTGTAATCATGAGTAAATGTAATGATTTTAATGCGTATTCGCCTGTATCAATTTGACATATATTGCTTAATATAGTATATGGTTTGAAGTAGTCTTTGCCGTTATGTATTCAAGTCGGAAAAGAGTGTTGGGGAATCCGGCAATAAAAAGACTTATTTTTATAGGAAGTCTAACGTTTTATTATCTCAATATTTCGCACGTAAGGCATTTGTGCTTCCTCAGGATAAAAACTGTGACTTCTTGGTGGAAAAAATATCGTGAATACACAGTAAAAACAAACTGCGAAAAACACCACAAAACACGATGTTTTTCGTGACAAATTGTGTTTTGTTAATTTAAAATGTCAATTAGTTTGAAATATATCAGTTATTGTTAGCTTACCATAATACAGTCATAGGTTCACGTACCTCATTCATACTTTTCTTCTCTGCTCGTACAATTTCCGAAAAGGTGGGATGAGCAGACAAAGCTAACAATAATTGACATTTTTCAAACTAATTGTCATTTTAAATTAACATGTAAACACAATTTGTCACAAAAAACATTGTGTTTTGTGGTGTTTTTCGCAGTTTGTTTTTACTGTGTATTCACGATATTTTTCCCACCAAGAAGTCACAGTTTTTATAATAAAACGTTAGACTTCCTATAAAAATAAGTCTTTTTATTGCCGGATTCCCCAACACTCTTTTCCGACATTTGCTTAATATATATACAGGCTGCCCCACCGAAAACGAAACAGACTGAATATCTCGAAGGAGAAAACTTTTTTGAAAAAACGCAAAAACAGTTCGATTTTTGATCCAAGGGAGACACCCTTCCATCATATCTTCAACTGTGATACGTCACTCCCCTCCCCTCCATCACTCTAACCATTACAATTTAAATAGGGAAAGTACTAAATATGATACATTACTGAAAAGGTAATTGTACGGAGAATTCAGAAAAGTGATTTTTGGGTGCGCTATTTTTGATTTTAGCGCCCCCTAGCGAAAAAAAAACGGTGACGTATTCCACAATGTGACACATCATTTGAAAGCTAATTTTATTAGCAATTTGATGCACAATTGAAAAAAATTTTAAATAATTGAAAAACCTTGCAGAGCTCTAATATTAGAAACTACGAACTTATTACTTTACAAAAGACCCTGACAGTCTGTACTTGACACTGATGACAAATAAATGTCAAATATATTACGTATTTAGTTGCTAATTAAATTACCTTTGAAATGATGTGTCACATTCTGGAATACGTTACCGTTTTTTCCCGCTAGCGCGACCAACAATCACTTTGCTGAATTCTCCGTACAATTACCTTTTCAATGATGTATCGTATTTAGTACTTTCCCTATTTAAATTGTAATGGTTAGAGTGATGGAGTGGAGGGGAATGACATATCACAGTTTAAGATATGATGGAAGGGTAATAGTTGCAATGCAAAATTTAGGCACTAGCATCTGTGTCTAAACGACACAGAACAATATTCTCTTTTGTCCTAAAATCAAATCATTTTATTTTGTGATATAGTGTATATTGGATACAGTATTATGGTACTTGAATGACTATCTACGGAAGCAATTATATCAATAATTACAAACTATTCAGAAAATCGGTGCAAAAATATTGTATTGACACTTTCCTTATAGTATATACAAATATATGCCCAAGAAAAATCAATACGATAAAGACAAATAAATATACAAAATTCAACAACATAAAGCAAGAATAATTTATATGAGAAACATTTACTTGAGCTTGGGTACTTGATATTGGATGGATTGGCATATATTATAGCGAATATTCAGCCAAAGAGAGTTCAAGAATATAAGTACAATTTATGTTTTAATATTATTATTCTTTTATAGTTTAAAATAAACCGAAACTCATAAAGTGTCTCCCCAAAATAACTGAAAAATATATATTTTAACATGGGTACTTTTAGGGCAATAATTAAATAAATCAGTTACTGTTATTTTTAAACGAGTACAGATGAACGATAGAATTCTGGAAAAAGTGCGCATTGAACGGTTTTTGTACCGTTCCTTCCTGTGATGTGTTTGTCTGATCCTCTTTACTGTTCGCTGGTTACGTCTGATAAGAAATAATCCGAGATTTATGTTAGTTCTGAGTTTCTGCCCTTTCTACGTTTACCCATCGATCGTTTTGACAAAGCAACTTCACTTATTTTATTTTCTTCTTAATGTAATAATATTACATATATTAATCACAACCCACTACGTCATATTCATAATAATAATAGATATAATAACCTCAGGTTTGTGTAAAATGGTTGGGTAAGATCCTATCTGTTCTTCATATACTACTTAGCTATAGTCGTTAGAAAACACATCTCAAAAATTGGATTATTTCCAATCTAAGAAATGAAACATAATTCAAGACATAAACAATTTTTTATTAAATATAATGTTGGTATATCTGTTAAAAATAAAGTTTAATTAAATATTAAATAATTACTTTTGATATTTGGCTCTTAGAACTACTATGACTTCTACAGTAAAATGTAACAAAGTAATTCTTGGAGAATAAGCTCTTACACTATTAAATCACTCAAGTATACATACACGAAAAACTTCGCGTATGAATAAATGTATGAATGCACATCTACACCAAGCATTGCGAACAACAACGTACAGACAGCTGCTTCGATCTTACATAGATCTCATCAGTGCACGACCGTGCTGTTCACAATGCCTTACATCTTCTTCTTCTTTGGGGGTTATGTGTTTTGTAGCTGAATTAAGCTTTTTGGGATATTGTAAGCTTGGGACGCTTGTATTTCCAAGATGTGTGGGATCGTAGTTTAATGTATTTGTTATCCATGGATTTGTGTGTGTTTTCCATCTTGTAATAGAATGTTTTGGTTAGTTTTTTGATGAAATCTTCTATTGATGGGATGGTGGCTTCTGCGTGGAGTTGAGAATTTCTCATGAAGAGGGAGGCACGGAAGATCATTCTGAGTGAGACATTTAGAATTACTTGAAAGCTTCTGATATGGGGTTTAGCGGTGTTTAACCATATGAGGGCTGCGTATGTCATTATGGGACGGATAATTTGTTTATATGTCTAGAGTTTGAGGTGTGGGGAGAGTGAGTTATATCTGCTTAATAAGGGCCAAAGACGTCCGCGGGCCGCCTTCGCTTTCTTTGCTGTTAGCCTCATGTGAGACGTATATGAGAGTCTGGAGTTCAGTGTGACCCCTGGGTATTTTATCATTGGAGACCATGGGATAGAAATATGATTTATCTAAAGTTCTCCTACTAGGGCTTTTGATTTTCTCTGAAATGATACAGCTTGTGATGTTTCTGAATTGATGGAATGCCTTACAAACTTAGATTACCTGCATCCCAGTGGCATTTGTTACACAAGCGCGACAATGCAAGGTAATGTTACCCTCCGTAGTACAACTACTAATCGGGCCACTGTAGATATACGTGCATTCAGTGAACATGCCTAAAGTTGGCGTAGCTATTACAATAAAATGTAACAAAGTAATTCTTGGAGAATAAGCTCACACTATATTGTAGATGTGCATTCGTACACGAAGTTTTTCGTGTATGTATACTTGAGTGTACTATGACTTCAATAAATTATTGATTTAATTTCAGTTTCATGTCAAGTACTTCAATTTCGACAGATGTCAAATTTCCAATTAAGTAATTAATTCAAACTCTGTTAATTTGTATAGTTTGGAACATTGACCTAATAAAATCAGCGGAGTTTAGCGCTCTGAATGAAAAGCAGCAGTAATGACAACACTCGAGAGGGAAAGTCTGCTTGTTATATTTTTAACAATATAGAAAAGGATGTACTAACGGTTTTTTCTTTAATCACACGAGACTGACTTTTTAATTGATCAATAAATTTTGTTTTTTAAGAACCTTTGCTATGTATATAGTGGTGTTAAATCAATCGCTTTTCAAATATGAAACCAGTAATAATTATGATTATGAAACATGCAATTCCTTTAATCAACTTATAATTCTCCTATACAAACACCAACTTTTAAAAATTTGAACATCAACGAATACTTTCTAATTTCAAGCCATATAATTAAATAGCTGCACATACTACTTGTTTGATGAAACAAGTCGCTTTTGTGGTACGGCGGTTTTCAATGAACTGAAACGATTTAGAAATGAAAAAGTCTGATTAAATAGATATTATTTTTATCAATTATGTAAAACATTAACTAATTTTAACATTAAAATATTAACAAAATATTAATATAATAATAATGTTTAAGTTTATAGTCTGCTTAAGCCACGAACGGGAATTGTATATATATAAAATCCTTTTGGTATAATATTAGTATATTCAAATAACCTATTTAGTTTGTGTGTATGTGTTTGTGCCTAACACTTTAATACTCGACTACCATTAAATTGTATAAGCTAAAGAAGAAAGCACCATGTTTACGGTTTCGTCGGCTTGAGGTATACGAATAGTCCCACTGGGAGACAGATTAAATTGCGTGCTAACTAGAGGAGAAACACGAAAGAAATGGGGAAAGCCACACTACACAGACATTTCAATAAATACATTTACCTTACATAATTTGATTAGTTTTTTGTACTACTTTTATTGAAAGTAATTTGAGAAATTAAATTTAATGTTATTTAAAAACTTTGAACCTGTTTTAAACACTAAATAAAATGATTTTATGAATAAATACACAAAATTTAATATATATATATATATACCGGGTGTCCCAGCGTAGCGGTAAAGTCCATTATTGGTATCTAATAATGTAGATAGCGAATAATTTTTAATACAAAAATTGTAGATAATTATCTACAATTTTATATGATTATAATCATAAGCTCTATAATTTAAAAATATTTTCATTTATACAGAGTGTTCGACAACGATGAACTAAAGAAGACCGCGCAATTTTCGCCGGCTTTTCGCAAATACCTTCTGCAGCTTTTCTCTTTAAACTGTTTCGGAAACCTGCAATTCGCATATTGGATTCATTTTCAACATGGTTATGATCAATTTGTTGATCTGTAACAAATTATTTTTACTGGTACATTTTACTTTACAAACAGTTCCAATGAGGAAAATTAAGTGATTGAAACAACAAACTTTGAAATGTTGACTGATTTTGCATTCATTCAACAAACTTTTATTTGAAACACCCAATTTTTGTGTGAGTCAACCAATTTTTTTTCTCAGTGTAGGTGTATTCGAAAATACAAGATAATTTGGATATTTAATTTAAATGATCTCATCAAAAGAAATGTATTTTCTAACGCATCAAATATAATAATGCAGATGTACCAACTTAGTGAAAATATAGTCAAATATTCAGTATAAAAATTATAATTACTTACCCAAAATCACTGTCACTCCTTCATCCGTATATATTTTCAATATACACTTTTTATTAGTACATCTCCACTGTTGCCACGTTCACTGAGTATTCTTTCCAACCTTATTTTATCTAGACAGTAACAGAAATTAGACTAAATTGTTTTCTGGAATATTAATAACAGCACCTATATACACCCCTTCAGTTGTCTTTCTCAACATCTAATTAACTGTTAATTACTTAAACTCAAAGAGGATTAAAGTAGCGGGCGCAATCGTGCCATAGGATTAAACACCTATTTTAAACACCTCGGATTATTGCAGGTATCATAACCGCAATCGTGCCCTGCTCAATTTTTTAATATACAAATTGTAGATAGTCATAAGCTCCATAATTTAAAAATATTTTCATTTGTACATAGTATTTGACAAATGCGAACAAATACTAACTTTTTTTCTAAATTATAAATTTTAATTTCATGTCAGTCATGAGAGACAATGAGTTCCTTCAAAAATTTTATAACTTTTAAAAATTGCTATGAAATACGATTAATGATGATATGGATTATGGGCTCAATTAGTGGAGAGTAGAAAGTGTCACCAGGTAAATTTGACGCATATTTTGATATTTTTACGCATAATATTTAATATTACGTACTTTTTAAATAACACCCCGTATATTTTATGTAATTGAAAAGTACTAAAATTTTACTATTTAAAAATACCAATTTTCTTGCGTCAATAGGCGATATTGCATATGTTATTGAATGTTATATCTGAATCAACCTTATTACGACTTATTACTTTACTACTTTAAAAATGTGCGTTGCCAATATCGTTTTCTAAAGTGCATTTTTAAATATTATCTAATTAATTACCTTATTCTGTCCTATTGAAAAATGATTAAACGATGATGGTTGGAGACGGAAAAATTGAGCTTTAGTAAGATAAAGACAGACATATTCAGAGAAATAAATGTGAGTTTATATAATAAGTATAATCACAATAACTTTTAATTTATATTTGCCTATCTTGTACAAAAATTATTGTTGTTAGATGTGACATGAAATAAAGAGACAGTGATAAATTTCTCATACCAATTATTTTAACAGAGTCGTTTCAGAGGACAATGGACGTGAAATATTGTGAAAATAAATCAATTGCGGTCGTAAAAATAGGAAACCCTGTTATTTTCAGTTAGCGTCGAGACAGTTCGAGGGGCGAGACTACAGTTAAGAAGCAAACGACGACATATAAGGAAGATAAAGTGCAAGAAAATAAAATTTGAGTATGACAAAATACTAACATTGATTTAAGCGGGACGCGGATTTCCCTAACTTTCCAATTATCACGGGTATTAAAGAAACCGTAGGAAATATAAGTTTCTTTCCTTCCACAAGTGTTCATTGTTTGAACTAAAATTCTCTTAATAATTTAGAGGAGCTATCAAAAATAAACTAAAATGATAAATTAAAGTTAAATAAATAACGAGATTTTTTTAAAATATGTCTGTTTTCTTTATTATTATAATCATCATTTTTTGCATTAAAATTGTCTTAACAATTTAGAGGAGGTATTAAAAATAAACTAAAATGGTAAATTCAAGTTATATAAGTAACGAGATTGTTTTTTTTAATTTGTCTGTTTTCGTTATTATGGAAAAAATTATTGCAAAAAAAAGATGCAATTTTCTGAACAAGTTAATTCTATTACCCCCTGCCAGCACGGCTCTCGGAGTGGCTTTTCTACTGAAAATGTCGTTGTAGAATGCACCCAGCATATCATTAATGAAACGGATACGAAAAGTTGCACCGTATTAATTTTGTTTGGTTTTGCTAGAGCCTTTGGTTTCATTAATTGTCACTTTGTTAGTAGTAGGATCTATAACCTAGCAATTCGTGGAGCATTAAACAACCTCTGTAATTTCCTATAATATTAATGTTTGAGCCCAAGCATAAGCGTATTATCAGGCTAATATTTAATTTGTCTTATCGTGAGTTCTCGAGGACACCTTTCGTACCAAGCGAATATTTACTATTATCTACATTTATGCTTATAATCTGATAAAATATGTTTGTAACAATAGCCATACATTTTCTCTGATCCGTGATAAGCATAATTATCGTAAATGGTGATAGAAATAATTTAGCTGTGGACAGAACACATGATTCATTTTACCAAAAATCCCCAATCATAAGTCATTGTCAAATATTTAATAAATTAATAACACACACTCGGGACTCGGTTCTCTAGCAAATTTTAAGACGCTGTTGAAGGGTTTTATGGTATATTTAGTGCATATGTTCACGATTTATATTACCTTTTTTTTTTGTTGTGACGACGTCTATATCCGATGAGGATCTAATTTACTAATAAAGTAAATTTATTATTATTTAATTTACTTGCTTTTAAATTTTAAATATATGGCCAGTTATTCTGGAAAACAATATCGGAAGAGTATGTGAGAAAATGATAAACTAATTCAATATGGCATAGCTCTTGAAGTCTAAACAAAAATATAAATAAATTCAGTTTTTGGAAAGCAATTTATGGACTCATGAAGCTTATTCTGAATTAAATTTTGTTGTTAATATCCATAAATATAGGATTTAATCTGTAAGCCGTTCTTATAGAGCTATATAATATGATTTGAAGGTTATAATGCAGAATCTCATTTCTACCGGAAGTAGGTTTCCTTATATTATCGAAAAGCAATTTTTTTTTGCATATATCTCGCAAAAGTTCAAAAGCATTTATAGCTGCACTTGGATTAATGTTTGTATAAAACAATTTCAATATTCGGATCGAAAGTAACGTTTTTTACTTTTATCTACTAGCAGTTTTTGACAAATCTCTCGCAAATTATACATTC
Organism: Amphimallon solstitiale; assembly: GCA_963170755.1. Taxonomy (NCBI): domain Eukaryota; kingdom Metazoa; phylum Arthropoda; class Insecta; order Coleoptera; family Scarabaeidae; genus Amphimallon; species Amphimallon solstitiale. Next base: position 51,985,711 of record OY720678.1, on the reverse strand, counting down.
TAAAGAGATTTATTCGTACAGAATAGGTGGATTTTTTTTTTAAATTTGGACCTGAAGTAACATTTGTACTCACATGCTTATTAAGATGAAAAAATTATTTAAAATTTAATTTGGAACAATTTTATATTCAACCTAGCTACAGTTAAAACACTAAATCACATCAAACAATTATATATTAAATAAACAAAGTGTTATTTTTTCTGTGCCCTTAATTATAAATAATGTAACAAAGCCATTATTCCTATGTATGTCATAAAATTCAATTTGAGAAATAACCCAGATTCAACAAGACCAACTGGAAAATGCTGATCTTATGGAAGAAACATAATTTCTTGCTGAATATAAAATGCTTCACGTACAAACACTTAAAATAAATTGAATAAAACAACTAAAAACCTCAATTGTTTACGAATTTATATGTATATTTAAGTTTGATATACTACACTAACTTAAAGCTATTTCAAAATTTAACTTGAAAGAATAAATGTAAGTTTCATTTATCAATATTGTTGTTGTTGTATTCTTTTAATATGAGAAAGTTATATCATGAGGTTCTTGATACAAATGTATTATCAATACGTACTAGGTAATAATTTAGTATTTTTTCCCGGACAGAGAATTATCATTTTGTATTTTCTCTTCTCAACAGCAATCTGCGTAGATGAAAGTGCAACGATCTCTTGCAAGTGGTGTTCGATTTTTCGCCACTTTGATTCACGACACGTCTCCTTTTAGAGCCTGCTAATGCCACACTCATCGAGTAATTTGGTCACGTGACGCGTGCTTCATTCTTTTTTTCGCAACTCCACTTACTCCCCACAATGTCACTAAGAGCCATTATAAAATTAATACATATTGTTTCTTTAAATGAGTACCAACATTGCATTAAAAATTAGGAGGATAGTCATTTCATGTGATAAACATCTTTTGAAAACTATAGCAAAGAAGAAAATATCTACAAACTAATTAAAATGCTTATACATACAGGGTTGCGATTATGTATAGATACAGCATTTTGAGCATATCTTATAATATAAAATATTTATAACTATTCTTAAAATGTATGAGTTCAATTTTAATAAAATGCGTTATTTTTATTATTTTTGGTCGACGTGAGGTTGTTAACAGTTGACGACAGATTAAAAACATAATTTCAAAAGCTAACTTAGTTTTACTTTTCTTCAAATTCGAATTCGCAAAGACAAAACAAAACAATTTTTATGAAAATTAAGGCAGCCATGTGTTACATCGCTGAATAGAGAAAAGAACAACCTTTTCAAAAATGTTACATTTGACCCTCCGTGCTATTTAAAAAACATCAAGTTAGCCTTGTACCTCGAAAACAAACGAAAATGTAGAACTGGAGAACATTTCAAATAATGTAGTCTAAATCCTACTAACAGTGTGCCAAATTCAGCCAGTTTCAATAAACCGTTTTCAAAATATTTAGCTCTATCCATACATAATCGTAACCCTGTATAAATAATGAAAGTGAGTAACACACATAATATTTCGAAATTTTATAATTCAATAATCATAAATAATAATGATAATTTCATTACCTGATTTACTGAAGAATTATATTGTAGCAGGTAACACAAAGGGCGAAATTGTGGTTCAAAAATAAGCTTGCAGTATTTATCTGAAATAATAAAGCTTAGTAACTTAAACTAACTAAAATAGTTGCACTGCGACATTTTTTATCAGATAAATTATGGTTATGCAATTAGTAATTCTATAGTGGATGGATGTAAAAGCCAACACTATCGTAACTTTTAAACATAAAAGTTACTACTTTGCTTACTACTTGTCTTGATATCTTTCAAACTGAGTCACTTATATACATACATTACGGCTTACAGTTTCTGGTATTCCGCAACGGTCACATTTTGGACCTCTACTTTTTATATTATTAACGAGTTACTGGAATAGTTTTCTTGTAATGGACTGGCTTATGCTAACTATTTAAAGTCTATCACCGTCTTGAGAGTATCTCTGATACTGCAAAGTAATACAAATACAATGTCCGGATGGTGTAAGCATTATTAACTTACACTGAATGTCATTAACGTTATGAAGTAATCCAGAAGTTTGTAAGTACTTGAATTTTATTATTGTATTGACGGGCGGGTAATGAACTGCTGCCAGGAAGTAAGGATTTTGAGTGTTATGTGATCGTGAGTTATCTTTAGCCAAGCATATAAATAATGTATTTTAAATAAAATAAAAATAAAATAAAACTCTTGAAAACTTTCCACAATTTTTATTTAGTTTTTGTGACATATGTTTCGGTATTGTTCATACCATTATCGAGCGGACACTGACAGGTCAGGTTGTGTAGGGTTGTTATATATGTCGTTGTGTTTATTGTCTCTTTTTACATAAGTGTCTATTATGGGTGTATGTATGTTTGAAAAGTCTTTGTGTGTGTTCGTTACTTTCTCTTTTCCCTGAATTGATTTTTTAATTTCTAATATTTCTAACAGATTTAATTTCGGTCCCTTGTTTACATTATGTATAAGTTTACAACTATCTATATCGGGAAAATGGAGATTATCTATACAATGTTCGGCAAGGCCTGTATTTCTAATATTATGCAATATTGATCTTTTATGTTCTTTTAATCTAGTTTCGATCTTTCTGCCACTTTGTCCGATATAGATAGCTTTACAGTCTGTGCAACTAATTTTGTATACACCTGATTTATCGGTAAGTTTAGTTCTTTCCTTGTTATTGACTAACATAGCACCTAAATTGTTTTTATTTATGTTGACTGTTTTGATACCTATTTTCTTAAATATTCTGTTAATTTTATAATTAATATGTGGAATGTATTGTATAATGTGCCATTTGGTGTTGTCTTTTTCTATTATTTCAGGATAAAAGTGTATTTTGAGTCTTTCTCTTTGTTTAATAATGTCATCTACTATTTTCTCTTTAAATCCATTATTTCTAGCTATGGTTTTAGGTGCTATGTTAGTCAATAACAAGGAAAGAACTAAACTTACCGATAAATCAGGTGTATACAAAATTAGTTGCACAGACTGTAAAGTGGCAGAAAGATCGAAACTAGATTAAAAGAACATAAAAGATCAATATTCCATAATATTAGAAATACAGGCCTTGCCGAACATTGTATAGATAATCTCCATTTTCCCGATATAGATAGTTGTAAACTTATACATAATGTAAACAAGGGACCGAAATTAAATCTGAATCTTTATTCTATGATTGTTCGTAGTTGACTTGAGTACGCTACTATTGTTTGGCATCTAATTTACACAAAATACGGACCCTACTGAATAAGCGCAATTTCCTGTTGTGGATATACATCATCTGGTTTATGATAGAATTGATTGCTTTCATTTAATGGAAATGATTCACTTCCTTGTTCTACGCCTTTTCTCTGAGTGTAAAGTTAGTTTATGTAGAAATTACTCATTGGCACCTTCCTTTTGTTACTTTTAGTATTGTAGAGATGAAAAATTTTGATCTTGATATTTCTGCGGATGACCAAGTTTTGAAGTCTCCTAATAGCGAAAAAGTGATTTTTTAGGAATTTATTCCTCCCCCTCTCTCTTTCTCTGAGCAAGATAATTGCCAAACTGCCCACCCTGTCTGTACCAGACTTGAGAGTATAATCATTTTCTTAAGATCTGATTCGATTTTCAGACAAATCGGTAGACCGAAAGTTTTAGTTTTTGTCACTTCTGTCAAAAAGTCAAATTCTGCCAATATCCACCAACTACTACTAAATTTATACAATACATAAGCGAATTTGGAAATATCATTATTGAAGAAGTTGTTAGAAATTGCTATAGGAAATAGGTTACCTATTTACTATTACCGAAAAACAGTTTTTTGTCTATATCTCGCAAGTAATACTTTCTAGATAGACGGATATCTAGGCAGATATTGGGAGCATGAAAGTATTTCAAGCTTGATTTTCGATAATTTCTGTATAAAAAAAATTCAAAATTGGGACCGGAAGAAGCACTTATACTCTTATATGATATGCAGTTTTTTGCAAACGTTTTGCAAATTATGCATTCTGAACAGATTTATTAGAAGAGCAAAAGAATTTAAAGCTGGATTTGGAACAATCATTGTACAAAAAAAATCAGACCAATACACTTTTATCGAATAGCAGTGTTTCACAAATATCTTAAGTATTTAGAGCTTGATTTGGAAGAATTTTTTTTGCAAATATCTTAAAAATTAAGTAATTCTCACAAGATTATTAAGACAATAATAGAATTTTTCTACTACCGTGTATAAAATGCCATTTATCGCATATGTTTCCATGACGCTAAGTGACTTTTTAAATACACTTTGACAAGCTGTGGCTTGTCAAAGTGCACACAACTTTAGCCAGCGGGTGAACTTAGCAACAGGCACTTTAGTCACGGGCTGAAGTCAGCTCTACTTTTTTAAATACAAAAATCAATTACAACTCAAACAAGATGGCTGACGTTTGTCATCAGTCTGTCAAACTACTCCGACGTGGCGCTGCAATTATTAATTTTGTATTATTTTGATTATTTGCTGTCGTAGGAAATGTATAGTATGAAACTCGTTATTCACCCGTTTCATTCATCACTCGCAACGCTACGCTACGCTCGTGATTTATAAAACTCGTGACTAAAATAAGTTTTATAAAACTTGATACATAATATACTATTTTCTACGCTCGTCTTTTGGTGTCACTTTGTGTCATGTTTTTAAAACACCAAGTGATCTTCTAAATACATCTTGGCGAGTGGCGACATCATACGCTTTAGTCACGGGCTGAAGTTAGCTCTAGGTTTTTCAATTGCAAAAATCAATTGAAACTAAATCAAGTTTCACTAAACACCCGCTTGGCTAAAAATTAATATAATTCGTGACTAAAATGAGTTTATAAAACTTGATACGTAATAAATATACTATTAAAAGTTAATTTAAAACATCTTTTGTATAATTAATTGAGACCGCACATAAGTGTAAAATTCCATATTTAGGTAGTATAAGTATGAAAATTAGTAATGTTTTAAAGAAACTGGATTTTAAAATAGCCTTCTATAATAATAACACTTTAAAAAGTCAATTAACGAATAATAAAACAGCGAATCCTAAACTAAACAAATCAGGAATTTATAGAATTAATTGTAGTGATTGTAGTAAATTATATGTAGATCAAACAGGGCGAAATTTCAAATTAAGATTCTCAGAACATATGCGAGCCGTTAAATTAAATTATGAAAATTCAAGTGTAGCTAACCATGTTTTAGACACGGGACATCAATTTTCAATAGACAATTTAGAAGTACTGTATAGTTTAAATAAAAGTAAAAAAATGAATGTTCGAGAAGGTTATTTTATAAAAGAAAGTTTACTTTTACAACCAGGCAATGTTCTTAATGAACAAACCGAACTCATAAATTCACCGCTAATAAACCCTAGCCTTGTAAAAACGGTCTTTCCAGATAAGCCATGACCTTTTCATAATTTTCTATTTTTGTACTTTTTTATTTACATTTTTGTTAGAAGTAGGTAGTTACAGTATATTAAATTTTACTTTAGTTTCTCGAGAACTCCTGACGATGCCGCAAGGCGAAATGTACATCGAGTATTTAATTATATTTATTTGTGAAACAATACCAAGTGTGTTTTTTGTTATTACTTGCTTATAAGTGTAAAACAGTTGTGTGGTGCCCATGTATTACAATTTTACGACTTAAGTTATATATCATGAAAAAATACGTCAGCACCCAATTATTCAAATCTAAATTGAGTTATATTAAGTTTTAAACGTATCCTAGGTTAAGAATATTTTGATATTTTGAAGGAAAGCCAAAACTGTGCTGTTACTATTATTTGTGTATATTCCGAAATTAGAATTGTAGTATAAAAAACTTAATCATACTTGAACGCAGTTATTTGTGGTTTTCCAGCAGGTTTAATAATAATACAGTCTGATCGTCCAGTGAAAGGGGGAAGATAAATGAATACATTATCATCTGTTAACACTCACAGTAATTGTTCTGCAGTTCAGTTAGTCGTATTCCAGCAGCCCCATGCACGTCCCCTAGACGTTTCAATTAACTAAATGTTCCGCGATTTACCTGCTATGTTCCCGTCCATTTGTCTCCCCGAATCATGATTTTATACCGGTCTTAATTTAAATGTTAATTCGCCGAAACTCTCGCAGATAAAATGAAAACTCGATGCACATTGTCTTCGAAGTAGTAGTTCTTATTTCAGCGCCACCGTGGAAATCCTCGAACGAGTGTTGAATTTTAAATTAGATGCATGTGCTGTAAAGTCTTCGGCATTTGCAGTTTGTAGAAAAAGTTTTGATGACAAAAATTAGCGTGCGGAAAGCTACCGAAGAAGGCGAGCCCTATAGAAACAAATACGCTTTGTGTCCGGGATCTCGAAGACTAATCAGACCATTAGCGTGGATCTGCTTGTGCAAGCGAATCCCTTTAAAACCCATTACGGTATTAACGTCCCTTCTGTTAATATTACACCTCCTCCACCTCTTTCTACAGCGTGGTGCTGGGGTGCTGTTTGCGCCCTCTTGTCGACGAAATTCATATCGGTATGATAGATATGGTAAATTTATAATTCATACAGAAATGATTTTGATATATCCAACAACCAAAGAGCGACTCGGCGTAGTTTTATGAGATTGCATCGTAAATACATAAAGAGTACGCACAATCTTGAAGATTTAAAATCACTTTAGTGCGACGCAAAAAATAATTGTATCAATGAAAAGTCGCATTTCATTATTATAAAATATAGTATTCCTTATTGACATTGATAATTCACTAGCTGAGAATTTTATTTTTTTTTTAAATAACTCTTGTAAAAATGGGTCAGTTCTTACAGTTTTTAACTGAAGGCATAACCAAAAACCAAATTCATCCACCACGTCTAGTTTTAGAGTTATAATCATACGCCGTTAGTACACTGAAAAAAATTGGGGTAAAATTTGCATGTAGAATTACACCAATGTTACAAATTTACTAAAAATTTAGAGTGGTTTTGTATTCATGATGGATTTCTTTTGTGAAATTTTACTTTGAGTGATCAATTTCTTTGAAACTATAGAATTTTATAATATTATAGTAAAATTACACTTGAAAAACAAACAACTGGTTAATTATATCATGGTGATGGAACATTACCCAGTAAAATTATGTTGTTATTGGGGAAATACAGCACGAACAATGTAAAATACCTGCCAAGATGTGCCGCAGCAGTTAGCATATAGAGAAGATGACGCATACAGTTTTCAATTCGTTATGAGTTCGTTCATGTGGTTTACAGAATAAACGCATTTGATCCATTTGATGCAGTGTCACAGTTCATTTTTATTATAAAATATAAATCGGCTATTCACAAGTGCTCATACAAGTGATTTGCAATTCATGATAAATATGTTGCCATTTATTTTTTGTTTGTCGTTATCCGGTGAAGTATTGAGGTTATGTCAATTTAGTTTTCGATGCAGAACGTTTTCAAGATATAATTCTAACTTTACACATTGATATTGTTAGTGTAGTTACAGGATAAACTGACCTATTACCATATTACTATAATTCAGAGCAATCAAAATTTTAACACTCTGCCTAATTTTTTAAAATTCTTTTCCCGCGATCATTTTGCGAAAATTACTGATTCCATACAAACAAATACCCACGAAAGTTGAGAAATCTGTCATCATAGCAAACGTGTTTGTTACAAAATCTAAACCTTTGGCTCCTATTTTCACTGGACTGGTGTTAAATTTTTGACATAAGTATATCGCCTATAATTTTTCACTACATGTTGGGTGCACGCCAAGGAACCAAAATGATAGACAGACATTCACTTAACTTTTAAGACGAAAATAATTCCGTAGGATTGCCCACTACATTAAGTCCATATATTGTCTCTTACGGTAAGTTTATAAATGATATTATAATGGAACCCTAAATTGTAGACATTTTTAGGGAACGGAATAGGAAAATCTTTCGTATTTGTAGAAAAGCAAAAAATCAATGTGGGTTGTACTTCGTTTGTAGAAGCACTTGAAGAATATTATGCAATATATTACATGTTTAACGTGCTAGATACTGCACGTTAAACATGTAATATATTGCATACAAACAATGTAATAAGAAATTTGGAAATTGCTATATATTTGAAATAAATATCGTTAAGATAAATAATTAATGGAATAATATTTAAAAACAAGTGTTGTTGGCTGGTTGGTAGTTACTTAAACTATGTATTTTGTAGGTTAAGTACTTTAGTTAAAAAAATGTAAGAAAATCAATATAAATATTTATTTCATTATAAAATTTGTACATATTCATTACATCTGTTTTTATGTAAATATAACATCTATTATTCATGTATTTTGTGCATTATTACAATCAAACCTAATATTTGACAAATCTATTTTATAACAGTATAATCTTTAATACAAGTAATATATCCATGAAGACAATAAAATAATAATATTCTGAAGAGTTTCTAACATTTCTAATGGGAACTATGCATTAATGATAGACCATAAAAATGAGGAGAAATTATGTGGAACATGATGTATACGAGAAACATATTAATACTGATCATTTTCCCAATGACACAATGTATACCAGGATTGAATGTTCCAGATTAATAAAGACTGCGTGCTGTTAGTATAATAACTGTAATAAAACATTTGTAACAATCATCCGGGCGTAGGCGGTTCGAAACGCCACCCCTACTAATATCACATATATCAAACATGATACACTGGGGAACGAACGTTTCATTTAAATTCTATCTCATTTTATCTCTCTTTATACTCGGATATGTTTGTCAATTGATGCGAATGTATCTGCTACAAGTTTGACGAATGGAACACTTTGTAAGCATTAAAGCTATTTTTCTCTTGGATTGAGTTGTTCATATTACTTCTTGCTTCTTTTGTAACTAAATAATGTTAACATTTGATATTCAAATTTCTTCATGAAGTAAGATTATTTGCAAAAATAAGTATTTTTTTAAATGTTATTAAAACTTAAAAGTCTGTATGTAGTTCATAAAATTAGTTCTATTTTTTGTTTTGATATAGCAGAAGAACTTATGAGGTAAAATGAATTAAAATAGGAATACTGCAACAAATGTTGTTATAGAGCTTTCAAATTTAATATAGTGGAATAAATCAAAGGATATAGCAAGAACGATGTTGTAAAATTATAAGCAATTTTTTGGAAAGTTTGGTAAGGCTTCACGTCTAACCTATAGATTCAAACTTGTTTAATAATATATTACAACTTACAATGTTTAATGATTTTGGCAATTCAATAAAATATTGAGTGCAATGTTCTCCTGTTTGTTTCTTCTTTTTATCTTCTCCCTCTTTTTCTTCTTCTGACTGCTGGTTTTTTCAATACGTCGGCCACTTATTATGGTCCCCTGATGCTCTTTCCCAGCTTCTTGAATTTAGCAAACTTTAGTGTCTTTAGTAATAATATAGATTGCCATCAGACATACGGTGTGCCAGCAGTAAGTCTGATGGTGTCGTACGAGCAGTTATGCAATTTGCGTTTCTAGTACAAATTGGACATGTTTTGCGAACTTGGTTTTTCTATAATTTCTATAACTGTTACTTCACATTCGTTAACATATTTGGATAAGTACCTTCTCTTAAACCTTTTCACTGGGTCTGTTTCTGGATGAAGTTTTATCTGTTATTTTGTATGTTTCATTTCCATAACATTCTACAGTACGTACTACATATTTATTATTTAACTGTAATATTTATATGGACTTTAGTATTGGTAGATATACTTTTTTAGTATAACAAGATTAATCTAAAACGTTTTGACCTTCTTTCTATCACCAACAAATTCGGAAAAATAAAGTCTTGATAATTAAAACAACTAAACAATTGAAATAGGTAGTCATAGTCTGAGCCGTTGTTCAACGGCCATTGCAATTTTTATATGTGATACCGTATCAGTCATTACAATGCTTTTATGTTTTATTTTGCTTTCTCTCTTCCTTTTTCTCCCTTCCGGGCTGTTCAACTTACGGCACCAGTTTGCACTGCAGCCAATAATGCTTACTGTGCTGAACCTGTTTTGATTATAATATCCGCCAGTACTTTTGTGTCTTGTGCAAGGCTGTAATGGTCCTATACTGGGTGCTTCTTCACCATCTTTGGATCTATATTCTGTTGCCCAAAAGTGCCTCTTGTGATTCTGTGGCTCACAGTCTACTAGGATATGCCTAATTCTTTCTAGTACTTTATGGCAGAGTCTGCAGCTAAAGTCTGCGTCACACATGCTTTAATGTTGAGATGCACTTACATCACCAGTTTGCAATGCAGCCAATTATGCTTACTGTGCTGAACCTGTCTTGATAATAATATCCGCCAGTACTTTTGTGTCTTGTACAAGGCTGTAATGGTCCTCTACTGGCTGCTTCTTCACCATCTTTGGATCTATATTCTGTTGCTCAAAAATGCCTCTTATGATTATGTGACTCACAGTCTACTAGGATATGTCTACTTGTCTCTAGTACTTTATGGCAGAGTCTGCAGCTAAGGTCTCCGTCATACATGCATTAATGTTGAGATGCACTGTAACGGGTACATGATCAGTTAAAAAAAACAGTTGTGATTCACATTTGTTCTTTACTCATGTGTAGTAGTTCTACAACCCTTATGGAGCATAGTTGACCAATAAATTCCTTACCACGATTTTGCCCGAGAATAGTTGCACAGTAATGCTCATGTTTTTTTTATATACCCAGTCATTGATTTGGCTTCGGATCATACTTTATGGTACACTAAGCGCTGGTTCTTAGCCAATGAGTTTTGTTTCTGTAGTTTCTGACTTTTTCCTAGTGAGTTCAGCTTTTTCTTTACCGTCGATTTTTCTATGTCCTCGCACCCAGGTGAGTTTTTCTTCTGGTCCGCCATAGATTTTAGTTCTTTGGGGCGTTCCCAAATAAATAAGTCATGACGACACCTCTTGGCTAGACATTGCCCTCAGTGCCGCTTCACTGTCAGGCTGTATCCGCCGGTAGACCACAGCATTTCTATTGTCTTCTATAGAATATTGGAGCATACACCTGTGTCTAAAATACAGAGGCATATTTCCCCAGTGCAGGAATCTGCTCTGACTAGCAGAGCAGATTCCTGCCCCAGTGCCAGCTGCTGTTTTCGACCCGTCTGTGTACCAGGTCTGGTCCCGCCTTCTGATACTTTGCATACAATTTTCCGACTTGATTCTTTCTGAAAGGCTTACTTCAAGTATTCTGTTGAGGCTATACCCCTTTACCACGTCGTCTATCTTCATGTTTAGAACATCTTCACCGACACGTTTTTTTGAGCCAGCCCTAGGATTACAATCCAGTCATATGGTAATTTGTCTAACATGTTTTTGAAAACTGTTACCTCATTCTAACACAACAGTTGTTGAATTAGCTCTACAACAGTTAAGATAAGTAGGGTAGGTATTCACACGAACAGATTTTTATTCTATCTGCCGGTCAGGCTTGTCAGACTTACTACATTGGGTAACATTTCATCGTACAGTTCCTTTATGTGATCCTTTTACCAGTCAAATGGTTATGAAGTAAGTTAGAGCATATTAATAAGAAAATGACATTTTTGCATATAATTCTACAGAATAATATATATCGTAAATATTATTACACACTTTTAAAACAAAGTTGTTTTAATTTGCCACTTAGCGTCTATGAAAGTCCCGGAATTCATTTACTTCTACTTTAATGCTAATAATAATAATAACAATAATAATAATAATAATAATAAAACTATTGTCTAACAATCAAATCATTTACAGCACATTTTACAAATAACAAAAGAAAATAAAACGTGAATTGACACAATACTTTAATACTTTTTTAAAAAAGAACGGATATTAATAATAAACAGAGGCGCAAATTACATTTTACCAATTAATAATGTTGAACATTGTTAAAAACTTAACATATTTTATTTTATTTTATATTATTATTGTTTCTTGCTCTATATATGAATGTTTTTCTTTATTTTGATGTGTTATATTTTTGTAATGTATGTTTTATTTTTTTAACTTTTAAATATATTGTCACTTAATGTATTTTTTTACTTACAAATATTTGAGCATACTGATGCGGAGCTTGCTTTCGGGCGTATATAGTCTCAGCGGCCGAGTTTATTGTCTGCCGGCAAGGCTACACGACTGTATACCGAAGGCGATGCAAGGACTTCTATGTATACGTACGGACGGCAGTGTCGGACATGTGCTTATATGTAGGGGCCATATAGCTTCTCGAGCGATTCACATGTATATATGCTGTATATCTTATGTTTGATGCAGAGCGGTCCTGAAATCTCAGCGCACACCGAAAATAAATAAATGTGTATTTGAACTGAAATTTAATATTATTTTACGGTACTTTCAAAATAGGAAGTTTCCTTAACAAACATCGACATTAATAAATGTTCCAAGATACAAATGTTTCGTCTGAATTTAAAAGGCTAATTGAATATTAACATTGGATACTAATGGTTATAAGAGTAATATTTAAATTACCTACTAGATTTTCTAGATAATAGAGGTACTTCGAATATAAACAGCGAAACTTAAACTACAAGTGGTACGGCGATACTTGAAATATAATTGCAAAGAGTTGCATTCAGTGAGAAAATTGTGTTCTTATATAATACCATCTGAAGGGAAATTTCATCAATTAATTTTATATTATAACTCGTACTATTTCATTTTAATTGTAATATTTTATCGATTCAAGCTTAACATTAGGTGTTTCCGTAAACTCTCTTTCCTGGCTATTAAGTAATATTTGGTATTAGTCAAGAAAACAAAAAAAAAATCATGTCTATTGCAAATACAATTTACTCCATTTCAATATTTATACGCAAAAAAGATCATTTCCTACTTCATTTAGACAATCATATTATTATGTACATTTAACTTAATAGATTTCGACGGTGTATGTAGATTCTGATCCGTATTGGACTTCAATATGTAATGTTGACTTTGTTGTAGGCGATGAAGAATCTGTAAACAAGATACGAATAAGAGGGAGCGTATATGGCACTATATTACAGTTTGTATTTTATTGAGTGCACACAGTACAACGTGAGGGTGGGCTACCCCAATAGGTCACTGTCTTTTTTCTGTTCCCTGCTTTGTGTGGCAGGAATTTACTTTGCATATACAAATACATTTCCAATATCTCAATACAAAAAGTGTCAGAAACTGATCTCTATACATATCTGTAACAAAATAATTGTCACATCTTTTTCCTGTTCATTGGCGTATAAGTACCCTGTTGTTTAGAATTAAGGGTGTTGTATACCAAACTAAAAATTTCGACGTCTTCGCGGCGGGTTAAAGGGGGTTCTACTCAGAGGTGGAGCTTGCCAATACCCCACTACCATGTACTGTTTTGCTAAATGCTATAGTAAAAATCTAAATTGTACAGTTCCCGGTTTATAAGTACCGCCCTTATGGGAGCGATGCATTCAAAATAACATACGTACGATGCGTTAAGTGCTATTTGTCTCTGTTTAGGCTACACATACTCTACGTAACGTAGGTGCTAGTAATATTTTGTATGATTTATTTAGTCTGCGAGTCTAGGCGCAACAGGAATGTAAATTGTAAGTTTTTTTAGTCAGACATATGTTCAATAAGTCAAAAGTTAATATGTAAGATGGAATTATGATTAAAAGAAATATTACTTAGTGTCTATGAATACTATATAATAATAATAATACTTTGTTCAACGGTACTATGTCATCGTCTTGATTATCTTTTTCATTGGGCGTATTGAAAATCACAGGATAATTATTTATATCTATAGGTACTATTATTATACAGAGTGGCCGCCAAGGTATCCGAGAAACCTCGCACGTGAATTCAATGACTAATTTTAAGCAAAAATGTTTCTATTCACTTTTCCCGAATTCCTAACGGTTCTTGAAATATCGGAGTTCGAAGCTGTAATAAATTACTAGAGGGTTTAGAAAAAAATGTGATTTATTTTATGGAAAGCCTAAGGAGCATTATTAAAGTTGCTCAATGTGGCCACCGCATTGTACAATGCATAACTAAATCTTCCGTCAGAGTCCTCGTTCCCACTTGTAGTTCTCCATATTGTTTTTCGCCTCATAAAACTTTTCTAAGGAAAATAATATTAATTCAATTTAATTTGGTATTTATTTTTATTAGTAAGTAATTGGGGGAAAGAAGCGAAATGAGGTAAAATGCCCATTGACAATTATTCTCAATTAGTCGACCAGATGTGAGAGGAATGCAGTCTTCAAATTTCTATGTTATGTAAGAGTATGATGTTTGAAGTATTATTTTGTTGACGGCGCTAATATCGTGTTGATTTTCTTTTCCATTGGGCGTATTACAAATCGTTCTATAAAACAATTTATTATGTTATGATGTACCCTATGTTATAATTTACCTTTCATAATGTTACTTAATGCTAAAGTAAATAATAATGAATTGTACCTATATACACAGTATATGCATTTATATTTAAATTATGTGTCACTTGATTTAAATACTCGTGATATACGACATTTATTTCTATCTATATTATTACATACGCAATACATACACGAATATGTTTCTCCATTTACATTTCTCCAAAAGTTCAAAGCAAACTTTTTAATTGCATCTCTTATATATTACAGAACATAAAAATACATACAAAAATTAAAAAGTGACGTATTAATAATTTAAATTCATTCTGTGAAAAACGAAGAATAACTATTTATGATATGTAGTGCAAAATGTCGTTCATAAACGTCGTCATTGTATTTATCACCAGAGCTATCAAAAGCTGTAGAGGGGCCTGGGTAAGGGAGATGGCGGCGAAGAAATAGAAGTATTTACAAGGGTAGGAGTCCTGGTTATAGCTTTTGAAAAGAATGTCGTTAATGTAGTCTGCTTTGTAACTTGTAAAACTTCATTTATTGGCCGTTCAACTTTCGTGAACCGTTCAACATTTGAATCCATACCTTCTAGTTTTATTGGTTTCATTCACTTTCCTCTACTGGTTCCTCTTCCGGGAGCCGTTGTACTTCCAACTCTATTAATTCTTCAATATCCTCCGCTTCAGCTTTTAAATTAAGTATGTTAGCAAGTTCCACTACTTTATGTATGACATTAGTGTACTCGTCTTCGTCAAAATCTAAATTATTCCTGAACACTTTCTGACATTTTACATTTTTCCATAGACCCTGCACACATCTTTCTGTCACTTCTTCCCACGCGGTTTCAATGTTCTTTATGTATTCTAAAATATTATATGACTTTCAGAAGTCACGAGT
Source organism: Amphimallon solstitiale (assembly GCA_963170755.1). NCBI lineage: Eukaryota > Metazoa > Arthropoda > Insecta > Coleoptera > Scarabaeidae > Amphimallon > Amphimallon solstitiale. Next base: position 51,970,362 of record OY720678.1, on the reverse strand, counting down.
TATTTCATTACTTTCTGTTGCTGTTATGGCTTTGGAAAACGTTGTGCACAAATAGTATTATTTAAACGTAGCTATTGTACCCTGATCCATTGGTTGTAGGATAGCGTTTGTGTTTTTAGGCAGATACACCACCTTTACATCTGGGTGTAAATCATCAAGATGTTGGGGATGACCTGGTACATTGTTAAGCAGAAGGATAATTTTAAATGGCAAGTTCTTTTTCAAACAATATTAACCGACGGTATGAAGCAGTTGAGGAACCATTCCTCAAATAATGCTTGCGTCATCCATGATTTGTTGTTTGCACGATAGTAAACATGCTTTAATGCACATGGGTTCTCAAAGCAATAGATAAGAAAAAGTTTTAACTTCAATCCAGCGACATTACCTCCTAACAACAATGTAATTGTATCTTTAAATGCCTTAAAACCGGCATTGTCTCCGTTTCTACGTGTATATAGAAGCTCTCGGAATTTTTGTTTTGTATCTGGTCATCAACCAAATCGCGAGGAGCTTTTCCATCTCATGAATCAAACCTTTCCGCTACATAGTTATTACGGCTTTAAAACCTGTCGATGATTATAATGCATCTTTTACGCATCAACAAAACGTATCAGAGTATTCCCCACGTTAAACAGTTGTTTGTTTCGGGGAATACCCGACGCAGAAGCTCGAGTGTCGAAGTCGTATGCCCGAGCGGTCGTTAAACGGTTTTTAGACAGGTACGTTACAAGTATAAAAGTATTTAGAACTTAATTTTCAATACCTTTTGTATAAAAAAAAAATGTCAAAATTCGGAACGGTAGTAATACTTTTACTCTTATCGAATAGCGATTTTTGCAAATATTTCGCAAATTATGCATTCTATATATATTTGTCAAGAGTACAAAAGCATTTAGAGTTGGATTTGAAATATTTTTTGTATAAATGAAAATTCAAAATTCGGACCGGAAGTAATACTTTTACTCTTAGCGAGTAGCATTTTTTTGCAAATATCTCATTAAGTATGTATCCTGTAGAGATTCATTAAGAGACTGGAAGTACTTAGAATAGGATTTTGAATAATTTTTGTATAAAATAATGTTTAAAATTGTATGATTTAAAACGCCCATACGTACAAGAAAGTTGTGTCGTGGCCACACCTCATTTTTTCCTATTATCTTGGCTAATTTCGACTTTTTTTTAAAATACGTTGGAACAACCCTAGAAAAACCTGATACGACTGTCAGAATTTAGATTTTCGGAAAGAGGGGGCTAACTTCTCACTTTTGGATTTTGTTTTTTTTTTTGCAATATCCTTCGATATACCTATAAGAGATACGGTTTTGAGGCATTAGAAAAATGTTTAGAACAAATCTACAACTACATGAAACAACCGTCAGAATTCAATTTTCGCAAAAAGGGGGGCTGTAAGATATCGTTTTTTCCTATTAACTCAGCCAATTATGACTTTTTATTTGAAATACTTTGGAACAATCTAAAACAAACCTAGAACAACCGTCAGAATTTCGATTTTCGAAAAAGAGAGGGGCTAACTTCTCACTTTTGGATATAGTTTTTTTGCAATATCTTTTGATATATTAGATACGGTTTTGATGTATTAGAAGAGCGTTTCGAACAAATCTAGAACAACCTGAAACAGAATTTCAATTTTCGCAAAAAGAGGCTGTAAGAAAATCGCTTTTCCTTTTAACTCAGCCAATTACGATTTTTTTTTTGAAATACTTTGGAACAATTTAAAATAAACCTGGAACGACCGTCAGAATTTTGATTTTCGAAAAAAGGGGCGCTAGCAAAAATTTGTTTTTGTCATTTTCTCGGCCTATTATAATTTATTTTTTGAAATACTTTTGAACAATTGAGAATAAACCTAGAACAACCTGGAACAACCGTCAGAATTCCGATTTTCGAAAAAAGGGGTCTAACTTCACACATCCAAAAGTGAAACTAAAACGACATGTACGTGTATCATTAAGAATTTTTCAAATTTCCGGAATATGTCGCAGAGTGAGTAATTAAGAATTTTTTGGATTACGGAATACTCACCCACGCAAGTATACCAGCACTTCGTATCTATACAAGAAATTATTTTGAAGCGTACGGCTTCCTGAGAAGACCCAAAGTAGATAGAAAGGCATCCATGTCTCGCTAATTCTTGGACCAAAAATATTCATTATATATATGAATGACCCCGCCCTGTAGTGCCCCAGACACGGAATTGTGTCTATATGCGGATGATACCACGTTGTTAGTAAGGGGGAAAGAACTCCAAGAACTAACAGCAAAATCTGCAGCTGACATCCAAAAAGCAGAGGGCTGGTTTGCGGCAAATCACCTGAAAATAAACCCGAACAAAAAACAAAACATGAAATTTTCCACGAAAACAACAGAAGATCGGGAAAAGCCAAATTTTTGGGTCTGATAGTGGACTCCAATCTGAGGTGGGGACACTGGTAGACTGACGTTTGTGGTATTCACCATAAGAAGACTGAGACATGTATGCACATACGAATCTGCAAAGGTGGCGTACTGTTCGTATTTTCATTCTCTTCTAAGTTATGGAACTCTCTTTTCGAGACAGACGGCTGATGCAAATAGAATATTTCTACTGCAAAAAAGGCTACCAACAAACACACATTTTATCCAAATGGAAACAAACATGAGTACAACACACTAAGTAGAAAGCATCTAAGAACCCCTTATCATTGACTTTCACTGTTGCAGTCGGGTGTCGATTATTGGGGTCCCAAGCTATATAACCATTTGAAGAAGAACTTAAAGACCTACCACCTGACGAGTTCAAGAAAAGGGTCAAAGGGCTGCTGATGGAGAGGAAGTACTACGTCGTCGAAGATTTTCTGGCAATTAACACGAGCTGCTGAAGTATATAACATTCTATCATTTATTATTATTTGTTTATTTGTGTATATCGTTGTTTGTCATATTGTTGATACAATGATTCTTGTTATACATATATACACTTTAATTTAAATTAATGTGATATTTTATGTCAAATGTGATAATTACCACAAGATTACTCAGATATGACGATAATCTGTAATTAATATAATGTTAATAATTATAGATGAGTAAATATACATTATTATTATTATACTATTATTATATTATTATTATATTAAAACAACGGTAATATATTTTCGAATTAAAAATGACTTTGTTTTGTTGGAGTTTGCAGAACGAAAGGAATGTCATTATATTATTATATTATAATGTACTATTTTTCGTGAGTGAAAGGAACAAGATTCTATTGGTGGTGTAGTATGTTAAAAAACAATTTTGCAGTTACTTCGGTTTTGCTTACTCCAGAAATTATTGAACAACCAAATGAACACATATTCCATGGAAACAACGTTCGAGAAGTCCGGGCGAAGGCGGTAAATAAGGGAGATTCACTTTGCTCTTGATCACGGATTGCGTGAATTCCTTGAAGCGAAGTTGAGACAGTGTGTATTTGCAAGTGGCACCATCGTACAATGCCATGAAGATGACCTGTCCCGCGGCTTCAACGCACAGTATTCTTCGTCTCCGAAATTTTTCTTCGCAAATGAAGCAAACGCTTATTTCCAAAGAGCCAGAAAAGATAAGTCCTAACGTAGAAACGGTTATCTCGCTACTGCCCTTCAGACAAATTGAGGCATTCTCTGCAACTTTACATTTGCATCAAACGCTAAAAAAATTTTTCGCGCCGAAAAATAGTGAAAACCCATTTTTGAAAATTTTGGCGCCCTCTGCTTTTTCCGCTTTTGGCTGTAGCGCAGCGAGTACATTAGATAATTTGTAGATATTGTTTTTTTTTGTTAAAAAAATTTTTTGTTCGACCAACCATTTACGCCGAGAATCCATTCAAAAACTTTTTGAGATTACCAAAAACCCACAAGGAGTTCCAACTTTTTGGTTTTAGAGTCGTCGCATGCCCCACTAACGATTTATCAAATAAAATAGTCTCCCATATTTTCTTCCAAAAAAAAATATAGAATGACTACTATAATATCATGTATTGAATCGAATTTCATTGTTTTATTATTATATATAAATTATTTAAAATTTAATGTTTATTCATTATTATTATGTAACTACATCTGTAAAATAATAAGTCCTATTTCTGTCTGTTCTTTATTTACCCTAACAGGAAAAGTAATCTAGTTAAATTTTTAAAATAAAAGATATCCTTTCCAAGCAATTTCTGGTTTACTTCAAATCTTTTTATAACTGTCCGAACACTGAATCGTTTGAGAGTAATTTTTTACTAGGTCGTAAATTAACTCTTTTGAACGTCTACCAGTCTGCTACAATATCTGACGATCTGTACAGATGAAGTACGCACCATCTATATCCATCTCATTTTCGATATTAGTTTTACATTATTTTTAACTCACTTATAAATGTCAGTAGTATTTTATCTTGATAAATGTAAAATAGTGGAAGAACTAAAAAAGCTAGTATTATTTATGAATCATATGTAATACTTTTGTTTAAGTTTGTATTTATGTAAAAGTTATCAAACCCTACCAGAAAATGTGTACAATTTTATGAAATGTAATACAAAATAATATAAGTAAATTTAACAAAAAGAAAATATACATTAATTTTATAAAGTTAAATCAAGGTTACTAGATAATGTTTTCAATTTTATGAAATGTAAAATAATATAAAAAATGTTTAATCAAATACCTACTTAAAACCGTAACAAGGATTTCTGTATTCTGAATATCGCTCGTAAAGTGAATCCCCACCTAAACAAAGTAACTCCGCCCTGTCTTGGATTGCAAGGATATATCAAATATTTCACTGCAGGTGGCGTACTAAAGCAGTGCCAAAAATCCATTTCTTTCTTATCAAATTACACATTTATCTTAATAAATACGAAAAAATTTTGCTAGAAATGAATGTTCACAATAATATGTTATACGTCGATACGCATTTTATTTTTCGATTGTCTATTTATATTTAATTTTTTATAACAATTAATAAAAAATTGAAAAAACAAAATGCCAAAGGACGTGTAGATAAACATTATAAGAATATTTCATCTAAATCATTTTTGCATAAAGTTTAAAGGTAGCCTGTAATCTGTAAATATTTGAAAATGTACCTATACAACACCCTTAATATCAAATATATTTATAGCAGATGAAAGATATAATACACTAATTATTACATTTCACTTTAAAATTATGCAAAATATTTGTTTCTAATTTTAAAATTGAACGCAAAATTAATATTATTTATTAAGAAGACTGCTCATGAGATTGAATGAACGCATATGAATAATATATTACTGCAGGATATCTGTAAGTAGTTAGTTAGTCCTGTACAATCCAATGTGTAGAGGAATAAATTTTCGTAATTGATTTCAATCTGTTGTTAAATTGTGCATTACATTGTCACAAAATACCACTGTTCTGTTAAAAATAAATTCTTTGAAAAGAGTACCTAGTTTGACTATATACATAATGTTGTGGTAGGTCAGAGAAGCGACCAGTTTTTCTAAGCATTTGAGAGATAAACCACTAGTTTCAGAATAGGATTTTGAATTGAAAATAATGTAAGCAGGTTACATTTTAATTATATTTACATGAATGGGGTATAATAGAATAATAATAAAGTAAACTAGAAACTTAAAATAAGGAAACCAGCTATTATGTCCGGTCTGTTTAAAATATTTCCAATCATATAGATAAACAGACTGTACCAACATTTGATAGAAGCGTATAAACATCTGTTTTTTGCATAAGTACTTAAATTAGGATTCGAATTATGAAAAATTTTCTTTGACATTTTTTAAATCATCGCTTGCAAAAAAATTAAATTATATAGTTGTATTTGTTAAGAAATTGACTGGAAGTCCAGGCTAATTTCTGATGTTGCATTTCGATTCGAATTATGAAAAATTTACTTTGACATATTTCGGCATATGCAATATTTTTTTAAATCATCGCTTGCTAAAAAAATAAATTACATAGTTGTATTTGTGTTCCAATTTTATACTATAATTGCAAATGTGATTTTAAAATATGCAAAAAAGATGTTTTTTCTCTATGTGAAATATTGCACTTCTTGTTTCATAACCAACCAAATCATAATTATTCAGATTGTGATTTTTATCTTCGTGCACAATCTGGATTTTAGAAGCCTAAAAATGTTGATTTTGCAATTTACAAGCTTGCTGCTAATCAAGCTTTGCTGCATCGCTCCAAACTATGTTATAAACGAATTTGCTGTGCTTATATATAATATATATACTGTCTATTATTCCTGTTTTCGAAGTTTTGCATTTGCGTTGACAACTAGTTGTATGAAAAAATGCTTACGCATGAGCTTGCCTTTGTGGCTCTTCACGGGGTGCAATCAAAATGGCAATCCCTTGTTTTTGTGAATCATTTTAGGCGACGAAACTTGGTGTCATTATCTTAATTGATTCAATAATTTGTCATGCGTAATGAAAACAGTCACATTCAATTTCAGAAAAGAAGTTTAGTTGTTTTTTTTTTATTAAAGTTGATTACAAATTAACGAATGATTAGAGCATGAACTTTTACGAGAGAAAATCTCGTAATCTAAATCTAGGGGATATATGGCCGTTTCCCAGAAACACCTTTGCTTCATCATCGCTTACGGTGAGCATGATAAATGTCGAACGGATTTTCTGAAAGCAAATCAAAAACCACGGAGTTCGTGAACGAAAAATTTGGCAATATTTTGATTTTCTTTTAAATGGTAACGTTTTCTCCAAAAATTTCAGTTTTCGGGGTTCCAAAAACTCGGTTTTTGATCAAAAGAAAAAGAAATTCACGAAATAATGTAACAATATGAATTAAAAGCTTCTGTTCTTATACAAAGCTGAATTTCCGTGTAACTTAAATAAAACGATTGATCCGAATATGCTAATAGATGGAAATGAAAGGAATTAAGAGTCCTAAATTGTGTTACAAATATTTGTCTGTAATTGAATAAGTCAATTATAATAACAGAAGATGGCCTTTTTGATATGGACATATATTGGATTTGGCTCCGTAAGTGGGTTTGCGGGGGTGCTTTATTCAATTTATTTCTGGAACGCAATCAGGGCAGACGGCAGCAACGGCAGGAGATATCACAAACCAGATTATGTCTACGATCTCTGACGACATTTTAACGGAGTTTAAAATATTGCAATAAGAATCATTCATTTGAAAACTGTTTCCTTACAAAGTTATGTATGTTTGCTGTGCACGTATTTATAAAAGAAGATGTTCAACCTATGAACTTTCTAAGGAATATTTATAATAATTGAAAATGTAATACTATATACAAAGAATATTACAAGTATCCATATGAAGCTTCCATTTCGTAAATAAAATCTGAATTTTATGCTGCACTTCCATATGTCGCATTATATACCTATTGAGGCATATTTTATCTTGCATTTTAGTGTTGCAAGTATTATTAAACATTGCATATTTTTGTGTAAACTGTTGATAGCAGAGTTCAAATTCAAGTTATAAAATAATATGTTTAAAAAATTACATTTGAGTGTATATCAAACTCATGCATACATACACGTAAGTATACCGTTTGACTGAAATAAAAATAGATATAGGGAAACACAGGCACGCACACATGTGCATGCAAACATGAAATGGAGGGGTACGATAGTAGGGGAGTACAGATGAGTTCATATCGGGACACCGGGGTACCCAGGCTTTAGTGCAAAACGTTGAAAGCTGGTATGGAGACGTTTGCTTTAAGGAATTGCTACGCTATGTACGGCTTTTGTATAATATTTTGGTAACTGATGTATAATGTATTAACATTGAACTGAAACAAAACTCTATATAATTTGTAACTAAAATAAAATTCTATACCATAACACAATCTGTATTTTTTCCTCGACAGTTAAGGGCATTTTATTTTAATATTTGCGAGTTTTCTCAGATACAATGTATGTACGTTCACGCTCTAAAGTTACGGAACGAATGCCATGTCCGCGCTCTCGATCTCCCCACTATCTCCCCACACCACCGGTCTTAGGTAAACCGAGAACCACATTCTTGAACTGTTGTATACATACATACATAGGTACATGTTTATGTGTGTGTATTTGAAGATCCATATTAACTTTTAAATACGTCTGTATGTATAGAGGGGTATATTTGGGATGCCTATTCTTTTTAAAGAGATCGATTCTCTGGATCGATTAATATCGAAACTGTAAAAATCGATTCCGAGGAACTTGATGTTAAAATAATCGATGTTTTGGTGTGTGCGATGTGTATAGATGTGAACAAAACAATTACATAGAAGTCATAGAACTATAGATGCTATAGTATAATCATATAGTGTATTTAATATACATCACTTTCTAGTGCAAATGCCAATTCTTAACTGGCAACGAATTTAGAAGCATCAGATTAGATATTCTTGTGAGTATCAGAGGGCTTCTATTGGGGTCCAATTTATTTCCAGCAGGTTCTGACGAGACTGATGCTCCTATTACAGGCAAGAATTTGGTTGCTGCTTTTGAAAGTATTGAATATGAGTTTTACAAACAATTCTAAAAAACAAAACACAAACCTTATTCGTTGCTAATATTGTGAAATATCACTATACACTGATATCGTGGAAAGAAAACACCAAATATATTTTTAACAAATTCCAATTGCAAGTAAAGTACGAGAGACGCCACGCTGCCGCCCATTACAGTGCAAGCACCCCACTAGGTACTTTGCGGTTACGGTTGACAACAATGAACAATGGCCATAAAATAATATCGATTGACAAACATACATGCAAAAGTCGAAAGATCTTTCTGTCGTGACTTGTACTCCCGTTGTCTTTCCCGATTTTTAAAAAATTCGTAAACAAAAAACTCGATTCTTGTAAATAATCGCACATAAAAGAATCGATTTAAAAAAATTAATAAATCGATTCTTTTGATAATCGATAAAAAATCGACATCCCTAAGCTATATATACTGATTTAGCGAGTTAGCAAGTGCTACATGATTGGGCGATAATTTTTACGCCGCATTATTTATTAAAAAAATAAATCAATAGTGTTCTTAGATTGAGAAAGTTAATGTTCGTTACTTTTGTTGAGCAGAGTATATACGTTTTGGTTCAGTTAGCTGTCAATATTATTACGTTGATAAATTATAGGGTTCTGTGTTTAGCATAGCCTGAGATTAAACTTTTAATTATTATTTTTACTTTCAAATTACTCTTATTTTATTTATGCTTTTGGAGTCTTTCTAGGTTTCATAATTTATTGATATTTCTATCACACCTTCTTAGATTTGTTTTAATTGGGTTTAGTTGGTTCGAGCTTTTTTATAGCATGAATCAACTAGGAGTGGGTAGTAGGGGTAAAATTGGTCTGCCCATCCAATTACGCGATGCCAATCACATAAATTATTACTTTGTTAATCAGACACCACTTTCGAATGCTGATGTTTCTCTACTTAAACTCCCTCATGAAATTAAGTGCTTCCAACTAAATTTTAATTTTAGTTGTGTTGCTGCTTTTGCAATCTTGAGTATTATTCGACGTGTGAAGTCCTCGTCATTCGGTCCGGATAATATAAATATAACTATGATACGGATGTGTTGTCCAACTATCTTACCTTGCTTGACACATAGAATAGGTTTTTGTATATCTGACTCTGTATTCTCTGATTAACGAAAACCCGCGGTGGCTCCCCCTTTGCCAAATAATAATCGCCCAGAACTATTGATGGATGTCAGACCTATCAGTCTCTTTTGCCCGTTATGTCCAAGTTATTTAAGTGGAAAGCTTTGCAGTTGACTGATCTTTTGGGTAATAATAATATATTGCCCACCACCCAGCCAGGCTTCCGCTCTGGGTATGGCTGCGGAACTGCTTTATTATCGGTTACAGATGACTTTATTGCAGCTGCGGATAATTATATTGTTTCGTGTATTATGTTGTTTTGACAACGCCAAATCTGTTCATACTATCGTCATGGCATTCTTCTCTACTTAGGAGTGTTGGTATGGGTGATAGTGCGACTACCCTTTTGAATAATTATCTTGAAAATCGTATATAGGTTTTCAAGTTGTATACATGTGCATCTGTTAGTCTCACGATTATTTGCGGAGTAGCACAAGGATTTGTGATTGGGCCAATATTGTGTAACCTGCAAAAGTTATTGTACATTTTATGTCTACGCCGATGACACACAACTGTATTATTCGTTTCGTCCATCAACTTAGCGTCCCGCGGTTAATAATATAAGCACTGATCTTCAGTGCCTATTTACTGCCTCCTCAAATCATTTACCCACATGAATCCGGAAAAGTCGCAGGTTATTTTGTTTGGGTCAAATGTGGTGGACCGCAACTTGTGTAATGTTAAAAGATTAAATTAATAATACTATCATTCACAGGTTTAAAAGCTTAGGTGCTTCTTTGGATCACACCTTCCTTTACCAAGAACAAATTACAAAGTATATTAGAATGCGTACATATATCTGAAGGAAGCTCTACCCCTACAAAAATATCTTGAATCAGCAAGTCGAGAAGAATCTACGCACCACTTTCATTTTGTCGCATTTCAATTACTGTTGTTAGACTTACCATGCTGCCTTGGACCAGGTCATCTCACTTCGTATTTAGAGAGTATAAAACGCTTGTTTTTGTTGAAATGGCGGCTATAAGTGGTGTAAGGAAGTATTGTGATGATGAAAATTTTCGACCTCGAGATTTTTGCAGATGTCCACGTTTTAAAGTCCCCTGATACCGAAAAAGTGGTTTTTAAAAAATGTCTGTCTGTCCGTCTGTATATCTGTCTGTGACCACGATAGCGGTCAAACCGCTATAGCTATCAATTCCAAATTTTGTATTTATGTGTATAATTTCCCTCTTGAGGTCTGATTAGTTTTTCAGTAAAATCGGTAGACCGGAAGTAGCAGTTTACTTCAGTGAAAAACTCAAATTTTGCCAATATTTCATCAACTAGTAAGTTTAAACAAATTTATAAAGAATATATATGTACTTAAAATTAAGTTTGATACAAATTATCTTAAAAAAGGGTTTCGAAATTCCATCCGGAAGTAGGTCTTTTACTCTTATCGAAAATCCATTTTTTGCGAATATCTCGCAAGTCACGCTTTTTAGACAAGTACGTTACAAGTATAAAAGTATTTAAAATATAATTTTCATTATTATTTGTATAAAAAGAATTTCAAAATTCAGACCAGAATTACCACTTTTACTCTTATCGAAAAGCGACTTTTTGCAAATATGTCGTAAGTTATGCATTCTATATATATTTATCAAGAGTACAAAAGTATTTAGAACTGGATTTTCAATATTTTTTGTAAATATGAAATTTCAAAATTCGGACCAGAAGTAGCACTTTTACTCTTAGCCAGTAGCACTTTCTTAATAATATCTTCCAAAGTATGCATTCTATAGCGATTTATTAAGAGAATAGATGTACTTAGAATAGGAGTTTGAATAATTTTTGTATAAATTTTTTTTTGAAATTGTATAGTTTGAAAGCTCATACGTATAAGAAAGTCGTGTGGTGGCCACACCTCATTTTTTTATTATTATAAATGGTTCAATTTTTTTATACGAAAGAAAAATAGGTGTTAACTTATTTTCCGAGCAAAAAATTTAAGGAACATGGAATAAAATATTCACTAATTAAAGAAATTTCGATAATAATACTGTTGTTGTTACTACTAATATGGATGAGAAAAATTTTATAGACGAAGAAGGTAATACACCACTACCTCAGCTTGTGCTAATAAATTCTGTACCTTCTAAATTAAGCTTAAGATGTAAGAATGGGCATTGTTGGACGTCTGAATGCAAGACAAGGTGTGGAAGAAAGCCTATACATATTTTTCAGTCACACAAAATGAAGCTAGAAAAATCGAGTTTTACCAATATTTTGTAAACTACAATGTTTAAACAAATTTATAAAAAATTTAAATGTATTCAAAAGTGAACTAAAAAAAAAGGATTTCTACCGGAAGTAGGTCTTACTCTTAAAAAATCACTTTTTTGCAAATATCGCGCAAGTCGTGCTTTCTATGCAGGTACAGTATAAGTATAAAAGCATTTAAAGCTTGATTTCAAATAATTTTTATATAATAAAAAAAAATTCCGACCGGAAGAAACACTTACTCTATCGTATAGTGATTTTTGCAAGTATCTCGTAAATTACGCATTCTATATAGATTTAGCAAGAGTTCAAAAGTATTTAGAGCTAGATTTGGAATAATTTTTGTATAACAGAAATTTCAAATCTCGGGCCCAAAGTAACACTTTTACTCTTAGCAAGTAGCACCTTTGTCGAATATATCGTAATGCATGCATTCTATAGAGATTTTTAAGAGAATAGAAGTACTTAGAATAGGATTTTGAATAATTTTTCTATAACTTTTTTTTAAAAATTTAGACATGAAGTAATACATTTACTCACAAGTATACTTTTTTAAGAAGATAAAAGTATTTAAAGCTTAACTTTACATAATTTGAAAGGCACGTACGTAGAAGAAAGTCTTGTGGTGCCCACATCACAATTTATAAATAAGGTTTGTGTTCTAGGGTTAATGTATTTTGGTTTTATTTCATTTTACTTTATTATACTCATGTTATTATTTTTATCGCCAACCGTCAGTAAAGTGATGCGTTACCATAGCGTTTTACGGAGGTAAAGAAACACTTTATCGTACTGTACAATAAAGTACTTTACCTGCCGCTAATATCTGTCAGCGTAGCCATGACTGATGACTTTAAAAATAAATCGTTTGTCACTGACATAAACTGTCAGAAGTTATTATATCTTTATTTCTTAAATTAACAATTTTCACGGTTGGCGATAAAATTTTGTATGCACCACGTCAGTAAAGTACCTTTACCGAACTCGTCTGTTACTCGCCGCGCTCGCTTCACTCGCTTGGCTCGTAAATCAGACTCGTTCGATAAAGTATCACTTTACTAACTTGTTACATAAATAACTATTATTGTTGCTATATCTTTTGTATTCCGTTATTAATTTTGCAATGAAGTAATTTAATATGATCATTATTCTAAATTTCTGAATTAATATTATTCCTACACATTCCAGTCAAGTGGTATATAAATTCTTTTAATATTTAATTATGTATATAGATTTTAACATGCTATTCTTTTCTAGGTTGGATACACTACTACAAGAAATGTACTTAAAAAAAGTTTAAAGGGAATAATTATTAATCCAGAATGATTCTCAACAATAAATTATTTTATTTTGATTTATTATTTGAATGCGCATCCATTTATTTGTGACTCAATATGCTTAAACAGAACATTTTTGCTATTTGGAATAAAGTTTCCTATATGGAAATAAGTACTTATAAAATGAATGCTTTTTTTTAAATAAACATTCTATTTTAGTCGATGCACATTTGCAATATCTAAGATATATTATGTCTATTTTCAATTTCTGCCTTTCTGTTTTTATCTACTAACTTCTTGAATAGATTTTGTGTTGTAAGTATTTCATATCCATCTCTTGCACAGCTTCCTCTTCTACCGGAAACAGATGGAAAATCAATATTTATTTTATTGTCTGTCTTACTAGATTTTCACGGACGTTATAAACCCAAACACAGACGACGCTGATCTTTTTTGGGGAAAGCGAAGTACTACTACTGGTTAAAGTTTTCGGCGCCGACGATGGACCATTTATTATTTGGTGGAATAAAAGTGGCGCCGACGAGTTCGGCGCCACGCGTCTGTGTCTCTCGGTGCAGACGTTCGATATGTAAGGGATTCCAGTTTGTGTTGCATCTAATTCATTATATAGGATAGCTCCCATGTTTGAGAATATCACGACGCGATAGTCCTGTGGATATAATATAGAGCCCTTGTTATTTTTTCTATTCATAAGAGATAACGAAGTGCCCTTCACTGATGTGGTATAGAGCATTTTAATAAAATAATGAGATATACAGGGTGAGTCGTGAGGAATCGACCAAACTCTAGGAGTGTATTCTGCATGTGAAAATAATGAAAAAATACTGAAATGTTGTTATCCGATTTTTATTTATTTTCGAGGTATAGCGTAATTAAAAATGTATATTTAGTATGCCATGTTTATGTATGTATTCGTGAAAACAGTGAAACCCCGGTAGCAAATCATCATAGGGAAGTCTTCCTAACTGAAACGCTATTTGTTCGTGGTTTTCCGAACTAGCGGTGGTGATATCTAAAGCAGTCGAGAAATAGTGTAGAATGTTTTGTATGTCTAATGCGTCTAATGTCACTACCTCTCGTTCATTGTTGATATAGTGAGGGCGCTGCCCTCATAAGATACGTTCCCTATACATACATACCTTGGAGTAAATTACTATAAAATTGTTGTTCGAGTATTATGACATTGACTTGACGTTTGTACGACTAAAGTGTAGGAAACTAAAATGCCACACACTTATTCAATTTTGGAATGTGCTAATATGGTGTTTGTTTATGGATTTTGTAATAGGAATGCTACTGCTGCTGCTAATGAATATCGTCAACGGTTTCCACATCACAGACATCCTAATAAAAATGTATTTATTAGTGTATTTAACAAATTGTGCGAGACCGGAAAGCCTCCCAGTGTAAGCATAATATCTGAACGAGGCAGTCGACAACAATTACAAGAAGTAGAAGATATTCTTGATATTTTTGAAAATCGCCTCACGGAGGAGACCTATTTAAATTTTTTAGAAAGTGAACTACACGGACTGCTAGAGGATGTTCCCCTAAACATCAGAATCCAAATGTTCTACCAGCACGATGGAGCGCCTGCACATTACGCTCGTGCGGTCAGGCAAAATTTGGATGAAAGGTTTCCAGGGAGATGGGTTGGTCGTGGTAGTGACATTGGTTGGCCTCCTAGGTCTCCAGACCTCACCCCACTTGATTATTGTTTGTGGGGCTGGTTCAAAAATGATGTGTATCAAGTAAAAGTGGACACTCGTGATGCACTAATTCAACGGATTAGGAATGCTGCAGAAAATATCAAACATCAGCCTGACGCTTTCAGGAACGCAACCAGCGCCCTTGGTAAACGATGTAGAAAATGTTTAGAAATGAATGGCGGTATTTTTGAAAATATATTATAAAGAACGATAATAACAATAGGATACCAAAACGTTAATGTATGAAATTTTGTTTATTTAAAATTACGCTATAACTCGAAAACAAATAAAGATCGGATAACAACATTTGAGTTTTTTTCATTACTTTCACCTGTCAAATACACTCTTAGACTTTGGTCGATTCCTCACGACTCACCCTGTATACATGTAGATAATAAAATAATTATTCATTTCGATTTGCGACGAATTGCTCCAGAACTGGTTGAGAATCGATACTGCCCTGAAAAATTTCTTTGAGAAAATCGAAAGTGGTTAATATCACATTACACAGAGTGACTACTAAATAGCACATCGAGCCTCGGAAGGATATTTTATAGATAAATATATGACGAAAAACTTGTAAATTTGTTATCGATTTTTATTAGATGTACACAATGCATCAGGTGTACTTATCAGCAGACAACAATATTGCAAGTGTGAAAGGCCTGATTCGCGAACAAAATTTTCATAAGCGCAATATCAGAAAACATTGGTAAGCGTATGATTTGTCTATAGTATTCTATACAAACTGGGTTACTACTATACTGTAGGCAATAAGTTGCTCGTCTTTTGTCTAAAGTACAAGCATTCTAGCGAATAAGCTTGCCTTTGCAGTACTTCCCTGAGTACAGTATTATAAGTAAAGTAATAAAGTTCTCTTGTCAATAACCACAAAACTTGGTGTCATATTTGTGAATTTGTAATATATACATGATGACACAGTCAGTAGTAGCTGGTGAGTTCGTGGACAATTACATCGACAAGAGTTGACAAGACTGATTTGTTTATTATCGGTGATATTGTCAACTCTTGTCTATGTAATTGCCCTACCTACACGTACTCACCAGCCGCTATTGGATACAGTTGCACATAAAAATCTGAATCAATTCCTTAATGGTGTTTTAGGGTCAACTATGATATTCAGAAGGAAGCAATTTTATCTTCTTTAACAGCTTTTAATATATATTTTCTGCCGAAACAAATTTGTAAATAAAACTGAATATCATTAACCTTTGTGTTGTTATTTTGACAGCATGTTAATAAGATCAAAAAAGAAGCAAATTATTTGTACGACTTATCTGGAAAATCGAAAAGCAATCTCCGAATTACTCGCAAATAGCAACAGGTCCTTCCTCACACTCACATACACAATAAATTAAAATTGCATAATCGTTAACCAGTTTAGTATCCACACGATATTGGGTCAAGACTAGGTTATGTGCTCGGGAATATAGTGTCCGCCGCGCGGGCATGCACCCACACTAGCACTGGTATCGGTGGATGGAAAAAATTGCTTGGATACCGTGCTCGTTAGTTATTTCATTTACATACCTGTAAATCGACGCTAAAGTGTCCTTCCTGTAGTGCGTAATTATTGAGCCTTTGTCCAGATGTTTTAATTGGGGTTTCCTGTGCGACACCAACCCCCTGTGTCGTAGGTGCAAGACATGTTTTTTTATAGATCACTTTTATCTTAATCATTTATAAATATTTCTTTTCTTAGTCTTATGTTTATACCTACACACGTCACTGCAAGGCAGTTCACCTGAATGAAAGAGATAAACCAACAAGGCTGCAGCTCTTGTGGATGTGGAAATATCCTCGTTGCTTAAGTGTTAAAGTATCATTTTTCGACCTTTACTTTGTTTCATCTAATTAGTGTTCTTTTTAAAGTGTTAAGAAAGAATTATCTCTTTAATTAGCTTTTTTTATTACCTTTTTTCCTTAATAACAATATTATCAATGGTATCTTTTGTTTAAAAGACTGCATTACATTTATTATTGTTGAGTTTTAAATAAATTTGCATGATGTTAACTTTTTCGTGTTGCTTTCAATTTGCAATCTATTGGCTTCGCACACGCTTTACCTTGACAAACATTCCACTCGTTTTGGAACCCCGACCATCTCCAACTGAGCCAGTGGCAGTTTGCGTAATAGGAAAGCTAGGTGGGTCAGAAAGGAATTTTCATTTTGATTTTAAAGATTAGTTTTCTTATTTTTCTTAGGGCCTTCAAAGGCACCATGATATTCTGTTACTTAGCTCACGCGTTTTAAGCGTACGAAAAGAACAAAACAGCAGAGTACTTAGGTACTTCTTCAACTTTCTCTTTGTGGCATAATCTTTTTACACAATATTTCTGTGGTGAAAGATACCTGACATAACTATTTTTGTTTTGTTACACAAAATATGTTGATTACCTAAAAATAAATTCAAATAAAACTCTTTAAAAAAGATAATGTCAAAAAATGTAATTTTATGTTCACGCACATTTTATGTTCGGCACGTAAACTTTATCTTCGACAGCGAGAAGAGTTAATTTCAATAATTGCTCACGTCAATAAAACGCTCAATTGTTGAAAATAACTCAGCATTGATTAAAAGTTCGCCAAGGAGGAATAGGGGCAAAATAAAGAACGAACAAAAAAACACTGAAAATAAATGCTTTTGTTTAGTTAATGTTCATTAAGGTTGACAGTATCTGTAGTCCGCACGATCGGTCTTTTCCATTGGCTTGCGCCTTTAGCAATGAGAGAAAGTTAAGATAAGCTCACCCCTCGATTTAAGTCCATTTCCTGCTCGGTGCTCTAACTTTTACGGTTTCAATTATCACCTCTCTCTCTGGATAGCACACTCATTTCAGTCGGAAATAATTAAAAATGGAAATTAGATTGTTTCATTAGATGTCACTCCTCGGTGCCGTAACGTCATAATTGCATTTATTTGTATGTATGTCACTGCCTTGGGATTCTTTTGTGTAGAAAAATAATACTCGTTATGTAAGGATGTACAAAGAAAGGAGTGCAAGTTGACAATACAAACAAGTAAATAATTATACGGAAAAAGCACAGTTTATTCAAATCATATTTTTTTTAGTGATGATATTACTAAATATAAAATATTTAATAACCATGAACATTTGAAAAGATTTATTTATCGGGAGCATCAATAAATCTTTAAGTAGTTTTGTTTTATGTACTAAAAAATCTCATATTTTCATTTTTTTATTGTGAAAATATAAATAGTGCTAGTATTTGAACAGCACTTCTTTTGATTAAGGACTTTTATCGTATACTTCTACTAGGAACGCACAGCTATCGTGGCAATAGCAGCCAATTCTTTTTACAACTGTGTCCTCCTAAGTGTGGATCTGTGCTCTGCACCGAAATCTTTTACTAAAGCTTCTTAGGTTGCACCTCCAAAATGTTTTGTACGTAATGAATTATTTCGGTCAAACATCTACCAAAACCTTAACTGTAAAACTTATGCTTTTCTTTGTTCGTTAAAATTTCCATTTCACAAAAGATTGTTACAAACCCAAATCACTCTCTTGTAGGTTCTAAATTTGAAGCCATTTTAATTTAGTGGCGCATGTCAAGCGAGTCGAGGAAGCAGCCAAAGAAGTTAGAATAGACCTGGAAGAAGAAAAAAGAACAAACAATGAAAAGAAAGGAAGAACAAAAGAACACAGATACAGTATATGCGCGTTGTATTCCATGGTGATAAGAAAACACTGAAATGGTATTGAAAGCCATGCAAGTATGTCAGTATCCGTAACTTCATATCCAAAAAAAATAATTGTGTTGACAAGTCAATTGTCATCGTACTATTAAGCTATTGAAAATCTAAATAATAATAATAATAATGTTTAATGCCAACCTTGTTATAAAGCAGATATACACATTAAAAAAACGAATAAACTCTAATCATATCAAATCAAATAAATAACATAAAATAAATATCTAAATAACCAAATACTAAACAAGGAAGCGCAATCTCAAGTAAATCCAGCAAAAGCTGTTCCATTTTCCTTGGGTCTCGATTATGCTAAACTCAAAAAGTAGTATTAAACTAAACTTAACTAAAATTTAACTAAAATGTAACAAAGTTAAAACTAAAACTGAAGACTAAAAAACTAAAAAACTAAAAAATTCGGCACCGTAGGGACGAAAAGCAGGGGATGAATTGCAATGTACAACTGACCGTTACGAATGGTTATGTGTACATGATCAAAGTTAAAAAACGAAAGGAACATGTGTTAAATGAAGCTATCGCGACATCAACATAAATTTAAATTCGCGTTTAAATTTCTCCAGCGGCAATAACTTGAAATGTAGAAGCAAGGCATTGTATTTTAGTGTAAACCTGAGACGAGAATGATCTCTGAAAAAAGGATGATCTGTGTAAGGGCGGAGAAACTAATCCACGAAATCTTGTATTAATACTGTGCACGTCAGACCGATATCTGATTTTGTAATATAGGTATGGAGGAAATTTGTACAGATGTAAGATGGATGAGAGGCAGAGACAAGCACTCCCTGCGGTCATGCATGTTAAGCCACCCCGTCTCGCGAAGCTTATGGCTAACGTGATCACACTTTCTGATGCCATGTATGTACCAAAGACATGCATTCTGTATTTTTTGGATACGACCCTGTGTTAGCTGACCCAGAGCCCCATGATACATTGCAGAGCAATATGTTAAACCGTGACACTACGAAAATGTTGAAAAGAAATTTTTTTATTCACTTATTTAAAATATCTCTGTAAGGAAAGAGTTTTTTCACGTTGATGTAAGCTATTCTGATGTATTTGAAAATTTGGGCTCGAAATCTGAATGTATTATCCAAGTAGACTCTTAACCTCATCCACCAGACCCTTAACCTCATCCAATTGAACGTCAATTATAGAAATATTAATGATTTTGCTAAGATTCCTGTAGGCTTTTGTAGGTCCAAACAGAATAACTAGAAATTTTGAGGGATTTAAATGAGGACAATGGTTAACTGAAGATTTATATAAAGAATCAAGATCTGAATTGATGTCAGTAACAGCTGCTCGCCAATCAGATGGGATGAAAGAACAGTACAATTGTGTATCATCGGCATACGTATGTGTGTTGCAGTGTTTAATGCAAGACAATAGTTTTCAGGTGTAAATGCTAAAAAAAAAGGCCCAACAACCGACCCCTGGGGAACTCCCCTCGAAACAGCAAGATATTTCGATACACCGTCATCCAATTTGACAGCCTGTGTGCGATTAGATAGATAGTTTTGCAATAGAGTGACTGCTGCATCACACAGGCTTACATATTGTAATATAGACCCAAGAATACCATGCTTAATCCGATCAAATGCCTTAGTATAGTCCAGCAATACAAGATACGACAGGTGTCCCTTCTCGGTAGATGCAATCGTGTCATCAGTAACAGACAGCGGAGATGTATACATACCTACATAACAATAACGTTACTGTTAATTAGACAGTGAGGACGCGCGGGTTGGAAGAAATTCATTTAAAATTTTTGTGTTTTGTTTTATGTAAAAACGCTCGGATAGGTCGATTTTTATTTTCAGCTGCGGTTTTTCTGGTGGTAAGCTGATGTACAAAGGCTGGTCCAAAAATAAGTTACGACCAAAAAAAATTTTTTTCAAATGGAAGCAAGTGTCCTTTTATTTAATTTGTTAATTCTGCATTAGCATGTTTCATGTACCTTGTCCTATACCCAAACTCAACAGTGTTCAGAAATTTACAATTGAACATATCAATAACTGAGACCGTATTCTACAAACATTTTTTCACTCTGTTGTCTGTGAAGGATCGATTTATGAAAAAACCAGAAAAACAAATCAAATTAAATGTTCAAATTGTTGTTGTAAATCTAGCAAAATATTAAAATATGTGTTTATTTGTTTTTTTTGTTTGTTTGTTGACTTGTCACCGTTTACTCACATGGAAAGTGTATGACAATGTCACTTAAAATAAGTACTCATCAAGTGCAGTTCAAAATTTGACAGAATGCCGTGTCTAACTGCGAAACAACGTATAGAAATTTTGATGATGATAGGATATGGCGACAGGACTCGAACAGAAGCTGAACTTTGTGAATTGTTTAATGATAAGTACGCAGAGAGGCCTATTACACGATCAGTAATTAGTAAGATAGAAAAATAGTTTAGAGTCTTTGGCCACGTAAGAGACAATTACAATACCAACAATGTTACAGTTCCAGAAAACACACAATTGAGTGTTTTGCTCGATTTACAAGAAAAACCTCTCAAATCAAGTCGACAAGTAGCTGCAGAACTGTAATTAAGTAAATCTTCTATTTTAAAACATTTACACAAGAACAAATGGCACTCATGCAAAGTGCATTAATTCAGGAACTTGTTGAAGACGATCTCGATCGCAGATTAGAATTTTGCGAAATAATGGTGGATAGATGCAATGCCAACACACAATTTTTAAGTAATACAGTTTTTTCCGACGAGGCAACATTTTGTTTGAATGGTTCGGTGAACAGGCAAAATTTTCGATATTGGGCATCAGAAAACCCACATTGGAGAATGGAGAGTCAAACACAATTCTCTCAGAAAGTAAACGTTTGGGACGGAATTATGGGTACCGCAATTGTGGGTCCCTTTTTTATTGAGGGAACACTGAATTCCAAAAAATATTTAGACCTACTACAAAATTACATATTACCCAGTGTAAGTCCACTTAACCGAATAAAGAGACCCCAAATATACCGGCAAATTCGATATGGTTCCAACAGGATGGAGCGCCCCCCACACTATTCGAGAACAGTACGAGAATACCATTATAATATTTTCCCAAATAGATGGATCGGTAGGAGAAGTTTTATCGAATGGCCAGCTAGATCTCCAGATCTAACCCCATTAGATTTTTATCTATGGGGTCATCTAAAATTCAAAGTGAACTTCAATAAACCGGAAAATATTAATGAATTGAAGAATAGAATTGTAACCGAAATACAACAAATTAAGCCGCAAACGTTAACTGCAGTGTTACGAGAAATTGATCTTTGGCTTGCCTATTTTCAGGAAGTTTGAACATTTAATTTAATTAAAAGCAATAAACAAACACACAAAAGATTGATTGAGGAAACAAAGCGGAGTCATTATAGCTCTTGTATTTTAAACTCACAAAACAAGACGAAAACAACATGGAACATTATTAATAACCTAACAAACAAAACTAACAAATGCCAAAATAACTTTGAGCTGAAAGTAAATGATGTAACTATTGAGTCTCCGGATGACGTTGCTAACGCCTTTAACCAGTATTTCTCTGAGCTTGCACATTCGCTCACTGGGGATGTCCCCACTTCGCAAACAATTTACGATCACATACCTTTTAATGAGAACACCATTTTCCTGTTTCCATTTGCGGAGGCAGAAATCTTATCGGTCTTCGGCAGCCTCAATAAGAAGAGTTCACCAGGGTCAGACAATATATCGGCGGATATATTGAAAGATGCCAGGCACTATATTGTAAAACCAATCACGTATCTGATCAATCAATCTTTGGAGCTGGGGCTATTTCCGGCATGCTTTAAAAAATCTGTCACTGTTCCACTTTACAAGAAAAGTGATCCAAGTGATATCTCAAACTATCGACCCATTTCTCTGACTTCCTCGGTAGCGAAGCTGTCGGAGTGCGCCATGCTGCGGCGATTGAATTCTTTCCTAGAGAGATATAACGTCGTCTGTAACAACCAGCACGGTTTCAGAACAGGTAGATCAACGATTACCGCGATCACAGACATGTATAACAACATTTTAGCACACTTGGAAAACAAGCAAACACCGGTTGGAATATTTTGTGACTTGAGCAAGGCGTTTGACTGTGTTCAACACGATATATTAACGCAAAAACTTCACCGGATGGGAATTAGCGGGGTTGCCTTGGATTGGGTGACATCCTATATATCGAACAGGGTGCAATTCGTGAGAATAACAATGACCAATAACAATATAAAAGAAACTTTTCACTCCAAGCTGCTACCGGTGACAATCGGCGTACCCCAGGGCACCATACTGTCACCGCTATTATTTAATCTGTTTGTGAATGATATACATACTTTCCTTCGAGACCACTTCACAATCTTTTATGCAGATGACACTACTATACTGGTTAATGGCAGCAGCACTAACATTCAAGAAAGGACGAGCTCCGTTTTGGCTGATGCTTACAGGTGGTTTTCCTTTAACAACTTATCCCTAAATAAGTCAAAAACAAAACATGTAGTTTTCACCACTACACCCACCTCACCACCCAATCTCCAACTAACACTGGAAAACACTGACATAGATGCTGGAAAGAACATCAAAACGTTGGGCATTACGTTCTCCTGTGATTTACGATGGAATAATCACATCAACCAGATGAACACAAGTATATCAAGGTCAATATTTAAACTTAGATACCTGAAAGAGATATTAGATATAGATATATTAAGACTGATATATCTATCCGACATAGAGTCACATTTACGATATGGAATTATCATCTGGGACTCCAGTCCAGCGATAACTAAAACTTTGATACTGCAGAAGAGAGCCGTGAGAGTGATGGCAAACGTCCCGCAACGAACCACTTGTAGACCATTTTTTAGGCAGTTTAAACTGCTAACCGTGGTGTCTTTGTATATATATGAAGCCGCTGTGTACATACATAAAAATAGAGGGTCAATCGTCTGAACCAATAATCCTATGCTATAGCATTCGAAACCCTGGAATACATCAACCAAGCCACAGGCTTGCTTTAACATCGAATAGTCTCTTGTGCATGGGTGTGAAAATTTACAACAATGTTCCAAATGAGATGAAAAATCTATCAATCTATAATTTTAAATCCTCCCTAAAGAATTTCTTAACTGACAGACCATACTACCATTTGAATGAATTCTTTAATGATGCACAGCCTTAGGACAAATCTGTTTGAAAACATATTTTAATTACCGGTAAAATTATCTTTTATGGTTTTCAAAGAATTTCGGACAATTATAGACACCAAAAATGTTTGTAAAAATTAACGATATACTTTGAACCGTTGGTTACTAAATTGTGTAAAAAAGAAAATTTCATTCGTTTTTCTAAAATTATTTATAACAATTGGCACAATTTCCCCCCATAGGATGGGGTAGCTTTGTGCCAGCTACTTGTTTACCGTTTTAGCACAATGCCGCCTATTTACAGGCTGGAAATGTGCCAGGCCCAGCTTCATATTATAGTGAAACTGTATGGTATGAGTGACATGGCCCAATTTCACCCCAATTAGTTTTATCTCTGTTATTTTTGTGGCACAATCTCGCCCCAAATAGAAGGTTTAATGAAAAAAATTTTTTTATTTATAAAATATAGCAAAAACTAGATATTCTTACAAACCAAAATAAAACAAAAGAACAGCCAATTCTCACATAGAATAGTAACTAATAAAGATAATTAAGCGTATAAACTGAATTTCAAAATAGGTAGTGGCACAAATTCCCCCCTTATATTGTCGGAATCTTATTCAAGGTGACACACCCAGGTTATTTTGCACTACTCGACCACTGCGTATTCTTTGAAAGATAACCTATATAACACCTAATTACGAGTGAACTTTGAAACGGTCATTATTAAAACACTTTAGGCAAGCCAGGAGAAAGTATGCGATAAAACGAAAATTTTGCAAAATCTCACCAACTTAATAACTTGACGGAACAGAAATGGAGGGTATTGCATACACAAACCATACATTTCATTCTATTCGCCTCTAATATCGGTATTCTTGAACAAGAGTTCGGGGCGGTAGGTGAATCGATGTGCCGATATGGTGCGAATATACACGATCAACACGTAGTGGCACAATCACGCCCCGGCTGGCACAAAGTCACTCCATTTTACGGTAATCAACTAATTTTTAATTTTTATTTATATAGTGATATGTACTTATATTGTGTGGCCTAAATGCGACTGTACACTTGTATATATCTATATTCTTTATTATGACTAATCCCTATGACTCTTTATGTTCTTTGTGGGAATTAAATATTATTATTATTATTATTATATTAATTTGTTTTTCGGTTTTTTTAATAAATCGGTCCTTTTCAGACAACAGAGTGAAATAAATTTTGTAGGATACGGTCTGTTACTGATATGTTCAATTGTAAATATCTCGATAACTGTTGAGTTTGGGTATAGGACATCGTACATGAAACATACTTAGAAGTCGATGCAGAATTAACAAATTAAATAAAAAACATGTTACCATTTGAAAAAAAAAATGATGTTCGTAACTTATTTTCGGACCACCTTTGTACATCAATATACCAACAGAAAAACCAGCAGTTAAAAATAAAAATCGACCTATTCGAGCGTTTTTCCATAAAACAAACCCAAAAATTTTAAATGAATTCGTTCCAACCCGCGCGTCTTGAGTGTATAGTCACATTGAAAACGACTGATTCGACAACATAATCAAATACATATATCGGCTAAAAAGTATTTGCCATATTAAAATAAATATTTCTTTGCCATTTTTTTATCCAAGACGAACGTCCTTACAATCTAATTAATAATTTTAAAGAAAGATTGTGATAGAAACTGGTTGTAATAATTAATAATTTATCTAGCTTACAAGCTAATTTCTGTCACCCATACTATTGTCATTTACTTGATAGATAAAAATTTACGTCTTAAATCTGTCTTAATCGGATGATCCAATATATTCATAAAAATATGTGCAAATGTGCGCAGACGGACATTTATTTGTGATGATTCACTCTCACGGTATGCATCGTAATTACTATATTGTAGGTAATTATACATTTTTTTAAGCCTTAAACATAGAACTATAATAATTTCTCTCCAATTATAAAGTTAACGCCTCCATCAGCATAAATACATCATCAATCAATCATCCTAGCATGCATGGTAGAATGAAATAATTGTCGCCGCACCAGTCCAGGATGATCTCATAAACGTAATGAGAAAGTTGTTGAGCGCTTCATTAGTCTTCATTACTTTGATATTTCGTAAATTTAGATTGACGCACCCGTTCAGGGCGAGCGAGTGCAATCAACATTACGAACTTTTAATTGTTAACACAGTCGGAATCGGGCATTAGATGTTGAGGAAGCTCTCTGTACCGCGTAGCCAACAGCGGTAATAATAATCGTACGGAGAATCTGAACTATCGTACGAGGGGTTAAATCGCGACCCCAGGCCTTGATATTGGCGCTCGGGAACGGGCAAATATTTGAGAAGTCAACACGCGAGCGGACGAATCCATCTTCTAAGTCAACAACCACTTCATATCGGTGTTTAATACCGACTTCATCGCCGCTTCCAATGTTTCTTTTATGAAATATGCCGAACACGAAAACGTTCAGGATTTTCTTTAGATTTTTACTTTTAAATATAAATGAGAAATCACCTAAGTGATGTATATTTATACTATACATTCGTAATATTGATGTATTTTGCATTTATTAGTTTATAGAGCATTTGTTATAAATATAGACCGAACACGAGAGGGCGATGACTCATCGTCCATGGGAGCACTATTGAAATGTTGTATTTTTAAAAAGGCTTTAATTTTATTTATATAATTGGATAACAAGTGGGTGGTGATGTATAAAATACAAAATACGTTATTATTTGTTCATTTTGTAGTTCAAGTCGAGTAAAGGAGTATTAATATTTACTAGCAATACTTTCTCAAGGTTCTTCACTGTAAGATTTGTTCTTTTTGAATGAAGTACATCCATGTAGATACAAAACGTCCTTTCTATTTCGCAAATGGTTATAGGTGCTTACTGGAAGTATTCTTTTATTTCGGCGTATTTAGCAGTTAGATTTTGTGTCATTGTTCCCATACACAATTGCCGCAATGTTATTAAATCTGGATTTCCATTAAAAACTAAGTCTAATTTTTGCCGAAGGCCACATCCGAAGTCACTTGGAACACTTTTGAAATTATTAACAGCCACGTGGTTAGTCCATCTTTTAATTTGAGATTTCGATTTTCAAAGTATGTGATTAGTTTAGGCAAATTTCCTAAGTGTTCCTGAAGGAATAACAACTGATTTTTTAAATTTGGGATTTGTGTTAGTTGCTTGCATTCAGAAATACTTCAAGCATCGTCATTTAAAAATGTAACGAAATTTTGAACACTATCGAAATTCTCTGCATAAAAACAAGTAGCTGCCAACCATGTTGCCCATCCAATTATTACTGGCGAGGGAGGCAGTGACAAAGATGGTAAGTTTTTCACTGTAAAGAGTACTCTCAATGGTGTTAGGTGTCTCTGATATATTCACAGTTTCTGTGGAGAATATGTGCTACACAAGTAATATGCAGCATATAAGGGTATGTTTCCTTTAATAGTTTGCCTGTTTTTAACATACATGCGACACTGTTACTAACAAATAAAAGTATTTTTTTCTTGCACCTGTCGTCCAAATGAAGCATTTTGTGCAAATACTCGTCAATGATTTTAGCAACTGTTTCTGCATCAACTGTATTTATATCTTTAGATGCTATATTACATATGCTTTATATGGAATAGTTGGGTGTAATACACCAGCTACAATATTTACCACACAACGTTCTAATATATCGACAGTTTCGCCGGCACCTATTCATAGGTACTGATTTGAAAATTTCTTCTAATGCATTCGTAAAGCACTACATAATATTTGCGTAAGGCGGATTCATCAGAATCTTTTCGACCAATATACTTTTGGAGAAACGTTTTCAAAGTTTATTTAATAGGATATTGGCCGCCAGTGAAGTTTCGCAGAGTTCTTCGTAAAAATTGTCAGCTTTCAACGGGTCTATTTTCTGTGTATGTATTAGCGATGCTAAGTGACGTTGTATTTGCGACTGCTTGCCATTCTTTGACGATATTTTACAGACTTTGCAATAAATTTCGGAATCACTGACAATGGAGGACCTACAATCAGAATAACCCTTAATATGACATCTGAAAAAGTAACATAAACAATGTCTAGATCTAAATAAATGATAACTAAAAATGTACGCGGATGTTATTGAAACTTAACGAAGTCCAGTGCGCACTTACGTCAAGATAATTGGGAGAAGTAGATTCAATGAAACGGTATTAAACAAAAACAAAAATTGACCAAAGTGAACAGTCAAAACAGTGAAAAAACGAAACTAAGTCCCCGTACTTTATTTATCTTACCAAATATAAGGAAAATAGAATTAATTTTAAAAACTCCTCATGCTTCTACCTACGCCCATGAAGAAAAAAATTTAACAGTAAAATCGTCTTTTTTGTTGGCCGTTTTCGCGACAACAACAGATGTTGCAGTTCATCATATGAATAGTGCTATTCAGTAACTGCGTGATGTTACACATTATTTCTTTTGTCTGTCATAATTTCGGCCCCATATGTCCAGTCTATAGTTATAAATACGTGTGTCCACACGAAAACTTTATATTGAATTATTTCTGGTGTTTTTGAAGACAAAAACTTGAAATTTTGGGTGGTTGTTCAGGATATAGGGGGACAATGAATAGTGTATTTCATACCGCCCCATCGGGTCACCCGCCGCCGCCGGCCACCCCCACTCCAATATTTTAAATGACACCCTGTATTTTTTTTTGGTGGTTTTGAAAGAACACAATTTTCTTGATATTCCTATGTGAAAAAACTAGTAACACACATTATGACATTTATGAGATATTTAAATTTAAAAGTTTCAGATATCAGAAATTATTAACTCCGAAAAATCATAAGTTAGTCATGGAAATAGTTTGCTTTAAATTAGAATTGTCAAAATTGTGACTTTTGTGTTTCATTAATATTAATACTTGTAAAATTGTTCTTAAAGTTTCGACTTTTTCGCTGAAATGGTTTATACTCTTGAAGAGAGAACTGAAATAGTGATTTTGTATGGGATTGCAAACAAAAATTATTCCCAAGCGGCGACGTTATTCAATGAAAACCATCCAAACAGAAACGTATCTGTTGCTTATGTCAGAACGCTAATAGAAAAATTTTTGCAAACTGGATCTGTAAATAATAAAAAACGGAATACGAATAATTGTGGTGTACTAAATGAAGCTATGCAACTATCAGTTCTTGGGCATATTAATTTAGACCCAGAGCTTTCGTTGAGAAAATTATCCGAAGTTTCGGGAGTGCCAAAATCAACCTGCCATAAGATATTAAAATTAAATAAAATGCACCCTTATAAAATTCAACTTTACCAAGAGTTGGGTGACGGTGATTTCGACAGAAGAGTCGAATTTTGTGAAATAATGACAGATATGATTCGGCAAAATGGAAATGTTTTGCGAAGTATTTGCTTTAGTGATGAAAGTTGCTTTTACTTAAATGGTCTTGTGAATAGACACAACTGTCGATATTGGAGCGACGTAAAACCCCATTTTTTCCGAGAAGGCAAGACACAATATCCCCAAAAAATTAATGTATGGGCTGGAATTCTTAATAACCAAGTAATTGGCCCGATATTCTTCCAGGAAAATTTAAATGGACCTAAGTACTTACAATTTTTGGAAGAGCTAATACATCCTCTTATCATACAGTGTCTAGAAGAAAACTTGAATGAAATAGAGGAGGAGCAATTATATTTTCAACAATATGGAGCTGGGCCACATTACTGTTTAGACGTTAGGAATTATTTGGATAATATTTTCCCAGGACATTGGATTGGACGTAGGGGCTCTATTGAATGGCCAGCTCGCTCCCCCGATTTAACTCCCCTAGATTTCTTTTTGTGGGGACATTTGAAGTCTGTTGTTTATAAGACACCGCCACAATCAATAGCTGATTTACGTAATAGAATAACAGAGGAATGTCGAAATTTAACGCCACAAGTGTTCGAAAATGTTAGAAATGCTTTTGAAAATAGACTTTATTTATGTTTAAATGTAAACGGTGAACAATTTGAGCATTTAATTTAACTAAAATGTTGTGAATAAATCTTGTTTTAAGTATTTCCATGACTAACTTATGATTTTTCGGAGTTAATAATTTCTGATATCTGAAACTTTTAAATTTAAATATCTCATAAATGTCATAATGTGTGTTACTAGTTTTTTCACATAGGAATATCAAGAAAATTGTGTTCTTTCAAAACCACCAAAAAAAAATACAGGGTGTCATTTAAAATATTGGAGTGGGGGTGGCCGGCGGCGGCGGGTGACCCGATGGGGCGGTACGAAATACACTATTCATTGTCCCCCTATATCCTGAACAACCACCCAAAATTTCAAGTTTTTGTCTTCAAAAACACCAGAAATAATTCAATATAAAATTTTCGTGTGGACACCCGGTATACTGTCCTGGTATAGCATATATGTACGCATTAGGGTGACCCAAAATTTTGAAAAGTTCAAAATTTGAAGCACATAGCCACTAATTGTCTTCATAAGGACCTAAAACATCCTACCATAAATTTCAACCTAATTCAAGGTTATTAACCCATGCCGATGTGGACTTAAACATTTACCATTCCAAATAACACCTAATTTAATGTGTTTTTGGGTACCAATTTATGTACCGATTTTTATCGAGTTTACTTTTTTATACTCTTACATGTTGGGTGAAGCAAATGCACCTAATTTTGTTATATTTATTTTACTTCCCTCTAGGTTATAAAAAGTAAGTGGTCAACATATTTAAGAAAATAAATTTTTTGTTCGAACTTTAACACATGTTCTATACTAATGAATAAATTATTCCGGATATTTTCTTCTGAATGTCTTTTTAGAGCAATCGAGATACAACTTCCTATGAACCATTACGCATTGTAAAATAAATTTTTTGTTCGTCATTCTCAGTAAGTAGCCCATTATACTTTTCTACATACAATGACATACAATGTATACATATATTTAACAGCATCGATGTACACGGTTTCTGTGGTTCCGCTTCAGATCAATTTTAGTGAGTTTTTTAGTTAAGTTACATTGGTGAAAGTGTATATCAATTCAAAGTGCAAGTTGTGGTGCATCGAATGATGTAACCGATGTTAGATTTCGCGTAAGTTATACCGCTATATTGATGAATTTTGTAAAACACTCGTTTTCTTTTTTCATTTTATCGTTGCGGTTTGCATGTTTCTTTTTGTGTGTTTAACTTTTTGTACAACTATTTTTGTTGTCACATTTAACATTTAATATTAAATCTTGCAGTTGATGAATACATCGTAGACCTACACTATTCCTGGGTTTACGTTTTTTTCTTATCAATTATTTACTAATTATTTTATCATCATGGCACTACCAGATTAATTAGTTTCTTAGTTCCTTGCTTGTTTTTCCCTCTCCTATTGTCTCTGCAGGGGGCCTTTCCGTTGCCTTTGTTCCTTTGTTTATGCATTTGAAAAAGTCGTTGTGATCGGCACCTCAACGTGAAGTTTGTATCCTCGTTACTTCCTATCCTAGTTATGTGTGCATATATAGTCACCAACATGAATATATGTTCATGTTGCAATAATAAAACTGAAAAGCTTAAATTAGTAACTTGCTTTATATGTAAACGTTCTTACAGTCATGCATGTGTCGTTCTATCTAGTTCGGATCTAAGAACTATAGTATCTAAAGCAGCCTCCGGAATGTCCTGGACGCATATTCGGAATTCGCCGACGCATTAGCCGCTCGGAACAATTCGGATGATGCAAATGAAAGACTCGTAAAGTACCGACGTATTAGACTAATGCGTCGGCGATTTACATTTTAAGTATTTCTTTTCGCTGTAAATCAAATCAGAGTGACTTAACAACTTTTTTCAGCTGTGAGAAAAAGTGAAAATGGAGCCAAAGACATTGCCAAATATGCGTTATAAGGCACATCCTCTAATACGATTAGGTTGCAAGTAAGTGATAAAGACAAATTTGAGGTATGTCGACTTTTATTATTTTTTGGTTAGGTTTATGATATACACGGACTTTATATACGCCACGCCACAACGTATTAAGGCGGGATTTCGGCAGACAAATGCATGCAGTAAAGGAAGTTGCTTCCGAGACAAATTTTTCCCCTACTGGTCAACAACAATTGTTCTTTTCAGTTATTAATACATCATCTGTAAAAGTTAAATGCCACCTTTACCAGATTGCAACCGGAAAGCAGGCAAACGAGCAGCTATTTTCGCCGACATTTCAATGGAGCACAACACTGATGAAGATTAATGCAGATCAAGTTTCTTCACAAAATCTTATTTCTGTTGTGAATATTGATACTGATAAAGATAATATTGATGATATCATTACGTACGAAGATCATGATATTGCCGAAATGAAATAAAATGGGAAACAACACTCAGAAAAAATCATGGGACATTTGGAAAGAAGCCCATCATTATTTTATCCTGCTATTAAAACATATTTAAGCAATTGTAATCAATATGCGAACTCAGAGCAGACTTTGTTATCTGGATTACATATAGCTTTCAAATACAAGGGAGTAGTGTGTAAAAAGAAACGACCTCAAGCTACACGAAAAAGAGGTAAGCATATATCGGTACAGCCTACATCAATTGGTCGTAGAAAGACGGCAATGGGAGGAAAGAAAGCAATGTGCAGTGGAAGAAAGTTACATCAATTTAAAAGTACAGTTAAGAAAGCGACATGTGTTCAAAATAATGTGGGATTGGGAAGAAATAAATCCAAAAAATGAAAATACAATTACCTCATATTTTATACTTTTCCATTTTTATTTAGTTGATAAACGTTTTTACGGATTGTTCTGTTTATTTTTGCTAGTACCTACTCATGTGTTTGTAAACCAAAAAATTGGTATAACGTATAAATTTACGATATATTTGTAATGCCTTTATTTATAGTAATTTTTCTGTAACTGCTCCAATAAATAAGTAATAAATTTTCATATTCTTCATTATCTTCATGCGTATTGCAGTGTCACATGTCATAAATCGCCGACGCATTAGTCTAATACGTCGGTACTTT
This sequence comes from Amphimallon solstitiale, assembly GCA_963170755.1. Classification (NCBI taxonomy): domain Eukaryota; kingdom Metazoa; phylum Arthropoda; class Insecta; order Coleoptera; family Scarabaeidae; genus Amphimallon; species Amphimallon solstitiale. Next base: position 51,937,469 of record OY720678.1, on the reverse strand, counting down.
ACGAGTCGTTCATTCGCATCATCCGAATTGTTCCGACCGGCTAATGCGTCGGCGAATTCCGAATATGCGTCCTGGACATGCAATATGTGCAGAGGCACATCCGAAGATGTAATCATTTAATTGGGCAATGATTTTGAAATTAACGATGGAAATCTCCGACTTAAAAACATAATTTACATCATCTGCTCGATCACAATCGAGTGGGCTCAACTTCGAGGACGTGGTGCAGGATGTTGAGGAACGTCGGGTAAGAAAATGCAATATTATTATCCAAGGAATCCCTGAATCAACAGCAACTACTAAGGGGGCCCGGGATGGTTGTGAGGCGCAATCTGTTGCAGAAGTAAGTAAGTACATTTGCCCAGACATGTCGATTGACAATATAACCCTATTCCGATGGAAAGATATGACCCTCACCGAGCTAGGCCTAGATTATTGAAAGTTAATTAAGAATTTGAAGAATAACGCTGCCTATGTAAATGTCAAAATATTCTGTGATAAGACACCAAAACAAATTGAATATTACAACTCGATTCGGACAGAATTTAGAAAGCGAATTGAAGTGGGTAAAAATGATATTAGGATTAAATATGTGCATGGGTTACCGAAGATTGTGAAGTTAAACTGATATCGCGCAACAGGTTGTCTACATTTAGCTGCTACTACCAGAATGTCAGAAGTATGCGTGCCATGTCATTGAATTTCTTGACATCTTGCTGTTCGGAGGACTGTGATGTCTTGGGTATTGCCGAGACATGGCTATCGGATGATTGTTCTTCCTACGAATACTTTCCGCAATCTTACAATATATTTATATGTGACAGGAGATTGGAGGAGACGGGGAAATCAACTGGTGGAGGTGTGCCACTGGCAGTAAAAACTATAATAAACTCATACGCCTTGAATTTACTGATTTATTAATTTCGTTTTATTTGATAGATATCGTTGGGGTGCAATGTATATTTAATAGTTCATTCAGTGAAAATATATTTACAATTTATGTGACTTCTAATGTGTCTGTTGATTATCTCGAGAACTTTCTCGAGGTATATGAGCAAATTCTTATAAATTATAAAAACATTATTATCTTAGGAGTTTTCAATATTACTCATTTCAACAATCAGTTTATTAATGATGATTACACACTCACAGCCAAAAATTTTATGGATTATATTAACTTTCTCCAATGCAATTCAATGACAAACTGTAATGGTCGTTTACTTGATCTAGCTCTGTCAAACGTAGTGGTTGACGTGACTAGAAATCTGTGCCCACTTCTGAATTAGGATCCACACCACCCCTCCCTACTAATTTCTGTATCTTTCGAGGGCCGTGTTCATCGCAATTTCAAAACCAACCCGGGCTGCAAGTCGTATAATGTTAGACAGGCAGACTTCCATAGCTTATACAGCGCCATTGGATCAACAGGCTGGTCATTCTTGCAAGATCTTGCTGATGTGAACACTGCTTGCAGTCTGTTTTATGAGAAATTGCTTTCTATTGTGGACCTTTATGTGTCACCTCATAAAAACTATACACGCCAATATCCGGTATGGTATACGTCGGAAATTATTCGTAACATAAAATTAAAAGCATACTACTTCAAGCGTTCCAAAAGAACTGGTGGCGCCAACGTTGTTGAGCAATATAGGTACTTAAGGGCTCTGACCAAGGACCAGATTAGAACTTCATATCTGGGCCATATCTCTGTTGCTGCGGCCTCCATCTCTTCTGATCCTCGAAGGTTCTGGACGTTTATTCACAGTAAAAATCGCAGATCTCGTATACCTGCATCAATGAATTATAACAGTACTACCTACAACAACCCAGAGGACATCGTCAATGGTTTTGCTTCTTACTATAGCTCAGTTTATTCGAGCGTCAGTGCTTCTGATATTCTGGATGTCGACTTTTGCAATTGTCCAGATGTCAGCATTCGTGGTTTCACTGATGTTGAGGTGGGTGTAGCTTTGAGGAAGTTGAAGAATAAGATGACGGCGGGTCCGGATGGTATTCCGAGTTTCTTGGTGCGTGATTGCAGCTCAGTGTTGGTTTTTTCTCTGACCGTCATCTTTAACTTGGCATTATCAACTGCTACAGTCCCTGATTTGTGGAAGGGTGCGAAGGTTTGTCCTGTACTTAAGAGTGGCTCCCCCTGTAATATAAATAATTACAGGCCTATCTCTATCCTAAACAACTTTGCCAAGGTTTTTGAGTAGGTTTTGCATAGCCGAGTTTATCCGCTCATCAAGAACTTCATTGCCACTGAACAATATGCATTTATGGAGAAGAGGTCAACTGTCACCAATCTTGCAAGCTTCACTCAATATGCTTTTGATACACTTGATTCATGCGGCCAGGTCGATGCAATATATACCGACTTCTCGAAGGCATTTGACCGCATTGATCACGGATTGCTGCACATCCTCGGTTTTAGCACTCCACTGGTGATATTCTTTTCTTCATATCTGCAAAACAAAATGCAGTACGTTACCTTCAATGGATACAAGTCATATTTGTTCACTGCACTGGACTTAATATACTTATTATATAATACAGGGAGAATGATGGGTTGCACAATTAAGACTAACTAAGGAAATGAAAAAGCGGAAGAATCTAAACAACTTTACAAATTTAAATTTACCCTTCTTGTTAATATCATTGTTTTATCTTAATTTCGAAAAACTGGCCAACACATATTTAACAACCAGTAATGGGTGGAGATTGTGTCTAAAAATCTGAAATAAAATGCAAAAGGAAAAAATCTCTTACCACAAAAAATATATAAGCAATCTATATAAGTATTTCGGCAACTAAGTTGTCATCTTCAGTAGAAATCTGTATAAAACAAAAAAGAGTGTTAAACGTAGTATTTTTGACTAAGGTGTAACCTTAGCCAAAAATGCTCTTCACCAAATCACCAGTGGGATAACACTGATTTTTTAACACACGATATCCCTATATATACTGCCTAAATCTAACGGAACCATAACGGTACCTTAAGCGTTACAGAATAATTCCCTAAAATTACAATAATCAATTGTCAGAATTCATTAACTTACATCTATTTCTATGTATATAAATACTTTCGTAACTGTCTAATTCTCTAAAATTATTTACAGTTTAATTAATCTAAGACTATCTGTAGGTATGCCGCTATGTCGAAAATATGTTGAGCAACACTTGATTTTTCCGGTCTGTTGTATCTGAAATGTGCAATGTGTTCTTTGTAAGGAGTTGAAATTGAACGCCTAGTTTGCCTTACATATTTTTGATTACAATCTTTACAGGTTATTTCATAAATACCAGATATTTGGTCTACCTTAATTTTATCTTAAGCGTTCCCCTAGGAGTGATTTTAATAATGAATTGCCCGATTTAAACGCGATTTGAAGTTCCTGTTCTTTAAAAATGCTGTTTAAATTTCGTGTGACTGAATGATACGGCAAAGAAACAAACTTATTACCAAGAGTTTTTTGAGGTAGCAAACATGTAGTATCCTGAATTTGTTTATTAAATTTATATTTCCTAATTAGCTTACTTACTATTTCTGAATCGAAACCATTGTACTTCGTGATCTCTTTAATTAAACTAAGTTCTTTTTCATATCTATCTTTTGTAAGCGAAATCTTAACAACCGATGGATAAGAAAATCAAAAGAAGCAATCTTTTGCTGAAAACTACGATTTGAATCAGCTGTTATAAATTTGTTGACGTTGGTTTCTTTTTGGAAGATATATATATTTATACGTTATTGTTATTTTTTAAACCAAAACATCTAAAAATGGTAGTTGATCATTGTTTTCCATTTCTATTGTGAAACTAATAGTATTAAATTTCGAGTTTAATTCAAATAAGAAGTCATCCAAATCACAAAAGTTAGTATTAAAAATTGCGAAAATAACGTCAACGTTTTTTGGTAAGGGATTTTTTCCTTTTGCATTTTATTTCACATATTTAACAAAGTATACAAATTCTTGTTTTTGTAAATGTTGTATTGTTAATTTCCTCACTTCATGAAGCTTTCGAAGAGCAAAACAATTATAATGGTTAAAAATAGGTTATTAATGAACTCTAACATCAATAAGTGGCAAAATTTTCAAGATTCACCGATTCCTGTGCAGTATTCTTTCCTGATTTAATGTTTTCCTTCTTCTACTTGTTCAACAACGAAACTGCGGCAATTAATTACTTTTGAATAATGATAATATGATACTCGTCAATATTTATATTACAGATTTTGTGAAAAACTATTTTATCATGGCATGGAAATATATATTATCTTATTGGAGCATGTGTGTAGCCCCCTCCCTCCACGCCCCAATAGAAACTATGTTGAGAAATGGATTATTACTTTCTTGTATTGTGATGAACATTTTCGACCTCGAGATTTTGGCAGATTTCCACGTTTTTAACACCGCCGATACTGAAAAAGTGGTTTTTGGAACATTTTCGTTTATAAAAAATTTCAAAATTCGGACCGGAAATAACTCTTTTACTCTTATCTAATATCAGTTTTCGCAAATATCTCGCAAATGATGCAATTCTATATAAATTTATTAAACGTGCCAAAATATTTAGCGATAGATTTGGAACAATTTTTGTATATTAGAAATTTTAAAATTTATGTCTTTTACTCATAGGTTCATTTTATTAAGAAGATACAGAATATAAAACTAATTTGAATCGACTTATGTATACACATTTCGGAACATGCGTATAAGAAAGTCGTGTGGTGCCCACAGATTTTTTTTTAAAGAATACGATGTTGAACTATACACTATCGTACGTACCATGGCGGATTATATCAAGAAGTAAAATATTTATTTCATATGTTCTCACTTGAAATGTAGGGGCATATAGAAATAAAATCTGGCGTAATTAAATATTACATTATACTAGAAAAACGGTTACGTTGCTGAGCTAATTACTGTATTTCCAATATTATAATAAATAGGTAAAATGAAGCAAATAGCAAACATAAATCCGACAAAATTCCGCTAGAGGAAAGCGTCCTTTAATATGCCATATATACCATCAAATCAAGTTCGATGAATTGCAGGGATATATAGGAAAAATTTTGATGCGGCTGTACGAAGCAATTTGCATTGAATTGAGATTGAACGCACGGTATTGTTGACGAACAAGGAAGGAGCGTGGCTTTCAACTCGAAATCATTTTAAAGCTTTCTGCTTTACCAAACGTTTCTTTTACAACCCCATTTCCACCCTTTCAACGAATAAAATAAATGTGATACACTTTCAATTCCGTCCGACAGCAGTAGGTTGAGCTCGCCCGTTTCTATCTATGCGTTTTATTTATTTTATCCTCTCTGTGGCTGAATTAAATTATACCTATATATTTAATCATATTTGCATTAAAGTTTATAATCATGCATTTAATTTTCATTTTTCTTTCATGAAAGTTTCGTGTGCAGAAATCAATTTTATAATTTTAAAAGTAGTTTTTCTCAGTGTAGAAATTTCTAATTATAATTTTCTGCTTTTGCACAGGTAATTATTTAATTAGGTAAATTTAATGTTAAAAATGTACCCACGAGTGAGTTGCGAACCCACGGCCTGCCAATCGCTCGTCATGTGCGCTTTCCTCCGCGCCATAGCGGGTGAACCGTATTCGAGTCTTTTAAATCGTACTGAAATATATCAAGTAACAGATGGATGTATTGTACTGTTTAAAATGCATAACATTTAAAAACTATAAACTAAAATTTAACTAAATAGTATTGACTTAAAAATATTCTTCATTTATATAAATAGAATTATTATTTTAATAGTATAGAGATATAAAAGATAGATAAATACTAATTGAACGTAATTGTAATCTGAACTTGAAAGAGTGGTAAATTTAACACAAAAGTCATACTTATTAAAGTCAATGTGTCAAGTATTAGATATAATAAAGATATGCAACTTAATTTACTGCATGGAATGTTAGAAAAACAAAATAAATCACAGACCTAGTTTAAATAAGAAAAGGTCATTAGATATGGAAAAAAAAGATTATTGATTTTTTTTTTTGAATAGAGAGTAAAAATTTGTGATATAAAAGAAGAGATTTAAAAAAGAATTTAATGTTGGAAATTTTCTATTAAAAGTTTAAAATGACTTACATAGCAATAGAATTAAACATTTCCCAACTATTTGTGAAGTAATAAAAGTGAAATTCATAATTTTTTGGACTGTTACGAGGTATTGATGAACTGATAAAAGACTTTGATTTTTATAAATGGATAAATCATTTTAAGAAAATTTACCAGAGATTGTCCTTCTTAATATAGGAATTAGCCTGGACGTTGTGTGCAGTATTATGATGAAGGAAATTATAAATCGAGTTTATAAGCTAAGGAAGTATATAAGAAGGAGGTATCATTACAGAGACACATTGTTGATTATAGGAAGAGAAATCTACCTAGTTAAAAAAAAAGAAAAGAAAACCTTAAATAAAATTTTATAATCTTTTAAATTTCTTACATTGACATTTGATTTGAAGTTTGTTAGAAAGATTTTATTTATTGACATATTATTAAATACTTTTATAAAGTTAAAAGTAAACTATCCTGTTAGAGATATTAAGAGTATTATTTTTAATTCCTATACTCAATCATAAAGATAGTAATTTGACTAGTTGCAACAAAATAATTTGGAGAATAGTTTTTCTTTCATTGAGTCAGAGAATTGAATTTGTAGTGAATTGTATAGGTTATGTGATATATATTAATTAAATTCTACTTACCTGATCTATTATTTAACCAAGTAGTAGTGTATTTTGAACGAATCAGTAATATAAAGTTGTATTCATAAACTGGTTTTTATTATATTGAACAAGTTGGATTTTTCAATCTCTACGAGCTTGACTCCACCCCTTTTACAACGGCTTACAGCTTTATTACATTTCCTATAAAACGCGAGCATTGGCATGATGCTTTTCATAATGTCCGGTTTTCTAAACTTTTGACGTGCTCTGTATGTACGTCTAATTTTAGCTTTTGCACAAACTGTCATTGCGTTAAAAGTTTGTTGACGTTTATTCGTTCCTATATAAACTTCAAAAATCTATTGTCAAATTGAATGTCATCCTTGACCTAAGTAAATGTGTTGCGTTATTTTTTTTGTATTAAGGACCATTTAATAAAAAAAACTCGTTATTGTTATTATTATACTTACATTACAAATAGGTTTTCCCATGCTTTTTCTGATGTCTGCTGTTGCTCATCTACCAGTGCTACTTCAACTGATGTTAATTAACTATTCAACCGTTCTCGTCCAATGAAGTGCTGCAGAGCTTTACGAAAATTACAGCAAACATTACATCTGGTCATAATCAACTACTTGATTTTTTGTTTTTCGTGAAGGACTGCGCTGCTATATTGTATGAGCAACTTACGGTGTTATTTAATTTAATTGATGGTTTATAAGTGAAATCGAATTTTCATCTTAAATCAAACATCAGATGGATTTTTGTCCGTCAATGTTAAAGTTTCCCGTTACTTTGGTGGATATTCTTGCACTTAAGCTTAATTACATACCGACATATCAAATTAAAGAGACAGATCTCTTCTGCTTCATTTCCTGGGTTTGAGTTCATCTTTCTTCGAATAAATGCTAAATTTGTGATCGATGAAATTAATGTCATTTAGTATACTTTTAGTGCTTTCGCATTCGATTCTCTCAATCTATTTGGATATTTCCAGTATTTAACGAACGAAACCTGCAAACGTTTGAGACTGCAATTTCTGAATCATGTACGATCATGTACAGTTACTGACCTTGTGGCTTCAATTCATTCCACTTTAATTTACGACAGGGCTCGTGGAATCGGTCTTACTTATAGACGTGATTACTTTAAACTTATCGCATGTCAAAATTAGACCTGCAACCGTTTGAGACTGTAATTTGTGAATCTTGCACGTACGATCATGTATAGTTACTGACCCTGTGGCTTCAATTATTTCCACCTTAATTTACTTTCTGAATTTTGTACGATCATGTACCTGAATGGTCATCCTTGACCTAAGTAAAGTGAAGTGACCTGTCACTTCAATTCCTTCCACATTAATTTACGGCAGGGCTCGTGATATCCCTCTTTCTTATAAACGTGATTACTTTAAACTTATCACATGCTGTAATTTAACCTTTGCTTGAGGAAAAATATAGCACCCCGCATGACTAACACGTCAAAAACATGTAAGACGTTAATACTTTAAATGTGCCTATTACTGAGCTACTGTCGTTTTTTGATATGATTTTGCTAGTTTTTGCAAAAAAGTCAATTTTTTCAAATGGAACAGCCTGTATATTATTTCATTTATGAATTTCTTATTAAATTTCACATCCAAAACATATCAGACGTTAATACTTTAAAAGTGACTATTACTGAGCTATTGTCTCTTTTTGATATAATTTTGTCAGTTTTGTGGTTTTAATTAATATAGTATAGTACTGACAAAATTATATCAAAAAGAGACAATAACTCAGTAATAGTCACTCTTAAAGTATTACCGTCTTACATGTTTTGGATGTGAAATTTCATAAGAAATTCAAAAATGAAGGTTGACTTGAACAGCTTTAGCTGGACTCCGCCAAATAAATAAAGTCGATTTATTATTATTATTATTATTATTATTATTATTATTATTATTATTATTATTATTATTATTATTATTATTATTATTATTAAGTAATATACAGAGTGTTCCATTTGAAAAAATTGACTTTTTTGCAAAAACTAACAAAAGCATATCAAAAAATGACAGTAGCTCAGTAATAGTCACATTTAAAGTATTAACGTCTTACATGTTTCTGACATGAAATTTAATAAACAATTCAAAAATGAACTGATATACAGGGTGTTCCATTTAAAAATTTCTTCGATTTTGCGAAATTGTGAAGACTCTGTATAACGCGAAGAGTTACAGAATTTACTTCACGTAGCAACGAAACTCAATACTAGTAAAAAATATTCTATTCTGTTGGTTTCGGATCTTTTGTTTTTCCTTATGCAGAATAGCCTACTGAAATGTATTAATTTATCAAGTAAAATAATTATTAACAAAGAAATTATCAACTTTAGACCCATACAGCATTATATCGATGTAATCAGCTTTCAAGCGCGGAACATTTTATCTATTAATATATAGGATGTTCCATTTAAGAAGAAGCAACTTTAGTCTGGCATTTCCATCTGGAACACCCTGTATAAACCAAAATATTTTTAAAATGTGCCCTTGATGGCGAGCAAGAATACCCGATGACTAAATATTTGACTAACTTTCAAATAAGCATGTAATCTTACGTCCCCGCTTCGTTTCCGGACCCTGTATAATTTGACTTACCCTTTTTTGACAGAATAACAGCATATATTTTTAAGTATGATTTACATTGCTGAAAAAGGACATATTGAATAAAAGAATGGGTCACATGTATAAATAAATTAATCTTAAAAGAAATATGAAGGTAACTTTTTATTATATTTTAAGAACCTAAGCATGAGATTAATAGTCTTGTATTCATGCTCATCATTATAAAGTTTTAAAACGACTGAGAATAATAAAGTTTATTATCAATTTAAAAGGCGGCATATTAAAGAATTGTTTTATAAAGCGACAATATCATATTAAACGTATTATTTAGTATTCTAGCTAAGTATAGCGGCACAGTATATTCCCCGGCGTATGTACTAAATTTTAATAACTTTAAAATTAGTTTTCCTATGTTGATAACTCTAATTTATTTTAATACTTAATTCTGAGAATATCTAATTTTAAAAAGACTTTAATTTACTAGATACGTCGGACTGTCGACAATATACATATAACCATTCGTTAATTGATAAAATGCAAGACGATTTAGAAGATTCAAACTCGCATTACACACAGTAGCGCGGAGGAAAGCGCACTTGACTAGCGATCGGGAGGGTTGGTTTCGAATCTCACGCGCGGGTAAATTTTAAAAATTAAATTTATGATAAAATAATTATCAGTGCAAAAGCAGAAAATTATAATTAGTATCAAGTTTATTAGATTATTTAATATCCATTCCGAATTTAGTTCGTGGAGTATTTTGGAGGATACAAAATAATACGTGACAATTAATAATTAAAAAAAATCAGCAGTTGATAACGTCATACTACTATAGGAAGGAACTGGATGCCATCTGTTGCATATTCTTTAGCGTAAGACAATGTTTATACGATTATGGTATGGAGAATAGACTAAGAAAAATATAGATGAATGGCGAAAAAATTTAGTAGTGATGACAGAAATGGAATGGCTTGAAGCCAACCCAAATACAAAATTTTGGTACAAAGTACGTAAAGAAAAAACTTCACTTTAATGCCCAGCGTCCGTAAAGATCATTATGCTTAATTTAGAAGTAAATAAGTGAACGTTATATTATTGAGCGGAAGAAGTATATTTGATGTAATTGCTGTAGATTCTATGACATTTCACCTAAAGTAAGTTTGTTTAGTATTCGTATTTTTATCGATTCAAAACAAAATTTCTAAAACATTTAGAAAACACTTTTAGAGACACAAAGTTAAGATATACTTCACGTTGCACATTCATTTGAAAATATTCTATTTTGCAGTATATTGTCAATCGGAATTTTGGTAGCTGGCCGATATTAACTGCTGTAAGTCTATATTAAATACACTCAAAGTGGCGACACCTTAAACTGACATCATCTTTGTTCCTTTTCTAAAGAAAATTCGTTATTTTGATTTCATATTTCCATTCTACAATGATTTGTGAGATCAGAACAACCTTATTGTCAATATTTTTCTGTCATATTTTACGACATAAGTCACATTTTTCACAAAAAGTCCGGGTTGAATGTATTAAAAAAATTAGGTGTGGCCACCACACGACTTTCTTATACGTATGAAAGTGTTACTTCCGGTCCGAATTTTGAAATTTCATTTATACAAAAAATATTCCAAATCCAACTCTAAATACTTTTGTACTCTTCATAAATATATATAGAATGCATAATTTACGACATATTTGCAAAAAATCGCTATTCGATAACAGTAAAAGTGGTACTTCCGGTCAGAATTTTGAAATTTTTTTTATACAAAAGATATTTAAAAGTATATTCTATGTACTTTTATACTCGTAATGTACCTGCCTAGAAAGCATGACTTGCGAGATATTCGCAAAAAACTGATTTTCGATAAGAGTAAAAGACCTACTTCCGGTAGGAATTTCGAAAAACTTTATTAAAACAATTTTTCTCAAATTTAATTTTGAGTACATTTGAATTCTTTATAAATTTGTTTAAACTTAGTAATTGACGAAATATTTGCAAAATTCGATTTTTTCACTGAAGTAAACTACTACTTCCGGTCTGCCGATTTTGCTCAAGATCTAATCAGTTCTCAAGAGGGAGATTATATTCGCAAATACAAAATTTGGAATTGATATCTACAGCGGTTTGACCGCTATCGTGGTCACACACACACAGACAGACACACACACACAGAGACACACAGACATTTTTTAAAAACCACATTTTTGGTATCAGGGGACCTCAAAACGTGGACATCTGCAAAAATCTCGAGGTCGAAAATTTTCATCATCACAATACTTCCTTATACTACGTATAAGAAAGTAAAAATTGAACTTAACTGCATTACTGAAAATAAGTAGATGATTTTTTTATTGTTTTCCTAATGATTTAATCAATATTTTGCGCTATAATATAATATATAATAAAAGTTGACAAAAAACGTTAAAAACAGTGTCTTACTTTTATTACCACTGCGTATGCATATCTGGAGTTTGTTTTGATTATTAGCATATTTCGACAATTTTGTTTTTTCTGTCAAGAGTTGGAAAAATGCTAAATGTCAAATTTAGCCACTGTCTGTTCAGAAGCGTATTGTAGACTGTCGCAAAGAAAATGGCGCGCACATTGAGTACTTGTAATTAAGTAATTATTTAATTAATCTATTCATTTGTTGTTACTAATCTGTGAATGCAATATGACTTATGAATTACTTTAAATTTGAATACACAATCGCTTCTGAAGCCTATTATCTATAAGTTGACAACTTACAATTCAAGGTTGAATGGTTGAAATAGGCCCTTTACATATGGAAAACAATTATGGGGTCTATTTTCGATGTTTCATACCGATAATATTCTGTGAAATCGCATATTTTCTAATTAACGTGATACGTAATCACCCTATATTGATTGCATCATGACATAACAGGAGAATTGATTATTTAATTGATTTCATGATCATAATATACAAACGATATCCAGCTGTAAAGTTGTTTATATTACAAATTGTGGTTATGAGTATGGGAATGAGTGGGTAATATGAGCAGGTGTACTTGAGTGTCACAAACGACTCATCCATTTTATGGAGCACTCGAAACAATAGGGTTGGTTGGACTCCTAGTATAGTAAAAGAAATATTAAAAAACACCAAACTGATGTAAAGGAATATCAATTGTAATCAACAAGTCATGAACATGTAATGCTAATGCATTTAGTCATCAGAAGTGCTACAGGATTGTCATTTATAAGAAATATATTTTTCTACATTTTGTAATAAATAGATCCAAAAATAATATAACAATCCATGTTCAGTAATCACAGCATTTCTTTTTACTCTTTCAATTATTCATTTAAAGTAAAAAAAAAACTGTACGGCATATTTTTTTAAGTTAATATTAAGAGTATCATTTTGGAGAATATTAGACATTGTGATGCTTGTTGGTATTATGAATGATGATATTCACTTAATTTAGTGATTACATCAATTAAAATCTGCAGTCACATTCAATTAAAATTTATTTTAATTTTGATGGACGTGACATGCTGCTATAAATGTATACATATAGTAGATTATTTTGATATTTATTTCGATAAAAGAAGTTAAAAATAATACAGATCACTTTCTTCTTAAAGAGAATGAATTCGGTTTTAATGTATCTTCTGAGTAACAATCCATAATGCACATAACAATAATAAGATAAATGTTCACATGTTTATAAGTTCCTACAAATGTATGTGCACTTTACATTAGAGAAAGAATTACTTGCTGGTCTCGAGAAGATGGTTATAGGTGAAGTAATTTCTAAAACAATATATTCATTTACATACTTATAGCTGCTTACTTCTGCTATTACAAAACTGAAAATGAAATAACGAGAGAAAATGAATGCAAGAATAAGAAAGAAAGAGAAATAAGTGCTATGAAACTGAATCAAAGAGATACTCTAAAGATAACACAAATTGAAATAAAATGAAAACAGAATATTCAAACATCATGACTATAAAAAGACACACAATAAGATATCTCTGAAGTACATATAACTATAAAAATGCGAAAGATAATATCTACGAATGACAGGTTTCATAATAATTTTCAATACTTGCTCATATCCAAGAAGAATCGAATAGTTTCTACCCGCACTAGTTCTAGAACTGCTCAAATTTGGAGGTCTGAAGAAATCTAATTAAATGTGATCAAAATTACTTTGTACATATACTAAAAATATATGAAACTGCCACTGGGAAGCGAAAGACAAGCCGAGAAGAACCAAAAAGTTTGAAACGCATCCTTGTCTGACCGAGCAGTGGCAACACATTTTTTATATAGAGTCGTTGTTACTTGCGATAATTAGGTAAAATGCGTAAAATGCAAATCGTCTGATCGACATATCAAGAAATAAACTGGCATGAAGAAAATGTGTGTTCCTAGAACCCTCACTCAATTGTTCATGAATGGTAAAAGTAGGAAGTGAATGGGTTTATTCAATAAACGAATTATGTCATGCATTTTGAAGAATCACTGTTGATTCGCCACAAAATTGAAATAATATAAACGATCAATATCATGATTTTTAGTAAGAGCTATCGTCGGTTTGTTGCTAACAATAGGCTTCGTTTTCTGCGATATACAAATAATAAACCGAAATAAGATATTGACAATATTTTTCTTTCGTCATGAATATTTGTATTGGGGATTTTTGTGATAACGGCAACAATACAGTAGAGAGGAAAGAATTAGGGGACTGGTATCTAGTTTATTCTATGGGATAGTTGCAAACTAGTTCAAGATGTGGAAAGCCATATAGAACAAAATAGTTAAAAATATTTAGTGTCTTACATATATACCTTTATACGTAAAACGTATAAAATATGCATGTGTTTGAGATACACACATACATTAAGTGCCATTGTTAAAACTAACATCAAGCAGTTGGGTGTTAGATGTCGCTGTCATACTCTCACTGCATTTAACATGCAAAAATGACATAGGCAGCGATTTAAGTCTTGAAGCTATTGTCGAAAATCTCCACTTACACTGATGAGACCTCATAGGTCGAAACACCGGTGTCTGTGCGTTCGATTATCGACAATGGCACTTAATGTATGTGTGTATCTCAAACACATGCATATATACATATACGTTTTACGTATAAAGGTATATATGTAAGACACAGTAATTATTTACTGCTTGATGTTAGTTTTAACATCCATGTGTTCACACTTTTCATTTTCGTTTTGATTGGTGACGCCACCTAAGGCTCTATTACACGAGATACACTATTAACATACAGGCCTCTGTATAGCAGAACATGCTGTCAGAAGCCATCGCTTTTTTCCGTGTCATCTTTTGGGTGTTAGATGTCGCTGTGATTCTCTCACTGCATTTAACATGCAAAAATGACAAAGGCAGCGATTTAAGTCTTGAAGCTATTGTCGAAAATCTCCACGTACACTGATGAGACCTCATAGGTCGAAACACCGGTGTCTGTGCATTCGATTATCGACAATGGCACTTAATGTATGTGTGTATCTCAAACACATGCATATATACATATACGTTTTACGTATAAAGGTATATATGTAAGACACAGTAATTATTTACTGCTTGATGTTAGTTTTAACATCCATGTGTTCACACTCTTCATTTTAGTTAAAAATATGTTATGCTTGGTATTCAGAATGGTATTAATCTCATAGTTATTATTATAGAGTTATTACTCTGGTTAATTATATTACACATTAATATGAAAATAGCATACAAAAATTGTTCTTTGTGTTAGGAATATTTCAATTTCATTATGAATATAAATGCATTTGAAGTATAATATAAACTACTTTTATTTATAATTTTATCTAGTATCAAAAAATAAAAAATATCTTACAAAGTGTGTTTATCACAAAGAAACAGTTAAACGCATTTTATGTACTTGCTTATCTTAGATGTTTATTTATTCCTACTTTTCGCTTGAATCGTCAAGTCAATGTTAAATTGTCCATTCTATATTTGTAACTTTAAAATCGTCGCCGACATTCTTTAATGCGGAAAGCTTTCACGGCCATTAATGCCATTGTTTTCGATGATGTGCTGGTACCCCTTACGTACATGTCGACAACCGTTTCCCCTAACGACAGCCGACTACTACTGTCACTGCGTTTCTCGTCATCGATGGGATTACCAGAGGTTGCACGTCATTTAGCGAGCGTCTCTTCATTTTTGATTGCCGAAAAGCCCGACAATCCCTAATGATTGCAGTTATGTAATGCTTTCAGCAAAAAATGTTCGTTATTCTGTCCAGTCCGATCTGACACATAGGTACGTACGTGTTTTGATGATGAACAGGTGAACGAAATTGGTAGCATTTATAAGATCTCTCATATTGTTAGTGGTAGTTTATGTGACTCAAGATTTTTTTTTAATATATTATATATTAGTACTGCTATATTAATTTTTATAATACTATTTTTTAATAATAATTACTTATCAATAAAATTTGTCATGAAAATTTCGCAATACGCCGAATTCAAGCGATCACTTCTAATTATTTAGTGTGTATGTCTGGTAAAGAAGAGGCGTGTGTTGGTATGGTTATGCAGCAAAGTAAGTACATGGTTTTTATGTATTCTCTGAGATAACACTGTTTTTACAACTGAGAGAAACACGTTGTTTGACAAAACTCAAAATTATTGTAAAGATTTTTGAAAAATCTTCCTCTCTTGCTTTCTCTCTGCCAGTGGCCACGATAGCGGCTGAACAACTTAAGCTATTAACACCGATTTTTATACTTACATGTAGATATAATCGCCCTCGATCAGCAGTAGCAGCTTACTTTGGTGAAAAAACAAGTATCATAAAATAGTTTTATTATTTCATATATCTTATATAAATAATAATAAAAATAAAACACTAATTTTAAAGTTTCAAAATTTTAATTATAGTACACCACTACAACGTTGTTTCGTCGCACAACGACTTGATCAGACCTATTGGTCTGTTGATTTCTGAATTCGTAGCTATGGGTTGTTCTGTGATGTTGATTTCCAGCTGTTCTACCATCGTTTATGTGGCCTTCCCGGTGCTCGATATCATGCAGGATTTCCTTCCAGTGCTACGCGTGGCAATCTGCTCTTGTTCATTCTCCTGACGTGGTCGTACCATCCTCTTCTTTTCTGTCTCCCCATCTCACCACATCCACTATCCCGCACTGTTCTCTGATATCTGTGTTTCATATTCGGTCTTTTCTGGTTTTGCCAAGGATAGTTCTTAGTGTTTTCATTTCCGCAACTCTTAGCATATAATTAGTTTTGGTTATAAATTATAAATTATATGAATTCCTAACGAATATAAATGTCCTCAAAAGTGAATTTGAGGGAAAGTTTATAAAGTGATTCCAAACTCCTACTGGAAATAGATCTTGTAGCCGTATTGCGAATATCTGGCAAGTCATGTTTTAAAAAACCTCTCTTTCTTTCTCGCTGTCAGTGACCACGCTACAAACCGATGAAGCTCTTAATACCAAACTTTATATTTACAAGTATAATTGTTCTCTCCCGGAAGTAGCAGTTTAGTCTAGTGAAAAAAAAACACCAATATTTTGTCAACTGCTAATTTTAAATAAATTCATAAAGAATGTAAGTGTTTTGTTCTTCTTCTTATTCTTCGAGAAGATCTTAAGGTTTGTTAATGATGAAGGCTGTCTTAATTTTGGTTGTCCTGTTGACGGGACTCAATCTCTCTTTGCATATCTTGGGTGGTCCTTCCAATCATGTTGGTTTTCCGTCTTTAGCAATGTGTGCCAGTCTTGGGCCATTCTATCTACATGGTCACGCCAATATCCCCTTCTTTTCCTTGCCCATTTGACTATGTCCTGCACTCTGCATGTCGCTCTTATGTCGCTGCTTGTTACTCTGTCCCTCAGTGTCTTTCCTGCGATAGTTCTTTCATCTCTATTGGTTCCAGGATGTCTCTTGTCTTGTTTGGGTTAGCTCGAGTCTCTATACTACAGGTTAGCACCGGTCTAACATAGGACTTATATATCCGCACCTTATTGTCAATGCTCATATGGTTCTTTTTCCAAATGATATCTCTTAAGTAGCCTGATATAGCTGATAGCAGCTTATGCAAACATCTCGCAAATTGTTTACTGTGTAGATATATTAAGAATATAAAAGGCCTTTAGAACTATAAATGGAATAAGGTTGGTATAAAAAAATTCAAGAGTCCAACCGGTAGTAACATTTTTACTGCCAGGTTTATTTTATTAAATAGATAAAAGTACTTAAAATTGTATAAAAAAATGTGAACTATAGTGCCTAAACTCCATTTTTTATGTTACTTATAAATAAAATTTACGAAGCTTTTTGGAGTTTTTCTTTATACCATGTAAATATCTCGTCTTCCACACTTAGTATCTCATTCTTTCATTTCTTCTATTTTCTCTTACGTGCATGTTTTCTGGGTCTTTTTTAGTTTATTTTGTCTGATCTCGTTTGGAATACGTTTTCTGGTAGCCGCTGCATTCTCAACTGATTCTATATTCCGAGATTGCTTTGCTCGGTGTTTCCTTTTACTTGCTTATAGATAGTATAAGGAAGTATAGTGACGAGGAAAATTTTTTATCTCTAGATTGGCTACAGGTACCAATACCAAACTCTATATTTACGAGTGTAACCTTCATCTTGAGATCTGATTCTTCTATTGAAGTAGTTATTTATTGCAGTAAAAAAATCAAAGTTTACTAATATCTCGTGAACTACTAAGTTTAAACAAATTTCTAAAAAACACAAAAATACTAAAATTTGGAAATATTTTTCGAAATTCCTACCGGAAGTAGGTCTCTTTTCTTATCGCAAACCGTTTTTTTTGAAAATATCTCCCAAATTATACATTCTGTACAGATTTATCTGGAATCAAAGTACTTAGTGCTCCAGTTGGTACAATTTTTTGTATAAAAAATTTCAAAATTCAGACCAGAAGTAATACTTCCTCTTATTGAATAGCATTTTTTTGCGAGTATCTTGATTATGCATTCTATACAGATTTATTATAAACGTGAAAGTATTTAGAGTTAGATTTGGAACAATTTTTGTATAAAAGAAATTTTAAAATTCGGGACGTTAGTAATACTTTGATTCTTATCGAATAGCTGTTTTTTGAAAATATCGGCACCAGAAATGTAGTTGATCATAAAGCTTCAACACAAAAACAAAGAAGTGACTAACGACAGCCGTGGATGTTTATGATTTAGAAATGTTACACTGTTATACACTATGCTGCATTACCATCTGAAATAGTTAGATATCTGATGGTGTTCTATAGACTAACATGTTATTTTATATCTATAATCTACGTGAAATATGTGTAAAATAAGATAATTATAATTTCGTGAAATGAAACTTTTTTTTGTAGTGGAAAGGAATTTTAATATTACAACTTTACACTGGTAATTTAAACTGGCCCATTTTTATTATAAAGACTTTGAAAGGGCTTTGTTTCAAACATGCTTTGCCAATTCTTAAACGAAATTATGCCTAGATAAAGATGTACGTTTTTCCCGTAGTTAGGTCTGTTGTTTTATTTAAAGAAACTATTTTTATAAATTTGAAAAGATTATTTATAATTATAATACGTACTAAGATGTTAGCTTATTGTTGTTCTTTAAATATTTCAGAATTTTTCAGTCTATATTCACTTGCGTCAGAGTATAGTAGTGTTTGGTTACTTTTGTAGGTTAAACAGTCTACATATAAAAACACTTTATACGTAAAAAGAACTTTACTATTGATTTTTAAAAGAAACTACTTAAACAAAAATGTAGATCTTTGATACATAGAATCGCGCGATTTGTGAGTCAAAAGGTTAATCATTGCTAAACAAAGTGGTTCTGTCAGTCTGCCAGTTTTATCAAAATCTGTATTTTTGTATTGCTGGTGTTCCATTGTAAGTTCTATAAAAAGAGCAAATCTTTTATGAATTTTTAACAGATTTTTATAAGATACGCGAGTAACGTTTTGTATAAGAATCATTATTACAATGATTACTTTAATTTAATTCCATTTAGGACGGGAGTTTTTCAAGTTACCTAGCTACGGAAACAATACGCTATCGCGACAATTTTCTTACATGACGCTTGTGTGACATTTTATAATGTCATCTCGAAGTCTGGTTCATTTAAAGACGAGAAAATTAGCGAATTGAAACTTGAATACAGAAGTGTCATGAAATTTTTATCAAAAGAAGAATATCCATGAGGGAATGGTGAGAGTGTATGAAAAAATAGCCCGTCCTACTTCCAAGTCAAATTTTGGTATAAGCAGTTCAAATGAGGCAGAGAATCCATTTATGATGTTTCAAAGTGTGGATGATCTCTAAAAGCACGAACAGTAGAAATCATCAACAAAGTTGAAGATATGGTGCTCACTGACAGCGGAGAAAAAGTGTCACTTATTGCTAGAGAAATTTGAATATCAGAAACAAGAGTTTTTAAAATTCTACACCAAAAATTTGAGAACGAGCAATGTATCGGCAGGATGGATTCCCAGGTGGCTCAATCCCGAACAAAAATTCTGTAGACGACAAATTTGTGAAGAGAATTTGACTCTTTTATCTCAAGATAAAGACTTCTTAAATAGAATTGTAACTGGTATAAAACTTGGATTTACCACTGGAACCTTCTTACAAAACAAGAGTCTATGCAATGGGTTTTATAAGAGCTCTCCACCGCCCAAGAAAGCAAAATTGCAATTTTCTGCTAAGAGGATTCTATTAATTGAATATATGCTAAAAGGGATTACTATAACGGGAAATGTCTATCAAGACACAATTAAAAAATTAAACACAGCCATAGGCGAAGGAAGATGCCACAGTTTTGCTCAGAAAAATCTGCTTCTGCACGACAACTGAAGGATGTATAAAGGCGCAATTCCATTGAGGAAACATTGGACGACACTAGTGTTGCCTGTTTCTAGGTGTGCGACTACATGCCACAAAGTTGAACAATGTCGCAAGCGCAACTTGGCGCACAGTATCACATGCGCTTAGTCGTCTGTGGTTGTAGCATGCGTCTAAACCAACTTCAGTTTGTTGCACTATGTCTATGCAATAGCATTAAATGAGAAAAAAGGTAATGAAAGCGGCAATTATATGTTGGTGGTCGAAGGGCTCAGAATGATTGATTGCTGACGATGAAACTTTATTTCGAAATTTTACGCGAATGAGCTGAGAAAGTTTATCGAGAAGGTATTCGCTGATCATGAAAAAATGTGCTGCCAAGTGTTGTGAGGCAATACCACGAATTCGTGTGAGTCGTTGTTGATCTAGACAGATCGGAGTCTAATAAAAAACTTAACAGCTCAAAAGCAAACCATTTCTCTTTATTGTTCTAGTTTTTTTCTCTTACGATGGGAGGCAGAACGCAAATTCTTGATTTTCTTTTACACCTTAGTCACATTACATTCGAATTTACTGGCTAAATCATTTTCTAATCTGTTATCTTTGTATTTCGTTATATCATTACTCCACAATTCTGGTAAACTGTGATAATCTTCAATAAACAAAGCAGCTTTTTCGCATACAGCTTATCACATTAAACAATGTTTAGACGGCGTTTACCGTGATTCATCTCCTTCGTATTCAACTGTAAAAATGTGGACAAAACGTTTCCGATTGGGACAAGAATCCCTGGAAGATGCTGATCGGTTGGGTCGACTAATTGAAGTGATAACGCCTCAACAAATTTCAATTATTGAACATTTAGTGCCGTTTGAAAGTGAAGGAATTAGCAGTGATAACGAAGTTTCCGAAACAAGTGTTCGCCGAATTCTCCATGACCATTTAGGTATGAATAAAATTAGTACTAGATAGGTACCGCGACTTCTTTCTGCTCTCCAACGTGATCGTCGAGTCGAATGTGCGCAGTCGTTTTTAAGCATGTGTGGAGACGATTCAAAACCGATCTTGGCGTCCATTGTCACAGGGGATGAAACAATGGTTCTGTTTTACGATCCTCTATCGACAAGGGAGTCCATGGAATGGTGGCGACCTGATGAACCTCGTTCCAGAAAGGCGAAAGTCGTTCAATCATCGAAAAAGGTGATGGCCACAAAATTCGGGGATTGTGAGGGCATTTTGCTAATTGACTTTAAAGAGCGCAATACAATTGTGAACATGCGTCTTTATTGCATAAATTAAGGGACAGTATTCGGGTAAAACGTCTTGGAAAATTGACAAAAGGTGTGCGATTATTGCACGACAATGCTCCCGCACATACTGCCGCTTTTTCATAAGCTGCCATCCGTGAATGCGGCTTTCAAGAATTGGAACATCCACCGTATAGTCGGGATATGGCTCCTTGTGATTTTTTGTTTGTTTTCTAATTTAAAAAAAGACCTTAGGGGACGTAGTTTTAAGGACGACAGCGAATTGCAAGTAGCTGTTTCTTTTTTGTATATCAGGCCGAGAATTTATGGCGCCTACCTCGTATATGGCGTTATTAAATAAACTTTGGAATAAGTGTGCTAGTGTTAATGCTTCTTACGTTTAAAAATAACTTTTTTCCGTCTTCTAACTCGTTTCATTCATACCTACTAGGTAGATAACATACAAAAAACTCCCCCCATATTTAGATAATTTTCCATAATTCTCTTTGCTTTTGTTCTTTATAATAAAACTTATATATATACATATATATTCATTCATAATATTCGCTATTGCGTTTGCGCAATTTATGATTTCCAAAAAACCTTCTCTTCAAATAAGAACTCCGAGGGACGACAGGAAAATCACAAGTATTGATTTTGAATAAAGATAGGTATGCCTTTGAGTTATTAGTCTTAGTTATCGTTATTAATACCGAAATTTTTGTCATAATTAACAGCGGGTTGCCAGACTTCATTATCTAGGCTACTGCCTTCCGATCTTGAATAGACAGTATTTTACCGCCGGTGAATGTGATATTCTTGTATCTCATTGATGTTCATGTTGAAGCTTAATTAATTCTGGTAAGCTTTTTGGATATCGTATTTCAAAAGTCCAATTCGTTGCGGCTTTTTAATGCGTAGAAAAGTTTTTAATAAAAACTAATCATTGGCGATATACAGCCTCCCCTCATGCAGTTTAATGAGGTAGTTATTAAGTTAGATATTTGTTCATACAAAAATTCAAGTAATATAAACATAAACACACTGGTAGAGATAAATTTATCATAATAGAAATATCGTTGGATTAGTTTTAAATATATCACTATATTAAAATATATTTCTTTTATTACACAAACATCTACACCGACATCGCTGCCTTATATTTAACCCCTGTTGTTAACAGTTGTTCCAAATCAACGATTTCCTACTTGTGTGTTTTTTCTATGTTGACTCCAACAAACCTGAAATTATTCTAGATTACAACTCCGCAAAAAATTTTCAGGTTCTAAATATAGCAGGCATTAATAGTCAAATTTTATATAACGGCACTAATATAAATTTGCCTTATAAATACAGAAGATATATTCTGAAAGTATGTTCCTTGACTCTGATGGAACCACATCTTTCTGACCGATCGGCAATAATAACATTGCCTACAGATATAAAATATTTCCTGTCCAAATATAGGCCAATTCAAGAGCAGACAGAAGAAGAACCATCTCCAAAAATTCGAGCCAGATGCTTCATCTGTGGTAGAAAAAAGGACCGCGTTACAACTATAACATGTAACACTTGTAAAAGATCAGTGTGCAAAGAGCATGTGGATACTGTCTCTAGCTAATAAGCAGTTTTCTTAAAATGTTATTTTCATTTTTAGAATTTAATTTTAATTTTTACACCTATTTACTACTGTGATGCTCAACGAGAATGCTTTCCCACTAGTATTATTGTTATTGTTATTACTTACAAACATTTTTATGTTAATAATTATATTTGAACTTTAAATAACATATTATTGTATTGAACATTTGCAATCTGGAAAATCGGATACACTGTACAAAATACACCGAGCGAGTAGTAACTTGAAATTTTAGTACGCGAAAAGTGTTTCTTATGGGCGCTAGTTAGGATTCCCACGCCATCAAAAAGTAATTTATAATTTTAAACGTGTATAGTAAGTTGATAAAATTAATTAAACTTAAAGTTTAAACCATCATACATCATTTATTTTGGTTACAGTTTACAATATAATTAAAAGCACGGCAAATGTTTCGGCATTAAGTCAGTAGACGAAGGAAGGTCTGTCTCGTAGAATTCAGATTGACCAATTCCGAAGTATTTAACAGAAATATAGAATTCCAGATATAATAGTGCAAGGAGACCATAACATAACTTTAGATTAAACGTTTGCCTGGATGTTTTAAAGTATCGTCCAATAGGCCCAATCATGAACGAATGTGGTATCTTTCCACATTTAATGTTGCTTTGTACAAGATTTAGTCTATTGGACGACATTCCAAAATAGTTATTTGTCATATTAGATTACTTAGTCAGGTGGCTCCAAACTGTGGAATTTAAAATAGTACAATTGTTAAATAGCTAACAATATCAATAACAACAAATTCAAGAAGTTAGAGATATACGTCACAATAACTTTAATGCAATTCATAGAAGAACCATCGACAATGTTATTTGAACATTTTCTGATTGCTGACTTATGGTTTTGAGTTTTTTTTATTACTATTACCGTAATGGTAAATAATAATATTAATTAGCATGTAGATCTATCTAACATGAAAAGAACAAGTATACAACCAAAAAAATATGACATTATAATTAGGGGCGGACATGAGCTGTTTAAACTGCGACGAAGTTACAATGGAGCAAAGAAATAATGTAAACAATACCAGTTACTGAATAGCACTAACTCATATGATGAACTGCAACATCTGTTTACGCCCGAGAAGTGCCCGATAATGAGAGCAAAAAATGCCCATAAAATAAGGAATTTATGAGAAAAATCCTTTCTACATCGGCGTAGATAGGAGCGTGAGGGGTTTTTAAATTTATTATATTTACCTTATATATCGCAAGAGAAATAATGTAAATATGTCTATACTTACTGTTTTATTTAGTTTCAATAACATACGCGTACATTTTTAGTTATCATTTATTTAAATCTAGAACGTAGTTTATGTTACTTTTTCTGATATGAAAATGAATTGCTAGTGATTCCGAAATTTATTACAAAGTCTGTAAAATATCGTTACAGAATGTCAAAATATCACACGTTCGTCACTTAGCTTTGCTAAAACATACACAGAAATAGTTTTTATGCAGAGAATTTCGATAGCTTACAAAATTTCGTTATATGTTTAAATGACATTGCTCGAAGTATTTCTGAGTGCAAGGAACTAACACAAATCCCAAATTTAAATAACCAGTTGTTATTCCTTCAGGAACACTTTGGAAATTTGCCTAAACTAATCACATATTTTGAAAATCGAATCTCAAATTAAAAAATGGATTAACCACATTAGATGTGTCTATTAATAATTCCAAGTGACTTCGGATGTGGCCTTCGCCAAAAGTTAGACGCAGTTTTTAATAGAAATCCAGATTTATTAACATTGCGGCAATTGTGTATGCTAAATACGCTGAAATAAAAGAATATTTCCAGTACGCACCTATAACCAGTTGCGATGTAGAAAGGACATTTTCTATCTACAAGGATGTACTTAATTCGAAAGAACAAGTCTTACAGAAGAGAAAATGAACAAATAATAATTGTAATTTGTGTTTTATAGATGACCAGCCACTTGTTATCCAATTATATAAATAAAATTAGAACCTCTTTAAAAACACAACATTTCAATAGTGCGCCCATGGACGATGAGTCATCAACCGCTCGTGTCCGCCCCCTAATTATAATTGTAAATTTAAACACAGAGGCTTTCCTTCAAGTTTTAACACCCAATATAACAAAAAGCAGCACTAACAATGTGTAAATATTTTTTTGAAAATTTTTAAAGTTTCTCCGACTCGTTGTTTGTGCTTTTTAATTCAAATAAAGACGAGCAGTGCTGTCTTGATCGTATATATTTTCTTCGCCCTATATATTTATAAGAAGGTAGTTGAAATCAGAAAATCTACACTATGCGAAAGAACGCATTTATAATCATCTCCATAACTTATGTTATGTAATTAAAATTCTTGTCGATAATTAAATATTAATTAACGTAAAAATGTAAAATTAATTATTCGTAGGGTTTGAGATTATATGAGAATTTTTATGACTGGTGTCTATGACGATGTCGACAAAAAAGAAACAAGAGGAAGTCGGTGATTCGGCACCTTGATCACATTCACTTCTTTCCTTTACAAGGGCAAAGACGTATTGTTGTGGTTACAATCACTCGGTTGTTCACTATATTTAAAAGGTAAAAATCTTGTCTATGAAACTTGTGAGATTTCATTGAAGAATGTACCATTCTTGGAATCACAAATATAGAATTAATATTAAGTTTATGCACTCTTAAAAAAATAAGGGTAATATAAAATTATAACTTAAAAAATGTATTATTGTCACAGTGAAAAAATATTTAATAACTAATAACACCGAAAAAAATATTATTTTCAAAAGAGTAAACCTGAGTTTATCCGAGTCATTTTTTGTGTTGTTTACTTCAAATGAACACAAAGACTGCTTTCTTCATCCTATATATTTCCTCCCCCCTATATATTCCTAAGAAGAAGATAGGTGGAAATTAGAAAATCTACGGTGGGAAAGAGTACATTTTTAATCGTTTCCACAACTTGTGTCATGAGGGCTCTTTTTATCCCTCACTCCTGAAATATTAATTGAATAATTTGAACGATCATTACCAGAAAATTTTAAAACTATTCCAGATATTTCATTAACGTATATTGATCAGGAAAAAAAGGATTGCGGATGCGTGGTTTTACATTAAGACAGCCAGTTTACTTTTATTAGAATCTAAAAAAATTAATTGGTCCATACCCTACTACGTCTAGGATGATTTAAAACGTATTTCGATTACTAATCATTAACACCACCTATATATAGAAATAGGAATAGTTGGACGGCCTTTGCATTTTTCCTACATATATTAACATGTATTATGTACATTACTGAAGCTGTTACTGTTTTTCATTTGTTTTTAATAAGTTATAAATATTTTTATACGCGCATGTTCATTTAAGCTTGATGTAATTTACTATAGAAAGCAATTTGATGGAACGTGCTTCTATTTGTTTGTTTATTCACAAAATCGTTTTCAATTCAAAGGCAATGTAAATAGACATAAATGTAAGGCATCCGTTCATTAAACGGAATAATAATAGGTAATGCGGTCCTAAGTGCAGGGCTTCATAGCGACTGTAAAATCAATTACCGGTTACCCCTCGCCGTCCATGCATTTGCGTTTTCAGGGAGAATTATACGCCCTCTTCGAAAAAGCCTTGATGTAAACATCGCGTTCTATAAGTCTAACTCAATTTTGGCCGACTTTCAACTCAATTTAGGCATTAACAGGGCTTCGATACCGTTAATTTACGGGAACGTTTAAAAGTGGGTGTCAGTTACGTTAGTGCGTAGGGAAGGATTATTGAAGGAAAATGTAGCAGGATAAAAATAAATGTAAATTAAATTCTGGTAATGAATTAATTGTGAGGAAAGCAATAATATGTTTAAATCGATATTAAACGTAGGTACATATTTACTTTCTTAACTCATTCCGTTTTATTTGAGTCCTTCCAATGAAAATACCGCTTTTCCTCATTTTTGTTGCTTTATTCTTAATATGAAAATACCGATCAAAAAATAATTAAATAACTATCTATTTCTGTTATATTCTTGTGTATTTATTCTCTTAGCTTTTCCGTGAGTCCAAACCGTTCCAGCTTGTATTACACGATTTGCTTTCACATTTAATCGGTCTATCGGGTCTCCTCGTGCGTGTCGATAGCTTGTAAATGAAAGCTTGATTAGCTATATTATTAGTTGGTTTTGTCAGTATATACCCCACTTTTATTTGCATAAACTCTCATAAGCAAATGGTGATAAGATATATAATGTGCAGCCTCCATTGTTTTCTAGTTTGGTACGTTTTACGTTAAATTTTTGACCTCGATATTTTTGCAGATGTCCACGTTTTAAAGTCCCCTGATTCAAAAAAATGTTTTTTAAAAAATGTCTCTCTCTCTGTATGTGACCACGATAGTGGTCAACCCGCTATAGATATCAATTCCAAATTTTGTATTTACAAATATAATCTCCCTCTTGAGGTGTTTTTAGATTTTCAGTAAAATCAGTAGACCGGAAGTAGTAGTTTACTTCTGTGAAAAAATCGAATTTTGCCAACTATTTGGCAACTACTAAGTTAAAACAAATTTATAAAGAATCCATATATACTCAAATTTAGTTTGAAAAAAAATTTATGAAAACAGTTTTTCGAAATTCCTACCGGAAGTTGATCTTTTACTCTTACCGAAAATCAGTTTTTTGCGAATATTTGGCAAGCCATGCTTGACAGGTACGTTACGTTACGAGTATACAAGTATTTAGAACTTAATTTCCAATACCATTTGTATAAAAAAAAATTTAAAATTCGGACCGGACCTTGTACTCTTATCGCATAGTGATTTTTTGCAAATACGTCGTATAGTATGCATTCTATATATACTGTATATATTTATCAAGAGCATAATAGTAGTTTATACAACGAGTCAATAATAACAGTTATTATTTCCGAGATCCGAATTTACGAACCTAGCTGCGAAGCGGCGAGGGAGTAACTCGGCTCGAGGAAATAGTAGTCATTATTGCGAGTTAGTATACACTACTTTATCTACGACTAACTGAAGATTACTAAGTCGTCGATAAAAGTGTTTATCGATGACTAAATAATAAAGTAGGTGTTATATTAATCACTGTAGGTTAATAAAGTATGTATCGACGACTAAACAATAAAGTAGGTATTATATTAATCACTATTGGTTAATAAGAAAATTCATAATACCCGAACGGAATACTGAAATACGACCGGGGAATAATGAGACATAACGTTACAATTATTCCCTGCACTCCGCCAATAAGAACATAACGTTCCGAACGTTGTAGTAGTAACTATAGACAAGTCCGGCCATTTTACTAACTGTCTAACCGTCAAACGTCATATTGATATAGTAATTTGACATTTTCGTTTAATTCTTTTGAATTTTTTTTACTAATCCTCAGTTAGTCGTAATAAAATAGTGTTTACTAACTCGCAATAATAACTATTATTCCCTCGAGCCGAGTTACTCCCTCGCCGCTTCGCGGCTCGTTTCGTAAATTGGGTTCTCGGGAATAATAACTGTCATTATTGACTCGTTGTATAAACTACTATTAGAGCTGGATTTGGAATATTTTTTGTATAAATAAAATTTCAAAATTCGGACCGTATACCTTTACTCTTAGGGAGTAGCATTTTTTTGCAAATATTTCACAAAGTATGCGTTCTGTAATGATTAAGAGACTAGAAGTACTTAGAATAGGATTTTGAATAATTTTTTTAAAGAATTTTCAAAATTCAGACCTGAAGTAACACATTTACTCACAGGCGTATTTTTTTAAGAGGATAAAAGTATTTAAAGCTTAATTTAGAACAACTTTGAATAATTGGAAAGACACATATGTATAAGAAACTCGTGTGGTGCTCACACCTCATTTTTTCATTTATTTCTCCTTTAATCCGTTTATGGCTGGTCTTCTGTTAGTTGCTCAATATGATAATTCAACAGCTTACCCTTTAAGTTATTCATTGTTTCGCTGTCACCAAATGCATAACGATTTTTAATAAGTGTTATTCATCCTCTTACCTATATTTAACTTTGGACACAAATACATCCAGGTACGTAACTTTCAAGTCTTATTTACCACTAAACTCAAAAAAACTCATGTATCATTGTGTCAAATTGTGTCGTTTCATTTCCTTACTAGCGCACACTACAAACATGTATATCAACTCCTGCTATTCACATAGAGATACTTTGTCAATGTGATAATCTTGATTACTTTTTAGAGATGTCTAATGATATTGTTTGAGAATTTAAATAAATTAAACTAACATCAAAGATAGATTAGAAGATTCACAATATTTGTTGATTGAATAATATGTATAAACAAAGTTCTTCCCTTAAGAATCCCAAACTCCAAAAGCGATATCCATATCTATTGTATTTAGCAAGAGCAGCTTCTGAGTACTGTACTGTGAAAATAACATTCTTTTAGTCGGGCATTTTAGTAAGAACACTAAACTATTCGTAGTCAATATATTACAGAAACGTATAAAACAAATCTAAAATGTCATATTGCCCTAGCGACTTCATTGACAAAAATGCAGCTCTATATCTACGTACCTAAGAAAAATGCCAGTGAGAATGCAGATTATCAAATTCTCCAATACATGTTGTAAGCTGTTCAGTTTATGCCCTATTGAACATATTAACTAACTGAATCGTGAAATGTAGATAAGTATCTACCTGATCTAAGTATGGTGATATTGAATGCAAACTTTAAATATTTATAATAAATGAAGGTTGGGGAAATGTGATGTCAACATGTCAAAAGTATTGACATTATGCGAAGGCGATATAATCCAATCTAGCCAGTTGTACAACTGTGATTAAAAGAAAGGTTTAACTTTTGGTATTCATTATTCCACAATACTGAGTTAACCTGTTTATAAATCTACTTAGTTTATAATGAGGTTTCAACATATAGGCATGGGGATGTTATTTAGGGCTTATTCACAGAAATAAACATATAAGAAACTTATAATTTGAACTAAGTTAAATAATGCAACTGCATAAAGGACCTGTAAAATACGATATATCAACAAGAACGATTAAAAGCATAAAAATGTGAACAATTTATATTTTCATATAAATTCATATTATCATGAATTTATGTATGATCCGAAGGGAATTGGAAGTTTAGTTCAATTTATTGATGTACACTAAATCATATTTAACTATGCTTAATGAAGAAAATACAATCATCCATCATCGAGATAATTAATTCTACCTTGTTTTTTAAAGAAGAAAATGATGAAATATGACAGCAACGGATATTTTAAGATATGTAAAAATAGAAAGTTGAAATTCTGTCGATAACTAATTATTAATTAACGTAAAAAAGTAAAATTCATTATTTGTAATGGTTTCGAGATTATGTGACAATTTCTGTAATTGGTGTCTATGGCGATGTCGATAAAAAAGAAACGCGAGAAATTGAATTTTCGGCAACTTGATAACATTCGCTTCTTGCCTTTACAAGCGCAAAGACGAATTGTTGAGGTTAGAATCACTCGGTTCATTGTTATAGATAAAAGGTGAAAGTATGGCTTACGAAGCTTGTGGGATTTTAATGAAGAATTTACTTTACTTGGAATCCCAAATACAGAATTAATATTAATTTTGTGCATTCTTAAAATAAAAAGCGTAATATAAAATTATAACTTAAAAGAAAATTATAGTTGTACATGTGAAAAATTTTCTTAAATCAGCAATACCTAAAAAATAATTATTTTCAACATAAACGAAGAAATCCAAAAAAAAAAAAATAAAGCATCAATGTATTATGAACATAGCAGTTATCACAGTTCAGTAATTTTATTGAGAATACAATTTACCTGAAATTTAATGAAACTGACGATAAATATATTTATTTCAAATTTAAATTATACCTGTCCGTTTAGTAATTGAACTTTTCTCACTTAATGTAATATCAAATTTTCGATATTTTTAGACCCCGCAAAACGATAACACCCAACACAATTTAAACTAGTCTCTGTATTCCAAAAACTTATAATATTAATAACACTAATTGCAATCACAAGGTTGCAACCTAGAAATGCGTTGGTATATACAAGGAGTGATTTGTGACTACTCTGTCGGATTCATGTCGATATTATTGATCCATACAGAACTGTACTTAAAAATAATCAAAGCTCACATTTTTTCACCTGACACATTTTAAAATTTCATACTGAAATTAAAATTCAAAAATATTTGTTTATTATAAACTTCATTCAGTTTTTAATTTTTGGAGACATAACGCAGGTTTGCATACAGAGCTAATAAAGAGAAACTCTTTAGAACTCAGTAAAGTTAGATATTCGATTCCCATTTTACTTTCTTAAAAGGAAGTATTGTGATGACGAAAATTTTCGACCTCGAGATATTTGCAGATGTTCACGTTTTGAAGTCCCCTGATATCGAAAAAGTTGTTTTTCAAAAATGTTTCTCTCTTTCTGTCAGTGTGTGTGAGTGGGCGCGCGCGCGTGTGTGTGTGTGTGTGTTTGTGACCACGATAACTGTCAAACGGTTATAACTAAGCTTCGGGTAAATATGCATTTGCATAACTGCATATTCTAATGCATAATTAAGTCATTTTTGAGTTGAAGTGCATATTTTAGTCATTTTTAGTTTTATATGCATATTTCCCCAGTTAACATTTTTTTTTAAACATAATGTAATGGTTTTTATGGGTCCGAAAAATAATAAATAATTCACTCACTATTTATTTTTAAAAGTCTATATTTAAAACACCAAATAAAAATATAATTGAAAATGAAATTAAAGAACACTCTTGAAACAAACGAACTATATATAAATTAAATTCATTAAAACTATAATTATTGAATCACAGTAACACAAAATTCTATTTATGTACAATTTATCTAAGAATATTTATGTGACAGATGTATGTAAGAGTATTTATTTGGTATTTACATAATCGACTCTGAACGAATGAAGGAATGCTTTTTCCGTCCGGCTGCCTTTTTATAGAAGTCCTATTATTTTCGAATTACATTACATAAACAAATCTAATAGAACCGTTACCGTCATTCGAAAATATATTTGGTAAATCCCAAACAGCTTTTATGACCGATTATCAGGTACCCAACCCGCAAGGAGTGGAATATTCCAAAACTTTGTTCTTTGATTTTGAGAAGCGAATATCCCAGTGATAAAAATGCCGAAATAAAAACGATCAGTTAGCGCAATTTTAAACCAATTTGTCAAAGACTTCAGCGATTTTACAACTGATGGAAGTGTACTGTTTTGTAAATACTGTGAAGTGAGTGTAACAGTAACGAAAAAATGCAAGTGACGCAGCAATTACAAACCAGTAAGCACAAAAAAAAAAGAAGAACCGAAGCTTAGGAAGTAAACAGCAGATGTTAGTACCAGCTATATTAAAACCTGGTCCCAGTCGTTCACCATTTAACGAGGAATTGTGTGGAGCTCTAATTTCTGCGGACATACCATTGGCGAAATTAAAAAATGAAACATTTAAAACTTTTTTGGAAAAACATACCAAGCAAAATATTCCAGACGAATCTACACTGCGAAAAACCTAGGTTCTGCCATTATATAACGCCACAATACAAAAGCTGCGGGAAAAAGCTAAAGATAAAAATATTTGGGTATCTTTAAATGAAACAACGGATGTAGAACAAAGAAGCATAGCAAGTTTTGTTTTTGGTATTCTGGGAGTTGAAGAAGAAAGAAATAAATCGTATCTGTTAACAATGAAAGTGTTGGAAAAAGTGAACCATACAACAATTGCCACATTTTTCAATGATGCACTAACTTTTTTGTGGCCAACAGGCATTTGCTACGAAAAAGTGCTCGTTGTGTGTACGGATGCTGCTCCATACATGTTTAAAGCAATGAGTGGTTTGAAAATACTTTATTCAAAAATGACTCACGTTACATGTGTGGCGCATGGCTTACATCGAGTGGCCGAATTAGTGCGCTCCGTTTATCAAATGTAAATTTGTTAATATCATCGACCAAGAAAGTGTTTTTAAAAGTACCTTCTCGCATTGCCAAGTTCAAATAAATTACTGTTGGTGGGATTCCACTTCCGCCGTCCCCGATTCTTACAAGATGGGGCACCTGGATTGAAGCTGCAAGCTATTACG
Organism: Amphimallon solstitiale; assembly: GCA_963170755.1. Lineage (NCBI taxonomy): Eukaryota > Metazoa > Arthropoda > Insecta > Coleoptera > Scarabaeidae > Amphimallon > Amphimallon solstitiale. The sequence goes on along the minus strand of OY720678.1, from coordinate 51,904,250 downwards.
CTCAACATTTTGAGCTGATTGCCCCTATTGTGAACGATTTCGATCTTGAAGAAGCGAAAAGCATAAGAGGGTGCTCAAAACGCTTTAACACAAAGAGGATTGCGCGAAGATTTGATTTTCATTATATTAAATTTTACTTGTATTTCCGAGGCTATTTTGAAATTGAAGGGACTTCGTTTAGAAAACAGCATACAAATTGTTGAAAATGTTTTTGATAAGTTAAGTAAATTAAAAAATTGTAGTTTTGCAAAAAAAAAAGAGGAAACTGCTGTTGCTCCCAGTAATTTAAATCTCACTGACATAGTGGATTTATCATTCGCTCCTATTGTATCATGTGAAGTGGAACGATGTTTTTCAGAATTTAAAAATATTTTAGGTGATAATAGGCGTAAATTTGTATTTGACCATTTATTACATCATGTCATAGTGAAGTGTAATAGTAAAAATCTGTAAATTTATTGTAAATAGACCAATATAACCTTTAAAAAATGTTTTATTTAAATCTGATAAACGACTTTTTAATGCATATTTAAGTGCATATTTTTAATATTTTAGATGCATATTTGCATGCATATTATGTACTTTTTTAATACATATTTATCCGAAGCCTAGTTATAACCATCAATTCCAAATTTTGTATTTACAAATATAACCTCTCTCTTGAGATCTGATTAGATTTTGAATAAAATTGGTAGACCGGAAGTAGTAGTTTACTTCAGTAAAGAAATCGAATTGTCACTGTTTTTTCCATGAAGTTTTTTCGAAATTGCTACCCGAAGCAGGTCTTTTATCGAAAATCAATTTTTTGCAAGGATCTCGTAAATCATACTTTCTAGGCAGGTATGACTAGTATAAAAGTATTTAAAACATAAATTTCAATACATTTTGTATAAAAAATTTCAAAATTCGGACCGGAAGTAACACTTTTACACACATCGAATAGCGATTTTTTGCAAATATGTCATACATTATCCATTTTATACATATTTATCAAGAATAAAAAAGTATTTAGAGCTAGATTCGCAATATTTTTTGTGTACATGAAATTTCAAAATTCGGACCGGGAGTAAAACTTTTACTCTTAGCGAGTAGCACTTTCACACCTCATTACTTTTATACGCGCTGGAATGCGGATGTATGATATTAAAGTGGTAGACTGTAGGCATGTTTTTTCTCACAGTAGTTAAGAATTTTATTGTAGATATTTCTACTATTTTGATTTACATAAAAGTGTGCCCCACTAATCATTAACCGTTAAACACGTAGTCAGTATTATATCAAATATAAGCTATAAACTAAAAATCAATGTTACTGTGAAAATATAATTACCACTGTATATAAGTACTATGAGTTCTCATAATTTAATTTACTTGTAACATACACTAATGAACTGCAGGTATTTGTTCAAAATAATTGTAAAATTCAATTTAGCGAAGTAAATCTGAATGTCGTGGTAAATTCTATGTGTGTACCGTAAAGCTGTACATTCGAGGATCATTTTATCCTTTTAAGGGGTGTAATAACGTCTATAAGGGATGTTCAACGGTATATCGAAAGATGGTCGAGGACGCTCGGGCATCGCCAAGCAACGGCTGCATGGTTTGTAGTCCCGGCCCTATACAAGAATACACACGTGTGAGTACCAGTGTGTGTGTATTATGTGTTCATGAATCGTGAACAGTAGCGGACTACCGGCTTTTCGGATTTGCAGGATCGTCAGCGCAATAAAGAAGATTTTCTTGTTGAGAGGAGACTGAAGAGCTCTTGTGAGTCATATACTCGTTGTTCTCAGATTTATACTCTGACTCAGTTAGTAATCTAACCCGAGCTTCTATTTTATATACATATATATCTTCTATATATCATATTTTTGGAAAGACATTTGTGGAGTATTCTTAAAACTGTTTTTATAAAGTGTATAAGTTTGCTGCAGAAGTAAATTTAATAGGCTTTATCAATGTAGAATAAAGTAATGGGAACATATTTGGTATATATAAAATGGTGAACGCTTATTTAACTGTTTCATATGAAAAAATAATATTAGTGCTAATTGTCCACCTTTCTATTACTTATTTAACTCTCTTAGTGGTTATTTCGCAGATCATCAGATTTCTTGAAAAACAAAAATAACGCATAGAATTTCTTACATACAACTTAATAGTCTATACTTATACACAAGAGCAGAAAAACTATATATTAACTATAAGAAAAGAAAATGGTTGTGCTAAAACCACACGGCAGAAGTGAAAACTTCATCAAGGCGAGGTTAATAATACGAAATACAACTTTTTTTTCGTTCTATATTACATTAGGGTCATCCTGCATCGAGGAATTCAGTTGCTGAGATTTAGTGTGCTTCTTTTGACGATATTTCTTCACGCGCGCATTAGACAATTCCCTTTTTCGTTTTAATTTGTCTTCGATTTGATTTTCTTCATCCATCCTGTGTAACAGAAAAGAATTAAATGCTTATAAATTCGTATATAATGAGCAATTAAAGCAATGCTCTATTCTCAACATTTCTGTTTTGCATTGGTATACAAATTATAGTAAATGCGTGTGGACGTTATTTAACACCCGGAATATACTGATCAGTTTCCGAGTCCATATCATTTTAATAAAAATGCTAAAACTTACCTGAGCGCGAAATATTATATTATATTATTATAGAGATAATGTCTCATACACACACAACAATTCTTTTGCTTAACCGTCTGCGAAGTTACCAATTAGCGAACGCAACACAGTCCGCGAAATATAATCGCGTGGGTGTACGAACAACTTTAAAGGGTTCCTCGACGGAGAGATTTTCCGATACGCTTCTGGGTCGGTTCGAACTCATGTATATATATATATATATATATATATAAAAATAGACGACGTGCATACACGCTTACGAGTACCTGGTCTGATGCTAACATGCCGGCTTCTCACCCATGCGGCTCGGGATCGAATCTGCTCGGGGGGCATGAATTTATTTCTTCATTTAAATTTCAATTTAAATGAAATTAAATACTGACATATTTCTCTCGTTCCCTTAGTCGACTCGAGCCGACCCGAACGAGCGGTACATAGCCGAGCGTGACGGCTTAGTCTTGTTCAGTGCCCACAATCAACGCAACGCGCCCAAAGAAGTTTATACTTAAAAAAAATTAAGAAGATTCCAACATAGATTGTTACATAATACAATTTCAAAATTTTAAGAGATTTCTGAAGCTGAAACTCCTACAAGGAAATCAACCCTATCTAAGATAGGATGAAAGCAGCCTCAACTGTGTAAAATCTGTAATTACAGTACAACACAAATACAAATATATTAATTTACAGTCCTAAACATAATTAAAATTATCTTCTTTGTATATAGTATTTTGTTTATTAGTTTAAGATTACAGTAAGTTCCATAAGTACGTGAATAAAATGATGTAAGCATGGTATGATAAATATTATGTAAGTCATTAAGTAAAATATCAGACGGTAATTTAATATTTATTACATTCATGTTTCACCATTAGCACATTAACATTTCTATAAAATTATGTACGTTATATTTTGACGTAAACATGTTGACATTAAAATAGATGTTAGTTTAGATTTTTAAGTAAGTAATACATCACTTGACCGAAAGGTGCAGCAGTGTAGTCATGCATTTTTGGAAGTGGAAAGATAGCCACTACCGAGCATGTCTAAGTTTTTTAATAAAATAAACGTTAATATAAGGGCAAAACGCGAGAATTAGATAGATTTTTGATGCAGGTGCGAACCGCTCTTAAAAATAAAAACAGCGGTACCTATACTTATAAATTATTAGAAATTAAAACTTAGAATAATTTTCAATAAATTGGGACTTGTAATATTTTTCGAAATGTTTAATAATAATTTAGAGTAATTCTTGATAAATTGGAACTGATGTTTATTTTTATTTGTTTTGTATATAGTGTTGAACAGAATTTTATGTTGTGGTTTATGCTGGAGTTTAAACGAGGTTGGTAATTTTTTTTTTATTTATGAATATATTTTCACAATTCATTTTATTTTATTATTGTGCTTGTGTATTAAGATTTGACGTGTTGGGTAATCGGTCAGGGATGTGTACAATGTATTAAGTAAGTGATTAATTCATAGTATGGAGCCTTGATTAATCCTGAAACACGAATTGGTTTTGGTGGTACTGTTTGGGAGCGAGAAAAGGCGCTGGGCAGTACTCATCAGAACAGAGTCATTATTTTAAAACACAATTAGAGCACATAATAATAATTTAATAGATATATTGCATTAAGGCTGGACACATACTTGTGTACGTTAGGGATGTGTGCAACGAGTCGAAAGATGTACTCGTAGAACGGAGCCCTGGCTTACCAATTTGGCGTGCGTTTGTTTTGGAGATACTGTTTAGGAACGAGAAAATGCGCTGGGCAGTATTAACGTCAAAACAGAGTCCATGTGTTAATGTGTATATTATTTGGACCGTGGGAATTCATATTTTATTTATTTATTATCCAGTATAAGTCACGACATTTGGCAAAACTTTGATTTGTTAATTGTTTTAGCTTAAATATTCATGTATAAGTATGTAACAAATGTGTTTAGCAGAGTATTTTCTGAATTAATTGATATTATCGTTTTGATTATAATTACTGTATTAGTTTTTTTTTATTATCATATTATCATACATGCAAGAGTTTTATTTATGTACATAAAATTTCTTTTGTTTGTAAATAGATATGTTCTGTTTTAATTTAATATCTTAATAAATTATGTTATAAGATATTTCTGTATTTTTCATTTATTTTATCTGACCTGGAGATAACTTGGGAGCACTCACTTTGGAGAAGATATATTGTTATTAATTTTCTGCCCCTGAGAGAAAGTATCATTAGTGTAACCATATACTGAGCTAGTGAAGTGTGAAATTGCTTAACCTACTTTTCTGCAGAAACTATAAGATCCTAGTCTAGCATAACGCCTAGCACTAGGATATATGCTTGATTCTGCCCTAATTTAATTATTTAAATAATCTAGATAAATTTTCATAACTGTTAATTTGCAAGAGTCACAGCAATATGTATAAATATAAGACAAAAATATAAAATATAATAACTATGTACCTAAACCTAAGTATTTGTTAATACTATACAAGCACCCCGACAAGAGGAACTTCTAAAGTCAGATAAATTATTTATATTTTTAATGTTGGGAGGTTTACATCCCACACATTCCAGATGTTTTTAAAAAAGATCAGAGCGGGTGCGCAGGTGGTAAAAGGTGACTCTTGTTTCTGGTATCATGCTTATGACTCTTTTTATGAAATTGAACCGAGTTCATATTCTTATACACGAAACACAAGGTTTTAAAGATAAATATTGAGGATAGGGTCAATATATTTAATTTAATAAAATAAGTTTTGCAGGAATCGTGGGGTTTCAGATTTTCAATTATTCTAATGGCACGCTTCTGCAAAAGAAACACCCGTGTGGCGCCACATGACATCCCCCACTGAATAACACCATATTTCAGCACACAGTCAAATCATCCAAAGTAAAAGCCAATTAGTATACCCCTGGTGCAGTGATAAGATACATTTTTCAGTGCGTAACATATTTTTGCGAGTTTAGATGACAAGTATAGTGCTGGATTTGTGAGATCCATTATTAAAGGAACGATATACGGCCAGTATTTGGTGCCTTGCATCTGTTTTCGTGATATATCCCAATTTATTGAAAAATATTCTAAGCTGTTACTAAATATTTTGGAAAATATTACAAGTCCCGATTTATCAAAAATTATTCTAAGTTCTAATTTTTATTTAATTCTTTATAAGTAGAGGCGTATTTATATTTTAAAAAGCGGTTCACACCTGCTAGGAGGGTCTTTATTATTTTGAGAGCGGTTTCCACCAGCAATCTCCCCTTTTCTCGTCATGACCCGACTTACATTAACCTTATCTTTCACAAAAAACTACCGTCATACTCGGTACGATTCCGATTCCACGTCCAAAAATGTATCACTACAGTGCTGCACCTTTCGGTCAAGTGATGTATTACTCATTTTGAAAATGTAAACAAACATCTATTTTAAAGTTGATTTGTTTACGTCAAAATTTAAATGCACAAAATTTTATGGAAATGTTAATATGAGAAATGGTGAAACATGAATGTGATAAATAGCAAATTATTTCGCTGATATTTTACTTGGTGAGTACATAATAATTATTATAACATTTCTAATATAACTTAAACATTTGTGTTTGTTATTCTTGACGGCATATAGCGAAGAATATTGTTTCGCCGGGCCTATATTCGAACGTTCTAGGTCATAATATTTTCTTGCGCTGAAGCTTGCGGGAAACACTTAGTTATGAATAATTACTTGATATATACGTCTCATTTTAATATTAATTTCATGAATAAAATTTATAATACTTTTCTTACATTATTTTATCTTAAATTTAATTGAGATTTTCTGAAATATTAACTTAATAAATAAATATCTATATACAAGGGAGATAGTTTAATTTTGTTTAGGACTTTTATAAATTAAATAAAACTAAATTTAACCATATTAAATCTAAAAGTGGCCTGGAGAAAACTTGATTACAATTCAATTTCAGACTCAAGATTACTGCAATTTGTCGTTTAGGTTAACTAAGAAATAATGTCATATCTTGAGCTTGTTATAATCTACGCAAACGACAAAGTACTAGTCCTGACAGTTTCTAAGTTTTAATTACAATTCTTTATTATTAGTTTTGTATTTAAATTTAAAATAAAATATTGATTCTCATCTCATTTAATATTGAATCGATGTTGCTTTTAGGCTATCGACCTCATAAACGTAACAAAAATGCAGAGTTTCTCATGTCTAGTGCATTAACGAGATTAAAATGGTACGTGTAGGTTCCTTTGTCGACTAGAAGCCACCACAGAAAGGGATACCACAACAATGTCTATTCCGCATTGTTTAAAATCCTTCTTTTTCATGTTCTTGCCATCCTTTTAATACTTTACCATTACAAGGAAGCGCATTAGTTAATGAAAATTAAATTGTGGGCTATGTAGTTTACTAAACTGCAGATTTGGCGTTTGCGTTTATATTTTCGAAGGGATCCGATATATAAATTAGTACCTTATTTTTCAAAACACGTAATACATCCGACTTATTATGTCGTTCTCTGAAACTTTTCAACGATCCCGCTTGTTTAAGGGATTTACAAAATGAATGGCATTAGACCGAGAGGGGTCGTTCAAAGAATGCGTGCACCCCTTTGTCATTCTATATTATGCATATTTCTTTTATTTTTAGATGTTTAGATCTTGCAAATTGACTCGTTACTAAGGAGATATTGCACTATATACGAACTAGTGTCAGAATTTAAAATTTAGTAACTGTCATCTCATTTGACGTAGCTTGTTCCAGCGCAGTCATTTTAGAATTAGAATTAGAAAATTTTATTTAAAAAAACAAACAAATATGCTTTAAAAAGTGCGAATCACTAATTATTATATAACTAAAAACCCTTTCATCAGTTTCAAGTAAATACGATGGCAATGGAAGGCAAGCATTGCACTACTGTAGTTATACTTGCGACACACAAATGCTGTAATTTTATGGAAAACGAGGAAACACTAGCAGGAGATAACGAAGTGATTATGTAAATGTACATATAATGTGTAAGGCATATTATTAAAATATTCTCATAAGTCACAAATATATTCGTTCTACTACTTAAATTGATTATTCCCTCTAATTGTTTCCAGCAGGTCTATTTCACTATTATGTTCTAAAATACACTGTTTCAATAATGTTATTGCAAACACATTGGTTCGGGATATTCGTAATGTGGTTTTAACTTCCTTACGCGTACCTAGTAGTGATTACGAGAATTTTCGACTTCGAAATTTTTGCAGATGACCATGTTTTGAAGTCCCCTGATACCGAAAAAGTGGTTTTTAAAACATCCCTTCCCCCCTATCCTCCTTCTCACTCGCGGATATAGCTGCTAAACAGTAACAGCTACTAATACTAAACTTTGTATTTATACAATTGTACCGCAAATAAAGATAAAAACAAATAATTGATTGCCAAGTTGAAAAGTATCTCACTTTAATAATCATATAATGTATTCTTGTATTCACTTAAAATAAAACCGTTACTCAAAATTCGTAATACTAAACACATTGTAATTTATATTAATGTGTGCTTCTTATATAATAGAAGGAAGAATTGTGATTATCGACCTGGTTTTAAGTCTTCTGATAGCGAAAACGTGGCTTTTCAAATCACACAAGCGCGCGCATACATCAGATAGCGGCCTAATAGCTAAAGCTATGAATACTGAACTTTATACCAGTATAATCTTCCTCTTGAGATCTGATTAGAATTCAATAAGATCGGTAGCTCGGAAGTAGTAGTTTACTTTAGTAAAAAATTAAAATTTACTAATATCTTGTCAAAGTTTAAGTTTAGACAAATTTCTAACCAGTATAAAACTGCAAAAAAGTTTTTCGAAATTTCTAGTAGGAGTAGGTCTTGTTGTCTTAGCCAAGAGAGTTGTTTGCAAATATCTTGCAAATTATACATTCTATACAGCTTTATCAGCAATAGAAAAGTATTTAGATTCGGAATTGGAATAATTTCGGTTTATAAAAAAAAATGGACAGGAAGTAACAGTTTTACTCTGATAGAATATTATTATAAGTCAAAAGTATTTAGAACTAGATTTGGAACAATTCTTTTTATAAAAGAAATTTTAAAATTTGAACAGTAATACTTATATTAAATAGCAGTGTTTTTGCAAATATCTTACAAATTTTGCATTATATACAGATGTATTAAGGACATAAAAGTGTTTAGAGTGCAGTTGGAATAATTTTGGTTTAAGATAATTTTCAAAATTTGGATCGGAAGTAACATTTTTATCGAATAGCAGTCTTTTGCAAATATATCTCAAATTATGCATTCTATGGAGATTTAGGATAGTTTCGATAACTATTGTTTACACATTTCGGAATGCATATACGTATAAGAAAGTAGTGCGGTGCACACACTTCATTTTTTGATATTTGGTAACAGAAAAAGGCAGGCAGTGTACCTGAACTACAAAGCAAGTATTCACTTACTCTTCATATACTCGAGGTATCTTTTTCATATCATGGATTTGCAAGATTCTTTAACACTTCCAATAAATAGTCTTCCTTAATTTTCCTCTTAAACGGGTAACTTTAAACTTCTTGGAAGGGCTAAAGCCCAAGAGATGTCATCACGGTATGTACTTTTTTTTATCATTTAGAATGAAACTATTAAACATACATTTCTTCTCCGCAGTCGCATGTCGGTTAATAATAATTATATGTTGCTCATCGCCGTAAAGCGATAAAACTGAGTTTGAATGTTATACAAAAGTATGTTGAACGAGCCGTGGTACAAAATATAAAATATAAATAAAACGCAATTACAATTATAAAGAGTACACGTATATATTAAAACACATTTTATGATTAGAAACAAACAAAATGTGAAAAGCAGAAAATGAAAAGACATTTCACAGGCTAAAGTTTTCTTTTTAAATAGGTCTACAAACCTATCAACTTATCTCCAATATACTTTCCTTTAATTTAATTACTAATAGTCTTTGGTTACTGCACTTTCTCAGGTTCGAAATAATCAGATTATAAAAACGCAGACCTTCGAAACACATACGTCTCTGTGTTATATTTAATTTATTTGACGGGATCCTGTACTTATCTTTATTTCTTGTGACATGTGTATAACCATTTCATTTTATTGAAAAGCAAGCAATAGTTTTACGAATATAAAATAAAAATTCCAATGCAGTAATTCCAGTAGAGATGCCACATCTTTTTCAAATTTTTTGCCGTTCCTACATTTTTCACTAGTTTATTGAACAGTTTTAAAGGTTGATGGGCTAACATATATTCGATAACATGTACACAAATTAGCATGCGCGCGAGAGAGAGATGCCGAAGCATCTCGGGAAAGATACCTGCACTAATTTTGCCTTATGAAAAGAAATTTGGCATACCTCTCGCAAACATTCGCAAATTTAGTAAAATTCTCATTCATCCACTGACTACTGTGAATGCATTGCATCCATTCGTCTTTTTTCTTCGTTTTGGTATATTCTTCTCCACAACACACATTTTCGTCATAGCTGTACCCATTGTGCGTGGAATCATCCAACGAATATTATTGGAGCTATCACTTGAAGTGCTAGCCCAGCTCGCTCTTAATTACCATTAATAGAGATAGTAGAAAAAGAGGAATTACGATGGCTGACGAGAATAAAAATAAACTATTACAAGTGAAGAAGGTAGGGGTTCTTAAAACAAAAAAGAAAAACAGAAGACCATACAATACATGTAATATCGGTGAAAAGAAAATCAAAAGAAAAAAAGGTAAAACAGCAAGGAGCAGAAAACTATTGAGAATGAATAATAATCGCATGCACCTCGCATTTAGCGGACGCTTAGTAGTATGAATGGTTGAGATTAAACTATTTTAATCTTTAATAATAGTTCATTATTGTACTTGATAAACAAACTTTAGAAAAATCACTATCACTTTTTACCCAACCTAATATTCTATTATTAACAAAATTCTAATAATTTTTATTCCGACACGAATGTATTCATGTACTGCAGAATTGATACGTAAAATACTTCTTATAAATCCGCACATGGTGATGTTAACAGAATTGTGCATTATCCGGAAAGCCATTAGTTAAATCGGACAAAAATGCAAGCGTATCTAAAGAGAGCTATCAGTGGCGGGTTAACTGATTTCCCGTGGGATATCTCGGCGCTCGCTGCGGACCTCAATGCTATCTCGGTCACACTTCAATAGCCACCAAAAGATCTGTTCACATCATTTCCAGATGGATTAGGTTCAGGGAAACTTTATGATTGACAGACAAGGATTATTTTTTCCTATTTCTACTGCTTTTTCCGTTCATATCTATCAAATACACACACGACCTGTACGTATGTACATTTGTTTGTCAAATGAACGATACCTCATCTGTAATTCACACGGAATAAATTGTGTATAAACTTGGATGAAACTAGTTTTGTAATTTTCCATACTTATTAAACGAATAACAAATTTAACCCAATTTTCACATGACATAATTGTCAACTGATGTATAAAAGTAGCATGACATTTTTAGATATTGAATAAAAAATTTGAATGATAATTTAAATAGGGTTCGTTCGCAATTGACATCGGTAAAGCGAGCAGAATCGCTCAGAGTTTGAGTCACGTGATTTGTGAGCGTTCCACTAATTGCGAACGGAACTAATCAAAAAGTGATCCTGACAATACGCGATAAAAGCTAGGTTATGTTGTAGTTAGCGCCATCAGGGCTGATATACTGCATATAGTACTCTACTAAATAGCTAAATAGTATACAAGAAGAACAGTTATTAAATGTCCATGTACCACATCCAAATGATAGAGTATTTGGACAAACGGCCAAAAATAAAAGGGATGTAATTTACCATTGTTAAGACAACTCCCTGATAGACAATAAATGCTATGAACTTTAATAATGCTCTGTCACAAAATGAATATTTATTGCAGTTTTAACAATAAACATATTAAGTACTTAAAACAAACATTTTATTCTAAAATAACAGTCTTATAGTATCAAGTCTCAACATTCACATTTCTTTGAATCATTTGCTGAAATAAATCTTTCTGAAAATAATCAATTATATTATCTAATAATTTACCTAAGATCATCTCAAGTGTTATAATAATTATTCATACATCTACTGATCTTTTCAAGAACAAATAATTATAACAGCCTAAAATGTAAAAACAATAAAACTTTATCTTAAGCTCCGAGCGTATTGAGCTCACCTGGGAAATTTATAAATTACAATCAGGAACGCTTTTGATTGCGAGAAAATGTCAATGAATAACGCAAAAAAACATTCTGACCGCTCAAACATTCTCAGACGTTAATTGCGAACGAACCGACTATAAGCCTAATATTATCAAAACTGGACAAGAGATGTTTTAAAAATAGAAACCTATAAGCAGTAGTTCCTTACAATAATGTGAGACGATAGAATTTTATCCAAGTACTTCATATAACGCTTCTGTACGAAGTGATGTTTTGATATGGATTAACATATATAACTGGTGTGTTTTTGGCGCAAAAGCATGCTTGTCAGATAGAAAATCTACTGACTCGTGTAGACCATATTTGTACAATGTACTTACTTTACCTTGAAACTCCATAGGGTAATTCCGGGTGAGATGCTCTAGCGGTAGAGATGCCGAGATGTAAAATTTCGACTATACAGTACAGATGGAGCTACCTCTGCTGTGCAGCAAAACTCTCGAACGCTTAGATAGGTTGCTAAGGTGGTTCGAATAGTAAGAAAAAGTGCATAGTGCCCGAGTTATTTGTGATAATTGTCTAATAATTGAGCGAGTACATATTTAATGCATAATGGTGTATGTTGTTTAAAGGTTAGGTTTGTTGCGTTATAAAACTATAACCTATGCGCATAATTTAAAAATCAGGAACGATATCTGTCCCTTGATTTTGAAAAAACCGTTGATCATACTGTCGGGTGAGATGCCCGATTACTTTCACCTACATTAAAGGTTCTTTTTGCAGCTATTACATTTTCAGAAGCCGAAATGCTCACTGTATATAGGTACAAGAAAATGTCATTCACGGGGAATCTGAAGTCAAGCTCATATCAGCTATAAGCAGCGTTAGAGAAAATACTTTGAGGGAATCTTCTAGAGAATTTGGGATACCACCCAGGGACTTTGAAGAGGCGAACTTAAAACAACAAGTCTGTAAAATCATCGGGAATGGGACCTCGTTCAGTTTAATACAAGCTTCAAATTCAATCACAAACCCGAAATACTAATATTTAGGTACTTTCTTGTAAATTCATTCGATATAAAAGTTATTATGAATTGTCAGATATTTTTTTTTATTATAAAACAACCAATGAGCATTGAAAACAATAAATAGTGAAAGTGAATTGTGAAAATAGTTTGGATTAGATTTTTATAAGTTATAAAGTAATTTAGAAGAAAGAATTAAAATATGGATGTACAACGTCAAATAATTTACTAGTTAATTAAAATTAGGAAGAATATATTGAAATTAGAAGCAACTACCTACCTAATCAATGTTTTAGCTCACATGAAGAAAAGCTTTATGTGCATGATACAAAAATACTTTTTATATCAAGAAAATAATTATCATACTTAAGGTAAACTTATAATATCAAGAAATAATAGAACTGAAACCTGAAGAATCCATAAAATGAGAAGAAATTTGAAGCCCATAAGCAAAGAAGTATTCAGGAATACATAACATATTCTGTAGAGACACTTTGATGAAGATCATATAACCTCTAGACTTCAATGCACAATTAACAAAAATATCTCTCATTTATTCATGTATTTAGTTTAACTTAAATATTCTAAAATGCTAAAAGACTTCACACTTTGAAATAAATTGAGTCTATTTAATGTGCTTAACATAGAAAACATATTTCAGAGGAGAATTTATTTAATTTCCGTTATATCCATATACCAGAGATATCGAAATAATAACTTGATGATGTATATACTTATATATTTCTGATAATTAATATTTATGTATTCAACACAACTAACAACATTGTAGTTAATAACTTATATTCAAAACGATGGAAGTCGTAAGAATTATTCAAAGAACACAATTTATTGAGAAAAAATATTTGAAGAATATATACCATTTAGAGAGTAGGGCTCTGTTTGCTACAGAAAACTGTAATATTATATTCATTACAAAGAGTTCTTCATCCTTTGTTCGTGCATTGTCTGTCCTTCTTTTTACTACAAGACGCTGTAATATTATATTTCAATATATAAAATTTACGAATATTGACATTTTCATCGCAGTCGTTCCAAATAAAGAGTCCTCTGTCTTTTGGCTGTGCGTAGTCCCGAACTTTGCCTATCTTCCATTCATCTTCGTGCATTATTTTTCCAATATACAATTGATTACGTTCAACGTTTTGGAAACCTCCTTTTATCGCGTGTTGTAGTTGCAAGTCTTGGGATTTGCTGAAGTCCACATAATCCCAATAAATCTTGTCGTGATCTGGACTGCATAATATCTAAAACGGAAGTTTATTTCCATATTACTAGTTTTAGCTGTCAAAGGAAAACTCATACTTCAGCTTAAATTCAATTTCACTATAGAAAATCAACATATTAGTTTAAAAAGACAGCAAAACACCTAACGATGTCTAATATATTATAATATTGATTACAATGTTAAAAATTATGTAAGCATGTATACTCGCGGCAAAAAGTTTTGTCGGGTGGTAAGACCAGCTATATAGAAGGTATCACTGGTCAACTCTAGTAATTCGATAATATTTTCCACTAAATTTTAATAAATCATAAAGGGAGATTGTAATATTTTTGTTTACCCTTCAGAGATATATTAAATTTCCTCAAAAATAAAATACATCTAGCATAATAAAGCAGTAAATAAGCAAACAAAAAATTACACAAAGAATCTTTTGAAGATAATACATTCAAAGCAAAATATTTTAAAATGTCAAATAAGAGCAATATTACACTTACCCCGGACGTTTTAGTATATGTCGTTTTAAAAATGCAGAGAAATTACCATACTAATAAAACAAGGAATGGTGAAATAATTAATCTTTGGAGAGGTGGCTGAACTAGTAAAAAAAATATTTGATATAATTATGGGCTACAAAAAATCTTGATATAAATAATATTCCAAAATTTAAACACCCCTAGCAACAGCGCTGTAAATACCAAGGTAAATACATATTAGACAAACATGTCCCAGGTAAAAAAGTCTTAGAATGCAGATATAGTAATATAATCAAGAATATTTCATTAAATTATAATAAAAAACCCATAATTTTTTGTATCTATTTTAAAATAAATAGAATGTATATTACTGAAAAAAATTAATGGATACATACTCGTAAATATCATCAATATAAATAATTACAAATTCTATAAAACCGAGATCTTAATAAAGCATTCATTCTTGCCCTTGAAAAATAAAATAAATTCGGAAAGCCCCAAACATTTGTAGAACAGCAAAAAGATTTCTTTGTAATGTTGACACAACAATGTTATCGTGCGATAAATCATGAATATTCCTGAAGAATATTTGAAATATATTTACCATTCACCACTTGTATTTTCTTTCACGAAGCAGTTAAGGATATTTACTCAAACTTAGGTGGGTATTATAAAAATTGAATATAATCCCTTTTTATTTCGTGTTAGAATTTACTAGAGTTGACCAGTGATACCTTCAATATAGCTGGTCTTACGACCCGACAAAACTTTTTGCTGCGAGTATACATAGTCTATCCGATAAGAATACGATAACCACAAAGTAAAAATACAGGGTGAGTCATCTAAGCGGGTAAAGCCGATTATGCCTTTATTAGTAAAGATATTTGGAAGCGGTTTTTTCCTTGTGATAGCTGTTCAGTAGGAGCACATTTTAAAAATATTTTGTGTTATACAGAGTGTTCCATAACTTGGTGGCCAACCATAGTTATAGTTTTTTAAATGGAACACATATTATTGCCTTTTTGTATTCCCCGTATAATTTTTAGTCATAAAATAATAAGATAGTATAGGCCTAAAGTGTAAAGTTTTTGACTTATTCCCATTTTTCTGAAAAATTCAATGTTTGTATAAAATTATATTTCTCGAAAACCACGTTATTAGATGGACAAAATTTTTTGCAATATTGATTACAATAAGAGGTCCTAATAGAAGCATGTTTTATTTTTTTACAGTTACTAACTGCATGTGCAGGAAACTGGATTAAAGTTACATGACACTTTTTAGAATAAAAGTCATTTTTTTTAAATGGAACAACCTGTATATCAGTTCATTTTTGAATTGTTTATTAAATTTCATGTCAGAAACATGTAAGACGTTAATACTTTAAAAGTGACTATTACTGAGCTACTGGCGTTTTTTGATATGTTTTTATTAGTTTTTGCAAAAAAGTCAATTTTTTTAAATGGAACGTATATTATTTCATTTCTGAATTTTTTATTAAATTTCACATCAAAAACATGTGAGACGTTAATAGTTTAAAAGTGACTATTACTGAGCTATTGTCTCTTTTTGATATAATTTTGTCAGTTTTGTGGTTTTAGTTAATATAGTATAGTACTGAGAGACAATAGCTCAGTAATACTAACTTTTAAAGTATTAACGTCTTACATGTTTTTGATGTGAAATTTAATAAGAAATTCAAAAATGAAATAATATACAGGATGTTCCATTTGAAAAAATTGACTTTTTTGCAAAAAGTAACAAAAGGATATCAAAAAACGACAATAACTCTGTAATACTCGTAGTCACTTATAAAGTATTAACGTTTTACATGTTTCTGACATGAAATTTAATAAACAATTAAAAAATGAACTGATATACAGGATGTTCCATTTAAAAAAAATTGACTTTTATACAAAAACGTGTCATCTAATTTTAATCCAGTTTCCTGCACATGCAGTTACTAACTGTAAAAAAATAAAACATTAGTATTAGGACCTCTTATTGTAAACAATATTGCAAAAAAATTTGTTCATCTAATACGTCGTTTTCGAGAAATATAATTTTATACAAACATTGAATTTTTCAGAAAAATGGAAATAAGTCAAAAGCTTTACACTTTAGGCCTATACTATCTTATAACTGTTTGACTAAAAATTATACGGGGAATTCAAAAATGCAATAATATATAGGCTGTTCCATTTAAAAAGCTATAACTATGGTTGTCCACCAAGTTATGGAACACCTGTATAATACAAAATATTTTTAAAATGTGCTCCTAATGAACAGCTATCACATGAAAAAAACTGCATCGAAATATCTTTACTCATAAAGGCATAATTGGCCTTACCCGCCTAGATCACTCACTCTGTATATATCTTATAACCAAATCTTGTGTTTCGTGAGTTGAAAATAATAATAATGCCAAAAAAGTAACAAGAAGATAATAAATCTTGCAATTGTTCTTTGGGAAACTCTTAGTTAACTCGACGCAGTATTTATGGCTAAAAAATACTGCCCCGAGTTAACTCGTCGCAGCTACTTCTGAACGTCCGAACCATTTTATACCGAGTTGTTTCGGTCTTTTATGCATTAATACGCGTACTATGCCGAGATATTGCGTTGCCATATGATTTTTGAAGTTTTCAGCGACAATATGCAGGTGTCTCTAGTGATTACTGTTGACACGTGAATGTCTGGTCGGTCGTCCGTTTAGTGTGGTTAGGTCTGTTATGTACACGTAGTTTATTTCATGTGTTGTTAGCACGTGTACTTGTATTGGATCCTACTGTGACAAATAATATGGAAACTGAATCTGATTATGAGCTGAGTGAAGAAGAATTTGTGTTGGAAGATGAGTTAGAACAGTCGGGAAGTAGTTACTCAGAAGATGAGTTATCGGATGTGGAAAGCGACGACAAGGAATACGAAGATGTAATGTTACAAGGCAGACAGGGGTATGAATTTCATGCAATTTTGCCAATATCTCCTGCACCCCCTCGGTTCCCTTCTATAGGTAATTATTCATCGATATTATGTAATAAAAAATATATTTTAGAATTTATTACAGGTACCCCAGGAATTTCGCCAAATATAAACTTTGAAGAAAATATAAATAATTGTACATTGCAGTTTTTCAATTTATTCTTTGACGATCAATTAGTAATCAAAATTGCTCCTGAAACTAATATATATGATGGCCAGGTTAGGACTGAGGGTAATGCTAAGTGTCAATGGCGAGATGTAACAAGCAATGAGATTCGTTTTTTTAGCGATAAATATCATGAAAAGTGTAGTAAAGAAACCAGATCTCCAAGATTATTGGAGCAGAAATACTATTATAGAAACGCTGTTTTTTAGGAAAATGATGGCGTACAAAAGAATTGTAGCGATAAAACAGTACCTTCACTTATCAAATAATGCAGATTATGATCCCGAAAATCATCCTAGCCCTAAATTAAATAAATGAGTCCTATAGTTTCGGACTTGTCGTAAAAATTCTCAAAATGTTATACTCCAGAAAGAGATATCACAATCGATGAGAGTCTTCTTTTGTATAAAGGCAGATTAGGCTGGGCACAATACATACCCTTGAAAAGATCACGATTTGGCATAAAGTCTTATATGCTATGTGAATCGAAAAGTGGATATGTGTGGGGATATATCATTTATACGGGAAAGGGTACTCATTTTGATAATGATTATAAAAATGTACCAATGGGTTCTCAAGTAGTACTGACATTGCTAAAACCGCTTCTTGGCAAGGGATATTGCCTTACCACAGACAACTTTTACACATCACCACAATTATCAGATGTTCTTATTTCTAACAAGACTGACACTTACGGAACAATGAAGACCAATCGTAAGGAACTTCCTCTTGCTTTCAAAACAAAAACGTTGAAACTGGAGAAATGACAGCTTTTCAAAAGGGAAAAATGTTAATAATGCGGTAGACAGATAAAAAGATGTCACTCTTTTATCTACCATACACAATAGAGAAATAAAGATCTATTGAGGGGAGGGAACAGACGAAGCCATTATTATTAATAGATTATAATGTATAACCATACAATGGGTGGAGTCGATCAACATTTTGTCCGACTATCCAATCACTAGAAAACGTAGAAAAAATATTATAAATTTTTTTTTCCATATTCTCGAAGTATCTCTTTGGAACTCCTATATTCTGTACTAAAAAAGCGGCGGTAAAAAATCAGCCCTTACAATACAGACTATCACTTGTGAAAGAGATGTTCAAGAAGTATCAGAACGACCGGATTCTTTCTTCTGGCCATCCTAGTAACACTCCAAACCCTGCTCGATTGGCAAGGGGGCACTATCCAGATTATATTCCAGCGACAGTGTTCTCGATAACGGGATAATTCTGGTAAACCTGTCAGAAGAGAGAGCCGTTATTGCTGCAAGATTTGTGACATGGGCTTATGCGTAGCGCCTTGTTTCAAAGACTTTCATACAACTTATCTTTTATTTTTGCTGTTATGTGTTAATTTTATTTTAAAATTAAGGAACTTCTTTTTGTGATTGTGTGTTTTATTATACCTATTTAGTAATATTGTTTCGAAATTTATGTGAAATGACAAACTGACGAGTTATCTCGGTTTAGTACCCATAATTACATAAAAAAAATAACCAAAATTTTGGAAAATCGACGAGTTTAACATTATAAATATATGTGGCTTTATTCGATCTAGCATCATCATTAATAAAAAAATTAAATTTTTTTTGACGTAAAACTTACATTAAGGGTCGGTTTTACAGTGCTAGCTTAAGCCCTGGCTTTAGTTTAAGCCAAGGCTTAAACTCTTGACCCGTTTTACAGTAGACATTGGCGCGCTTAAACCAACCTAGCGAGGGCAACGGCTTAAGTGGTACGCTTGGGGCAGCTTAAGCCTTAAACCACGCTCGATCGTATGTTTTGAACTACAATTCGTAGGTACATGTCTGAATTATTCTGAATTTCGACAAAATATCAGTTATATGCTCCCTGTAAACTTTCGAAATAAATAGGCATTATTTCTGGGAATTTTCCGTAGATTTTATTATTACAATTTCGATTTGTACACATTTAGTACCTACTTATTTGTAAACTTGTTATTAATTTTTCCTGGAAAACGAAGATGTTTCTAAATAATTCCTATTATCTCAATTTTGCCACAATATTATATTTCTAGAATACTGCATATATAATAACATAGGTTTTAGCAAATCTGTATTTTCTTGGATTAAAATTATAAATCCTAATATACATATATATTATTATAAGACAATTTATATAAATGCCCTATTTGTAGAATACATTCACAAAAAATTACCGGGATTGTATTAATATTCGTTAATCTAATGGGTCTTTTATGATTAATATATACCACTGCTCTAATACTATGAAACTTTCTCAGAAATATGGTCTACATAGCAGCAAATCTAATATACTAATTTATTATTTCGATTAACTGATATGTTTCTTCAGCGGTTATGTTTGAAACACGTTTTCTGTCATCGTCACTCGTTTTCACATAGATTTTCGTTAAATATAACCTAGAAAGAACCGAACTCGTAGACAAGTATTAACAAAACTATCGCGATAATCATTCACATAACCTGCAATTATCGGTTTCCGAAATACCAACTTTAAACTTTTCTCATAATGTTCGGCTTTACTAAACCAGTTACATAAGAGATACTGTAAAACTCGTGTTAGTTTAAGTTCGGGCTTAAACTAAAGCTTAAGCTTAAGTAAGCCTCGGCTTAAATTCCAACTGTAAAACCGGCCCTTATACATTGTTACATGACAACATTGAAGGGCTCTGGACGATCTAGATGAACCAACGAACTAGAAGCTAAGATTGCTTACCCTTAGAGATCGACATAATACAAACTCTGAGCGATATGTTTTTTAGCTGATATAGATTATATAAGGTGTCCCAGCTAAGACTTTCGGGTCATATATCTCCATTATTATTGAACGATTTTTTTTGAATTTTAAAATGTAGATACTTTATTGAAAGAGGATTGTTCTATTGCTTTTGAAATTAGTGAAAGTTAAAAAATGTAATTTTCACTCATCGTTCTTTTTTTTCAAATTCCACGAAAATATCATTAAATGGTTAAGCACCAAAAATCAAGCCTCTACATAAAAATAAAGTAAAACAAAATTATGGTTTCGGAGAAAAATCAAATTATGTTGCTAAAAATGTAATTTAATTATTAAGACTATTACTGCATAGAGAACATGGAGAACAATTGAATAACGTTGCCGGGATTTAATTTGTACATCCCTCATAATTTTTGAAAAAGTCAAATGTCATTGTTGATAGTTCAGTAGAAAGTGTTAATTTAAATTTTTTGTTTTCCCTTTCGAATAAAAATGGCTGAATTGTCTATGTATCTCAAAAAAGAGATCATTTTCGCTTATGTTGAATGTCACAAGGACTTAAACGAAACCGTAAAAGTTCTTGTCGAACGTCACCCGAACGAAGGCCTTTCAAAATTTAAAGTCAAAAGAATAATAAATTTATTTGAAGACACTGGAAGTGCGAAATATTTCTCAAGTTTTGGACGTGCAGGTTTCAAGAAGTTCCATCCATAGAATATAAAAAATGAGGTGTGGCCACCACTCGACTTTCTTATACGTATGAAAGTGTTACTTCCGGTCCGAATTTTGAAATTTCATTTATACAAAAAATATTCCAAATCTAACTCTAAATACTTTTGTACTCTTCATAAATATATATAGAATGCATAATTTACGACATATTTGCAAAAAATCGCTATTCGATAAGAGTAAAAGTGGTACTTCCGGTCTGAATTTTGAAATTTTTTTTATACAAAAGATATTTAAAAGTACATTCTAAATACTTTTATACTCGTAATGTACCTGCCTAGAAAGCATGACTTGCGAGATATTCGCAAAAAACTGATTTTCGATAAGAGTAAAAGACCTACTTCCGGTAGGAATTTCGAAAAACTTTATTAATACAATTTTTCTCAAATTTAATTCTGAGTACATTTGAATTCTTTATCAATTTGTTTAAACTTAGTAATTGACGAAATATTTGCAAAATTCGATTTTTTCACTGAAGTAAACTACTACTTCCGGTCTGGCGATTTTGCTCAAAATCTAATCAGTTCTCAAGAGGAAGATTATATTCGTAAATGCAAAAGTTGGAATTGATATCTACAGCGGTTTGACCGCTATCGTGGTCACACACACACACACACACACACACACACACAGACATTTTTTAAAAACCACTTTTTTGGTATCAGGGGACCTCAAAACGTGGACATCTGCAAAAATCTCGAGGTCGAAAATTTTCATCATCACAATACTTCCTTATACTACGTATAAGAAAGTAAAATCAAAAAAATATCGTCCTTTTAAAATTTCTTTGCACCAACAGTTATCTGAAGATGACATGATTAATAGATTAAATTTTTGTTACTTCATGCTGCAAACCATTGAATATGATCCTGATTTTATCAGGAGGATGCTTTTCTCTGATTAATCAACGTTTAAAAGCAATAGTGTTGTTAATCGCCACAATATTGTGGCGTAAGTTTATACAGACGTCATTGTCGGGAACAGTTCAATTTAAATATTGTATATTTTAGATGAACTTTATTAAAAAAAAATAAATATGCAACAAAAAAGGATTTTATTGATGGCGTTGTAAAAGAATTGCTCAATTAAAAACAATGATATAGCGATACAAATAGTTTTTTAATCGAATCTATTGCATGATTTGTGGTGTAATTAAACAGCGCTTTTTCAAGAGAATGAAATTTAGACAATGGGTATTTTATATTACCTTTAGTCTTACAATTTTATATAGGTTTCAAATATTGAATAAAAAATAGAGATTTCTGTTTAATAAAAGAATCTTTGACGTAATTTACAAGAGTTGTTTTACATACAACTACGAGCTCATTTTAAGTATATAGGAAATTATGATTCATTATGCACCTACTTTTATTTCGAATTTAGTTGATCGTTTGCCTGATAATGTTGCTACCGCTTCACCGCTGCTAGTGTAAATGGTAGCTGGTAAATTATATCCATTATAATTAATCTGTCCTATATATCTTCCAGGAGCGGCCTCATAAGCATCGCAAGGTATGTCCCCAAATACGTAGTCTCTCCAATAGATATCCTGTAATATACCATCTGAAGAAGAAAATAAACTATGTATCCCCTTCTAAAAATTTCAAAAATAGTAATCGATGATTATGAACTGTATCATAAATTTTCTGGAATTCTATATTATCAAATTATCAAAATAGAATTTGTACTATACCAGTAAATGATATATTCATTATATATAAAATAAACAGGTGAATGAAGAGTAGCATCTTCGAAAGTTAATTTAAAAAAGAATGCTCTTCAAAACTTGTATTTCTCATTTATATAATAATTATGTCATACCTTATCTTTCTCTTACAATAACAAGGTCACATGTCAATAAATATTTAGCAATTGCGCGACTTATACGAAAAAAGTATTGGAGTTGCAAAGCCTCCTAAATTGCTACTGCTAAATAAAGCGAAAATCATAATGATCAAATCAATTATATTATTATCTATTTAAACTATAAAATAAATTCTCAAACAACTGTATATATAAAATATAAAGATTGAATAAGGGAGAAACACAAACAAAAATCTTCATTTATTCACATAGTTATGTATTTTCACATGTTATTCACATACAGAAAATATTTGTGATTAATTTAATTTAAAATAATTGGTATAGATAATAAAAATAAGATACGAATTATATAATATCTAAGCAAACAATATTTTCAAAAAAAAATACCAGTATGTAATTAAATTATTAAATTATAATATAACTAGCTGTTGCCCGTGGCTTCATCCGCAACCTACACTATTATAAAATTGTAATTGTTTGATATTTTTCGTGGTAAAATATGTACCGCCTATAAAACACAGGAAAAGTCAAAATCAGTCCAGTGCAATACAATGTGTTACGTCCATCTTTGATATATTCAGTATTTAATGATGTCAATTCGGATCATTTATAACTGGACATAACACGTTGCATTGCAAGACTGATGCTATACTGTCCGTCAATTCTGACGTTTCCCTGCAAGTCTCATCGCGAACTGAAATGAATGATAGTTTTGACAGTTCATAACCGGCAAATTAATTTTCGTGTGGCTGCCAACTTTAATCAAACGTCAGATGGATCTTATAATCTTCAATTCCGTAGTTTTTTGCAAATTTAAGTCAATGTATTATGGACGTTAAGTTGTCATGTTTAGCTGTATCGGCCGACCTCCATACTATTTATGAGCTTTCAAATATAAAGATTTTTATCAAAATCGGTCCAGTGTTTGTCAACAGCAATATACATAGTTGCTGATTAGTAAATTCTGAATCAGTTCCTGGCAATGTCAGCAACTGCTTTTCTTCCAGACCCTTAATTCGTACAAAATATGTACTTAATCAATAACAGTACAATAATAATACAATAAATAATAAACAAAGCAGTACTAATAATTAAAACTGATAAACTGAAAAGAAATAGCAAAAGTAAGAAATCAGATATAGATCAATTAACATTAAATAAATAATATACGTTGGAAAGAATTCAAAATGGACAACTGTATTAAAATATTTTGAAATGTTGTAATTGAAGAATCGCTTGAAAATTTCGAAGTGATACAAAAGCTGTATTAGTAGACTTCTATATCTAATGTTGATAGTTTACACATCTGTTTGCTATGTGATTCTGCGATAAAATTAGCTTCGTTTCTTACTACATATTATCCTATTATAAAATATTAAGGTATGCAACTGTTTTAAACGTGCCCCCCCCCCCCCCAAGTCAGTTCTTGAGAGATGTGATCAACAGCGGTCCAAACACCCATGTTTCCGACAAACATTCTTTACCAATTATGATTTCATAAACTTCATGCAAGCATGTTTCAAACAGGTAGTTTAAAAACCTCTTCAGATGTTGATGCATAGGTATATATTATGTCAAAGCTGATCAGATACTGGTTAACTGCAAAACTTATCACAGCGAAGAAATATGCACCAGATAATAACAAAATTAGATAAGAGCGACTGGGTTGACATTTATGGAGTAGAGCCATTTATAATTTGTTTTAAACCAGCAGAGTTACAGATGCCCCTCCCACAAGGTGCGCAGTTGGTGCTTATAATATTACGATAAGCATGAGAAATCTTGAAAAGATTGTGAAGCGTTACACATCGAAGTGCAGTATGTTTCCTATATATGTATCTCTTTTCAGTATATTACATTTTCTTATCTACATTTACTCCTTCGTCCGGCTAATGTATGCAATGATAAACAAATGTTATCATTTCTTTATACTTTCTCTGTCTGACATTGACCCATACCTCGCGCAGCGACGATTTCTCCCACCGGCCATGTCTCGTTCTGTGTACTGTGCACATATGTGTAGAAATTCATACAAAACCATATTGGTACGTAACCTACGAGGGCGTATTTTTATGTTATCTACCTAGCCATGAAACAAAAGAGTGACGATGACAAACATATTATTGAAAAATTGCTCTCACTGTTAGAAGTACATGTGTTAAGTTGTGTTTAGTTTATGCTGTGTATAGAGATTTGAGACGGTCCATTTCTCGATAAAATGAGTGAAACTAAAGTTGAACATCGCAGCGTAATAAAGTTCCTGACAAAGGAAGGCAATGGTCCAAAAGCAATTCATGAAAGAATGGTTGCTGTAATGGGGAAGATACACCGTCTTATTTCCAAGTAAAATATTGGTCTAAACTCTTTCGATGGGGCCGAGAGTCAATTAATGATGACCCAAAGTCTGAACTGAAAACATTGTGCGAAAAGTCGAAAATTTGGTACTGAAAGATCGTCGTGTAAAGATCTCTGTCATTGCCAATGAAGTCTGTATATCCGAAACAAGTGTTCTCAAAATTTTGGATGACGATTTGGGTATGCAGAAGGTGTCTGCACGGTGGATACCCAGATTACTTACACCTGAACAAAACCTGTACAGAAAAGAAGTTTCTCAAGAAAATTTGGTCAAGTTGAAGAGAGACAAAACATTTTTATCTGGTACTAAACAAAAATCCATGCAGTGGGTTCATAAGGGCTCTCCATCACCAAAAAAGGCCAATACACAATTTTCTGGAAAAAAAAACTGATGGCAACTGTTTTCTGGGATGCTGAAGGAGTTTTGCTTGTTGAATATATGCCGAGAGGGTCTACCATAAATGGAGAGGCCTACGGAAACAATTAAAAATTAAAAAACTGCTCCGGAGGAAAAACGCCCGCATTCTTATCCACAAAAAACTTGTTGCTGCACGACAATTGTCGGGTTCATAAGGCAAACAAAGTTCAGCAGATAATCAATGACTGTGGGTTTATAGAGTTAAGGCATCCACCTTATAGCCCCGATCTAGCTCCGTCGGACTTCTTCTTATTCAGAAATTTAAAAAAGCATCTCAGAGGAAAGCGTTTTGCTTCTAATGAAGAACTCAAAGAAGCTGTTGAAGAATATTTTGCGGGGTTACCGAAGCAATTTTTTTCTGAGGGTATGGGGCAACTGGAAAAAAGATGGAATAAGTGTATTAGTGTTGAAGGGAGTTATTTAGAAAAATATTTTTTTTTGTTTTCTTGAGCTTTTTTTCATGGTTAAGTAGATAACATAAAAATACGCCCTCGTATAACTTAACATACATACTCTAATATTAAAAATAACATTGTTTGTAAGCTTAATTATTCTTCTAAGATATTGACAAAAAATATAATAATATAATAGAGTGAATACGTATCCTTACATTCTTATATTTACTTGCGAATAGCTTTTTCATCTCTATTTCGGCTGCAGACGACTTCTCCACTATACCAACGGATATCATTAGTTTGTTATAATTGAAGACATTGTCGGTAACTTATTCAAAAATTTTAGGACATAATTTTTTTATATTATAGTAATTTCCAAAGATATTAGGAAGTATTTAATATGAATGAATTATGAATTTAATATTTATGTACATATCATACTAGGTGAAAGGTGTTTAACAAATATTACGAAGCAGTTTGTTATTATCTAAAAACACTAAATGGGAAAAATTTACTTTCTTAGTCACAAAAGAAAATCAGAACTTCTCAGATCATTTCCCTTCTTGAATGAAACTTGTGTAATATCGGCAGCAATGCGGCAAAAGTCCACATCGTTATCGCGATATCTGAGAATATTATGCCTCTTTTATATTGCATGAAAAGACCAGAAATGAGTTACAGGAAAAAGTCGCATTATATTTCACCCCCTCGGAGAGGATGTCATTAGTATTTATGTCTCCGGGGCATTTTGCATACAATATGGTATTCTCGTACGATGGATCGTTGGCTTTTAAAATTAGTTTTAAAGGGAAATATGTTGTTTTATGTATACATGTCTATTTGCATAACGATATAGAGTGTCAAATTAAATCCTTTAGTTCTTCAGGTTTAATCTAACTTTCTTTGCATACATTCCATATTATATATTTCAATTTTTCCAAAAGAAATACTTTTTAGAACAGTTTAATATATGGTAACTTATATAGAACATATAATTTTGTTACACATTATATTACACCGCCATAGTTCATTAATTAGTAAAATGAAGTTGCTTAAATGCTGTCCTAATCTAGGGGCCATCTAAGTAAGCCTAGTGTAGAAGTTCTATTGTAATTGTATCTATTTTTTTAAAAACTGTAAATACTTTTTGTGAAAACTGTTGACAGTGCGTCACCGACGTCATTAATTATGCGTATTATTAAAACAATTCTTACTTGCTTGTAACAAGTAAAAAAGGGTTACAACACCAATTTAGGTTTCAACTGTTATACATACTCTTACTTATATAATATAACAAAATATAGTAGTTAAAATTTATATACTGCAAATAAATTACTGGCGGAGTCAGTAGTATTGCAAAATAATCTATTTACCAAAAAAGTTTATATTTATGGACATAGTCGAACAGCAGAGGATGTGTGAAAAAGTGGTTCAAAAGGCTGTTGTTGACTTCAATTGACAATTCAAGAAACCGAAATTCTAAAAGTCATAAATGAAACGAAACGATATGAGAAAACAAAGGATTTTTGCAAAAGAAGTTAAATAAATTAACCCGATTCGTGAATGAGTGAAGAAGACAAAACGTAGAAGCATGTAATCATTTATTCATACAACAAGTTAACCTGTCAAAAAAACCTCGACAAGCTTCTATCAGCAATTCATTTACTTTTCTTCTGAACCCCTCGGGTGGAAGATCTCTCAGTTCTTCCTTCAAATGTTATAGAGCCTGCAATATCAGTAATCGAACGGGACTGTGAAGTGACAGCTTATGATAAGGGGGTCTTTGATGATTCTTGCTATGCATCTTGTACTCACGGCTGTGTCCATTTGAGTCAAATTTGTGTTTGCTGGTATGGACATAAATTTCAGCAGCATGAATAAATACTGGTTGCATGACGACTATAGTAAAATTACCGAACAGATGCAGTAGCAACATTGCATTATAATATATTATATTATGTACTGACGCGCTGTTGCTACTGCTTTTTACAAAATCTCTCTCTCTCTCCCGAGCTTGGAGTGACTTTAAATCGAAATAGATATTATGTAGATTTATTTACTATCTTATAAGTGGGTAGAGAATAGATCTTGTCATAAAATGTATTATTACCTATGTAGTAGTATGCTTACTAACACTGAGCTTCAAAAGAAATATTTATTGTAACAAAATTATTGATATTTTGAATTATGTCTTAACTTGCATTGAGAAAATGATGATCTATTGATTTTGCGATACTTATTTTATTTTATAGACACCACAAAATATCTGAACTATAAAGACAACCTTGTCGTCACAAAGAACAATTTCAATGATTATTTAACCTGCCACGTACCGTCATGAACATAAAAACCTTCGAAGTAACACGTTCAAATTTTTTGGTGGACATTGTATAAACATGTAGGGCGATCTAGTTCATTTAACTATTAGGAATACACCTCAATGTTTCTTCTATTTAATGAAATCAGAAATAGTAAAAAATACACTAAACTTTTCAGTAGTTCTTGACAAGCATAGAACATTCAAATTTATGACCGCTGTATTATAAAAAATTAAAGTATGTATTTATTTTATCAAAACTGGTACATAGTATAGGGACGCAGCAATGTTTTAGGTTTACATTATACTCCTATTATATTATGTAATTAAATATAATAGGCAAGTATGGATAGATTTTATTAACATATTTAAAATCGAATTTCTTACTACTAGTAGTAAGTACTAATCTAATGGTTTAGGACTCTATGTGCTCTTTTTATACTTACATAGTTTATATTTTAATAACTAATATAATATCATTGTTCTTTATTTACTAGATTGACTCGACTCCAAAACAATAACAACATAAACACATTATTCTTTGCAGAAGAAAAATGATCCAGCAAATGCGGTTTTTATGTTGTAGAAAAACTTTCCTATAAGACACCGTAAAGAGGTTTTCTTTGAGCATATGTGGGGGTGAACGATGTGAGTAAAGAAAACAAATGTCGGTCGCTTGGTCACTCACTGCCTCCCTCTTCATCAATCAGGGGGTTGTTAGTGTCACACTTTTAACCTTCCCTCCTTCGATTGACGTATAAGAAATAGCTTTTAGAAAAAGTTTGTTTAGTTGTAGGATTTAAAGTATGTATTTTAATCATTACTTCTTCAATGATTAATAGGCTTGATATGCATAACAGATGTATATGTGTGTCTAAAAGAATATTTTTAATTTCTTAAACGTTATCTAATATAAATATAATAAGCTATTATGAAAATGGTCGCATTCAGCAGACGGATCGGGATCCGTTCTCGCTCCAACTGTTCACTTGACAACAGTTGAGTGTTCGGTGGACATTACCGTTTACCTTTATGTGATCGTCTGTTATATGCTACTTTTCATTGCTGCCGAATGTAAATTACAATAACAATAAAGTGTTTTTCTGCATTATATATCGGCAATGATTTTAGTGTAGGTTTCATATTATAATAAATTTATTTCGACTCATCGTCTGCATATTTAACATTATTGTAAAACATAATAATTATTATCATTACCATATAACGAGAGGTGTATTTTGCTTAAACTTTCGACCCATCATTATTTTTTCTTCTATGGATATATCATTTCCTCAGCGATGATTATTCACAGATCTTTTTAATCATCAATATAAATTTACGTATGTTAAATATGTAAGCAAACTTATTGTGTTCATACATGAATTTAATTTTAATATAACAATACCTCAAAATCTTGTGTTACGTTGGTGTTGGAACGCGTTAATGCGCATGTGGATCAGATACGTTCACTTAGTGGGTATAGAGTTGCTCTGCTCAGGAAAATGTCGGCCGCTCCACAACATGTTCAGAGTGAGCGAACGTCATCTTGACATGATCACTGAACAGTTACGCCACTGTTGTGTCTGCTGAATGCGACCAATGTTCGATATCTTGATTTTTGTGAATTTCTATGTTTCAGGGTACCATGATTACAAAAGAAGTAGTATGTAATAATGTCTATCCGTGTTTGTTTGTCTGCGCATATATGTGTTCTGTAATCTTAGTAGAAATAATAGGACAGTTTTGAACCAAATCTGATCAACCGTTAATTTTATTGAAATTTCTGTATACATATTTATAAGCTTTCATTGAACCTTATGTTTTATTTTTATATATTATATGGCTTCCTTGAATCTTATACTTTGCTTTTGAATATTTATTCATTACAGTTGTTTTAATTTTACAATGCTGATTAGTTTAAATAATAACTGTCGCTAAACTTCGCCTAGTTCAGGAGAAAGTACTGTATATTTTTACTCTAACTTAATAAAATCGACATATAGAATCATGTTTACTCAACATTCTCATATGATCAAATACTTGGCGCAATAAATGTATGCAATCTATTTTACACCCACAACTACTTAAAATATAAATAAAATATAAACTAAACTGAATTGTAAATGTGTTTTATTTTATATTTCGTATACGTTTCAGATTTTATTTTACGGATATATTTTTAATGTTTTAGGTATATTTCTTTCTTAATTCTTACTATTTATAATTAATTCCGCTTAAAATATATTTATTTGTCTGTTAGATTCTATTTGTTTTAATCAAAAACTCATTTTATAATTGAAGGGGTCAATGCAAGAAGTGGACAAGTCCACTTTTAGTAATTTTTCAGGAGAGACAAAAAACGTTTGTGGAAGTTAACAAAAAAACAAACTTTTTTTGACTTTGGTTAGTTATTTGTTAGTGCCATGTGGACACATTTTCGTCAAATGTCTCGCTTAAGGAATATTACTTTTGCCAAAAAAACATAAAATAAAATGGACATGTCCACTTTTTGGACAGTTTTGTTTTAATATTTTAATTTTATTTGTTTTCAAGCAATGTTAATATAAATTTAGATTTACAAAAATAAAATTTATTCATTCATCGTCATTGTCTTCAAATTCGGAACATGACGTGTCAGCATCTGGGTTAACAAAATCTAAGTGATACTGTTTTATTTCTTCATAAAACCATTGATCGGCTAGTGGGACGTAATTTGCAGCCAATGCCATGACATGTTCAAACTTCTTCTTTTTTAGCTTTCTTCTATCAACATACAAAAGCTTGGAATCATCCGGCAAACTGAGAACTACATTTTTATTTTTAAGTTCAAATTCTTGGAAGAGCGTCATTGATACTGAGATACTACATGAAATTCTAGGCAATTTAGATCTGTCGTATTGGAAAATTCTATATTTCGATATTGTGAATTTTGCATTTTTTACACTTACATTCTTCTTAAACAGTGGTAAAAAATGTTGTTTAAAATTCAAAAACATTTTTTTATCAGGCGTAATCACTACAAATTTATGACCAGATTCTCGAATGATTTTGGCGTACTCATTTGGAAGGTAAATTTTTTCATATTTTCGTTTTCTCTTCTCAATAGCTGCAAAGCTTCTATCGCATGGTAGATAACTGTGCCCTGGTTCAGGGAAGCGATGGTATATTAAGTTAAATTTTCCCATTTCTACAAGTGTGAAGAGATATTGGGTCATCACCAAATTTTTATTTTGTGACGCACAGTTGTCTGAAAACATGTATAGCTCAGTAACTTCAGGTCTAATAATATTTGCGAAGAAATAATTTAGTAAGCTGATTACTTCGTTTTGCCCCTTTCCAGCAATAGTTTCGTCATATAGAAAAAAGTAACTTTTGCCAGTGCTTGCAACATGAATGCAAAAGTTGTAGACCCACATTTGAATCTTGTAGAATACCTCTCCACTTGAGGCTACTGGTAATGGTAAATTTTGTTGGTAGTCAAATGTTATAACTTCCACATAATCTAAAGTTTTAGCTAGCTGCGATTTTTCTTTAAGATCTTTGTAAAAAGTTTCTGATTTCACAACATGCAAAGATTTTTCTCCCTGAAGTGTGTTTCTTTCTTCTTCTGATGTTGCAGCATCGATTTGCTTTACCAGTTTATCACAATTTTGACATGTGTCTGATTTTGGGCTTCCAAATGAAATATTAAAGTTTTCTGTGAAGTATTTTCTAAAATATTCGTATTTTACCACAGGTTTAAAATTTTCATGGTTTCTCTCTTGCAGTATTCTATATTGAACAGGTTCGTATTTTTGCAAATACAACTCATGTAACCGTGCAGTATTTAGTAACGGTGATAGATAATATTTGCTGATGTTATCACTCCTACTATAATGTGATTTATATTTGGGGAAGCTCATTATATGACTGCGAATCTGGGCAACTGTTTCTGGAGTAATTTGGTTTGGTCTATTATTATGTCTTCCTCTTCCATCCGATGGGGGCGTGACGTTAACTTTTAAGTGATTTATCAGTCTATTTATTCTACCTTTTTTTATACCGTGAATAGCAAGCAGTGCATTTTTACACACACGATGGTTTTGGATCCCTTCTTTAACCTAGAATAACAAAAATCAGAAGTTGGACGAGAGTAGCGTAAAGAAAACTTACAGAAAAGGTACAAGTCACGCTTTTTGGTTTATTATTTTGGTCTGTACGTTGTCTATGGCGAGTGACATTTGTCACAGACAGGTTGGCACATAAATAAGCATCCTGTACTTCCTTGCTTGGCAGTTTATAAAAAGCATTAAAGATTTTTTGCCTACTATCAGCGGAGACTTTTTCAAAACATTTTAGTTTACAGCTGCATGCATTTCCTACCATCCTCTCTGGCACAACAGTTTTGGAAGTACTCTCATATTCTTTGCCCGCTGTTCTACGTTGCTTTTGGATACTTCGTTTCCATTTCTTTTCATTTCTCAACCGTTTTTTGCCTTTGTTTTTGTTTTCATTGAGGTTAGGTTCACTTGATTCACTGTCTTCTGTTACCTCTCTGGGTACATAATCACGATCAACGTCGGAATAATCTCCATGAAAGGGATCCTCTTGTTCAGAGTCAGAACTCATAATGTCGCTTATTATTTGAAAGGTTTTTTTAATAACAATGCCTCGCTCCTTCGACACGTTAAACGACACTTCTACGTCAAACGTCAACACTAATATTTTGGTCACTTGATCCAGTGCAATAACGGGACATGTCCAGGATATGTCTACTTCTTGCAAAGTATTGGAAAGTAGACAACTTATATTACAGTACTGTAACGTGTGTGGTAGAGATATAAGTCTCGTTTTGGCATGGGACCATGCACAATATAAAACAGGACATCTCCATGCAAAAAAACAATGTTTGTTAAAACATGGACTTGTCCACTTCTTGCATTGACCCCTTCAATTGACCTATCACTTGTGAAAGTCGAAATTATTGACTTCTATCTCTCCAAGTGTTTTGTATCTGAAATATTGAGAGTTAATTATTTTTTCATTGTATTATGATGTAGGTGTACACATTCGGCAGTAAATATAACATAGCATCTATTAGTACTATACATATATTAATGTCACAATATTGTTCAGTTAATGACCTTAACAATAGTTTCTAAAACCGTTAGTAATATTTCCGAGAGAGAGAATTTAAAATATCATTTTAATTACAAAACAAATATTAATAGGTATGCTTGAAATTGGTGACAATTAAATAATTATATCATATACATAATTCAAATATGCATTTCATCTAAAAATTAAACTTTAATGGTCTTCTAACTCGATAAGAGATAAACACATAGTAAATGAGTTCCTAAAATAACACAGATGCAAATCTTCTGACTTAATCTGCGTCACCTAGTATGTAATGACCCACTAAACATTTTTCGAAATCCGCGGGCGTCTTAAGTTGTCTTCGAAGACAATGAAATAGAATAAAGGAGGACTAATTACATTTTATTGCAAAATTACCAGACAAACCGCGTATTCAAGTAGAAGATTGGTCAAAACATAGATGTAGAAACATTTATTCTTAAATTAAACTTGCATTCACTAATTTTGTAGTGAAATGTAAACTCTACATGTCATAGAGGTGGGTCGTTCGCGAACGAACCGGTTCAGTGAACCGAATCCCAGCAGGGAACTGAGCGAGCCGGTTCACTAAATTTTAATGAACCGGATCTCGGCTGACTTGGGTCGCGAACCGAGAGAGCCGGTTGATAATGAATCGGATCTCGGCTCACTTGGGTCGCGAACCGAGAGAGCCGATTGATAATGAATCGGATCTCGGCTCACTTGCTCAGTAACTTTATCCGGTTCAGTCGTGAACGTATCAAAACCAAAAAGGAACCTACTGTACGACTGGCTGCCGAGTATCGACTGAATAATTTGGAAATTATAGTCGCAGGATGGATTGAAAAATAAAAATTGATATTATATAACAGGTAGGGTACGCACTACTCACTAAAATATTTATTTTTGTACAACATCAGTGGCGGCTGCTACAGGGAAGGCAACGGGGCACTGCCCCACCGTGATAAATTTCCCGGTGACAAATTTCTTTTAACAGATAAATTAATTATAAATACCTAATTTGTATGTAATTTTTCTGATTTGTTTGATAACAAATAATATGTTTTCGAAAGTAACAGTCCGTCTTTTCAGCGCGTTTAAAAATCGCAGACTGACGTAGGCCCCGGGGCACCTCGCGCGACTGCCCCGTCTGTATTAGAAATCAAGCGATGAAACTGGCGCGGGTAGCGCGCGTATATATGTAGGCGGCGGGGCACTACTCTATGGTGCCGGGTCCGGGTGGCGGTCCAGTAATGGTCCAGTATCTAATATACAACGGTGAGTGTATGTTGTAATTTCTATCGGTGCAAATGCAACTATGAATTGCGTTAGTAACATAATCGAAATGATAGAAAATAACACACTGAGCTATGACATTAAGATAGATTTAAAACATCTAGGTCTCCCTAGACCAGATTTATTGGTTAAACTAGAAGATCACAATTCGAAAACTAATAAAACCGTGACGATAGAAGCTCTTACAGTTTATCAGACTGGTTGTGTGGGTGTAATGTGCAAAATGCTTTTTTCTATTTCGGTGCTATAAAGTTTACTTTGCGACACCCGTTTTGGTTGCAAAAGTATTACTTTATCGCACGCTAATTTTGTTGTTTTGACGTTGGTAACAAAAAAAAAAATGGGACCAAATTATATTAAAAAGTCAAAATGTAAGCCTTTAATGTAACAAACATGTGCAATAGAAATTGTACAAAGAATAAAAAGCACACATGCTAACATTTCATTTACTAATTAACAATATAAATTGTTAAGCAGATTTGGATGATAAGTTTTCTGATGCTACTATTGAAATTTACTTCCAATGTTGAATAGTACAACTGTTATAAAAGTTTATTTTTGATAATATGTCGAGACTATGTTGGCGAAAGATTTTGTAAATTGTCTTCTGCTATTTTGCGAATGTCTGGGGGCTTGCAATTATTTATTTCGTCCTTTTTGTTGATAATTTGAAATAATTTACTGCATAAATCAGTTAGAATTTTAATCAAAATTACATATAACACCGCCTATATTCAAATATTTAAAATGTTCACGAAGTTGGCCGAAGACAAGGCAAGGCCTTCATCGACATTCCGAAGACGTCCGAACACAAACGAAGTTGGCCGAAGACAAGGCAAGGCCTTCACAGACATTCCGAAGACGTCCGAACCCATATGAAGTTGGCCGAAGTCAAAACAAGGCCACCACTGACATTCCGAAGACATCCGAACATGTACGAAGTTACAGTTTCCATAGACGTTTTAATCATAATTACATATTTATAACACCGCCTATATTCAAATATTTAAAATGTTCGAACGAAACGTCTGTCATTTTAAGCTTTTTTGAACTTTTAATAACCAAAATAGAAAAAATCAAATGAACAGTGTTTTTCTACTTTGAAGAGAATAAAAACAATTTCTAGAAATACCATGCGGGAAAGCAGACCATGTGCCTTAGCAATGTGTTTCATTGAAAAACAATTACTGACATCAACACCAAACTTCAATGAATTAGTTATTAATCATTTTGCTGATCTTAAGGAACGGCGGATGGATTTTATTTTCAAACAAGTTAATTAAATAGGATATTGAGTTTATTTTTTGTCTGTACTTAATTTTTGATATTAAACACTCAGACCCCAGGTGCCCTCCCGTCCCAAAAAATCACGGGCCGCCACTGTACAACATAACAGCATATTGTATAAACATATAAAATGAATATACTGAACTGAATATCAAAATGTAAAAATTACTAAACAGCATACGTATAAATCTAAATTCTACATTGATAATTTACAAATTATAATTTAAAAAATGATTTGTGATGTTTTCGCGGTTGTTACTCGACTTCTCCTGTCAGTAATAATGTTCCCAGATTTACCTCCTAAAAATGCGCTCGCATGGAACAGATATAGCCAAGACACATAAACGTTTTTTTTACTATTTCGTAAATTCTGGGATAGACATCTTTTCTTTGATGCCACCATTTTAGTGGATCTTGTTGTCTATTGATTATCGGTTTATTTAAGTATTTATCAAATTCAATTCTTTTACCTATTCTATGTCGGTCAAAGACGCATAACAGTACTTATTTGTTATTTATATAGTTCTCAAAAATATTCCTTTGGATAATAAAATAAAATATTTAATTTATTAGTTGTCTGTGAGTTACAAAATTCTTACAAATATTTTTATAACACCTTCATGATAATCATAATTGCCATTTAATAATGCTATGAAAATTATGAAATCCTCTAGTTCTAACTACTTTATGTTCGAATGGCATTCTCTTCAATAATTATAAATACCAAATAAATGCATAATTTAGTTTTACATATATTTTGCTTAATTTGTGTACAACAATCTGATAATCTGTCAAATTTGAGTGCATTATAGCTTCAAATAAATTGTTTGTGAAACTTTTTGTATAATTGGTGTGCCCGCAGCCTAAATTATCATCCCGGTTCGTTTGAGCCGACGACGGTGCCGAGTATTACATGTCCTACACTTTCCCTAACAGTATGCTATTACGGATCCACACGGTTCAAATGAGCCGGTTCCGCGACCCGGCTCACAATGAGGAGCTGAACCGAGTGAGCCCGGTCAATGAAATGAATCGTTTTGCCCACCTCTAAAATGTCCATGCTATTGCCTCGAATGCAAACTTGAAACACGGGGGAATTAAAAAAATATTTAGTGGGGAAGTTTTTCTTGTTTTTAATAACTTATATTACTCGGGTATGCTTTACAGATTCTCTGTTTTCCCACAATTGAACATCTAGAGATACTCCTGCTTAAGATTAAAAACAGAGATTTATTAACAACGATGTACAAAGAAACAAGGTTTTATCTAAATCTCCAAATCATATCTTTTGTATAAAAATATGTTTTATTCCTCTTTTTTGGAAGTATCTATATATACTTTTGCCGGCAATCCATTTCGAGGAATTTCACAGACAAAACGGGCTTGATATCAAATATTATATATAGAGAGAATACAAAATACGGAGCAGCATTTCTGTAATCCCGGTAAGTCCTCTCATAATACCGCCAGTATCCTTTTTAAAGTTATCCGGGCATTGTGTGTTGGTACTTCGGTTGAAAATCACGGACTATTGTGTCAATTTACGAAATGAGGGAATCAAATGCATTGAAAGCGGAGATCTCTCGCGGAAAAACCTGCACGGCGAGAGAGCGGTGATGCAGGGGGAGATTTCAGACGACCAGCCTTTCAAATACCGTGTCTGTACGGGTGTGAGTGTAAACGGTTATGCGCGTGCGACGAAGATGATACCAACAAAAACACGAGACCGACGTCTTATATGGAGCAGGAGATAAGGGATCGGATGACCCCTTGGTGAAAATGAAAATAGCGATCTTTTAAAGAATTAGGATCAAGATTGGATCCAAACGTAGTCGATCTGATGTATACGGTTTCTTTTTTATTGTATATTTTATACCGAAAACCAAATTCTTCTAATATATATATATATATATATACAGGGTGTAGATAAAGTCTGGAACAAAATTAATATTTCTGTTATCTTCGGTTTGATGGAAAAACCCTGAAACAGGTCGATTTTGTTTTTATCCCGTGCACTGTATAACATCGTGAATTTAATTCTGTCGTCATCTGGTTGCGCGCGGGCGTGACGTCATTAGTTTTTTCAAATAGTAACCCGCCACATTTATTACTCCTTGTCGTTAGGTATTCCATTGTGCATGCAACGGTATAAAAAGTTTGGTACCTTACATAACAATTTTTTGGAGAAAAATGCTTTCGAATTTCAAAAAATTAAAATTTTATTTCTAATGAAAAACTAATCAAAAATTATTTTAAAAAATCAGATAAATTATAATCCGAGGTTTATCTTGGATTGTCGTCAAACAAGACACCAAAAAAATGTCAACGGAAGTGTTCAAATTGTCCGCCATTGGCCATTTGACACTGGCCGAGACGGACGTACACGCTTTCTACGACACGTCATATTGACAGTTCATTACTTGGTGTTTGAACTTATCCATTCACAATACTTGCTCCATTGGTAGTGTTGAACGTGCATTGCGAAAATGGCGAATTTGAGCGAAAAAGAGCGGATTCAAATTCTCATTATTGTTGGTTGTGGTGATAAAATACGTAGCCATGAAGAATCCTGTCAGTTTTTCAATGCAGAAAATCCAAACCGCGCACCGACTTCGCGGTCAACGGTGAGCAAAATTGTCGCAAAATTTGCTGAAACTGGTAGTGTAAAAGACAGGGCTCGTCAAGGTCGACCAAGAATTGAGGAAGATAGAAGGGTCAATATTCTCTTGAAACTTCAGGACAACCCCCACACTTCAACAAGGAACATTGCCAGGGATCATGCAGTCGATTTTACCACAGTAGCCAAATTGCTGAAGAAGGAAAAACTTCATCCGTACAAAATCAATCGGGTTCAGGAACTGAATGAAGATGACTTCGACCGCCGAATCGAGTTCTGTGAACAAATCATGCTACGGTGCGATTAGAATCCCGGATTTGTCGACAATATGGTTTTTAGTGACGAAGCAACTTTTACCTTGAACGGTGAAGTGAATCGCCACAATTGTAGGTACTGGTCGGGCGAAAATCCTCAATGGGTTCGAGAGGAGCACACCCAACACCGGCAAAAAGTTAATGTATGGGCGGGAATAGTGGGAGATCGCATTGTGGGGCCTTTCTTTCTGGACAGAAATTTAAACGCTGAAACATACTTACATTTCCTAAGATTTACGCTAGTGCCAACATTGGTAGAATTATTTCCGGATGAAAACACCCCCGACAAGCCTCACCCCAGAATCTGGTTTCAACAAGATGAAGCACCTCCACATTTTGGCTGGCGTGTTCGGAGTTACCTCGACGAAATTTTCCCCGGGAGATGGATCGGACGAAGGGGAACAATTGAATGGCCTACCCGTTCGCCAGATCTCACACCACTTGATTTTTTTCTATGGGGTCATGTGAAATCAAAGGTGTACACCAATAAGCCAAATAACTTGGATGATCTGAAACATCGTATCCGCTAGGAAATGCGAAATATTGGTGCAGAGACAATACGACGTGTCGTAGAAAGCGTGTACGTCCGTCTCGGCCAGTGTCAAATGGCCAATGGCGGACAATTTTAACTCTTCCGTTGACATTTTTTTGGTGTCGCGTTTGACAACAATCCAAGATAAACCTCGGATTATAATTTATCTTATTTTTTAAAATAATTTTTGATTAGTTTTTCATTAGAAATAAAATTTTAATTTTTTGAAATTCGAAAGCATTTTTCTCCCAAAAATTGTTATGTAAGGTACCAAACTTTTTATACCGTTGCATGCACAATGGAATACCTAACGACAAGGGGTAATAAATGTGGCGGGTTACCATTTGAAAAAACTAATGACGTCACGCCCGCGCGCAACCAGATGACGACAGAATTAAATTCACTATGTTATAAAGTGCACGGGATAAAAACAAAATCGACCTGTTTCAGGGTTTTTCCATCAAACCGAAGATAACAGAAATATTAATTTTGTTCCAGACTTTATCTACACCCTGTATATATATATGAATATAACTCAAGATTTGTATTATCCTCAAGCAATATTTTTTGAAAATAATAAAAGTGGAAGTATCAGTTCTTGAATATCATGTATCAGCTATTCATGTTAATAACACTACATAGGTAATTTAGAACTTCATTGCCGAGTTTGCGAGCGTGGCCGATAAAAAGGCTGGTCAATAATCTTCAGTTACGTAAAACACCCATTATCATAGATTTATATTCGACTCCTTCCTGAGATATTTCTCATATTTAAATATATGCTTGAGAATTCAGGGAAAGTGACAGTTCCTAGCAAACATTTTAATGATAGGCCTTCAACGGCCAACTGCCCGCTAGCCGATTATGCGGACGGCGCACCTCTAACTGAATTCTATATTGGCCCGCTATCAATAGGAGACTGCGGCCGCTAGCCGGGCCAACGCAGGAATAAGGCCTTTTTTACAGCAATGGCCCATAGTTGATGCGACTACTATTCGCTACAATGCCGATCGATCGCCGCTCACAAAAACAAGCCAAAAATTAATTTTATTTAAAAACATTTATTTTAATATTTCAATTCACAAAACATAACATTTTATTTCGTAAAATGAATTTTAAATCTCTTAAACAGTTCACAAAACGTAACATATTCAATCTTAAAATGAACATTAAATGTAGGCTCTTGAACAATTCACAAAACAACATTTTAATTCATAAAATGAACATTAAATCTCTTGAACAAATAAGGAAAACTTCACAAGGCAATAAATAACGCGATTATAAACTAAATTTCCAATGAATGGGTTTTAATCTTTATTATTGGCTACCTGTTCCTTCCGTCATTTCTGTCAGTCGCAGTCCTCGGCCAGCTTTTGATAATCGTTTCTACTTCCTGTTGAGTAGCGTTTTTACTGAATTTTTTTTTTTACTACCACTGGAAGCAAAAATAAATAATAATTTCATTTATAAAAAGGGTCTACCTACCTATCAACAATGAAGGTTACGTACACTCTTTTTTAAACTGCTGAAAGCTGGTTTGTTATTTTTTCCACACCAGTTATAAGTTTCAACTAAATTCTGTCCTAAAATTTTAGCTAAAAATCGCCTTGTCGTATCCAATACATCTTTCCCGCTAGAGAGCTGGCAAAAAGAAACCTGAAAAGTTATAAAAGTAAGTGATTTGAAATTTCTGAAAATCGACGGTTCTTTGTTCAAGTTGTAGATTATTACTATTATCTAAATTAGTGGGTGTATCACAATTATTAATGATATACCTAATCAGCTTCTACACTTTCTACTGTTTCACCAGTATTCGTTTTGAAATCTGTACATTGCTTCTTGCTAACCAAAGCGTCAATTTCACCCAATTTCAAAGTTTGAGAAGTATCCCTTTTAATTAACTTGTATCTATAACTTCTACGATAATTTTTAAAATGATTGAACCTTGCTGCCATATTAGATGAAAAACGGTTGCAATAAAAAAGAAAACTTCAAGCGGGAAATCCACACTCCCAACAAATGTGAATGAGGTTATGAGTTAAGACGCGTGAGAAACGTTGAACATTTTAAATTAAACGAAAACAGACTCACCTTTTTGGCGCGTTAATGGTTTGAGAATCTCCCAGGTCCATTTTTAAATCAATCAGTTAGCACAATATTCGTGAAATAGCATAAACGCGACGAAAAGCAACACAACACACAATTTATTTGACAACTGCTTATCCATCCAATCGCAGTTGAATATGATACATATGTTTTGCCAACTTTCGGAAGAATTTATACCTATCACTGGAAATAAAAACATTTATATATAAGCAGAAGTAAAAATGAATAGTTTTTGTATGTTCAGTTTATTTATTTACTTATCGAAATTTCACTAGCGTCCGTATTTGTATCATAGAAATGTAGATGAACTTAGGAGTTGCAGGTCACGAGCTCCACTAAAGTATTTTGGCCGCCAGCGGGCCAGTTACGGAGAACTACATCTTTTTACACAGTTTTGCCGGATAATTTTTTACAATGGCCCTTTATTAGCATGCCGTTGCAGTTACTCTCATTTCATATTATTTG
Organism: Amphimallon solstitiale; assembly: GCA_963170755.1. Taxonomy (NCBI): domain Eukaryota; kingdom Metazoa; phylum Arthropoda; class Insecta; order Coleoptera; family Scarabaeidae; genus Amphimallon; species Amphimallon solstitiale. The sequence goes on along the minus strand of OY720678.1, from coordinate 51,861,995 downwards.
TTAAATGTTTTAAAAATTACGTTTCTCAAAAATACTTTGTTTAATATTTTTATCTTACGTATTCTTGCATTATAATTTTGAAAATAAGACTGTGGATGTACTTTTGAAGTTCGTGTAGAAGTGCAATGAAGTAATTACTTACTCATTGCTAATGCTAAAGAATTTACAAGACGATTTCAGTATAAAAAATTTGTCCGTAATTGCGAGGTTCCCCATTTGTACATATTGGAGAAGGATACACGTTCTTTTCCCGAACTATCTTCAAGAGTAAGACTAGGCTATCTGACAGGAAGATAAAAATTCATTCAATGAATTGATAAGTCCTCTTCAATAAAAAAAAAATCAACACACGGCTACCTGGAAGAAAACTGATTTCTGGGACGCGAAAAGCTTTCGTTTTGTTGGTTATAGGTCGAAGAAAGATTATGAAAACAAAATTTGAAATATAAAACTGCAGTAAAGCAGAAACACCGACATTATTATTCAGACTTAACTTCCATAAAGACTTATTTTTGAGGTCATGCGACAATTGGAAGAAGTAGAATGCGTCAGTTATATTAAAAAATAATGGATAGACAGTCAAAGCGCATATAAATACTAAATCAGGACATTCTTCACAATCATAAGAATGAATATAGTTCACTTATATATACAGGGTGAGTCATTAGTAGCCGCTTCTTCGATTGCTCTTTTGTGTTTTAAATAAAAGAAAAAGCAATTAGTAGAAGATCCATGGTTGCTTGTGGCGCATATTGTAAAAATACTTTGAGCTCTGGCGCACTTCCGGTTTCACCGGAAATGCACGGAACTTAAATTTTTTAAGTGACTCACCCTATTTATTTTTGGATTTTCTTGTACTGCTTTAAATTGCCTGTTCAACTGTTTTTTTATTTTTCAAAATTGAGCCAATAGTTTTTGAGTTATTAATTTTTTTTGAAAATATTTGACCAAAACACGTGTTCAGAAAAAAATAATTTTCACATTGTTTTTAAAAGTAAAAACATTGACTTTGGTGGTGCTTGTAGCCAAGAAAATTCTGCATCATTTGGTAAAGTTGCACTCGACAATACCTCAAGAAACTTTGTTTTTTCAAGGCCTACTTCCTGAAATTTTCACATACCAAAAACTTATTTTTTTTAAATCGAAAACCCAGTATTTTATTGAGGCACTTTGTTCCTTTTTTTATTCTCTTTCATTTTTGTTAACAATGTCCTATACCTATCTTTCCTAATTTTTGAGATAATCACTGTAAGATCAATTAGCGGTCAATTAAAGAACTACGGGCGCTGTTCTCTGCACCCAAATATTGGTCCAATAAAGGCTGGAATGCGGCTGACTGTCTGAGTCAACTGTTAAAGAAAGTCGGTATACATTTATGTCAAACTTATAAAAGCATCGCTATTAGTTATCATCCAAATGAATTATTCTTATGAAGAGTTAATAGATATGATTGACATTTTGGGTGAATCTGAAAGAAACTCTTTGCTAGCATCCAGACTTTATGCACAGCGATCGCTGGTAGAAGTCAACCGAAGCCAGAAACCTTCGAAAATATAAAGTGGATGGTTTGAGTGAACAGAAAGCATTGAATATGAAAGAAAGAGCGGAAAAAATAACTGGTGAGGATAAGACGATTATGGTACTTGCGAGTGTAGTTGAACACCCCCATACTAGTACTACGAAAATTAGTCAGCAGTTAGATGTATGTCAAATTTTAGAATCCAAAATAATTAGGAAATACGAAATTCACCCGTAGCATATTCATACACAGGGTTAGATGAAAGAAATTTTCAGAATCGCTTACATTTTTGTCAATTGGCAGCAGATAAATTATCCTGGTTTCTCAATTTTTTGTTGTTTACCAACGAAACCTTCTATTCAAGTGAATACGTTCATCGTCACAATTTCCGTTATTATAACTCATAAAATCCCCCACTTTATCACACCTGTAAACTTTCAAAATCCCTGGTCATTAAAACTGCGGGGAGGAATAGTGGGTAGTTACATAATTGGACCTTATTTCTTTGATGAAAATGTTAATGGAGGAGAGTATCTTCCCTATCTACGAACGGATTTTTGAAGACATCTTCAAATATGTCAGTAAACATAACCTTTATTTTATTTCGATGTTAACCAACAGTGTTAAAAATGAAATACAGCAACTGGACATTGCCTGTATTAAAAAATTGAAATGCGACGCTCTTCATTCTATAAAATTATTACTTTTCGGATAGTTGGATATAACATTTACTTTGTTTGACAGTTGACTAAGGAAGTCGGGCGCCATCCCTGCCTTCCATTGGTTGAACGAATATTTTGGTGCATAGAACAACAGCGCTCGTAGTTCTTTAATTGACCGCTAATTGCTCCTATAGTGATTATCTCAGAAATTACAAACGATAGGTATAGGACATTGTTAACAAAAATAAAATAGAATAAAAAAAGGAACAAAATGCCTCAATAAAATACTGGGTGTTCCATTTAAAAAAGATAAGTTTTTGGTATGTGAAAATTTCAGGAAGTAGGCTTTGAAAAAACAAAGTTTATTGAGGTATTGTCGAGTGCAACTTTACTAAATGATGCAGAATTTTCTTGGCTTCAAACCCCACTAAATTTAATGTTTTTGGTTTTAAAAACAATGTGAAAATGATTTTTTTCTGAACACGTGTTTTGGTCAAATATTTTCAAAAAAAATTAATAACTCAAAAACTATTGGCTCAATTTTGAAAAAGAAAAGAGAGTCGAACAGACAATTTAAAGCAGTACAAGAAAATCCAAAAATATATAGGGTGAGTCATTTAAAAAAATTAAGATTCGTTCATTTCCGGTGAAACCGGAAGTGCGCCAGAGCTTAAAGTATTTTTACAATATGCGCCACAAGCAACCATGGATCTTCCACTAATTGTTTTTTCTTTTATTTAAAACACAAAAGAGCAATCGAAGAAGCGGCTACTAATGACTCACCCTGTAGATATAATATATTTCCAAAAATAATCGTACTTTTTAGTCGGAAGTCATGTCCAAAGTAATAGATAAGTAAGATCAACTTTATACCATGTGTCGACGAGTTCATGTGTTAGCCCGCCATTTATTTAACACCTAAAATAAAACTTTGAAACTTAGACCATATGTTTGAGTGATTGGTGGGCTTATTTATTGGGAGTACCCATTTTTTATAGCATTTCTGGTATAATCGGAAGTGACGTAACTGTCGAATTTTTAAGTATTATATACTGAACATTTGACATCCAGTACAAGTAAACTTTTGACATGTCTGTCGAAGATGGCGGTAAGTATCTATTATGCTTATCCATTAAAGCGAAACTGCTTCGTAACAATTGCCGAACCACAAAAATCACCAAAGTTTGTGTTGGAAACAGTTGCGTAACGTATTTCTCACATTTACAGGCATTGTCGAACGAAACACTTATTTCACATTGAAATTACTAAAGAAAAACAGGATTTTTTTTAAATTTTGAAATACCAGGTACTCGTTTTTACTTTCTTAAGAAGGAAGTATTGCGATGATGAAAATTTTTGACCTCGAGATTTTTGCAGATGTCCACGTTTTGAAGTTCCCTGATACCGAAAAACTGGTTTTTAAAAAATGTCTGTGTGTGTGTGTGACCACGATAGCGGCCAAACCGCTATATGTATCAATTCCAAATTTTATATTTACGAATATAATCTCCCTCTTGAGATATGATTAGATTTTCAGTAAAATCGGTAGACCGGAAGTAGTAGTTTACTTCAGTGAAAAAATCGAATTTTGCCAATTATTCGTCAACTACTAAGTTTAAACAAATTTGTAAAGAATTCATATACACTCAAAATGAAATTTGAGAAGAATTTTATTAAAAAAGTTTTTCGAAATTCCTACCGGAAGTAGGTCTTTTACTCTTATCGAAAATCAGTTTTTTGCGAATATTTCGCAAGTCATGCATTTTAGACAGGTACGTTACTAGTATAAAAGTATTTAGAACTTAATTTTCAATACCTTTTGTGTAAAAAAAATTCAAAATTCGGACCGGAAGTAACACTTTTACTCTTATCGAATAGCGATTTTTGCAAATATTTCGCAATTTATGCATTCTATATATATTTGTCAAGAGTACAAAAGCATTTAGAGTTGGATTTGAAATATTTTTTGTATAAATGAAATTTCAAAATTCGGACCGGAAGTAACACTTTTACTCTTATGGAGTAGCGATTTTTGAAAATATTTCGTAAATTATGCATTCTATATATTTTTGTCAACAGTACAAAAGTATTTAGAGTTGGATTTGAAATACTTTTTGTATAAATGAAATTTCAATATTCGCACCGGAAGTAACACTTTTACTCTTATCGAATAGCGATTTTTGCAGATATTTCGTAAATTATGCATTCTATATATATTTGTCAAGAGTGTAAAAGTATTTAGAGTTGGATTTGGAATATTTTTTGTATAAATGAAAATTCAAAATTCAGACCGGAAGTAATACTTTTACTCTTAGCGAGTAGCATTTTTTTGCAAATATCTCATAAAGTATGTATCCTGTAGAGATTTATAAGAGACTGGAAGTACTTAGAATAGGATTTTGAATAATTTTTGTATAAAGTAATTTTTAAAATTGTATGATTTGAAACGCTCATACGTATAAGAAAGTAGTGTGGTGGCCACACCTCATTTTTTTATTGTGTTAATCGTGACGTACGATCATACGTGATACTAGTTACACTGGTGTTTACCAAATGCAAGTGCTTCATCCGTTTCATAGTGCAAATAATTGTAAGTATGCTTTATTTTTTTATTTGTTCGATTAACCCCTTCTTTATTAAAAAAAGATAATCAATTATACGTAACTGTGTACTTAAGGTACCTACTTATTTGGTAAATAATTACATAAAAATAATGAATGATTCTACAAATGTATGTAGGTTCGTCATAACGTTTTTTTTTTTGTGCCATAAGAGGGGAAAATGTGCGTGTTTCTATAATGGGAATGATGCGTTTCTTGATGACGGACAATATTGCAAAAAAAATTAATTGGGCCGGCAGAGACAAACCTCCATTTTGATAATAATTGTGTAATTGAACAAAAATTATATATTTCAGATGCTATAAAAGTATCATTTGATGGTGATCGTGCCCCAGGGTATGAGGTAAACGACAAATTTATTGCTCAAGCGGTGAAAGACTGGCTGAAGTTATCCAAACAGAGACAGTTAAACAAACGAATAGAAAATTAGTTTTAAAATTAATATTTTATGGAAAAATTTTTAATTTCTACTAGGTTATAGATTGTAGACTGGTGGAATATCTACAGTTGGTATTCGTATTCATTTACAATAAATTATTTTTAGACGTTCGAAAATGTATATTTCGGTGTGTGCCATAAACGTATTACAAATACGTTTAATTATGAGTATTGTGCAACGTATATGTCAATCTTTTATTTTGATGTTTATTATCCCACTGGGTAGTAACGTTCAATTTTAATTTTTGGTATACGTATATTAAACTGTATGTTTTGTGGTCTAATAAACTACAGATAATGAACAAAAGTAGATCGTCTATGAGGCGGACATTTTTCCATTGTAATAACGTTGACTATAGGTATACGTCTATAGCCGTTTAGCTTAGACATAAATTATACGTTTATTCTACTTTTGTGTGTTACTTGGGTATGATAAATAATAAATTTAATAAAAATTGAATTAAAATGAAAATAAAAGTAATAGAATCTACTAAAATGAAAAGTCACAATAATTATTACTATTACTGAATTCATTTTTATAGCATGTTTTATCCTAGTAATCCATTTAATTTAAAATTGAGTTCAAACTATCAGACTTTGTGCCCCCAAGCTATATGATGTACTGAATAGTTTAGGAGTTTAACTAAAATTAAAAAAATAAAATCAATTTTAATTAATTGTTGAAAAATCCATTATGCAGATAAAATATTAATCGCGAAATTTTTTTAATATGTTATTATTGAGTTTACAGTATTTAAGAAAATTTGTATTGTACAATACTACGAGCACTGTACAAATTAATTGTACATTTGTGTTGAATAATAATACTCGACTCCTAGGTACCTCTATAATCTCATGGAAAAACTTATGTTTTTCTGAAACAAAGTACGCATCATTAGAGTTGTGGAAAACAAAAGCGAAGCTCCGCATCGCATTACTTCACGAAAAAGCTCCGACCACGTGACTAATACGGGAAACCTAGAATTCCGGATACCGAATGACTAAAGCCAGTCCGACTCCGGGTTTACTAGTAGTACACATCGTATACATCCTTGGTGCTCTTGTTTGTGGCTCTGAAGAAAATATATTGTAGATTATACTCGCCTAATTATTTAGTGTTTTATCACAGAATGATCATACATAAAACGTAAGTTTTATTAATAATAATTTAATTAAATCTTATAAAATTAAAAATTTTTATTTTAAATACGAGATTTTATTACAATTAGATGTTAAGTTGAAAACGTACAATTAGACGTAAAAGCATATTAAACGGCTTCCTTGCCGGTAAAATTGATATTCCCGTGTGAATACAAAGTTACACTTTTAAATTGACGCACAGCCACCTGCGCCCTATTTCGTAGCACTCCCTCGAAAGCCATTTCAATTCAACAGGTTGGCAAGCATTTATTATTTAACTCCCAATCCTAATCACGAAATCACCTGTTACATGATCTCTCGGAATCGTTGAGTACATTTATCTCATAAATACAATTCGTACTTCTTTGTGGAGTAAATTATTTACGATCAATACGTTTAATATTTTAAGAATTTGTACAGCAAGACGAACCAGTGATTAAGTAAAACGCTTTAATAAGAAGAAAAGTTGTTTTAAATGAATAACTTGTTAATAATAGTTAAAATCATTGTTCAAGCAAATAATTATTATTTATCATTTAATCAAATCAATACTTTTTATAAAATTTGCTTAGAAATTGGCGTTTTCAAAAATTATTAATTAGCGTTAGTTCAATATTCTAACAGTAAATAAGATTTAAATGATATTTTAAAATGTGGTCAGTTTTAGCGCACTAAACTTTCTCAAAGATAAATTTTTTTGCAAAAATTAAATTTTGCCATACCTGAACGCTCTTGGAGTGAAATCTTTTAAGATTTAAACCAGAAAAGCAGTAGAATATGTTAATTATTCATTTCGTTTGTTTGTTATTTATTAAAAATCCCAAGATTTTATACATTATAAGTCATCTCCGCGGGTAATGCCGATTACGCTTTTACGCTGTATATTATTGCAATTTTGTATTCCCTGTATAATTCTAAGTCAAAAAGTAATAAGATAGTATAGGCCTAAAATCTAAAGTTTTAGACGTATTCCCATTATTCTGAAAAATTCAATGTTTCTATAAAATTATATTTCTTGAAAACGACGTTTTAGATGGACATAATTTTTTGCAGTATTGTTTACAATAAGAGGTCCTAATAGAAACATGTTTTATTTTTTTTTACAGTTATTAACTGCATGTACAGAAAACCCCCAATATGTCAGTTCATTTTTGAATTGTTTAATAAATTTCATGTCAGAAACATGTAAGACGTTAATATTTTAAATGTGACTATTACTGAGCTACTGTCGTTTTTTGTTATAATTTCGTTAATTTTTGTATGTAAGTCAATTTTTTCAAATGGAACACCCTGTATATCAGTTCATTTTTGAATTTCTTATTAAATTTCACATCAAAAACATGTAAGAGGTTAATACTTTAAAAGTGACTGTTACTGAGCTATTGTCGCTTTTTGATATAATTTTGTCAGTTTTACGGTTTTAATTAATATAGTATAGTACTGACAAAATTATATCAAAAACACATTTAAAGTATTAACGTCTTACATGTTTTTGATGAGAAATTTAATCAGAAATTCAAAAATGAAATAATATATAGGATGTTCCATTTGAAAAAATTGACTTTTTGCAAAAACTGACAAAAGCATATCAAAAAACGACAATAATTCCGTAATAGTCAGTTTTGAAGTATTATCGTCTTACATGTTTTTCATGTGAAATTCTACAGGCAATTCAAAAATGAACTAATATACAGGGTGTTCCATTTGAGAAAATTGTCTTTGGTACAAAAACGTGTGATGTAATTTTAATCCACTTTTCTGCACATACAGTTAATAACTGTAAAAAAATAAAACATGTTTCTATTAGGACCTCTTAATGTAAACAATACTGCAAAAAATTGTGTTCATCTAAAACGTCGTTTTCGAGAAATATAAATTTATAAAAATATTGAATTTTACAGAAAAATGGGGATAAGTCGAAAACTTTAGACTTTAGGCCTATACTTTCTTCTTATTTTTTGACTAAAAATTATACTGGGAATACAAAAATCCAATAATATATAGGGTGTTTCATTTAAAAAACCATAACTATGGTTAGCCAGCAAGTTATGGAAAACTCTGTATAATACAAAATATTTGTAAAATGTGCTCCTACTAAGCAGCTGCCACAAGAAGAAACCCGCTTCGAAATATCTTTTCTCATAAAGGCATAATCGGCCTTACCCGCGGAGATGACTCACCCTGTATATATATTTTTTAGTATATTGCAGAAATTAGTGCAACTACTGTAACGTTTATTACCGATTTGTATCTACTAATATTATTGAAATTGTAGCACTTTTCCTAAAGAATATTATACCAAGTGAAATTTACTTAGACATTGTCGTTTTCTAAAATCATTAATTATTTATAAGTTCAATATTCTGAAAATAAATAAGATTTAAATGACATTTTAAAATGTGGTCAGTTTTAGCTTACTAAACTTTCTCAAGCCAAAAAACCAGTATAATATGTTAACTATTTCTTTCGTTTGTTTCTTATTTATTAAAAAACTGAAGATTTTATATCTACTTTTTTTAATATATTGAAGAAATTAGTGCAACTGCTATAACGCCTATTTCGGAATTGTATCTATTAATATTATTACTTTTCTTAAAGAAAACAAAGCATTAAATTAAACGCATTGCCCGTTAATGTATTAAAACCATTAATATTAACATAGATCATGAATAAGTTTACGAAATACAAACAATATCAAAATGCGAGTGTTATGATATTCCATAACAAATAAAACATTTTATTCAATTATGTTTTGTTATTATATGGAAACTAACTGTTCTCTTCGAGCTTGAATCACCTCTTGCATTCGCTTACAGCCTCTTTACAATTTTCTGTAAAACGCGAGCACTGTCATGATACCTTTATATTGTCCGATTTCCAAAACTTTTGACATACCCCTGTATATACGTCTATTTCATTGTTCTAAGCGAATATTTTATTTAGAACTCTTCTCGAACTCTGTTTTACACAGACGTTAGACACTGAAGAGCGAGAAAGATAGTTTAATGATAAACCCAAATCATGCTAATCGATACGAAGGAACCATGTGCTCTGTGAGTGCACCATCTTCATTGAGACAGTCTACAATACGCCCCTGAAAAGAAAGTTGATAACTTTGACAGTTGACATTCCTTCGGAAGTCTGCTATCGTTCATAGCTTCACGTATATTATTTGTGTCAGTTAGTAATTTCAGTCAATTTTCTGTTTCAATTTCAAGTACTTTTTTGTCGTAAACCAGACATTTGTACATGTAGTGACGAATTTCTCTTACAACTAAAGTTGTAGCTGTTTGATGTGTTCAAATTGTTTAACACACTACAACTTCGATATTTTGATGCAATTGCTGGTTTATGAACTTTTAAGCTTGTCGCCCAATGCATTTTCAAATGTTACCTAGTGAAAATTACATATTTTTAAACAAAAAAATATTGTAAGTAACTTTATCACTTAATTTAAGGCATGCCTATGTGTAATGCAAGTCATGGCAACTCATATTTTTAAATTCATACATACATAAATAACATTTACACATTGAACACAGAAGGAATAAAGTATGTATTCTTAAATCCTAAACATTTAGACGTTACATTGGCGTATAAACATACATTTATTTATTATTAAATTCAGGAAATGATAGGCTTAACTGACACGCGTTTGAAATTTCGAAGCAAAAATTAAATTCTCAGAGTAAAGTGATATCTTTGCTGATTTAAAAAGAGTTCCCATCATCCATCGCCAATCGTAACTTTATAGAATTTTTTTAAATATTAGTCAATCTTCTATGAAGTGTCACCATATCTCTGAAACAGCTGGAAATGAGGTAATACACAAATAGTTGCTAATTAAATAAAGTCTTAATGGTGTAAATACAAGTTTATGTGAGTTTGGCATTCTCCAACATTTTGTATCAATGAAAATATTTTTACATTGTTCAGCTTATGATTAAAAATTTTTCGCTATCTGTTTAATTAGATATTAATACGTAAGGATTATTATTTGATTTCCTGTAATCACTTTGAGGCTGTTTTGAACCACATTTTGAATTGCGGTTGCTTACTAAATAACTTTTACAAATTAGTAAATATGAAGAACACCAAATTCTTTCATTATATTCTTGGGTTTCATTTTCAGTCTTAAAGCTTGTTCCATCATTACAACGTCAATGATTTTACAAATTAATAATTACGATGAATACTATTACGAGTTATAAATTGAACCGAATTAACTAATTACTTTGTAAGTGAACTTATGAAGCAGTATTATCATTTCCAATTGTATATTATTCTTCTCTTAACTGAATGCTACATTAATATGTATAGAATATCATTTTATCAGATAGTGAACATCTTGCGTTGAAAACGCATATCCTAAGCTTGTCAAGTTTTCACATTTTTTTGAATTTATATTTTTAGTTGAAGCTGAACAATCCCCAATGCAAATTAGGAGGCGTACATACACAAAAGGATAATTTACATTTTATTATTCTAATTTAGATTATTGAACAGAACGTCTTTCAAAATTCAAACTCAATAAACAATAATTGTATTTTATATGCTAAAAGAAGAGGAAAGGAAATACTATAACGGTAATTTTATTCCAGAAACTTGTTAAAATTCAAACCACGCGCCTCCGATCACTACTTACGCCACCCCTTGATGTAGCGTTTTAAGCCACCACAACTTTCTAAATACAGCTATTCGTGTTCATTGGTTTGTTACACTTATATTAAGTTAAAGAAATTAATAATAGATAGTAGGTATTGCTGTGTTCATCGGTACATTCAATACAGGTATTTTTAAGGTCAATTAACAAGAAACAATAAACTTGGCATGTATTTACCATCAAGCATTTTATTTCATCTTCCATTAAACATATTATGAACAGCAGCATTAAATTTAAATGATGCCAGTCATGAAGTCCATATTTTCTAAAAAGCAATCTAGATTTGGGGGCATAAAGTGGACATTAGGTTTCTGGCATGTTTTAGTTACAATTTTTGAACTGGCTGCAGCATTTTATTCTTATATTTAACGTTAATAGCTCAAAAACATGCGACAGTTTCATAACTGTAATAAGATTCCAGGGCCCAATTTAGGCTGTAGTGTTATTAAAGAAGACGAATCTACATAAATAAAAATAAAATGCTCTTCGTTGGTATCATTTTAAAACGGCTGGACCGATTTGGCTACTTTTTTTTTAAAGTTGGTAGTAGTTCGAATATGATTTTTAGCGAAAGAAAAATTGAAAACGTTGCCCGGAAACATGGATAATTGGGGAAAAACTAGAAGTGCTCTTTTCTCAAAACCATAACTACCGATTCGAAAGATGAATATGCGTAATTATTTTCTTGTTTTGTTCGTTATGGTCCTGGAAAAGTTTTCAGGAAAATAAAATCGAGAAAAAGAAAAGTCGGAAAATTCGGACACCTACAAAAATTATAATTTTTGTATGTACTCTCGATCATAACTGACGATAGGAACGACATATCGATGGATTTTTGACAAAACATCGTAAGCGACAAATTTGCCGAAAATGGAACTTGGCTACCAAACTGTTGCTTACGATGTTTTACATGTGATTCCGCATAAGATTTACACCTATCTTTGTTCTAAAAGTGGTCGAAATCGTTATCGTAAGCGCCGATTGTAACCCCATCAAAAGCCCAGTTACTGTTATTTTATCGTAAACGCCGTTCTGTTACTTACAAATAATCGTAAACGCCAAAAAATTTTGCCGGTTACGATACTGTTTCTGTCGTTTACGATAATATTTTGTTCCCATTATGACTGAATAGCAACTCAAAAACAAAGAGTGCAGTGCAGTCGTGAACTTGTCTGCGAGGGAAAATGATTATTAGTTAACCTAAAAAGTGCATGGTGTCACGCTGCGAATTGTTTAGGCAATTTCTTGACTTTTAAACAAATCGGGTGATTATTTTCATTTATAATTGTTGTGATTCGTTGCAAATAATCAAGCTTCTGGTAAGTTATGCACTTCAGTTTTTACTTTTGTTCTATTATTGTTGTTTCATCTTTACAGATGGATGTTTCAAGGGGACAACGTATAGCTTTAATGGCAATTAATAAGCAAAATGAAAGTTTACCGGAGAGTAATAAGATAGATAATATTTTGGTTTTACAGACAGTAAGTAATTCGGTAAACTGTTCCGAAATACTTACAAATACACAAGATGAATATAGTTTTCAAAATACGTCTACTATTTCAAAAACGGAAAAGCAATGTGGAGTACCACAAAGTTCATTAGACGCTTCATTGTTTGATATTAATAATATTCCAGTAATAATTGTTGAAGAAAATAAAGAACATGATCTAGGAGCAGTAATTCTTACTGAAACACTAGATCAATCATATTTGGATAACAGTGATATAAGGGAAGTAACCTCGGAAGAAAATCTAAATGCGACTAAAAGTACCATTGTTGAAAATGATATAATACATAACAAACTCGTTAATTATTCATCTAGTTCAGAATCTGAAAATCATAATGACAGAGAAAACAGTCTTCTTAAAAAGAAGAAATTGAAAAGATTTGATTCCGATTATTCGTTTTACGAGGAAAAAGATTCTGACTTTTTTTATTCGAGTTCAGACTCAGAGCAAATGATCGAAAATAGTACAAATACAGTAGGAGAGTCTGGTTTGAAAAAAACTAAAAAAGTGTCAAAGAAGAAAATTAAGAAAAGTGAAAAAACATTGGGTATTTTAAAAACAGTTCAAGAAAATCCATGCAAAAGCAAGCGTTGTCAAAATGCTTGTGCAAAAAAATTCACAGAGCAAGAGCGACACGATATTTTTGATTACTATTGGGGACTAGGCACTCATCAGAGACAGAGAGATTGGCTTTTGTCGTGTATTAAAGAAATAGACGTAAAACGAAGACGAATAAATACGGAAAACAGCAGAAGGAACCGAACTTTTAAATACTTTATTACATGGAATGGTAAAGAAAATGAAGTTTGTCAGCAATTTATTCTAAAAACACTTTGCATCTCACAAATGACTTTGAGGTATACAAAGAATAATGCAGGAGACAACATTTTTGCTAAATTAGATCAAAGAGGCAAACATGATCCTCCACACAAAACAAGCATTGAAGATAAAAACCGTGTTCATCAGTTTATCAAAAAACTACCTGCTGTTCCATCCCACTACTGCAGAGCGAGCACGACAAAAAAATACTTACCGAGTGAATTACGAAATGTATCGTTCTTATATAGAATTTTTGTGAGAGATCAATTAGAGTTCCATAAAATAAAGACCAAGGTATCCCTGAAAGTTTTCCGGCACATTTTTAATAACGATTTCAATATTGGCTTTCACCTTCCAAAAAAGGACAAATGTACTATTTGTGAATCTAGAAAGGATGAAGAAATAAAGTTCACTCAAATAGAAGAAATTACATATCAAAACCATATGAGAGACAAAGAAGAATGCAAACGGCTATTCCTCTCCGATCAAAATATTGCAAAAGAAGATAACAGTTTTGTATGCGCGAGTTTTGATCTCCAAAAGGTGCTCAACACTCCTCATGGAGACAACATGCTCCTCTATTATTCCCGCAAATACGCTTTCTATAATGAAACAGTTTACGAAAGTGGGACAAGAAATGTATATTGCTACCTGTGGGGTGAGACAGACGGCAATCGTGGCACAAATGAGATCTCTACCATTATTTATAAGTATTTAGAGGAAGTGGATGACCGTGTAAATGTAAAAACTGTATCACTGTATTGTGACAGCTGCGCTGGACAGAACAAAAACAGAGCAATGCTGGCAATGCTACACACATTTTTGAAGAAATCTAAAAATATTCACAATATTAAAATAACGTTTCTTCTTTCTGGTCACACATATATGCCCGTGGACGCAGTCCACGCTACAATTGAAAGATTTATTCGAAAAAGAGTGGTTTGGGCGCCATCGGAGTGGTCAACAATAATACGCAATGCTAGGATAAATCCTAAACCTTTTCACGTTGTAAATATGAAATATTCAGACTTCCTGTCTTGGAAAACGATGACACAAAGTGTGTTACCTAGCACTGTTAATAAAACTAAAGAGGGAAGAACTTTTCAAATAAGTAAACTGAGAACTGCCTTTTTAAAAAAAGGCGAGGACATGATAAAGATTAGATATTCCTATTCTAACTCAGCCGAGGAACTGATGTTGCCCGTGTTTTGTGGATTGGCAAAAGGTTTGTAAACTAAATTTTAATTTTTAATGCTTTATAAAGAAATTTACCTAACTGTAACTGTTTTGGTTGCAGGTAGGAGATCGAAAACTGTTGTAACAAGAGAGCCAGAAATTCTATATCAAAGCCCTTTGGAAATTTCCTCTTTGAAATTTGCAGATCTTATGGAACTATGCAATAAACATGTCATACCACAACAATTTGTTAATGAATATAGAAAGTTTGAAGGGAATAGTAACGTTCAGGATACATTAGCTGAAACAGATGCGGAAGACCAACAGAGTGATAGAGAACTTTCTTAATTATTTTATTGTGGTTCAATTAATGACAATTCTGAGTAAAAATTTTGTTTCGAATAAAGTCGGTTAAGCTTTGTTTTTGTTGCAATACCAGACCTGTTACTCACAAAATATCGTATGTATATCTTAAGCGACAGATCCAGAAAAAATAAAATTTCAACTGGTTTTGACAAACTATCGTATGCAACAATATTCAATGAAAATATAAAATTTTACTCAATTTTATTTTCATTAACGATTTTTTGACAAATAAATTTGCGTCCTACAAATTTTCACTGTTCTCGAGTTGAAAATAAAATTGCTGTAAGAAAAAAACGCATCCTGTAAAATTTGACTTTTGTTGCTTACGATGTTTTGTCAAAAATCCATCGATATTTGCTTGATTCTTTGTTTTATTCGTTATGCGTCCGGGATGAAAATAAACCAATTGAATGTTTTCAACTGAAAAAAAATCTGGAAGGTCAGGTGAGAAATCCGGTAAAACTCACTCGAACCTAAATTGATGTGTCTGTTAGTAATCGTGTAACTTCTGAACGACTTGACCAATTGAGGTCATATTTACGCAATATAGCCCGTTTTGTCAAGACGACTGTTCATAGCTATGCTAGGATCCGACAGGGGGCGCTGTAGTCATGATATTAAGAAATTCTGTATTTATAGACCAAATAACTCATACTCATAATATACAGGGTGAGTTTTTTTTTTCATTATTTGTATAGGGATCTCGAAAACCATAAGAGATACGCATTAGGTTAAATGGAGAAAGATTTGCATCTTTATAGGCCTAATCCAGATACGCTTTGTCAATTTAAGAAAATGCATGGTTTACTAGATATTTGCAAAAAATAGAAATTATCCAAAACCTTTTCAGTGCTATAAGTCTTCTATTAATTCGCCTTAAGCTTTTTCGAATTAAAATAATTTTGAATTTTTGGTTCTACCGGTTACACAGGAAATGGATATCAACTTCCTTATTTTAAATGGAATACCCCATTTTTTATGATTGATTCGTATTTCCAACTTAATTTTAAGGATAGTTTGTCTAATAAACTTTGACTCTAAAATTAGCCATTTTTGAAGTACTTCAATTTTTGTAAAAAAAACTGACGGCTTCTGACTATTACTCATAACAACATTCCCAATAATAGAATGCATGCACATATTTAAAACTTTAGGTAATCATTTTGGAAAGTATACTGCTTCAAATGCGGTATTATAAACTTTTCAAAATAATACAGGGTGATCAGAAAACCATGTTAAACATTTTATTTAGAAAACATCAATATCATGTTATTTTTAAATAGCAACCTACATTTTTTTCATTGGATTGCACGTTCAAAATTAGGGGTAGTATGTATTTACTTCTCTATAACTAAACGTCTTAGTTTCAGAGTTATTTTGGAAAATGTATCAATTCCTTTAAAGTTTTATTTTGTATAATCAGTTATTATATGGAAATTCATGTGAATAAATAAAAACAAGTTGCAATCATATTACCTGTCATCAGTAAGGTATTTACTAGTGCTATTCAGCGTTGTCTTTGTCTTCCGTTTCTGAACACTTGAATAATAATAATAATAATGTTGCGATCTGGATTTAATAACAAAGATTTTTTAAATCTAATAATAACTTATGGTGAATGTAATAGTGTAATCGACAGGACATGTGGTGTTTATGCAGAGAAATATCCAAATCGATCAAGACCTACCAAGAGTATAAGCGATCTTTTAAAAAATTGCATTTCCTTCGGATCATTCTTGCCGAAAACAACCAAAAGAAAACCTTTTGTTGATAATGAAAATGTGGGGGTAACAGCACTTGCTTACTTTACAGCACATCCTAGTAATTCTCTAAAGGATGCAGATGCTGAAATAGGTGCATTCAGAATGATCATACATCGAATTTTGAACAAGAACAACTGGCATGCTTACAAATTTCATCCTGTTCAACATATTAGTGAAGCTGATTTTGTAACAAGAGCCACAGTATTGTGAGTGGTTTTTAATGAAATCACAAGAAGACGATAATTTCACAAAAAATCTTATATAGACAGATGAAGCAAAGCTTTGTAGAAATGGAATATCTAATCGACACAATAGGCATTTTGTGCTATTAAACATGACAAAATATTTGCTTTGGATTTTTATGAAGAAAATTTAAATAGTGAGCGACATCTTAAGAAACGTCATAAATTTAAATACACTAGCCGCAGAAGAAGCTTGTAGTGTATGGTTTCATATGAATGGTGCACCAGCACATAGTACGAGAGCTGTTGGAGAAGTACTAGACAACATATTTTATGATAGGTGGATCAGAAATAAAGAACCTTATAGGTTTCCACCGCGATGACCCGATTTAACGCCCCTAGATTATTTTATTTGGGGCTATGTTAAAGATAAAGTATACAGTATACCTGCTACCACGAAAGAAGATATGATGGCCAGAGTGTGAGGCGCGTTCAATAATCTAGACGGTAGGGGAAACCGGGGCAAGTTGCAACAGGGGCAGATTGCAACAGCGCATATAAAATTTATACTCGAAGCGATACAAGTACTGCCATCTGCACAACAAACGTCTAACTTTGTAACTTTCAACACCTTTAAGCCTTTCCAGCGTATTAGCTGCAGTGTAGGCGTGGGAGCTGTTTGTCTTTTGAAGCGACTAGAAGTAATTTCACATTAATCTCACATTATATCAATTCACAGGGGTTACAATTCTTCCAGTACATTTAGTTTATGAAAACATTGAAGACTGGCTATCTGTGTCCACATATAAATAGAAAAATACGCAGTAGATTTACCAAGGTAAGAGATTTTGTGGTTATAAAACTAAAAAGCATGGTGGGGCACGTTGAAACAAAGTGTTGCAACGTACCCCTTACAAAGTTTTTGACGGTTTTTAACAATTTTAAATCTTTCCTTCTTCCTGTAGATGCGACAGTATAAAAAAAAGACCAACAGAGGGCAAACTTCTGAAGATATAATTGAAAGAGCTGTAAAAGCAGTTGTAGACCACGAGGGTGATAAAAACTTTACGGTTAGAAAAGTTGCTAGCGATTTCAGTTTGCACTACTCAACGCTCTCAAGGTACGTGAAAAAATTTAGAGATGCCACATCAGCGGGAAATCAGCAAATTCATTATGGCTATTCAAAGCCAAAACAAGTGTTCACATCCGAACAAGGAAAGAAATTAGCGACTTATATTAGGCGATCAAGCGAGATTATGTTTTGTCTTACTCCCCTAGACGTTCGGAAAATTGCATTTCAATGTGCTGTTTTCCATCAAATATCGACACCAGACTCTTGGCTTGAAAATAAAAAGGCAGGAGCAGATTGGTTTTCTAACTTTCTGCAGCGGAATAATCAGCTATCAATACGGCAGCCCGAGGCGACAAGTCTAGCCAGATGCACCAGTTTCAACAAGGAAAACGTTGCTAAATTTTTTGAGAAACTTTCTGACGTCTATGAACGATTCACTTTAGAGCCCCACCGGATTTGGAATATGGACGAGACCGGTGTGAATACAGTCTTACGTCCTAACAAAATAGTAGCGAAGAAAGGCACAAAACAGGTTGGAACTGTTACGTCAGCAGAAATAGGTGAACAAGTTACAGTAGCTGCAGCAGTAAGTGCTCAAGGGTCTACCATACCACCAATGATTCTGTTTCCGCGAAAAATATATCGTGAACACTTTATAAGAGATGGACCGCCAGGATGTATTGGAACGGCGAATGGGTCCGGATGGATGAACGAAGAAACTTTCGTTATGTTCATCAACCACTTTATAAAATACAGTCAGCCATCTCTAGAGAAACCAGTGATGCTCCTGTTAGATAACCATTCTTCACACCTCAGTATTAGAGTGATAGACATATGTAAAAAGAACGGCGGTGATGCTTTCATTCCCACCACACTGTTCACACCGGTTACAACCCCTAGATTTATCCGTTTTTGGACCTTTCAAAAGACTTTGCAGTTCTGGAATAAATAGCTGGTTAAAAAATAATCCCGGAAAGACATTAACCATATATGATCTACCAAAAATTATTAATGAGGCACATCTAAGAGCAATGACGCCGGCTAATATAGTGTCCGGATTCACTTCCGCTGGGATTTCACCATTGAATCCCGATATATTTAGTGACAGATCGACCAAATCCTTTTGCTGAAAATCGGGAAGCAACAGACAATATGATAAATGAAGACTTACTAGATGTCCAGGTGAACCCATCTACCAGTCAACAAGACCAGGAGACAAATAATGAACATTATTCTCCTAATATTATTCGCTCTAATGTTGTTGATGATCCACTAGAGGGCACATCCAAGCAGCAATTCTCCTCTGAGCTCTTACGACCCTTCCCTAAGGCTCTACCTAGAAAAGCGAGCAGCAGCGGAAGACGAAGAAGAAACAGTGCCATTTTAACTGACACGCCGGAAAAAAGTCTCTTAGAAACAGAGAAATACAAAGCTGATGAGAAAAAGCGGAAAGTTGTCACAAAGAATTTGGTTCCCAAGAAGCAATCAACTCGCAAGAAGCAGAAGAAGAGAGAAAGTTCATCTGATGAAGTAGATGAAACATTTTGTCTTGTGTGCCAAAGAAAATACCACAAAAATGAAGAATGGGTACAATGTAGACAATGTAAAATGTGGGCACACTGGGGATGTGCAAAGGAGGATCCGTTATACGTATGTACAAACTGTAATAGTGACGATAGTGCGTCAGAATAACTTGTTGCAATTTACCCCAGCCCGTGTTGAAATTTGCCCCAAGGATGGGGTAGATTACAACAGCGTTACCTACTTTGTTTCTTTTGTTATAATTCATGAAGATAAGTTGTTTTTGTTTTTAGATTTCTTATGTATGTTCCTTAAAGTTCAATAAACGTATCCTGACTGAAAGTTGATTTACCTATTACATTTAGATACTCGAAAAAAATATATAATTGAAATGTGTTGCAACCTGCCCCGGTCTCCCCTACCATGATTCAGCGTGCCACGCGTACGAACATTTTAAAAAGAGTAAAAAGTGTTTAGAAAGAGGTGGTGATGTATTTGAAAACTTTATTTAAGATTATTAGAAACTATTATTAAGACTACTTCTTCTCGATAATGTGTAGTTTTTATTTAAATGTTTTAGAACATTATTAAACGATGACTTGTTTTGTTTTCATTAATTTACATAAGTTTCCATAGCCTAACTGATTATACAAAATAAAACTTTAAAGGAATTGATACAATTTTCATAATAACTCTGAAACTAAGACGTTTAGTTATAAGGAGGTAAATACATACTGCCCCTAATTTTGAACGTGCAATCCAATGAAGTTGAAAAAAATGTAAGATATTGATATATTTCTATATTGTTCTAACGAAATCTCGTCGTGAATATATCCTGTATTGTCACTGAAGTTCGCTAAACAGTTTTAGAGTAATTCTCCGAATAAAAAGCTCCTCACGTAACACATACGTTTTATTTGCTTTGACTGGAACATACTTTCGCCTAATTGGAAATATTGTTATATCCTAATTATCTATCAATACTCCATCGAACAGCTTCCGTTGTAATTAAAGGCAGGAAATATAATTAAAGAAGACTTCTCATACTACAATATTCTAAACAACACATATCTAATTGACGTTTGGACATATTTGTTGTTGTTTTTTCTGCTACATTATGTTATATTACACTCCTTGCTTTTTCAAAATCTCTGAAAGTGGAGTGAATTACATTATTTATTATTAATTTACATTTTTTTATTATAGAAATAAATATTATAAATGTTATATTATTATTGTAGTATAATTAAACTATTAATTATTAAAGGTAGGACTTACAAATAAAAAATTGAGCAAAAATCAATCTCGACTGAACAGAAGGACCATATTTGAAGTTCTAAACTTACAAAATATATAAATTTACATTTAAACAATAACGCTGCCCTACAATGAAAATGTATAGGGTTCGAAAATAGGTTATTCTTACGTATTCTTACCTACTGAATTCAAAATCGCCATAAAAAATGGGGTGTGACTACTATACTGCCCTACTAAGACAACTTGTCCTAACTGCTAAAACGCAGTTCTGAGATACTGCGCATTTTGTTGCTATGGTATGCACTTTTTTTCTTCTTTCGCTTTAAAAAGTTGCGTTCCTTCAAATATGTTCAAAATTAAGAACTATAAAGTTATTATATTATAAAAACTTGTATTTGTGATTACCGGAAAAGATATTTGTAGATAGGACATTTTAAACTAAAAATAAAACATACATTCCTAAGACCAAATGACCTAAGTAATAGCAAACCTAACAAAACATAATAACATTAACAATAATAATTCTAACAAAATATAATATCGTTATGTTCGTAGTGATTTTATAACTCTTCGCTATAATCACTGCCCTCGGAAACAGGAAGATTTTCCCAAAATAAAAGTCTGTTTGGAGGTATGTGGTTTTTTAATTTACTTATTAAATTGTTTTTTCTGTCTAAAGTGATCCCTTTGAGAAAATCTCTTTGCTTAGGTTGACTTAATTCATAATTTACATACTTTGCAAGGAATATATCATTCATTGGTTTAAGTATATCAGAATATTTGTTTTTGTAAAAAAAAAATTTGGAACCCCTTTCAAAATTGATTTGACAAATATCTTTCAGGTAAATACGCTCACGAAGCTTTTGCAATTTTTGCTTTGACGTATAATCTGTAAAAGTGAAGAAATTATTTAGTCCCATTTCCAAGACATTAACTTTTCGCGAATTTGCATTCTGAACCGAGTCTTTAAAATCTGCAAAATCATACACCTTCTTTTTTTTCTTAAGAGACAGTTCCACCTGATGGTGGAATGAATCCGCAGACATGAAAGTATGACCCGGTTCAAAATATTTCAACGCTAGTTTTTCTAACGCTACTTCATTACTATTTAAAATATATATACAAAAAGATATAAGAGTCCAATTCTTGTTCTGGCTAGCACAATTGTCCAACCATATCACCATTGTTTTTACATCTCTGTTAGCCAGAAGAAAAGCATAAAATGTTGAAATTATGTCGTGCATTGATCGTCCCGCGATGCCCTCATGCCAAATAACAGCCCATGGGTTACAGTCACTCTTGGCACCGACAGGAACGAAACTCTCGTTGAAAACAATGATTCGTGGTGTGAAAATAATTTCCTTAAAAGTATCTAACCGTGGTAGCATTATAACCTAAAAATGTTTTTTAAATCATGGTACGAATTTTAACACAGTAAGTATATTATTATATATATTACCTTCTGCAGGTCTGCAGATACAATCAGTTCTTCAGAGTCTCTAAGCTTTGTCGAGTCCTTCTTGTATTCCTCCCTGGCTTCAGTTGCTTTTGCTTTATGTTGTACGTATTTTCTACATATATCACATACTGGGCCATTTTCATGACAGGATCTTGATTCTTTGTGAATACGGTATTCCTCGCAATTCCAGCATTCTTCGTTGCCCAGATTTGCGAAAGATATGTTCATATCAGCAACTACTTTTCTATATAACTCATAAGAAAAGTTTGCACCATACTTATTTTTGAAATTTTCGTACATATATGTAATTCAAATGTCGCTTGGTAAGTATTTTCTATGTGGGGCATGCTCTCTTCGGTAGTGAGAAATTGTTGGCCCAAAAGAATTAATATGTTCAATTATTCTTGTTGTATCAATTTTCTTCGAGGATGGGTGACCTCTTCTATCAGGTTTAGGTTTTAATTCAGACGGATTTATACTTCTCACTCTTTTTAAAATGCGATCATTTTCTTTTTTAAAACCTAGTGTTGCCAATAAAAATACCTTGCAAACATTTGCAGCTTCACCTTGTTCATTATTTAAAGAATAGGTGTATGTGTAAGTCCTCTTCCTATCATTATCTTTAGATGTATGCCTTTTTTTTAAGGATTTCTTGATACAACTGTTTAAAAACATATTTTGTTCATTTTTGGACATTTGCCAAAATTGCTGATTAATACTTAATTGCCTCGCATGTTTAATTTTTGTAAAACATTTCATTTGGCAATTACATGCTCTTTGAACAAAATGCTCTTTTTTGTATTTCTCTCGTTTCTAGTTTTTTCTTTGAATAGGACCTTCATCATATTTTTTTCTTTTTCTTAAAGACCCATCTTTTTTGTACAGTTTCGCATCAGATATATTCATTACCTCAGTTATCATTTCTGTGAGAATGCTTGAAATATATTCTTCAGCGAAAGTTGTTTCCTCATTATTTATTATTGTAGATGACCGAAAACAATTAGGAGTATTATCATTATCGTTGTCATCTTGTCCAACTGATTGTAAAACGATATTTTGAAGAATGTTGATTTTTGTTGTACTACTGTCAATATCATCCTTTTTCTTTTTAGGCGAGGGAGCAATTTCTGTATCGCTACAACTACGAGTGGACGACTCAGATCCAGATAAATCATCTGGAGAATAGTCTGGGTCACTTTCCCTTGTTTTAGTGCCATTTTGTGCTATCCGAGAGGAACATATCTTATTTTGAAGCTGCTTATTTAACGCTATTGTCAACATACGTTTTGTTCTGCTACTATAACCCGAGTTCGACATCTATAAAATAGAAGAAAAAAACAACAGAATGATTAGGTACTAAACTCTTTAAACGGTAGGTACCTATCGTATTTTACTTTAGCGTTTAATATATAACTAAATCAACCCACAATTAGTAAAATTCTTACCTTCAACTGCACTGCAGTGAAACCCACGTGAAACCACACCACTAAACATAAGTTTGAGGTTAGTCAATTTGGCGGGATGTGGGTCCGTTCTCTGTTAAAACACACGTCATGCTAACATTATTTGTCCTATCTGATGCAGTTAGGACCATAAAGTTGGACGGGGCCAATATAAACTTTACCTTTACTAAAGCAATATGTCCTATATGTAAAGATAGGACGATTTTAACTAGTAAAAGCTACATAAGACGATTTCATTTAGGAAAGCTAGCAGTTTAGCAGTTAGGACAAAGTAAATAATAACTTTCTTTTAATACTATGAATAAGATAGGACAATCTCTTTTAGTAATCGTATCGAAGGTTGCTATATGTGTACAAAGGCGGATTACCCTAAGAAACTACATTTTTGCAGGTAGGACAACTTGTCTTAGTAGGGCAGTATACGACTTTCTTATACATGCGTTTCATGTTATACGAAAGTTGTTCTAAATTAACTTTTATCTTCTTCAGAAAATAAACCTCTACTGTAAGTGTGTACTACTGTAAGTGTGTGTTACTTCCGATCCGAATGCTGAATTTTTTTATACAAAAAGTATTGAAAATAAAGTTTTAAATACTTTTATACTCCTAATGTATCTGCCTAGAAAACATGACTTGGGAGATATTTACAAAAAACCGATTTTCGATAAGAGTGAAAGATCTACTTCCTGTAGGAATTTCAAGAAAGTGTTTAGTAAAACTTGTATTAAATTCTCTTTTGAGTACATTTGAATTCTTTACAAGTTTCTTTAAACTTAGTAGTTGACAAAATATTGGGAAAATTCCATTTTTTCACTCAAGTAAACTACTACTTCCGGTCTGCCTATTTTACTGAAAATCTAATCAGATCTCAAAAGGGAAATTATATAATCGTAAATGAAAAATGTGGATATCATTTTTTAGCTGTTTGACCGTTGTAGTGATTAGAGAGAGAAAGGGAGAGAGAGAGAGGGAGAGAGAGATAGAGAGAGGGAGAGAGATAGAGAGAGGGAGGGAGAGAGAGAGAGAGATTCTTGGAAACCAGTTTTTCGGCGTTAGTGGACTTCAAAACGTAGACATCTGCAAAAATGATGAAGCCAAAAATTTTCACCATAATACTTCCTATACCTTATTCGAAAGAGATGGAGACGAAATTCTGAATAGACCCAAGTGAGTGCTATTTCTTATTACAATTCTCGACAAATAAAATGATGAAAATATTTGACATTTATAATATGTTATGACAAGGCATTTCATAACATTACTTGTTTTAGTAAAAGACTTACACAAATAAAATTAAGCTAAAATCGTAATAAGACGTGTCCCATTTTATTTGTCGAGAACTGTAGTTGACAGCAAGGCGAAATAACACCATACTACATTCGCTGTTTGCTATTAATTGTCAAATATTTTGACATCTTTGATATTGTTTGCTTTCTAGACAAATTTATTTACTTTCATGTGTTGTGATTACTACGTTTACCATTCTGTTGCCTTAACTGTGGATTTATCTCTGAAGAATCTATATACAATTTAATTTGTTACAGATTACATATTTCCGACAAATATTTAAATTTAATTTTACCGCCTAAAATTGATTTTACCAGTTACAGGTTATAATTTGGACGGGGGTCTGTTCAGAATTTCGCCTCCCTCTGTCTCTTTGGAATAAGGTATAAGAAGGTAAAAGGACCGATTGGCTCTTGCATTGACAATGACGTGTTGTTTCTTCTCGATCTACATTTTTGTTTTTGTCGTTGTCACACCTTTTATATGACAAAACCAAACGTTGTCTAGCTGTTTTAGGTTTTAAACATTATTACTACTGTTGTGACTGTCAGTTTTATATTGTTTGTGCAGTAATTAGTGCAGAATTTTTGGTTTTTGTGTGCTTACATTGTAAAATCAAAACGAAATAGAAGAAAATGTGTAAATTCAATAAATAATTATTGTTACATTTGTGGTGAATAACATTTTCGGCACAGAGAGGCTATTTGGTGTCACACTTGGGGACCAGGATAAATACTGGGCTCCACTCATATGTTGCAATTCTTCTTCAGTATTACTACGAGAATAGCTGGAAAAAAACGATCCATGGGTTTCGCTGTGCCTTTGATTTGGCGGGAGACCATAAACCATACAGATAACTGCTATTTCTGCTTGACTTCACCTATGAGGACAGGATTGTCAATGAATAAAAGAGGAACAGTTCAATACCCTAATCTTCTGCTTGCTATTCGACTTATTCCACATTCATTACTATTTCCTCTTCTACTCCAAAATTATGATCTGGCAGTAGAAGATGAAGACAGTGTTGAAGAAGAAAAACCCAACAAGCCTTCAACATCACATGATTCTGACTTTGACGAAAAAGATGATAAACGGAACTTACTGAGTTAAGGGGAATTGAGTGATCTCATTGGAGACCTTAATTTGTCGAAGGCGAAGGCAGAACTTATAGGGGCCCTATAAAATTGAGTTTTTAAATATTTTAAAGTATTCCGTGACAGTTCTAATAATGTGTCTTATGGCACTGTTTACAGGATTCTGAAAACATACAAATTCTAATCCAAGAGGTGCATCAGTTAAAATCGGGTTTGGCGTTTGATGCAAATTAATTGTTGATCCGACTTTTTTAGTGTACCCTGGCTGGTGAAAGATACGTAAAACTTATAACTAAATTTCTAAATAATTTCTTATGAGATAATTATGAATAAATAAACAAAATCAACAAATCCAGCATGATGGTGAGCATGCACACCCAGAGGCACACATTAACTTTATTTTAATTATCAAAGGATAAGAAAAGCATCCCAATTTAGAGGTCATCCAAGACTTGTTTCGTTTTGTAGAATTATTTACAAAAGCAAATTTCCAACCAATGACAATATTAAAGACAGCAATGACATAAAATATGAGTGAAAGTGCAGTAGTCAGAAAAAAAGAGCACAAATATGTTTTGAAGAGAAAAGTGGCATTTTTCAGAGCACACAATAAATTGTGAAGAATAAAGTTTGTAAACTAAATATAATTCTTTAATTTTCAGCTCCACATCTTCATTAATGTTCAGCATAAAAGTAAAAAAGAAAGATTTTTTTCGACAAAAATGTATTAAGCCTGAAAAATTATTTTTTTTGACGGAACTTTGTATTTGGAGGATTTTAGTGACTATAACAATAGTTTTTTTAAATATTTTTTTTGCTCTATCTTCATAGCTACCACGACTTTACTTGAAACAATAGTTTCTATTTTAATCAAAGTTTTCAGAATTTGAATTAAAAGAAACCACAAAATTATTAATTGTAATAGCCTCTATCACTGGTAAAAACGTTATACTTGCTTTCTAAATAAAAAAATTATTTGGGTGTCTTCATGCAAAGTGAAAGACGGTGCATAGGAAGTGTTAGGAACATTATGAGTATGAAATAGTCTCTAGTTAAGGAAAATTGTATATACATATAAATAATAATAATAATTTATACATAAATGCCATATACGGCAACAGATGTTTGTGCGCCATTTTTGCAAATAAATTAGTAAAGTATAATTTTTCATATCTGGAGAAATTGTGGCGTTTGTTCGACTATTATGTGTGTAAATGTTTATTTAATTATTATTTATGGTAATTAGTAGCCGCATATTTGGAACTAATTTCGAGAAATAATTGCCCTTCTAGGAAAATAAAAGCATGTATGGACATATCTCCCTTTCATTGCATTTAATTGTTGTTCAACGTGGTTTTCACGCTCATCATATATTGATCCCGGCATTCGATTTCACGACGGTTTACTCTGATTGTGCCACCTACTAAGAGGAAAAAAGGAAAGGAAGATGAAACGAAAGAGATAGGGACTTTCAGCACTTACCCCATGAATACTGAAGAGCCAGGCACAGGCAAGTGACATCGAGTGTTCGGAGATATTACTTCGCCTCCTTGAGATGCGCCCGGAATAACACTGAGACAACCGTGTGGCTCCGTTTTACGAGATCACAGCTTCACCATAGGACACACAAGCACCGTAGGCAACTGACGTTCAGGAAGACGTACCCTCCTGTTAAATTTGATATTCGACGTGATGAGTTTTAATTGGAAAGGATATTTTGTTACGTGAATCTAATCAAGGAAGAATGAGGCGTTTAGTATAAAGAAGCTTACCTTACATATTGTGGTTTATTTTGAATTAATAATAAAATGCATGTATTTACTAATTCCGCTTATACAGGCTGTTCTAAATTAAGTCGGCACTATTGCTAACTTTGTTATTAATGAAGCTACAGTATCGGTTAAATTAGCAAAGTAGTAGTATTTTTACCGTAAATAATGATGACAGAACCGAAAAGACAGTTGAACTTCTAATTTTCGCGCTATTTACAAAAGTAACTTTTTTTTAAATGGAACACCCAGTATATTTTTGCATATATTGAAAGAAAGGAATATTTTAAAAAAGAAAGCTTACATTATGACAAAAAATGACAGTTGCGACTATCATCCACAATTTCCTACGAGTATGCGTCATTATGATTCACTTATACCTAGAAACCATTAGTGCGGATCCTTTTCGTCAACAAATTAAACAAATCCGATTTAGGTATCGGGCCATTGTCGGAATTCATAATCTTATCTTTATTATCGTTGTTATATTTAAGTTTGTGTTGTAACTTTAAAAAAGTCATTGACAATGATATTTCGATGGTATTTTGCCAAAAGGGCGATTGCACCATTTCATTGTTTCGAGAAAATTGGAGAAAACTGTTCTGGAAATATATGGGCGACTAAATTGAAAAAAATTGTACTCAAACCTTTCACATTAATAATCAAATGAATAAGTAATCAAAAAATACAAAATGAAATGTATTGTTAGTTTAAAATTTAAATTTTTGTGGATATTCGACCTTTTTCCAGAATAGTTCTGGTATATGTGGTGTATTGGCCCCAAGTTCACCATTTTGCTTAAGTATTATATTCATTCGCCCAAACCTCTAATTAATACTTGGTGAGAACTTTTAATATTAATTACAATAAAATCATAATAAATAGTTCTAAAATATTTCAATAAAAGTCAAATAAGAAAAAGAAAATTGTCAAAAAATATGAAAATACAAATGAAATTAAAGTAACAAAAAACTACAATAATAGGGAAAAAAATCAATAATTCGGTACAGTCTTCGTCCTCTTCATCGGTCTCCAAAAGCCTATCTTCCACGTTAGGTTTAAATGACATAGATAGGTACTCATGGTGATATTGCGAAGGTAAAGTTCCATTCGTGCACAACTTCCTCAATCCGTGATAAACTAGATTTTACCTTTCGTATTATCTTCTGGGGAAAAGTATTACTTATATATTGGATACAAACTGGAGACATTTCGAAAGTTATCTGGCAAATATTTTCCGGTAGTATCTTTCCTACAATAATGCGATGGAACTGGCGGTAGTTCGTTGATGAACGAAACGACTATATCGACGCTGGCAGCAGCAGTTTTATTTTATGGGATATGTTTACCGCGTTCATCAATTTTCGTGGTCTTGATATCACTTCTATCACTTTCAGTATAGCATAGAAGCTTATCTGTTACATTTAGTATATCTATAAAAAGTCTGCAAATCTTTAATTTTCCATTAAGGTTTGGCAAATAATAATCTCTTGTAAGAGACTTTCGGCTTTGCGATTTAACCCTTTTTCCTTCGATCTCATGAACATCTATGTAGTTGAGTAAAAAGTCTCTGTGTTTGCTGACTGAATGACCAGTATTTCTCAAAAATGGATTTTCTATTATCTTTCTGTAGCATATTAGCATTTTATAGTTCCCGCCAACTGATACCATACTGTATATATGTATTGGTAATATAGGTGGTAGACAAACCAACAAGAAGTAAGCATGTCAATACACTAAGAATAGGATATAAGACAACAATAGCAAAACAAATGTTTTCAATCATGTATTAGTTATATTGTTAATAAAGTGATATCTAGTGATTTAACAAGCAATCTATTTTATATGTGTACCCAGTCTACCTCAAAACAATACATTTTGCTGACTTTATTACATTCATTAGGACATCCTTTTGCGGATGGGATATGTTTCATCTTCTTTTTTGTTCTCCTTCTTTCTCTTTTTGATTCCATAAGTGCAACTTTTTCTGGCATTTTCAGAATTGGTAATAATGTTATAATTTTTTCTATTATTATTTCGCTCCTCTGCGCCGTCAGATTCAGAACGAGATTCATTACTTTGCGGGCTAAGTAAAGACGAACTTGTACTTATGTCAGTTACATAGGATTTCTCAAACCTACGGCCGGAATTTGACCTGTAAATAACGTCCAAATTCTCTAATGCCATATAAGATTTAGCCGGTAATGGTTCATCAGTTGAGACACTACTTGTTGGTTTATTAATATTACGAGACAATTTTAGTATTCGCTCTGTCCGACTAGACATAATTAACAATTTTTTCGTACCGTATCGCATACGTACCATACAATCAACGAACATAACTATTTTTAGGTTATGCTGCCTATAGTAAAGTAATGCAAGTTCGCCTTTTAGACGTTTTAGCTTTGCTACATTCGTCCTTTTGAACGGATTGTTCTGAACACATTCGCCCAAAGGAGAAATATATTCTTTACTATCAACACCTTATATTGCATCAAACAGGTTCATCCTTTTGCGAACATCATCTTACAGTAGGTACTTATTTTTTGGTACATAAAGCTCTAAATCGTAAAATTGACGCGTTCGCCCTTTTGGCAAAATACCATCGATTTAATTATTTGGAAAAGTGTGATATGTTAGAAGCGTATATCGTGTGTCGTAAAAACTCTGTAAGGACCCAAGAATATTACGCTGAGTGTTATCCTTTACGCCCGCAGCCAGATCGACGCTATTAACAAAGACTGTATCGACAATTCAGAAAAAATGATAATGTTTTCAAAAAAACTAGAAGAACAAAGGACTACGTAATTAGTGAGAAAATGGAAATTGACGTTTTGGCTTACTTTGAAGTGCGTCCCAATAATTCTATAATTAGATGTAAGCGTTAATTGTGTGCATAGAATATTAAGAAAATTTAAATATAACGCATTTAAGTATCAGCCAGTGCAAACATTATTTCCGGGTTATCAAGAGAGGAGACTAACGTTTTGTCTTTGGTACCTTAATTATTCAGCGCAGAATGTAAATGCATTTCGTCATATTTTGTGGAGCGATGAATCGAATTTTTCTAATTCTGGAATTTGGAATAGAAAAAACCATCACTATTGGTCACGAGAAAATTTATTGTTGGAACGGCCCCATGCTCCACAAATACGGTTTAGTTTTAATGTTTGGTGTGGATTAATTGGCTCGACGATTGTCGGACCATTCTTTTATAATGGTACATTAACTGGGCAAAGATATTTACAATTTATGACTGAACATTTAGGAATATTTTTTGATAACCTGGACTTGGCTACTCGGCAATATATACATTTCCAACAAGATGGAGCACCAGCGCAGAATCATCGCGAAGTACAAAATTTTTTGAGCGAAATGTTTTGGAAGAAATGGATAGGTACGAATGGACCAATTCAATAGCCATCACGGTCCCCGGCTCTAAACCCTATGGACCTTTATTTTTGGGGATATTTCAAAAATTAAATTTACAAAGGGAGATATGAAAACGTTGTAGAGCTGCAGAGTAAAATAATTACTATTGCTAATAACATAGACGCAAGATCGATTTTAAAAGTAACTCGCAATGTACATAAACGAATTCGGAAGTGTATTGGACAAAACGGTGATGTCTTCGAACATCTATTATAATAAATACCTATACATAATTCACAGTGCTTGTTTAATATTTGCTGTTTTTTTTATCATAGCCATCTTGATTTGATTGATATGAATTGCTGTACAAAATAGTGTATAACTGCCGCAACTGTCATTTCTTGTCAATAATGTATGTAAGCTTTCTTTTTTAAAATATTGCCTTCTTTCAATATATGCAAAAATATACTGGGTGTTCCATTTAAAAAAAAAGTTACTTTTGTAAATAGCGCGAAAAGTAGAAGTTCAAGTGTCTTTTCGGGTCTGCCATCATTGTTCACGACAAAAATACTACTACTTTGCTAATTTAACCGATACTGTAGCTTCATTAATAACAAAGTTAGCAATAGTGCCGACTTAATTTAGAACACCCTGTATATTCCATAAATTTCATTTCGAAAATACAAATATATATATTTACCACCAACTACCGAAAATAATTTTTCTATAAATAAGCTAAATAAAACATGTCGTAACAGTATTGAACATATCATTATAATAATATATATTTTTTGTTGGTTAAGATATGAGTGTTGTCCCAGATGTACCCCACCTA
Source organism: Amphimallon solstitiale (assembly GCA_963170755.1). Classification (NCBI taxonomy): domain Eukaryota; kingdom Metazoa; phylum Arthropoda; class Insecta; order Coleoptera; family Scarabaeidae; genus Amphimallon; species Amphimallon solstitiale. Next base: position 51,830,008 of record OY720678.1, on the reverse strand, counting down.
ACAAAGAAAACGCAAAAAATTTGGGAAAAAATATATTTTTCTACTTACTTTTTACCATTCAGCTCGATACTCTTCTCTCAGCGATATTCAATAGCTTCGATACTGTGAGGACCATGAAAATAGTCATCAACCGCAGACTACACCTCTTCCGCTTAATTGTTGGCAAATCTTTTACCACCGAGTCACTTTTTCAAGTTTATAAACAGAATACAATCTGAATCTGGAGAGTAGGGTGAATGAGAAAACAATACGAACTTTACTCATTGATCTTGGCCACAGTGATAACGGAGGTGTGAATTGGTACATTGTCTTGATGAAAAAACACTTTCTTTCTCGTCAAATGGAGCTTTTTTTTAATTTTATCTCTCAAACGTTGGAATAAGTTCGTGTTGACTGTCTTTCTTTTTTGAAGATAATCAATGAAAATTATCCTACCCGATTCCCAAAAAATTTGATACCATAACCTTGCCTGCAGATGGAATCCTGTTTGCCGATTCTTCCCTTCCATTCCATTGTTATGACTGTTTTCTCGTGTCAGATGTAAAGTGCTGAACCCATGATTCATCCATATTTATAAATCGAAGCAAAAACTCGGATTTATTCCTGTGAAACATCGCCAAACACTCGATTGAAACATCATCACTATACTGTCTTTGTTCTATTGTGAGTAAACGCGGCACCCTTCTTGCGTATAGCCTTCTCATGCTAAATAATTAGTTAATATGTGATATGCAGCACATTTTTTGAGACCTTTCAAATGAAAGTATTGTATCACATAACGATGACCATTACATCGTATACGTATTTTCCCCATGCTTACAAATTCACTGACAGCCTTTACTATCGATGGTATAATTTATTTCAAACAACAGCCGCCATATATCCGATCATTAAATACCATTTTGTCAATCTTTTTTACCATTTCTGGCATGGTCACCTCATTTGGTCTACCACTGCAATGTTCATTCTGGCAGCTCGTATGGCCTCATTTAATCTATGCCACCCAATATTTTACTCTTGTAAAAACAGAAGCAGATTTCCCTAAAGTAGAATCTAGCTCGGCTTTGATATTGACTGGATTGAGACCTTTCAAATGAAAGTATTGTATCACATAACGATGACCATTACATCGTATACGTATTTTCCCCATGCTTACAAATTCACTGACAGCCTTTACTATCGATGGTATAATTTATTTCAAACAACAGCCGCCATATATCCGATCATTAAATACCATTTTGTCAATCTTTTTTACCATTTCTGGCATGGTCACCTCATTTGGTCTACCACTGCAATGTTCATTCTGGCAGCTCGTATGGCCTCATTTAATCTATGCCATCCAATATTTTACTCTTGTAAAAACAGAAGCAGATTTCCCTAAAGTAGAATCTAGCTCGGCTTTGATATTGACTGGATTGAGACCTTTCAAATGAAAGTATTGTATCACATAACGATGACCATTACATCGTATACGTATTTTCCCCATGCTTACAAATTCACTGACAGCCTTTACTATCGATGGTATAATTTATTTCAAACAACAGCCGCCATATATCCGATCATTAAATACCATTTTGTCAATCTTTTTTACCATTTCTGGCATGGTCACCTCATTTGGTCTACCATTGCAATGTTCATTCTGGCAGCTCGTATGGCCTCATTTAATCTATGCCACCCAATATTTTACTCTTGTAAAAACAGAAGCAGATTTCCCTAAAGTAGAATCTAGCTCGGCTTTGATATTGACTGGATTGAGACCTTTCAAATGAAAGTATTGTATCACATAACGATGACCATTACATCGTATACGTATTTTTCCCATGCTTACAAATTCACTGACAGCCTTTACTATCGATGGTATAATTTATTTCAAACAACAGCCGCCATATATCCGACAGCTCGGGTACTTATAGGACCACCCTCGTATACTTGTATACACTTTTCTTGGTAAACTTTATACAAATGGTTTTGTACCCATACTTATAAGATATTTTAATTCATATCCTACCGATTGTAAGCACATGGTTTGGATTTTTCTGTCATTCTCTAATATCTTAATTTTTACTAATGATCCATGTGATGTTAATGACATCTGCTTATTGAAATTCATCTTCTTCAATTTGAATTCATTTTGTGATTAGTTCTTTCTTATGTGATTTTTCGTCTTTTACCTAAGGTTTTAAACATATAGCAAAATTGATTTTAGTAATTGGAGTGTATATTTCATTGGCTAACTTTGGTCTCTTCTTAGGAACCCGTATATAAAAATTACCGTCATCACGTTTAATTTTATCTTCCTTCACAATTATTGAAACGGTCGTCGAAGTTGTCAATGCAAGTGGCTTATGCCTGTGATGGCACAAGATTTTCTCTGCGTATAGGCCTTATAAATTTATTCAGTTTTTTATCTTTTAGTGAAAAACAATACAAATTTATATTTTTACTTTGTACCTGTATAATTTCTTATACATCCATGTACCAAGCATCGATGTGGCATCTGAACATCTGAAAAATTAAGTACAGACAAAAAAATAAACTCGATATCTTATTTAATTAATTTGTTTCAAAATAAAATACATTCGCCGTTCCTTACGATTAGCAAAATGATTAATAACTAATTCATTGAAGTTTGGTGTTCATGAGTTTATCTTTATTATAAAATTCATCTAGAAATGTGTTGTTTGCTGTAAAATTGTTAAATTGTGTTGTATATTTAAAAAACGTGTTCCTAGTTGCTTTAACAAGATGTGGTACATCAAAAAAAATAAAATATTTTATGTCTTCTAAGTAAAAGTATGGTGATTCTGGAATAACTCCTTTTTCTTTTGAATATATACAAAAATTTGATCTGACATCAGATACTACTGCAATAACTTTAATATTGAATTATCTACATTCCCCTCTAAAGCTTTATCAATACATGTGCTGCTGACTAACCAACTGGCTGTTTACAATTCATATGAATGCCCTTAGCAAAAGGAACCACAGCAAATTTTGCTGGTTTATATGTTGTTTGACCATTTATTTTATGAAATCCTATAATTTCGTCTTTAGTTATATTATAAAAAAAAATAGCTTTTAGTGACATTTCATCAATGCATAGAATGCATTCACGTGCTTCTAGTGTACAATGAGCAGTTTTCATTTCAATTGCCTTAATACACAAAATCACACACTCCTGGATTATATTCCAATTCTGTGTTAACCTTTGTAATGTTCTTACGCTTGGCAATTGAAGTATTTTACTTAAGTATTTATAAACTCGTGATCCCAAAAAATAGATATTTAGAGCAAATTCTTTGTACTGTATGCTGTATCTTGCAATATTCTTATTTTTATTAACTGCATTAAATTTAACAACAGTTGCCAGTTCTTTTAATAAACACCTGTCACAATGCCCTAGAAAATGTAAATTCTTCTGGTTAGGATAGGATTTTATTTTAGATTTAGTAGCTATACCTCGATGCTATTTTACAGATTTTCTCAGTCTTTCCTTTCTGGGTGTATGGGCAGAGAGATTGTTTTCTGTTTGAACCCCAACATCACTTGTAGTAGGCATTTCCATAACTGCTAAAATACAATTAAAAAATTATACATTTTATTAAATACAAATTAATTGTATGTTTGTAACTGAAAAGTTCCAAATTATTCTACTTTATACTAGGTTAAATGCATATGTGTTGAATTTTTGTTCAAAAATGTCTTCGAATTCTTCAGTTAAACAACTAAACGAATTTTATGTTTTGCTCATAATATAATTTTGTATTGTAAATATTAATTGTCTTACCTATAGTTTAGTCACCTTCTGCTAAATTTTGGGATACAATATCACTTGTGCTAGGAACATTCATAGTTTCCACACGTTCTAAAATACATTTCGAAATTAATATGCTCTTAAAATTTCAAATAATACTTAGTTCTTATAAAATAATATTTTATAATAAACATTTACCTGTAGATAGTTCCTTAACCGGTGAGGTTTGAATTGATTTCTTTTCATTTAATGGCTGTGAGAGATAACGGTGTTCTCTAAAATTCTTATTTTCGAAGGAGGTTCCTTCACTAATATAGAAAGATAAAAAACACATTAGAAGTATTTATTTTCATGCTTCATCTTTAATAAAAACTTTAATTATAAGTGCAAACCTTATCAAAACTTATATTTAACAATGATAAATAGGATCATATATTTTTTGTAGATAGCAAATAAATTTACAAATTTAAATTACGAAATATCTTATTAGAGAAATTAAAGTAAAACATTGTTATCATCATGTTATTATATTTTGGAATATTTCAATTTATAAAGTCATGTTATTATATTTATTGTACACCAATGATGATGTATGAAATTACATATTTTAAAATTACAATGCAACGGTATTGCGACTTAATATAGACAAAAATTGTTGAATATATAAAAGATAAATGCTAGCAAATAATTTTGGAAATATTTTAATTTTATGATAGTTTATATTAAAAACACTTTTATGAAAAATAACCTACCCGTGTGAATTTCTGCATCAAAAGCTGTTGATGTTTCTGGTGTTTCCGTGCAGAGTGAGAGAAATAATGTGGGAATCGCATTGAATGCCTTAAATCATTTAAACACATGTGTGATTCAAAGTGTTTACCACACACAAATGTTGTTTGACATAATTTTGACAAATCTTTACTTAGAGGTCATTCCCGTTACAGCTGGTGATTCACTATAAGTAGGCTTGCCAGACGTCCCGGTTTGACCGGGACAGTCCCGGTTTTCAGACAAAATCCCGGTGTCCCGGCCGGTTTACTTCACGTCCCGGTAAAAATTAAAATTCGATTTTATAGTTGACCAAAAAAGTATAACAATAATTAACTGTGAAGGATTATTAGAATTTTACAGATTTTTGAATGTCTGAAAGCGTTTTTTTAGTCCAAGAAATGTGCCCATCAACAATAAAAAACTTGTTTACTGATTTAACGGGCGAGCTCTACTTGTGGTTTGTCCACAGATAGCTTGCACTGTTTAACAAGGCCATCCTGGTAATGGAAAAATATAACACTACAGCTTTCGAGGTTGGTGAAGCTCATAAAGCTGTCAAAAGAAACCTGACAGAAAGAAAGGCTTTATCGCTATGGGCGCAAAGAACTTCTATAGGAATCTAGATGAGCAAGTCCATACCAGTATGAAAGAAGAATTTGATGGCATTTATGAAAGATGCATTGCATGCTTGGACTTCTGGGAGGATGGTTTTTGAAACGCTAAACAGTTTTCATGGGTCAATCTGACCAAAACAAATGCTGTTGATTGGGAAAACGCCGAAATTTCTTCTGAAATTATTAATAGCAGTCTTCTTGATGTATCCGATATAAAAATAAATAATGATCAGCTGTTTGACGAAGTTGTGCTTGCTAGGGAGTATTTGCAGTCAAATTGGGAACAGTGGAAGCAAGAAGAGATTACCAGAGATGTGATTATTTCAAGTGACGAAAAATGGCTCAGGCTGTTTGGTCACTTCAAGGACAATCACATAGCAGCCCCCAATCTGATCAAGATGGTTGGGTATACCTTCTGCTTATCTGAGACATCGGCAACAACGCATGGACTGATGATAGGGGTTTGATGAAGGAATCTACGGTTAAAGGCTTGATGACATGTAAAATTAATATCGGATTAGCTTGTGAATATTTTTAATAGATTAAAACCAAAATATTAAGTAAATAAGTAAATGAATATTAACATATAAGAAATAAAATATTTAAATTTATATGCTCGTCATTTATTATTTGCCTTATAGCATTAAGAATAAACTATCCTCTAAAATACTCTAAAAAACCGCCAAGGGCGTGTACCCTTGAATACCCACGACGCTGGGGGGCATTCCGGTGTCCCGGTTGAACATTTCAGAAATCTGACAAGCCTAACTATAAGACACGTTAAAAAAGATGAATTATTACAAATTATCTGTTACTCAATATCTATAACTTACCGTTTTTCTTCTTTAGGAAATGAAAACGAACTGTAGAATATATTTTGTTGCTAAACGTTTTTACGAGTAAAAAAAATTAGGTGTGGCCACCACACGACTTTCTTATACGTATGAAAGTGTTACTTCCGGTCCGAATTTTGAAATTTCATTTATACAAAAAATATTCCAAATCTAACTCTAAATACTTTTGTACTCTTCATAAATATACATAGAATGCATAACTTACGACATATTTGCAAAAAATCGCTATTCGATAAGAGTAAAAGTGGTACTTCCGGTCTGAATTTTGAAATTTTTTTTATATAAAAGATATTGAAAATTATGTTCTAAATACTTTTATACTCGTAACGTACTTGTCTTAAAAGCATGACTTGCGAGATATTCGCAAAAAACTGCTTTTCGATAAGAGTAAAAGATCAACTTCCGGTTGGAATTTTAAAAAATTTTTTTAAGACAATTTGTTTCAAACTTAATTCTAAGTACATATGAATTCTTTATAAATTTGTTTAAACTTAGTAATTGACGAAATATTTGCAAATTTCGATTTTTTCACCGAAGTAAACTACTACTTCCGGTCTGCCGATTTTGCTCAAAATCTAATCAGTTCTCAAGAGGCAGATTATACACGTAAATACAAAATTTGGAATTGATATCTACAGCGGTTTGACCGCTATCGTGGTCACACACACGCACACACACACAGACACACACAGACACACAGAGAGAGAGAGAGGGAGAGAGAGAGAGAGAGAGAGAGAGAGAGAGAGAGAGAGAGAGAGAGATTTTTTAAAACCCACTTTTTTGGTATCAGGGGACCTCAAAACGTGGACATCTGCAAAAATCTCGAGGTCGAAAATTTTCATCATCACAATACTTCCTTATACTACATATAAGAAAGTAATACAACATCTACGTACACCAGATGTCTTTTTTCGTACAGTTTCCAATATTTATATTAACAACAATTTAACTGGCACCTTCACTTATTATTCTTTCGTAAATTATAAGTTATAAAAATTAGAGAGGTTATATTTATACAAGTACACAACAAAAATAAAACACGCCATTTTGAAATGTGCGTTTGTTTGATTTTGCGCACAAATATCGGAATTTTGCGAGTGAGGCTTTTGTCACTTCTGTTATTCTGTGATATTACATACTGGATTGCCACCCGGCATCACAGAGTAGTGTCCGCTCCCTGACATATACCGCTCTCGCCTCGCGCCACTTTTTATCCACTTGATTTCTAATACAAACGGTGCAGTTGCGCGAGATGTCCCAGAGCCTATGTCTGACTGTGATTTTTAAAAGCGCTGAAGAGACAGACTGTTACTTCCGAAAAAATCTCAAGCAGCAAAATCACAATTTTAGATAAGAATAAAAATATATATTTGCTAATATAGGACAACTGTGCATATAGTGATTTTGCTGCTAGGGATATTATTTGTTATCAAACAAATCAGAAAAAATTACGTACAAATTAGGTATTTATAATTAATTTATCTATTAAAAGAAATTTATCACGGGGGGGGGGCAGTACCCTGTTGCCCTCCCTGCAGCGGCCGTCACTGCATCTGAACTGCAAAACTAGGGTACACAATCGGACAGAACCTACTATAGAAAGAAAATACAAAAATTAAATGGAAAACTAGAAAGACCGAGAAAGCTGCAAAGATTAACTGCATAATATCTATGGCTGTAATTGCTAGCATAAAAATGTAATGTGTCATTAAATATGCCAACGTGCCTTGTCTTTTATATATCTAAAATTTTCATTAAAAAATAACTGGAAGTTCTTCTAATATTGTAATAAACGTACCTTAAAATAAGTTTTTCTCATACAATCAGCCCTGCAATAGGACTAATCTAGGCTACGAATAAGACCAATAGTGTGACATCACACACCGCTTCACGTGCATGTGGCTTGAGTCTAGTAGACTTTGACTTAACAGCTATTTACACACTTTAACGGGATTCAATATTTTAGTACTCTTTAAATGTCGCTAGTCCAACAACATAATTTTAAATATACCCTGGATTCTATATGATTCTCCAAAATAAAATTATTGATTTTTACTACGGTTCGGTTCTATTACATTAGTGGAGTTCTTTAATTTCTGCTATTGACATCAATACCATCATCATTCTAATAATTTGCAGACACGATTATTGCTCGATAAATACGTATGCCTTGGAAGCGTGATATATCCTATAAATATCTCGTAATTACGTGTGTTTCACCTACAATAGAAAGTGTACTAGAAATTCACAGAAAACCCCTGTGCAAACAGGTAGGTGTTTACGTTTATTTCTTTTTCTCTGATGTTTCGCATTGTGGGCAAACAGAAACGGAAATAACCGTAAAACGTCCTGCCACTGTCGGCAAGCAGAAACGAGGTTGCCGACGACCGAGCGGGGATTAACTCTAAGGAGCCGATATCAGTATCAGTCACGTAGCGAATTTTCTTCCCGAAGAAATCGGACTGCTTGTTATTCTGTTTCGATATATTCGCAAACAAGAACGTCTGATTTTATTATTTATAAAAGTGGATTTTCTGTAGAAATCGCAGAAGACTTTCAACAAGCAGCTTATTATTCACAAATAAAGCAGTTTGGAAATAGACAGCTGTGACAAAAAATATATATGAACTTACAGAATTCTTTTGCATTAAAACTGAGGATCTACAAATCTAATCGAATTTACAAAATCTTGATTATTCTCATTATTAAATCGTTTATATTCAAACATACTTTGATATATCTATTACAGAAGAGAGCTTCATATATCTATCACATAATAACGATGACAGTTATAAATCTGATGTTTTGCCTACTTCCCTTGGTGTCCCACAAGGATCAGTATTGGGACCTCTTTTGTTTTTCCTTTATATTATAATATTTTTAATAGATTACTTCATTATAATGTATACCCAAGATATACCTGCTATTACCAGGGGCAAGGTAAAAGATTATGCAAAAGTTAATGGTAATATCTTATAAGGGAAGCAACACATGAATCCAACCAAAACCACGACACTTCTATTTTATGCGAAACAAAAATTTATCAGTTTTAACTTAAGTTTTAAGTTTAATGATATTTTTATGTCCAACCAAAATGAAATAAAATTCCATGATTAGCAGCTAACGGATTCTATCTCTTGGAGACCTCATTGAGATAATCTGTGTCGTAAGTTAAGTCAAGAAATTATTCAAATAAGTACACTCCGCAATGCCATCGATTTGGAAGTTCTTAGATTGGTGTACATATCATTTATCCGTTTCAGATTGAATTATGGTTTAATTTTTTGGAGTAATTCAATATTCTTCCTAAGTTTTCTCATGCAGTAGCCTACGTATGATTGGTGCTATTCCATACGATTTATGCAAACCGATATTTAAAAAACTGAATATCTTGCCTGTATATTTTAGAAATTAGCATTTGAGCATAAAAATGAATTAAATAAGCCTAATCTTGACCAGTATCCAACGAGATATAACACTACTACCGAAACAAGTTCATATAAAATTTCTAGAAAACTGCCCATGGTTTTTGCGTGTTAGATTATATAATATATTACTTTTATTAAACAAAATGTTGTCAACTAATAAGTTAGAACTAAATAAATATTGAGTTATTATGTTTTTTAAAGCGTTCGAGATTTTTTTGAGTGTAACCTAAATAATGTTGAATAATTTATTTTATTAATATGTGTACATATAGCATGGCCTATAAACATAGTTACTAATAAAGCATTATTATTATCATCACCTATGTCACCACTTATTACAATAAGAACATTGCCTTCTATATTATATGATTAATGCGCAAGTGAGTGTACGACTCATGGTGCTCATGCTAACATATGGAGTAGAGATATGACGATTCAAGCTCGGCCTGTCAAAATGGTGAACGATACACAAAGACTATTTCCTTTAGCGATGAGCAGAACTTTATTTGGACGACCGTGACTAGCGTTCTCCAGGTACTCGGCGGAAGACCACTCCTCCATTTGGTGGTTGGAGGGAGATTTTAGGCGGTCAACGAGGGAGCCAAGGGAGAATGGAGAAAGAAGCTAAAGCAGAAGACCAAGGCTAGACCGGAGGATCGGCACGTGTACATTGACCGGGCACATAGTGATAGTACCAGGTCGATATATATGGATGGAACGTTGCGACATTAGTGTGAATGAGGATGGAAGGTGTAGTGACTAAGAAAACGTAGTAACGATTCAGAAGAATGTGTAACAGTCAACAGAGTCTTGCAGTTCCAGCTCAGAGTGACATTAACTGTAGTAATAAAGGATTGGAGAGCGGTACAGCTTCCAAGGAACTTTAAAGCAAATAACGTTTTGACTGACAGTGCTGAAAGGATACCATAAGGGTACGAGTTAGAAGCATAAGAGCGTGGTACGCGCCCAGAAACCAACATTCCGGTGCCAAACAAGTTGGTGAAGTAGCCAATGAAGCCAAGTAAGGAAGAATACACCGATGAGGTGCGGTGAGAAGTACATGGGCGCTCTATTTCAGGCTCAAGGAAAAAACAGAGACATCACAGCGAAAGTTATACAATTGATAAATGGGAATGGTTACTTCAGAGGCTACTATAAATGTTTTAATCTAAGAGAAGGCAACGTATACGCCAATGTATGATGCCATGCGGAGTTGCAAAAGAAAAGGGAAAAAGATTCTTGGTTATGGTTCGAGAAATGATAAAAAAATTGGGAAAAAGCAAAGCAAATGGGTGTCTTGACCAAGAAGAATAACTCGATTGCCAGAGAGCTGTAATAGAGAATGAGGACTGGAGATGAAGATGGACGCTGGAAGATGGAAATAATGAAATATGTAACGTTGGCATTTGGAAAGAATGTTGCATAGTCAATAAATGCTAGAAGACTGTTCCTATTTGGGTCATAGCAAAGCGTTGGGTGTATTACACAAAAAATTAATTATATTGAACCGAATGTTTCGTAATAATTGCCAATATTATATTGAATAAGCACTCTAATTTTTTATTAGTAGTGTTTTGTTTTAATATGTTTAACCACTAGGCAAGCAAAGATTTAACCAAATTAAATCAAATCATTTCTATATTAATTTTGTTTTATGCGTGAATATACATATTTTGAACATACGATTTTATTGTTACTACTTACAAGTCGTACACGAACTGTCCAATGAAGAAATTCTTTCTATATTGGAGCTATTAAGAAAAGGAATTTCAGGTCGCTATAAAATTTCACAAATTGTATTCTATAATTTATATCTGCGCCTAATGCATTAATATAATTATTATATCCATATAGCGACATCGCTGGCTAAAAGTATATTTTTTAAAGGATAAACGTCCCCTACATTATTAGACCTTCATAATGCATTCTAACTGGCGACATCGATTCTACGACCGTAACAATAATAACACCTAAATGACTTAGTCGGCATTGTGTGCCATCAGAAACTAATGTTAATGTATTTCTCCCGTCTCTGCGAAACGGTTCTTCTCTACACCACACCAAAGAAAAGCTAGATGTCCGAGAAGGACAACGATATTGAAGAACGAAAACGGACATAAATGAAAGGGGAGAAATGTTCGAAAAGTTGTTCCATTAATAACTGTGCCGTGACAATTTGACGAACGCCCTATTATGTATAAAACATCCCTTTTTTGTTGAAATAAAACTTCACTCGCATAATCGTCAGTGTTTTGTCGTAATAATGGAACGCCCGCGTGACCTCGATATCTGATGATCACACAAATTGATACATTGAAAGTCTTTTAAATGAGCACGCTCATCTGGGCCATTACAGGCAAGTTCTAATTCAAAACAAGTAATGTATTTCAAAAGGAAAAAGAAAGAGAACTCGAAGAAAATTAGAAAATTATTCATTTTTAATAGCGCGTTGAGATTTTCACATTTATTTCTCTTATGCAAGAGCTCATAATGGTGAATATCTCACAAATGAAGTATAAATACAGATTACAGAAAGCTTCCACTGCCAAAAATACAAATTGTTATACCCGCGTAGCACAACACAAATGCATTCCTTAACTGAAAAAGGTATCTTCGCTATCGAAATGCACAAACTTTGTTTTTGTGAGGCGATACGACTTTAAATATATTTGAATTTTTTAAGTAGAAATGAAGTGCAGCTAAAGAAGATAGCGTTGCTATCAAAATATGACTATAGTGCTTAACTAAATGCATTTGTATCCATCTAGAAAGTATCTATAACCAATCTCAGTCTTACATGTGTTATCTAAAATATGTTAGTCTTTGATTAAGGAAAAACTTCTAAAGTTTTGAAGAAAAGAATGAATTATTCAATAGCCACTAATAATACGTACACTGTTAGAAATATTGTTTTGATCTAAGAAAATATTTTCTTCCGTATATACAAAGCCTTAATTTACTTGAGTTGAGACGGTCTGTTTTATTATAAGTAAATATTTCTTGTAATAAACCAAACCGTTTTAAATCAAGTAAATTAAAATTTTGTATATATACCCAAGAAAATATTTTCTTAGATCAAGACAATATTTCTAACAGTGTACATATACACAAAACAAATATGATCTATTAGCAATATTGCAGGTTCTAAGTTGTATTTCCTACAATTTTAAATAATCTACCTTTTAAATAATAACCTGAGGAATATACCTACAATAAGCGACATTAAATAAATTTCTCACTAGTACACGAAACAACTTAAACATACGTTTTTCCATTTTTCTTGTTTACTTGAAGACACAGTATAGAGCTGTATAGACACGGTAGTTTCTCTCGCCGTTGGCACCTTTGATGTTTGTGTCCCAAAATGATACTGCGCATTCACGCACGCGCAACCAGAGACGTAGTCAATTTTTCTATTCAGGAATAAACCAGTGGCGGAGAACCAAATCGTTTATGAGATAATTATGTTAATCTATTTTTAAAATTATGAAAAAGCTATATCAATAATACAAAAAACGAGGATAAAACAGTGCTTTTTATTAAGTACATATTACACACGCATTTAAAATGTAATACATTATACGTACAACACAAAAAAGGCTACTTTAACCCAAAGATTACTTAAATTTCTTGACACAATTCATCAATGGTGTTGTAAAATTGTTATTTTATTTGAATTGCCACTAACTTTCAAATTTCTATTGCAAAATTTCAAAGTATAAAAATTTCTTACACGATTAAATAGCTTTATCAAAAATTCAGTAGGAAAATTTTCGCAGGGATGTTTATATGATATTTCCTCTAACTTCTGTTTTAATTTAAAGCTAGCATTTGGTTCGAAGAAAATGAAGAACAATATTCACAGAAGGCTTTTTCCTAATGCGGTATTTATATATATACTGAAATTATGGTCGGGCGTTGCCACATTAGTAAAGCTGTTTCACAAAGTTAGGACATGCCTTAAAATAAGTGTAAAATTTGAATTAATTCATTTTTGTGTTTTAAACGTATAATTGTTGGAAAACTACGCTTTTCAAAACATTTGTGTACCAAATAACCTACAAAATAAGTGAAGGCATTTTGTTCAGTTATATTTTCCCATTGTTGGTAATCAATCTTCGAAAATTAAATTTTGCGTTGGTGGTGGTGGATTTGTCATGAAGTTTGAGTAATTATTCACAACTACAATAAACAATATGCACATTTTAACAGTTGAGGACATTTTAATGCACGTGGGGATCTTACCGCATTGGTTCTTTCGAAAACATGAAAAAGCTTAATTTAGAATTGTTCGAACTATTCTTGCACCGAGGTGCACAACAATAATGGGGCATTTTTGTTCCAAGTATTCGCGAAACGAAACACTTCAATTATTGATAAAACGTTATGCTGCGTGCACACTAATTATAAAAAACAATTTGTTTGTCAAAAATGTTAGAAGTACATCAGCATCCATTAAATTATATGGAAATGTTTCAAGAAAATGCACAATAATCAAAAAAAATTTTTTTACACATTTTAAACACAAATTCTAAATTAACAATGTGTTAATAAATTTATTTGACGTTAAATATAAATGCCAAAAGAATGTATAATTTAGTTTTACATATGCCTTGTTTAATTTGTGTACAACTACCCATTAATTTGTAAAATTAGTGTTCATAATAAATTGTTTGTCAAACATTTTGTATAATTGGTGTACACCCAGCATAACTTACATTAACGGCCATTGACAAACCGCATGCCGAGCAGTCGCATCAAATTATCCCACCAACTCAACAGCTGATGGCTGACTACTGCGCAGTCACGCACGCGTCGGTTTGCCGGTGGACAATTATTTCCCTCGAGAGAATCTACTGTTTCTATTACTATAGCCTATACCGCATGTGTCAAATATCATTAGCTATAGGGATTCAATGTTTACGTGCGATTTACACGTATACAAGTAACACGTGGCAACGTGGCACCCCTACTGTCCGTCACCAATCCCGGCAACAATCGACATCACAACGATTTTCTCCGATCTTCCCACTTCTCCCCACCAAATTTTGCATTCAATGTTTAGCTGCGAACACGTTGCGATATAGTTTGCAATAAAAGCCGTCTTATTACTGGAACGGGAAACATCAAATGGCCGCGGCGATCTCCTGATCTAGTAGTATATTATTATTTTCAGAATCCTTTTTTATTTACTAATTTTATTAGAATTACGCTTTTGTTTGTGTCATGCAGCGTGAACGCAGCTTAATAATTCTCTGCATTTACTGAAAGGAAAAAGAAAAACAAATCCTTGCAATTCGTAAATATTATTTCTGAACGCATTACAAACACCCAAGTCAGTGGTCCAATAGTTACTGCTAACTTGTATTTTCGAGCAAGTATCGGTCGCGCTGGCATTGGAGAGGAAAGTAGGGGTGCCACGTTGTCACGTATTGCATGAATTGATTGTCTATGGCTAATGAAAATTGACACATGCTGTATATTGTGGTTATATGAAACAATTTATTACATTTTTTATTTAAAAACTTGGAATTGAACAAACTTTAGAATCTACGCAAGTAGTGAAACACAAGGAAAATTATCACACGCTATCACTTAATATGATTATAACTTTTGGCTTAAATCAGGCGTTTTTAATGTTTGCAGTCACCTCTAACATGACCTAACAAAAACCCTTACAACGGTTACGATCATAGCAACAATTTGTGAACTACTGGGGCATCAAATACCTATTCGAATTCTTAATAAAACTATATACTAAAGAAATAACAATTACTCTGCATAATATAAATGAATTGCTTGACTCTAGTAATTTTGTATGAATAATTATATTTGAGTTGCCAATAATATGATTTTGTTTTAATGTGTAACAGTGTTTAGAGTAAGATGTCATTCAATGGCCTATTTTTAAATTTTACTGATACGTATATTGGACTTACACATTCACATTTTCATGGGGTATTTTAAACACTAGACACATTGTAAGGGGGTTTTCACTAAGCTTGTCCGAATTTGAATAAAATTGTTGTGTGTGAGATATAACGGAAACCTTTATTGCGGATTAAAGAACATTCAATGCCATCTTTCAAGTGGTCTCCGCACCTTCGTTTACAGGCCTTGATTCAAGACGTCTAATTTTGTATGATTCTGTTGCATAAGTCGGACTGGATTCACTGATGGTTTGAATAATGTTGTTCTCCAGTTGGTCAATTGTTGTTGATTTGTTGCCATAAACCAGCGACTTAACGTAGCCTCAGAGCAAAAATTACAAGGGCGTTAAATCGCACGATATTGGCGGCTATTCCACATCGCTTTTTTGCAAATAACGTATTCTAGGAACTTTTCTTGCAACCACTCCAATGTAACACCTGATGTGTAACACGTTGCGCCATCTTGTTGGAACCACATTTCGTCCGGTTCCATGTCGTCCAATTGAGGCTCCAAACAGTCAGTTATTATGGCCCGATACCGTTCGTCATTGAGAGTCACCGTCTGGTCATATGTCACAATGACGCCGCCTGACCAAAATTCACATCCAACAGTATGTTTCTCCGGGTGCATTGAAGACTCTTGATACTGCTGTGGATTACTTTCTCCTCAAATGCGGCAATTTTGCTTGTTCACGAAGCCGTTCAACCAGAAATGTTCTTCATCACTGAAGATAATCTTTTCGCAAAATTTGGATCCATTTCCAGCTGCTCCAGGGCCCAATCAGCGAATGTAAAACGAGCTATTTGGTCTTGGGACTTCAGTTCTCGTGTCATTTCAATCAGCCTTTTTGCAAAATTTGCCAAAATTTCGTCGTGGCAACTCCTTGGGCACGAGTGGGAATTAAGAGGTTTGGGTTTTCAGCCACATTTTCAGCAATAGCAGCAATATTCTCGATTGACAATGCGTTTTGTCGTCATACAGGGACTGCTCAATTTGCAACCGAACCGCTTTGGTCAAATTTTGCGATAATTTCTTGAATTGTTCGCTTGATTGGATTCTCATTTAGACTCGGTAAAAGTTTGGCAAACAGAGCACGAATTGTTATAGTACATTTTAACAAATTCGATGCCTTGTTGAATGATGTAGCACTCTATGGTAAAATTGTCACTATGGCAGAACACAAACTTCGAAGAATAACAGCGCTGCCACTTGAAATGACACTGTGATCACTTGTCAAAATTCTGACGTAGCTACCGAAAAACTCTTTATAATAAGGCCCACAAATCCAAGACTTCTTTCCTATAAAGGCGATGGAAAGTGTGGTGGATATTGTTGTGCCATTCCTGTAAAAAATGAATCAAACAAGGACTCAGAATTTTTGAGATATAATATTCCACGTTTGTTAGTGGGCTGATACTGCACATAGGGTTTTATGCTTTTAACCACTGCAACAACCCCAGTGTATAACTATTTTATTTAAATTGTACCATGGCCTTGTTATATCACATAGTCGCTATTATAAGGAAGAACTGGTGATTTTATTTCTTAACTCGAAAGAAGGGCTATGTTGGAAATTTTGACAACTACACCAAGAAACATTTGAACTACTAATGTTCGGTCCCTCTTAGGAAGTGTCTAACCCACCTTATAAGTTTTATTTCCTTGTTATGGATCTAGCTATCAACATAGTATATTATGCTAATGTTCTGAACAAATTATTTGAACCAATAGCCAATAGTGCAGGGATATAAAATGAAAAAAAAGAAAATAAACCCGGCATGCCTTAAAGACGAGGCGTAGTGCATGTCCGCATACGCTTATCATTGTTCATAAGAAACTAATTATGAATTGAATTGGCTTCATTAAGTAACAGAGATTGACCACCAGTTTCAATAGTCCAATAAATTACAATTGTAATCCATATTTTATGCTATTTTACTAACAGGCAATGGTCGCAATAAAACACTCTTGTAGATATTTATCACAATTATTATGCGATATACTCGTACATACACTATAATCATATTTTATGAATTCAATTAAGCGGTAATTTTCTTTTCCAGGAAGACCGGCAAGTACACGGCTTTCCAAAAGTCGAAACTGGATAGCGAAGATCAAGCACATGATCTCAGCAGTCCAGAAAGTATACCAGATGTCGATCGGCCACCATTGCGACATATCGATACCTACCTAAAACCAGAGTGTCCTTGTTTTTCGGCCCGTTCCACAGTTGCTCTACTAGCATGTTTAGGCTTCATTGTTATGTTTGGAATGAGAACTAATATGAGTGTTGCTAAGCTAGCCATTAGAAATCTAGTAAGTTGAAAACTTTAAGTTATAATTTTTATTGTAACATTATTAAAAATGAGGCACATTTTGTGCCAATATCAGGAATATATCAAAATATATCTTCATGATCCACAGCATGAACATTCTTCAAATGTTCACACTTTCTTTAACAATCAGCAAAGTAATAACTTTTAAATAATTTAAATGTAAGCTGGTGCATTTATCCTTATATCAAATTTAATTTTTGTACCTAGAGAAGACATATTATTAATGAATAGACTACAAAATTAATTTAGTGAATTTTCATGTAGACCAATGACAGTTTGAAAAGCGTAGATTCTGCGATATTCTGGGGATACTTAGTAACACAAGTTCCTGGTGGTTTCTTAGCAACGCTGTATCCTGCCAATAAGCTCTTTGGAGGTGCTATAGTAACATCATCTTTGTTCAACTTACTTGTACCTCTAACATTACTGGACGCTCCATTGGTTATGATATGCGTCAGGGTTATTCAAGGCTTAGTGGAGGTGAGTATGCGTACCTATATAAATGACTTTATAATTTTAAACAGTGAGAGGAACTATTTCCATAGTCTATGCTAAAGATAGGAACCGAAGTTTCGCAAGCTCTGTTGTCATCTTCAGTATATTCCTAATAAAAGAACAAAGAATGGAACATTTCGAATGATATCTATTAAAATATAATGAGTAGCGATAGATAATATGTACATTTATTCTAAATATTCAGTGGTGTAGTGTATGAATATTTACGTTTTTATAACTTATTTGATAATAGTAATTTGATAATGCAGTAGAGTTCCTTGACATTGCCGCTGGTGTAATTTTGTGGTAAGTTTTGCCATATGCACTCGACATAATTGATGGCATATATTAGAACAACAATATTAAACTATCTGCTATTCCAGTTACTTCATCAGAAAAATACTTAGGTATCTTAAATCTAGGCGATACATTGTACCTTGGGTATTCAATAAACTATGGGAAATATTCCAAACCATAGATCAGCGCACATGTTTCCGAGTATGAGCAATGATTGAGCACAGATTGTCAATCGGTCACCAGATCCAGTTCAATTTCACAAAAATCCTCTGCAATGATTACGATTACTACAATCGCAAAATCAGTGAATCTATCGAAATTCAGAAACATCCTAGGAACTTGAACCGAGACAAAAGTCACTACCTCCATCACACTTGGAAGTCCACGATACAAATCAACTCAACCATAACACACACGCTCCACTGAACTGCCACACTAAACACAATATAAACCATTCCCCTGCCAAAACACGCCAGTCTGTTTCAGATTATCGCTCTGAAGATGTCATTTAGGATAGTAGACGAAACGTTGGCAGTAGAAGGAGAGACGACGACGTGCTTTCAACCCAGAAACTAAGAAAGCATCAACGATAACCTTGGAAGCCTACTGCTTAAAAAACAAATTTAGTTATTTCTCTTAAACACGCCATTCACTGCTACAACTCCTATTGCCCAACAGAATGCGAGATATCGCATTCGGAAAAGACGATCAATTTGAATAAAAAAAAACTTTGTACTAAACTGTGTGAATGTGTCAGAATTCTGCCTGGATGCAACCTCACTCTTAAGGTTTTAAGGGGGCTTACGTAGAGGTTCCGCTAACTGTCGTGAGTTGGACGTAAGGCGGTGGCGCCATATGCGCTAATGTAAATTCTGGACTGCACAAGGTTTTGTTAAAACAATAGTACCGCTTTTATTTACGAAATATCAAAACGAAACTTAAAACACAAATAAACAAAAGCCCAATGCATGCTTGACTGGAATTAGTTTTTAAAATAAAGTTTCTGAAACTGTGTTATGATGTTGTAAATTTTGCCAACTTTGAGAGTCAAATGTAGGAGCAAATAATTTGAATTATAAGAAAGTACTCCCAACGAAGCCTTAATTAATCATTTGTATTCAATTTAATGCAAAGACATAATAAGAAAAACAAAAATTTCTGCTGTTTGTTTTATTTTAACGAATACCTCACATCGACGGAATTTACATTAGCGCATATGGCGCCACCCCCTTACGTCCTACCTCACGGTAGTTAGTCGGCACCTTTGCGTAAGCCCCCTTAAGTCTAAAGACTTGACGTCCCGTACTCATTACGAAGACGGGAAGAAGAGGATGAACCAGTCAGATATACGCTGCAACAATACGGTTATTGTAAAATCAAAATCACTAAAATGTTTGTGGTTCAATACTTTGAGATTAGGTGAAAGTAATACTTTCTTATTCACCCAGTGTTTGAATGTAAAAATTATGACATATTTAATCCACTTGGTATATGACTTTAGGAATAAGAAATATTTACTTCACCCTGGACACACAGTTCAAATTTGAAAGATGTATTCAATCAGACATACAGTACATACAAGTGAAAATTTACATGATTAAAAAACACGTTAAATAAATTAAACCGTACATGTACTCCCAAACAAGTAAATAATTTGAAATTAACACATATAAAATACGAAAGATAACAGATACATAGCTTGCTGTTCACCTGTACAGCAAGCTAAGTTTCCGTTTGTAACAGCACATTGAAGAATGGCAATAGGTATTGATAATAACCCATATAAATTTAAAAAAATATGAATTTCTGTTACATTATATTACTCAGCAACAATGCAATTCGGTAGTTTAAAGTCATCATAAGTGATAGACGAACTCAAGAAAGAAATAGTTCACAGTTTCAATTTTCAAGAAGTATAAAATTAGTATACTAAATCAAGGGGAATGGAAAAAGGTTCACATATACCTATACATACAGCATCTGTCTAGTACACAGGAAGGATGTCAGAGCGGGAGTATATGAACTCAGAGAAAGAACCCGTGCGCTCTTTGAGTCCACATAAGCAGATGGTTCTAAGAAAGAGAAAGATGTCAGCGCGGGAATATATGGATTCAGCGAAACGACAGGTATTCAGATGGGCCTTATAAAAGATACTACGGCTTATCTGGTTAGTTAATAGGTAAGGCAAAATAAATTCTCTGATAGTCTAATAACGCTAAGATTAATGAGCTCTGTGCGAGTTAATTTAAAACTTGCATAAAACATCGTGTATGTCTCAAATAAACTAAGAAATCCCAAAAAAAGGGCTTGGTGTAAACGAGCTACAGCGGGAATGAAACAGCTTGTAAATTAACTTGAAAGGCTTTGTCATTAGCTTTTGGTGGGCAGGAGCTTTCCTTTCGCGTTGCAAAGACAACTGTCATAACAATTATAAAATAGTAAATCAAAAATATATGTCTTTAACAATGGTAGAAATCTTCAGAACAGAGATAGAAGACGCAATTCATTATGGAACTATTGCCGAAGCATAGAGCAGAATTATTGAGAAAGGACAAAACGTCTGGTCTTAATGATAGTGTTTCTACTAACAGGGCATTGCAAGCTTAATGAAAGTATGAAAAATATGAGCATATTTACAGCTTTACAGAGGAAACCGCGATCAGAGTATTATGTGAAAATTTGTTCAAAAATGGAGGCGGATTAGGTATTATACACAGAAAAATTGCTCCGAAAGGTGCTATGTAAGGAAAGGCCAAATTACATAATTTACTCTAAAATAAAAGTTGAAACGTCGCAGTGGATCAAGTAGTATCTACAACCTCAAGAAGCTAATCTAATTACTAACTAGAAAACCCAGTATAATGTTGTGTTATAAAATCGATCATCAACTTCTTTAAATTAGATTGTTACATTCGGTATCACTCATATTTGCCAAAATGTTTTGTTGTGTTAGCAGGTGGTAACTAATCTAAAGTATGACATTTTAAACACCTTTTTAGCATTTTAGTATGGGTTCTTCATAAAATAGCTTTTATCAGAGCAATACTGAATAGGACAGCAGATTCGTTGCCAAAATACCGGTTTTCATCGTTACCATAGTATATTATAAAATCAGTTTTCATCATCAGCATGGAATACCATCGTCCATGACAATATATCATCACCAGTTACTGTAAACATGTGAAGTAAAATATGTTTTATTATTTAAGGGTGTTACATATCCATCCTGCCACGGTATATGGAGATATTGGGCGCCACCTTTGGAACGTTCGAGGTTAGCGACCTTGGCATTTTGCGGATGCTATGCTGGGGTAACACTCGGTATACCATTATGTGGGATCTTGGTTCGACATGCAGGATGGCAATCTCCATTTTACTTTTATAGTTGTATGGGTGTATTATGGTACATATTTTGGTTATGGCTTGTTTTCGAAAAGCCTAGCAAACATCCAACGATAGAAACTAGAGAACTATTGTACATACAGAATTCATTAGAAGAAAATACGAAGAGTCAAACGCCAACATTTTCCAATATTCCTTGGAAAGCCTTCTTCACTTCACTACCGGTCTGGGCGATTTTCGTAGCTAATTTCTGCAGATCGTGGAATTTTTACCTTTTAGTTCTTTTCCAAGTCGCTTTCGTTAGTGACGTCTATTCAGTCGAAATCGAAGAGGTAATATATTTATGAATTGTTATGGGTGAATCGATGTTATAATTCACCTTTTACAGAATGCTTTACTTGGTGCAATACCACATCTAACTATGACCATTATAGTTCCCCTAGGAGGGCTTCTTGCGGATTACTTTAGAAGATCCGGTTTGTTGACCACCACTCAAGTTAGAAAATTATTTAATTGCTGCGGTTTTGGAATGGAAGCAACCTTCTTTCTTGTGGTAGCATTTTCAAAGTCCGTAGGTGTAGCAATAGTTGCCTTGACAATTGGTGTAGCTTTCAGTGGACTTGCTATATCAGGTTTTAATGTTAATCATTTGGATATAGCACCGAAATATGCCAGTATATTAATGGGATTATCTAATGGAATCGGCACCATAGCGGGATGCTTATGTCCCGTTGTGGTTCATAGTATAACAGATGATGCCAAAGGTTTAAAACAGGTAATTTGTTTAATTAATTTTACTTAGTTTAATTTTATTTAAAACTAGAGAATACAATCCAGGGATTCCGAATGCCGGCAGTTTTTTGATCCGAGAATCCCGGGACTGTACTTGGATTTTGGGGATTACCACATAGTTTGTATTCCGCAATCCGTTACGTTTTAACAATGACCTTACCTAGATTACATTAAGGGCACTTATTTGATAAAGACAAAAAATCAACCTTAGGTACGCCGTACGATAAAGGAACTACACAGGTATAGCCCAAATAATATGTAACTTAGAAGGGTTTTCCCCACCCGGCATACTTCAACACAATACTGTTAAAGTAATTCCTCAACAGGCCAACAGGGAAATCACCCGACCACCTCATATCACAATATTGTTGCGATGTATTCCCAGTCGGGGATTCCCTGTACGAAAGTATAAATACGCTTATTAGGATTTACTTTTTTCATTTATGATTCTACCAGCGACAAAGTTACGCAGGTTACGTCATTTAAATTTAAAAGTCTTATCTGAAAAAGTTATTTTTCCGTCGTACGACGGTGTCGTCATATATTATTAATCATATATTGTAATTATTATTAATTTAATTATTATTAAGTTCTATTTTGTCACAGTGTATATCATATATATTCGTGTTCCTAGTTCAGAGCCGTAATTAACCATATCTATACCTGCGCGAGAAGGTACATTTGCGATGATTCTTGTCGGCTATTTATGACCGCACGTAAATATATTTACAACTAAGAATTTTGGTAGAACACTACTTTTAAGTTTACGATCCTTTGTCAAAAGACGCAGATATTTTCCTATTATAGTACCAAAAGGTTTTTCCGTTCATAAACATTGCCTGTAATTTTTTCACTTTTATTGTACATAATTTAAGCTAAATTACAAACCAGACGGTCATCAGGAATTTCCGTTAGAACCTTGCAAATCGGTACATTATTATTAGGGTGACCTACCAATAGCATTTCGTTTGGTGGGAGTAACCCATATTTTCAAGTTAATCTTACTGTTAAGAAACAGTCAGTAAAATTCAAGATGTAACATCAAACAGTCGCTTCAAGACTTAAAATAACATCCCATTTCAAGATTTTATATCAAACAGTTTGTTTTAAAATTAAAATTAAGTAGTTCGATTCTTGATGTAAAACAAGACAATTCAAATCATCACAACCAATTCAATGGATTGCAACCATGTAATCCGAATTAATTAAACAAAAGTGTCAATTTAAGGTGTAGTTAAAATAAATAGTTAGTGCTACAGTGCTGCAGTTTTATTGAATCTACGAAGCCTTTGGTCCTTCGATTAACATTAACATTTGAGAAAACTAGCGTGGAGTCCATCCTCAAATACCTTGGCTTCACGCAACCCCATCAGTTGTTTTAAATAGCAGGAGACTTTGTTAAACATAAAAGAAACAGTGATACGTCGTCAGCGTGGAGTTATTTTTTAGTTGCGATAGATGGGAATAGTGCTAAATGTAAGCGATGCTCTGCCATTTTCAAGACTTTGGGTGGCTCGACTAAGGGATTACATACACATTTGTCATCAAAACATAACATTAAGATTTTAGCTCACGTTAATCGTTTAACAACTTCAGCAAGTCAAGATTCTGAAAATCTGAACACACCACCGCCGCCAGCTAAACGAAAGTTAGAAGATAATATTACTAAAAGTGCCGACGATAGCCTGGATGATGTTTTGGCAAGAATGATTGCATTAGATGGATTTTCATTCAGTGTGTTCATAACTTCAGACGATTTGAGAAAATTGCTCTTAGCAAAATACACTGATTTACCAAAATCAGCCGTCACAATTCGAAAGCGTGATATGAATTACAGTGAAAAAATCAGAAAGCAAGTAACTTCAGAATTAAAACATTTGAAAAGTGCAGGTGAAAGATTAAGTCTTTTTTTCGACAAGTGAACATCAACGTCCAATAAACGAAACATGGCAGTCAACGTTCATTCATATATTAAAATTTTGGAGCTTAGGACTCCTTCCTATTCATGGAAGTATGACGACTGAAAATTGTCTTCGTATATTGAAAGAGCGTCTAAGTAAATTTGATATTTCTCTGGAAACTGATATCGTGGCTATTGTAACCGATGGACCGAACGCTATGATAAAGGCTTGTTTGCACTTACCAATAACTGTGTCTCGCACATGGTATCAATTTGGCCGTCTAGACAGCCATACCTCAGACTCAGATGATACTATAAATCAACGACAGCGATGATGATGGCTATTTAGAAGACTTAGACTGTCCAGAATCTGGTTTAATCTTAATGTCACAAAGTGAACTTGCGCGAGAACGTATACCAGAGTTAACAAAAGATGAAAAGATCAATGAGCTGATAACGAAAATCCGCCAAGTTGTAGTGTATTTCAAAAGATCACCATTGAAAAATGAAACAGTACTTCAAAAATATGTGAAGATTGAACATGAAAGAGAGCTGTCACTTCTTTTGGACTGTAAAACCAGGTGGAATAATCTTTTAACCATGCTGGAACGATTTTATCTTTTAAAAACCTGCATTTAAAAAGCTCTTATAGATCTCAATCATCCAATCCGTTTAGAATGTGCTGATTTTGACTTGGTAAATAAAATTGTTGATGTGCTGACCCCAATTAAAGTCAGTAGAAGCAATCTGTCGGCGAGATGCTAATTTATTTGATGTCGCTTTGAAATTTCTTATAAAACAATTGTCTAGCAAAATCTCAGCACTTGCCAATAAAATGAAAACATCTTTACTGTAATGTATAAAGCAACGACGAAGTGATGATTTAACTGGTGTGTTGAATCAAAATCCACTAAATGATGATGAAAATCAGTTATTATCAGATATGTAATGGCTTGACTTATTTCCAGTTTCTACACAGGAGTAATGAGGAAGCAAATAAAGAGTTTTGTTAAAAGACTAAATAGTCGAGATGACACGGAAAAATCCCGTAATCCCGGGATTGAAAAACATGCTCGGGATTGTATTCTATATTTAGAACTCATAAAATATATGTTAGAAATATGCTATATTCAGTTATATCTTTGGTTTGTATTAGAAGTAAAGAAAATGATGTATATTAAAGTAGGTTATTGATTTTGTGTATATTATTGATAATTAATAAACATCGCAAGAAACCATATGCAGATGTGGAAGTACAAAAGAATTTTTTGTAAGTGGAATCTTTTTTGCCAGCAGGGATATATAAAATTGAGGACTGTTATGGTGCAAAATCAAAGGTTCTATGAAAAAATCTCAATACTTAAGTGTTAAAGAGCCTCTAATGAAGGGTTTTATTCAATGCCTGGTCATAGAGTACAAATATTTTTTGAAAAATTTACTACTTAAAAACTTATAGAGGTGTTTTTTGAATCCATGTTTATACAAATATGGATATATTATACAGTATGCCTTCTGTAGACACATATATTAAATAAACATACAAATAAATTAGAGTTGATCCAAGCTATGTCAAATCCAAGTATTAATATACTAATTGTCAAGACGCAAAATGATAAATTTGTTAAGTATCAAATATTAGGTATATATTAAACTAATGAGAAAAGAACGAGTTTTCTAAAAGAAGTTGAAAAAGCATAATTTAGGTAAATTTATCATATTTCATTTGAAAATATAATGCCAATATAATGCAATACATGGACGCGTTTTGAACTTTTGGTTCTCCTCTCCATGCCGTACGGTTCGCAGTGAAAAGTTACATATTTATCGTACGAGGTATGTCTCAGAATTAATGAGAATGAATTGTTTACGCTAAATATGACAACGACTGTAGGTGACTGGGCTCGACTACATTTGAGTCGAGGAGATAAAAACGCAACCAGAAAAGGTACAAGCCACTGGGTCTAGTGTTAGTGGCGTGAAAGCGAGGTGTTTACCCTTAAGTTCCAATACCACGTTACTTATAAAATGCAGGCACATATCAGCAGCTATATGCGATTAAATTTTGCGATCAACTGGGAAGAACTGCTTCAAAGGCACTACAAATGCTAAGAACAGCATATGGAGATGCTGTATTGTCGTCAGAACAAGTTTTCAAACAGCACAAGGCATTCAAAGATGGCCGGTAAACTATTGAAGATGGTCTTCCGCGTCGAAAACCGAAGAAAGCGTGGCTTAGGTGCGTTCTGTGTTAGCATGAGACAGACGGCTGACACTTAGGATAATGGACATGAGGTCGGCACGAGTAAGGATACTGTTGTTCGAATTTTGACAAATGAACTAGGCATGCGGAAAATTTTTGCAAAAAATTTGTCTGATGAACAAAAGGAAAATCGCTTCTCCATTAGCCAACGACTATTGGATAGCTTAACAACCGAACCCAACTTCATGCACAGAGTGATAACAGGTGACAAATCGTGGGTATTTGAATATAATCCAGATAACAACGCGACAAAGCGCGGAGTCGCACACACCTGCATCACCGTGGCCGAAGAACGTTTGCATGAGTAAATCCCGAATCAAGTCCATGCTTGTCATCTTTCTGATTCGCGTGGAATTTTCCACAAAGAATTCGTACTGCCGGGCCAGACAGTGAATCAAACCCTTTACCAGAAAGTCCTTCAATGTTTGCGGTAAAGAGTCTTGCGTGTGCAACCTGACATTGCCAGCTCGTCGACTTGCAGCACGATAATGCCCCAGCCACAGCTCATTGTTTGTTGGAGAATTTTTGGCGGAGAAAAGCATTCCAGTACTCCCACAGCCGCCCTACAGTTCAGATATGGCTCAATGTAATTCTTTTTCTTTTTCCAACGCTTAAGCGGCAATTGAAAGATTCTCATTATGGAACAATAGACAATATCCAAAGAGTAACGACACAGGTTCTAAACAGCCTAATGGAACAAGACTTCCAGAACTGTTACTAGGAATGGAAAACTCGCTGGAGACGCTGTGTGCATTCCAAAGGAGCATACTTCCAAGGGAACAATATTAATTTGTAGATACATAAATAACAAATATTATTTCAAAACTAATCATTATCATTAATTCTGAAACATACTTCGTATATCTACGAAATAGATTTGATTTATTGACGTTAATTATTTTATAATTAGTAATCATTTAAAACAATGAACACCTTGACAGGATCGAGATTTTCATATACATTTAAGATCCCGATTCTGATTGGTGGATAACTCTAGCGTTGTTACGACAAAAACACTAGCAAGGAGAGAATACCGCCGACATGCAAGACGAAAGCAAGCTTAAATGTTGCCTCATCGAAAATTTGGTTTTGAGAAATAGAAGAATTTGCACTTTAAAGAAAGTGTAATACTAGAAAAATAATATATGATAGGACAGAGTTTGAAATAAAACTTCAAATAAATATTTTTTTATATAAACATACCTAACAATTTGAAAAATAGAAATTCTATGTACTTAAAAAATCAAAAGAAGAAGAATTTTTCTATATCAAAATATACTAGTTCCAGGATGTGTATTAAATTTAAAAATAAAATTACATATACCTTACCTGAATGTTTTAAAAATAATATTCTGAAACCATTTAAATCCGAGAGTATAGCTGTAGGAATGTTTCCGAGTTCATGTTTTTTGCCTATATAAAGCAAGTAGAGCAGTGATCTAGTACGAGCTACAAAGATCAAATCTCAAAAACTCGATTAGTACCATTAATTGTTTATAAAGCTTTATTAGAATTTTTTATTTGCTTCCGATTAACACTTAAATAGTAATTGTATCTTACAATATAAAAGAAAACTTTCAAGCATATAGAAGTCATTTCAACTTAAGACAGATTTTATCAATTTTGTTTCATATTTATGTAGATTTCAATTGTTTTCACTGCTTAAAAAATTTACAGGGCGAGTCATTAGTAGCCGCTTCTTCGATTGCTCTTTTGTGGTTTAAATAAAAGAAAAAGCAATTAGTGAGGGATCCATGGTTGCTTGTGGCGCATATTGTAAAAATACTTTAAGCTCTGGTGCACTTCCGGTTACACCGGAAATGCACGGAACTTATTTTTTTTAAATGACTCACCCTATATATTTTTGGATTTTCTTGTACTGCTTTAAATTACGTGTTCAACTGTTTTTTCTTTTTCAAAATTGAGCAAATAGTTTTTGAGTTATTAATTTTTTTGAAAATATTTGACCAAAACACGTGTTCAGAAAAAAATCACTTTTACATTGTTTTTAAAAGTAGAAACATTGACTTTGGTGGTGCTTGTAGCCAAGAAAATTCTGCATCATTTGGTAAAGTTGCACTCGACAATACCATAAGAAACATTGTTCTTTCAAAGCCTACTTCCTGAAATTTTCACATACCAAAAACTTATTTTTTTTAAATGGAACACCCATTATTTTATTGAGTCATTTTCTTCCTTTTTTTATTCTCTTTCATTTTTGTTAACAATGTCCTATACCTATCTTTTCTAATTTTTGATATAATCACTATACGAACAATTAGTGGTCAATTGATGAACTACGGGCGCTGTTCTCTGCACCCAAATATTGGTCCAATAAAGGCTGGAATGTGGCTGACTGCCTGAGTCAACTGTTAAAGAAAGTCGGTATACATTTATGCCAAACTTATAAAAGCATCGCTATTGGTTATCATCCAAATGAATTATTCTTATGAAGAATTAATAGATATGATTGACATTTTGGGTGAATCTGAAAGAAACTCTTTGCTAGCATCCAGACTTTATGCACAGCGATCCCTGGTAGAAGTCAACCGAAGCCAGAAACCTTCGAAAATATAAAGTGGACGGTTTGAGTGAACAGAAAGCATATGAATATGAAAGAAAGAGCGGAAAAAGCAATAACTGGTGAGGATAAGACGTTTATGGTACTTGCGAGTATAGTTGATCACCCCTACTAGTACTACGAAAATTAGTCGGCAGTTAGATGTAAGTCAAATTTGAGAATCCAGAATAATTAGGAAATACAAAATTCACCCGTAGCATATTCATACACAGGGTTAGAAGAAAGAAATTTTCAGAATCGCTTACATTTTTGTCAATTGGCAGCAGATAAATTATCCTGGCTTTCTCAATTTTTTGTTGTTTACCAACAAAACCTTCTGTTCAAGTGAATACGTTCATCGTCACAATTTCCGTTATTATAACACTTAAAATCCCCCACTTTATCACACCTGCAAACTTTCAAAATCGTTGGTCATTAAAACTGTGGGGAAGAATAGTGGGTAGTTACATAATTGGACATTATTTCTGTGATGAAAATGTTAATGGAGGAGAGTATCTTCGCTATCTACGAACGGATTTTCAAAACTTTTTGAAGACATCTTCAAATATGTCAGTAAACATAACCTTTATTTTATTTCGATGTTAACTAACATTGTTAAAAATGAAATACTGCAACTGGACATTGCCGGAATTAAATAATTGAAATGCGATGCTCTTCATTCTATAAAATTATTACTTTTGGGATAGTTGGATATAACATTTACTTTGTTTGAAAGTTGACTAAGGAAGTCGGGCGCCATCCCTGCCTTCCATTGGTTGAACGAATATTTTGGTGCATAGAACAGCGCCCGTAGTTCTTTAATTGACCGCTAATTGCTCTTATAGTCATTACCTCAGAAATTAGAAAAGATAGGTGTAGGACATTGTTAACAAAAATGAAAGAGAATAAAAAAAGGAACAAGATGCTTCTATAAAATACTGGGTGTTCCATTTAAAAAAAATAAGTTTTTGATATGTGAATATTTCAGGAAGTAGGCTTTGAAAAAATAAAGCCTATTGAGGTATTGTCGAGTGTAACTTTACCAAATGATGCAGAATTTTCTTGGCCACAAGCACCACCAAAGTTAATGTTTTTCTTTTAAAAACAATGTGAAAATGATTTTTTTCTGACCACGTGTTTTGGTCAAATATTTTCAAAAAAAATTAATAACTCAAAAACTATTGGCTCAATTTTGAAAAGGAAAACACAATCGAACAGACAATTTAAAGCAGTACAAGAAAATCCAAAAATATATAGGGTGAGTCATTTAAAAAAATTAAGTTTCGTGCATTTCGGTGAAACCGGAAGTGCGCCAGAGCTTAAAGTATTTTTACAATATGCGCCACTAGCAACCATGGATCTTCCACTAATTGTTTTTTCTTTTATTTAAAACACAAAAGAGCAATCGAAGAAGCGGCTACTAATGACTCACCCTGTATAAAATAGTTTAACTGTTATGAATTTCAATATAAGTTAGTGTATGTGCCAGTATTTTCTAAATATTTGTGAGAATGTAATACAAGTAAAAGTGTTACTTCAGGTCCGAATTTGATTTTTTATACAAAAATAGTTCCAATGCATCTGTAAATACTTTGTAGTAATAATGAATCTGTATACAAGGCAAAATTTGCCAGATATTTGCAAAAAGCTGCTATTTAATAAGAGTTTCCAATTCGAGTTCTAAGTACTTTCTTGTACTTTTATATTCTTTAGAAAATTGTCTAAAGTTAGTAGTTGACGAGATATTAGTACATATTTATTCTTTTATTGAAGTAAACTACTACCGCGCGATCATTTAAATTCTAAATTAGAGCAGGCTGTGAAATTTAAATTAAGTTGGTATATAAGTACTAATTTACAATTTGAATTGTCAAAGTGACGTTTCAAAATGTTAATTAATCAATAATTGACATTATGGACAACCTAATAAAAAAAATCCCGCCTGCTATAATTTAGAATTTAAATGATCGCGTGGTACTTCCAAACTACCGATTTTACAGAAAATGAAATCAGACCTCTTCAGATCTGATTATACTCGTAAATATAAGTTTTCATAATAGTACCTGTAGCCATTTGGCTTCTATCGTAGTCACACACAGAGAGATAGAAAGACCACTTTTTCGGTATCAGGGGACTTCAAAACGTTGACATCTGCGAAAATATCATCATCAGAATACTTTGTTATACTACGTATCAGAAAGTAAAAATGAAGTTCCAAATGGTTCCCTCTCTACAGGGTCGTATTTAGATCTGACAAAACTAGACCTAGACACACAAACATTCAAAATTTTTTAAAACTTATGTTAATCTGTCTCTAACAATATATTTTATTTATCTATTGTAGTGTTTCAATTAGCAACATTTTATCTACAAACTTGAGCAAATTTTATTTACCTAACATATGCAGTAGTCACACATTGCAACACGGACAGTCTTTTTGTAAAAAACCCGGGCGATTATACAATTTCATTATTCTCGAAGCAAGATTGTCATTGTCGTTTGCATGTTACTGCTGGAGAATTACGAACAATAAAATTACTTTGTGTTAATCTGTCTCTAACAATACATTGTATTTGTTGATTGTAGTGTTTCGATTATCAAACATTTTATCTACAAATTTGAGCAAATTTTATTTTTCTAACATATGCAGTGCTCACATTACAACACGGACAGTCATTTCGTAAAAAACTCGGGCGATTATACAATTTCATTATTCTTAAGGCAAGATTGTCGTTGTCGTTGCATGTTACTGCTGGAGAATTTCGAACAATAAAATTATTTCGTATTTATAAAATCAGATATAATAAATTTAAGCGAGAGTTGTATCCACATTGAGCTTTCATATTCATACACGTTGGTCCGATGACTTCTTGATTTTTATCCGAAAACAGTGAAGTGCTGCATAATATGTGTCATAATATGTCGGTCAGGCCTGACTTCAAATTTTTTAACTATATCTGTTCTTAAGATAATCCGCCAGAATTGGTACCCATTTCGTAATTATATTTCACAGTTTATTAAAGTAGGAGAAATTTCGAAAAGTATTAATTTCTTTCGCATCTATATTCAAGTAAATTTATTGTACAACATTAAACAACCAAAACGGCTTGCTGTATTACAGACCTATAAGTTGAATAACAGCGTTAACTTAAAAACAGGTTCACGAAAAACGTAAAGTGGCAAACTAACGCCACAATTGTCAGCCCTAGAACGAATTTGACATTCATTTCGATGTCCGACGCGTACCGCTTATAAGTTAGGGAAATCCCCTCCTGTTTCCAGCGTTCGCCACCGTTCGGCTTCATATATCAAACAGCACCCTCGCAACGCGTGTTCCACTCGGCTGACTTGATTTCTCTCGCAGAAATGAACTTGCACTATGGGCATTACTCGGGCTGTCATATTTCGGAAACGATACCATTGTGAGTGCGTTTTAAAAGCGTTCATGCAAGTAGACGAGAACAGAGAGGAAAAGGAAGAGGACAGAGATGGAGAAAGTTATGAACGCGACGCGACGTTGCTTAATTCCGTCAAAGCCGGAAATGCGATTAAGTTGCGTCTTTTTTCGTGTTGGAAAGCCAGTTCGAGTTTAATGTGGTCGTTTTGTAGAGTAGAAATAAGCTAGTAATAATCACAATAACAATAGGAGAATTTCTGTTTTGAATTATAAATGGCCAAAGAAAAGTCTAGAAAGCATTTATATTGTTAGTATTTTGATGAGCTTTAGTAAAACTATCTTTTACATCCTCCATGCACAATTTTCTTTAGCAAAGTAAAATAATATAAGATCATAAATATTAATTTTGGGTTGTATTCATTCTAATCAAACTACATCGCTAATAAAGCAATTATTGCTAATATTTTGAAGTTAACTATTAAAAGTGTCGCTAGATTATAATGTTAATAATAATGTTTCGAAACATTCTGTTGCAACGTTCTCTTTAGGAAACCAACGTTAAATAATAAAAATTAATCTTATTCTCTTTTATCTCATATAAAAGGTAGGCACATATCATTCTCCACGAATTAATTAGAATGTCAATACTACGTTATGATAATCGCTAAAAGGTTGTTGATTTAGTGTCGTGTCATTCCGAGTATTCGAAATCCCACTGCAGGGTGGAAAATGTAGAATACATATCACACGTCGTGGTTATTTCTCACACCTGAAATTAATTAAGGTGGCTTACGCAGTGGTGCCGACTAACTGCCATAAGGTAGGACGTAAGGGGGTGGCGCCATATGCGCTAATGTAAATTCTGGACTTTACAAGGTTTCGTTAAAACAATAGTTCCGCTTTTATTTACGAAATATCAAAACGAAGTTTAAAACATAAATAAACAAAGACTCAATGCACGCTCGACTGGAATTAGTCTTTAAAATAAAGTTTCTGAAACTGTGTTATGATGTTGTAAATTTTGCCAACTTTGAGAGTGAAATGTAGGAGTAAATAATTTGAATTATAAGAAAGTACTCTCAACGAACCCTTAATTAATCATTTGTATTCAATTTAATGCAAAAACATAATAAGAAAAACAAAAATGTCTACTGTTTGTTTTATTTTAACGAATACCTTACGGCGGAATTTACATTAGCGCATAAGTACCACGGCAGTTAGTCGGCACATCTGGGTAAGCCCCTTAAGTTTTATTAGAAGTTAATAAAATTAATGAAATATACGCTAATTTCTTTTTTGTCTCTTTCTATATGTTCTCCAAGTAATTGCAAAGAAATATAAATTGAACTTACGTGGTAAATAACCAAGTTCACTATAATCATTGAATAGAAGACAGAACGGCGCAAAAGGGATTACGTGGCATTGGTATCAAGGACGACTAAATAACCACGCTCGCGTCGCCCACCAGAGAAACATGGCCACACTTTTAACATCATTGTCACTTCTCATTGACCGTTATTCTCTGATTATAGCATGTGTGCAATATTTGATCATTTTATTAGAATATATACAGGGTGTTTAAAAAAGATGCGACAATATTAAAGGGGTTGATTGTCCAGGTCATTTTATACAAAAAAAGTTTATAATAAACAAGGTCCGCAAATGCTTCGTTACCGATCTACACCATGTTGAAGTTTAATTAAAAGAAACAGTAAAAATTAGATTTCTCCAAGACGGCATTAAAGATCATAATGAAATTTTAGTCGTGTTATTTTTCAAGAAAAAAATAGGACGCCGCTGATTTCTCTAAAAATAAAAATATGTTTCTATTCTTTGTTTAATTGTGAAGAAAGAAGCTCTCTTAACTTTCTATCATACGACGTACCGTTTTTTAGTAAAAAAACACACATTTTAGTGCATGTACATTTATTACAGAATTTTTTTTTTAAATAACAAGGGTTTTATTTAAGGGCAAAAACAAATATTTTACGGAAATCGCCAGTCGATGAGGTGAAGATTGGATTCTTGCATCCGAGCTCGAGGTGGTCACTTTGCACAGTTATTGTAATTTTTACTTGCTAAAATTGTTGGTATGGTAAAATATTTGTTTTTGCCCTTAAATAAAACCCTTGTTATTTAAAAAAAAAATTCCGCAATAAATTTACATGCACTAAAATGTGTTTTTTTTTTACTAAAAAACGGTACGTCGTATGAGAGAGCTTTTTTCTTCACAATTAAACAAAGAATAGAAACATACTTTTATTTTTAGAGAAATCAGCGGCATCCTATTTTTTTCTTGAAAAATAACACGCCTAAAATTTCATTATGATCTTTAATGCCGTCTTGGAGAAATCTAATTTTTACTGTTTCTTTTAATTAAACTTCAACATGCTGTAGATCGGTAACGAAGCGTTTGCGGACCTTGTTTATTATAAATTTTTTGTATAAAATGACCTGGACAATCAACCCCTTTAATATTGCCGCATCTTTTTTAAACACACTGTATAAGAAAAAATTCAATAAATGAAGTGTTGCTTCTTGAACAAGCTAAAGTAATATTGTCTGTTTAAAGGTTATGATTTTAATAATATTCAAATAATTTTAATCTCAGATATTAAATAAAGTAGATATTCAGAAGAAGAGACAGATAAATTTCTAAGTAATCTCACTCTAAAAAGCACGTCAACTTATTCTCTCATCCCATTATGAGAATGCCTGACCTGGGGCTATTTGTTAATAAAGTATGAACTATATGCAGATTACCATTTACTTACGTTTTATTTATTCATAATAATTTATTTATGTATATTGTACAAAAAAAATAGATGGTTACCAGTTGCATAAAGTAATTTTCTGCATATTTTCGCGAAGGGTTGTGAATAAACACTTTTTTAATATTTCAGGAATCCCAACACTGGCGAGTTGTCTTCATTCTGGCAGCTGTAATACACTTTTCCGGCGTTATATTCTACGCCCTTTTTGCTTCTGGTGAATTGCAACCTTGGGCAGATCCTAGTACGGCAGAAGAGCAACAATGGAACGTCATGGAAGAAAATATTAAAACTAAAACATCACCGACGGTATGGTCACTTTTACTGAAAGTGTCTATTCACAAAATGATTACTTGCAAAAGAGAGCAAACGGTTATTTAATAAAATAAAATCTTAAAAGTAGTAGATCAACCGAAGATATGTCTATAATATAGAAAGACATTTAAGTGCATCTATTATACAGCGTTATGATAAAGTAACGCACAAAATTCATAAAACGTACAATGTTCATTTTTGAAAAAAATGCAAAAACACGTCAAACAGTTTATTTTATTCCTCGTCTTTTAACATAAGTCAAAAAAATAAAACGTCAAATTTGTCAAAGTTATGACGTCATCAATATTTTTTTTAAATATGAAGCTTGGTTTTTTTTTTCTTTATTTGATAAAGCTTGTTTTTCTGCATTATAAAGAAATAAACAAAATAAACTTTATTATAGTAATAACATTTAAATTAACTAAACAGTCCATTAAACCAAAACTATTTCTTACAGGAATTGTTCAAACTGTGTCCCGTTCACTATCTGACA
This sequence comes from Amphimallon solstitiale, assembly GCA_963170755.1. Classification (NCBI taxonomy): domain Eukaryota; kingdom Metazoa; phylum Arthropoda; class Insecta; order Coleoptera; family Scarabaeidae; genus Amphimallon; species Amphimallon solstitiale. The sequence continues at coordinate 51,793,698 of OY720678.1, read as the reverse complement.
CAGTTTGAACAATTCCTGTAAGAAATCGTTTTGGTTTAATGGACTGTTTGGTTAATTTAAATGTTATTACTATAATAAAGTTTATTTTGCTTTTTATTAATTCTCTCAGTTTTTTCTTATGTGACCCCTACTTCAATTATTTCTTTATAATGCAGAAAAACAAGCTTTATCAAATAAAGTAAAAAAAAAACAAGCTTCATATTTAAAAAAAATATTGATGACGTCATAACTTTGACAAATTTGACGTTTTATTTTTTTGACTTATGTTAAAAGACGCGGAATAAAATAAACTGTTTGACGTGTTTTTGCATTTTTTTCAAAAATGAACATTGTACATACGTTTTATGAATTTTGTGCGTTACTTTATCATAGCCCTGTATAATGTTTACTATGCAACGAAAATATACTTTACACACACACACATATAATATATATATATATATTAAAAACAATGAGTTACCTTGGTGCAGCGGCAATATATTTATACAGAGTTTTTCACCTAACCCGTTCGTTAGAACTTTTCTATGTTAAGAGGCCTCTGTACGGTTCAACAGCATATGCATTTACATGTAAATGAGCGCCAAAATATCTCATTAGGCCTTAGGACAGTTTTGAAAATTTGTAGCCCGTAATGTTAATACTTGGTCTGTTAATATAAAATATTTACACTCATTAACCACTTTTGGTTATACATGTAGTCATAGCCAACTTTTTCAAATGGAATTTTATTGCTTTTTTAGAATACCTGTAGAGTGCTGTAACATATTTAATTAGGTTTTATTTTGTGGATAATTAACCGTTTTTGAATTATTTTGATTTTTGTCAAATTTTTTGTTTTTTTCAATGCACTTTTTAAAACCACATATCTAAGGCGTATTTGAATAGAATTACGTCATATTTCTACTGAAAACAGGGAAAGGTATATCTAAATATTTAATAAATCTCATACAGGGTGTTCGAAATTTATCGATTATTTATGTATTCTTAAATTTAAGAAAAATCGTTTTTTTTAATGGAATAGCCTGTAGATGAGCACGCCCTAGTAAGTAGATGAATATCTTGCATTATACAGATATCGGTTTCCCTATGCTTATCTCTCACAGTTTTAGTGATATTAATGATTATTTTCTAAATTGAGCATTATTAGCAGTAAACTGTGAAAAAAAATCTAAATAGTTTTGGAATTACACCAATTGTTTTTGATCCGTCAAACTTTGTGTGAGAAGGTTAAAAAAGAAAATAAATAGCAGAACTTAGAATGGCTTTAATATCATATGAAATAACAAAAATATCCATAACAATCTAAAATGTGAATAAAAGCAACTTATTAAAGACAAATAATGCGTTCAGAATGATATTCACAAATGTTCAAAGTGATCTCCGTTCCGTTCTAAACAAATCATAATTCTTCTGCTTAACTCTGTTGTAGTTGCTTTTCTTACTTGCTCAGCGTTCAAGTTTCGAAAACCGTCTCTTACTCTACCTATAAGCTGTTCTTTGTTTTGCACGGGATACGCATAAACCTCATTTTTTATTTGACCCCATAAATAAAAATCAAGGGGAGTCAGATCGGGGGATCTAGGTGGCCATAACGAGGGTCCATTGCGGCCAATCCACCTATCCTCAAAGATATTTGTTAATTCCCGATATACCTTATGTGAAGAGTGAGCGGGTGCTCCATCCATTTGAAACCAACATTGCCGTATGAGATTGTGTGGTAGGTTGTTCAAAAATTGCAGTACTACTTCTCTGAACAACCGTAGATACCGGACGCTCGTTAAATTCTCATTATAAATTTCGTATTCAACGCGGTTATTTACAATCATTGCAAAAACATTGAAGCTAAAAGTGTCTTGAAAATTTGCTTCACATACATGTGGATTTTGTTGTGCCCAATGATGACAATTTCTCCTATTAACTATTCCTTCACGATTAAATTTCGATTCATCTGTCCAGATAATTTTTGATAAAAAGTCAGGATATCAAACAACGATTTCATTACCATCGTCGCCCGTAATCGGTTTTGGAACTGTCTTCTTGACTTGAATACCAAAACGAATGAAACTTGACTCTATTCGTTCAAATTTAGTTTTATTCTTTGCTGGTAAATGTGGGCTTTCATTAAAAAGTCGACATGTTCTATCAATTATTTGAAGAGATTCACCATGAATGTAGAATAAATTTAAAATATCTCTATTAGAATAATTGTATTAGAATAATTATTGAATTCGTCTTGCATATTTGCGAACAACTTAAAATCAGTTAGAAACGAAATGAATTAACTTTCAATTTTGACAGATCAAATTTACTTTTCAAGGCTTACTACTACGATTTTTCTTGAAAATGCTCAATTTAGAAAATAATCATTAATATCTCTAAAACTGTGAGAGAGGGAAACCTATATCTGTATGATGCAAGATATTCATCTACTTACTATGGCGTGCTCGTCTACAGGCTATTCCATTTTTAAAAAAACCATTCTTCTTAAATTTAAGATTACTTAAATAATCGATAAATTTCGAACACCCTGTATGAGTTTTATTAAATATTTAGACATTACTCATAATCTTATACCTTTCCCTGTTTGCAGTAGAAATATGACGTAATTCTATTGAAATAAGCCTTAGATATGTGGTTTTAAAAAGTGCATTGAAAAAACAAAAAATTTGACAAAACCCAAAATAATTCAAAAATGGTTAATTATTCACAAAATAAAACCTACTTAAATGTGTTACAGCACTCTACAAGGAATCTAAAAAAGCAATAAAAAATATAACATTTCACTTAAAAAATCAAAGTTGGCTATGACTTCCTGTATAACCAAAAGTGGTTAATGAGTGTAAATATTTTATATTAACAGACCGAGTATCAACATTACGTGCTACAAATTTTCAAAACTGTCCTAAGGCGTTAACATAGAAAAGTTCTAACGAACGGGTTAGGTGAAAAACCCTGTATCAGGGTGTCTCTAAAAGGTGCGGAAAAAACGCTACCACACATTTCTGAGGGCGATCTAACCCAACTTACCTCAGTCCAAAAGTGGATGCACCATTGCATTGAATTGCCACAAGAATAACACCCAAATTACAGAAGCATATGTGTCCATATACGGAATGAATTTTTTATATCCAGATTACTCATAAACGGCTGCTCCAATCAACTCCTACCAGGTATACCTTTTCTAGGTAAAAAACATTGGAGAATAAGAATTTTTATTTAAAAGTTAAATACAGTGTGTCTCAAAAAAGTTATTACGTTTTAAATCGATACAATATGCCGCAGGTGGCGCCCTCTACATTTTGCAATGAAAATGAGAGCAGATTTAAATTTTTTACCCCACGAAACCCCCCCTACCCAAATATTGTGACAATATACCAATTATTACAGAAATTATTTATAAAAAACTAAAACCAAATTGAACTTTTGACACTCATATCTCCGAAAGAATCCACTTTTGGACTGAGATAAGTTGGGTTAGATCGTCATATTTTGCCCTCAGAAATGTGTGGTAGCGTTTTTTCCGCACCTTTTAGAGACACCCCAGTATATTACATTTAAATTAATCTGTTATCATGACTTCGTGACCTATGTTGCTTAAATAATAATTTTTTGCATTGTAATATCTTTGTATTAATATAGTTAGTATTATTTGTGTGATCAGATTAGATATCGTCTGAGATAAATCTGGATCTTTTGATGAAACTACATGGATAATAGTGACAATTCAATGCTGAAATGTAAACACTTACATTTGCACTATTAGTTACACTATTCGCGTTTGCTTCTTTCTATGTTTATCATTAAACACATAGGTCAGCATTGTTACCTTGTTCTTCTGTTGCATATCTTTTCTGATATATCAAAGACTTTCCAACGATTCTACTTAATTGACTTACTTTTATAATGGTCGTTTTTGTTATTATTTGCCATTTTTAATCAATATTTACTACAATGAAACTGAATGGATGGCAGTTTGATTTCCTCTTCTCTGTTTTATTATTAATTAATCAACATAGCCAGTAAGTCATGACGACAGATTAACTTAAATTCATATATGAAATTTATTCAAATACTTAGCCAAAATACAAGAAATGTATTTAATTTATTCTGTCATTATTCTTCGTGGCTATGTGCATTTTAAGATAGTGCAAGTGTTATTCTTAAAAACAAAAAGAACCAACTTCAAAATAGTTCTATATATAGATCAAATATTTGCTTGAACAGCTGAACCTTACTTTTAATTTATAATAAAAAATTGTAATAATATATAGGTTGATTCATATAAAAAGCAAAAGCTGGGAAAATAGAATATCTGTGTGTATAGTAGAAATTAAATTTAAAATCTTATTTTCTGTGTGCTTTAGTAGTAGAGCTATATAATATATTCATCATATCGTAGAGAGAATATATATAGAGAGCCCATTAAATAGGAAAATCGGCAACATAAAATTTCCAGTAAGTCCTGTGTATTCCTGTATAATGTGCTGGTATCTGGTGGTAGAAAGCAGAAAAACAATAATTACCATCTGTACATTAGTTATATAGTGTATAATAGTTGGGCTGAAAAGTTCGTATCGTTTCTATGAGATGGCGCCACTAGAATAAAATCCATGTCATTTTCAGTTAGTACCAACCTTCAAAAGATACGTGTATACGTGTATAATTTGACAACTGTCTGATTATTAGTTTGTGAGATACAGCATTTTGAGTGAAGCAACTTTTGTTATTTTGAAAAAAATGGATAAAAAGGAATTTTTTGATGAAAAAAAGTACTACTGATACCAAAAAGTGACTTGATGAGTGTTATCCGGACTCTGCGCCGGGCGAAGCAACCATTCGTAAGTGGTTTGCTAAATTCCGTACAGGCCATATGAACACCGAAGACGATGAACACAGTGGATGTCCAAAAGAGGCTGTTACGGACGAAAACATCAGAAAAATCCACAAAATGATTTTGGAAGATCGTAAATTGAGGTTGATTTGTATAGCTGACACTCTAAAGATATCAAAGGAACGTGTTGGACATATCGTTCATGAATATTTGGGATATGCGAAAGCTATGTGCAAAGTGGGTGCCGCGCGAGCTCACAATCGACCAAAAACAAGAACGTGTCGATGCTTCAGAGCAATGTTTGGAGCTGTTCAATCGCAATAGAAGTGAATTTTTGCGTCAATATGTGACAATCGATGAAACATGGATCCACCACTACACTCCGGAGTCCAGTCGGCAGTCATCTGAGTGGACTGCACGCGATGAACCGAATCCAAAGCGTGGAAAAACACAACAGTCGCCCGGTAAGGTTATGGTGTCCGTATTTTGGGATGCACATGGAATAATTTCCATCGACTATCTTGGAAAGGGAAAAACCATCAACAGCGACTATTATATAGCGTTATTGGAGCGTTTGAAGGACGAAATCGCGAAAAAACGGCCCCATTTGAAGAAGAAGAAGAAAGTGTTGTTTCATCAAGACAATGCGCCGTGTCACAAATCGAAGAAAATGATGGCAAAATTGCAAAGAATTGGGCTTCGAATTGCTTCCGCATCCACCGTATTCTCCAGATTTGGCCCTCAGCGACTTTTTCCTGTTCTCAGATCTCAAGAGAATGCTCGCTGGAAAGAAATTTAAAGCCGATGAGGATGTAATCGCCGAAACAGACGCCTATTTTGAGGCTAAAGACAAATCGTACTACAAAAATGGCATTGAGAAGTTGGAAGATCGCTATAATCGGTGTATCGCCCTCGAAGGCAACTATGTTGAATAATGAAAACGAATTTTGCCAAAAAAATGTGTTTTTCTATAAAACGATACGAACTTTTCAGTCCATGTTTAGGTATATATAGTATATACCTATTCATACTTATGTTAGTTTCGTTTTTTTCATTGTTTTGACTGTTAATTACATACTTCGTAATTTTTGTAATAGTTTCTGTTTAATACCGTTTCATTGAATCTACTCCCAATTTTCTTGACGTAAATGTGCACTGGATTTCGTTAAGTTTCAATAACATACACATACATTTTTAGTTATCATTTATTTAGTGCTGCTGTTAGTTTTGGATGTAGCCATCCTTGCCTCCAGATCCACAATGGCGTGCCCAAAAAATAACATTGAATTCTCTATATATTCTCTCTACGATCATATGTTGGCATTAAATAGTGAAACCATTTTGATTTAACAAGGTACTCTGTTTTTAGATCCAGAGTAATGGCCTTCTTCAGAGACAATTAACAGGCGGTAAGAATACCAACTACGGCTCTGTTGAAGAACCAGTAAAATCTGTAGTAACCACCACAAATCCCTTCATAAGCAGTACGAATCCATTTCGATCTGAATCCATTCAGCCTGAAGCACAAGACACCTATTTGCACGGCACGATAGAGGACAGAGCTTACTAGTTTAACTTTTATCCCGTTTCTCATATACAGGTGTCCGGAGCAAATTACATCAAATATATGAATCACAAGATAATTAGATAGGCAAAAAATTAAACATCATCAGATAGGTCAGTTATTTATTTGTGTTATAGATGTTGATAAAACAAAGTTTTCGTATATATATAAGTGTATAAAAGATGAAAATAATTAGATAAATTTTAAGCATTTGTTAGACAAGGCACTGCAAAAGAACTATTTATGTAAAGATTTTGTCAATTTTTAAAGTATCTACTTGTAAACTTTGAATTATACAAAACCTATTGCTATTAAAATTTGTATCCTATAAATATAAACGTGTAAAAATAATAGTTACGTACCTAAATGTAATATTATTTAGATCTAGGCATTTAAAAAGGATTATATATTATATTATTTACTTACATGTTATTTCCTTAACTGGTTTGTTTTTAAAGAAGAAGTATAACTGTTGGAAAATTTTCAAATTATTATACATATATTATAAGTTTTTATTAATTAATTCCACCTTTTTTTTAAATTATTAACACGGATTATGAAAGTATTGTTTTGGAAGAAATGTAAACGATTAATAATTAGCCATAATATAATGCTTTTCGGAGATAAAATTTAAAAAAAAATATTAATTAAAAAATACTACCTACGTTATTAATAATAAATAAATTATACAGGTTGAACCAGCGAAAACAAACCTACCCTATTTTGTGTCTAAATAATTATTTTAATAGCTGATATCAGTACATATTTCCCTTCGTACCATTTCATCCCGAAAGTAAGTATAAAATGAAAAATTTTTTGGGAAGCTGTTATTTCATGGTAAAAACAGTTTAACAATTTTCAACAAACTTTTATGATTGAATTTAATAATAAATAAGGCAATAAATGAAATCAATGACAGAAATTGATAAATTGTTGTACATAAAGAAAGTAAAATTCTGGGTTACCTGCAGTATCCATTCCTGAAAATAAAGCTAACTTCTATAAATTATAACTGTGAAATAGCTTAGAATGATGATACTACTGTGAAAAACTAAGTTATTGGTAATTTAAACAAATGTTTTAAAAACAAAGGTTATCATACCGCATGTGTCAAATATCATTAGCCATAGGGAATCTGTGTATACGTACGTATGCATGTACGATGTATAGACACCGCGCTGCGACGTATTACATACATACGTATAAATCGTCCATACATACGTATAAACTGATTCCCTATGGCTAATGTTATTTGACACAACCTGTATAATGAAATACCTAAGCACGAACTTATCCAGTTGCGGAACCGTGGCGTTGGAAATCTAAGTCCAACTAGGAAGAGATAATAAAGTGGCAATATTTTTGATATAAAGAAAGAAGTACACACATTCAAACCAAATAAAATCCAGTATACTTAGCAGCGGGACAAGAGCAGTTTAGGCTTCTCACGTAAAACTGTCTTAAATAGTAAAATTGTAGTTTCAACAAAGACGTCGTCAATATCCTCCTTGGACTATCTATTATATTATATAGCTTTAGGAAGAGTAATAAGAGAATGCAATAAAGCACAAAGATAAGGGGATTACTTATCTATGAAGAAATACTAAATTCATAAAAATAGACAGAGAAACTACCAACAAGAACCTAGCAGAACTACAAATAGAAAGTACTCATTTTAGGAAGTTAAAAGCTTCAGATACATGGGAGTAAATAAAAATAATAAACACAAGGGAAGCATTAAAATTTCACAATGAATACGATCAGCTGGCAGAGCTATTGCAAATTTTAGACATTCATGAGAAACAGGAGTATAAGCGGAAACACAAATTTAACAATATATAGAACGTCAATAAGTCGTGCCAAAAGTTCAGGATATTAGAAAGGAAGAATATACAGACCAAAATTACCATAAAAAGACCGTGTAATAAAAGATGAAAGAACAGAGATAGAAGAATGGAGAATTTAAATGTAAGCAAGGAAGAAACGAAGAAAAATATTGGACAAAAACCACATAAGATTTTAGAATGATTTGAATATAATTAAGTTATAATCCGTATTTAAAAATATAGTTTGCAGAACCCAGCACGTGGTGGTTTTTACTTCTAATGACGAGTGCAGCCTTCTATATATAATGTCGTCTCTTCGGGATTGAAATGACACGAGTCTACATACTTAATTCAAGTCTATCCCTTATAATAAAAATTTAACCGTACCTTCACATTTTATAAATTATTTAGTCACAAAAATGTTTCTGTCTCACTTTGTATATTACGTTCCCAGATATATCCAAGTGAATATGCACTTCAATAAAATCATGTGCTATAAAGAATTCTTCAAATTAGCATTTTCTACTAAATTGATGTCGAGGACATCTTCCTAAACTCAATTGACATTAAAATTTCCATTATAAATAATATTATACAATATTATATTTATGCTGTTTATAGGTAGATGGCATAAAATGTAAAAAATCAAATCCCTATATTTAAATGTACGTCTTCAGTAGATTATATTTTTTAACAAGACATTATATGTTTTTTTTCGTTCCCAATCAATTACATTTAGTAAAGAACATTTTGCATATTTTTAATAAAATACATATTTATTATTATCCAGAAATATCAACCTTATGAATGCATTATTGTTAGCTACTTTGTCTTTTAAAAGACTATCTCAGAAAATGATAATATAAATCGACGGAAATACTTACCACTTGCCTTTAACTTCCTTACGTGGTATTTCATTTATTTCGTTCTTATACATATTTGTGTTCTCTATTAAAAACTGTTAGTGTTTTGGCATTGTGCTGAGAATTCTGCTAAAAGCTTTCCCTACATCGTGAAATCAAACAGTGCAATTCAATTAACAATACTTTATTTTTCATACTTTATTATAAATGCAACTTCAGATACGTGTTTCTGACTAATTGGTCGTCGTGGGTAATTCTGCTGAAGTGCAACTGCAGACAACTACTTCTGTCTCATTTTATCTCTCATGGGTTAGGATAACACGCAGGTGGATAATATCTACTTCGTGACGATGCTGAGGCTGTATTAGACTTATCAAGTTCTTGACCAAGTTATAGACCAAGAAATTGTCGGCAAGTTCTTGATCAAGTTATTGTTGACCTTGGCTGTTTTACACTTATCAATTTTTTGATCAAGTTTTTAGGTGAATTAGCAGTACCAGTAGTGCAAAAGTACGAAATAAAAAAATTAATAAAGTTACCGAAGTTTTGTGTTTGATATTGAATGTAAAAATAACTGCACAAGAGATACGAAAGAAAATAAATATGTAATTTACGCATACAATTCTTTCAAGAAGTATCAAATTAACATGTTATTTTTAACAATATTCTAAAGTGGAATTTGTGTTTACATTTTAGACAGTTGGCAAAAAAACTTTATAACATGAATATTACTAGAAATCACTAAAAACTTGATCAAGTTGAGAAGAAGAACAGATCATGTTCTAAGCCACCAAGTTCTTGGCCAATAAATTGATTAAGTCGACTTGGCAAGTGTAATACACGACTTGTCGTCAATTTTAAATTCCAAAGTTCTAATAACTTGGTCAAGAAATTAGTAAGTGTAATACAGCCTTTGGATGAATTCTCAAAACTGAGGGATTTTTACTGATACTGCAAGCTATCGTTTGTCGCATAGTTTCCGTTTATTCCTTTTATCTCCAAATTTATCTCACCTTTTTTCTTGGCTACATTGTAGTGATCAATAAAGTCAGAAGCGCGTGTTTACATTTGCACTTCAGCGGTATTACAACATATTTCTTTTCCTGTATTATTATACCATATCCAAAATATAGGTTTATATTCAAAAACAAAGAGAATTTACTTCATCCCATGTAATCTAGCTCAACATTCATATTTCCGATGCTTTTGCTAAAAATATCTCCAAAGACTAGGAATGGGATAAAATACTTTTTTCCTCAATAATGCGTCAATATTATTGATATTTCTGAGCATACATACAAACTGTATACGTGTTTTGAGCTTTAAATTCTATAATAATGTTTTCTCCTATTCATTTCTGTGGCTTCTAATCTAAAATATTCCATACATGAATTTCTTTATATTTCAAAGATAATATTTTACATAATGTTAATAAAATGCTTTTTATGCCAGAAGACATTCTTGTTGATAAATAATTTATAGTATTAACAATTAATTGTAAGTGATTTATACTGTGATCATTTATATTGGTTATTAACATTTCTTGTGATCGTTTGAATTTTTCTTTTAAGAGGATGTTAGCACTATGAATTTAATGATTTACTCTCGAATGTATCATTCTTATATTTATATTCTAACCACCTGCACGTATTATGTTTTATTACATTTCTTTTTATTTTAAATTGTTTTTTAAATTCATATATATAATCTATACGTTAGATGTTTGGGATCTTCGGTCCCAAGGCTGTGCTGACAATAATTAGCAGTCAAATACATCATGTTTTTGACTTGAAATCGTTGATAATAAATGACGACTATAACTAGGGTAATAGTGCGATTGTTGTGTGGTTTGGTTTGGTAAAGCTAGGAACAGAGAAGATGATAATGGAGTACAAAGGTAGAATTAGGGCGCGTTGTGCTTGTGTCGAATTTATCGTCAAGTGAGAATGATTTAAATCTATAGCTGTATATGCAAGTTTATTTATGCTAATAAAATTATTATAATTTTAATATATAAAATATAAATATATATACAGGGTGTATTTGAAATAAGGGGACAGAGTATGATTAATGGAAAGATTTAATTTTATTAGACTCAAATCCAAAATATTTTGCGCAAATTCAAATTTTAAAAATTACAAAGATATTTTTAAAATATTCGTCGCGCCACTGCACTTTAATACGACTGTAGGGTATGTAAGAGTGGGGTAAAGTAGGAGTGTAAAGGAGTGCGAGGTCAGTCTCGTTCGATTGTTACGTGTGGATGTTTCGACTATGGCTTACACAACGCACGAACTGAAATAAATTATGTTTTTTTTTTAAATTCATTTGCGCCCAATTAAAATAAAAGTTTCTCATAAGTAGAGTTGGGCAAATTTTACAACACAAATTTGTTTTTTTGAGAAATAAGAAGTAAAAAGTCGTTGAATTTAATCGTAATAACAGTAATAGTACTTACTATACATTTATATCGGAAGAAAATGTAATATCTAAATAATCCTGTCAAATATTAAAATAATTACAAAATTCATACAGACGGTATCTCAATAAAAAAAATTCTCGTTGTTGAAAACTAAGATATTTTAAAAGAGAACAAAAGAAATCGAATAAAGTACACGTATCAATTTTATCCCAAATCAGCTGATATTTCATATTAAGGTTGTTGACTCTTAGCATGAACACCTGTTTAGAAATAGTAAACAATGCTATCATTGGGGTTTTTATAACGTTTACAACTGTTATTGAGGTGTGTGTATGTATGCGTATCTATCTGTGTTTATTTAGTTCCATAAAAATATTCTTTATTACTACTCATGACGTCGGCTGTCTGGCCTAACTGGCGCGATACCTGCTAAATCCATAGGCGGCACATTAAATACTTTTCGGGGGTTTTTAATTTTGGCGTTCATGTCGTAATTGACTCACAATTTTTGGGATTTATATTCTACATAATTGCATCTTTCCATTTATCATACTCTGTCCCCTTATTTCAAATACACTCCTGTATATACATAGTTATATACATGTATTATACTTAAATGTGTTCTCCTTAAATCGGTAGTTATATAATTCGAAGCAATTGAGTTGCTGTTATGAGAAAATGGTACTGTTTTTAACTTAAGACTGTCAATGATTAAATAAACGACAAAATATATTCGAATATTATAAAAGTAGACTGAAGGCTGAGGGATATTTTATAAATAATGTCCGTTTTTGAATAAGAAGAATAATACTGTAATAGTTATTTATGTAACAAGTCAGTAAAGTGATACTTTATCGAACGAGTCTGATTTACGAGCCAAGCGAGTGAAGCGAGCGCGGCGAGTAACAGACGAGTTCGGTAAAGGTACTTTACTGACGTGGTGCATACAAAATTTTATCGCCAACCGTGAAAATTGTTAATTTAAGAAATAAAGATATAGTAACTTATGACAGTTTATGACAGTGACAAACGATTTAAGATTTAAGTCATCAGTCATGGCTACGCTGACAGATATTAGCGGCAGGTAAAGTACTTTATTGTACAGTACGATAAAGTGTTTCTTTACCTCCGTAAAACGCTATGGTAACGCATCACTTTACTGACGGTTGGCGATAAATATCATTAAAGTATGTTTATTTCCTTATTCAACATAGTTTCACCTACTTTTCTACATAACTTGCATTTTTGTTCAAACATTTGTTATACCGTCAACAAGATTTTAAATTTCGTTGAGAAAGATATCTGCCGCCAGTGACCAAGCCCACTTATTCGTCGTCGTCGAACCATTGAACACCAATGAACTCCTTTAAGTAACGACGCAAGTGAGAAAAGTGAAAATCGCTAGATGCCAGGTCTGGACCATTGAGGAAATATACTATGAAGACGATGTAAAGCATCTTTGCTGTACTCTCAAAACGGGAGAATTGGGCGGGGCTTAGTGTGGGACCAATATAGCTGCCTCACCTAGTCCAGACCACTCAAAATTATAATCTGTCATCCCACACCTGTCAGGGCTACACTGACCTATGAAATGTTATTCCAGACGAATTATTCTTATCAACGCCGTCTCTGCTGTTGCAGTTACGTAGAGCACAGGAAACCATAATGTCTTTTAATATTTAACTTATTATATAACTCTAATACACGATGCACTTAACAAACACTCCACTTTCTACCAACACTACCTGTTTGACGTAAGTGTAGTATCAATATGGCGGACCTGTACCCGGTTTGATCACGTGACGTTTCCCTACCTATTCTTTCTCATTGGTCTGAACTGTATGCGTTTCCATCCAAAAGTTCTGATAAGATCTTGTGTTTATGCAGAAACATGTGGAATTGCATTGTCATGAAGCAACACCACACCGATCTTTCTTCAAGGTCCACGCATTAGAATTGATTGTTGTACATGTCAGCATAAAATTCATTAACAAAACCCCTTTCATATTCCAAAACACAATTGATATAATCTTTCGTGCTGAAAGTGTCTATTTGGCGTTCACTCTAGTTGACGACGATGGGTTTCGCCATTCCATTGGCTGTTGCCTAGACTGGAGGATGTGGTCCAAAAATTCACCTCCCTCCTGATCGTATTGGGTCAAAAACGATAAAAGACATCCAATTCTGTTTTCTTTGTGATCGTCAGAAAGCAGTTTTTGAACACACCGACAACACAATTTTCGATATTTCAGGGTCTTCGAAACAATAGTTTACAAAACTGACCTAGAAATTTGTGGAAAATCAATCGATAACGTTGAAATCATGAATCGTCTATCTTTTCGAATTTTGTTGTTTACATAATGAACCAAATCTTCATAAATCAGAGTAGGTCAGCCAGGTCGTGACTCATCATGCACATTACGTCAATCCTTGAACATTCACACCCACTTTTGAACTTTACTGTCACTGATAGCATTATCGTCGTAAACATCACAAATCTGCCGGTGAATTTCCACTGTTGTCAAATTTCTTGACGGCAAGAATCGTATTGCAGATCATATCTGACAGTCTGCGTGCAATTCAGTTTTCCTAAACAAGTCTTAAAGACAGACGATTCAATTGCACATGACATCTAAACGCAAGCAAAGTGTATTGGGAGCAGACGCGCATGTGCACTACGACGACCACGTGCCATTCTCACTCTGATTCACAAACGGATCTTATATAAAATACATTCCTCGCATTTAGAGCTGATTTTATTAGAAAGTGGTCAATCAAATCCGTAAAAGTGTGACATTACGATACACATACTTGATCGCGATTAATGGCATAGGTGCATCATCCTCAAATATAACGAATTCTATCTGGAATTTGAATGTTAATGAAAGTATATCTTAATTTAGTACTTATTTTCCTTACTGAGTCTTTTAAATGTTTACAAAACACGAAGTGCATTTTTAATTTTGGGACTAAGAGTATCCAGAAATATGTGACTGAGCATAAAATAAGCATGTTCTTTCTGAGCATGCTTGCCACAGGTGACATCACAGCCTAGCGCTTGAAGGTTGTACATCTGAAACTTCTGTAATACTTAAACTGATCACACTCAAAGTGGTATAACACTCATAAGTAGTTGTGGACAATTGTTTGGGTCACGTGGTGTGGGTATTATAGATGTGCTAATTTTGCGTGTGTAGATGCGACTGTCTAAACAGAACCTAACACCATGTGACAATGAAGCAAACAAGTCTCCGTTGCTGAGCAGGTGAAATTTGTTCTAGAGATTAAGCCGCAGTAATATAGTCTATAAAATTCGCATTTTTCTCAGATCTGTGCACACTATTCTAAACGAAAATTCGAATGTGTGGTATATTTTTTCATAATAGGCACTTGAAATGCTGACCGATCGATAAGCTGCAGGCGTGGTATTCTGATAAGCGTGATTTCAGTATGAACGTTACCACAATAAATAGGACGTGGATATCGTTTTCTGGTACTGGAAAGAAACGAAAGAAGGATGGAAGATACATCAGGTTAGTGGTGATAGTTCTAGTTACCACTAGTGCTAAGGTGGTTGTAATATTTTGGAACAGCCAAGGCATACTCTCCACACTTTATCTTCTAAAAGCCACCACGGTGAGTTCTAAATTTCAAGACCATATATTTGAGGAAAAAATTCCATCCAGAACTACAAGTAAACCGGCTGCTTCTCGTGTTGTTTTTCATCAATACAACGCTCAGTCTTTTCAGACTCAGGAGTTTCTTCCTTCATTAATATCGATGCGGTGTTATAATATCTAATCACCTAATCACGCTTGTAGTAATTTTTTACTATTTCTTGTAAAGAGAAACAGTATGCATTTTTTAAAAGCCAAATTCATACCTTAGAATTTGAAGGCAAACTTCTAATGCACAAGAAGTAGCGAGCGTTCTATACTAAGTAGAGAACGGTCAGGCCTAGGTTCTCTATATCAAAATAGAGCATTAGAGCAAATAAACGCTGTAAAAGTAATTATAGTGCAGTTAGTAGAGAGGTTTGCCTGCAGAAAAGGTGGAAGAAACGATTTCGGCGTATTTACGTAGAATCTTGAAAACTTATTTTCTTTAAAAAAATATGTTTAAATACTTATATTCGGGGCAAATTGTAAGTTGATCTCTCTCTTGGTCATGGAACTGCATTCAAACGGATAAGAACCGTTTCAGTTTTCATATTTTTATTTTTTATTTTTGCATAATCTTCTAAATCTTGCCAACTTCTAAATCAACTTTTGAAATTTGGCTTAAAGATTTGATTACATATATAGATTTTATTATATGTATACACTCACTGATGAAACATGTATAGTGTGTGCTTTATTCATTTGGTGAGGGATATAATGGTAAAACAAGCTTAAATTGCATCCCTTTTCCATCAATTTTTTACTCAGTTTATTGTAATTTTCTTCTTTGTGTGTTTTTACGTCGTAATATTGATTGAAAAGAAATATTATTATTTCTACATCAATATGTTACTTTTCTCAGTATTTATTTCTAAATGCCGGAAAATTGAGAGTCAGGTTGAACTGGTCGTCCTGACCCAAACATGAAGTTGAAAATTTGGTCTTCAATCAACAAAATCTCTTCTTCGTCTACACTGTCGCGATATTCCGGTGCATTGTCGCATGATTGTCCATTGCAATATCCACATGTGACAAAAAAAAATAATCTTACTTTCCTGTACGTACATGCTGCGGCACTTTTTTTGCAGTTATGTATATGTATGTGGGGAGTGAGTTTCTCTATCATCGTTACTGGAACCTGCTTTCTAATTTCCAAATCCATTCCTCTCATTTGTTTGGTTCCCATACTACCAAACTTAGTAGTATGTCATAAATATATGATATCGCGCAGCGTCTTTAGTAGGTGATAATGAATTTAAATTTAAATTGCATTCCATTATTGATATCGCAAAATGTTATTAGCTGATTTCATCTATGTCGCCACCATCAACCAGAGAATAAGTTCAGCATCTGTCATCTCCTCAGGCTTGGTATCACGCTGTTTAGAGATGCCAACTATCGTACAAAGGCTTTGGTATTTCCTTTGCAAGTGAAATAATTTTTATTATGTCCTGATTTAAGAGAGATGACGTAATATCGCCGCCACTAAACGCATGCTTTATCCTCTGAAATAATAATTTAAACAAATTTGAAAAAGTGTGAGCTTTTACGATTTTTATGGAAAAGTGGCATTTTCTGGGCGCTCTAACTGGTTGAGGATTAGGCGAATAAAAAAATATCTTCTATCAAAAATAAATATTTTTGTCGTGAGATTAACTGTTGAGGAGTTATTGTAAAAAAAAAAGAGATTTTTGGAACCACGATGTCGCTTTGACCCAGTTCATAAGATCAAAATTAAGATTTTTTATTAAGCTTCAAACTTAAACTACATACATCAAAATCGCCTTCACCTCATCTTTTGAAGGGCGAAGGTCTATCTTGTAGAAGTACTCAAACTCACTTAACTGCTATCTAAGATATACTTGTTCATATTCCTTTTGATATTGTACAAAAGTTATTTTAAAGAAAATTTATTACTTCTTTTTAAGAAATAACTAATGTAAATAAATTGACTTATTTAAAAAATAATACAGTCTTAAATTATGAACAGGAATTTTGTATGTATCTGGTTGATGCTAAGAGTAAATATAGCTATGTGAATATGATTAAATAGGAATATTACAATATTTCCTTATTTGCTAATGTAAAGAAATATATTTGTACATACTAACATACAGAAAATATTAATGTTGTTAGAATGATCATAATTTGTAATATGTAATATATGTATGCAATTGTTAAATTTATTACACGTTGAAATTGATTATTTCAATATGTCTATAAAATAATTGTAAGTTTAGATGTTTTTGTGATATTAATATTGGTAATAATACTTCTTGTATAATTAATTAGTGTTTGTATATTTGTGTAAAGAATTAGTAATTTATTATATCGAAAATTTTGAAAAGTCATTATTCTTCGTATAATATTATTTTGAAAAACTTGTGATATGAAAATAGACATATATACACATACTGCATATTAAGCAGTTAATTTTTTGTTGTAATCTAATTCGTTTTAAGAGTTTTTGGCAATTATTATTAGCTATTAACATGTCAAATTGGTTTGATAAATAAATTTTGTCCATACCATAATGTGCAAATCATATAGGAAAATTTAAAACTACCTTTTCGAAATTTTCGTAATTGTTATTGCTGTATCTCTGTTAATAATTTTCAAATAATTAAGAGCCTATCTTATTCTCTCTTCTATATGTCTCTCTCTGGTCAATATACATGGAAGAAGGTGTGTCGTTCAGTTCAAGAATAAGCAATACGGGCTTCTAGTTTTTAATTTATTCCATTTTCATAGAGACACATTAGTCCGATTTACCTAAATGACGAAGAAGATTGCATGCTTAACATTCTGTGTTTTCAAAGAGTACATAAATGCCGGAATAATCGCATCTATAGATCTATTTTGTCATTTGTAAATCTGATTATAGGCATTAGTGTAGAGGCAATAAAAAAACTTGTACATGTGCTAATTTAGCAATGAAATATATACTTTCAAGAACTTCCTAGCATGTCCTTTTGAAAACTCGTAAGTGGTATGACTAAAATGTAACAGAAATTAATTATGTGTAAAATACATTAGTGAATTTAAATCGCATATTATATAAATATATAAATATTGTGGTACTAATAATAACTAAAATATATGTTATATGAGTTATACGAATTATTTTTTATGTAAACAGAAGAATTGATTCAATTCAAAATAATAGCATTGTAATAACTAGGTATACATCTACTAATATAAGTCTGTTATCACACTTTTTAAGTAGTTTTTATTAATACCTCATTCTAAAACACAGTTTATAATCTGTTAAACACATTTAAATTGGGCATTAACCCTTTCAAATGGAGTCTAAACACATTATAAGTAAAATTAAGCATTTTCAAATTGGGAATAAACAAATGCATATCGAAATATGTCAAGAGTAACGTCAAAACAATAATTTTGAGTAGTTGCAAACTTACATATTACTTAAATAATGCAATAATATGGCATTTTATATAAAGAAAAGGTGCAGTTTACAATGAAAATGGAGACTGGAGAGCATTTGCGCGAATACAAAAATCAACATCGTGGAGGAAAGAAGGGAACAAAAATTATAGAAAAACATCATGATTTGATAGTTCAGTATATAGAAGAAAATTCAAGACATGTTTTAACTAATGAGTGTTTGAGAAAACATTTTTATA
This sequence comes from Amphimallon solstitiale, assembly GCA_963170755.1. Classification (NCBI taxonomy): domain Eukaryota; kingdom Metazoa; phylum Arthropoda; class Insecta; order Coleoptera; family Scarabaeidae; genus Amphimallon; species Amphimallon solstitiale. The sequence continues at coordinate 51,774,886 of OY720678.1, read as the reverse complement.
GTGTAATCGAATCACTACCCATATACCACATAACATCCTAGGGATATTCAGTATACAGGGTGATTCTTAATATATGCGACAAACTTTAGGAGCTGATTCCTGGGGTTATTTTGATCATAAAAGTTCATAAGAACATATGTTCAAAACCGCTTAGTTCAGAAGTTATACAATGTTTAATAGAAAGTTAAAATAATAAATGGTTTTATAATAAATTAACAAAATAATTAGTAAAACAAAATTAACTTATAGTAACTGTTGAAATTGACCGCCCCCAACTGTACTATAAGCTGCTATCCTCCGTCGTATTGACTGGCGAGTCCGTTCGAAAATACCAGGGGTATTTCGAATTGTTTCAAAAGCTGCTATAATACGATTTCTTAGTTCATCGACATTTTCCATGGGAGTCGTGTAACTTAATGATTTAAGGTGGCCCCAGAGAAAAAAAGTCCAACGAATTTAAGTCTGGGGACCGAGGAGGCCACGGTTGTGGACCTCCCCGTCCTATCCACCGACTTGGATACGTACTGTCCAGAAACTCGCGAGCAAGTAAACTAAAATGCGCTGGAGCACCGTCATGCATAAAATACATTTGTAATCTTAACCGCAACGGAACTTCTTCCAGCAGTAGTGGTAACTCCTCTTCAAGAAAATTGCGGTATACCTCGCCATTTAACCGCATCGGTAAAAAATGTGGACCTAACAAGTGATCTGCAACAATTCCGGCCCACACATTGACAGAGAATTGATGCTGATGACGGCCATTCATTATTTCTCGCGGATTTTCTTCGGCCCATATGTGATTATTATGAAAATTAATAATCGCGTTTCTAGAGAAAGTAGCCTCGTCGGTGAAGAATATTTGAGCCAAATGGTTAGGATTTTGTACGACTTCGTGTTGCATCCATTGACAAAAAGGTAATCTTTGTGGAAAATCTGCTGGCAATAGAGCCTGCACCCGTTGAATGTGATATGGATACAACAGTTGATCTTTCAATATTCTCCAAACTGTGGCCTGACTAATGTTTAAATCAAACGCAATTTTTCTGGTGCTTGTTGTAGGATGTTCCTCAATTTCATTTAATACCATTTCTTCAACTTGTGGAGTTCTCACTGTAGATGGGGGCCCGCTCTCAGTCGTCCGTTTTTTAAAACTTCCCGTTTCACTAAGACGTTGATGAAGACGGGCAAACATGGAATGATGCGGTATGATACGGTTTGGGTATCGTTCTGCATAAAGACGTCTAGCAGCACGCGCATTTCCATTGGCAAGACCGTAAACGAAATGCATATCACACATCTCAGCATTCGTATAATTCATTTTAGAAAACAGAAACTGGCAATAAACTGAATAAATACTCTGACACTATTGACAAATATTGAAATGACAAATAAACAATTCCAAAATACCGTACATAATCACAACACGTGCTTCTTGAGCAACTGGTAAGCACCAACTGATTAGCATCGACAACGCGACCACTACGCATATTAGAGAAACAGGCACAGACTTGTTTACGAGCTTGTATTACAGTTGGGAGCGGTCATTTTCAACAGTTACTATAAGTTAATTTTGTTAATTTATCATAAAACCATTTATTATTTTAACTTTCTATTAAAAATTGTATAACTTCTGAACTAAGCGGTTTTGGACATATGTTCTCATGAACTTTTATGATCAAAATAACCCCAGGAATCAGCTCCTAAAGTTTGTCGCATATATTAAGAATCAGCCTGTATAGCAAGTCAATCGATGGATCGCCGGTCCATGCATTGGACGTCCGTGAGATATCCATTATAGCACATCCAGATGATATACCACACAAGTTGTTTTGAAGATATCCCACGTATAGACAGATAGTCCCGTCCATGCAATGGATGTACGTGAGATATCCATTATAGTACACCCATACGATATACCACACAAGTTATTTTGAGGATATTCCACGTACAGACAGATAGTACGTCCATGCAATAGACGTTCGTGAGTTATCCAATATAGTACCGCGCGATCATTTAAATTCTAAATTAGAGTAGGTTGTGAAATTTAAATTAAGTTGGTATATAAGTACTAATTTACAATTTGAATTGTCAAAGTGAGGTTTCAAAATGTTCGATTTAGAACATAAGATTTTTCTTACTGAAAGTTATTTTAAAAACGCCGAACGACAAGAGAATGGTGAATGGACATATTCAGTACCGCACTGCATCAATGATTTTCAAAATGCCTTCGCTAATTTTCCTGCGGATTATCAAAAATTAGTCCAAGAAATTTACACATGTGTGGCGAAATTTCGTAATGTTGGAACTGTAGGTAGGAAAGCTGGTAGTGGCGCGCCCAAAAAAAGGACTCCTGAGATTGTGGCAGATGTTGCAGAAAGAAGGGAACAGTCTCCCAAAAAATCTCTTCGCAGATTAGCCCAAGAAATAAACCTTTCATGTGGAACTTGTCAAAAAATTTTAAAAGAAAATTTAAATCTTTATCCCTGTAAGATTAACGTCGTTCAAGAGCTATTCCCTCGAGATTTTCCTGTAGGAATAGAATACTGTCAGTGGTTTTTGAATAATTTAAATAACAACAACACTTTGGATTTAAAATTTTTTTCTGACGAAGCATGGTTTCACCTATCCGGCTATATAAACAAACAAAATATGCGTATTTGGTCTTCGGAGAATCCTCATGAGTTTATTCAATCGCCTCTCCATCCGCAGAAAATTGGTGTTTGGCTAGCGGTTTCTAGAAGGCGTATATTTGCACCTGTGTTTTTTGAAGGAACGATAAATGCTGGGAGATATCGAAATGATTTACTTGAACCGTTTTTACAAAATCTTCATGATGACGAACTTTTACATGGGTATTTCCAACACGACAATGCAACAGCTCACAAAACATGGGAAAGTATGGCTCGAATTCGCGAGTTCTATGATAATCGAGTCATTGAATTTCCGCCTCGCAGTCCGGACTTAACGATTCTTGATTATTTCATTTATCCGTATCTGAAAAACACAGTTTACAAAAATAACCCACAAAATCTTGAAGAACCACAAGAGGCAATTTCTAATGCATGTAACGCTATAACCGTTCAGATGTTGGCAAATGCTTTTGAAAATATGAAACGGAGGGTTAACAGTTGCATTGCAACAGGGGGAGAACACTTTGAACACCTTTTGTAATTCACAATAAAACTAATTTATCTTGTAATGCTTTCATTTCCATTAAATTTAAATCGATTACACATAAGATTTACAAATGTCACAAAGTATAACATAACCGCAAATTTCAATTAATCAATATACGCCTTCTGGACAACCTAATAAAAAAAATCCCGCCTGCTATAATTTAGAATTTAAATGATCGCGTGGTACATCTACACGATATACCATACAAGTTGTTTTGAGGATATCCATGTATTGAACGTCCGTGAGATATCCTATATAGCACATCAGACGGCAACGCTGCATTAAAATTTCTAGAGAGACCACTGGCAACACTGAGTCTGGCGTCGATATAAGTCAGTAACTGCAGACATAATTCTGCTTGATTTTTCGTTTCGAGAGTACAATTATTTGGTAAGTATTATTATATTTGTTACTTGTTTAATTAGGTAGTCTATATTAGTCTTTTATTGATAATCTAGAAGAGAAACAAGTTATTGGTAGTCTAGTTGTTATAGATATAAATGTAGATTTGGAATTATTTCTCTATAAATTTATTTAAATTCATTAAAAATTTAATTTACAGTTTTTGAAGATCCCTAAAGTTAATGAAAGTTTTAGCAAAGTGACATTTTATAGAAATGCTAATAGAACTACCGAAATTGACAAAGTGTTTAATTTTTATTTAAATTCTTAAATTATAAAATAGACAGTTTAGTTTCTTATGGGTCATATGCATCAAGTTCCTTTTGTAATAATAAATGTGTTTGGGTGTGGATGTTTCAAATTCAGGTATACCCTGAATTTGAGGACCATTAAAAATTGCAGCAGTTTTATTAAGTAATTTAGCTCAAATTAGTTTAAATTTAAATATATATAGCAAAAAATTGATATTTCTATATTGTTTTAGATGTTTTGGATAAGAATCTCAACATAAATGCAAGGGATGCTGAAAAGCCAATTCAGCAGTACTTGAAGGGAGCGAAAGAACCTTTCGACTGGAAGCGGCTCTAGTAGAATTATAATTTAAGTTCCATATTAGTTATTATTTTATTTGATATATGTTATTAAATTACTTTACTTTATACATATATTATTTTATTATAATATTTTTTTTATTTTATAACCATAATAATAATAATAATACAGTTTATTACGTAGACACTTCAAGGTGTATGTAACAGGTCACTATACAATTAGTAATACAATTAAATAGAAAAATTTGTAGTAATTCAAAGCAAAATAAAGTAAAAGCAGTATCGAAATAATAACAGAATATGTTTAAACTTAACTACGTAAATATACAATACTAATATAATATGTAATATGTAATATGATAAACAAGCAGCCTGCAGCATAATGGCAAAAATATAAGTTTTTTGTTGCTGGAAAGACACACGTGGGAATCTTAAAACAACCATAATTCATGAAGTGAATAGAATAGATGCTCAATGACAAAGTTTTTTATAATTGTGCTTGAATAAATTGTAAGTTGAAGCATTTTTTATACCTGATTGTAATTTATTAAATATGCGAAGACCCAAGTTGTCTGGACTATGGCAAGTTACATGCAAGGTATATTGTGAGCGTGGAAATGACTTTTCCTCCTTGTACTGTAGTCGTGAATATTTGATTTTTTCTTGAAGAGATGTTTCTGTTTAAATATGTAGGGCGCCATTTCCAGAATAAATAGACACGTAAGTGGCACTATGTGTAGGTGGCGAAAAATTGGCTTACACGAATCGCTATCCATTGGTGCAGAACATTGACAATGTCGGTCGCGAATGCTGCAGACTCCCTGTGAGGAGCAAGTAGGAGAGAGATATCGTCCGCATACATAGTGACGAAGACGTCTGAATTGCACTATTTCTTATCTAGAGGCTGAAAAGAATAGGGCCCAGAACAGATCCCTGCGGGACACCATACTCGACCGGAAGGCAGTGGGAATTTATGATTCCTAAGTCACCGGAAGCCTTCCTGCACTTTATCCGTATCAACTAACTACGTCTTCTAAAAACGAAGTGAACTACTCGTTAGCACAGCCACGTATCCCGCAGTATCGCAGCTTTTCTGTTAGTTTGCTGTGCTATGCTATTTTCATTTCATTTATATCTAATCAATAAATTGGCCCTTAAATATTATAGATAAACATTAAAACAAAATAGCATATAAAGCATATAATATTACCGACATACTGCTGTGACCTTCAAATTATATAAAAATAAAAAGGTTAAGAATTAGCTTAATTGGTGAAAATAAACACTAACGTTACTTTAAAAACGTTTATTTTTAAGATGTAGGCATTAAATAAAAATGTATACTAGGAAGCACAATGTGTTGCCTATATTTAAAAAAGGGAAAAATCTTACATCAAGAATAAATATATATAGAAATTAAGTTGAATAAATACTAAAAAAAATTGGGTATAAAAACAAACACAAAATAAATCTATGCATTCTATATTTTGTAGAGAAGAGAAACACGAAATATGGTTTGTATAAGGGTGTTTAAAACGGATGCGGCAATATTAAAGGGGTTGATTGTCCAGGTCATTTTATACAAAAAAGTTTATAATAAACAAGGTCCGCAAACCCTTCGTTGCCGATCTACAGCATGTTGAAGTTTAATTAAAAGAAACAGTAAAAATTAGATTTCTCCATTTCTTGAAAAATTCGCTTCATCGGTGAACAGAATCAACATCAGGAATTGAGGGATTTGAACATTTTCTGCAAAAGCCATTGACAGAATGCAATGCTAGGAGGAAAATCAGCAGGAAGTAATGCTTCAACGCGTTGTATATGGAATGAGTACAACAAATTTTCCTTCTAAATGTGCCAAATAGTCCCATTACTTACATCCAAAGCGTCAGCAATTTTTCGAGTAGAAGTACGTCGATCTTCTTCAATCATGTCTAGCACATCCTCTTCCAGCTCTACCGTTCTTGCTGTCCTTGGCCTTCCTGCTCCTCCATTTCGTCTTAATGTGCCTGTTTCATAAAGACGCCGATGAATACTTTCGAAAGTTTTTCTATCAGGAGCAATACGGCCAGGAAATCTTTCAGTATACAACCGCCTAGCTTCTAATGCATTTCCATCAGCAAGTCCATAAATGTAGTGGCATGTCGGTCATCTCTGCATTTGTATAGCGATTCATGATAAGGAAATTCAACAAATTCGACACATACAAAATTATTAATCATATGTCATTCAATATGTCAGTGAATAAAACAGGACTGTTTAAAAATATTTTTGTAAGCATAATAAATGTACATGCACTAAAATGTGTTTCTTTAGTAAAAAACGTTACACAAAAGAGCAATAGAAGATGCGGCTACTAATGACTCACCCTGTATATTAATGGCAAAATGTTATATTTTATCCAAAATAAGCAATTTACCATTTTGTATTAATGTTGCAGCCACCACAGCAATACGTAATAGGCACCTATAAATGGATATCCGAAGGATATTCTGTTATAGATGTCCCGAGGACAAAGAGTTCAAGACATTCTGTGAATATATTTTTCAGGATATCCATAACGTATATATCCAGTGGATATCCTAGAATGGATGTTCTAAGCACATTTTATGATAGATGCACTAAGAACATTTAGTTCAAAATATACTAGGAATAAATTTTTCAATAAATCCATTACGTATATGCTATAGATATCCTAGAATTAATGTCCTATCTGTGATAGATGATACCAAGGACATTGAGTACAAAATATATTGAGAATATAATTTTCAGGATATCCTAGAGATATGCTGAGTAGTATATCATTACGATGTCCACTTTTGTCTCACTTTAACATCCCACGGACGTCCTTAGAATAACCGTTTACTTTTCATAGGACATTGCCTTGATATTCTAACAGCTGGACTGGGATATCCTCAGGACTTCCACCAGATATTCTCGTGCTGTATGGGAAAGGAAACAAATTCTCTTCACAAATTTGTCGTCTACACAATTTTTGTTCGGGAATGAACAGTATGGGAATCCATCGTGCCGACACTTTGCTCATTTCCAAATCTTCGTGTAGAGTAACAAAAATATTTGTTTCTTGTATTTCTATTTTTCTAGCAATACCTAAAACTTTTACTCGGCTGTCAGTCAACACCAAATCATCAGCTTTGATTCATCATTCCTTCAGTTCGTGTTTCTAGAGTTCTTCCACACCTTGGGTCATTATGAATCGAGTATATGCCCATTTGAACTGCTTACACCAAAAGTTGACTCAAACTCCCCATACACTCTCACGATTCTCTCATGGATATTCTTCGAGATACTGTCTTCTTTAGATAAAAATTTCATGACACTTCTGTGTTCAAGTTTGAATTCATTCATTTTCTCTTCTTTAAACAAACGTATAAACGAAAGAAGCTTCGAATGATACTATGAAATGTCACAGAAACGTCATGTAAGAAAATTGCCCCGAAAACATATTGTTTTCATCGCTAGGTACATAACATAAGAAAACTCCCCTCGTAATAAAGAGCGATGTCCAAACCACGAAGTTTCATTTACGTTCCTGTGTTTTTAAAACTTGAAGACAGTGTCTGAACCCCAAATTGTCACTTCTGTTTCAAATAACTGACCAAAAAAATTTATTCAGAATATTAATAAAGTCACTATTTTTTATATCATTTATAACAATATACCCCTTTACTTATTACCCCAGTATAATATATAAATATATACTGCAATTAGAAGCAGTACAAACCCTAAAACAAAGAAGAAAGAATTTTAAAATAATAATTAGACATATTCCTTATATAGTCTTAATTAAAACTAGATACTTATTGTACTTTTGATCTTGAAGATTTTGTCTATTTCTTTCATTTTATGTATTTTGTTTTGATTTTTGTAAATGGTTCCATTATTATGGCTTTCCCATGTAGTGTGTGAAAGACAGTTATGCAGATAGATAATATTTATTAATATGTATAACTTATACCATACAAATATAAATATACTTTACTGTTATCATATTTTGCGGTAATAAGGAAATTTCTAACAGTTGGCTAAACGAATCCCGGAAACGCTGCTATAGATTAACTGACCACATTTTCAACTACCTAGAATTTTATCAAGCAACGTCAATGCTTCGGCTTCTATTCATTACGTGCAACGATTTAGAAATAACTTCTTTGCTGTAATCATTTCAATATACAATCTTGAACGCTGCAAAGTGAGGTTTGTGTTTATATTCTAATTCTCATGGTTATACCAATGTAATAAAAAGTCTAGCTTCATTAGTAAGTATATTTTTATAACGTTAGTTAGTTGAATTAAGTTTCACACAGGCACATGTACATACAAATAATAATTATATTTTTTATTTGTTATTGTAAATATAAAATTTGGATAGCGATAATCGTTTGATAACTATCATGATAACACATACACACATATTTGATTTTGTCCAACAAGCGTCATTTTTTGATGCTAGTCAGTTTAAAATTTTAATTTTTTCAAAAAAAAATTTTTGTATTAAATGTTTTTCCAAAAGTATATAAGATACCATTACTCTTATTCTTAGCTACTCATTTCTATACCTTGCTTTATTTATGCAGAAAGTGGATATTGTTTAATACACACTATGCCAGCAATTTATTTCATAAAATAGAAAATAACATACTTAGTGGGGTGTAAAAGTTGTTCAAGGGGGGCGCAATAAATTTATTTTCATTCATATACTTATACGATAGCGAGCCCGAAACAAAAGGCACGCCGTTTGCAGCTTGTAGACACTATTATGTGAATAAATAAACATAGTGGAGTGGCATTACTATTTGATTTTAGGACCCTTACAACAAAGGTTTGGGTAATCTCAATTATCATTATTTATTTACTCTTCTGTGGTTTTGAATAACCAACCCTGCTATTAGTAATAAAGAGTTCATTTTCCTTGTAAGGGAACCAATCTTGAGACATTGATTAGATTAGGGCTTCCAGTAAATTTTCTAGATAATATATATTTTCTCTGGCATTTCCTCAATACAAAAGTCATATCTATAACCCCAATATTATATAATCACTCTCGCTTAGTGTGCTTTCAAGGAGCATTAACAAAATACGATTATCTACTGAGAAGCTAATATGATGGCTCATTAACTAAAGCGTTTTATATGTTTATGGTATGAAATTTAATAAGTAGCCCAAAATGAAATAATATAGAGGTTGCTACATTTGAGAAAAATATATAAGTTTAGTTCAGTTTTCTGCACATGCAATTAACAAATGTCGAAAATAAACTATGTTTGCAGTAGGTTCTTTTATTATGAATTACAATACCGAAAATTGTGACCGTCGAATAAATACTATCCCAAAAATATAATTTTTAAGAGCCTTGAATTTTTTTAAAAAAGAGTAATAAGACGAAAACTCACGGTTTTTAGGCATATCAGTATCGTCTTATTACCTTCTGACTAAGAATTATATGGGGAATACGCAAATCTAACAGTATACAGGACGTTCTATTTAAACAACTTCAAGTCAGGCTGCTTCTAATAAGCAGTAATCGTATAAAAAAAACCGCTTCGCAAAATCTTTATTCCTAAAGGTAGTAATTTTCCTATAATATTAAATTTACCATTTTTATATAAATAATTGAAGACCTAAGTGGATAAAAGTGGCAAGTCGCAAAAATGAAATTCAAAGAAAAACGGCATTGAAAAGTGACAAAGTAATTTGCGTTTAATTATTTAGTTATTGAATTTTTAAGATCAATATATGATCAGTTCAATTAAGGATGCTATTAAGACTGCATACCTCATTAAAAAATCAAGAAAATGTTTTCAGGGAAATTATAAACAAAACATTATTTGTACTTAACACCTTTATTCATTATAAACATTTACTTTTTAAAGATCTTTAATAATTGATAAAGGTCATAAGTAGTAAAACAATAGTGTTAGTTTCTTGTGTTTCTATAAAATGTTAAAGGAAACTCACCATTTATTGAAAAAATACGAAAATTTTATTCATAACATAGTTGAATTTGAAACAAATTAATAAGGATGCATCCATTAAATTATTATAACTACAGCTAGTACAAAATTTCATAATTATTTTATTTTTTTGCCCTTTTTCCTGGTTTCTTTTTCTTTCTAGACTCTATGTTCTCTCCATTTGGTCTCTCCTTTGATATAACACTCTCATAAAATACAGGTCTCGAGCAGTACAAATTCCTGTATTGCTCGAGAACGAAAGGGATCTGCTCTCGTACATTCTCAATCTTCTCGTCCGAAAGTCGACCCAGCTTTCCATCTCGAGGGGGACGAAATGAGGGGTCTTCTACATTGTGTCGTTTCAATAGACACATTTTTCAAAATGGTGATGATTCTTCAAAGGTATCTTTATAAGAATAGAATCCAAATTTTTCAACCTTAATCCATTTTACCGAGTTCCTAAAGTTGACTTTTTCGTTATTAGTATCTGTTGTTCTATTAACCAGTTGGAGCTGGTTTGGCAAGTCTTTAAAAACACGGAAATGCTGCTCCATATCAGTAACATGGTTATATTTACTAGCCTTACTTATGATATCTTTGTACTGTTAAGAAGCGTATAAATTTTCATGTTTCCGAAGCACTTTCTCTATCCTTCCAAAATCCCTGTCTGAATCTAAATATGAGTGGCCCACTTCGGGAAACTTGTGTTCCACTGTTTTAAAGTGTCCTTTCAGAATGAGAAGTTGATATAGACAAATCATGATAAAAATTTTATTCTGCCCGGCGCAAGAGTCCGACCAAATTATCAGATGATTTCTTTCCTTCAAACTATCATCAAATTGCAGTAATGTTAACAATGAACTTGCTACTTCTGTGCTTCCAGGGCTTGCAAAGTCTTCTGCCCAGGTGAAAAAGTTGGCTCGAATTTGATTGCTGGTGATCGTGTGTATACCAAGGTTATAAAACCATATCTGTCGTAAGTAGAAAGATTTAGACGTAGTTAATCTTGGGAGTGGCATGGTTTGTTGTAAATCAACAGTCAAGTAGACCAACATTGTGTCACTCTCAGCGCTCTTTCTATCGTTCCGTTGGAGTTCAAAGGCTTTGTGATACCTCTGTTTGTGTTCTGCATTTCCTTCCCCTGCATCGCAAATGCTGCAAGTATCACTTCGCGGGTGCCCGAATGATAAATTAAATTCAGTTTCAAAAATCCGTCTATATGTGCACAGTGTAACTTTAAACTCAGCGGACTTTTTTCCCTGATCACATGTCTCAATATACAAAAAGTGCATTTTTTGACCTGATAGTAGAGGTGACAGATATCTTTTATTCGGATTCTTATGTCTGGAATAATGTGACTCTTCACTTGGAAACAGTTGAATGTGGTCCTTAACAAACTGACATACCTCGTTGCTGATTTTATGGGGTCTATTTTGATGATGTCCTCTCATATCTGGGGGAGGAGCTGCAGCACCAGTATTCAAACGTCTGGTGTTCAACTATCTTCCTACCAATCTGGTATAATGAACAGGTCTTGTTACAGACCCTACCTGACATACGATCGTATGTGACATAATACTCGTATGTTGGACTTCTATGTTTCGTCGCACCCTTTTTAATTCAATGTACATACATCTTTAAGGACTATAGATTTGAATAGTAAAGAATTTTTTGCTTTGACATCTGGATTATAAAAACTTGAGAGTATTTCTTGTCTCTGATCATTGTTGAATTGCTCATTGCATTTATATCGGTAGTTTACATTGCAAAGGGTTCCAACATTTGGATCTTTCTCTGGCATGAATTTTCCTTTCTGAGATACATAATTAAGGCCTTTTTCTCTAGCTAAGGCCGCAGCACGTCGCTTCCACATATCTGTATTTCTACCCCTCTTTCTAGATACATATTCCTATTTAGGAAAAATTTTCTTCTTCTTAGGATCTTTGCATAGACTCGTTAACTTTTCATCTGATTAGATTTCTATATTTTCATTATTATCCAAACTTACTAATGATGGCGAAGGCTGATCCAGTAAATTGTTCTCGTTATACATCAGCTGAATAAGTGGTATATTATCATCAGCATCATAATTATTTAGATAAGAGGAGCTGGGATGATTATTATTGTCAACAGAGTTGTCCTTTTCAGAATTTGTTTTGGAATCTGTAAAAGAAAAGTACTTATACATTTAGTTAACAACTGGCGTTTAGTGGGGCTTTTGAAATAAACAAGCAGTATATTCAGGATGTCAGCGACAGGATGAAAGATCGTTACGACGTGCAAGTCGAGAGAGGTGGTTATCGAGAAAGGGACCTTGTTTGGTTATATAATCCTCAACGTCACCGAGGGCTGTCTCCAAAGCTCCAACAATATTGGGAGGGACCATTCGAAGTACTAAAGCGAATAATTGACGTGGTTTATCGCATAAGACGAACACCCCATAGTAAGTCAAGGGTGGTGCATTTCAACCGATTGGCCCCATACCATGGACATAACAACGGCGACAAATTACCAGTAAAGATGAAGAGCCAACTTATAGGAATTTCATACAAGAATATTCTGGTACCAGGAAGGCTCGTTTTGGAATCACCACAGAGAAGCAACAGGATCTTTTTACGGTACCCGGTGATTATGCCTTAGCTCACTGTGTGGCCCAGGACCTATGTATGCGTAGAGGGATTGCCGTGGAATTCAAGAGGAGATATGGCGGGGTCAATGAACTGATCCAACAAAAATCAAGGGTTGGTAAAACTATGGAGATAAGGCGTGACGGACGATCTATCTTTTACCTGGTCACAAAAGAACTCTCCAACGAAAAGCCGAACTATCATGCATTATAGGAGTCCCTTGTTGATTTACGAGAACGTGCACTCGAACAAAACATAAAGAGGCTGGCCATTCCGAAGTTAGGTTGCGGATTAGACCGTCTGAAATGGAGAATCGTAAGAAACATGCTGGAGGTGGTGTTTCGGCATACTGGTATGGAAATAGTCGTATGCAGCTATCGGCCCAATCAGCCCGTTATACAACCTAAGACGGTGGATTGCTATTTCGACAAGACAACTGGGTGCACCCGTGGTCCCAATGTAGATTCCGTCATTCACCAACAACAAGAACATGGAATAGCGTGTTTCGGGACGAAACGCAGTTCTTAAGAAGGGGGCAATGTAATGAGATAAGCTCACAAAAAAGAAGAAGCAGACCTCCGGGCGACGTTGAAACGTACCGGGAAACAAGTCGTAAATCAACTTTACTCATATACTACGTCCACGACAGAAGGTCTAGAATATGGTAGAATAGAGCCAGAATTTGCTAGACCTTTTGTCTGCACATATATATGAATGCCACCGGTGGGATAAGTAATTTATTCATTCAATAGTAGTCGCGCGCGGTATTTACTGAACAGTTCACATAAACATAAATATAAGCGGTGCAGTTTTATTACGTAAATATTACAAACATAAATAGTATTAATAGAAATAAATAAGTGTGTTAATTTATCCGTAGTAGTTTTAAGTGCGTTAAATTTATTTTATATTTTTATATTGTGATTAGTTTTAAGTGTGTAAATATACAGACAGTTTTAAAACATTTGCACGAGTTGTTTATTGCGAACCCGAAAACGCAACAATATCAAACAGTATTTTACAATGGCTGCGTTTCTGAGAAATGCGACAGGTGTCCAATCTTCTTCCATTAACTCTCATGTTGTTTAGAAGACATCACCGAGCAATTAATTTCACACAGATACACTATGATAATGGTCTTATATTGCTCCGCGGCATATGTATTGTAGAGAATAGCAATTTATTTCAAAATGTCTTGAAAATATTGCTCAATGTTGTACTTTGAATAACTTACCACTATACAACGGGAAGTATACGACAATTACATTTGCACGTGGATCTTCACCCATTGTCTTTGATTATCACCTGAGCCAGGTAGATGTGGAAGGTATGCATGTGGTTAAGAACTTTTATTTGTCACTAAACTTACATTTGCGAAACACACTGCTACAAAAATGATAGATTTCAAATACGTCATTTTGGTACTTCTTCGAATGTCGTAGCTTTGAGAGATTTATATTATCTTCTCGCACAATTTTATTTGGAGTATTCGCATGTCGTCTGAACTCCTTACTGCGTATCTCACGAGGTGCAATTGGAGTTGATACAGCGACGATTACCAAATGTACGTGGTTTATTATTTTTCTTCAAGCTATGGCAAAATCACATTGACTCTTCAGTTACTACTTAATATGCAAAATTTCCACATTTTACATTTCGGTTTTGTTATTCCAGCATTTTGTACTTCCTTTCGGCGCCAAATAATTAGTGAACTATTCCATTTCTTCGAATTGTCATTTGTTTCCAGTCAGCTATTAGAAACCTGCTGCTCCTCACATTTATAATAATTCTGGATGATTTCTTTTGATTTGTTACTGTCTTTCTTTTTATTTTTGTTAATATATATTCATGAATGTACTCATTATATTATATCATATTAATTGTTCAGTGTTGGACATTAAAGATATTATTATTGCTGATTACTGATATATGATAAAATCAATATCTCAGTAGTTGGATCTACTGAGATATTTAGCATATATTTCTAGTGAAATTATTATAACATAATGTATATTTAAAATCCTTTAATATATCACTATGTATATTATAGTTTGTCCATAGATATAACGATTTCACTTCTTAAATAGCACTCGTACTGTGTGACCTGCAGCAGTTGCAGCATTATCTATAAAATATTGCTTTTGAAATATTTTTGTATGCAAGACTTTCAGGAGATGTTTTCCGAATAATCTGCTTTATTAAAATAAAGCTCTTCTTAAAATTTGAAATTTCGAACTTTCTGCTTGATCCATTAGGTATTTTAATAACTTGTCGTGAGTGGTAACTTGTATTATCCATAACAATGACACTTTTGGTAGGTAAAGACGCTAGTAGGTTATTGACGAACCACTCTTCAAATAAGAACTTGTCATATCTATATGATAATTCAAGAACGACGACTTTATATTCTTTGTACACAATAATAGATCACTAACCCAGCCATCCAGAGATCCCGCAGTGCAATAATTATTCTTTTCCCCCTTGAAACAGGAACATTAACGGAACACATTCCCGAACCATCATCCCAACCTGTTTTATAGTATCAAGGCTGTCATACCACGTTCGGTCCAAGTAGCAAATAAAACGTTTCTTTTACTTTCTTATACGTAGTATAAGGAAGTATTGTGATGATGAAAATTTTCGACCTCGAGATTTTTGCAGATGTCCACGTTTTGAGGTCCCCTGATACCAAAAAAGTGGTTTTTAAAAAATGTCTCTCTGTGTGTGTGTCTGTCTGTGTGTCTGTCTGTCTGTCTGTGACCACAATAGCGGTCAAACCGCTGGAGATATCAATTCCAAATTTTGTATTTACGTGTATAATCTCCCTCTTGAGATCTGATTAGTTTTTCAGTAAAATCGGTAGACCGGAAGTAGCAGTTTACTTCAGTATAAAAATCGAATTTTGCCAATATTTCGTCAAATACTAAGTCTATACAAATTTATAAAGAATTCATATGTACTTAGAATTAAAATTGAGAACAATTTTATTTAAAAAGTTTTTCGAAATTCCTACCGGAAGTAGATCTTTTACTCTTATCGAAAATCGGTTTTTTGCGAATATTTCGCAAATCATGCTCTTTAGACAGGTACGTTACGGGTATAAAAGTATTTAAAACATAATTTTCAATATCTTTTGTATAAAAAAAATTTCAAAATTCAGACCGGAAGAGCCACTTTTACTCTTATCGAATAGCGATTTTTTGCAAATATGTCGTAAGTTATGCATTCTATATATATTTATCAAGTATTTAAAACTGGATTTGCAATATTTTTTGTATATATGAAATTTCAAAATTCGCACCGGAAGTAGCACTTTTACTCTTAGCGAGGAGCACTTTTTTGATAATATCTTGTAAAGTATGCATTCTATAGCGATTTATTAAGACAATGAAAGTACTTAGAAAAGGATTTTGAATAAGTTTTGTATTAAAAAAATTCTTAAAATTGTACAGTTTGAAACGCTCATACGTATAAGAAAGTAGTGTGGTGGCCAAACCACATTTTTTTCTAAATGCATTGGTACTCATCCTGCATTAGCTGCACTCTTTGCGATTCAATAATTGTTCATCGCTTATTAACTATACTAAATTTAAAACCGTTTTCCTTCATAACGCGCTAGAACGTAGTGATACAACACTGCAATCTATTGTTTCCTTTCAAGGAATTGGACTTGCAATATAGGAATTTCATTTCTTATCTCACAGTATCTAAATCGGACTTACCAATTTTCTTGGATGGGACAATCCAAGTAAATTGGTATGTTGCTTGTTCTTCCATGTTTTTCCATTGAATAAACCCTTCTGAACGATTTTTTGGACTGCCCCGTAAGACACTTCCGTCAATTTCGCTGTTCTAACAGTTGTCTCTGTTTTAGTCCCCTAATACCCACTCTTCAAATTATTGTATACATTGAGGATTATCTGCTGTATTTCAGTAGTCCAGTGATTTCTTGCATTATCAACATCGTTTTCTATCGTACCACTACTTTCACTTAGCGAAATAATGATACCTGCATCGTTTCTTAAATCTTCATTGAAACTCCACGATGTTTTGTTTGTATTTTCCGACATTGAAATAAAATAATAATAATAATAATAACAAGAAAATGGGTGTGCTTAAAACCACACAGCAGAAGTGTAAACTTCATCAAGCCGAGGTTAATAATACGAAATACAACCGCATAATATTCAGTAACGTATTAAATAAAACGTATTCGCACATTTATTACATTTACACATGTACACACGCGTATAATATTCAGTAACGTATTATACGACTGATGCGTCATGCTCTCCCATGTAACGGTCGCCGAACGAGTATAGCAGTGACGCGAGCGGCCGTTTCGTTGGGTCGCGCGGTCGGTTCGGTCGTATGTATATGTATAAATAGACGATATGAATACTCGATTACATGTCCCGCGCTTGGTCTGATGCAACGTGCCGGCGTCATACATTGGTCATACCCGTCCGGCTCGGGATCGAATCCGCTCGGGGACATGAATTTATTTATTCATTTAAATTTCAATTTAATTGAAATTAAATACTAAATACCTCTATATAATATATTTATCTTGTTCCCTTAGTCGACTCGAGCCGCCATTACTCGAACGAGCGTTACATATCCGAGCCTGACGGGTCAGTCTTGTTCAGTGCCTACAATCAGCGCAACGCGCACTGAGAAATTAACACTTCAATAATAATAATATTAATAATAATAATAACAATAATATATCTTTATTACCCATCAGATATACATCTAATTATAAGACAGCAGCAATAAAAATTTCCATAACTCATGAACTAAGTATACAATAACGATAAAAAACAGTATAATCATTTACTCATTAGTAACGAAAGCGTATAAAAATTGATATTCTAATTCATTCCCGAGTATAACCTTAAAGTAAGTAAAAGAACAGATTATTATACCTAAAGGTAAATAAGAAAATATATTGACGAAGTAATATAAACGAAGTAAACAAAATATATTTTAATAAGAAAGTACAAAAAATAAAACAAAGCAAACTTCAACTTAAAAAATGTTCAAAGTGTCAACCATTACTTTTATACACATGTTTGCTTACTTGTCGATGGGTAGAGAGCACAGCTATATAAGTTTCGGACGCAGCAATTATTGTAGTGGGCTTTTTGTTATAAACTATGTTTTTTATTCTGCTTCATAAATGAAAATCAAGAACGCAAGGCGAATCAAAATTCTACGGGAGTAATGTCGTCTTTCGGGATAATTTAAGGAATATTCCTGGAAACAAGAACTGCATTTTCAAAGCATTGAAAATCCATTTTGATCACGCCATAAGCTTGAACGCTAGATTATGACATTTTACAAAAATAATAATTATGTGCAGGTGTCCAAAAGGGCTTAATTTGCTAAATACGTATAACAGGTGTAATTACGAATGACACTAATATTTTGACATTTCGATTTTCATGACCCACCATGGAAATCTCATAATAATGTAATTCAGTATCACGGTGCATGCGATATTGTATGACGGAAATTTAAAAAAAAGCAAACTATACATTGTCCAGTACTATTATTATTTTGTTGTTGAAAAAGACAAGAAATAATATTTAGAAAATAATAGCAAGAGAATTTGAAAACATTTAAAAGGGGGAATTCAAGGTAATATATGCAATGAATTAAAAAATCGGTGAAAAGATTGAAATGAATACATTTTATGGAAGAGGATGGTAGAAAACTATACAGTGCCTAGTTACGTTCTTAAAATTAAAATTAAATTATTACTAGCAATAAATAAATAAATTTATATTTAAAAATTTTATTTTGCTATATTTTCGTCAAGAAAAAAGGTAGTGACTTCCGGTTTTCATCATTCTTTTCAGTCTTTTTTGTGCTTTAATATTAATATATTAAAAATTTATCGTTACAGTTAAAATTTTATAGAAAAACCAAGCAATATACATACATTAAGAACAGCGCCCCCTATTGGACTGGACAACCATGCAATTTCGTACTAAATACACTTCAATTTTCTGTAAAATTCTCATCTATGAGCATAGAAACATTAAAATCAGTTGAGGCAAATCGAAATTATACCCCCCTCCACCCTCGCCTTCCTATGAAAATTAGATCAAAAAGTTTCAACTAAAAATTATATAAAAACGTCTGAAAAGGTTGCTAGTACAAATTTTAACGTATCTTATACTTAAATTTAATGAAATATTAGCGAATTTTTCATTCATATTGTGAATTGCGCCCTTAAACATTTTTTTGTTGAAATTCCTGTGGTCCGTTTTACTGTCAAGATTTTTTCCGCGAGGTTGTATGATAAACGGTTGCCTATATATGGCCGGTGGCCGAGCTTAAACAGACACCCGGTATATGTTGATCTGTATAAATTACTTAATTTAGTTGTTAACATTTAAAATACCATTACAATGTTAATTAATAACAGTTACAGGTATACAGACAGGCTATTCCACGAGAGTCGTTCGTTAGAAGTTTTCGTGGTTAGAAAAAACTTAGAATTCTGAAATTTTGGGTTGCAGGGTTATTCAAGATTCTCTTTCATTTTAAGATATTTTCAATATCATACCGTTATACCGGAAGTCGCCATTAACTTCCTTATTTTAAATTGAACACCCGGTATATTATTTCATTTTTGGATTCCTGAGAAAATTTCATAGTGGGTTTTCATCGGGTTTCCCTATACCTATTTTCAATTCTTTCTTAGATATCTTGATTTTTTTGAAAATTTTGACAGATGTAGCCCTGTTTTGAGCATTGCGCCCTTTAACCAATTTCGATTGGTGGAAAGCGCTTCTGGGGTAGACGGAAGCACAGGAATGATACTTTCGTATGCCATATTAACAACTGATTTATCGCATACAGGGTATCCAAAATTTAATGACCAATTACATCATTTTAAAAGTTGAAAAAGCCCGTTTTTTCGAATGGGACACCCTGTATTTTATTGAATGGTCGGATGCAGAATTTGATTCTGCATCGATTTGCTATAACATTCCCTATACCTATTTCCAGTGGCTTTCTTGTTAATCCATATTTTTAGCAAAAGGTGATCAAACTCCAAAAGTTCTACCTAGTAAGCCTTGATTTTGACAGGAATTGAAACAATGTTGATATAATGTCAAAGCAATATCATCGTACAGATTCGTGAGGTATCTACTTACAGTTCTAGGGATTTTGTTAACTTGCTTAAGTACAGTTTATAATGGAGAATGTTGAAGAATATTCCAATAATGATTTATTAAATTTGTTTTACACGCACGGTGAATGTGGACGAATTGTTCGACGAACATGCAAACTATTTAATGAACGATATCTGGACCTACCAACAATGACTCCCGGAAAATTCGCAAGAATCGAAACTCGCTTTATAGCAACTGGAAACGTAAGGGCAGCTCAATATAACCTAAAGCCCGTAACTGATAATGAAGGTAACGTGGTGAATGTGTTGGCGTTTTTTCAAGCTTATCCGCGGAGTTCAATTTCGACAGCACCGCTGGATTTGGATATTTCAAAAACATCAATCCACAGAATATTAAAAAAACATGGAATGCATCCTTTTTGTGAGATAACTGTTCATGGATTACGTCTTGGTGATGAGGCAAGACGTGTCAACTTTTGCGAATTTATGATTTTGAAAATGACCGAAGATCCGAGATTTCTTCATCAGATTATGTGGACTGATGAATCGAAATTCAGCAGGCAAGGAATTACAAATCACCGAAATACTCACTACTGGGCACAAGATAATCCACATGTTATTAGGGAACATAATCACCAAGACCGCTTTAGTTTCAATGTTTTTTGTTTAATTATGGACAACAGAGTGGCTTATCACGTGTACGATGAAAATTTAAATGCGGCTAGATATCTGGAGATACTGAGAGGGTTTGTTAGTGATTTTCTAAATGCCCTACCTCCACGTGATAGAGCAAACAGTTTGTTTCGGCTTGATGGTGCTCCAGCACATTCAACTATAGCTGTACACCGGCAATTGTCAATGATGTTCGAGGATCGGTGGATTGGCCCGCGGGGACCTTGGAACTGGCCACCCAGATCACCCGATTTGACCCCCTTTGGATTTTTACCTCTGGGGTCGTATAAAAGAACTAGTGTACTTTAGGCCGGTACAAACTAGAGAGGAATTATTGAACCGTGTTCACCATGCGTTTACTAATAAAGTCCAGACGAACTTCAAAGATCTGTTTCGCGAGGAGTATATGACAGAGTTATTCAGTGTTTGAACCAAAATGGAGGTCATTTAGAACAATTATTGTAATTTTACATTCTCTTATTATTTTTTGTCATTATGTTCCAATTTTTTGTATTTATTTTAAATTTCGTTCTGAGTGTTTTGTACTAATGTCATTAAAGTAATTTTTTTACCGTTTCATTGATGTTTATTTGGCTTCGAAAGGCAAGCGATGTTTCGGTGTCTGCCAAAAAACCACATTAAAATAAAAAATTTGTATTAACAAGAAAACCACTCGAAATAGGTATACGGAATGTTATAGCAAATCGATGCAGAATCAAATTCTGCATCCGACCATCTAATAAAATACAGGTTGTCCCATTTGAAAAAACGAACTTTTTCAACTTTTAAAATCATGTAATTGATCATTAAATTTTGGATACCCTGTATGCGATAAATCAGTTGTCAATATGGCATTTGAAAGTATCATTCCTGTGCTTCCGTCTACCCCAGAAGCGCTTTCCACCAATCGAAATTGGTTAAAGGGCGCAATGCTCAAAACAGGGCTACATCTGTCAAAATTTTCAGAAAAATAAAGATTTCTAAGAAAAATTGAAAATAGGTATAGGGAAACCTGATGAAAACCCACTATGAAATTTTCACAGGAATCCAAAAATGAAATAATATACCGGATGTTCCATTTAAAATAAGGAAGTTAATGGCGACTTCCAGTATAACCGGAAGTAGTATGATCTTGAAAATATTTTAAAACGAAAGAGAATCTTGAATAACCCTGGAACCCGAAATTTCAGAGGTCTAAGTTTTTTCTAACCACGTAAACTTCTAACGAACGGCTCTCGTGGAATACCCTGTATATTATCTGTTAAATTAGAATTTTTTCCTGTGCAATAATAAAGTTTAAATTATAAACGCTGGATTATGTTACACGAAACATAATTACTTCTCTACTTACGAAAATCCGATTTCTCCTAATACGGTCCTTCATTTATAAGTTTTCTCGGTACCTGCGGCAAGAAGTAGCGGATAGTCCCTGATAATCCTCTTAAATTCTAAAAGGTCGAATCTATAGATCGATGGACAGACTATAAATATATTTGTTTTATAATTTTAAAAAGATTCACTTTACTTAGCTTTTGATTACGCAGTACATTTTTTCCTTGTCTTTCTTTAAATAACATCAGTACATTTTTAGGAAGAAAAATTGGGTATACTAATCGAACCAATACGATCTACCATCATGAAAAATAATAAAGATATACTGGATGTCAATTCTCTTCAACTACAGGTCCGAGACAATTTCACGAAATTCGTTTATCCAAACGTGATACTGCGTATTAAAGCAGTATTTTCGATATGGTCTGGATTATTTATGGTGTTCTTGGGACACTGCACAATGTCGATTCCAGATATAATAGATGACAATTTTCGGACGTATATCATTTTCTTGCCGTTTTGGGGATACATTATAGCCCAAGTGCCTGGATACATTTTAGCAACGAAGTGCAACGCAAGTAAACTTTTCGGAGGATGTATTCTAATATCAATTTTTTTATATTTAGCTCTTCCTGTCACTATAACTTTTGTTCCACGCCTTGCAATATTTATTAGATTTCTACAAGGTTTGCTGGAGGTAAGCATGAAACTAAATTGTATAAACGCTGAATACCTATTTTAATGTAATTTATTTATAGGGTGTTGCGATTGTATCTTGTCACTCAATATGGACATCTTGGAGTCAACAAGAAGAACGGATAACGGTAGCACCATTGGCATTTTCTGGATGTTATGCAGGATTTATGTTGGGCATGCCTTTCTGTCAATATTTTGCTAAATCTGTATCGTGGCAATATTCCTTTTGCTATATTGCTTTTGTGGGTATAGCTTGGTTCGTAGTTTGGAGACCTTCCATCTTGGAAAAATCTATTAAAAACAACGTCAATGGTGAGGAAACAGCGTTATTATACAGTACTAATTGGCAAATATGCTCCGTGTTTCTACCTGTATGGGTGATATGTATTACATTCTTTTGTGTGCTAACCATTTTTCAAGCATACTTTTTGAAAGACCATGCTTGTATGATAATTGAAATGGTAACATTTGCAATATGATGTGACTTATGCATATAAATAAGCATTAATTTTTAGAGTATCCTTTTCGCTCTAATACCAAACCTGACCATGTGTGTACCGATAGAAAGTATTATTAGTGCCTATGTTAAGAAATCAGGCCAAGTATTTAACAGCCAACGAGTATTCTACAGTAGTGTACTTGTCACAGAAGCAATTTTTCTTCTGATATCCATTGCTGTGAAGAATGTGGAACTGGCAACATTAGCACTCGTTATAGGGATGCTTTTCAGTGGGCCTATATTGTCGGGATTTTATTTGAATAATCTATCTGCAAACCCGACATATGTGACCGTCATGATAGGATTATCAAACGTAATCCGTCTTATTTCATGCTTTTTAATTCTTCAATATCACGATGGACACAATACTGAAAAGGTAAGTAAAATTCCTAGATAAACTTATAATGTACATCCAATTCTCTAAATGTCTCATATTGTTGGAATGTACAGTGAAAGAAATCTCCCTTGAACGGACACCAACGGGACC
The DNA here is from genome assembly GCA_963170755.1 of Amphimallon solstitiale. Classification (NCBI taxonomy): domain Eukaryota; kingdom Metazoa; phylum Arthropoda; class Insecta; order Coleoptera; family Scarabaeidae; genus Amphimallon; species Amphimallon solstitiale. The sequence continues at coordinate 51,751,318 of OY720678.1, read as the reverse complement.
AACTGAAGATGTCCGTTCAGGAGGGGTGTCCGCATAAAAGAAATATGTAGTAAATACAACAAAAATCGTGTTTTAACGAAAAATGAATATATTAAAGAAACTGGGACATTTATATCGTATATTTATATAAATGTTTTTAAAATAAATAAGAAACTTTAAACTTAAGAAAAAAAAAGTTTATTTCCTTTAGATATACATATACAAAGTATAATATAATACATATGTACATAGATACATAGATGTAGTATGTAATACAAAATAGTGAAATGAATAGTCACTTTAAGAGCGCAAAAATTCGTATATTGTTGTTTGTCTTCTCTTTTTCTTTAAAATGGCGTCTTGAAATCGTATTTCTAATTTAGAAAGAAGCTCCAAAGACTCTGTATCTCCGTGATTTTCGACAAAACTTTTGAGCTGCTTGGTCAGGGTAATAGCTTTACCATAATTTTGGATAGCTTCTGTTGGCACTGAAACCTCATCGACATCAGAATCTTCCGAAAGTTCTTGTATTTCAACTGGATTTGGAATTTCTTGTTCTGAATCTGGATCTTCAACATACAAATCTTCATGTACGTTCAAAAAATCATTAAGGTTTTCATTATCCGTCAATTTCAATAAATTCTTATTTTTGAGGATATCTGAAAGTACACTAAGAGGCAAATCATCTTCTAGGCCAGATGTATCAGCCTCAGTTAGCTGGTCTTCACCTTGCATATTTGCATGATTAAATCCTGCTTTACGGAAGCAATTTTGAACTGTCTCTTTGGTTACTTGGTCCCAAGCGGTTTTTGCCAAATAAATTGCATCTAGTGGTATAATTTTCTTTATTAACTCAAAAGCCGTACCAGCAGTTTCAATGTTTACTAGCAGATGTTTGAGTATTAGATTTCGGTAATAAGTTTTAAAATTCTTTATAATCCCCTGATCAAGTGGTTGACAAGCAGATGCACAATTAGGGGGTAAAAATAATATTTTTATATTATTTAAGCGAACGTCTTTCGGATGAGATCCCGCATTGTCTAAAAATAACAAAATGTTTCTTTTTTCTTTAGCCATTTTCCAGTCTATGTCTTGCAACCACTCTGTCATAATTTGTCCTGTTATCCAAGCTTTCTTATTGTATTTCCAAGTTATAGGCAGGTTATCTATGTTAATGTTTTTAAAAGCTCTGGGTTTAGCTGCCTTACCAATGATTAGGAGTTTTTCTTTTTCACCCGCCATATTTGCACAATGCAAAATTGTAAACCTCTCTTTGGGATACTTGCCCCCAACACATTTTTCCTTCTTTAATGTGAGCGTTTTGTCGGGTAGAGCCCTAAAATAAAGGCCTGTCTCATCGGCATTATAGATGTCTCTCGGTGAATATCCCTTAATCAAAGAAGGACATTTTTTTAAAAACGATAAAACATCTTCAGCATTAACCGAAACTCCTTCTCCCGAAATCGCTTTAAAACTTATTTTGTGACGGATTCTAAATTTATTGAGCCAACCAGTAGAAGCACTGAATGTAGAATGTCCCAAAGAAGCGGCTATTTCTCTTGCTTTACATCGCATTAGCGGACCTAAAAAAAAATAATTTTTTTGCGTTTTTGTCACGACAAACCTATTGGTAATCTCACTCTTTTTATGTACACATACTTATTTTAGAATTTAATATGAAAAGCAAATCAACGCATCAATACAAGAAAACCCTATCTAAAAAAATCATATGCATACCTGTTAAAGGAATCCCCTTATGGCGAGCTGCTGTAAACCATTCATAACACAATTTGTCAATTTTAGTAGCATCATCCGTCATAAAGCTTCTTTTTTCATTCAAATTATTGTTCGACATCCATTTGTTTAGAAGGATTTCTTTATGTTTAATTATATCTGCAGCTTGTGTTTTTCCAATATTAAAACGCTTGGATAAGTTCCTTACACTTAATTTCTCTTTATTGTAAACTTCAACAATCTCAATTTTTTGTTTAAGCGTGAGAATTTTTCTATTTGGAGCCATTTCTACAATGAATGTGTCGCCCACTGTGTCTTTCCCGCATAGACGTCAGACTAATATTGAATGCAGATTCAATCGAAAGCGTGCACCCAAAGAATAAGAACGGTAAATCCCCGACCAACTCGGGGAAGTCCCAGTGAAATTGGCGCGAGGCGCGATTGAGAAATGCAATAGCAATACTCTGGATACAAAAATAAGATAAGGCGTTTCTTTTTATTTTATTTTTTGTCCGGTTAAGAGAACATTTTCTCGTGTCCGCGTCCGTTCAAGAGAATGTCCGTCCAAGAAATAGTTAATACAATGGAAATTATATAAGAGCCGGTCGGGACCATGAGAAACTGTCCGTTTAAGGGAGGTGTCCGTGTAAGAGGGGTGTCCGCGAAGGGGAATTTCACTGTATATAGAAAAATAATTCAGTGTGCGTGTGTCAAAAATGTGACAGCGTAGAAATTGGTAGTTTGTTTATGTAATAGCCACAACATTTGATGAGAGGTCTTTATTGAATAAGTCATCCAACCATTCAGTAGCTTTATTCTCCTCACAATATTTAATAATATTCTGCAACAGAATTTGGAACTACTCTTTCCATTATATTAATAATAAATAAGACCCACAAGAAAATGAGATTATAAATATCTTACCTTCACACTATTATTAGTATCGGCATTTATTTTATAATACAAAAATCTAGAAACTTAATTCGCATATTTTCCGGGATTCAAATTTAATTGGTGATACTATGGATTTTATAATGCAGATACTTCTTAAATATACTTATTATGTTCGTTTTACAGTTTTTTGGACAATGGCGCATAGCTGTTATATTATTGGCCACCTTATATTTGAGTATGGTTGTTGTATATGCTTTCGCGGTAAATAGTGGAAAGCGGTATTGGTCATATGCCAGACTACATGAAGACAATACTCCTGATGATGTGGAAGAAAACGATACTGGCAAAAAATCACTACTATTCATGATACACATATAGAAAGATTCAACTGGTGACATTAAAAGTGATTAAGCCTTAAATAATAAATGTATAGCAAAACTTTGTTTTCATATATATATATTTAGTTTTGTATAACTGTCTATATAAAATGTTTAACCATAAATTACAGTGTAACCCAATTTTATAAAGATATATATTTTTATTTGTATTTTCACAGACGGGAATATCTCTACATTTCTATATATGTACAGGGCGAAGAAGCGGATATTAATATATCCCCTTCTTCGATTGCTCTTTTGTGTTTTAAATAAAAGAAAAAACAATTAGTAAAAAATCCATGGTTGCCTGTGGCGCATATTGTAAAAATACTTCAAGCTCTGACGCACTTCCGGTTTCACCGGAAATGCACGAAACATATTTTTTTTAAATGACTCACTCTATATATTTTTGGATTTTCTTGTGCTGCTTTAAATTGTCTGTTCAACTGTTTTTTTCTTTTTCAAAATTGAGACAACAGTTTTTGAGTTATTGATTTTTTTTGAAAATATTTGACCAAAACACGTGTTCAAAAAAAAATCATTTTCACATTGTTTTTAAAAGTAAAAACATTAACTTTGGTGGTGTTTGTAGCCAAGAAAATTCTGCATCATTTGGTTGCACTCGACAATACCTCAAAAAACTTTGTTTTTTCAAAGCCTACTTCTTGAAATATTCACATACCAAAAACTTATTTTTTTTAAACGGAGCACCCATTATTTTATTGAGGCATTTTGTTCTTTCTTCTAATTCCCTTTCATTTTTGTTAACAATGTCCTATACCTATCTTTTGTAATTTCTGAGATAATCACTATAGGAGCAATTAGCGGTCAATTAATGAACTACGAGCGCTGTTGTTCTATGCACCAAAATATTCGTTCAACCAATGGAAGGCAGGAATGGCGTCCGACTTCTTTAGTCAACTGTCAAACAAAGTAAATGTTAAATCCAACTATCCCAAAAGTAATAATTTTACAGAATGAAGAGCATCGTATTTAAATTCTTTATTTCCGGCAATGTCCAAAGTCAGTATTTTATTTTTGACACTGTTGGTTAACATCGAAATAAAATAAAGGTTACGTTTACTGACATATTTGAAGATGTCTTCAAAAAGATTTGAAAATCCGTCCGTAGATGGCGAAGATAGCGAAGATACTCTCTTCCATTAACATTTTTATCAAAGAAATAAGGTCCGATTATGTAACTACTCACTATTCCTTCCCACAGTTTTAATCACCAACGATTGTAAAAGTTTGCAGGTGTGATAAAGTGAGTTTTTTTGTGTTATAATAACGGAAATTGTGACGATAAAGATGCGCAACTACATAGCATTGAGCGTAGCCAAAACTGGGTCCGAGATCTATAGCGATGCATCAGTCGTTTGGGTCCGAAATTCGAAACAGTCCGAGACAGTGATGATGTTTCTCGGCAAGGGGTTTGCGGGACGACTTAACGGAAAGATACGCAATTTTACTATAGCGTTGCGCATCTTTAGATTTTCCTTCAATCAACGCTTTAATAGAAGGTGACTTCGTTGGTAAACAACAAAAAATTGAGAAAGCCAGGATAAATTATCTGTTGCCAATTGACAAAAATGTAAGCTATTCTGAAAATTTCTTTTATCTAATCACGTGTATGAATATGTTACGGGTGAATTTCATATTTTTTAATTATTCTGGATTCTCAAATTTGACTTACATCTAACTGACTAATTTTCGTAGTGCTAGTATGAGGGTCTTGGACTACACACTACAAGTACTATAAACGTCTTATCCTCACCAGTTATTGCTTTATCCGCTCTTTCTTTCAGATTCACCCAGAACGTCAAACTATCCATCTTTGGCCTGTTCCATCTTTTTTCAAAACTCCATGTTCATCAGGGCCTTGCCAACACTTCGAAACAGTATAATTTTTATGTACGTAGCTTCCGTCTAAATATACAACAGGTCTCTTATGTTCACCAAGTTCGTCATTGGCTTTTAGGGAACGTAAATAACGAGCTCTCCATGCGACAATATCATATCGCTCCATCAGATATGTTCTATTAGACTCGCTCTTTTTATATTTAAATCCCATATCAGTTAAAAACTTCCGTAATGTTTCTTTCGAACCTTTGAATTGTGCTTCATTTACCATGACCGCATGTAGAACACTTAGAGTTGGCACTGTCTTATCAACTGCATATAATTAATGAATTTTATTGCGAAGTAAACATCTACAACATAAAAACAATGATATAGTTAATACTCACACAAAAAGCTAATATTTTTCTACCTGTCCGCATCATCTAACAAAATACGTGGAGACCTTTTGACAGAGCTGGTACTAACAATATCCATCGATGAACATTGTGATTCAGCCTGAGGTGCTTCATTTTCCTTGTTATAAATCGTTTGTTTAACCTTCCGTTAGGCGCGCTGATGTTTGCAACGTCAGTAGTCGCGATGGGACTGATAAACCCATGGTGTTGGTTTTGTAATTTTTCACTTATCTGTTTACCTTATGTATAGGAGATCCATTATATATAACATTTTAACATTAAGTGAACATACTACTTAACTTTTATTAGAAAGAAAATAATATTTTATTATATACAGAATCCATTATTATATTTTCTGCGGTATTACAAATTAAGCAATTTTCACAAACTGTTTTCACATGCTGATTCAAACATAGGTACACGTGACATTTTTCACATGTAAACTTGGTACGACAGTCTTTTTTAGAGGCTTGGTAGCAAGGCTGACATCCTTTCCTTTTTGAGCTGGTAGGAACAGAAGCAGTTTTAACGTTATTAGTAACTACTTGCGGTTTATACTTCTTCAACATACTTTTCAGATCATCCGGTAGACTTGTTATTAGCGACCTCCTTTGTAGCTGCCCGGATAATAAAGTCAGAGCCAATTTTTTCAAATATGCCCGCCTATCTGAGTATTGATTACCATTCGCGAGAAAAATGACTCTTGAGTTTATTCCAGCTGTATTCAAAAGATGGTAAAAGATTGCCATAGGCCATCTTCTCGTCGCTCTAGCCACATTATAACTAGCGCATAGCTTATCCACCACATCTACCCGAGACTTGGTATCATTATAATGAAGTATTATTTCCGGCTTTTTATGTATGTTATTAGACACTTCATTGGATGATACACGAAGACTTGATAATAGAACAACTGTCTTTCCTGCTTTTGGAACATATGATACAATTGTTTCATTTTTTGAAAAACCAAAAACGCTATCATATTGCTCACGACCTTTCGCTGTTACAAAGTTCGATGGAATTTCCCGTCTGTTCTTTCTTATTGTTCCTACGTATGATAGTTTCTTCTTTTCTAACTCTTGCACTAGACTCAAGCTAGTGAACCAATTGTCGGCCGTAATGTTTCGTCCAGATCCATAAATTGGTTCAGCCAACCTAAGAACAACAGCCTCAGCAGAATTGTTTTGACGGTATGGACCCTCGGGCTGCTGTCCGCAGTATAATTCCATGTTTGAAGTATAAAACAACTTCGCATCAGATAGGCAAAAAATCTTCAAGCCATATTTGGTAGGCTTGGACGGTATATACTGCCGAAAGCCGCAGCGGCCTCGAAAAGCTGGTAACTGTTCATCAACTGTTACATTTTGACCAAGAGATAATTGTAGCTGACAATTACGGATAAACATTGTGAACATCTGCCTAACAGCTGCCAGTTTGTCAGACTTTTTGCGATCTTCTCTTGAAGCCCTCTCGTCAAAACGTATACATGTGATTAAAAATCTAAACCGTTTTTCAGACATCGCCATTCTAAACATGTTGATACCAAGGTCATCAGTTGCCCACATATCATGGAGGTTTTGGCGCCCACCACGAAAAACACCTGCCAGATATAGCAAACCAAAGCATGCTTTCGTTTCTGTAATATCTGTGAGTCGGCTATCTCTTTCTCGGTGAAATTTATCTTTCACAATTTGTATATAATTGTTAGTATTTGTAACTATCAAATCTAAAATATCGTCCCTAAAGAAGAGTTTCCAGCATTCAATTTCGGTTTTAGCTTCTCTTGCCGCCTGTGTCACACCCGGTAACACTCTCATAATATTCTGAGGACGACTATGTGCCTTTTTCCAAGGCTGCTTTCTCCATTGTGTTCCATTTTTCCCTGAAAACAAAAATAGGTCTAATAATAACGCTTCTTTTCTAGCGTGTAGCTGCTCACCATAAAAGAAATGTGTATTATCTAGTTCTAGATTCTTTTCATTTTCACTGTTCTCTATCTCATGATCGGTATCTGACATGACATCTCGCATTTCAACACAATCCTCTGTTTCTGAATCGTCACTTTCGTTGAAATCCTCTTCACCAAAGTCGTCATCAGCGTAAAGTAGCCGATGTATTTCTTCTATATCGTTCGGATTTTCGAGATCAAATATGTTCTTGTTCATTCTAATTATTATAAAATTAACAAATGGTTATGATTATAGAGTTAATAAATAATGTTAGTAAATGCGCAAGCATAAACATAACCCTTCAATTAGCAAATGAGGCATGCTTATTGAATGGCAAAAAAAACAACATACCTTGTCGCAGTGGGTCTACTGGCCCCAATTGATGATCTATACACAATTAGCTATCAAAAACACTAGCATCGATTGATGAAATCGAAATATTCGTGCAGATTCAGATAGGTTATAACGTACTGTTAGATGTCACAACACGATATACACGTGGCTCCATCTATTAGGAAGTAGTTCGCTTTTCTATAAATGATGGGATTATCAGACCCATGCGCGACTAACGGAAGGTTAATTCGCCGACGACGGATTTCCCTGTCATTGCTGATACACGAGTTATATATAACCTGGTCAACAGAAAATGTATATATTTTTGCCGCCTTTTCATTCTCGCAAAATGTGATAATATTCTGCAGCATTGCGAGCGCTTCGCTCTTGTCAGATTTTCTCTTAGGCATGTTTGTAATACCTGGTTGTATCTGTAAAAATACATTATATATCTGATACAAATGACAGCATCATTAAAATTCATATTCTAACCTGAAAATCAGATGAAAGACGCTATAGTTCTGAAAAGAACAGTTAATAGTGAATATAAATAAAACGAAACAGGATGAAAATAGAAACAGGAAATGAAAAAAAACTCGATAAACTAACGAAATTACAAGATAACCAAACTAGCTAAATCAAACAACGCTGTCAATGTCAGAAGTAGATATGATGTTTTATCTCAGAGTGTACAACAGCCGAATATAGTGGTCAAGGAGGTGAGGGGCAAGGGGTTTTCGATAATAGTTCGCCTATTGACCACCGCGCCGGCCAAATTGGTTCGGTCGTACTTCTAGTTTGTTTGCTTATTAAGATTTTCTAATTTATTGTTAACTATATGAGGTTGCTTTTTGTTAATATATGGCAAGGATATAGTGAGAATAATATTTGGATTTCTATCTGATACAAAATTGTATCGTTTTTTCTTTCATAGTGCTAAAAACATTGACTCAAACTGATTTGAAATAAACTTCTTGAACTATCAAAGCTGTTATTTATATTAACAACCATAATTAAAATTCCTACCTTTTACAAACATTTATCCATAACCTCCATGGTATCTTTCTTAAGGAACATATACATTATCTGCCTTTTATAAATATTTGTATTTTGTTCAAAATGTAACGCAGGAAAAAGATGAAATAAAAGTTGTATTTGGCAATTTTGTTTTATCTTAATATTATTATTATTCAAAGTCTCTTAAACTTCTGAAATACGTGACTACTATTATTATTTAATCTAGAATATAATTTGTGGCTTGAAGTCAATTTTATGCTCTTGTATTTTAGTGGGTAGTTTATAATTATTGTAAACACACTTGTAAAATATGTATATTAAGGGGTCACGCCTGTGACGCGACTGTAAAAGAACCGTATTTTCATGAAATTTTCCTGGGGAAACGCTTGATGATTTTTGAATTTTTCTATCTCCACTTCAAAAAGCATGGTTTTAAATATTCATAACAATTTTTTTATTCGAAAAATATTCATAAATATAATGTACACAATAGTTTGTGCAGATCGCTGTTTGGGAAACATCTTTTGCAGTGACCACTGCTGCTTTGAAAATAGATCACCTGGAAATAAAAACCAAACGCCTTCAGTTTGAGTAATAAATTGTCTAGTGCTTGAACGAAGGATTTGATGAAATATTGATTTTTGGAAGAATGGCGGCAATTTGAAATTGAAATGATATTTTCGGCAAACAAAAGTGTTCTTTTTTTTATTTAAAAAGGAACCAGGCATTGGAAAATAAATTCCTTCGTTCACACACTAGATTTTGATGTGTGGATGAAGCTTGTAAAATTTGAAGTTGATCGGTTCAGTAGTTCTCGAGATATAGTGGTCACCGATTTGGAAAAAGTCGTTTCGCGGAAAACGCGTTTAATGTTTTAGGTCAGATTTGTGACTCCACTACATACTCCACAGAGAAATACATTATTTTGTTAACAAAACACGCGCGATCTGCAGGTCCTAACTTGCGCAACTATCGTCTGCAAAGCATCGCTTAAGGACATTTCCATGCCTAGCCCATGCAATACTCTTACGATCTGCGGATTTCTTCTCTCGATCAGACAGTCATTCTTGTCAACATTCAATTCACTAACTGTATAACTTTCTCAATTTTTAGGGAATCAACTTGAAATTTTCAGATAATATTCTCGAAATGTTAAACTTTGAGGATCCATCAAAAACAAAAAATCGATTTTTTCGAAAATTTCGGATAGGCGTGACCCCTTAAACAAAATAAACCCAGCAAAGTTTGATCCAATGATGGTCTACTTCTTTTCAATTGCCCGAGATCCTTCTATTAAAAGTGATGTAGCTGTACATTACCAATATCGAAAACTTCAGATCTATGCGTTTCACTAATTACAATTTACATCTGTACAAAAAGAAATATTATAAGCCTCAAAATATATGTTAAATAAATACCTTTATTTACATTTTGGTAATGATTTTATTCACTAATTGGAACATTTATCAATACATACCTCAATTACAATTTTCAGTTTACATTTACACAGTTTATCAATACATAACTCTAGCCTCTAGATAGCACAGTACAAAAATAAACTTAGAGAATAAACCGTTTTGCATTGTATATTGAAAATGTAATTCAACCACATGCCAAAAAGTTAAAACATATTAAGTAGTTATGAATGCATTTAAAAATACCACTTTGCCTGAGTACCTCAATAATTGCTTATATTATTAAATAAACAACTATAATCAAAAGCTACTACCTATTAAATTCGTAATTTGGATTTCTAAAAACACCATTTTTCAAATTTACAAAATCCTACTTTTTACACTCAATTAACACATTTCGTACCGTCTCTTCCTTGGGAAACCTGTAATATTTAATCTAACTATTGGTGGAATTCTGTAACCTTCTCGGAAGCTGCGGTTATCGTAGGCCCTGGCAACGAAGTGACGTTGCGATGACGATTTCAGAATTGAGGCGTGGAAATAACAAAGGTGCTAAGTGCCAAAATCAACAAACCGAGTTATTGTAAAAAAACCGAATAATTTTTAAGTTTTAAATATCTGGAACGCCCAAAATTAAAATTGTAAAAATAATGTTACTCGCTAAATAATCTTTATTTCTTAAGGTAATCCAACATAAAATTATTTATACAAATAAAAAAATTTTTTTTGGACAAAATTAGGGAAGGGGGTAAGTGCCCCTTTCTGCAAAAAAACAAAAGGTAGCAAATACACTATTCAAGATTCAGCAATTTTTTGTAGAAAAGTATATGAGTGGGGTTTTGCAAAAACGGTAACATGCTTTCTAGGTGTTTTTTCCTATTATCTCCTATCTTGTTCATCTCTAGTAACTGGGAAATCGTTGTTCTTTTCAAATCTAAGCAAGTTTTACTTTTTTTCAGGAAGATAGTTTTTTTCCAGGGTGCAAGTTCGGAGAAGCTTTCCTTTGTAAGCAATACACCTGGGTGGTTTTTATCTACTTTAATATGAACTGCTATACTGATACTAACATTTTTCAAGTTCAAAATCGAATCAGCAGCAGCTTGGATATCGAAAAATTTGAACTTAGTCATGTCAATAACTTCAAAACGTCCCGTATGTGTACTAGAATTATAACATCGTGTAAACCTTCCGGAATCATAGCCTTCATTTGTTTCTTGCGTTGTTCTATAAGAGCAAAGTCACGATCGCATTGTAGAAAACTGTGCCCACTCACTAAATATTTATGCTCGATCGTTTCAAAGAGCCCACTGTTTGCTAAGAAAAAATAAGTAAGTACCATCATGCGGTTCTTATTTTGAGATCCGCAGTTGTCACTGAGCCCACTGTTTGCTAAGAAAAAATAAGTAAGTACCATCATGCGGTTCTTATTTTGAGATCCGCAGTTGTCACTCCAAATGATCAGATGCTTCTTATTGGTAATCCCTTTGTTTACAGCAAGTAGCAAACAAGAAGCCACCTCATTTCCTCCTCTGCCTGATACGCCTTCATGCCAAACGTACATGAAAGATTGTTTAGTGTCTCCTAGGTGGATACATAGGTTATAGCATGACAACTAACTCAAATAAAACATATCAGAATGTGTCAAAGTTGGCACAAAAAGTACCTGCTCCAAATCTATCGCTATGGTACTAAATTCACTGCCGGGTAGTTGTGATTCAATAATGTCTTTCTTCATAGATCCCTTGGCTGCTTCAGCTTTCCTCTGATGCAGTTCAAGCTGATGTTTTGCTTCTTCACTTCTCTCATTACGTACCTGAACTGCACAGTATAATCTATGACAGATTCTGCATGTATCAGTCCGAGGCCGCTTAAATGATAGATGCAGAAAATGTTTCAAAAATATATTTCTGTAGTACTTATATGTTACAAGACTAGCAGGATATTGTTTTAAAAATGCTTTGTGGAGTCTGTGTATGTTTAAATCTGGGCTCAAATATTGTTTATCTGACTTCGCTCTGGTGTAATGAGACACATCTCGTGGTATTGAATTTATGTGCTCACATATAAGTGCGCGGTCATTTTCTGTGAACTTACTGTTTGCTGTACGTGTTCGGTTATCGTTGAACGTGGTAGCACCACCTTTTTTCTTTTGTACGGATCCATCAACTCTTTTCTTTGTCACTTTGAAAATGTCCATAAATGTTTGTTTACATACTGGGGTAACCTTTCCGCTTCCATCTGGAACTGTTTAATGGATAGTGGACTGGCGATGACTATCAGCTGGATTGTCGTACAATCCGTGCCTGTGACGCCTCACATTGGTAATATGGATTAATCCCATGATGTATGTTCCTTGAGTACGGAAGTCGGTGGAATAAAACTTAGTACCTAAATAAGTCCAGCCGCTGCTCAAATGACAATGTTCTACAGGGAAATTGGCATTTGCAAAGAATCTAAAAGTAAGGACGGCGAAGTAAAAAATACTGTAACAAGGCTTATCACTCACATTTTGGTTAGGTGGCACCTTTGCCGATACTATTTTCTTCTTCCGAGTTTGATATTCCTTTCCAGATGTTTTCAGTTGCCTTTGCTGTGCCGCAAACGATCCTGAGGGTTTCTCGTTTGTTCTAGTGTCCATTATTTTGTAGGTAAACAAAAACAGATTCAACACAACCACAGTGTAGATACGCAGTGGTACTTGCCCCGTTTCTTTGGAAACACACGTTACGCATACTCATACGGCCATCTAGTGTCTTATGCCAGTACTATATAGTTTGCGTTGGAAGTTAGCGCTTTTGTCAGGACATACTTCTTGGCATGTAGAACCATTGTAAAGTAAAATCTCAATTTGTGAAAATATGGCACTTAGCTCTTTTGATATTTCCACGCCTCAATTAGTGAGGTAGAAGTGTCAATTTACGATTTTTTGTACATAACCTTTATATTTAACATATAAACAGACATATCATCTCGTAAATATATACCGTATATACGAAAGTTGTTTGAAATATAATATAAGCGATTGCAAACATTTTTTTTAAAGAAAATGTACGGAAAATTTTGTAATGCCAAGACATAGTATAAACATAGGTGTATACTGTGGCCAAGGTAGCACGAAGCACTTTGGAACATTTCAGCAAGAACTGCTACCATTAAGCGAGTTTAAAAGGACTTAGAATCACAGTAGTGTATAGTGAATTTGCAGATAAATGGCTTTTCAGACACGTCTTGGATGATGAAATGTGATTTCTCTATGAAGCCAACAAGAACAGGTATTCCTATAAAGTGGACATTGTTTTTCTTACAAGAGTACCTAAACACAAAAAATTCATAAACCCAGCAGACAATATCTATACAACATAACGCATGTGAAATGTGCACAAACTAAATGTTCGAAAAAATCTATTATGGTGTTCACAATAACTTGACAATTTAAAGTTGACTTTTTCATAAGAAGTCAAACCCCAAAGATGTTATCAATATGTAACTATATTGAATGATTAATGTTTTAGGCTCCAAAAAGGTAACATTAAGTTTTAACAGCATAGGGCAAAGTATATAAATGGTTGAAGGATATAGATGATTTTGTATTTAGAAAATTGACCAATCTTGTAATATATGGTTGCACTTAGTTTCAATATTGTTGTTCGTCCCAAATCATTTGTATTTTACTAGCTGTAGGAATGTATTACCTGACTAGGAAAAGGCTTACACAATAACATTTGATATCGAGTAAACCAAATCATTTAATATTATTGCAGGGTTTTGTTATGTTTATAGGCCGTTTTAACAGGAAAGTAATATTCAGTAGCTAAAATTGGCACATTTTCAACTCGAAAAAACGAAAGAATATAAAAAATTATTGTTTAATGGTTTAAAAAATATACCAGTATGCATTATAAAATAATGAAGACATTGGACTTGGATAATTATATTAATACTTGATATGAATTATGTGTTTCCTTTTAAATTTTACTTATTTATTGAAAAATAAAAGATATTTTATTGCCAAATATATGTTTTGTATTAACACATAAAACACGCACATAATTATACCTAATGGTAAAATTAAAGAAAAGCAATTACAGTACCTGGAATATAAACAATACTAAGAAAAGAAATATATATGCAAATAAATGAAAGACTCCAAGCAAAAGTATTACAAGGTAAAGTATATAAACTTATGAGAATGTGAATTAAAGGCATATTTCATTTTAAAATATGTATCGACTGATGGACTATAATAAATTACTCCCTCATTTTTTTTATACCTATCTAAAGTGTGGCAAACTTCTTAAATATCTCATGAGTATGTTTTGTTTACTATGTAAATGCACTGATGTTAAATTTATATGGTAAATTTAATATTTTACTAAATACTTTCAACGGATTTTCAATATAATCCAAGATTTTGCATAAATCCTTTAACAAGTTTCATATTCTATTTCTAATATATTTAATATGTACATTATATTCATGTTTAAGTTTTGATTCATAAGACAACCTATTTGTTTTAAATTAGTTGTAAACACTTTTATATACATTAAAAATGCAAATGCATGCTTCCAGTCGCTTTGTGATGCATCACATTCTTCCAAATTCCAAATAATTTTTCTGGTTTTGAACTAAAAGATGTATATAAACTACTCAAAAATGAATAGGGAAAAGATCTTTTTTTAACAGATCTAATTAATTCGATTAAATTTAACGTATTTTCTCAAACTATAGATAAATTAAAAGGCTCACAGTCGTTTGTGGACATTTTATTTGGAAAATGTCTTTTCTGTGTGATAAAATATTGAATCTTGTATTTTAACCTTAAATTAATTTAGAATACAAAATTATGAAAATCGCATTTTTTGACAAATATTATTCATTTTAAACGTCATTTCACATTTTCACGATGCCAAGACGTCATTTAAATAAAGAAACTTTTGATTTAATTGCGTTATTGCATCAGCGAGGGCAATCTGGAGCAGAAATTGCCGCAATTTTTAATGTGTCTCCATGTGTTGTTTGTAGGGCTCTAACAAGATTCTAACAGACAGGATGTGCAAGGAGCAGACCCGATAGTGGATCTGAGAGGAAAACAAATCAGAGACAAGACCGCTACATACGAATTCAGACAAGGATGAATCCGTTTAGAAGTGCTGTATGGTTGCAAACACAGTTACGTGCCGCCACTGGAGTTAGAGTTTCGGATCAAACCATCAGAAACTGTCTGAGGGAAATGGATCTTCATAGCTGCAGGCCTGTGAGACGCCCAAAATTAACTAATGCCAACAGAATGCCTAGAAGAGCTTGGGTTAACAAACGACTAGCAGAAAATTTTCAATGGGAGCACCGATGAATCCAGATTCTGCTTATTTAGTGATAATCGTAGAGTAAGGGTCTGGAGAACTCGAGGAGACCGTTATAGATGCGAGTTTACAAAAGCTGTGGTGCCTTTTGGCGGCGGTGGTATCATGGTGTGGGCGGGCATTAGTTTGAATGGACGTACGAACCTCCATCTCTTTGAAAACACTGTCAATGGACACATATACAGAGATGACATTATTCAGCAATATGTGGTCGACTTTCGTGAGGCTGTCGATGAAAACATGGTTTTTATTGATGATAATGCACGACCTCATCGTGCACAAATGTAAAGCAAGCAATAAATGACCTCCATATTAACCATCTACCTTTACCACCAACGTCTCCCGACTTGAATCCAATTGAGCACATTTGGGACAGACTTCAAGAACAGCTCAACGAACATAATCCACCCCCAGTTAACGTGCAACACTTGCGGGAAATTTGACCGCTGTGTTGGAGAAGAGTGTCACAAGAACACATTAATAATTGCATTATGAATATGCCCCGAAGATGTACAGCTGTGAGAGATGTCCGTGGCCATTATGCACGATATTAGAATTAATTGTTACAGAAAAATGTTTATTTTAGCTATTGATAAAGAAGTTGCTTATTTCATAATTGATTATTTCTTAGTAATCTAACGATTTTTCTGAATAAATATACTTGAAAATTTTAAATTGTTGTGTACAATTATGTATCTAATATAATACACTACAAATATTTACCCATATTTTCTAAAAAATACAAAAAAGTAAAAATTCCTTATTCATTTTTGAGTAGTTTATATATATATAATAAAATATAGAATATAAGTCACAATTTTACCTGTAATATGTTGTCCGTCATTGCCTTACGTACTTAGTGCCATGATATACAATATTTGTAAATTATACTAGCTATTTTCACAGGATGGTACATTAATGTGCAGAATATGGAGCGACACCAATAACAACTTTACAAAATAGCATTTGTCATTTCGATAATATAGTCAATTCAATATTAAGCACGCTTCTGAGGAATTATTGATTGGGTTGAATAACCATAGTTCCATAAGATAACCAATACTATCTGCATTGAAATATGTAGATTACATTATTAGAATGTTATCGTACAACATAATTACCCTTGCATAACATTTTTTTGATTCACAGTTTACGGGACATTTTATCTGCTCAACAAATTTCCTCATCATGTGATCTTATGAATTACACAACTACCTGATATCTCACCAAATAAAACAAGCTATTATTCTGGTACCTGCCAAATAATGTAAAATATCCATCAACTAAATATTGTTTAGACCTGTATCAAAGATATTATGTACACTGTATAGGTATAGGCACTTCAAGTAATCTTCAAATGTAACTACATACATGTATATTATTTACCTGGATAAGGCTCTGAACTCCTAAAGTTTCGCTTAAAATGCTTTTACATGATCGATTACATCGCTTAACTGCTTTCGTAGAACGGCATATAATTTCTGGAATAAAGCGAATATATTACACTGTATAAATATATTTTACATAGACAAACCCTACCTGTTGTGGTCTACATCTAACAATAATGCTATAAAGTCATATTTATATTTAACCTATTAAACTACAAAACCTGTATTTATGCTCCTCATGACACTAACTCTAAAAATTTTGAAATCGTCATCGCAACATCACTTCGTTGCCAAGGCCTACGATAACCGCAGCTTACGAGAAGGTTACAGAATTCCACCATATTTATACTTTTTCGATTGTTTTTACGACAACCGTATACAGCACAACCAGGCATATTAAATAGAATATTATTAAATAAAACGATAAAATAACTTAAAACTGTGTCAAAACGCAAACCAAATAAAACTACCAAGTGTTGTAGTTGTTATTACTTATTTATATTTTGACAATATATTTTCCTCACAAACAAGGCTACATGAAAGCAATAAAAACTAAGATGGAAACCATCAAGAATACGCAGATATCGTAGCCTGTAAGTGCAATAAGTCGACTGTAAACATTAAGCGTTTACCAAAATCAAAACAACACAGTAAATACAGGTAGGTTGGCCTAAGCCACTGTTTAACAGGCCCAGGAATTATTTATTATAAAACGTAGTCTTAAGAAAACTCAGTCATTTAGAAAGTTCATCGTCTGAATGCATGTATAACCTAAAACCGAATTTACCAGTAAATCTAGCCTAAGGAAAAGAAATGTGTTCACACAATAGATATAAGTCATGTCAAACTAGATAACATAACATACCAGGCACGGTCGATAAGTAAAGTTTAAAGTACCATATATTGCGAAATGCTTAAGTAATGCGGAACATAGGCAAAAGTAAAAATAAGGCATAAAACACTGTAACACCATCTTTCAACCTTATTTTCACAAGAGAAACATTAATTTCCTTGTCACGATTGAACGAGAAATTAAAATGTAATGTAATAGTTATTACTCTTATTACAGTACTACAATACGGCGAATCCTCGATATCACTTCACCTAAAACCGAATCACTGCTTATAAATACCGCGAATGATATAACTTAAGACAGACGTTTTACGTTCCATGGCAAACCTTTATAATATAATTTTTGATCTCGCGGTATAATAGTCACAGAAACTAAATAATAATATACCAAAAAATATTTAACACAGATGCGCATTTTTCAAAAAATATTTGTTTCTGTTACGCATGTACCGAAATCTCAACACTAATTCGCAATTTCCATACACCAATTGTCTGACCCCGACCTTATTAGAGAGCGACAGCGGCCTTGGTATAAACTATGAACTAGAAGTTTAAACGAATTCGCACAATATATTTGTTTATTAGTAGTTTCACTAAGCATAGGATAATATAAAGTGATAGATGTACTTGCATTTCAGTGTGAACGAATTTTGAAATTATAGTGAGTGAATATTGATTAAAAGATCAATAAGAAGGCTAGGCGACATATGTAAGTAAAATTGCGCTGCTTGTTTATATATTGCAAATGTGTCTCACACAAAATAGAACATATTATGTATATACCTAAAGGTGTTTACACATGTAATCATGTGTATACAATTTAAATAATTTCAAGGTTTGTTCGAAATTAACTTTAGAACACATTTTTAATTATCATCAATTTACATAGACTACTAACTACTAATTTTAGAGGCATTCGGAAGTATCTCTTTCGTTAAGAATAAAGTATTATTTCCAGCGAAAAATTTATTCATACAAAGTTGTTCTAAATTTCCAAGATATTCGCATTAAGAATTACTTCTGGGCCAAATTTTTGAAGATTATTCTTCACGAAAGTTTCTCCAAAGTAAATTCGAAATACCTTTATAATCTTCATAGATCTGTGTATAATAAATATTCGCGGAAAACTAATTCTAAATAAACGTAAAAGTGTAACTTTCGGTCCAATTTTGAAGATTTTTGTATAAAAAATTTGTCAAAATTTCGGTCTAAATACTGTTATGCTCTATTATCTGGATATGATTAAAAAAGTGTTATTTCCGGTTCGAATTTTGTAAATTCTTGTATACAAAAATGTTTTAAATTGTACCCTAAATACTTTCATGCTCTCAACTACTCATGTAAAGTGTGTAATTTGAATTGCAGGTGTTGGAAAACTTAATAAAATTATAAAACCAATTAAATTTTGCATCCGATAAAACCCCCATATTCTACTTAAAATAATAATGTTTGTTAACTATTATAGAAAATTGTCATATTTGGGTATGAGTCTTTTAACATTGGTTATATTTTATGATTTACATTTTATGTAATTTTATTATTTTAATTGCTTGTAGAAATTGGTATGTAGAATTGAAATATCCTATTAAATACAGGTTGTTCCATTTAAATTACTTATGTCCCCTCCTCTCGAATTTCTGTATAGTTGCTTTTTATGTATTTATTGAAAATTTACAATTCACTCTATACTAAATATGTCTAATCTGTACTGGTTTATAATAATTCTGCAATAACTGAGTTTTGACGTTCTGCTTTTGTTTTAAATGAATAGGCTTTGGATTGGATTAATTTGATGTAACCCCATAATTCAATTCCATAGGCACACATTGGCTTTATTCTGGTCTTACCGACAGATAATTTAATTTGTAGGGATAGCTGGTGGAAGTTTTGCATAAAGAATGCTTTTAACTTTTAGGTAAAGTTGTCGCCGTCTTTTGGTCTTGATATGTGCATTTAAAGTTAATTACTTAACATAAATATTCTCCAAATTCAGAGCTTAATATTTCTACGCTCTTAATAAAGCTGCGTGAAATGAATAATTTCCTATTTTACGGGTCCGAAGTTGCACATTATTTTCATCAAAAGTTAAATTAAGCTCTAGATATCTTTATAATATTAATAAATTACTACGTAATACATACATTGCGAAATTTTTCTTTTCGAAAATTATTCTCGATAAGTGTTACCATTTCCTGACTGAATTTTACACAGTCTTGTAATCAAAAATTGTGCTCTAAATAATGTTATGGAATAAATCTGTAAAAGTGTATAATTTGCTAGGTGTAAATACTTTTCACTTACAAGAAAAAATAATAATATTTAAAATTGTTCACAAATTACTAAATTCTCAACTGTTTATATGACACATCAAATTGTTTATGTACAACCCTACGGGTAATGTTGGCATTTGTGACTTTTTAAAAATTTGGAAGTGTGATTTTTTGCATGTTTACTTCCCGCCCTCTATTACTGCTTTCATTTCCCAAACTCAATGTCAATCACAAAACAGTCAACTCGATATGTCAAAACCTTATCGGAATTTTTATAACTTTTAATTACACGAGAGCTTTTTTCCGGATAAATTTTCACTTTTTAACGAAAATTTTTGTTGCTAGGTAACTGTACGAAACAAATTGCCTGATAAAACGACGAGTCCGAAGGACGAGTCGTTTTATCGAGGAGGAAATTTGTTGAGTTCTGTTACCATTTAGCAACTAAATTTGAGTTTAAAAATGGAAAATTTATTCGGACATAAAAAGAGAGCTCGAATGTAATTCGGTAAGATAATTTACTAAATGTGTAAACAATTACTGAAACATTTATTACATATTAATTACATTATTTAAAAATACAATTATTGAAAATAAAGTTTTTATAAACTTTTTGAAGATTACTTGTTTCTTCAGTATCAATCTCTAGTGAAATAGTTGCTGTAGCTGTGAATGAAGTAGTAGTCTTAGTCGTGCTTAGTGTATTTTGATTCCTCATTGTTTGAATTATTTCTGTATGATGATCTAGGTGCAAGTAGGGCTTGATGGAATGTGGTTTAAAATTACCAGTAATGTTGATTAGTTTCTGTTCACTAATCCCGCGCTTGCTTAGTTCTGTTACTGCTGCTGCTGCTGCTATTTTGGAATGTTTTGTGATTTTAGTGCGTTTAACATCCAAACCAATATGCAATGCTGTCTGTTGCGTCCACTTAGAAATTTTATTTTGACCAACGGGACTATCTTTATACCAACCTTTGGTATTTTTTTTGAACCCAAGAGGGTTTGTAGTAAGAAATAGTCTCTTGCTTTTTATACCTTGACTGCGTTTTTCAATTAATAATGCAAGTAATCCTACGGGACAAATATCGTTATTTTCTAAATTGGGTGTTAAATATTTACTGTCACCTAGCTTTTTTGCCCCACCTTGAGCAGTTTTGGAAAAGATTGGATTGTATTCCATCCTTCCAGTCGGCGTGCCATCGTTATACTTTTCTTCTTTAAAATAAAAGATCATGCATTTGGTTGCTTCACCTCCTCTCCAAGTTAATTCGAATGCTGCAATGTGATAAAACTTTTTTTGTAGCCCTTTTGGTTCTTCCTCGTTCCAAAATCGATCCATAGAAAATATTTTCTCCTTAGTACGACCTGTAGAACTAATTTTTCTTTTCTCCGGTTGTGCTTGTAAGATTCTTCTTTTGGCGTTTCTTGCATCACGGGCTTTCTTAAATCGAATATCCGAGAAGGGATCAATTGTTATTGGAAATTCGTTATACCTTCGTTTCTTGAACCACTTTTGCAGTGGTATTCCATATGGTTTTGATGACTGACTCTTTGTAGTCGTCTCCATTAATTTTTTTCATATTAAATCCCTAGTCTTCAAGTATGTTTAACAACTCTTCGACAGGTGTGTTTTGCAACAACTGATATTTTGTTTCGTCGCAGAATGCAAGAAACTGTCTCCATATCGAAACCTTGGAGTTTGTTGTATTTTTCGGAATACATTTTTCAACGGCTAGTGCTATTAGATTGTTCGAAACATTACCGAAACGCCCAGCGGAATTCATTTTTTCACAATTTAATAAAGTCTATTCACAATTTTTGAAAAAACAATGAGATTATTCAGTTTATGCAATAACTACCAAAGATAATACGCAGTATTTACGGTTGCGCTGAATTCGTGATTTTATGACATAACACAATTCGTTGTCAGGTCAACCTAAGGTAACCAACTTTTTTGCCGATATAAAAGTGAAAGTAAACTTTTATCACTGTCAAAGTGACAAAACTATTCCGACTTACGGTTTTTTTTTTACACTTGCATTAAATTATCACTTATAATTACACGAGAGCTTTCTTTTTTCCGAATAAATTTTCAGTTTTTAACGAAAATTTTTGTTGCTAGGTAACTGTACGAAACAAACGGACGAGTCGTTTTATCGAAGAGGCAATTTGCTGAGTTCAGTTACCATTTAGCAACTAAATTTGAGTTTAAAAATGGAAAACTTATTCGGAAATAAAAAGGAAGCTCGAATGTAATTCGTTAAGATAATTTATTAAATGTGTAAACAATTACTGAAAAATTTATTACATAGTAATCATACTATTTAGAAATACAGTTATTAAAAACACAGCTCCTATACATTTTGTGAAGATTACTTACAATGAGTTTACAAATTTTGTCATAACAACACTTCACAACGAACACTATGATAATAAAGTAAACAAATTGAAGTCGGGTCAACCAAAGATTGTACGCAAAGGATTGCGTCGACTTTGACATTTCATTTTAACAGTGAGTACGTTTATTTTATTACATAACGAGAATACACAAGTTGTTGTCAGGCCAACCAAAGCTAAACAACTTTTTTGCAGATATAAAAGTTAAAGCAGACTTTTATCGCAGTCAAAGTGACAAAACAATTCCGACTTATGGGTTTTTTTACACATGCATTAAATTATCACAAATAATTATTAATAGTATGGTTGTAAATAAAACTAATTGTTACATTAGAATTATTGGAAGCTTGAACCCATGTAGATAGACCGCCCTGCTATTGCTGATATGATGATATAGTGATTTCTTGTCCTTCTCCATTCGAGCTAAGATATACGGATTGCTACTGGAGGACAGTTTCCCTCAGTTCCAGTGGAGTGCAGTCCTTGAAGACTTTACTACTCAACATTTCTTTTATAATCTATTCACCGAAACAACTGACGTACATTTCTTTGACGTTTACGCTAGAACATCACAAAACTGACAACTCAATATGTCTTTTACCGGAATTTTTATCACAAATAAATATAATAATTATGGTTGTAAATAAAATAGTATACAAACCTCGGTGAAAAGTTTCATTCCTGTCTCGAGATAAAGTTAACCTTGACGTTTCGCGTCTCGGTTAACTACTTAATCTCTAGACAGTAATGTAACACTTTCCAACTCGGTATGTAATATACTATTACTACATGCTATGTGTTCAGGGTTTTCGTGGGATATTTGAATCACTCCTTCTTCTGAGACAGGGTGTAGTCTTAACGTAGACGCTGGTTACTTGTACTATTGAATAGTATTAACTATGTGTGCAATATATAAGTTCTAAGTAAAGCGTGGAGAATATACAACAGCTTTTAATAACTAATTTCAAATAAAGTCCGACTTTTAATAGATCTTTACATTTTTCACGGGAGAGAAACAGCAATGATATATAAGTGAAAGTACTATAAAAGACGCAGTTGTCGCTACCATCATATACGTCAAATAAAAATCAGTCTTTTCAAAAGTAATACATCCGAATCGTTAACATTGCAACGTTAGTTAGATTTTTGTTATTCTCAGGGTTACAGTGCGCGCATCTGATAGAAAGGTCAATCTGGTGACGCCACGGTGGGTGTGAAAAATATAACGGTTCCACAATTTTATTAGATTTATATGCTTCCGTAAGACCACTTACCAATAGTAAAGAGATAAGATGATAGGGAGGACCACAAATTTTAGAAATGTCTCCACTTCCCACATGCAATACGCTAAACTGGATGTAGGGTACTTAGGTCTTACCTAGAAGTAAAAACCACACATATAACACAAATGCGGAGATGGGTGAGAATCGAAAACTACATGATGGTCAATTTGGTTACTATTGCTCTATAACTTAGGCCGTTCGTCCATCGAGAAAACTAATATGTAGCGACTGGTTGTAGGCAACCAGTCGCGGGTGACTAATTGCTTAGTTTTTCGTTCACCGAAGAAACCAGTTCGAAGAATGTCCGATGAGGATGTCATTACTGGGTATCGGTACTTAAGAGCACAAACAACCAGGCGTGAAAGATTTTGGGTTCATCTGGATTTTGAAAGGAAGAAAGAAAAGCGGTGCTTCAAAATTGCAAGTGAATTCAAAGATCCTGTTAAGTTTAAACAAACTTACAGAATGAGTAAAGAGAGTTTTCGTGAACTTGAAAGAATTGTTGGCATAATTTTCCAGTGTGTAATTATACAGTGTGTCCACATTTCGATGCTCACCATTGGTATATCGGTTATTAGAAGAGATAGAACAACGATTAGATGGAGAAGGTTTTGCAGAATTAAATGCTCGCAACAAATCTCATTTCAAATTCATTCGGACTTTTTACATATTTGAGATATTTTGAAAAAGCCAGTATTTGCCGATTTGAATTTCCCTCAATAATTCTATTGCTTCTAAATTCTAATATTGTACAGACACTTTTTTAAGACAAATTGTTTGGTGTTAACAGTAAGCCCCGATTTTCATTTGTCTCTGTTTCCAAGTTGTTAGCGCTATCTTATGTTTTTCTTATGGCGGCCATATTGAATTCTTAATTAGCTAGATAGTCCTTAATCATAGCCTTTTAATAATGTACAACATGGCTAATAAATCTTTATTTATACGAGAGATATTAATATTTAAATAAAAGTTCAGTCTA
This sequence comes from Amphimallon solstitiale, assembly GCA_963170755.1. Classification (NCBI taxonomy): domain Eukaryota; kingdom Metazoa; phylum Arthropoda; class Insecta; order Coleoptera; family Scarabaeidae; genus Amphimallon; species Amphimallon solstitiale. Next base: position 51,726,833 of record OY720678.1, on the reverse strand, counting down.
ATACGAAATTAGTTGGCTATGAAATTAAATGCTAGTGTAAAACAGACCATAAATAAGCTCTGTCATTATTGACATGTAAAAGTGTAGTGCAATTGATGGGAGATCTAGAACTTGGTGTAGTAATTATTGATAAGTAATTCATTTGTTTCTAAGTTATGAGCGCTATCTATCTTTTGTTTTTCTTATGGCGGCTATTTTTCTATGGCGGATTCTCAATTAGTTAGATAGTCCTTGCAAATATCTTTTCAAAATGTAGGACATGCCTAAAAAAATTATTTATACAAGTGTATGAACACTATGAACATGTAAAATAAATTTCACTCGAAATTCAAAGTTCAGATTTACTTAAACAAACTGTACAATATAGCGACCATTCTGCTTCACACACTTTTGGCACCTTGTCTTAACAGAGTTACATACCACGTAGTGTGTTTTCGTTTAATGATCTTAGCACATACAGCACTAGTTGTTCTAACATTTCCCGATTCTCTGGTGGTTCAAAATTAAATACTTCGTTTTTAGTGGCAACCCACAAATAAAAGTCAAGGGGGGTAAGCTCGAGCGATCTGGCAGGCCATTGTACTGGTTCATTATTTGAAATAACTCTCTTATTGAAATGTTCTCTCAAAAAATATTGCACGTCACGAGCATTGTGTGCATTATCTCGTTCGTTAGCATCTCCAAATGCCTATTACCGGTTAAATTGTAATCACTGGTGAAAGTACCTGTTAAGTGATTATCTGTAATAAAAAATAAAACCCCAAGAAACAATAAAGATGTCAATAAAAGTTCGTACCAATCAAACCACACCAGAGATTAAAACTAAATCGACCTTGAAATCCTTTTTGATTTACCAAATGTGTATTTTCAGTAGACCAGTGATGATAGTTATATCATGCTGAACACTCGACAATTGGTAAACCGTGTTTCATCTGTCCAAAGGATTTTCCAAGGAAAATCAGTATCATCTTCACATTTTTGTAGATACCATCTTCTAAATTGTAATCTTCGCTGATCGTCATTTATCGCTACTATCTAACTAATTATGAATCCAATATGGCCGCCATAAGAAAAACAAAAGATAGCGGTAACAACTTGAAAACAAATAAAAATGGAGGTTTACTGTTAACACCAAAAAAATTGTACCAAAAAAGTGTCTGAATAACGTTGGAACTTAATAGCGATCGTATTAGATCGAGTTATTGAGAAAAATTTAGTGGTATTATAATAAGACTTCTCTCGGGTTAGGCAAATTCTTAGTTTGACCACTTTATAGCAATACAGTTTTTTAAACATTTGTTTATTTACGCGTTTTAATTGGTTTGCAGGAACATTTCTTAAATACCTGCCCTTCAAATTTAGAAGACATTATTATTATTAAAGTTTCTCTAAAGAAATTATTGTTCTCTACAACACACGAATTGGTTCGGAATTTTCAATGCAATTGGTAAGGTAGTTCATCAGCCATTCAAGTTCGCCATCTGGAGTTGACTGTAGATCCAAAAGATCCTTTAGAATAGAATAAGCTTCACCATTATTCGTTTTTTCTTCGGTTGCTGTGTTTTTTCTGCACTTTTCTTCGGTTGCTCTGTTTTTTCTGCACATGTTTTACTACATTTCGCAAATATTTTCACTACTAGTCGCAGAGTTGTATATTTGGAAATGGAAAATATAAAATACTTGAATGTGTAATGTATATAGATAATTCCTATCACAAGTATACATACTATCTGTCCATCGGATCTTTTGAGTCACGTGATTAATTTTGGTCCATATGAATTAAATCAATACTTCTGGCTCAAATTTATTACTTACAAAATAGAATTAAACATTCAAAAATACAGAGCTTATAATACTTATATCTAATATTTTTTATATTTTATACCATGTTTTATTCATTTCTTAAAATTAGCTATATCTATCATAATGAAATTTACTAAAACAGTGTAAAACAATAATAACCGTTGGGGTTATGAACAAAATTTACTGGTCTGTCATTCATTCATCTTACAACATATGGGTTATGTACAGTTCCTTTGTATGTATTTGTTAAAAAAGAAAACATAATAGTGGAATAATATCTCAAAATATTTAACAACAAATCATATCAGTCTGAATATAGAACACATAAAATGTTTAAATGCACCTCTACCTATTTTCTAGTGACAATTTTTTAATGGAATTATTTGGTGGAAAATCAGTTCATTTCAAAATAATTTTTGTTTTATGGTTATTTTTACAATTTGTGAGTAATCATCATTGGAAAACCAGATAATAATTTAGCTCAGCAGTAGTACTGTTCTATATAAGCACGATAGAAATTTTAATAGCAATAACTCCTCAGTGAAGTATATGCTACATTAGTGAAGATCGGGGTGACTTACATCTGAAAAATGAATGGAAGTAATTTTTGCAACAATCTTAAACCAGGATATGTTGTTCTAGGAGAAAGAACATTTTTAATAAAGGAAGCACTAGGAATTCTGCAAGTGAATTTTAGTTATTCTAAAAGAAGAACTCGTTAGCACCTTAAAATATCTCATTTCAGTATCTTTGTTAAAAAAGTGTAAGAATATGCAAAAATTAAACAGTGTAGATAAAATTGTGATTGTATTTAATGCTCTAATTAACATATTGCTGTGGTATTTTTTCACTTAAATAAATAAATAGATAAATAAAGAAACCAAACAAATAAAAGGTCAACAAAAATAAAATACCACTACATTTATTTTAAATAAATATAAATTTACATGTTAGATATAAATTATAATTTAATATTTCAACAAATAAATACAGAATAATCCACTAATTAATATAAATATATATAATTTAAATTGTCACGTAATAGTGAGTACACAAATTAATAACTATGCAGTAGAATACACATCAATGCAATGTGGGTTGCATACCCGTAAAAATGAGAGCATTGAAAATTAAAAAGCGTTGACGCCAATTTAAATAAACTAGAGCACAAAAATTATGTTAAATATCATACAAAACATGATACTTAAATACTGACCTCAGTCTAAAAAAGGATATGTAACGATTCAAACATTATTACTAGTGATTAATAGAAAGTAGGTCATTCGGTAACACATTCTTTAGTAGCAATAATAATCAGTAAATAGAAGCCTGCATTCAGCATATTGCGATAATAATAAACACTATGACTAGAACAAAGGTCTATATACATAAATAAATATATATTCCACTTATTTCACAGTCACTAAGATCAATTGTATTTTCTTCCGTATGGGACATGGAAATGCATACAAAAGTATATGATTTATTTGTTTCTATACACAAACACATCCAGAATGTAAATATTGTGGCCTGGTTCACTATTAAAAAAAATAAAACATTATGTTGGGTATGCAATTTTTCACTGATATCCACAGAATAAAAGATATTGTTGAATGTACATTTAAATATGCGATTAGTACATAATTTCATTCATATAAAAATACTTCAAGAGACTTCAGGCTAAAAATAAATAAAATATTAGTCAGTATATAATATGGTACAGCTTAAAAATACCTACCAATAGATAAAATCAATCAATGTCCATAAAATATGCAAGTATAAAAATATGTAAACAACAACAACGGTAACATGGCGGAAGAAAGGTCACATGACCACGTGACATCGATAGTTACCATAACAAACACGGAGGGCGCAGTAGATGAAAATTTAAATTGAACAAACATAATTTAAAACAAAATAAAGCGTTTGTCAAATGTTAAATGGTATAAAAGGGCATGCATCAGCAAAAATAGGGGAGTCCATCCGAAGATCTTCAAGGCTCAAGAAGAAAAGAAAAGTTGAACAGTGCTCCAAGTGAAATAAATAAAATAAAAATCTAAAAGGCATAAACGCCTTTAAGATCTAGACGTCGCAAGAACAAAACGCGTGATACGTATTCTCAGACGATAAGTGCGCGCCATATACAATAAAAGCGCGAAACATTATTATTCGACTATACAAAGCCCGCCATAATAAGAAAATTTCCAGTAGGATGGAAGGCCCGGATTATCAAGGAGAATTCGAAAAAAAATATACGATCAAGAAAAGTAAGTACAAGCACTATTAAATAAAGTTCATCTTGCAATCCTATAAATAAATAAATAAAGGAATCTTCATGTGTGTGATGTAAAAATTATCGGATAGCAACAAATTTTAGAATATTATTTAAATATTTAATAAATTCTTCTTTGAGTAAGCCTTGGGTTGACGTGCGAATCTCAACTTAAGGCGATTCAACGGAGTATCAACAATTTTACCCAGATAGCAATGGATTTTGAATATTATTCAAATGTTTAATAAATTCTTCTTTGAGTAAGCCTTGGGTTGACGTGCGAATCTCAACTTAAGGCGATTCAACGGAGTATCAACAATTTTACCCAGATAGCAATAAATTTTTGAATATTATTTGAATATTTAATAAATTCTTCTTTGAGTAAGCCTTGGGTTGACATGCGAATCTCAACTTAGGGCGACTCAACGAGGCGTTAACGCTTTCATTTGAACAACAATAATTTGAAATATTATGGGAAACATCAAATAGTTCTTCATTGTTTAAATCTCGATTTTGACGTGAGAATCTCAGGTCGAGATGATTCAATGGGGATACATCGGTAAAAGGGTAAAGAAGGTGAATTTAGAAAGTTTCTTTGATTTGTAAGCATACATGAAGAATTCGTGCAGTTTTTTTTTTACAATTTTCATAAGGAACAAAGGATTTGCAAGGTGCTTGTACTATGAATAAAAAGGCAACACATAACAAAAAAATAAAGTATTGTATTGTATGATAATAAAAAAATTACTAGCAATGTTTTTGTAAATTTATATTGTAAATAAAATAAGTTGTGCTGACGTTCAATATTTACTTATTTATACCCATCCCAAAGGAGAACATAAGGAAGGTAAACATCACTATCACAGCTAGAACTCACAATAAGCAAAAGGCTGCGACACATTAACCGTTATAAAAACAAAGAAATTCACATTTAGACCCTGAGATTATTAAAGTATATCAATTTATTAATTTAACTATTGGTTATTAATCAAAGTAGAGGAGGTCACAGCAATATGTAAGTTGTAAATAATTTTGTATTTATAATTATTTATGGCACTATACAATATTGATTTATTCCTGTACAACGTGGCCATTATTTAGAATTTAAATAGGCATTTCATTACAGACAAAACACAAAACTTTAATAATAAGTTAAATTTATTTATTAATATATTTGAAATCTATTTACATTTTTTTAAACTGTTATATATTGTATGCTAAATATCTATAATAATCTTTTATAATCTCACATATAATATTTCTATATGATTAAACTTATTTTCTTATTACTATTTATTAAGTATTGCTTCTATAATAATTAAGTGAAACTATTTCAATAAATAAATCTTATTAAACAATCCTCTGACTATTTTGTTAGGTATTGTAAATTTAAAGACAAGTTTAAATAATTAATCCTTAATCAGTGCATGAGTGGCTTTCTTTTTCTTCGTATACTAGAAATAATAATGCACCAACATAACTACAATGTTCGGCTATTACCAGCCATACATGTAGAGTGAGACGAAAGTATTGATTCACATTTCATAATAATGCACAACACATCCATTGGTTTTAAATTAACTTCTTATAAATGTTTGACCGAAACAAAAACACGTACTTTTCCACATAAAATAAAGATGTAAATAAATGTAAACGGTGACTATTGAACACTGTCATTTGGTCCTTAGTGTAATAAATATGTAATAAAACCAAATACACAATATCCGTACTTGGCACAGGTGGAATACCATCTATTAAATTGTCTAATTTCAAGAGTGAATGGATCCAAATTATAAAGTAATTTAATGTTCATCTGATAGCTGCCAAAAATACATTATAACACGAATAATTATTTTCTATGATGATTTCAACAAAATGTTACCCAACTTCTGGATTTTCAGATAAGAACTTCTTCAGGTAATCACTCATTATCATGTTTATAAACTCAACACACACATTGTTTTATATTTCAAAAACTTCACTCAGATTCCAAATCTGAATCTGAACTGGATGTTTCATTAGGGTTTATAATAAATGGCTGAATATCCACATCTACTAAGTATCTCTCTCGGTGATACCATTTAGTGATTAAGTTATTTGTATGACGAATACAATTTTGCCAGGTATTTACTGTGCAGTGCTCCAATGCTTCGTTCCACATATTTAATACTTTATCATCCCCATAACCATCCCTACCAATGTTTTTATCATAATACCCCTTTGCTGCAGCCCAAATTAATTCAATTGCATTAAATTCACAGTGGTAGGGCGGTAATCTTAATACTTCATGTCCATTACCTTTTAAAATTTCATCAATTAAATACAGTTTCTCAGGTTTGTTTCTCCTAACTAAATCCAACAATTCATATTTTGTAAATTCACCGGAAAAACTTATATTATTGCTGGACAACCAGTCTATTATTTCCTGTTTTCTCGATGCAGAATTTGGGATTTTATTTAATACTACACTATGATATGGTGCATTGTCCATTATCACAAGTGAATTGTTTGGTAAATGTGGCATGAATTGTATTTTAATCCATTCCTCAAACTTTTTACTGTTCATTTCAGCATGATAATCTTTTGTTTTGGTTTTCGATGCAAATATCAAACTTGCACCATCAATAAACCCTGATTCACCTCCGGCATGTAAAACTATAAACCGTTTGCCATAATAACCTTCTGGCTTTCGAACACTTTTTGTAGATGCACCTTGCCAAGATCTTCCTCTATTACCTTTTGAATATATCCATCTTTCATCAAGGAATATCACCGGTCTTGGAGAATTTGACTTTAAATTATCTGTATACTTTCTCAAAAAAATGCTTCGGTAAAGGGCTATATCAAGCTTTTCCACCAATGCTCGTCTGTTGTCTTCCTTTTTGAATTTATGACCAATATCTTTTAATAAATGGGACAACGAAGATTTTCCAATATCGATTACTGCTTTGATGTGTAATTCGTTTTTCAATGTAAGCAGAGGAACATGTTTCTCTGAAAAATTTCAAATATATTGTGAAACATAAATGAAATAATAACATACTCTCTTTATACATGTTATAAATAGTGTTTCGTACTTCCATCTTTGAAGATTCTCGTAAATTTTCTGTTTTGGCTTTAACACGAGGTCTTTTCTTGCCGGGTAAAGAAAGTACTGGTTTTTGTCCTTTACGTTGTTTTATATTTCTAATAGTCTGTGTGGAGACTTTAAGGGCAGCGGCTGCTCTCTGCAATATTCAAACCTTTATTATGATTTCAAAAAATATATGTATATAATTCTTACGTCAATAGGTGCATTTATATTTATGAGAGGTGCACGACTTTGCTTTTCTCTTTCAAAAAAGTCCAGGATATTTAATATAAGTTGTTGAGATTGTGAATTCAGACGTTTCCCAGGCATATCTCTGTAATAAATGTAAATTCTTAACCCATAACCAATAAATTTAGTGATTAGAGTACTTACAGAAAATGTATTAAATACAGTTTTTTTTGTTCTGAAAAGAACAATTATTTGCAAGATAGAACAAAAACGAATTAGGGCAGCAATATAATGAAAACACAGAACGAAAATTAACCAAAACGCAGACAACAACGTTATATGTCAAAATTTAAAAAATTGACTAAGGCAGTATAGAGTGTTATAGTAGTATATCTTCTCTGTCTGTCTTATTAATCTTACGGGGAAGACAATCCTACGTTAAAATTTAAAATTTCTATCCTTATTTAGTCATTGAGATTAGAAAGAAATGAGAATATATACATTCTAGGTGCGGATGTCGTTGATAACGCACGCAATTAATCACGTGACTCAAACGATCCGATGGACGCATAGTATACAGGGCAATCCAAATTAAGTGTTCACCATTGGTAACTTTGTTATTATTAAAGATACAAGATTGTTTAAATTAGCAAATTTGTAGTACTTTTAACGCTCTTTAAGATGGAAGAATAAAAAAAACAACTGAGCAACGCGTTTTCGAGTTTTGCCGAAAAATATTTTTTTTTTCAAATGGAAACCCCTGTATATTATATCATTTTCTGCTAGAACTTTAATTTTTAAACAAAAAATCTTATAAGAAATTTTTTACTGGGATTAAAAATACTTGAGTTATGATGAATACACAAAAACAGCTAAGTCAAGTGCATTTCTATGTATCTATGAAAACGACGATAAGTCTTTCTACCAAACGTGAAATATTAGTACAGTTTTATTAGTTTTTCACTCATAAGTTTCATTGTGCTAGTTATTAATTTGACAAAAAAATGATTTTTACCCATTCAGAAAAGTGTGATATGTTAGAATCTTATTTAGTGTGTAGAAAATCCTCTAGGAGGGCAAAAGAACACTACGCTGAATTATATCCACTCCGAATACAACCACATGAGCAATATTTTCTGAGACTTTACCGAAAATTTAGAGGCAATGAGAGTGTTTTTGCCAAAACAAGGACAAAAAGGACTTTTATAAAAAGCGAGGCCACGGAAATTGCAGTTATCGCATATTTTGAGGTCAACCGTGAGAATTCCATACTAGATATTGTCAATGAATCTGATTTGAGTCACGGTACTGTGCATAGGATTCTGAAGAAACACAAATTCATTCCTTATAAGTACAAACCAGTTCAGGTTTTTTTGCCAGGGGATCCAGAGAGAAGAATGTTTTTTTGCCACTGGTATCTTAACTTTTGTTGCCAAAATGTAAACAACTTTCGTTATATTTTATGGACCGATGGATCAAATTTCTCAAATTCTGGAATGTACAATAAAAAAAATCATCATTACTGGTCAAAGGAAAATCTTCTTTTAGTAAATCCAAGACATCCACAAGTCCATTTCAGTTTTAATGTTTGGTGCGGTTTAATCGGTTCATGGATTGTTGGTCCTTTCTTTTATGAGGGCACTCTAACTGGTGAAAGGTACATAGAATTTTTGACTGAAATTTTGAATAATTTCTTAGACGATCTGGATCTCATAAGTAGACAGAATCTGCATTTTCAGCAGGATGGCGCACCTGCGCACAACTACAGAGGTACTCGTCAACTTCTAAATACTATTTTTAACACTTCATGGATAGGAACAAATTGTCCTATTCAGTGGCCTCCCCGATCGCCAGATTTAACGCCGCTTGATTTTTTTTTATGTGGTTATTTAAAGAACCAGATTTATAAGCAAAGGTACGAAAACGTAAACGCCCTAAAGATTGCAGTTAGTGAAAAGATAAACCAAATAGATGGTAGGACCATACTGAAGGCAGTTCGAGAAGTTCGGAAGCGTGTACAAAAAGGTTTTGAACTACAAGGTGGTATTTTTGAACATATTCTATGAAAAAATCAGTGATTTTTATTTTCTTTTAATGATAAGTTTATGTATAAAATAAAGTTTATAAAACTAATTTAGCTGTTTTCGTTTATTCATTATAACTCAAGTATTTTTAATCCCAGTAAAAAATTTCTTATAAGATTTTTTGTTTAGAAATTAAAGTTCTAGCAGAAAATGATATAATATACAGGGGTTTCCATTTGAAAAAAAAATATTTTTCGGCAAAACTCGAAAACGCGTTGCTCATTTGTTTTTTTTATTCTTCCATCTTAAAGAGCGTTAAAAGTACTACAAGTTTGCTAATTTAGACAATCTTGTATCTTTAATAATAACAAAGTTACCAATGGTGAACACTTAATTTGGATTGCCCTGTATACATTTATACGTAAACGTATATGCATATATGTACGAATTGGGATACACAGCAAGTGTTATTACCAACAGTGAACGCACAGACAAGCCGACATAAAATACGATCTTAGTTGTTAATCATTGCTAACAGCACCACGTACACTGAAGATGCCTTAAAGGGCGAATACGTGTCTGTGCGTTCGCTGTTGGTAATGACACATAGGTGTATGCTGTGTATGCCAATTCGTACATATGTGCGTATACGTTTACGTTTAAATGTATATATACATATTTGTGATTGTATATTTGGGTTTGAGGGATATAAACATTTCATCACATCCTCTATGTCCGTTACCTATATAAGTTTCTACTAGTATTTCGTAACATTTCTCATAAGGCACTACAGAAGTTGTTTCATCATCTAGTGAGCTACAATAAATATATTAAATTACTTCAGTAAATAAATCACCTATAATATTTTCATTTGAGGCTATGGTTTTCTGATTACTTATCGATGTTGAACTTTTAAGTTCTTTCTAATATAATAACTCTTTATTAACAAAAACATTAGTGTCAGAACCTTCTAACATCTTGAAACAAAAGTATCTTAAGGAAAAAGGATTGTAACATACCATTCACTTGTCTATTGTTTATAAACTACCAAACCCCAGCATAAAGTGGTCGAACTAACAATTTGCCTGACTCGATATGAGTCGTGTTACAATACGCCTAATTATATCTACCAACTTTAATCTAGACGCATTTTAAAAATAACAAGCAACATGTTCATTTTACTGAATTTTTAATTAGTCTACGACGTAATAATATAACAATAAGGTAATTTGATTTCCTTATTAGTTTACTATATTTTCCAATGATGCCACTACGTCAAGACTGACACACATACACACACACGTACACTTCAGTAGTTTACATTTTCACACGTACTGCACCTGGTCAATGAGATCATCGTGAACGTCTGTAAACAAAATGACCGCATGCTTTTCTGAGAAATTGTGATACTAATAAAATCTAGTACTTTGCTTAGATAAGGTATATTTTGATATCAAAAAGCAAATTAAGAATCTGTAGGACCCAGTAGTAATTATCATTCATAGTGTTGCATACTTCACTATAAAATATATTTAAATAAATTTTTAAATTTAATATATGTTATAAAGGTAAGCTATATATCGATAGGTCCAGCTCGGAACGGGCCATAGCCAGCAATGAGTGGCAACACCGAAACCCCCACCGAAACCCCTCTACCCGCAGCAGCAGCACATTGCAGTTAAGAATTTAGTAGGGATGAGCTTAGCAGTGATTTTTCAATAGCTGTGATCACAGTAACAGTGATTTTAAAATATCAGTGAAAATTAAAAGTGATTGTGATCACGACTTATATCCATATCTACATATAAGCAATATGCATGCATGTTAAAAATATAGTAATAATTCCTATATGCATATGAAATTAAAAACCACCTTCAACCCTATTTATAAGGACTGTTCTCTCTTAGGCTGCACGCACACCAATTATACAAAATATATCTATAACTATACATTCATTTTGCCTTTATAATCAATGTTAATTAAATTTATTAACACATTATTAATTAAGAATTTGCTTGAAATGTGTTTAAAATGCTTGTCAAACATTTTAATTGGTGTGCATCTCCTTAAGACATATATTTTAATGGACGCTGTCGTACTTCAAACATTTTTTTTGACAATTAAATTGTTTTGTATAATTGATGTGCACCCAGCCTTATAAATTTTAAATGGCACTGTCTTACCCGAGAAATTATTTGGATGGGTTTCAGATATAAGCAACATTTGTAACCTCGGGAAAGATTTTTACTAGAATAACAATTCATTGTAATGTGGGTTGCCTAATTTTAATTTATTTTATATTCATTTAAAACAGTGGCGGCTGGTGAGCGCCTGTTGGCGGTGCAGTTGCGTGGATGGGACTGGTTCGTTTGTTGTCGGTGATATACTCGACATCTGGGAGTACATCGCCGATAATGGGCGAATCGATCTTGTCTGTGTGGTTGCTCACGCCCCGAGCCGCCACTGATTTAAAACAAAGTAAAGAATAGTTGAACGAAAAATAAGTGCAGAGCGGGGTAGCTTTTTAATCAATTTATAACGTGAACCCTAGCAAACAAATCTCCTCTAAAGGATTTTTGAGAAAACTTGTTTTTAATATTTTGACATATTAATTAATTTTCTTTAATCCGTTATTTTTTTTTCTAAATTTGATTATTCAGCGGGGTAGATTACTAAATTCTTCATAAGTTTACGTTGAAAGGTTTCCTATAAATTTAAAATCAACAAAAATATCTTGCATCAAAAATCTGCTATTTTTCCATTATTCACAGATCCACTATATAGGACCCTTAATGTTTTGCCATTGACATATTAAATTAAATACATGTAGTAATAATAATAACCAATGTCTTAACATTTTACGAAAACTGAATGTCAATAATAATATACAACTCAGGTAGGTTAATTCAAATTGCATCAAATTAATCGCTAACTGACACAGCGATGTTTTAAACTTGCTAGCAATCAACTGCCGAATTATTATTCATGGTGCTAAGTAAGCCCAATCATATTCCAGATAGTCAATATTCGAAACATTTCTTAGTTAGCTACAGCCGAATAGAAACACTGATAGGAAATGCACTTTATTTTGTCTTAAAACCAATATATTGAGTTTGGCTTAGATTATTTCAATAAAACCAACTACAATAAGATATTAAACTTATTTAATTCTGAAAATAGTAAAATAGTTCTAGAGTAAAAATGTTTTTAAAATATTTTTTTATTGGAAGATATTTAAATTATGCTTATACAATTAAGAACTGGTTGAGTAATAAATTTTTACAAAGACTAAAATATTAGAAAATATATTGAAAGCATGAGCAAATAATATAGTACTTATTGCATTTATTTTGACATGTTTCACTCAATATTTAATATTTAACTATTTCTTAGTTTATTTCATAATATCAATTCTTCCTATAAATGCCGGACAATATTTTAAGAACAGCCGATATATTAAAATATTAATAGCATATAGATATTTTAAGCGCGACTAATGTCTTAACTGCGATCACCGTTAAGGCTATACGCCCGGCCTCGAAATCGTTTTTCCCATTTCCTAATCGTATTTTCATGAAAACCTTACCGAATTTACACGCTAATTTAAGAAAAAAATGCCTTTCAATGGATAAATCGTAATTTCTTCGAAATTGTCCAAAGGGCCCTAAATAAAAATTAAAATGTAATAAATTTCAAAAAACAAGCCTTTATTTAAAATTATGTAACACTCAACAGCAATACATAAATTTTATTTTTTCTTAATTTTTAAAAATAAGGCCACGAAACGGAAAACAATATTTTGAAATTTGGGCGAAATTCACTGAAATCAAATAGAGTATGTGGTACGCTCGCACATGGTGTCGAGAGGTAGCTCCGCCTACCATTTCGGGCAGTTTCTACGCGGTTTGTAACATACTTCTGAGATCGGTATATGTTAAGAAAGTAATCGTTACTCGGACATTATTTTATCGAAACCGTTGATATTTTCTTTACAATAGGTCGAAAATTTTCAGCGTCACAATACTTCCTTATACTACGTATCAGAAAGTAAAAGCAATATCTCTTCCCGTCCTTAACGGTATACCTGCTAGAAGCGCATGCTAGGACTCACACGGCTTGCGCGCAGGGAGTATAATTACTATATTTGACTCGCAATAATTTGCTTCTGAAACGATCTAGAAATTTATTTCTTGCACAAAAAATAATTTTGGAATGTTGGCTTTATTTTGTTTCACATATATATGGGTAAATTCTGAAAAATAAGATTAGTTACTCGATAGCTGAAAAATAGCTTACACAAATTGGTGGTCTACTAAAACTTTTTTTTTTTATATAAAATTTACACACCATAAAGAAAAATCGAAAACACTAGTATCATCCAAATACTTTAGGGTATAACCTTAAAGAAAAACAGATCCCTAGCTCTCTGCATTGCTGAGATATCACGAGATAAGTATTAATAATTGAAGAAAATGAAAATTTTAAAATTTACACAAAAAAACGATTTTTCGACCTTTTTGCGATTTCGATTTTATTTTCCAACTCAAAATTTGAATCCGGCAGGTGATTTTACATATCCAGCTTCACTTTTTTTGTGTGTTTGAGAAAATATAGATTGTATAATTTAGGGGCGGTTGCTTCCCGACTGGCAAATATGTGGGCCAACCGGCGATTATCTGAGACCATAACGCAGCCATAAATTACAGGCAGATTAGATTAGGTGACAAGTTCTTTTCTCTATCTTTTTCCTCAGCATAAGACAGAGCACGCGGACCCTTAAACATTTGTCTTTTATTTACATTTGCACGAAAAGCAGTGGTACGCCCATTTCAAATCGAACTCAGCTTGAAGCGGGCGTCCAGCCTTAATATCAATCACGCTTTAAAATATCTACTTGATAGACTAACAGCGATCACCGTCAATAACAGTAACGCTTAAAAATATCTACGTGATTTATATCAAGTAGATATTTTTCACCGCTACTGATATTAACGGTGATCACGGTTAAGATATATTAGATATTCTTAAACGTGATTGTTATTGACGGTGATCGCAGTTATAATTCACTGCTACCGAAGTGTGGCGAATAGTTACGATCAGCCGAATATCAGTCTGCACGTACACGCTCTCGCCGTTGAATTGTACGGTCGATATCCAAACGTTATTTCAATCACTGATATTTCTAAAGCGATATTAGTTGTGATCACTGCTACTGTAGAATAACAGTGATTAATAACTGCTACTGGATATATCGCTCATCTCTAGAATTTAGTAAGACTTAAACCGCGCAAGGATATAGTCGTATGCATATTCGTTCTGTATACGTAATTTGCCCATTTGTTTCAGACATAATAAGGTCCAATTTATTATTATTTTTGTATTCTTAGCTGCTACGGAAAAGTAATTTTAAGTAATAAAAAACCAATAACGTTTTCTAAAAGATAAAAGTAAAAAAATCAATAATTCTACAAAATAAGTTCAAATTTTAAGAATGTCACTCAAAATAGGAGCACGCGGAGTGGTATCGTACACATGTTGCCACATAGCACGTTCCATACGTATATTGTTGCCTATGTATGGCCCGTCGCGGGCTGGACCTTTCGGTATACCCGCAAGTTATACTTATTTAGTCATCTCATCTATTTGTTAAGAATAATAAAGTCGAGTTTTATTTGAAATTAATTAATCAAAACTTGAAAAAGTAAGGTATGCTATGCTGCTGGACGTGAAATATACCGTTTTTAACATATTAATAATATAAGATACAGAAAGATCGTAAATGCTTGCCTGTACCGCTTCATCGATATATCAACTTTAGCACGAGTTTGCCACACGTTCGTTGTTGTAGTATGAATATTTAGTTTGTACATAACTTCGCTAAAGTGGCTGTCAATTCAATATTCTGTCATTTATACATATTTGGCATATAAGCTTTTTGTTGTTTCTTTTTCCCTTGGTTTACTGCGTTTAATGAATATTAGAAACTGTCTCTCCTCACAAGGCAATAAAAGGTATATTTCGTTGTTACTATAAGTTTTTTTTTGTGTTTATATGAGTATCGTTTTTGCTTAATTTTAAAGTTGCCTTGAAATCAACAATGCCATTTACGGAAGAACAAGATAAGTTTATTGTGGAGGTTTATTTTCTTAGCGGAGACCTGATACCGAATGCAGAGTAGAAATATTCTACTGATTCATGTAGGCATGGATTTCACGTTCGATTCCCAGAAATGGAATTCCAATATGATATCTTTGCAAGACATGTCAACCGTCTTATTAGTCGTTTTCAAGAAACTGGCAGTATATCTAAGAAACACTCTTGTGGTAGACCTACTTTACTAACAGAAGAAGTGCTAGAAGAAATTGTTGCCAACAAACTTTGAGAAAGCATACAATGTTGTACGTGGTTTAATAATACTCTTGCGGGTGATAATTTGTTGGATATCACATTTTTCTCAGACGAAGCCTGGTTTCATCTAAGTGGATATGTAAATTCCCAAAATTATCAACACTGGTCATCCGTCAACCCACATATTTTTATTGAAACTGACATGCATCTTATGAAAATAGGTGTTTGGTGTGCAATATCACGAAGAAGAAGAATAGGTCCAATTTTCTTCCATGATACAATAAATGCAGAACGATATAGAACACTTAATTTAAAACTATTTATTAAACAACTTGACAACAATGAAAAACTCATTTTGAACAATATTTCTAAATATGAAGTGTTATATACAATATCTACCTTTGTATTAAATTATTTGTTGTATGTAATATCGATCTTTGCGTTAAATTATTGTTAATAAAGATATTTTCAATTATTGAATGTATTTCTTGAATTATTAAAACAAGTAAATTTAATAAACATTTTCGAAAGTAGTTCATACGCAAAATAATAGATGTCGCACGGACGAAAATAATTCAGAATATGATATATGCGGCAAATACACCATGACTATGTAGCGGCACGGACAATCTTTCACGATCTCTCTGTATATGTTTCAAATTTTAATAACCAAGTAAATAATTATTAAAATAAGTGAGCACCGTGAAAGCCGTAGAGAAGATCCGCGTCCCATTGTCAATTATTTAAGATTAGGTGCTAATATTCTTAACGTATTGTTCAAACGTCATAGATAATCTTTTTGATTCTTTTCGTAATTTACAAATGTTTGGTGATTTTGTAACAGGACAGGTTTGCCTAAGAGTACGCAGTCACAATATTTCGGATTTAGCAATGCCGATTTAACATCCGCTTGTCGTCAGTTTTCACCAACAAGCCGCATAGCCAGTGCTGAAATTTAGTGGTGTTCGCGCGTAAGGTTATCTATTGTAGAATTACCGAACAGATGCAGTAGCAACAACGCATTTGCCCGTCTGAGCTATTACAAAAATGCAATGTTGCTACTGCATCTGTTCGGTAATTCTACTAGTTTTTACAATGATTTTTAAAATTCGTGCATGTTAAAAAGTAAAGATCACATAAGTAAACATTAATGTGTGCTAAAATCGTTTTAATACCAATTGAAAAATGAGGTGTGGCCATCACTTGATTTTCTTATACGTATGAGCGTTTAAAATTATACACAAGTTGTTCTGAATTGTTTTAAATACTTTTATCTTAGAAAAATAAACCTGTAAGTGTGATACTTCATGTTCAAACTTTAAGATTTTTTTTTAAACAAAAAATATTCAAAATCTTATTCTAAATACTTTTATGCTCTTAATAAATCTCTATAGAATGCATACTTTGCGAGATATTTGAAGCAAGGCTACTCGCTAAGAGTAGTGTTACTTCCGGTCCGAATTTTGAATTTTTTTTTATACAAAAGGTATTAAAATTAAGTTCTAAATACAGTACTCGTAACGTACCTGTATAAAAAGCATGGCTTGCGAAATATTCGTAAAAAACTGTTTTTCGATAAGAGTGAAAGACCTATTTCCTGTAGGAATTCCAAAAAACCTTTTTTAATAAAATTCTTTTCAAATTTAATTTTGGGTACATATGAATTCTGTATACATTTCTTTAAACTTAGTACTTGACGAAATATTGGCAATATTTTTTTTCACTAGTAAACTACTACTTCCGGTATGCCGATTATACTGAAAATCTAATCAGATCTCAAGAGGGAGATTATATTCGTAAATAAAAAATTTGGAATTGGTACCTGTAGCGGTTTATCTGCTATTGTGGTCACACACAGACACACACATATACATAGACACAGACATTTTTTTAAAACCACTTTTTTGGTATCAGGGGACTTCAAAATGTGGACATCTGCAAAAATCTCGAGGTCGATAATTTTCATCATCTCAATACTTCTTTATACTACGTATAAGAAAGTAAAAGAGGGGCTTGTAAAACAGAGCATCATGTGCCAATTGTAAGATTATGTCGAATTTTTCCATAGATAATGCAATGAATGTACGAGTAGTATTCACATATCACTGGCAAGAGTACTCACCCAAAAAATACGCGCGTACTCTCAGGAGCTTAATATATTTATTGTAGATATATGTTTATGTATTCACAGACGATGCATCAAAATGAGAAAATATGCAAGAAAAAGTAACCGACAGCTGAAATTTACCCTGTATATGTTAAACGAAGCTAAAGAACGTCTTGCAAAAGCAGAAAGTAGATCAATCATTCAATGTAGACGAATGTTCGTTCAGAAAAAGACTACGATTGGTGTGTACTTATATTCATATACTGGTTGATCCATGTTTTATTTTTTTTAGGGCATGGTACTAACAAGTTTGGGCAGGTTTAAACCATTTTCACGGCAGCACAAGAGAAAGAATTGGCGGACCACATTCGTGAACTTGACGTACGTTTTTATAGATTGCGTGTTAAATATGTAAGAATTCTAGCCTACCAATATGCTGAAGTGAATGATATTTTGCACCGATTTGACAAAGAGAGGAAAATGACAGACAAACATTGGGTTCAAGCTTTTGCCGTATGGAATTTATTGTCGGTAAGAAGTCCAGAAAAATGTAACCTAGCTCGCATTAGTGGGTTTAATAAGATACAATATGGCAGATTTTTTTCAAAATTTGAAATCAGTCTATGCGAAAACACATGCTTCAGCCCACCAAATCTTTAGCATGGACGAGACAGATCTTTCGACAGCTCCAAACAAGCTTCCCAAGGTCTATGCTTCCAAAGGATAAACCGTCGTCTGAAAAGTAGTCTCTGCCGAAAGAGGCCAGCTGGTAACGGCTGTTTGTTGTATGAGTGACTCTCTGGAGGCTACCTTATTTGCTAGAGAATACTCCACTATTTGTTTGACATTTCCTCGTCATGGAAGCCATAAGATCCAACTTTTGGATCGAGGATTTTTCTTTCGTCTAAAATCAGCCTTCTCAAAAGAATGTGACAAATGGATGGTAAATAATGCTGGAAAAGTTATCACGATTAAAGAGATGACAGCTATCTTCCATGCAGTTTATTCAAAAGTAGCAACCATTTGAATCTGTGAGAAATCTTTTGCATGCACTGGGCTGTACCCATACAACCCAGATATCGAACACGATTTCGCACCAGCTGAAGTAACAAACAGGCCTAATATTGAAGCAGGCTCTGAAACGAAACCTTTCAACAGCACAAATAATCTGGATGCAACAACTACTGATTCTGTCGAAGAGGATGATTTACTACCGCTTTCTGTGTTTATATCTAAAAACCAAGAAAATGTTTCTGAAGACACAAGATAAAAAATTGATTTAAATACTCCTGGCCAGTCTTCTGTAACTCCCAAAATGACTTTGCCATTTCCAAGTTCCAAGCTTGAATACACAAAAATAAGAAAGTCCAAGAAATCCAAAATCCTTTGTTCTACGCCGTATAAAAACCAGATGTTGGAAGAACAGGAAAAGAAGAAACCTGCAGCTGGTGTAAAAAACATTTTCAAATCTACAGCTAAGGAACGCCCAACAAAGAAACAAAAAATAAATAATAAGGAGGATCAAAGCATTTGCCCTGGGTGCAAAGAAGATTTCAGCACTTCAGAGTGGATCAATGCTAAATTTGACAGAAATGGTGGCATGAAGACTGCTCCAGCTATCATGGAGGCGCTTAATTTCGTTGCGACTTATGCGGTTTTTAAATGTGCCTAAAAAAATCTTTGGTTTTCTATTAAAAGAATTTGTATTTTAATTAAGCCTAACACTATTTATCTCAGTTACGTTATAATTGTTCATGCGTATTCTTGGGTATATGCCTTGCCTATTCTTGTAAACCATGCGTCCTTGGAGTACGCATTTTACGTATTACTTTTTAAGTATTATCATTATCATTAACTAAAATTAAACATTGCTTTTATGTTGAGATTACTTTGCAACATAACCCAATATACAATGCTATTACAATAATAAATAGTTTAAACAAAAATTATAATTGTTATTTAATTGTCTGCGTACTCTTGGGAGAACGTCTCCTAATAACAAAACTATTTTAAAATTAGAATAAATGACTATATCTACCTTTTTCAGGATAGAAACATTCAACATGGATATCCAACAAAGCACATTCAAGAGATCTACAAGCTTCCAACTACTTCCCAACTTAATACTAACCTTTCTAATATGGATAGGATTACTTATTATATATGGAATGCGCTGCGCTATGGATATACTAAAAACAGACGTCAGATATAATGAAACATTCACAGTTAGTTAAATGTAAAACAAGGATACAATTCACACCTTTAATTATGGATTTCAAAGCAATATAGCAATTTACGCAATATATTTATTTATAGTTTTGAAGATTAGTTATGATAATACTGCATCGACAGTACTCAGTAAAGTAAAGGGAACTGTGGCTAATTCCTCGTATACCAATGGACAATGTGGAAAAAATTAGTCACGAATTCTTAAAGATCGACTATTAATTTATTCTTGCATTGTTCTGACATACGTTTCAAGTATTTTCCAATTTATTTTGCAAAATTACACCCCGAGTCAGTTGACTGACATTCATGGCATGTGTCGTCTGCCATGAAGATGACAAATCATTAATGAAAATAGTATGAGCAGATGTCACAAGATTGAGCCTTGGCGGTGTGCTTCAATATTTAGCTTTTCTTTATGATCTATCAATGCGTAAAAAAAAAATTATTCAAAATAAAACGGTAAAAAAAATCTGCTACTTCTCTTTTGTTTTCGCTTCTCATATGTGAAAGCGATAATAGAACTTTTATAATGTACACTGGCTTGCAATAAAATCTCGTACACCTGTACTCTGCTTTTTAATTCCGCGGAGCACCAAGTAAAGCCATATGTACACTATACATTATATGATGACATTTACTTTTGATACATTTATGATTTAGGTTATGTACCTACATCATGTTATGTATATGCACTGATATGCATGCACCTGTTCAACATTTTTACATCAAGATTTACGGTGCCGGTAAATTCTTCGAAAACAATTATTCGAAAACA
The DNA here is from genome assembly GCA_963170755.1 of Amphimallon solstitiale. Lineage (NCBI taxonomy): Eukaryota > Metazoa > Arthropoda > Insecta > Coleoptera > Scarabaeidae > Amphimallon > Amphimallon solstitiale. The sequence continues at coordinate 51,706,016 of OY720678.1, read as the reverse complement.
ATTTTTCGAATGCAAATGTTCGAAAACAATTATTCGAAGACATTATTTATTCGAAAGGACAATTGTTCGAATGCAATTGTTCGAATGCAATTGTTCGAATGTAATTGTTCGAAAACAATTATTTATCATTTATTCGATACTACTAGCTCGAAAACTACTATTCGATATTACTAGCTTGAGAAAAACAATTGTTATTCGAAGGTAAGTTATTGGCTTTGTAACATGCGTTGAATCATAAGATTCATAATTGATGCATTTATTGGCAAATAGGAAATTAATTATTATGCAGTATGTTTAAGAATAAAAAGAGAAACAAAATAGTTTTGAATTTTTATTTATTTATATACATACATATATACACTGCTCTCTAATAACTCAGATTATGTGCTACTCCGCTTAAATACTCTACAATATTTATTGTATTAAATGTTTCTAGGATTCGGCGAATCCTTTCAGCACAATTTTTGTATTTTTTTTTTGGTGCAGGTGGTGGGACTCCTGCGAAATATTGCTCAATTCTTAATTGATTTAAAGCATGCTCTCTTTGGATGGCGTCCAAAAACTTCCAAATGCTAGGATGTGTGGCTGAAATTTGACTTTCAAATCCGCGATGCCAACCTTCTACAGCATTGTTTGTTTTTGCCAAACCCATAGTAACAGCTCCAACACAGTTCCACATGTTATGTGGAAACATGGGAGCTCTTCGCCTGTATCTTCGGTCTGGTCGACCAATCCACGTGTCTTCAAAATAATCTACAATTTCTTGAGCTTCTGCAGGCAAAACATCGTTATCACACAGTTCCTCGAATGCCTGTACTATGTGATCAAGTGGCACAAAGGCTAAAGCGCTCAACATTCTCATTTTCAGTGAAAACTCTGTGTCATTATCATAACGCTGTTTTAAGCCCACAGATTGAATTTTTCTGTATAGACATTGACCAAAATGAAAAAAGCACCCCCTCGTTACAGTATCTGGAAATTCCGCTGCAATTGCGTTAAACATGGCTTTTTCAAAATCGATCATTATTGTCGCTGGCGCAGCAGTGGGGCAAAGGTTCTTAATTTCTCGTAACATCTCCAAGTAAACGTTTTCAGTTTTGGTGGGTAAAAGCACATAAACTAGCGGAACGGCGGTATTTTCCTTTAATCCGTGAATCGTGTACAGTTGCGCAAACAGCTGAGGTACAGTTTTGAATGTACCGTCCATGAACCAATGTTCTGAGTTTCCGAGAATGTTTAGCGAACGTTGTGTTGCAAAAATTAGGATTCTGGAATTGGTGGGCCCTGAGTCAAACTGCAGAAATTCGTCTCCGCTGATCGTTTGTCGATATTTGTCAGGAATAACCAAATCTTCTCTGGACTGGGGCAGAGTTGGTGCTGCAAGGTTAGTTTTTCGAACATTTCGAATTGTTCTCCTCATGCAGCTAACATCTGGAAGGCGACCCATACAACTGTTACTGATGGTCGTTGAGAGCGAGGAGATGATGTACTGTGGTGTATTCTGTCTTAGCCGATGTCCTCAATTGGTCCATGAACTTTGCTACTTCCATGTTAGCAGCGTCTCCTCCATGATTATGTTCTGTAGGTATTTTCTTTAATTCGTCTCCTTCGGTTATTGCACGCGCGCGACACTTTTTGGTATTGAAATATTCGCACTTCCTAGAAAGAAAAAATAGTAGATACAATATTTAAAACCAATATTTTCACATTTCCTGTAAAAGAACGTAGGTACTACTTGTTACAGATAAGCCTAATTTTGTCAAAAAAAAATATTTGTAAACAAAGCTTCACTTGCGAAATATTCGCAAAAAACTGTTTTTCGATAAGAGTAAAAGACCTACTTCCGGTAAAAATTTTGAAAAATTCTTTTCATAAAATTTATTTAACATTTATTTTCGAGTACATTTGTATTCTTTAGAAATTTGTTTTAATTTAGTATTTGACGAAATATTGGTTAAATTTGATTTTTTCACTGAAGTAAACTGCTACTTCCGGTTTACCGATTTCACTGAAAAACTAATCAGTTCTTCCGACGATGATTATATTCCTAAATATAAAATTTGGTATTGGTATCTTTAGCGGTTTGGCCGCTATCGCGCTCACACACACACACACACACACAGACACACAGACAGACATTTTTTAAAAACCACTTTTTCGGTATCAGGGGACCTCAAAACGTCGACATCTGCAAAAATCTCGAGGTCGAAAATTTTCGTCATCACAATACTTCCTTATACTATTAGTATAAGAAAGTAAAAAATCTTTGTTATATAAAACGTAATTATTTGAAGTTCCAAGTCGATATTCGTTCCGAAAAACTCTATTGCAAACTCCACACAAGTATCGAACCACTAAGAACCAGAGTAAGATTCAACAGTCCATATGTAAAACACATAACCCTATCTGCTAGGCGTAGTCGGGTAAAAAAAGCAAGTGCAGTAACAACATTTAACTTACCAATAAATTCTTCTTTCATTTTGTTTATCCTTCACAAATAGAAATCCTTCTAACACTAGCTTCTGGTTGCCTTTTTCACTTAACACGTATTCCATTTTCCCAAACTTTTCAGTTGACAGCCGATAAGAAACTGATACTATTTCATCTATTTCGACCTATTTACGGGTCTACCTCATTTATTAGTGATAATTCGCACTAATTGGATATCCATCCACTAATTCACTTTAATTTATTTCGAAGAATTATGTCCGATTGACAACATTAAATAACTGTTTTCGAGTAATTATCCGATTGACAACATTAAATAACTGTTTTCGAGTAATTGTCTTTTCGAAGAATTATTTTCGAACAAATGCATTCGAACAATTGACAACATCGAATAACTGTTTTCGAATAATTGTCTTTTCGAAGAATTATTTCCGAACAATTGCATTCGAACAATTGTAATTCGAATAACTGTTTTCGAACAATTTACCTAGACCCAAGATTTATGTATTCAAATATTTTTAGTAAATTTCTGCAGTTACCTACTTTGGAATATTTATATTAAATTATGGCAACAATACTTGCATTTTGGTCAAGGTAATTAGTTAGTTCTTTACATGATATCTAGAAATAATATAAGAGATTTACTTAATATTTTAATAGTATTTCATGTTTACATAGAGAACTGAAGGATATATTGCTAAATAATAACAGAATATGTAAAGTATATTTTCTAATGTATTAAAAATATTTATACGTTCCTTATTTAGTATTTTAACTAAGAAAACTTCAAACTACCATTACATGGGCATATTGCAGTGGTTTGCATAGTTATATGGTTTATAAAATAAAATGTATAAATGTATTATTATTACACGTTGGGCATCTATGCTATAGTCTGTATCAGCAGAATTTAATTAAATAATGACAATAATTATGCTATAACCCTGCGTTAATGATACAAAACTGCATAATTTTTCATGAATGCAGAGATTCCAATTATATAATTAAAACTACTCGAATAAAAAATTTTAATTTCAATCCCTGTTAACATTCACACTATTTTCGTAGGTTCTGGCAGTGATCCTTCCTTTATTTGTCAGCAACATTTCTTATTTAAATTCAATTAGGATAAGGTTAATAATAAATAAGTATTTAAATTTCATAAACATTATAGTCATATAATTATACATTAAACAACAACACAGTTGTTATGAATGTCTTTTTACTATTCCAACCATAAAATATATATATATATATATATATATATATATATATATATATATATATATAAATATACATATTTTTTTACTAGTTTAAGTTTTAAGGGTCTTGTACTTCCATCATGCTACAGTATATGGGCATACTCCATACCCGCTTCATTAAGAACAACATTGGTAGCGTTCGCGTTCTCTGGATGTTACCTTGGGATTTTATTAGGCAGACTACTAACAGCAGAACTTGTTAAGTCTGTGACATGGCAGTCTACGTTTTATGTATATGGTGGTTCAGGTGTAATGTGGTTAATTTTTTGGATGTTTTTCTGCTCTGAAAGATTACAAAAATTCTTAAATTCAAATATCCGGCAATCACAAGTAAATGTACCTGAGAGCTCACGTCAACAAATATTCACATTATATAACATTCCATGGAAGACGTTTGTAAAGTCGGGATCAATTTGGGCTTTCTTCACAGTACATTTCTGCAAATCCTGGTTCTTCTTCGTTGTAATTTTTGTAGGTGATGTTTATTCCAATGTCACTCCAGAAATTAACCAGGTAAGTACCTATTGCACATAAAGCCGAATTTATAGTTTCTGTCTTTTAGGATCCAATCTTTAAGATAATGCAATTAGTTATGGTCGTTTCAGTTATAATCGCTGGTATTTCTGCTGATTGCTTAAGAAGATGCTTAAGAACTACTGTAGTTAGGAAGCTGTACTGTTGTGTTCCATTTTTTGTCGAAGCATTTGCATCTGTTATTGCAGTATACACGCGAGACAAATACACAACCGTATATTCCACCTTCATAAGCATAGTCGCTAGTGGAATCTCCATATCTGGATTTAATGTTAATCTTTTGGATATTGCACCGAATTATGCGTGTTTACTAATAGGATTCTCGAATACAATTGGTATTCTAACCAGTTGTGTATATTTTCTAATCGATTACAAAATTTTACATGGGAAAACCGTTTGGAAAATGGTAAGTCCTGTATTTAGATAATAATTGTAGATTATAACTGGACGCTCTTTTCGGGCACGCATTGTTACATAGACCATTCATTAGTCAAAGCAGATTTTTAATCCCTATTCGATAAAAACAACAACAGAAACACGTGTTGTTATCTTCTTGACAAATGGGAATTAAATTAAGTTACAGAACTAATTCTTAATAATGCCATCTGTCGTTCAATAAAACTTAATTAGTTAACTGAATATTTCGTTATTATTTTACTAACTTCGTCAGGCGATTACCAGCAACATAACCAGTTAACTATATTAATAAAAGAAAGGTGGGTCTTTAATAAGTTTACTTGCAGGTAATGTTTGTCACTGGCAAACCATAATATAACCACCTACCAACCAATACAGGCGTATGTAATGATGTTCAGTTTTTGGGTCCACGTGTTGTGAAAACGAGCAATATCAATATTATCTTAGATTGCTATCAACAACCAGCTTTTTAAAATTTTCAGGTTTCTACTCGAACCACGCTGAAAGTCATTCAGTTTGCTTTTTAATTCCTCCCTAAAACCCAACATCCGTATTCGTGTTTATGTGCGGATGAGAGGTTCTAGTGAGGAATTAAAAGGCGAACCAACGTTAATTTAGGTTTTTTTGATGATCCATTAACACATTACTTTATTTTTTTAAAATTGACTAAACGTTAAATAAAATTTCATAATATGGAACTGTCACTTCAATGACATTTCATGAGAAAGTTGACAGAAATAATTATTGATATACCACGCGATCATTTAAATTCTAAATTATAGCAGGCGGGATTTTTTTTATTAGGTTGTCAAAGAATGTCAATTATTGATTAATTAACATTTTGGAACGTCACTTTGACAAATAAAATTGTAAATTAGTACTTATATACCAACTTAATTTAAATTTCACAGCCTGCTCTAATTTAGAATTTAAATGATCGCGCGGTACTAACTTATATGAAATGGTTACTAAAAATATGTAGAGAATTAAAATAAGATTTCTTAATTTTAGGAAGTATATAAGGTAATCAAACAAATTTAAAAGCTGTGTTGTATAAGAATATCTTGTGGAATATAGTCATTGGTCAAATTTAAAAATTAAGGGATCGTTAAGACGATAATAAAAAATAACAAAAAGACTTTTTAGAAATTTAAAAAAGTAAGGCGTGTATTTATCGGGAAATCAAAGATTTTCTCGATATACAGGGTGTTTGTTCAGTTTTAAGATTTTTTCTAACATAAGATAGTATTCGGAAAATAAAAGCGTTGTACAAAAAATGGCATGTATAGATAGTGTAATAACCGAGATATACACATCGACCCGCCTATTGAGAACCACAGTAATTTTACCTACCTTATAATAAATGTTCGAAGTTTCCCCCGCCAACTTGAACACACAATCGAGCTCGCCGTACCCACGAATCGTACAACGCACGCATATTCTCGTGTCTAATACGGTCACCAGCTTCTTGTATACGGAGAGTGAGTTCCTCCACACTATTTATTTCATTTGCGTAAACTAATTGTTTCATGTGTCCACAGAAAAAAAATCCATGGGATTTAAATCGGGGGACCGAGGAGGCTAGGGAACAGTACTACCTCTACCTATCCATCGATGGGGAACTTCATTGTCTAAATGTTCACGTACATGATGACCGAAATGCGCGGGTGCACCGTCATGGAGAAACCACATTCTTTGAATAATATTTAAAGGCACATCTTCAAGTAAATCCGGCAAATTATTTTGCAAAAATAATAAATAATTCACCGCATGCATTCTCGGCGGTAATATGAATGGGCCAATTAATATGCCGTTGACGATGCCCCCCCCCCCCACAGATTTACCGAAAATCTGTGTTGGAAGTTGGTCCGACGGACAGCGTGAGGATTTTCAAATTCCCAAATGTGGGTATTTTTAAAATTTTGCATTCCGTTCCGAGTAAACAGCGATTCGTCAGTTGCAAGGATATTTGATACAAAATTTTCGTTCATACCATGTTGATGCAGGAGCCACTGGCAAAAGACTAAACGTGCATCGAAATCTTCTGGAAGTAGTGCCTGGACCCTTTGTATGTGGTAAGGATATAACTGCGCTTCCCGCAATGTTCGCCAAACGGTAAAAGGAGACGCACCCACCTGCCTTGCAATAGCACGAGTACTTAGCGAAGGATCCTCATCTACTAATGCCAATACCTCTTCTTCTGTATGAAGAATACGCGCACTTCGTCCACCACCGCGCTTTTATTTCAGTTCGCCGGTATCTCGCAATCGCTGAACGGTTCGAACAAATGTTGTTGGAATAGGATGCACTCTATTTGGAAATCGTTCTGCATAAAGGCGAGAAGCAGCTGCTGCATTTTGACGAACTTCGCCATAAGTAAGCAACATATCCACTACTTCATTATTTTCATAAACCTGCGCCATTTTAAAATTAAAATTAAAATTTAATTGTATGTATTTCGGCAAGGTTTTTACGTGTCAATTGCCTACACAATATTAAACGTACTAAGGCTTTCGTTCGATGTTCTTCTATTTACGTATTTATTTTAAAAACGAAAAAAATTTTGTACGGTGAATGACCTTACAGCACTCTGTACGGGTCTTTGTTCAGTTTTCAGTTTTTTTTTAAATAAGATAGTATTCTCAAAATAAAAGCATTGTACATTTACGTGTACATATTGCATACATATTATAAAGCAAATGTAAACATCTGGTTTTTAAAAGACGCTATTGATAAATACGTACGTATTCACATCTGTTTACGTATTTATCATTCGTTTATTCATCAATGAATGAAGGAAAGCCTCGTTTAATATTGTATAGGTAATTTACACGTAAAAACACTTGTCCAAATACACATCGAAATATTATTCGCTAAAATTTTAATTTTAACTGTAAAATGTCGCGGGTATATCAAAATAATGAATTAGTGGATATGTTGTCCATTGTGTGTTCAAGTTGGCGGGGGAAACATCGAACATTTATTATAAGGTAGGTAAAAATACTGTGGTTCTCAATAGGCGGGTCGATGTGTATATCTCGGTTATTACAATATCTATACATGCCATTTTTTGTACAACGCTTTTATTTTCCGAATACTATCTTATGTTAGAAAAAATCTTAAAACTGAACAAACACCCTGTATACATGGTAATAGGTCAAAAATAGCTAAAAGGTGTGTTAAAAATGAATAATAAAAACTTAAGAAAGAAGCAGATATATTTATTGAGAAATTGATAATTTTCTCAGATAGTCAAACTATTATAGTACTAATACAATTAGAAAGTGATAGAAGAATGCATGAAGAATTATACAGCACGTGTCAATTTTCATTAGCCATAGGCGATTAATTCATGCAATATGTGACAACATGGCACCCCCTACTTTTCTCTTCAATGCGAGCGCGACCGATGATACAAGATACAAGCTCAAGTTTTAGCAGTAGCTGTTGGACTATTGACTTGGATGTATGTACTGCGCTTAGAAATAATATTTACGCCTTGCAAGGATTTTTCTTTTTCCTTTCAGTAAATGCAGGGAATTATTAAGCATGACACAAACAAAAGCGTAGGTAATTCTAATAAAATTAAAAATAAGGTAAATAAAAAAGGATTCTGAAAATAATAATAAACAACTAGATCGCGCCGGCCATTTGATGATGACGGATTTTATTGCAGACTATATCTCGGAACGTGTTCGCTGCTCAACATTTAATGTAGAAGTGGCAAGATCGGGGAAAGTCGCTGTGATGTCGATTGTTGCCGGGAGACACACGTTGCCAAGTATTATTTGTATACGTATAAATCGCATGTAAACATTGAATCCCTATAGCTAATGAAAATAGACACATACGGTATATACCGGGTGGTGCAATAGTGTGTCGGCGGAGCTTAGTGTGAAAACTAATAACGCTGCAGCAATGAAACTTTACGTACGTATGTAGTATGCGACTGTGCATTTTCTAATTTTATTTACAAATATACAGGGTGTTCCAAATTTTCGCAACCACATTCAACTTTTTTATTTTAAATACATTGCTATACTTTCTAGATATTATAATGATAGCCATTCAAATTATCTTTGCAATGATATATGGATATGTGCACTTCAGACTGTTCGTTTTGATTTTATTGATAATATTGTTAAAATCTTGACAGTTGCAGCATCTAACATTTTAAGCTGTAGTCTGTAAATGGGTAGAATGCCTCACGTAACTCTTGTGTTACTAATTTATGGACTAACACGTTATTTGTTTTGAGGCTGAACAAAGTGAATAAATATACAGGGTGTTAAATATGTCGTGTCTAAGTTATCGATCTTTATTGGTTATTTTCTCGTTTTTTTTAAATCTAACCTATAATATTTTTATAAGTCAGCATATCCCTTGTAAAATCGCCTTTAAAATGGTACCAATAACATAGTACTTATTTCTAGTATTTTCAAAGTTATAACCCTTTAATGGGATATACTCATGTTTATAACATGCAAAATGCGGGGCATCTAATAGTTGGTTGGCCATGAAAATAAAACAAAGTAATTTTAACAAACACCTGTTTTTTAAATGCTTTATCATTAGTTTTAGAAATACATTTTGAAAATTTTCGATAATAAAACAATCTTAATTTAAAATGTGTTCAAATATATTTCCATTCTGCTCTACACATGCTCTCAACCGTCTCTGTATCGACACACTTACATTCTCAGATATTTTATTCTCACTTAACCCTTCGGAGGTCGCGGTGTATCCATTAGATACACGAGCAATGGTTTAGGTTATATTTCCTATATGACAAACGATAGCGTACTGCGCTTGCGTATAGCTGTGACATTACTCTTTCTAAACACTCTACCATGTTTAGTTTCTTGCTAGGGAATTACATGTTTTAGTTATTTGTTGTAGTTTGATCGGAAAGCACGCTTTGTATCTGTCAGATACCGTGACCCCATAGGTGACCTTACAGGGTTCGTTAGAAGTGTTATATCTTTGAGACAATGAATAAACAAACATTTGACTTAACAAACTCTAGAGACGTTGAAGAGGTTCGCCGACTGTTGTTGGAATCGGATGACGAAGTAGATGATGCAACATTTGAGTTTGAAGATGAAAGCGACGTTGAACAGGAAGATTTTGTAGATACGCGTGATGCAAATTCTGATACAGAACAATCTAACGATGAAGATCTAGAAAATACTGGAGACTATGATTCGCAAGAGTATCCTAAGGTCAAAGAATAATCAAATCAAAATAGCCCCAAACCTATAGAAACGCTACATGTATCTGATAGATACACCGCGACCTACCGCGCTGCAAACTAGCCCGCGATCCCCGAAGGGTTAATTGAAGAAAAGCGTTTCTTATTCGTTGCTGGATGTTCTCTGCCGTTGTAGGGGGTGTTGCGTAAACAATGTTTTTTACAGTTGGCCACAGAAAGAAATCACAAGGTGTGAGATCTGGTGATCGTGGTGGCAAGCTTATCAAACTTCCTCTCCCAATCCACTTATTGGTGAATACCCTATCTAAATGTGCTCTTGCAGCAGCACCATAATATGCTGGTGCACCATCATGTTGGTACCACAATCTCCTGATGACGTTATCTGGGAGGCCTTCTAATAGCAATGGTAAATTATTTTGTAGGAAATTTGTGTAGATTGCACAATTTAAAGTATTATCAAAAAAGAATGGACCAATAATAGTGTTTCCTATGATGCCTCCCCATGTGTTAACACTCCATTTTTGTTGATATAAAATGGGCTGAACAAAATGTGGGTTTGTAGTGTCATAATAATGGGTATTTTTTCTGTTTGTGGTTCCACAATTAGCAAATGTTGCTTCATCTGTGAAAAGCACATGATCTAGAAAAGTTATATCGTGTCGTAATTGTAAAAGTAGCCATTCACAGTACACTAGTCTCCTTTCAGAGTCCGTTTGTAATAAGCCTTGATGATTTTGAATTTTGTAAGGGTGAAACTTATGTTTTTTTTAAAATCCTTTTTACAGCAGTGACTTCTATCCCGTGTTGTTTCGAAATTATCCTTGTAGATACGTGCGGATTTTCCACAATGGACTGGACGACTATCACTTCATTATCTTCTGTAATCATAGTCTTACTTCTTTCATGTTCGACGTAATTCACTGAACCCGTTCGAAGAAAGCTTATTAACAAATTTTCAAACGTTTTACTATGCGGTGCTCTTCGGTTGGGATATTCCATCACATATGTTTTTGATGCTAAAAATGGATTTCTGTTGCTAGCGCCAAGAGCAAATACCATGTCTATGAGCTCCTCTTTCGAAAAATTCGTTTTAAAGCAAAAACAACAATAAACTATTATGGTATCTAAATGAAAATAATGTCAATAAAGCGATATAACTGATAACAAGGTAAATACAACACGTAACAACTACTAACAAACAATCGGAAATTAATAATTCACTAGCCGAACTTAATTTATAACAACAAAACGCAATTACAGAAAAGAGAAAATACAGAAAACGACTTTTTATGGACTTTTGAAGTAGAGATTTGACGTTTGGTTGTACAGCCATTTTTTTTTAAACCAAGGCCAACCAACTATTAGATGCCCCACATATTGCATATTATAAACATGAGTATATCCCATTAAAGGGTTATAACTTTGAAAATACTAGAAATAAGTACTATGTTATTGGTACCATTTTAAAGGCGATTTTACAAGGAATCTGCTGACTTATAAAAATATTATAGGTTAGATTTAAAAAAAACGAGAAAATAAACAATAAAGATCGATAACTTAGACACGATATATTTAACACCCTGTATATTTATTCACTTTGTTCAACCTCAAAACAAATAACGTGTTAGTCCATAAATTAGTAACACAAGAGTTACGTGAGGCATTCTACCCATTTACAGACTACAGCTTAAAATGTTAGATGCTGCAACTGTCAAGATTTTAACAATATTATCAATAAAATCAAAACGAACAGTCTGAAGTGCACATATCCATATATCATTGCAAAGATAATTTGAATGGCTATCATTATAATATCTAGAAAGTATAGCAATGCATTTAAAATAAAAAAGGTGAATGTGGTTGCGAAAATTTGGAACACCCTGTATATTTGTAAATAAAATTAGAAAATGCACAGTCGCATACTACATATATTCTTGGGGCATGTGCATTATTGATTTGGAGTGTTTTTGCTGTTTCTTTGGATATTAAGTTGCTGTTTTCCCAATGCTTTACGAGATCATTATTTTGTTTTTGGAATTTTTTCGTTGGATCATTTTTGAGTTTGTTATAAATTGTGTTATCATCTAACAGGTTTTTCATTTTTGTTTCATAGTAATTTGTATATATATATAGGGTGAGTCATTAGTAGCCGCTTCTTCGATTGCTCTATTGTGTTTTAAATAAAAGAAAAAACAATTTGTGGAAGATCCATGGCTGCTTGTGGCGCATATTGGAAAAATACTTTAAGCTCTGACGCACTTCCGGTTTCACAGGAAATGCACGGCAATTAACTTTTTTAAATGACTCACCCTATATACTTTTGGATTTTCTTGTACTACTTTAAATTGTCTATTCAACTATTTTTTTTTTTTAAATTGAGCAAATAATTTTTCAGCTATAATTTTTTTTTGAAAATATTTGATCAAAACACATGTTCAGAAAAAAATCATTTTCACAATGTTTCTAAAAGTAAAGACATTAACTTTAGTGGTGCTTGTAGCCCAGAAAATTCTGCATCATTTGGTAAAGTTGCACTCGACAATACCTCAAATAACGTTGTTTTTTCAAAGCCTACTTCCTGAAATTTTCACATACACAAAAACTTATTTTTTTTAAACGGAACACCCAGTATTTTATTGAGACATTTTGTTCCTTTTTTTTATTCTCTTTCATTTTTGTTAACAATGTCCTATACCTATCTTTTGTAATTTCTGAGATAATCACTATAGGAGCAATTAGCGGCCAATTAAAGAACTACGAGGGCTGTTGTTTTATGCACCAAAATATTCGTTCAACCAATGGAAGGCAGGAATGGCGCCCGACTTCCTTAGTCAACTGTTAAACAAAGTAAATGTTAAATCCAACTATACCAAAAGTAACAATTTTACAGAATGAAGAGCATCGCATTTCAATTTTTTAATTCCGGCAATGTCCAGTTGCAGTATTTCGTTTTTGACACTGTTGGTTTTATGTGTTATAATAACGGAAATTGTAACGATGAACGTATTCACTTTAATAGAAGGTGGCTTCGTTGGTAAGCAACAAAAATTTGAGAAAGCCTGAATAATTTATCTGCTGCCAATTGACAAAAATGTAAGCGATTCTGAAAATTTCTTTCATCTAACCCTGTGTATGAATATGCTACGGGTGAATTTCATATTTCCTAATTATTCTGGATTCTCAAATTTGATTTACATCTAACTGATGACTAATTTTCGTAGTACTAGTGAGGGCGTAGGGGGTGTTGGATTACACTCGCAAATACCATAAACGTCTTATCCTCACCAGTTATTGCTTTTTCCGCTCTTTCTTTTATATTCAATACTTTCTGTTCACTCAAACCGTTCCTTTATACTTTCGAAGGTTTCTGGCTTCGGTTGACTTCTACCAGGGATCGCTGTCCATAAAGTCTGGATGCTAGCAACGAGTTTCTTTCAGATTCACCCAAAACGTCTATCATATCTATTAACTCTTCGTAAGAATAATTCATTTGGATGATAACTAATAGCGATGCTTTTATAAGTTTGATATAAATGTATACCGACTTTCTTTAACAGTTGACCCAGGCAGTCCGTCGCATTCCAGTCTTTATTGGACGAATATTTGGGTGCATAGAACAGCGCCCGTAGTCCTTTAATTGATCGCTAATTGCTCCTATAGTGATTATCTCAGAAATTACAAAAGATAGGTATAGGACATTGTTAACAAAAATGAAAGAGAATAAGAAAAGGAACAAAATGCTTCAATAAAATACTGGGTGTTCCACTTAAAAAAAATAAGTTTTTAGTATGTGAAAATTTCAGGAAGTAGGCTTTGAAAAAACAAAGTTTTTTGAGGTATTGTCGAGTGCAACTTTACCAAATGATGCAGAATTTTCTTAGCTACAAGCACCACCAAACTTAATGTTTTTACTTTTAAAAACAATGTGAAAATGATTTTTTTCTGAACACGTGTTTTGGTCAAATATTTTTTAAAAAAAGTTAATAAGTCAAAATCTATTGGCTCAATTTTGAAAAAGAAAAAACAGTTGAACAGACAATTTAAAACTGTACAAGAAAATCTAAAAATAGATAGGGTGAGTCATTTAAAAAAAATAAGTTCGGTGCATTTTCGGTGAAACCGGAAGTGCGTCAGAGCTTAAAGTATTTTTACAATATACGCCACAAGCAACCATGGATGTTCCACTAATTGTTTTTCCTTTTATTTAAAACACAAAAGAGCAATCGAAGAAGCGGCTACTAATGACTCACCCTGTATATGTATATACATTATAATTGTATACATAATAAATTGTCACGTGCATAAAGAGTTAAAATGAAACAATTAATCAATTTTAATTAAATTAATTAAAGTGACTATCGAACTATCGATAACGACTATCATATTTTATTGTTATGCCACATATTAGCTTTATATGTTATTTTATCTCATATGTAATGTTTTACCACATTTATTACTAATAATAATCTGACTAATCTTATAAAAAGTAGTTAATAGCAACTATAAATAGGTAGTGATCGCCGAGGGCGACTATAGTGTGAATATCACTAATTTAATTAATTTATTGCAGCATTGGGAACTACTTTATTTAGTGGCAGCAATATGGCATACATTTGCAGCTGTAGTTTATATGTTTATCGGCTCTGGAGAATTACAACCATGGGCTAATACAAGAAAGGTTGAAAAACAACGGCGGGACCATACGGAAGAAAGCATTGTGATGGTTCAACAACTTGTAAATTCTCCTAATAATTATTCTAACGCTTCTATTAAATAAATTAAGACGCGGTTTGAGAAACAAAACCGATATAAAAATACAGCAACGAAACATTTTACAGAATTAATATTTTCGCACAAGGTAAAATAACTATTTAATAGGAGTACTTATAAATGAAAATTATGGCGGATGATTCAAATCTTTTATACTCTAGAAAATCCGAGAAAGTATTCAAAATTAGATGTGAAATAGTAGAGATAAGTCAAACATGTATGTATTATCAATTAGAAACTTTTCATTGTCGAAAATTAATCACTAGTAGTCACTCCTTGACTAGCGGTTACAATGGCTTCTACACTAAACTACCATATTTAATTATCCAATCAAAATTCAGAGATTTTATCCATATTAAAATACATTTTCTAAAATTATCTCGCCGTACTTGTGACGAAGTAGAAAATACAGTTGTGAAGTGCGAAGGTCGAATACAAATAAGAGTTAGTTCATTGCCGCTCTGTGGAAATGGACTAAGTACAAAGGAAGCTACAATGATAAAATGAGCGCCACCTCGCGTTAACAACTTAAATAGAATCTATGTAGAACATTCTTGTCCACGAAAGGACCAAATAATTACATCGTACGTAGGTTCAAATTCAACATGTAAAATATGCATCCAAAATGGAAGTAATATGTTTGAATTAACAGATGATATAAATAAATTTATTAAAGCGTCTAGGTGGACCTCACTAAAACGTAAACTATGTGAAAATGAGGTGTGGTCACCACACGACTTTCTTATACGAATGAGCGTTTCAAATTATAGAATTTTAAGAATTTGTTTATACAAAATCCTATTTTATTCTCTTAATAAATCTCTATAGAATGCATAATTTACGATATATTTGCCTAAAATCGCTATTTGGTAAGAGTAAAAGGGGTACTTCAGCTCCGAAATTTGAAAAAAATTTATAGGAAAGGTGTTGAAAATTGAGTTCTAAATACCCTTATACTCGTAATGTACCAGTCTAAAAAGCATGACTTGCGAAATATTCGCATAAAACTGATTTTTGATAGGAGTAGAAGACCTACTTCCGATAAGAATTTCGAAAAACTTTTTAAATAAAATTGTTCTCACTTTTAATTCTAAGTATATATGAATTCTTTATAAATTTGTTTAAACTTAGTAGTTGACGAAATATTGGCAAAATTCGATTATTTCACTGAAGTAAACTACTACTTCCGGTCGGCCGATTTTACTGAAAAGCTAATCAGATCTCAAGAGGGAGATTATATGCGTAAATATAAAATTTGAAATTGGTACCTATAGCGGTTTGACCGCTATCGTAGTCAAACACACACACACACAGACATTTTTTAAAACCCACTTTTTCGGTATCAGGGGATTTCAAAACGTGGACATCTGCAAAAATCTCGAGGTCGAAAATTTTCATCATCATAATACTTCCTTATACTACGTATAAGAAAGTAAAAAGGTAAAGATAAACATCAGGACACTTGAGGAGCGAGTCTATGCTAAATTTACAGGAATTAAAACAACGTTTGAAAATTATAGATCATAGTAAGTATTCACATATGTGAACAGATAATGTATCCATATACAAAATCATATTTCAATACATATCTCAACCAAAGGTATACTTAAAATGTTCAACCTGAAATTGTCTGAATGCTTAACATACTAAATAATAGCAAAGTTTTTACGTTAACGTTGAACAGCCCTGTATACTAGGTGTATGTGAAATAGTTTAAATGTGTTAAACTGCTTTCAAATCGACCGGGCCTTATGGAATATCGTTCTAAAATGTATTATATATATATATTCGTATGAAACTACATGACAGGTACAAGAAAAGAAAGATATATAAATTATATTATAAAAGTAGAAATATATTTAGAAGGGCCATAACTGCAGGAGGGACTCTAAAACATTGCACCATTTGGTCTAGGATGTAGGAAAAAACTTGCAAAATAAAAAAACCTACATCACAGTGCCACAAAACTAAAAAAAATGTATATAAAGCCATTTACTAAACTCAATGGCTCGCTATATTTAAAAGCAAATATTCAGAGAAGATTGATGGCTGCTAGTCCCACTAAAAAAGTGATTATATAAATAGGTAATAGGGCCATGTAATGCGCAATAAATAAATAATCAGGTAATAATTGATACTACATCAGCATTAAATTTAGCTCGGTGAAGCCTTGAACATAAACCAAATGAGTAAAACGCAAAAGAACAAGTTTATTTCAACATGAAATGATGGACTGTCTAAATTTACCTAGGTGATAAACATTGTATTATTAAAGGATAAAAAAGGGTAAATTGTGACATCAAAACGTAGTATCAAGAATCAATCTTATTATTTTAAATTGTTTGGTTAGAATAGGAACCAAATTCAATAGGGTCTAGTCCCAAGCTGTTTGACCTTAAAACATAGAAAAACAGAATTAAACATCTAAATTTCAGTAGAGTTTAAATAATGGAGAGACCTCAGTAACAAAAAAATATTATACCTTCACTTAAGTAAGCACTAGTTTTATCACAGTTATGCAATTACTAGTGATAATACAGCACGTGTAATTTTATTTATTTGTCAGTACAAACTACAAAGCACAAAAGCAAAACCAAATGAGTACTTAATTAAATTCTTAATGGATTTCAATGAATACATATTTATAACTTAAGATAGATATAAGTCGAGTAATCTAGATACAAATATACAAGATTTTGTTCAGTAAGTATTTGTTAAGGTTATTTCCTGATTTGAAAGCGCGAAACGAAATTGTAATGTGTTCAAGATACTTTCATTTAAATAACCCAGTGTGCGCCGGTATATGGTAATCTGGTAACTGTAGTCGAACTGGTATGTGGTACTATCTGGATCTTAAACTCTTGTTTCATATGTTAATATCTATTCGTAAAACATCACTCAGAACATCTAATCTGACCTTTAAACTTCTTAGACACAAATCAGAAGAAACTAAATAAATGCTTAGTTGTAGCTTCCCTAGAGAATGTTATATAACATCTTCTATAACACTTAAAATTTGTGTCTTAGCATTTACGAGATATTGAAGGTTGACATACTATCTAGCACAGCTAGTAGAAGGATTCCGGTTGGAATTTGCAAATTCGAAAACAACTTATGGTAGTTTGGGCCAATGATTAATATAGTGAAAAATTTTGTATGTAGGGTCCTTATATATAAGACCATGCGGCAACGGAGCAACAAAATAGATAGTTTAAAGTATTGCACATGTTGAGGAACAAAAGAGTCAGTCGCCTAAGTATAGAATACTATCGTTGCAGTAGAACATTGAAATATTTTATTACAATGATTTTTAAATGAATCCGTAAGCCAAGAAAATAATAGAACAATGCTTGAACTATTTGGCCAACCAATACACATAGACATTTTGCTGCTATGTCCGTACTTGACAATCATGCATGCCGCAAAATAATTTATTTAAGCTGAAATTGTGAGAAAGTACTTCAATAGCATGCAGCTGTTCTTATTTTAAAACGTTTTACTCTTCAAACTGACATGCTTATTTGTAATTATTTATCGAAATAAAGAACCCCTTATTTTTCAAAATTGTCATTAACTAATTCATAAATTATAATAAAAAAATAATGTGTTTCCTGAGTATAAAAGATTTTAATTACATAATATAATACATAACTATTTATCAAATATATATTCTTATATATGTAACATTTAGTTTGTTGTTTGTATAATACCTATTTTAGAATTATCAGTTCAAGTATAGCAAAAAGTTGGCATTAATCTGAACTTTTGTTCTAATCTTAACAAATCACGTTCCATAGTTTATCAGCACTACCTTTCAGACCAAAGCTGCCCAACCCCACGCCTGCGGGCCACATTGCAGAACGAATTATACATTACCCAGGTGAGCAAGTTTCAACATTCCCACCAAGTAGGAAAAGTGTCGCGCGCCGCGGAAAGAACAAGTGATGCGCGTTGCGCAATTGGCTGTCCCACTCGAAGAGCCATAGTTCTTTCGTGTTTCGAGAACCAATCGGTGCGAGTTCGCACGCATATTTATTTACAGTTGCAGTTTTTAATTATCTTCCTTGATTGTGTTTTAATTTGTGATTTTCAAAATCGTAGCGCATCAAACATTGGATATATCTAGTCAGTTTTTTTTTTTAAAATAGCAAGAAGTGTTTACTTTGGCATTCAAAGGTATGTTATTCATTATTACCTAATTTAAGTTTTTCCACAACAAACTTGACTAAGAGCTTTCACATTAGGTATTCAGGAAGTAAAGTAAAACATGCTGTTTGTTACAGTATGGCTTACAGCAAATCAATTACTTTGAAATCGACAAAGTCCTACCCTGTATTTCAGGATGAATAGGAAAAGAAATATTGTTATACTGAAAGCAAGACGCAGAAATATGTTTACTTTGCTTTATTACAGAAGTTGTTGCAAAAATATGTAATTTAGAAAGGTATTACGAGTATAAGCAAAATCATAATAATTTTGAAAGAGACTCTCTTGTTGGTGGTACGATCAGAGGAGATTTTTTAAAGAAAAAGAAGGGATGGGAACTATTCAACCAAAATAAATTTGAATCTATGATCAAAACATCTTACGAAATTTCTTTGCTTTTAGCGAGAAAGATTGTTAAAAGACTTTGACAATCTTTCCACAAAATTGTAGTGACCAAAACGTCAAAGCTAAAGCCGACAATCTTCACTTTCACGGAACACTATTACGAGATAGGTGGAGGGGATTTTAGTTGATATCAGCGACCAGATCTAAGAGATCGTAAAAAGTGCAAATACTTTTCGTGGGCGTTAGACGAAACTTGCGATTTAACGAGTAGAATTCAGTTGGCTATTTTTGTTCGTTGCATTATTGAACATTGGAATTGTATTTCAGGATTTACTAGAATTATATCAGCTGGAAACTACAACCCAAGGAAAAGACATTTTTAAGAAAATTAAGAATTGCGCTGAAAAAACTTTACTATGGGACAAATTAAAATATATTCGAACTAATAGCGGACCTGCAATGATCGGGAAAAACAATCGTTGCTTTGCTTTGTTACAAAATTATTTGAATCGAAAAATATGTTTGTATCATTGCATCATCCGATAGTGCGCTGCATAAATTACATACGTGCAAAAGCGGCAATTCAGGGTTTTATTTGAAGACGAAATCTGCGAATATAGAGAGTTACAACTGGAATGCACTGTGCAATGGATTTCAAGGGGCAATATGTTGAAACATTTGTTCCACTTGAGAGAGCAGGTACAGGTGATTTTCCATTTCTTCTTAACAACACAGACTAAACAACTCAGAAGGGCAACTACTTGGGAAAAAAGTATCCAAGATCTTCTATCCTTGTTACACATCAGTGAACTTGTACGAAAATGCCGTTTGCAGCATATTGGCGCGGAATTTGAAATGAGCTTGTTTTTAGATTTTGTGTATTTAATACGGTATTAATATAATAGAAAAATACACACAACTATTGGACAAATCACACATACCCTCAACTTGTACGTTTAAAAAATACGAATACTTGTATTTTATTATTGACAGAAATCTCTGAATACATGAAATCACTCTAACGCTATATATTCCTATGAGTTTATATTACACTACAGTTCACTAATTTTCACTCTTTACTTATTTAATAAATAACTCATAATAATATCAACTTACTTATAAATACTTAGTATGATGTACAACAAGAAAGAATTGCAATAATACGTCAAATTTGAAATATTGTTTGGAATGACATATGACATTGAATGAAGGAATAATATGCATTCCTTCAATCAACGGTATAACCACAACATAACAAAAAATTTCAAATAACGCTAACGCCATCTCATCTCCCGTTCAGTTAGAATGACAAAGATAGTAGAAGATTGGTATTTTCATTTGCTAAACAAGGAGGTGTAATCTGGATAAAATTTAGGATTTAGTTACCAGCCTGCGTTGTTTAGTCTGTGTTGACAGTTTGACAATATGGATAAAAAAGAATTTCGTGCTGTGATTAAACACTTTCATAGTGACGGGAAAATAACAAACGAGATCAAAAAGGAGATACATCGTGTTCATGGCAAATCTGTACCATCACTTAAGACAGATTGTGTTTGGATGAGTGATTTTAAACGTGGTCATAGGGGCACCGAATTGAATCAGGAGCAGGACGTCCAAAAGTGGCTACACTGACGACATGATCACCAAAATTCACGATCTTGTTTTAAATGATCATCGATTGAAGATGCATGTGATAGCCGACACTCTTGGCATATCAAAATAAAGTGTCGGTCATATCTTACACACTGAAAAACCCATATATTTACGACAAACAAATGTATTTTGTCAACAAATATACAGTTATATCAACTATATATTTATTTCCTTGAAACGAATTGAGATTAACTGATCACTTGAATCTACAAAATAATTTTGTTGAAGAATATGGTACATTGAACAAAATAATTTACTTGTACAAAGATTCAAACGAAAAATTTTGTTGGAAAAATTAAAATATGTAATACAGTTCAAATAATGGGATCATTTGCAATAACTCATATGTATAGCTTCGTTATTCCGAATAAAAACTTCTTGGACGAAAGATATGTATATTTCAGTTGAAGGAAGTCAAATATGTATTTTCCTCAAAGAATTATTTGTGACCAATAAGAAAAGAGGTCAGAATAGATCATGTTATTTCCAGCCAATACACTTCTAAGCATCCACCTGCCTTTTTTTTGCGTCGTATTTTTCTTGTGTGTAATATGTGTACCCTGTAAGCTATTATACCGATAGGTCCAGCCCGCGGCGGGCCATACATAGGCAACAATGTACGTATGGAACGTAATGCTATGTGGCAACGTGTGTACGATACCACTCCGCGTGCGCAATCTAATTCCGATGGTCGAGCGCAACAGATGTCCCGTCATTCGTATTTAGCTGTGCATACGAAAAGGTAGTTATCATGTCAGTGTATACAACCGCAGAGAAGGTACAAATAGTTTCGTGGTATCTTGCAGACAATTCCTGTCGAACAACCGCTGATTTATTTGCTGTAGAGTACGTAAATCGGCCGATTCCTTCGCATTCGACGATTGAAAGGATCGTAAATGCGTTTAGGAAATATGGCTGTGTAGTCGGAAATTGCCGCAAATGCCAACAAATTGACGAACAGCCCCATATCCCTTTAATACCTGCCGATCGGGAGGAGAGAGACATGAGGGTTTGTTCGTTAGTTGAAATGGGCGACCTTAAGTGTACACGGCAAATTGCAGACGAAATCGGTGTTAGTAGAAGTACAGTAAAGCGGATTCTAAAACGCAACAAATTATAAAAGTTACAAAGTTCGAAACTGCCAGGAGATTTTTCCCGAGGACAATTTTGCAAGAATGGAGTTTTGTGAGTCCGTGATGGAAAAGGCTAACAGGGACGAATATTTTATAAAAAATATTCTGTTTACCGACGAGTCTTCTTTTCCACGTCATGGGAAGCATAACCCCTCAGTCGTGCAATATTGGTCTCGAGAAAATAAACATCAAACTCGTAATGTTAAAACTCAATACTCCGAAAAACTTAACGTTTGGGCGGGTATCTTGTGTGATAACATTATAGGGCCATTTGTTATCGACGACAATTTGAATGCAGTAAAATATTTAGATTTGCTGCGAACACGAATTATTCCTGCTGTCCGTCAACTAAACATCGATTCTGATGCAATTTGGTTTATGCAAGACGGTTGTCCCGCACATAACAGCAGATTAGTAGTAAGAGAGTTTTTAGAAAACACTTTTCATAATCGTGTTATTTCCGGGAGGGGTACGATAATATGGCCACCTCGATCACCCGACCTCAATCCCTGCGATTTTTTTCTGTGGGGTTATGTCAAAGAAAATCTTTACGGTCTTCCAACAATCCCGAACTTGCAACAGTTACAAGTTAAACTGTTTCGCCTTTTCGAGACAATAACCCCTAGAAATCTCGAGGGAGTGAGGCGGGAGTTTTACAATAGGCTCGGCTATTGTTTGGCAAGAGAGGGCGGTATTTTCGAATCCTATTTTGAGTGACTTTCTTAAAATTTGAATTTATTTTGCAGAATTATTGATTTTTTTACTTTTATCTTTTAGAAAACGTTATTGTTTTTTTATTACTTAAAATTACTTTTCCGTAGCAGCTAAGAATACAATAATAATAATAAATTGGACCTTATTATGTCTGAAACAAATGGGCAAATTACGTATACAGAACGAATATGCAAACGACTGTATCCTTGCGCGGTTTAAGTCTTACTAAATTCTTAACTGCAATGTGCTGCAATTGAAGCTGCTGCGGGTAGAGGGGTTTCGGTGGGGGTTTCGGTGTTGCCACTCATTGCTGACTATGGCCCGTTCCGAGCTGAACCTATCGGTATGGCGAGCAGTTTCGCCGAGCGACGCTTGAAAATTTAATTGTGTAGCTTTTCGAATATTTTTAATACAATGGAAAGTGTAAGTGAACTATTATGCAAATGGAATTTTCCCGAATTAGGTAAGTTCATTATGATATTAAAATTTTCAATTTAAATATAATGCCAGACAAGTAAATATATTGACCGTTATGTTGTATGTATTTTTTTGATATTGTTGGACGAGAGTACTTCTTCATTATTTTGTGAAAAGCGTCTCTAAAGAAACCAGATGCTTAAATATTTGTTTTTAAAGCGTTTTTAATGTGCTTTAGGAATATTTGAAACCGTTTCCAAATTTTCTCAAATATCCTCATTAATTAATTATATTGTGTGAAATTATATTTGATAAAGCAACATAGAGTATAATTCTTATGTCAGATCTAACATGTCATACGGCAAATATTAGTCATGTTGCCTTTTATTTTACTTATTATTTATAATCTTTCGACATTCTTTAGCAAATAGGTTGGTAATATTCCCGCTTTTCTTTTAAGATATCTGATGAAGAAGGTCCCTTATCAATTCCAGAATTAACAAAAAGCATGTTCAACAGGCAATAAAAGTTATATTGGTATCCCTATGTTCGCGAGCCTTGAAGAAACATCTCAATTTAGTCGTGTTATTGAAAGAAACAGAAAAGGGTAAATGTATACTGTACGCATCTCAAAAAAAGAAAACACGTGATTGTAAGTCTAGATTTGCATTAGTGGATATTATACTAACAAAAGTATTTACAGAATTGAACAAGTAAGTCCAGTTGGAATTTATTTGCTTTCAATTGTCTACAAAAACTAATTTTTAGTCGACTTACAAATGCGAATTTTGAAAATATATCAGAGAAAATAATTGAATTATTTCCTAATGAACCTAAGGAATTATATTACATTCCACCGATTTCAAAAGCCAGATCATCAAACAGTAAATCAAATATATCTAAAGGAAAATTAGTCGATAAATATCGCAACAGAATAAGAGAATTAAGATTAGCAGGGATAAATATTGACAATACTGAAGAACGAAAAGGAAAAACATTGTCTAATTACCCAGGTAATTTTGTCAATGTATAATTAGCTACCACTACATATAATTATCTATATATTTCGATTTGGTTTATTTAATTAATCTATTTAATTCACTTGCAGGTAGTCATAATAGCATGTTATGGTTAAAAAGTAGAAATAACCCTTGGGACGATGTAATTCACCATTGGAAAATAACATTCCCCATCCGTCAAT
Source organism: Amphimallon solstitiale (assembly GCA_963170755.1). Classification (NCBI taxonomy): domain Eukaryota; kingdom Metazoa; phylum Arthropoda; class Insecta; order Coleoptera; family Scarabaeidae; genus Amphimallon; species Amphimallon solstitiale. Next base: position 51,681,704 of record OY720678.1, on the reverse strand, counting down.
CTAACAAGCAAAAAACAGTTCAAGAGTTTTTAACAGAGCGACAATCTTTAACCTTAGCACAAGGCAATACTTTAGTAGTTAATCCACTATACACATACTTACAATGAATATTAAATTTACTCTTTCAGATTGATATAGATTTTGAATTTATGTTTGAAAATGCCTCAATGAAACTTCTGGAAGCATGGAACAAAGTTTTTGAAACCATTCTAGATTTACAAAAAGACTTTGTAAAGGATAGTGCAGTTCTTGAGTTACTGTTTTACCTAGATGATGATTTAAGTGAAAGTAAGAGATAAAAAAACTATTATTAATTATTTACATAAATGTGCAAGTGTATATATTTTATTTATAGATTCCAGGGTAACTATACAAATTAGTATGCTCTTACCTTACTTGGTACCACTACGTGGAAGAAAGCTTTTGAAAAACAAGGAACATTGGTAACTTTCGATCATAGAGAGTCAACAAGGATTAATTTAACACTCAAAGGTATTATTACAACATAATTACAAAATCAAGTAATAATGTACTTTTTTATAGATACCTGGAGATGGCGATATTTTTTTTATATAAGCCTCAAAGCATTATTGTGTTAGATGATAATAATATGCGTGTTTATGGAAGACTTTTGTATATTTTGTATGAGAATGATAATGTTTATTTTATAGGTAACAATATAAAACAGTGGGTTTGTATTCGCATATTAGAGCTTATGAATTAGATATATTGGAAAAGCCCCTTTTCTTTTGTAATTGAAACGCTTCATATTCACCATATCCAATGAATACTCATAGAACTAGTAATGGGTTGTAAATTCTTGTTATAATTAATTAGGCAATGTATTTGTATGAATATTACAAGTATGTACAATTTGACCTTACTAATTAATATTAAATGTATCTAGATATATATATTAAATATTACCTTTTATTAATACAGATTAATTTTTTGTTTCACATTATACCTTCCACAATTAGGCACTTATACGATCAAAAATTACATACATTGTTTATAATCACCTTTAATAATAATTTTTATCTTGCTAATTACACATTCATAGAAATATGTACGAGCAGATCTGTTGCAATGACATTGCAGATATTTTTATGAGTTTGCACTAACATGGGATATACTCGTATAATGGATTAATAATTTGGCACTTGTAGAATAATAATGTACGTATTTTGACAACATAAATGTTATTCTTGTATCAATAAAATTATATTTAAATAAATATAGAAAATAGCTCATTACGTGGAATTATTAACGATACGTTGTTTGCGCTATTTCCATTGTTTGTTGGAATTTGAAAAACCGACCTTTCGGAAGACACTCCTTCAGGGTAGCCCGGGAAGGGCTGTTTCTTGCCAAAAAAAATAAATTAAGTGTGTGATATATTAAACACACATTAACTTGTAGAAATATCATAAGTGCTTCTTAAAAAATATTTTGATATGACACAAATTTAATCTCTTTTTTTTTTTGGCAACAAGCAGCCCTTCACAGTGCCACCCTGAAGAAGACAGAAGAATGTCTGCCGAAATATCGGTTTCTTTCAAAATCCAACAAACGATGAAAATAGCGCAAACAACATATCAAATAGAAAATATGTTGTCTCAAACAAGAACTCTGTTTGATATATTGTTGACCATATTAATGCTTAATACAAGTAAATGATTTAGTTCATACAAACAAATACAATTTATAATAATAAATAAATGTACTTAATTGAATGAATTTAGTAATATATTGTTCAGCAAGTGAATAAGTTGTTTGCTTGAATTATTGTATATTGTTCATCTAAAAGAAATATATGCTTAGCCTTATGAAATAGGTTACTTCTTCTAATGCGATAATGAATTACTCCAAATATAAAGTATATTTGTCCAAAATAAATTCTATATTTACTCTGAGCTCAAAATTATTTATTTTAACAATACATTTGGTTGAAGTAACTAAAGTACTCCAAACAATTTTTTTGCTTACCGCAAGCAAACATTTGTTTGCCCATATTTAATCGTATATTTTGGTTGGCGCAATCAAATTTTGTTTGGACCAAACATATGGGTTTTTCAGTGCATGAACAGTTGCATATGAGAAAACTGTCAGCAAGATGGGTACCGCGTTTACTGACTGAGGACCGGAAAAAAATTAGTGTAACCACTTCAGAGTACTATTTAAGCGTTTTTAGGCGTAGTCGCACTGAAGTTTTGCGTCGATTTATTACGGTTGACGTAACTTGGATACACAACTATACACCCGAAACAAAAATTCAAACAAAACAATGGGTAGAAGCCGATTGCACCGAAGAGAGCAAAAGTGGTTCCATCAGCTAACAAGGTTATGGCCACTCTGTTTTGGGATGTTCGTGGTATTATCTTTACAGATTATCTCCAGGAGAACAAGGCGTGTACTACGCCTCGCTTTTGGACCAGCTGAATGGAAAATTAAAGGAAAAACGACTGCATTTGTTCAGAAGAAAAATGTTGTTCCATGACGATAATACACCTACCCACTCATCGGTAATTGCAACGGAAAAATTAGTTGAATCAGGCCTCGTAATTCTTCCTTATACACCTAACAGTCTAGATTTAGCTCCGTCCAATTCTTTGTTGTTTTCGAATATGAAAAAATAGCTTGGTGGAAAAAGATTTTCTTCAAATGAAAGTGTGATTGCAGAAATAAATGATTATTTTGATGCATTTGATTCGTCGTATTATATTGATGGTATTAAGCGAGTTGAATATCGTTGGAACAAGTGTATCGTACTAAAAGGAGACTATGTCGAAAAGTAAAGTGAAAAAATTAACATAGAGGAAGGCTAAACAGTCTTCCTCTATTATCACAATTTTCAGACCAGCTTCGTGTCTCAATTGTACTAATTACGAATCTAAAATTAGATCCCTATTTCAGTCGTTTTAGAGTATATTTCAGGACTCTGAAAGTATAAAAAAAATTACGAACTTTTGCGAATCCTTTTATCAGTTTGACTGAAATAGTCGGTTATCCTGCCAATATTCAGTTGGAACTCACTGAACTTCAAAATCATCCTGTACTAAAAAGAAACCTTTTGCAGAATGTTTCGGATCAACATGTGCTTGTGAAAAGATTATTTGAAATCATAATTATATAAAAAAAATTCCGCATATCTCTAACTGACCAACATATTTCTGATCTGTTGTTAGTATCAACTTCTGATTTGACACCTAACATAGGAAAATGATTAAAACTGAAACAATTCAAGAAATCACATTAATTGTACCAGTTATTTAGATTTTTGTAAAGTTTGTTTCTTCATATGGCAGAAGATGCTATTTATTTTATTTTAATAAACGACAATTTCAAAATGCTGCATTTCTTTTTGTTGCACAGTACCTTAATTTAAGACTTATTGGTATCAAAAGTAACAAACATAGGAACTGTCAGTGGTCAGTGGCGGGCCTGTTTTTTGATCTTCAATTTTATCCAACTGTTAGAAAGGCTGGGCAGCCTTGTTTCAGACAGACGATATAAGCATACTTGATAGACTCTAACTATATCAAGTTATTTCGAAATTAATTTGAACAAATGGAAAACTGATAGTCTACTTATACTTAACTTTAATATAATACTGAGGGTCCACAAGGTTCCAAACCTCGTCTGTGGTTAGTAGAAGAATATGCTTCGATCTATTGGTCGTTACATCGACAACAGTTGAGTAGCGTTCAAAATTTAGTTGCCGAATAATTTCATTACTTGCTACTAAAACTGTCAAATACAAATTATTCGATGAATCTGGTGTCTACAAATATTTTTTGTGGAAAATAACTGGGCAAAAGCAACTTGCTAATATAATTGCCAGAATTCAATATCTAGTAATTAATGAAAATAATAGTTGCCATCGACAATTTAACAATTGAATCGTCTCAACCATTAGATATTCCTAATCAGTCGCCTTTGCTCGCCATGTTACTCACTAGGTGCTACTGAAGATGGTTTCTTCAGTAAAGCAGTCGATATAACCGTGAAGTAATTCGATGTAGCGTATGCATCCAGCACATGTTTCCTCAACAGCTGCACCTGTTCAATGCGATCAATGATAAGACCCTGAAGTACGTAAATATGTGCATTTATTATTTATTTCGCAGTAACAGGGCCATTCTTACTTTGTTTGATTTTATCGTTCGGTAACTATGCAGAAAAGCCTTCAAATTATAAAAAAACAAATATGTTTATTGCTTGGATCCTGGAGACTTCGTGCATTGTTTACGGTCAGGTACAGATCGAAGTTTTGTATTCATATTTTGCATAAGGCCGCTACAATACATTTGTCTCTATTAGTATTGCTGGACAATAAAACATTGCTACTTTTATGACATTTTCTTAAATGATTGTATGTCTATAGTTCTAAATAAAATTAATTATACGGCTCTTGCTACCTGCACTCCTTTGATCTTTTCCTATTATTTCGTTGTACCAATTATCCCTCACACATTTTTTTCACATTATTTTTAGTATGCGCACGCGCGCCTAGTGAGCTACTGAAGTCTGCGTATGTAAATTGTTTATTTATACGTTGCTAAACGGAAATAATAAATTATTGAAATATATCTCCAATTTCCTGTAATAGCAGAAGGGAGAAACCGAGATCTCCACGCAAATAAATATTTATGGTCCGGCAGGGATACAAATATATTGACAAGAAGGCGTCTTGGAAGGTCCGCTATACGTCCAGCTCTATTATCCACTGCTCTACCTGCCCATACAAGCAGCATTAACAAAACCTTGGAAAATATTTTCGGCCTGCTGACATATCTGTGGACTATGTTGATCTTGGATTTGGGTTCATAATAATGAACGTAAGGTAAAATTCATCCCCAGTTACAATTCGAATCAATACACCATCCCTGCCATCACTACACCCCTGGAACTGTGTGTAAATTAAGTAATGAAATTGATTTTTTTATATTTGAATAGAATTGCAATTCAACATTTTCTCCCAAAATAACATCATTGGAAAGCCAATTACACAGGTCTTCCAATCCTCATAGCATTGCTGGAACTCGAACCTCGGAATGGCCTTCAGCTGGTCGGTTGCAGCCATTATAGTATGCCTTCGGATGTCCAAAAATGACATCCCTGGAGGTGATTTTTCAATCAAGGACTCAACTCAGGCGATTAAAGATGCCGAGGGGACATAGGGATATTTTTATTAACCAAAAACCCTTTTACTGAAATTGCTGCATGACAAGTCGCATTGTCGTGATGTTATTCTTCATGTTTGGTCTCACACGCATAACTCGTTTCCAAAGTTTTTCGAGAACCTCTTGGTAAAGGTGTTGATTAACCTTTTGGCCTTGAAGCACAAATTCTTTGTGGACGGTTCCTTGGCTATCAAAAAAGCAACTCAACATGCATTTGATTTTCGACTTGCTTGTTCTAGACGTGTTTGGGTCTTATATAAGTTTAAATGTGGCATTACATGCTTTTACTCTTGCTTTCCCAGTTGTACTCAAACACCCCAGATGTGTCACCAGTAATTACACGTTACGAAAAATGGGGATCATTCTCAATTGATTCCAAGAACCTCCCCTTCTGATGTTCTTTTGGTTTTGCAAAAGGTATTTTGGAATTATTTTGGCGTGGCTTATTCTCCTCCACAATTCACACTGATCAAAATCAGATGAGTGGTGGTTTGACTTAAATTCAACGTATCAGCAATTATTCTGGCTATCAGTCGACGGTCTGAACGCACAAGATTCTTCGATATTTTCATCGGCTCATGAAGATGAAGCCTGCCGCTGCATGATTCATCGTCCTTCTGATAATGCCTTAAGCCACCGAAAAATCTGGACCCTTAACAGAACTCTGTGCCCGTAGGCCTGTTGAAATTTTGAAAAAGTGTTCGTTACACTGTGCGTAAATTCTTATTATTATTATCCTACTATCTGCTCTGAGAAAGGAAAAAGAAAATTAAGATATTATATAATATTATACACAATTTGTGAAACTTACGCCAAATACTATTCTTTAATTGATCTCTTTAGATTAACTTCAAAATCTGTTGAAAGAAGAATGGTACAATTGATTCCGTTATCTGAATATATTTATCCAACATCTTTCATATTAGCGTGATCATTAACTTGTTTTCTAAAACAACCTACACTAGCCTAAATGAAAGTAAACACAGTTTTTGTATACACTAACCATTTTTCTTTTTATTTCAGATTGAATTCCTGCTTACGATTATGACATCTATATGTGACATCACTGATATTATTATACATATAATTATATTATAGCACTTTATTACATATGTATATACTAATACGAGATACTATGAGAAAATTTATGTACAAGACTTATTCAAATTCATCTTGCATCAAAAATCGGAATCCATCAGTAATGATAAGTCAAATAATTCATAATGCATTTCGAGTATATGAATCACCACTAATGAATGATTTAGTTTTTGACTGACCCTTGTGGTTGTTTAGACCACGCCAACTCCATACACTTGTTCCAGTGTGTCTACCTTTTGCAGTACCAGTTTGCCTTGTCAAGTTGCCTTGCAATACTGTATCCTGGGTACTCAACAATTAATAATAGTGAATAAGTTTGTCAATACCTGCCGATGTACTACTGATATCACAAATATGTCTGTATGGAAGCATCGTAAAATAGTCCAGGAAATATTTTAAGATAATATAGTATTTTGAGTTGCTTCTTTATATACTAAATGAATGATAATAAATGTATTAAAAAAACATCTTATAATTATTATTATTTTCTTTGGTATTGTGGTATCGTAAAAAGGGTGTAGAATAAATATTGAAACGTTAACAGAAAAAAATATTGTTTTATTTTAATATCAGAAAAAGAAAAATATTGGGTATAATCCGCTGTAGAGCAACCGTAAACACGTGTTTCTGACTAATTGTATCCGCGATAATTTCTTATTGTTTTATTTTAATATATATTAATTGTATTACTATACCACAATACCAAAGAAAATAATTACTTTAAGTTTAAACCATATTAGAAGACATTACGAAGATGAAGCATTTGTAATGTGTATATCATTGAGGGTGCAACAACGGATATAGGTACCATGTGCTTGCAGGCGACCTGCGTATAGGGCTTACTGTAAGATAAAACGACGACACCGAGAGTTTGTATGAGTTAGTACGAGAAAGCAATATACAAACTGCAGTACAGCTGCTATCTATCCTCGTTGCCCTGCTTAAACGGAGAGTCAGCCTAGCCCGTTCTAGCCTCAGCGTAAATCTACTCGAATCCCCTCTTTTCCAACACTACACTCGACCTAGGAGCAGTTTGTATATTGCTTTTTCGTACTAACTCATACAAACCTCGGTGTCGTCGTTTTATCTCACAGTAAGCCCTATACGCAGGTCGTCGGCAAGCACACTGTATATGGCCAAAAAGTAGAAGATTATTTCATATATGCGGAATTGTTTTAAAATGGATGTAGAATAAACATCGAAACCTTAAGACAAAAATTTGTTTGTTTTGGTAATGTATAATAATAATAATAATAGTCTTTATTTTTCCAACAGCAAAAATGTGAATTACAGGACCACAATTTACACTTGATAGTATTTCCTATAACTATAAAATAAACTACAAAGTAATAATCTAACAAAGAAAAAGAAAACTGAATATACACATTAATGCGAAATTTATTGCAAAATTAAATCGCCTGGCATGGAGATGTAAGGTATAGAACACTCCAAGCTGATAAACGAAAGAAAACACACGAACAACATGAATAGAAAAGTTAATATTTAATATCTGATACATCCAAATAGTAGCGATTCATATCGTAGTAATAATAATAATAATAAAAGTAATAATGAACAAGAAGCTTAACACATTAGACCGAGAACAGTAAATACTTAATAATTAATACCAAGCTAATGCATTTAAATTACAAATTAAAATAAATACTATTACAGACGTTTGCAGAGCAAATTAAATACATGGGAAGAAGCCCAAAAAAAAACAATTTAGTTGAATTGAGAGACATATCTATTTGTTGTTAGAGTGAGGTTTTTGATTAAAAGGTAAGCGAAAAGGATCATGGCATAGTTGGTTGGCGTTCCTAGCTATATGAGTGAGAGGTGTCCTAGCAAAAACATTTGGCCTAGCTCGAGCCACCACAAACGTATCACTCGAACATCTACCGTATCTGGGAACCAAAAAATGTATATTAATTTTACTACGATACCACAATACCCAATGAAATAAAGAAAGAGTATCGGGTTAATCCGCTATAGTGCAGCCGCAGACACGTGTTTCTCACATGAAAAAAGTAATCCTTTTACTTGAACATAATAATCTAATGGTAAATTACCATATTTAGTTTTGAAAATTCAGAAATTTATAACATAATAACTTTTTATTAAATACAATTTTGTATTCTATTATAATATAAATATAATAATTAATAATATTAATTATTATATTATTTGATCTACACAAATACAAGATTACAATTCGCTTTCGGCACTATAAATTTAAGGAAACTTTAAATTCGCACACTCGGCAAACATAATTAGTGCTTGCAAGATTTCAAACACTTTTAAACAGTAGGTGTGTTCATTTCTTATACAAGAGAACCCCAGAGAAGACAATAATAAACTAATAAACTATAGAACAGGTAAAAAATATAAGATTTTATGTTCAAAAAGCGGAACATATTCACTTTATGCATAAGAACTACAAATATTTACTAAAACTTTATTTTATACAAAATATGTAATTTCTTATACAGTAATCTCATTATTTCAGTGTAGCACGGATATATTCAAAATATTGGGTTGAATTCCTAATACTAAAAAGATTTTTTTACATAAAATCCGATGTTTAGTTATTTTATTACAATATTACAATACACTACGGCGATTTCCCGATACTAGTTTGTATGAGTACGCCTCTGCCTTACCTACATTATTCGCCTCTTACATAAAACCGGATCACTGCTTGTAAAAATAGAAGCCACAGACATGAAAAAATAAAAAACGAAAAATGTTTGACACAGCTGCGCATTTTGCCAAAAATATTTTATTCTGTTACGCATGAATCGAAACTCGACCAATTCCCGCTTTCGATACAGCAATTTTCTAACCCTGACCTTATTACGGAGCGACAGCGGTCTTGGTATAAACTGTGAACTACCAATGAAGTTTAAACGAATTCGCACAGTATATGTATTTGTTATTAGTGTGTAATTTCACTAATCATAGGGTAGTGATATAAGGTATAATAAATGTGTGAACGTATTTTGGAAATATAATATAGTGAGTGAATATTCATTAAAAAATCAATACGAAGGCTAGGTGACATATGTAAGTAAAATTATAGAGCTTGTTTATGTATTGTGAATGTATCTATAGTTGTGCGTACATGAAATCACATGTATACAATTTAAATAAATTAGTGTGAGCGCCTTACAATTTTCATCTCTAGTCTTTTCGGGGTTCGTTCGAAATTAACTTTAGAACACTTTTTTAATTATATCAATTTACATAGACTAACTTGAGAGGAATTAGCAAAAATCTGTTTTTCTTTAAGAATAAAGAATTATTTTCCGTAAAAATTTTGAAAATTTGTTTATACATAGTATTACTTCTGGACAGAATTTCTTAAGATTCTTTTGACTCCAAAGTAAACTTCAAGTACCCTATCTTTATACAAAATTCTTCTAATTAGATATGTAGAATTGAAACATGTTACTAAATACAGGCTGTTCCATTTAAATAAATGTAATTATGGTATATCTCTCCTTTCGAACATTCTGTATAGTTGTTTTTTGATATAGGATATCTTTTTTATAAGAATGCATGCTTTCAACTTTTAGGCAAACTTGTCATATTTTGTATGTCAGAACAACAGCCGCTGTATTACTTGGCCGCTTTAGTTTTATTGAAATGTAATTAATTTAAAGAATTGTAATAATTGCATATCGTCTGCCACAACGCATGATGGTAATCAATCCGATACTTTTTTTTAGTGATTTGGTAACTTTAAAATGCTACAAAGAAAATTCTCTGATTCCGATTCATCTTACAAAATTAGCTTTCGGCTATTTTTTTAAGAGCTGGAATGTTTTTAAAAAAAGAGTGCAAAATTGATGATGAGTAGTGAATTAAGTTTGAAATCCTTTACGAATGCACTTTTTAATCTTCCTCTTTCCACTAATGACCTTACGAAATGTCACAATATTTATGGAAAATGTATGGTATATTCTTTAGAGCTAGGCTACATCTTCTTCTGAGAAGTTTTCTTCGGATGCTGGTAAAAATGAACAACAATCTTCTCAGTGTGGTTGACGAAGTGGTAGCATGAGAAATGCATAAAAAGTCTGAAAGCATAATGACCAGCAGTGCATAAAAATTCGATTTATTATTATTTTGTATTTTTTTCTCTTGTAAAGAAATGTGTATATACAAACCAGATTTTATAGTATATGAGAATTCAATTATTTCTTCCCTAGATTTCTAGTGTGTGTCAAATCAAAGCGGGCGTATTAAGTAATAGAGAAATAATCTACTTACAATGGCTCTGACCCCGACCTTATTGCACAGTGGCAGCGACCGTGTAAACTATGATGTTTAAACGAATTCGCACAGTATATTTTTTTATTAGTAGTTTCACTAAGAGTAGGGTAGTTATATATGCACTTGCACTTTAATGTGAGTGAGAAAGGAGTAAAAAATGGCCGTTGCAGTTAAAAATGCAGTACTTTCGATTAGGGATGTAACGGAAGTGGGTTTATCGGAACCAAAGTCGGAATCGGAGTTTTTAAATTTGATTTATCGGAATCGGAACCGGAATCAGAACCGGAGTCGGAATCGGAGGCGGAGCCGGAGGCAGAACAGAGATGTGTTTTAAGAACAATCTAATAAAATAATACAAACCCAAACATTATTCAGTTTCTTTAATTTCGGTTAACAATAAAATAATACGCCTACTTAATCAAATCTTCAACTTTCTTGAATTTCAAACATAACTAATAACTAGCGACTCTAAAAGAAGCAAATTCTACTTAATAAACAAAAGGTTCGCAGCTTTATCTCCGCCCAATCTACTTCGCAACGCGTCATATATTAGGCCAGCACCACTAAAGAGTTGTTGGTTTGCTACTGAACTTGGTGGACATGACAAATATTGACAGGCAATTGAGATGAGGGATTTGTATTTGGTATGCATTTTCCACCAGAATACTGGATCTTGACTGATAGGAATCCGTTTTTCTCTGTTGTATTCATTTAATAAACCTATTCAATAAAAGAAATTTGTCCAAAACTGCATGTTCGTCAGATGTGGTATTATCATCTTCATCATCGCTATTAGACAATATATTCGATAAAATCGTTTGGACATTGCCTTTAATATTGCTAGATTGACCAACTGCTGGTGATGCCAACCTTGCCCATTTTTCTGCAGGAGCGTCAATATTTTCAGCCTCATTTGCAGATTTATTTCCATCATCCAGTAAACTTAATAATTTTGAATGGATGGAACTTGTCAGTGTTCCTACTAATTTCGCGGACACTGATATGAGGATTTTCAACAGCAGCCTCCAGAACTTTCAACTCGTTTTCTACGGTCAAAACTGGTTTCGTTCTAATTCTCCTTGCTCGTTGAACAGTACCAGTAGACGTAAATCTATCCAACACCTTTGTAAACTCACGTGGATTTTTACACGTTCTGAGAGGATATCTCTCAGAGTACACTCGTGACGCCAACAAACAATTTTAGAAACATTCTCCAAGAATAAACACATGTCAACCATTTCTTGTTGAGTTCCAGGCAATTTCGCAACCTTCAGATAACAATAATGCTTCTGTCAGTTTATTGTTATTTTTTCCGTTTGCATTGACAGTTGCACTTCTATTGTTTTATCATGACAGCTGACTTTGAGAAAAGACGTTTTTCGACAAGTTGACCTAACAACTTTTTTTTCTTTTTAATTTTGTAATGAAATGTGTGTTTCTTTTCTAATAAATGGAAAACTTGGAATTTCGATTATCCAACCATATAATTATTTTATATGGTTCCCATTTGATATTTTAGAGAAAAATGACTATTTACAAAGCCCAATCAAAAATTATCTTCTTTCCTTAAATCACTTGAAAAAAAATTAGGAGTAGTTAGAAGAGGTCTTAGTCTATCCCTAAATTCGAAACCGAAACGCCGGGACAATTTAGTTCCTGCCAAAAAAAATTTCGAAGTACGGTCTAACTGCGAAGAAAAACCGTTATAACAGCGAAACCGCTGAAGTAGGAGTATGACGTTATATAAGAAAAAAAAGTACTCTTTGGGAGCTTTCCGAATCAGCCACAAAATATACATTGTTCCATTTAAAAAAAACATAAGTTTGATACGCCACTGGAATACGGCACGACACTGATGACAAAAAATATTTTAGGGAAATGGTGATTGTAGTTATGGACAATTTTTCTCTTAGACTTTTTTCGATATATTGTATGATAGAGGAGCTACGGTACGAGGCATCTTAGGTGCTACACCCTGTATATTCGGTAAAAAATTGTCTTCCCCTTAACTGATAATTCGGCACCACGAACTGCATAAGTCGTCTAAATCCAATATCTTCCACGAAATTAAAGGGGAAATCTTGCAAAGAAATCATTCCAGAAATCAATCTATCTATTTCTATTGATTTAGGATTAGAACTATGTACACCATTTTTGATTCTTCATCCAAGTGTCTTTGATAGTAATTTGTCTTTTGGCCTTTTGGTATCTGCGTCACATTGTCTAGTATTTAAAATTAGGTGTTAATAGTATCATCAATGTTTTGTTGAAACGGCATAGATAATCTTTCTGACTACTTTCATAATTTCCAAATGTCATGTGATATTTGGAATAATAACAAAACTATGTAAGAATTGATATAAATATTATAGGCATCAGCTATATTTACTTTTTCAGGATAGAAAAACTCAACATGGATGACCACCAAAATACATTCAAGAGTTCTACGTGCTTCCACCTACTTCCAAACTTAATACTAACCTTTTTAATATGGATGGGATTACTTATTATATTTGGAATGCGATGCGTTATGGATATGCTAAACAAAGACGCCAGATATACTGAAGCATTCACAGTTAGTTAAATGTAAAACAAACATACAATTTGTGTCTTGAATGATGTATTTCAAAGCAATATAGCAATTTACGCAACATATTCATGAATAATGTTGAAGATTATTTATGATAATTCGTTAAATGTGAATTCATCGTCTGCGTCGACAATCTCTGTAATGTAGTGATTGAAATAATGCGAATTGTGGATAACTGCTTGTAACAACTGGACGAGTTGGAACAAATTAGTCACAAACTCTTTAATAATGACTATCATTCTATTTTTGCACAATTCTGAGAAGGTTTTAAACTATTTTTCAATTTCTTTTGCAAAATCATTAATAAACATTTAAGATCAGATGTTCCAAGATCCTTGCGTTATGCTTAAATCTGTAGCTTTTGTTTATGACTTTCCAATGCGTAAAAACATTTTTATTTCACTATCTTCGAGAAATGATACAAGCGGCCTAGACTTCTGCTGACCCATGCCATAAAGTGTGTTGTGAATATGACGATGTTCAAACTGGCATGTTTGTAGAACAGATCAAAAAAGATTTTTTAAAAAATATTTCGATTAGTAAGTTATGTGTGCCTTGAATAAGGTATAGTAATCGAAACATTGTAGAATTCTGACTTTAAAATATTGATTAATTAATACAGTAAAAAAGATATGTTCAGATTTTGTCTCTTCGAAGAACATACTTTAAAAGCACGAATATATTTTCAGTATTACGTGGTGCTACATATTCGACGATTGCTGTCCATTATTTAGGCTAATTTTCTTTAATTTTATAGTATATGTTAAAGATATTTTCTTATTGTTAGTAAATTCAACCCAACCAACCCATCTACGTATTGGTATGGTAAATTTGATGTTAGTTCTTTCTTGAACCTCAACTTGTCTAATGCAATATTACTTGTAGATAGTGTATAAAGATATGTATACGTTTAAGCATATTTTAAACCAAGACGAAGATACAGTAAAAACCAATTAAATTTGATTATCTGGTAAGAATTCATACTGCAGTTGCAAACGCAAACAGTTATAACCAACATCAGCTGAAGCGTTCAATATTGACTGGATGCTACTCTGGCAAATAGTAGAGAATAGTATATTATTCAATGAGCATTTAATGAGATCTATTAAGACACGAGTATTCATTACAATACTGTCTTAATAGCCATTAAATGCAAGTTGCATACGCTATTTTTTCTACGACCACATAATAAAACATTATTTTTAGAACATTCCATTTCATCAATTGAGTTTAAAATTTTCCACGCACCTTTGCGAATTTAGCTGGTAATAAATTGTTCGTGGTTACTAAGGCTTGTTCCATAGTTTCTGGTGGACTCAAATTTTACATTTCACTGTCATTATCCCTCATTTTTACCGTTTATATTTTCAAAAAAGCACAAATTTTAAATACTTTACTAGTAAATTGCAGAGAACTGTCACATTTAATTAATCTTTATATCTGACAGATATGCAGTCGCCATATTGAATATTGTTTGAATATTGGAATGTCGCATTCCTATTGGATATAAACTTGTATCGTAATGAAAAATCTGTATTCCCATTGGATATAAACTTGTATCATAATGAAAATCTGTATCGTAATGGACATCATTAAAGTACAGGTTCGGCATATCTAATAATACAATTAAAGTATGGGAGTAGACAAAATATTATTTTCAATGGTACAACGCCGCAACAATCAAGAAGCGCACTCAGTGCTAATGGGTTGCGGTCCAAGACTTACGGCCATTATTAAAATAGCGCGATCTACCGAAGATATCGGTGAGCAAAAATGCACGTCACCCGCTCCCAAGTGAGTGGAATTTCGCAGTCAACGAGGAGAAACAAATTCGCCCGGGCCGCAAATAAACTGAATAGCCGGAAACCAATGTGAAAATTCATTTAAACCTGAGGAGATGGGGGCCATTATTACCCAAGTACTCCGATAACACAAAAGACATAAGACAGAAGGAAACAGGTATTTTCAGTAAACCAAATTATATTTTGTATGCTAAGCTGAAAAAGGTGTAAAAGCGATACTAGAACCTTTATAATGTACGTTAAATACTCTTGAAGTTTTTAATTAAAGGAGAATTCCAAGGCCGCTATAATTTGTCTAGCTTTCAATGAATTAGGAGCAGAACAAAAAACTATTGTATGACAGCGTAGATTAGTAAATATACATTTTTCGATTAGATCCTAACGTAAATGAAATTGTTTCTTATGTATCTGACATGTTAAAAATAAACATACTTTTCATTTCTCAAAATATCTTCTTTGAATTACTAATAAAATTTTATTCGTATACAAAAAGGAAAACTTCAATGTAGACTCATATAGGAAGTGTTTATATAATGTTCAACCATGTTTACACGTCAAATGAAAATAAGCAAATATGAAATTATCGAAAATGCAATATGTCATATATCAATGCAATATAAAAGAAGCAATAATTTGTTTGTAGACTAGACAAAAGGTTTATAATCTAATAGGTTATTTATGATCTTGAATATGATATTAATAAATAGTCTCTTTTATCGAAAAAATATGTACACTGTGAAATAATAATAAATAGCCAAAGATGAAATGTTGTCAATAACATAAAAGGTAATACATATATCATTTCAGATTATGTTGTCATGGATACAAAAATTAATAGATATATTCAATGGATTTAATACAGTCAAGCATGTAATAGTTATTTACGAACCAAGTGCGGGAAGACTGTTTTCCCGCATGAGCGCACATTGTAAGCACGAGCGACCGCAGGAAGCGAGTGCTTTTAATTGCGCGAATGCGCGAAAGATGTCTTCACGCAAGTGGTTTGTACAATATTTTTTGTACGAATATTAAATTAAAGAAATATTATTGATTAATGTCATTAGTATCATATCTAACCTAAAATAGATTACCTAATTAATTTAAGCATTTCATGTACGTAACTTTCCCTAAAATTAAGTTATTATATTCTTACACATGGCAAACATGAAGTATTTATTCCTATGTTTATAAATTTACAAGCGGTGAGTACCAAAAATACTTTTTGTACTCACCGCCTGTAAAGTGACATTTGGCGCATGCATCGCTCGACCAGCAGGGAGTATTTCACGAACGACTGTAAAAATTGAAAAAACACTTACTCTTTGGAACATTAAAAAAAATCTAACTTGATAGTAATAAAATTTAGTCTATAAAATACTACTTCCCTCGATTATTCTTTACTAAAAGTTGGGGAAGTAGGAGTAATAATAAAAATTCTTCCAATAAATTTGTGACGCCATCTATTTGACTATTTCTCAAGTAATATTGAAATTGACAATTAATTGTAATCGACCCAAAAAGACATGAATTCAGTATAAATATAAGAATAAAAACGTCATAAGCAAGAATATAATAACTTAAACTAAATTTAAATGTGAGTAATAGGTACAGGTTAGGTATGATATTAATCACTATAATCAATAATTTTTTTTAAATTTCTCTCGTACAAAAAGTATTGCACAAACCACTTGTGTCGAAACATCTTCTACGCATTCGCGCAATTAAAAGCACTCGCTTCCTTCGGTCGCTCGCTCTTTCTAAATGCGCTCATGCGGGAATATAGTCTTCCCGCACTTGGTTCGTAAATAACTATTACAGTATCCAAAATATTTCTTCTTTGAATAGAATGTCCTTGTAATTGGTTCCTCTTCAGTACCTTGTTAATAAAAGATGATCCAACTCTATCAACTGCTTCAGGTTAAATCCTTTCATGAATATAAATATTTCTTAAAAAATATAGATTTCTGTAGACTTATAGAGCTTCAACGGGTTCTCTGCTACACAATGTAGAACCGAATTTTATGCTTCCAATATCTGGTCCTTTCTAAAAGTTAGAACTAGCTAAAGTTGTTTCATAGGAAGTACCGCAGGAGTACCTATTCGAAAATGTCCTCTTGGTATTGCAACTTTACCAATAATTCAATTACTTTAAAACTAAATGTTTCTTATTATTCACCTCCTCTTCTTAATAAATTTATTATTTTAATTTACTATATAGTTTTTTCTTCTTTACAGAATAACAAATCTCTCTTGATATTGAATGAACAAATAAATAGAAGTATTTATACAAATTCTATATAGTAGTAACACTCCAATGTCTTCAAAGGCAAGAAATAACTAAAGAAGAAATTATTTCTCTTTCATCTTATCTGCAAATAATTATGTATCCAAGCTATTGTTTTTCTTAATATAATCAAATATGATCTTTCCTCTTTTAAAATAACTATAATAATAGCCATTACCTTATATTAGTATTATAAATGTACAATTGTTAAAGTTTATTTTTTAATTATAATATAACCTTCTCAAATTTGTTTAACCTTTACATATTTTAAAATACAGCCACAATAGTATTTGCTTAAAACTGGATGAGCATTTTCGATTCTTCCATTCTCTGAATATTATACGGTAATATATACACGGAGCAGTTTCAATTATAGGATGGGATTTTGAAATATATATCATCATATATATATGCGTGACCTTTACCAACCATGCAGTATTATGAAGTTCTGTCGCTTTGTTAAACTCACACCAAATAAAATGCATTTGTGCAACAAACAGCGAAATTAAAGAGATGTGTTCTTGAACTACTTTTTAACAGAACTTCAATTGACCCCAATTTAAACAACCGGGCCTATAATGGCACGCACAAGCTTGAAACACAACGTCGTGTTAGATTTTTACAAGAACTTTTTCGCAATAAATTCCCCGGTCCTTTAAAATTATTAAATTAAAAATATAAATCTCTTACTAATAAGATTTTGCAGCAATATATAAAATAGCTTTGCAAAGAGTATGAAATAAATAATTAATATTCATTATTAATTGCTGCAAATTATCAATTACAAATGCAGTTATAATAGTTAATTGCTATGTTGCATTTGAAATTATATCATGCCACAGAAAAAAATTATAATTGAAGTAGTCTGTGAAATTTAAATGTACTTTACTTATTATTTGACATTAAGAGGAGCGTTTACCTATCGAAAACTAAGGCATCGCCGTTTCGCGTTTTTTGAATTTATTTTGTAATTTTGGAATCTCAAATTTGGGTTAGTGATGCATAAGGCATCAATTTATAATGTCAATGCCAGTTTTTGTACTAATTTATTTCCTTAAAAAAGTTATGTGTCTTAGAAATAACGACAAAAATGCATGAATTTAATTAATGTGTACTAACTAAGGCTGATACAGAAAAGAAAAAGACAACCTCCACGCGCCAGCTGCACATTTGATGAACGATATCAACAAAAAAAACTTTCTGTAATTATTTTTGAAGATAAAAAACATTAAATAGTAAACATTGTCACACACATTTCACACGAGGTTTTTCCAAGCTACTGCGTCGTCTATCCCCACTTTACGGTATCTCTACCAGTCCTAGCGAAGACGAAAATCTATCGGAATCGGTCGGCTATTCCAGACGTAAGTCAGAGTGACAGGTTGTAATTAAAAAGAAATGTCATATATGCCTATAATATTTGAGTGTTTAATAATATAAGTTATGGGAAAGCAAAAATTGGCTTATTGTCAAACATCAACAACATCAACAGTTCCGTAAGTACTCATTCTTTATACATTATGTTTCCCATCTATAGTATTCCTTTACCTATGATAGAACCTGTGAATAAAACCGAAGCGCTGTGACAGAACCGAATATCGTCTACCTCCACCTACTCATACCCCCTTGCGTCTACCCGTTCCGCGAGTAATATAAGTAATATAATGTTCTATTTGTTAGTAAACGCCCCTCTTAAAGCTGAACATTTGTGTTTAGACGTAAATGGACAACATTTTTAACACATTCTGTAGTTTTATGGAAATTCTGAATATGATTTCGATATTAAAAGGATTTTTTGTTTCATTTTTTGTTGCAGTATCATCTCAATGCTATAAACTTTGTTTACAATGAAAATGACAAATAATAAATGCTATTATGTGGAATTGGCTAAAGTACATTTAAATTTCACAGTCTACTCCAATTACGATTTTTTTCGATGGCAAGTTACTATTCTGGATTGCTAAATGCTAAATGAGTAAATAATGTTTTACAAACTTTTATTCTTTTCATCTTGTAGGATGATATTCGAAATAAGATGAATTCTCTGATTTTTTGGGGATATCTTTTGGGTCAGATACCCGGTGGTTTTCTAGTAATGAAATTTTCAGCTAGGAAACTCCTTGGAGTTGCTATATTTACATCTTGCTTGTTATTTTTCTTCGTGCCAGCATCACTAGAATACGATCCAATTGTAACGAAATGTATCAGATTCGTCCAAGGTTTAATGGAAGTATATAAATATTTTATAAATATATACGTATACATATTTTTTACTAGTTTATGTTTTAAGGGTCTCATACTTCCATCATGCTACAGTATATGGGCATATTCCATACCCGCTTTATTAAGAACAACATTGGTAGCGTTCGCATTCTCTGGATGTTACCTTGGAATTTTATTAGGCAGAATACTAACAGAAGAACTTATTAAGTCCGTAACATGGCAATCTCTGTTTTATCTATATGGTGGTTCAGGTGTAATATGGTTAATTTTCTGGATGCTTTTCTTTTTGAAAGGATCACAAAAATTCTTAAATTCCAATATGCGGCAATCACAAGCCAATATACATGAGAGCTCACGTCAACAAATATCAACATTATATAACATTCCATGGAAGGCCTTTGTAAAGTCTGGACCAATTTGGGCTTTCTTCACAGCACATTTCAGCAAATCCTGGTTCTTCTTCGTTGTCATTTTTGTAGGTGATGTCTATTCTACTGTCACACCAGAAATTAACAAGGTATGTACCTATTTCACATAAATGCTTAATTTCTTATTTATGTTTTTTAGGATCCAATTTTCAAGATAATGCAATTAGTTATGGTTGTTACAGTTATAATCGCTGGTATTTCTGCTGATTGCTTAAGAAGATGCTTAGGAATTACTGTAGTTAGGAAGCTGTACTGTTGTGTTCCATTTTTAATCGAAGCATTTGCATCTGTTGTAGCAGTATACACGGGAAACAAATATATAACCGTATATTCCACCTTCATAAGCATAGTAGCTAATGGAATCTCCATATCTGGATTTAATGTTAATCTTTTGGATATTGCACCGAAATATGCGTGCTTACTAATAGGATTCTCAAACACAATTGGTATTCTAGGCAGTTGTATATATTTTCTAATCGATTACCAAATTTTACATGGCAAAACCGTTTGGAAACAAGTAAGTGTAATTAGTTCTCTGCTTAGAAAAATAATTACAATTACAGATCAAGATAATAATATTACTTACAATATTATTAAGAAGACTAGATAATCATATGCTTGTGACAGGCAAACCATAGTAAAATCACAGTGGAGGTGGAATGTAATAGCATCCAACCTCTCCATTCCGCCAACTTAAGAACGCTTCTTCATAATATCTACAATCACATTAAAATACAGTAAAATTTTAATTAAAAAATGAGTAACATTTTCAAACAATGTATTTCATTCTACTATTTTTAGTTTAGTACAATAATTCAAAGCACTTTTTTCTTATGATTTATTTTTATTTACCGATTGTAATGATTTCTTGTTGGAATGAATAGTTAATGGTAACTAATACAAAATAAAATATATTTAGTGTATTCAAATAAAAATGACGAAATTGACTTCGTCGATACTCAGTAGTTAACATACGTTTTGTATATGATTACTTTTGAGATTTTATTTATAAATTTAGTGTATTATAGGAGTTCAAAGAATTTCAATTATTTCATTAGTCTTATACATACAATAATCAACTATCTCAAAGGACAGCTCCCATAGGCGCGGGCATATTTTGTATTTAAATAGTGAAGAACGAAGAATTATATCCATTATAATTAATAATTGCATTTTCTGCCACTTATACGTAAAAAACTATTGATAACGGCTATCGCTAGTCGGTCTCATTTTCAGTGTGATTTTAGATATTATATCATATGTTTCTTAATAACATGCTAATATTTAAGGGCTTATTCTTGGGTCCATTTTGTGAAAAAACTTCTTATGAACACATGTCCTAAATTTAAGACATTTAGGAATCCAGAAATTGAGGTAGCGGTTTTGAATTTAGTTGAGGAAAATCCAGGATTAAGTACACGAAAAACTGGGAACAATTTGAATATCTCACATATTCTTGTTTGGAGAATTTTCCGTGATTTGGAATCCCGTCACCAGGAGCAGTTTTCCGTTAACGTGTGGGATGGAATATGCGGTGATTATTTAATTGGACCTTACTTCCTTCATGATAGGTTGAATGGGTATAATTGACGGAGGATGTGCCCATTTTAGTAAGAAATCGGCTATAGTTTATGCAATATATGCAAAATAGCACATTTCAGTGTTCTGGCGCGCAAATATATTTAAACCGAAATTACAATAATCGCTGAATAGGTCGCGGCGGATCACAGGCATGGCCACCTAGGACCCCGGACCACAATAGTTAAGATTTTTTTCCTGTGGGGTCATCTGAAACCATTGGTTTGCAGCACACCAATTCATATTGAAGAGCAGCTGAGAAATCGCATCATAGTTTCTTGCAAAACAATTAGAAAAACTCCCGGCATTTTCCAAAGAGTACATGAGTCCATGAGAAAAAAACCAGTGGCATGCATATTAGCAGGAGGCGGTCATTTCTGATTTAATTTATTTCTTTGTGCATTCAGTATAGTTTTCTGTTACCATTTCAAAATGTATGTAGATTATATTATTATATTTTCTCGTAAGTGGTCTAGCGAGATGCACATGATTGAATTTTTTTTTAAACTTTAGCACCCTACAGTTCAAAAGTTAAGACATTTAGGACATATGTTCATATGAAGTGTTTTTCATAAAATGGACCCAAGAATTATCCTCTTAAATATTAGCATGTTATTAAGAAACAGCCTGTATATATACATATTTTTTATTATTATATATACATTTGGTATTATTATACGTTATTTTGTTTCATATACAGCTTTTGTAATATAACACTTGATATAGCAAGTCCAAAATACATTAGAATTGCAACTTCGCGTACTGTATTCCCGGTCTCGCTACATTTAGCGGTGAAGCATCCAATGGCAATATCACAGTCACCTCAACCCTCTCCTGTCTTTCGTCGCGCGTCGAGTATGGCCATGGAATACGACGTTGCAATGTTTACTTGGTAATATCAAGTGTTTCATTACACAAGCTATATAATACATCTCTACACGTTTCTCATTAATGATAATTTCAATAATCTTACAGAATATAGTTAGTAGCAACTATAAGTAGTATAATTTATCTAATTTATTGCAGCATTGGGAACTACTTTATTTAATGGCAGCAATATGGCATTCACTTGCAGCCGTAGTTTATTTGTTTGTCGGCTCTGGTGAATTACAACCTTGGGCTAGTACAGGACAGGTCGAAAACCAACGTCCGAGGCATACAGCAGAATGTACTATGATGGTAGAATTACCTGCAAATTCTCCTAATAATCATTCTAACCTATCCTAACCAGTAAATTAGGAAGTGGTTTGGAAACCAAAACCGAGATTAAACGTATAGAAATGAAACGTTTTGCAGAATTCATATTATCGTACAAGGTAAAGTAGTATTGATCTAATAGTTTTAAATTAAAATTATGCAAGATAATCCAAATCCTTTATACTCTAGGCAACCGCGAAAGTTGGAAGTGAAGTGGTCGACAAAACTAAAGTATCTATTGTATCATGTGTTTTATCAATGTTTACAACATATTAGAAACTTTTCATTATCGAAAATTAATCCCTTGTCGCTACATTATGATGAGCGCTTACACTAAACCACCCACCGTATTAAATTATCCAAGAAAAACTTTAAAATATGTTATCCTCGATTATGAAGTGGGTACATTCAAATTTCATACCTTGCTTCTTTAAACTTCATATACAGCATGTGTCAATTTTCATTAGCCATCGGCGATTAATCCATACAGTACGTGGCAACATAGTACCCCTTCTTTCCTTTCCAATGCCAGCACAACCGATGCATGCTCGTAAATACAAGTTAGCGAGGTTAACAGTAACTAGAGGTGGGCAAAACGGTTCTTTTCATTGACCCGGCTCACTCGGTTCAGCTCCTTATAGTGAGCCGGGTCCCGGAACCGGCTCATTTGAACCGTGTGGATCCGTAATAGCATACCGTATGTAATACTCGGCGCCGTCGTCGGCGCAAACGAACCGGGATGATAATTTAGGCTGCGCGCACACCAATTATACAAAATGTTTGACAAACAATTTATTTGAAGGTACAATTCACACAAATTTGACAAATTATCAGATTGTTGTACACAAATTAAGCAAAATATACCTATGTAAAACTAAATTATACATTCAGTTGGTATTTATAATTATTAAAGAAAATGCCATTCGAACAAAAAGTAATTAGAACATGAGCATTTCATAATTTTCATAGTATTATTAAATGGCAATTATGATTATGATGCAGGTGTAATAAAAATATTTGTAAGAATTTTGTAACTCACGGACAACTTATAAATTAAATAGTTTATTTTATTATCCAAAGGAATATTTTTGAGAACTAGATAAATAACAAATAAGTACTATTATGCGTCTTTGACCGATACAGAACAGGCCATTGTTAAACAACTAGTATACGTCCTTCAAGTGTTCACATATACTTAAAAAAGTCTGTGTTTGATATGAAAAGGGTGAAATTTATAATTTTTGGGAGAATTGAAAATACAAATATTATAAATTATATTCAGTTTCCTCTTACACTTTAAGAGATTCACGTCTCTGCCGTATATTCTTAAAATTCGCTTAATCGGATACAGTGCACCGCATTTTACCTACAATTTATTAATTTTCCTCAACGTACCACACAATTATTATAGTATTGCAAATACTGAGTATTGCTGTTTACGAGGTAATCAAAATAAATGTGTTTGACATATGTTAAAAAATTGAATGCCTATTTTAATTTTACCAGGTAACATGTCATCGTATTCACGCAAGAAAAGTGAAATTTGGCATCATTTTACTGAGTTGGCTAATAAAGACAAGGCAAAATGTTGTTTCTGTTCACAGTTAATAACTGGTAAAGGCAGTTCAACAGGAAATTTAACAAGGCATATTAAGAAAAAACATGTGGGAATTTCTATAAACAGGGAAAGTACTGTAGCATCATCTCAAACTATAGATGAACCTGAGGAGTCTCTTCCTTCTACTTCATCAGTACCACCTATTCTTTATAATTCACTAAGTGCTGCCTTGGAGCGTGTCCTGGGTCCTTAGAGAGAGAGCTCATCTAGCAGGGTACCTGCAGTAAAAAGCAAAGAAGACATCACCGATTTCTTTTTAAATATGAAACCAGTGTCTTTAAATAGATCAAAACAGTTTGATGAACAACTGGTAAGGATGATAGTTAAAGAATACCAGCCATTTACAATTGCTGAGGATGTAGAATTTAAAAAGTTTGTCAATTTATTGTGCCCTGGATATAAGCTTCCCAGCAGGAAAACTATTTCTTCTAGTTTAATACCGCAATATTACAATAGGACTAAAAAAACAGTAGAGGAAAAACTTAAAGAAGCGTTTGCCGTATGTATATCTACTGATGCGTGGACGTCAATTAACAATGACAGCTTTGTAGCTTTGAGAGCTAATTGGCTGGGTAAGAACACGAAAATTAGTTCAAAATTGTTATGCTGTGTTCAGTTCATTGAACGACATACTGCTGAAAATATGGCTAAAATGTTTCAAAAAAGATTCAAAGAATGGCATATCGAGAATAAAATTACAGTCATTGTGTCAGATAATGCAGCTAATGTTGTGGCTGCAGTTCGGGCGGGTGGTTGGCGGCATTTGGGGTGCTTTACACATACGATAAATTTAATTGTACAAAAGGGGGTAATGGAAATTGAAAACACCATTTCAAAAATCAGAAAAATTGTCGCATTTTTTAAGCGAAGTGCTCAGTCTGCGGCTAAATTGAAGCAACTCCAGGAACAAATGGATATACCCATCCTAAAGGTAAAGCAAGACGTTTGTACAAGATGGAATTCAACGTATATAATGTTGTCGCGAATTTTAAAAATTAAAGACGCCGTGGTATCTACATTGGCTATTATTTCGAATGAAGAAATAAATACACTGACTCCAAATGATTGGAATATTGCAACTATGGCATCCGAAATTTTAGGTCTTCAATGACCTAACAATGGAAATAAACGCTGAAAAAATGTAACATTATCAAAAGAAATTTTGTTTGTGCAATCAATGAAATGTCATGTTTTAACATTTTCGAATAATGAGACATTACCTGCAGAAATTCGGAATATGGCCCACACTCTTCATCGAGAAATTACACAAAGATTTAGAAATATTGAACATAATGAATTCATCGCGGAGGCTGCAATTTTGGACCCCCGATTTAAAAAATTTGGTTTTTCAAATAATTCAAAATATGAAGCGGCATGTGCAATATTAAAAAATAAAGTTTGTTCTACAAATATTTCTAATATAAGAAGTGAAACTGATGAAAATTTCACAAATGTTCCTTCATCTTCATTATTATTATTATAAGCAAGTTGAAAAACAACTGGCAATTTCAAATTCGACATCGATAGCGGCTAGAATAATTGAATTGGATAAATACCTAAATGAACCGATAATAATCAATAGACATCAAGATCCACTAACATGGTGGCATCAAAGAAAAGATGTCTATCCCAGAATTTACGAAATAGTAAAAAAACGTTTATATGTCTTGGCTACATCTGTTCCTTGCGAGCGCATTTTTAGTAAATCTGGGAACATTATTACTGACAGGAGAAGTCGATTAACAACCGCGAATACTTCACAAATAATTTTTTTAAATTATAATTTGTAAATTATCAATGTAAAATTTAGATTTATACGTAAGCTGTTTAGTTATTTTTACATTTTGATATTCAGTTCAGTATATACATTTTATATATTTATACAATATGCTGTTATGTTGTACAAAAATAAATATTTTAGTGCGTACCCTACCTGTTATATAATATCAATTTTTATTTTTCAATCCAACCTGCGACCGTATTCCAAGTATAATTTCCAAATTATTCAGTCGACCCAAGTGAGCCGAGATCCGGTTCATTGAAATTTAGTGAACTGGCTCCCTCGGTTCCCTGCTGGGATTCGGTTCACTGAACCGGTTCGGACCCGAACTGCCCACCTCTAGCATTAACTATTCGACCACCGGCTTGGGTGTTTGTAATGCGTTCAGAAATAATATTTACGAGTTGCAAGGATTTGTTTTTCTTTTCCCTTTCAGTAAATGCAGAGAATTATTAAGCTGCGTTCACGCTGCATGACACAAACAAAAGCGTAATTCTAATAAAATTAAAATA
The DNA here is from genome assembly GCA_963170755.1 of Amphimallon solstitiale. Lineage (NCBI taxonomy): Eukaryota > Metazoa > Arthropoda > Insecta > Coleoptera > Scarabaeidae > Amphimallon > Amphimallon solstitiale. The sequence continues at coordinate 51,655,130 of OY720678.1, read as the reverse complement.
AGGTAAATAAAAAAGGATTCTGAAAATAATAATAAACTACTAGAACAGGAGATCGCGGCGGCCATTTGATGATTCGCAACATGTTCTCAGCTAAACATTGAATGTAAAATCTGGTCGGGAGAAGTGGGAAGATTGGAGAAAATCGTTGTGATGTCGATTGTTGCCGGGATTGGTGACGGACAGTAGGGGTGCCACGTTGCCACGTATTATTTGTATACGTATAAATCGCACGTAAACATTAAATCCCTATACCTAATGAAAATTGACACATACGGTATACGAATCTAAAGAAGCTATATCAATACTTATTTGTACCTTCTCAAGAGGATTTTACTAATGTAACATATTCTATAACATTTAAAGTGTTAAAATTACATGCCCATTAACTGAACCACCAACCCAGACGCCAAGGGCACAATATAATACTTGCTTTTACTCTTTAGCAATTCCAACCATGTATTATTTCATTTATTAAACAGGATATTTACAAATCGTACCCATGCCATAAAATAACTTATTGAAGCTATCGGATATGCCTAACTATAGCCGAAATTATGACAAATGCCTTTAGTAAAATGAAGCGAAAAATCGATTCATCTAGCTGTTCTTATTACAAAACTTTTAACTCTTCCAACTGAAAGTTTAGTTTCTAATTATTTATCGAAATGAAGAACTCTTATTTTTCAAAGTTCATTAACTAATTCATAAATTATAATAAAAAAAAAATATCCTTCCTGAGTATAAAAGATTATGATTACAGGATATAATACATCATTGTAGGCATTGTTTATAAAATACATATTTTTATATTTTTGTAAATATTAATTTATTATTTGTAAGTATAGTAGTTCAAAATTCCTCAATCCAAGTTTAGGGAAAAGGTGGCATTCATCTCTACTTGCCTTCTAATCTTAACAAATCACCTGCCGTAGTCTATAAGCACTACCTTTGAGACAAACAAATTAGCAAAAATTTGTCATTCCTTCAGTAAAACAGTCGATGTAATCGTGAAGTAATTCGATGTAGCATAAGCATCCAGCACATGTTTCCTCAACAATGCCACAACAGTTTCACCAGTTGAATGTAATCACTGAGAAGGCCCTTAAGTACGTAAAGACGTGCATCTATCCCGATTTAATTAAGAAATTACTTATTTTTTTATTTTTCGTCAACTATGCAGAAAAATCTTCAAATCACAGACAAACAATTAATTATCTTTGTTGCCTGCATCGTTAAGACTTCGTGCTTTGTTTACGGACAGATATAGATAGAAATTTTGTGTTCGTATTTGGCATGTAAAGAATGCAAAGAATCTTGGTTTTAAATACCAACATATAATAGAAAATTATTAACTTTTGTGCATTATTTACTATTATGCATTTTCAACATAACACACAGTCACATTTGTAAGGAATATGCTCTTCTTCTGTGTAAGGTTACTTGCTGTATATAATAACTTTTATACATGTGATACTCTTTTCTGTCATATTTGATTTATTATTATTTTGCTCCTAGGGAGCTACAGAAGTCATCAAATATAACATGAAATATATCCCCAAATTTATTCTTGTGGTTCGGCGGGCATTGGAATATTTGACAGCGAGACGTATTTGAAGGTTCGCTATACTGTCCAGCCTTCGTGTCCACTGCATGACCAGCCCATGCAAATAGCTTTAAATAAACTCTGGAAAACATTTCAGCCTGCTGACATATCTGTGGACTATGTTGTGTGGAACTATGTGTAAATTAAATAATGAAACTGATTTTATTCATTCTATTCCAATAGAATTACATTTCAAAATCATAATCCTCAAAACAATATTATTGGAAAGCCAATACACAGGAGATGGTTTTTCCTACCCTCATAGTAGTGCTGAAACTCGAATATTGGAATAGTCTTCATCTCTTCGGTTGCAGCCGTTTGAATATCTTCGGGTGTTCAAAAATTACAACCCTAAAGGTTATATTTCAATCTCATGAAGAGAAAAATGCCTTAAAGTCTGTGAAGTAAGAATGGTAAGGTGCATGACAAGGCGCATTATCGTGATGCAACACCCAGTTGTTCTGCAAGTTTGATCTCACACACATGACCTGTTTTCAAACTTCCTCTTGAATCTCTTAGTAAAAGTGATGATTAACCGTTTGGCCTTGAGGCATAAACTCTTTGTGGACGATTCCCTGGCTATCAAAAAAAACAACTCCACATGCACTGATTTTCGACTTATTTATTCTTCCTTTTTTGGGCCTTGGACAGATTGAAGTTTGCCATTACATGCGTGCTCTGTCGCTTGGTTTCCAGGTTGTACAAAAACACCCAAGACTCGCAACCAGTAATGACACGTTCAAAAAATGAAAATGCCTGCTGAAGTTTTGCAAATGTTTTCGTTACACTGTTCGTAAATTACTAGTAATTTACTCCATGTTTAATTTAATATTTTATTAATATCATCAGCCTTTTAGGGGTCAATTATTATTACTAGCTTATTTTCTTTTCTGGGAACAGAGAAGACATTTTAACTCTAATTTCTTTTCTTTTGTTGATCTCTTTAGGTTAACTTAAGAATCTGTTGAAATAATTTCAAACTAGTTGTTATTGACAGTTTTAGTTTTTATTACAAAAAGAATAGACAATTCATTCTGTTATTTGTATATAGGTATTTATCGGAAATGTTTCATACTATCGTGATGAATATTGTATTCAAGAACACCCTACAACACAGTCTTTGTATATACTAACCATTTTTCTTTTTATTTCAGATTGAATTCCGGCTTGCGATTATGGCGCCTAAATGTGACATCATTGATATTATTACACTTTATTATTATATTATTATACATTATTACACACGAGTTGTGGCTATAACAAAACTTGCTGCAAAACATTTTATTTTAAATTTATAGATTTTTTGTTATTATCACCTTCAATATACACCCGTCCTTTACCCCTACAACGCTTTAGGCGAATTTCCCATTGTTCGAAACAGTGCTGGAAGTTTTCTTCTGTGAGCTCCTTCATGACGCGTTCCGCGTTTTCTTTCACAGCTTCAACGGACTGGCATCGTGTTCCTTTTAATACAGACTTGAAAAAGATGAAAGTAGCATGGTGGAAGGTGTGGCCAATAAGGCGAATGGTCTAACACTGGAATGTTGTTCTTGGATAGAAACCTCTTGACAGACAATGCAGAATGAGCCGGCGCGTCGTCTTGGAGAACCCATGACTTGTTCTACCACAATTCGAGTCTTTTTTTCTTATTCTTTCACGGTGTTGAGCATGAACCTGAAGATAGTAATGTTGATTAATAATTTGAGCTTCTGGAACTAAGAATGTCGAAAAAAACAATCATTATCGCTTTGATTCATGATTTTTTCATTCGAGCTTTTTTAACTCTTCGTGAAGTTGGGCCCTTGGTGCATGGATTGGCGCTTAGTTTCAGTATCATAAGTTAAAAACCAAGATTTGTCACATGTTATCACTCTTTCCAAGAAGTTCGCGTCATTTTCAATGGCATTCAAAGTGTTGGCACAAACATTTACGCGAGCTTCTTTTTGTTCAGTCGTGAATATTCTAGACACAATTGCACACACTTTTTGCATGCTAAAATTGTTATGTAAAAAAACGCATTCTTTGTCAATTCATGCACTTTCAGTAATTGCACGAATAGTTAATTAATGGTCAGATCAAATCAGATTACTTTTTTTTTCAATATTTTGATCCGTTTTTGACGTGGAAGAGCGTTCTGGACGTGAATCATATCCATCTTCTCGGCCATCTTGGAAACGCTTAACTACTCAAAAACTCGCGCACGTGATAAATATTCATTGCCATACATTTCTTTAAAAAAAAAAAATTCAGGAGCCCTTTTTCCAAGTTTCATGTGAAATTTCAGTACGAATCGTTGCTCTACTATTACACTTATAATTTTTCCGGCAAAACAAAACACAGCTCTTATACAAACGAAGGCCACGGCCAGACTAATTTGTTAAAAGTTACGGGAGGCGCCGCATTCGAAAGGGCAGGCTTCACGCTGCACAGCTGTCGGTCGTTTGCGTTTGGCGCATTTGTGCTTCTTCTGTGGAAGCATCAGTTTCGTTATTTTATAGCCACACCTCGTATGCATATACTAATAAGAGATACTATCAGAAAATTACAGTACAAAACTTATTGAAATTCATCCTGTATCAAAAATCGGAATCTATCAGTAATAATGAGTTTAGATAATTCGTAATGCATTTCGAGTATCTGAATCATCACCAATGAATAATTTAGTGTTTGACTGACTCCTGTCGTTGTTTGGACCACGCAAACTCCAAACAGTTGTTCCAACGTGCCTACCAGTTTGCCTTGTCAAGTTGCTTTTCAATAAATGTACCCTGAACACTCAACAGTTAATAATAGTGGTTCAGTTTGACAATACCTGCCAATGTACTACATATGCCATATGCATATATACATATATATATATAGAGTAGATTTTTTATATACTAAATTAAAATATATATTTTGAAAAATGACTCACTTTTATTTTCCACATAGGTTAGGTAATTAAATTTTATTTTGTTTTTTTACATTAAGTGTCAATCTGCCAAATAACATTCAAATACATGAGATAATTATAAAATTATTTCAAATATGTAAGTATATTAAGTAGTTTAGCTATATTACTAGGGAGAATTACATATACAAAATTATCAATTCATCTCAAAACTTAAGTACATTAATGTATAATTATTGGTATCAAATACATGTACAAGGTCTATGCAATGTTCAGCAAAGCCTGTATTTTTATTATTGTTTAAAATTGATTTTTTGTGTTCATTAATGCGATCTTGTATGGGTCTGCCTGTTTGGCCAATGTAGATTGCGTCACAATCACTGCAACCTACCTCATAAACACCTGATTTGTCACACAATTTTGCTTTTTCTTTGTTATTGACTAAGATTTTTCCTAAATTTACTTTGTTCACTTGGATAATATTTAAACCTAACTTTTTTAATTCGTTAGAAACTCTGCTGCTAAGACCTGGAATATAGTTAAGAGAATGATACCGCTTGTTGTTTGTATGTTGAGTTTGTTCAATGTAAAATTTTTTTATAAGGATCTTTTTTTGTTTCTTTTCAATCATTCTATCAATGAGTTGTGTGCTATAACCATGCAATGCTATAGTTTTTAAAATATCTTTTTCTTTTTTGTAGTTGTCAGTATTTAAAGGAAAGTTGAGTAATCTATTGATTAAACTGTGGAAAGCTGCCATTTTTATATTCCAAGATTGGTTTGAATTAGCGGGAATGATAGTATCTGTGGTAGTTGTTTTCCTAAATATATCAAATTCTAATCTTTGTTCAATTCTAGTGATTTTTATGTCTAAAAAGTTTAGAGTTTTTTCCACCTCTTTTTCTATTGTAAATTGAATATTATTGTTGACTGAATTTAAATGACTGAAAAATTGATCTAATTGTCTGTCTGTGCCTGACCAGATACATAATATGTCATCTACATATCTAGCCCAAAAGGAAATGAGTTTTAAGAAAGGGTTGTTACTATTTTTTATGTATCTATCTTCAAAATCTGTCATATATATTTCGGCAAGTAATGGGCTTAACAGACTACCCATGGGTAGACCACTAGTTTGTTTATAAAATTTATTGCAAAATTTGAAATAATTTTGGTTGAAGCAAGTGTTAATAGATTTTTGTAATATGTTTTGTTGTTCTGGGATCAGCTGAGAATTCTGTATCTGTTTAAATAAAATTGCTTTTAATTCATCGGTAGGTACAGAAGTAAAAAGGCTATTAATATCGAAGGAGACTAATTTCATGTTACTGGTTATTACAACATTTTTTAATTTATCTAAAAGTTCGAAAGAATTTAATTCTATGTAAAGCAGATAAAGGTAATACTATAACGATTTTGTCGAATGACAGTTATAACAAGAAAATGCATGACCTAATTAACACCCAGAATTTCGTAGAACTCAAAGCCGACCCCACAAGAACCTTTCAAAAACAAATCATTCAAACCGAAAAAGAATTTAAAAGCATGTTTCCTAACACTCATTTAAAATCAATGAACCCTCATCCGCCCATACTTTACGGACTACCTAAATTACACAAAGAAGGAAAACCTATGCGTCCAGTAGTATCTTACGTCAACGCCCCGGCATATAAATTATGTAAATCATTAAATACACATTTACCAGAAATAATAAATTTCACAGCCCCCAACGCAATCAAAAATTCTTTCGAACTTTTAGATAAATTAAAAAATGTTGTAATAACCAGTAACATGAAATTAGTCTCCTTCGATATTAATAGCCTTTTTACTTCTGTACCTACCGATGAATTAAAAGCAATTTTATTTAAACAGATACAGAATTCTCAGCTGATCCCAGAACAACAAAACATATTACAAAAATCTATTAACACTTGCTTCAACCAAAATTATTTCAAATTTTGCAATAAATTTTATAAACAAACTAGTGGTCTACCCATGGGTAGTCCGTTAAGCCCATTACTTGCCGAAATATATATGACAGATTTTGAAGACAGATACATAAAAAATAGTAACAACCCTTTCTTAAAACTCATTTCCTTTTGGGCTAGATATGTAGATGACATATTATGTATCTGGTCAGGCACAGACAGACAATTAGATCAATTTTTCAGTCATTTAAATTCAGTCAACAATAATATTCAATTTACAATAGAAAAAGAGGTGGAAAAAACTCTAAACTTTTTAGACATAAAAATCACTAGAATTGAACAAAGATTAGAATTTGATATATTTAGGAAAACAACTACCACAGATACTATCATTCCCGCTAATTCAAACCAATCTTGGAATATAAAAATGGCAGCTTTCCACAGTTTAATCAATAGATTACTCAACTTTCCTTTAAATACTGACAACTACAAAAAAGAAAAATATATTTTAAAAACTATAGCATTAAATAATGGTTATAGCACATAACTCATTGATAGAATGATTGAAAATAAACAAAAAAAGATCCTCATAAAAAATTTTTACATTGAACAAACTCAACATACAAACAACAAGCGGTATCATTCTCTTAACTATATTCCAGGTCTTAGCAGCAGAGTTTCTAACGAATTAAAAAAGTTAGGTTTAAATATTATCCAAGTGAACAAAGTAAATTTAGGAAAAATCTTAGTCAATAACAAAGAAAAAGCAAAATTGTGTGACAAATCAGGTGTTTATGAGGTAGGTTGCAGTGATTGTGACGCAATCTTCATTGGCCAAACAGGCAGACCCGTACAAGATCGCATTAATGAACACAAAAAATCAATTTTAAACAATAATAAAAATACAGGCTTTGCTGAACATTGCATAGACCTTGTACATGTATTTGATACCAATAATTATACATTATTACATAATAGTTATAAAGGAAGGAAATTAGATTTATTAGAAATTCTAGAAATTAAAAAAGCTACAACAGCAAATAAACATGTCACAAACACACAACTGGACTTCATAAACACCCCCATTATTGACACTGTACTTAAGACACTAGCCCACACATATAAATAGGTATTGGTAACTTTCTTAGTTTAGTTTAAGTCTGTAAACTCTTCGTTAATGACCGAGAGGTCGAAACACGTGTCAGAGTACAATAAATCTGTCCTTAAGTGAAACAATATAACCAAGTGTTTTATTCGTTTAATATTTAATAATTTAATTAGTTCGTTCATAAAATAATCTATTTATAGATACATACAGATTCTTTGGTTATTATTAAACTGTTCTTATAGATGTAAAAATCTTCTTACATCAAGGTTGAAATCCAAAACTGAAAGAAAAACAATTGTGAGGGAATAATTTTGGAATTGAAAATTAAGAATACTGATGCTAATTTTGTGGCGTACTTGTTGTTTGGAATTTATTAAAAGTAGTGGTATTTTTAAGTGCGAATAAGAAGTGAAATGATTTTAATAGACAAACATTGTGTAGGTACATGGAAAGAATTTTAAATACATCAGTAAAGTATTGTGCATTTTAGAAATAACCAGCAAATAAATTACCAAGACGCCCATGGTAGTATTATTTTGTCGACTATAAAAATATTAATAGTGTTAAATTAGAAGAAGGAAATTAAATACCTGATATTTGTTGTCTGAAGAAGGTATAGCCAGAGACGAGTCACAAATAGATTAATTTTTTGGAGATCTAGACGCAGAAATTCATCAGAAAATGAACCATGATATTTTCATCCGCTAAAACATCTATATAGTTAATTAAGCATAATTAAAGATATTGTGTCAAGGCGATATTGAAATAAAATATTTTTAGAAAATGGTAAAAATATAGATAGAGCACGTATGTACCTACACAAAAACTGTATATAAGAATTTTAAACGTAAGCAAATATTCGTTTATTAAGAAATTTAATCTAGTGGATGTCTAAGTGTTACCTGTCAGATGTTACTTTCAATAGAGGGCACTACCTACTTAATTATGTTAGTACACGTGGATTATACGGAAGGTATTGAATGAGAAATTTTGCAAAATTGTATAAAACGAATAAACTATCTTAATACGTGCTCGTTTTATCAACACATACTTAATTTTCGTAAAGTTAGTTTATTCATTTTATACCACATGACATGGCGATGCCACAAAGTACTAAAATGTAATTGCTTCCAAGATAAAGAAAAACATATTGTTTATATGAAAAGCACATATAAAAACAAAATGGTGAACGCAAAGCAATTAGGAGAAGTGTAACTGGTGATTCTGCGGAGAATTAAAGGATGACGTCAAAGATTTGAAATTTACGTAGAACCATCGAAATAGGACAAACACAGAGATAACAGAACAAATAACAGAAGAAAGAAAGGTTGCTATTTTATTGCACACAAGAGATGCAGATACACTAGAAATTTATAACACTTTAGATCTAAAGGAAAACGAAAAGAAACAATGTTTTAAAGTGTTTGAGAAGTTTTTTAAGAAGAAGAATTTTATTTTATTCCAAATCAAACGAAATTGTTAATAGACATCTGATAAATCTGGTTTACAGAAAAAACTTGAACCAATTGTTTTCTTTGTGACAGACGTGAAAAAGCTATATAAAGATTGTAATTTTAGAGAACTAGAAGGCAGTTTAATACAAGCTTGTGTAATGAAACACTTGATATTACCAAGTAAATATTGCAAAGTCGTATTCTGTGGCCGCACTGGGCACGCGACGAAACACAGGAGAGGGTAGAGGTAACTGTGATATTGCCAGTCGATGCATTACCGTTAAATATAGTGAGAGCGGGGATACAGTACGCGACGTTGCAGTTCTGATGTATTTTGGACTTGCTATATCAAGTGTTCCATTTACACAACCTGTAATTGATGATTTGAAAATTCAAAATAGACTTCTGAGAGTAGCAAATTTACGGTTAGATAAGTTTATTAAGGGGGCTTACTCCCGTGAGGAGGACGTAAGGGGGTGGCGCCATATGCGTTACTGCAAATTCCGCCGTTGTAAGGTATTCGTTTAAATAAAACAAACAGCAGAAATGTTTGTTTTTCTTATTATGTTTTTGCATTAAACTGAATACAAAGGATTAATTAAGGTTTCGTTGGGCGTACTTTCTTATAATTCAAATTATTTACTCCTACATTTCACTCTCAAAGTTGGAAAGAGTTACATCATAATACAGTTTCAGAAACTTTATTTTAAAAACTAATTACAGTCGAACATGCATTGAGCCTTTGTTAATTTGTGTTTTAAATTTCGTTTTGATTTTTCGTAAATGAAAGCGGTACTATTGTTTGAACAAAACCTTCTAAAGTCTAGAATTTACATTAGCGCATATGACGCCAGCCCCTTACGTCCTACCTCATGGCAGTTAGTGGGCACCTCTGCATAAGCACCCTTAAAGTATGCAAAACTGCAGAAATTTCTGTAGAACAAACAAAACTAATTATGGCTGGTGAGCTAGAAGTACAAGTAAATAAGAAAAAGAAATATAATAGTGAATATAGAAAGATGAAAACGAGACGTTGAAGAAAAGAAGCAAATGAGGGATATAATAAAAAGTCAGTATTGCGGTATGACCTATCATCCAAGGAGATGTCCAGCAATAAACAATGTACTAATTGTAAAATATGGCCATTTTGAGAAACTGTGTAAAGTTAGGAAAATGAATATTGTAGACAAAGACGATTGTGGAGATTTAGAAGAAGAAACAGAATCTCTATTTGTAGGTACGACAGGAGATGTGGCGAATCACTGGTGAAATGTACTAGATTCAGTTAAAGAATGGTATGACGATTTGGTAATAGAAGTAAAGAAAATTCGCTTAAATTGGTTACTGGTGCACAGGTAGTAAATATAATTAACGAAAATATTGCTTTAAAAGTTATAACCATCTAATGCCATTGATTATAGTGTAGAAAAACCACTTTTGGATGTGCAGAATCGGTAGGTCGAAGATAAAAAAATTGACTTACAATGAATCTGTATTGCAATATAGGGTAAGACTTCTAATTGTTGGCACATTAAACTAGCACTCAATGATTATTATAAATTATAAATCTAGGCTAGTGAACTATAAGGCGGAAATTCAGTTTTATTGGTTCTAGTATGTGTTTTTTCGGTTTATTGAGTAAAATATATTAAAGACTCTAAAATTCAAATTTATGATAGAAATCTGTGACAATGTAATCTTCCTAATTGTTGCTATTGTTTGCTAATTATCGGCACCCATATAATCACTAGTAATTGGCACCAACTAATTATTGGCACCAGAATACTTAAGAAGCCCAAGTTGTGTCTGATAAAGTGCCATAAAATATAAGTCGGTACCTACCTAGACAGAGGTACAAGTTTATATACTTTTTTACAACATGTAGGACATACAAATTCTCTTCGATACATTTTTTAACTAAACATTTATAATGGTAAGTACGCGAACATTTATTACATTTAATACGTAGGTTTTAGATTTATTTGTCACACAAATAAAACACGATCCCGAATATATTAACGTTGGATTATGTTTTATTTCTGTAATTTGTGTCTTATTTTCGTTACTTCGTTCTTCTTATTTCTTTTCATTTGTTTACCTTTGGTCTTTCCTCTGTCTAGTTTTGTTTGCGCTTTAACTGCTTGTTTCTTTGACTTCTATTTTGAAATCTCATTTTCTATTTTGACTTTTTCTTCAAAAATACTTTTGAATGCAGTTGTATTAAATCAATTACGTTTACGTTCCAAGGGCAGAGAAAGGGGATTAGTTATTCTTCATTTCAATACACCATGCTTCCAAAGAGCCTTTAAGGTCTAAAGCAGGAAGTCGGCTGGTTGGGGAATTCTGGTAGCATTAGGATATAATGCTATCAGAATTATGTTGAGATCTATACACAATTTGCTAACTTGTGCCCGAATATTGTGCCGATCAACAAATAATATTACTGAAAATATGACTTTAGATTTCACCAAAAATGGGTAGAAAATATTTGCGATATATTGATAGAAAATCTTGGATTTTATCCATCCATTATCGGAGATTCCTAAAAATATGATTAATTAGTACATATGCGCACACAAAAATAGCATTTCTGGCAAACATTGTTTCCTACCTATACTCCATTCCTTCGGAACTCCATCTGCAATTTGTTGCGGCATTCTCTAATATGGATAAATGACCATGGGAGGTGTTGTTATGCCTAAGGTTCCGAAGGTGAACATAACCGTGAAGTTCTTTTTTGCATTATTTTGGTCTATCTCGAAAAACACTTTTGGAACCTTTAGGAGCTAAAACTTTCCCCGTCTTTGGGCAGAGCAAGAATCATGTACTAACCGGAGTATTTACAGTTTGGATAAATTAATTTTCGATAACTACATCAGTATATGATGGTCGTATCAATTCTCAATTAGCAGAGCTTCAGACTTATCTGAAAAGTTCAAAATTTTATTTCCAATATTTGTCCGTGTGTTACCCAAATTTTTTTAAAATTTTGATCTAAATTTGTGAATGTATTTTAGATAAAAAAGTATTTTTTGATAAGCAATACAAAATACTATTATTTAATGATAATAAGAGTTTAACCTGCATCCATCTTACCTGTAGCTGATTATTTATTAGAAGAATTCGCTTACAAATATCCGTGCGTTATCCATGAAAACGCACTGAGAGAAATAAAATGTTCCGTCAACCAATTTCTAGTTGACTCAATAGTTTTCGCTGGTTCCCGGTAAGAAATCACTTCAGAATTTTGAATCAAAACGAATGGTTTATGAAGTTTAAGTTATTGAATCAATGATTTTGTGTGTTTGATATAATATTGTATGGAATATTATTTGAACTTGAACTTTGAAAGAATGTCTCGCGTTGCTAATGCGACACTGTTAATTTATTTGAACAACAATTTACAGTGTTTGATCGAAGGTTGGGAATGATTGAATCTAAGTCATTGAGCAAAAATATTGAATCAACAATACTGGAAATAAAAAAAAAAAGTAATTGGTTCATTTGTTTGCTTCTGGTTGTCTGAATAGATTATTTGTACAGTCAATTGTTATGACTTATTTTTACTTTTGCCTATGTTCCGCATGACTTATGGATTTCGCAGGGTGTGGTACCTTAAATTTTACTTTTCGACCATGCCTGGTATGTTTTGTGATCTAGTTTGACATGCCTTATATCTATTGCGTTCTGTTCCTTGAGCTAAATTTACTGAAATTTAATTTTGAGTCCCTACCTGTGATCACGCGGTGAATTTAATTACACGTTTAGGTTTATTTAAGTCTAAGTTTTATAATGAATAATTTCCGAGCCCGTTAACTTATGCCTGGGCTGCCCTACCTGCATGTATCCGTTTGCTCTAATTTGCAGATGTACACATTGTTATTTCCATCGACATCTTATGCTCTCGAGCTACGATATCTGTGTGTTCTTGATTGTTTCCATCTTAGTTTTATTGCTTTCCTGTTGCCTTGGTTGTGAAGGGAAGTATTGTGTTGGATACTTTTTCTGCACCTGATTTACATATGCTCCAAATGAATCATGTATTGTGGCAATCGAAAACTTCCTTTGGTTTTATTGATTGTTTGTTTGCTTAAAAAAAGGTTCATTGTAACTTAAGAACAGCTTAGGCACTGGACATACTTATTTTCTTCTTTCACGGACATGCTTTTGATGGTCTCGGGGTATGACTCTTGCAGGAATGTCATCTTTCCGAGCTATACGTTGGACCTAACCTTCTGTACATATTACCCGTATCTTTGTCGGGATCCATTGCCTGTAAGATCAATTGCTGTCGGGTATATATCCCGCCGCTATCCTGTGTGCATTATTTGGTCATATTTAATCTATTTACCTGGGTGCCGGTCGTTTATAATGTGTGTATAGGTTGGGATGCATTTGTTTACGTGCTTTGAGCGAAATCACTAGACTGACAGTTCGCATAATGCCAACCTTGTAGACGTGAAATTGCTTTCTTCGTTATATTTAACTATGTGACCTTACGTACGTCGTAAGTGTATTTCAATGAATTTTGTCATCATCTTGAGCTCCGAGGATGATTGTGTTTAATTATATATTTCACATTACTGTCGGTTTCTTTTGCAATATAGTTTTGTGTTGGTTAAATTATTCAAATTCCTCCCGCGTACAGGCAGAACTGTTTCCGTCTTCTCGAGGCTGCGTGGGTCTAGGACGCATGATCGGAGAAGCATGCTATCGGACTTTCACTTTCAAGTGATTCTTCATGTGAAGTGCACAGGTGCAAAGCCACTTATCTTTTTAAAAATTATTTTGTATGTCTAAGTTGATTATCGTTTCTACGGCTCTAGTGAGATAAGTGGAAAATTAGCGTTACCTTACCGTACCTAATTATTGGGGGCGTTTTGTGAATTGCGTCACCCAAGTTTGTCGACCACGTGTTTGGGCTCTAAGCTAGTTACCGTGTTCTCCGAAATAAGTCGGGGTAAATTTGAGTGAAATTCTTTAGAGTTAATTTCCAGAGTTTTAATCTCCGCTTTTCTTTATTTTTTTTCTGGGTCTATTAGGAACTAGTACTAGTAGTACGCTACCGATTTTATGACGTACTCACTATCGAATAACATTATTGTGTGGAACACAGATCCTGCTTAGTCGAATTGACCGATATACTTTCCGTAGTGGCCCGTACTTAATCAGAGGTGTGAAGCTAGGGACTTCTGCGAGGAGTGCCTCTTGAAGGACTTCGTTACTACATCACCAGGCAGAGTGCCATTCTTCTCACCTGTATCACAAGATAAGTACAGCACCAATTTTGAGCCACGTTTTGTATCTCGACTATTTTGGTCAGGATTTTGTGCCAGTAAGCTGGACATTTTACCTGTTTTAAGAACTAACGAGGGATTTGCAAGAATCTATTGCACCACCTTTTCATATGTGAGGTCACAATTACCGCTATTTAAAAATTTGCTTATATTTTAACTTGATTTCGTTGTATTCCAACCTCAAAATAGGATTATTGTTAGGGCTCTCGTTGATAGCCTACTTTTGTAACTTCCTGAGGTACGACTCAGATTACTTTTCCTGGAATAATTCTTTACAGTAGAATTCAATAATTTCCTTTTTCTATACTATTTTTACCTTTGTCTAAAATTGTGCTAATTAAATTTCAATTGTAAATATAAATTCTGTACAGTAAATTCAGTAAATTCTTTTATACATACTATTTTACCTACGTTTAAAATTAACTAAATTAAATATTATTTGTAAACAAAATTTCTTTACAGTAAAGTCAATAATATATACTAATTTTCATATGTCAAAATGTCCTAATTAAGTACCAATTGTATACCTAAGCATATGTGTATCACGCTTAAACCTTTCTCAAAATTTAGATTATCTTCTATAATTTAGTAGATTAAATAACGTTTATTGTAGCAGTAGCGCCGTTGGTTGGCGACTTATTTAAGATCACATGTAATTAAGCTTGTAAGGCTTACGAAACGTTTCAGCTGCCGATCTTTCTCTGCCAATAAAAGCAGAGGTTATGTCTATTTTCTACTGTTACTACCTTATTTCGATAAGGCTTTGAGAACTAATAATTAAGTATAAATTTACCGCACAATTGAACTTTCACTTTCATTGTAATTCATTAACTTTAAATATTTCTCTAAAGTTTAACTGTGTTAATTAAACTTGTTTTGATAACTTTTAAAAATAATAAATTTTGTAAATACCATAATATATTTGGTTCATGTCAGTACCATATGGTATAATTTTGACATTATTTTGTTGAATCTTTGTGTGTTGGTAATTATTTGTCTTTTTATTAATATATAGCATACCCTCCATCTTTCTCTCTCTTTTTTTTTTTTATTCACCTTAACATTATTCTACGTGACTAGCGCTTGAATAAGGTTTGTGTATCTGGTAGGTGTATCTCACTGGAGGGACACAGCCACTGACAAGTCAAAGAGAACGCAGGTAGGTTACCGCTTAAGGTAGCGTAGTGTCCTGGTGCCCAGAGACAACGTCGCTAGCGTCGGCGCCGACCGACGCCCATTTCTCTAAGTTTAGTTTTCTGAACCGTCACGCCATCTGCGACTAGAGTTAGCTCGGCCCTGCGATTTTCAAATTCTTCCACCTCACTACAGTGATCTCCCTATACCGTACTTACCTAAGATTTATAATTTAGTTGCGACGTTGTTTAGGGTGTAACACAATGAGTAAAAGGTTAAAAGTCTAAAAACTATTGACCGAACAATACCATTATTCTCAGTGTGCCCTCAACAATCTTATTTATGTAGGTAAACTACTTCAAATTAAAAGGAAAACCTGATTATTTCGAGTACTATATACTAGTTATAATATTAATACATGTATAATCCATTTAAAAGATCTGGATTGTCTTTATATCAGATATTGCTATCTATATTAATCACTTCAATTATCAGTAAAAATATATAGGTATATATATACAAATAAATGTCCGCAAACTCGAATTATGTATTAATAAGTTGTCAGCAATGTTCTCTAAATTAATTTTACCTGTGCTGGTAGTGATATTTAGCTTAATTATACCTAGCAGCACAGAAGAAGTGGAAATATCACAAGGAATATTAAGTGGTGACACTCGGACTAACAGAGATGGCGGTACATTTTACTCCTTCAAGAATATTCCTTTTGCCAAACCGCCTATTGGAGAATTAAGATTTAAGGTAGGTAGGATTAAAAGTAAGTAAAAGAAGAATTGGATATATAATAATTGGTTGTTTATAATCCTGGAGGGGGCAGCGCTCAACAACTAGTCAAAAAACTCCGACCTATCGCTCCACTGTTGGTCCCGCCCGGAATCTGCCTTTTGAATCCCATATTTAATTTAACAATTCTACATTACCTAAATATTAGTCTAATCATTGATTAAAACATCGGTTAAAACACAGTAATTAGGATTATTTACACATTCGCATAACCCAAAAGATTTGAATTATTATTATTCACAGCGGATATGCTTTCATGTGCATTTGTTTGCTCTATGAAAGTATTCCTTGGAATTAATTAATTTTATATTTTCATCAGTGATTTAGTAATTGTATTAGTATAATTGGATATAAAAATAACATAGCATTGAATATGTTTAACTCGGCGGTGGTAAAATGGGCGCCAGGATGCGGTCTGTACCTCTTTAACAAATGTTTATTATTATCCTCGTTATGATCTTACAGGTATTTTAGGCGCAGGACCGCTCTGACGATTAAATAGTAATTATCTAATTATCTAAATAGTAATCCCTCGCTATTTGTGTTCTGTTAGTTGTTACAATCACTCTTGTGTTCTGTATAAAAATGCAAGCTTGATTCAAAGCAATCCCGGAAAAGATTTACTTGTTTTGGGTGATTTTTTGTTCTGCAAAGACAAAGATCTGAAAAGCGGAGAATTGTCCTGGAGGTGCACAGAAAAAAATTAATGCATACTGCAAAAGTGTCTACTCTTGGTACTAATCTTACTATAACTAGGAGTGTTTTAATTCATAACCATGAACCAAATGAACAGAAAGTTAATAGTTAAGCGAAAAGCAGTAGAAAATATATCTGAAAAACTTTCGAAAATTATTCGTAAACAGCTTTCAATTACAACACCTGATATCAGGTATATAAGAAAATATATATACAGGCTATCCAGAAACTCTCCTGACAAACGAAGACCAGAGATTCCTCAGATAATTTTAAGACAATCTAACCCAATTCACCCTAGACCGAAAATGCTTCCTAAGGGAGCTAGAGCTCTTTGAAGATGGCGCCTTGTAATTAGTTTTTTTTTTAATATATCCCGAACGCTTCTATTTAGAAAAACAAAAACTGGTATGCTTATTTATCCTCCAGAGATGAATCGATTCCATCAATTCCGAATTTCTAGTACCGGTCATAGGCGTCCGTTTTGGGTAGGTAAACGGTTATTTTAACGCATAACTTTTTTGTCTTTAACTTTTAAGCATTTGTGACACTAGATTATTAAATTTTCAGGTATTCTAGTACTAAAAGCTACTCTTACTTTAAGTCGGTAGGATACACCGTTTTCTAGAAAAATCGATTTGAAAATTTTTCGTTTTTTCGTCATTAAAATTCAATTTATTATTTTTTGCACTAGTTCGCTCTGAACTGCCAACAGAAATAAAACCTACGTTTTTAATTGTCAAATTGTTGTCAGTTCGCGAAGTTTATCTTTTAATTTTTTACTTTGTAGCATTCAAACACAACAATTTCAATTTAAAAAAAATGGTTTTTACTAATGAAGAATACGCCGATATGCATTTAGTTTATGGCGAAATGAGGTGTAACGCTCGAGCAGCGCAACGTAGATACGCTGAAAAATTTCCCAATCGTCAGCATCCCACTCACTCAACATTTACAGCTCTTCATCAACGATTAAGAGAAACAGGTTCAGTGGTCCCAAAAAAAAATGAAACAGGGAGACATAATGATGTAACAGCAGAACATGAAGATGTTATTTTAATGGAAGTTGAGGAAAATCCAGAAATTAGCGTTCGAAGACTATCTGCCATGTACCCCACAATTTCAAAATCTTTCGTAGGAAATATCTTACACAAAGAAAATTTATATCCTTTTCATTTTACAAAGGTGCAAGCACTGCTAGAAGGAGATTTTCCTGCTCGTGTAGAATTCGCTAGATGGTTACAAAATCTGATAAATCAAGATGAAGATTTTCTCAGGTACATTTTGTTTGGTGACGAAGCTTCATTCTCAAAAAATGGAATTTTTAATGTACATAATGCACACTATTATTCGTACGTTGGTGACAATCCCCACGTTGTTCAAGAATTTAAGCATCAGCATAGGTTTAGCATAAACGTCTGGATTGGAGTAGTTGACGATTATCTACTTGGACCTGTGGAATTACCTGCTCGTTTAAATGGTGTTGATTACTTACATTTCCTGCAAAATATTTTACCTGATTTGTTAGATGAGGTGCGTTTAAATATTCGGCAAAACTTATGGTTTCTACAGGACGGCTGTCCGGCCCACTTTAGCAGGAATGTACGAGATTGGAAGAGGCGGTCCAGTTGCTTGGCCAGCAAGGTCGCCAGATTTGAATCCTTGCGATTATTGTGTTTGGGGATACATAAAAGCATTTGTTTATTCATTTCCGATAAAAAATCGTGCACAACTCTGGCTAAGGATACAAGATGCTTGCAACGAATTTAGAAATAACTTTGGAATTTTTGCAAGAATTCGGCGTTCTCTAAGCAAAAGGGTAAATTTATGCATAGAGACTAATGGTCATCACATCGAGCATCTTTTGTAACTATCTACCTTTGATACTTGTTCTTTTTTTGTTAGTTTCGTTCCATTGTAATAAATACTTTGTTTTTAAAAACCTTCAGCTAAAATTTTGTTTCAAATTGATTTTTGCTTTTTTTCCCAAACTTCTTTTACGAATTGTGTGCTGCATTTATTGAAACAAAAGATGATTTATTAAATTAATTTTCATCCATGCCTTGATAGTCCTAGCCAACTTCGTCGCTAAAAATAAGTAGGTACATAATAAATTGAATTTTATTGACGAAAAAACGAAAAATTTTCAAATCGATTTTTCTAGAAAACGGTGTATCCTACCGACTTAAAGTGAGAGTACCTTTTAGTACTAGAATACCTGAAAATTTAATAATATAGTGTCACGAATGCTTAAAAGTTAAAGACAATAAAGTTATGCGTTAAAATAACCGTTTACCTACCCAAAACGGACGCCTATGACCGGTACTAGAAATTCGCAATTGATGGAATCGATTCATCTCTGGAGGATAAATAACCATACCAGTTTTTGTTTTTCTAAATAGAAGCGTTCGGGAGATATTAAAAAAAAACTAATTAAAAGGCGCCATCTTCAAAGAGCTCTAGCTCCCTTAGGAAGTATTTTCGGACTAGGGTGAATTGGGTTAAATTGTCTTAAAATTATCTGAGGAATCTCCGGTCTTCGTTTGTCAGGAGAGTTTCTGGACACCCTGTATATGTAACTGTCGTCGAAAGATACTTCCAAGTGGTTTACCTAGAAACATACGGGTAGTATCTACACGATGCAGTAGACATATATTGCAAAACATATCGAACATGTAAGGACCAAGACTTTTTGTTTATAAATAGTCGAGAAGATAATATTATTGTATTTGCATGTGGAAATAATATTTGAACATTATGTAAACTGAACGTTTTGTATATGGATGTTACGTTTTCATATTGTACGACATTTTTCACACAGTTGTTTACAATTCATGTGTACCATAATGGACACTATTTTCCATTACTATTTTGTTTATTACCAAGTAAAACAACTGATATGTATGTAAAACTGTTATTTTTACTAAAGTATAAGATTTTAGAAACATATGACGTATCTTTCAATCCGTGAAGGTTTTCGTTAATTTTCAAAAGTCAATCCACAATGCTATAATTTACGTTTCGTCTGGCACATACATTAATGGCTGTCGTTTTCACTTGCACTAAGCATGGTTTAGAACAATTCAGTCACTTGGACTAGTTTCAGAATACAGCAACAATTATAAAATAGGATAATGGCTTAAAGATACATTTGGATTGAATTTTTTATACCCAAATGAAGTTTCTGACTGTTTTATTTTAGATTTAATGTCTTGTAAACCAGAAAATGAAGTTCTTGATAAATAAGCTGATTATTTATTAGCAACATATATAGAAGAAAATGTTGCAAAACATACTTGTATTTGGGCAAATCAAAGCGCATATGTTACCCGAACCACAAGCGCTTGTGAGTCATTTCACTCTAAATGGAATTCTTCTTTTTATACAATGCACCCTTCTATACCACATGTGTCAAGTAACATTAGCCACAGCGGATCTGTGTATACGTATGTATGTATGTACGATGTATAGACACCGCGCTGCGACGTATTACATACATACGTATAAACTGATTACCTATGGCTAATGGTATTTGACACAACCGGTATATGTTTTCATTGCAAAACTACAAGAATTTCAAATTGACACATGCGTTAAAATATCTAGTTTAAATATACCTATGAAAATAAAAGATAAAACTGTTCGAGCAAAGTTGCATTTGCAAAAGAAACTTGTCAAACAATTGAAACAAAAGAAATAAATAGGTTACATTATATACAATAACATACATTTTATATAATCTATTTTCTCAAAAATAATATAATACATTAAGAAAAATGTAAAATGTAAAAATGTAAATGACAAGATCCATTGGTTGAATAAACAAATTGACTTTAATGATATATTTTATTTATATACTTATACCACTTGTGTCAAATATCATTAGACATAGGGAATCAATGTATACGTATGTATGTGTATGGCAATCTGGTACCTACTGTCCGTCCCAATGCCGGAGATGTATACGTCGTACATACATACGTATACGTTAAAATTGATTCCCTATGCCTAATGATATTTGACACATGCGGTATATTAGTATTTATTGTGTAACTTTGTGTTTACTGTTTAAGAAAACTGTAAATGACAAGATCCAGTGAATGAATAAACAAATTGACTTTAATGATACAAATTATTTATATACAGGATGCCCCACCGAAAACGAAACAGATTGAATATCTCGAAGGAGAAAACTTTTTTGAAAAATCCATTCATTCCATCATATCTTCAACTGTGATATGTCATTCCCCTCCCCTCCATCACTCTAACCATTACAATTTAAATAGGTAAAGTAGTGTATACGATAAATCATTGAAAAGGTAATTGTACGGAGAATTCAGCAAAGTGATTGTTGCTTGCGCTATTTTTGATTTTTGCGCCCTCTAGCGGGAAAAAAATACGGTTACG
Organism: Amphimallon solstitiale; assembly: GCA_963170755.1. Classification (NCBI taxonomy): domain Eukaryota; kingdom Metazoa; phylum Arthropoda; class Insecta; order Coleoptera; family Scarabaeidae; genus Amphimallon; species Amphimallon solstitiale. The sequence goes on along the minus strand of OY720678.1, from coordinate 51,633,815 downwards.
TATCCGCAATGTGACACATCATTTCAAAGCTAATTTTATTAGCAACTAAATACGTAATATTTTTGACATTTATTTGTCATCATTCTCAAGTACAGACTGTCAGCGTCTTTTGTAAACTAATAAGTTCGTAGTTTCTAATATTAGAGCTATGCAAGGTTTTTCGATTATTTAAAATTTTTTCTATTGTGCATTAAATTGCTAATAAAATTAGCTTTGAAATGATGTGTCACATTGTGAAATACGTAACCGTTTATTTTCCCGCTAGAGGGCGCTAAAATCAAAAATAGCTCAACCAACAATCACATTGCTGAATTGGCCTTTTCAATGATGTATCGTATTTAGTACTTTCCCTATTTAAATTGTAATGGTTAGAGTGATGGAGGGGAGGGGAATGACGTATTACAGTTGAAGATATGATGGAAGGGTGTCCCCCTTGGATCAAAAATCGACCTGTTTTTGCGTTTTTTCAAAAAAGTTTTCTCCTTCGAGATATTCAATCTGTTTCGGTTTAGGTGGGACACCCTGTATATATATAAATTAATAATATATATATATATATATATATATATATATATACAATTGTGTGAAGGGTTTTTTACTTTTCCTTCTTTTTTAGCCGGTTTTTTTTATATTATGTCTCGTCGAAATTCTTGGTATTTTCGGCTTTTTTTAAAAATTTATATGAAGGGTTGGTTAATAATAAAAACGGTTTTTTGACGTTTCGAAATTATGTATAATTTCGAAACGTCACCAAGAATTTCGACGATATATATATATATCAAAAATGACGTTCTCGCGGTTATGTGATGACAAATTGATATTTTGGGATATTTACCGCGTTAATTCAAATCAAGTGTACATATACGAAATAATTCGTATATGCATAAGTGATATGAAATGTAATGCATATCTACACCACTAATTGTTGGCATTGCAAATATCAACGTGTAGACAGCTGTTTCGATCTAACCTCGATCTCGTCAGTACACGAAGGTGATATTTGCAATGTCAGACAAACTTGGATTTGATATACTCGATTTGGGTACCAAATGCTTATGAGAGAAAGACTCCCAGCGGAATCTGTGATCCAAGATCAAGAACGCAAAGGAAATGTTAACCCTTAGTAGAACATCTACTATATCGGGCAACTGTAGATATGCATCAATAGGTGACTTTACCTACTTAATAAACTACCTCCCCAGAAAGGTTATGTCAAAAATGACGTTTTCGCGGTTATGTGATGACAAATTGATATTTTGAATTAACGCGGTAAATAGCCCAAAATATCAATTTGTCATCACATAAACGCGAAAACGTCATTTTTGACATAACCTTTCTGGGGAGGTAGTTTATTAAGTAGGTAAAGTCACCTATTGATGCATATCTACAGTTGCCCGATATAGTAGGTGTTCTACTAAGAGTTAACATTTCCTTTGCGTTCTTGATCTTGGATCACAGATGCCGCTGGAAGTCTTTCTCTCATAAGCATTTGGTACCCAAATCGAGTATATCAAGGAAATCCAAGTTTGTCTGACATTGCAAATATCACCTTCGTGTACTGACGAGATCGAGGTTAGATCGAAACAGATGTCTACACGTTGATATTTGCAATGCCAACAATTAGTGGTGTAGATATGCATTACATTTCATATCACTTATGCATATACGAATTATTTCGTATATGTACACTTGATTTGAATTAACGCGGAAAATAGCCCAAAATATCAATTTGTCATATATACATACATATATATATTACTATCGATTGTGTAAGTTTCTGTTTACCCTCAACCTATTCGCGCCTAAAATTTCTAAAATACTATAAATAAAAGAAGAATTTCGCAAGAATGAAAAACCAAATCTGAATAAAATTGCATCAGCAAAATACTATTAGGATATGGTAGATTGCAACCATCATATGTTCAGTTTGATAAATTTTATATAATTGCTCGTTTCATATTTTATTACTGCTCTGTAAATTATACTATGATATATTTGAAGAGTATATTAAATGATGTTCTACTAAATTATTTATAACTTTCAAAATCAGTTATGATCAATTACAATTATCTAGTACGTATATTTGGAATGATACATGATTTCTGTAATTCTTCATGAAGGCACCAGAAAAGGCAGATGGTTGGGAAGGTGTTAGAGATGCTACACAAGAACCGCCACAATGTGTTCAGATACTATTCAGTCTAGGTGCAGGTCAGGAAGATTGTTTATACCTCAATGTATATACACCTGAAGTAAGTTACAATTCAGACAACATAGTAAATCGTAAACCTTATATACAGGGTGTAGATAAAGTCTGGAACAAAATTAATATTTCTGTTATCTTCGGTTTGATGGAAAAACCCTGAAATAGGTCGATTTTCTTTTTATCCCGTGCACTTTATAACATCGTGAATTTAATTCTGTCGTCATCTGGTTGCGCGCGGGCGTGACATCATTAGTTTTTTCAAATGGTAACCCGCCACATTTATTACCCCTTGTCGTTAGGTATTCCATTGTGCATGCAACGGTATAGAAAGTTTGGTACCTTACATAACAATTTTTGGGAGAAAAATGCTTTCGAATTTCAAAAAATTAAAATTTTATTTCTAATGAAAAACTAATCAAAAATTATTTTAAAAAATCAGATAAATTATAATCCGAGGTTTATCTTGGATTGTCGTCAAACAAGACACCAAAAAAATGTCAACGGAAGTGTTCAAATTGTCCGCCATTGGCCATTTGACACTGGCCGAGACGGACGTACACGCTTTCTACGACACGTCATATTGACAGTTCATTACTTGGTGTTTGAACTTATCCATTCACAATACTTGCTCCATTGGTAGTGTTGAACGTGCATTGCGAAAATGGCGAATTTGAGCGAAAAAGAGCGGATTCAAATTCTCATTATTGTTGGTTGTGGTGATAAAATACGTAGCCATGAAGAAGCCTGTGAGTTTTTCAATGCAGAAAATCCAAATCGCGCACCGATTTCGCGGTCAACGGTGAGCAAAATTGTCGCAAAATTTGCTGAAACTGGTAGTGTAAAAGACAGGGCTCGTCAAGGTCGACCAAGAATTGAGGAAGATAGAAGGGTCAATATTCTCTTGGAACTTCAGGACAACCCCGACACTTCAACAAGGAACATTGCCAGGGATCATGCAATCGATTTTACCAAAGTAGCCAAATTGCTGAAGAAGGAAAAACTTCATCCGTACAAAATCAATCGGGTTCAGGAACTGAATGAAGATGACTTCGACCGCCGACTCGAGTTCTGTGAACAAATCATGCTACGGTGCGACGAGAATCTCGGATTTGTCGACAATGTGGTTTTTAGTGACGAAGCAACTTTTACCTTGAACGGTGAAGTGAATCGCCACAATTGTAGGTACTGGTCGGGCGAAAATCCTCGATGGGTTCGAGAGGAGCACACCCAACACCGGCAAAAAGTTAATGTATGGGCGGGAATAGTGGGAGATCGCATTGTGGGGCCTTTTTTTCTGGACAGAAATTTAAACGCTGAAACATACTTACATTTCCTAAGATTTACGCTAGTGCCAACATTGGTAGAATTATTTCCGGATGAAAACACCCCCGACAAGCCTCACCCCAGAATCTGGTTTCAACAAGATGGAGCACCTCCACATTTTGGCTGGCGTGTTCGGAGTTACCTCGACGAAATTTTCTCCGGGAGATGGATCGGACGAAGGGGAACAATTGAATGGCCTGCCCGTTCGCCAGATCTCACACCACTTGATTTTTTTCTATGGGGTCATGTGAAATCAAAGGTGTACACCAATAAGCCAAATAACTTGGATGATCTGAAACATCGTATCCGCGAGGAAATGCGAAATATTGGTGCAGAGACAATACGACGTGTCGTAGAAAGCGTGTACGTCCGTCTCGGCCAGTGTCAAATGGCCAATGGCGGACAATTTGAACACTTCCGTTGACATTTTTTTGCTGTCTTGTTTGACGACAATCCAGGATAAACCTCGGATTATAATTTATCTGATTTTTTAAAATAATTTTTGATTAGTTTTTCATTAGAAATAAAATTTTAATTTTTTGAAATTCGAAAGCATTTTTCTCCCAAAAATTGTTATGTAAGGTACCAAACTTTTTATACCGTTGCATGCACAATGGAATACCTAACGACAAGGGGTAATAAATGTGGCGGGTTACCATTTGAAAAAACTAATGACGTCACGCCCGCGCGCAACCAGATGACGACAGAATTAAATTCACGATGTTATAAAGTGCACGGGATAAAAACAAAATCGACCTGTTTCAGGGTTTTTCCATCAAACCGAAGATAACAGAAATATTAATTTTGTTCCAGACTTTATCTACACCCTGTATATATACAGCACGTGTCAATTTTCATTAGCCATAAGCGATTAATTCATGCAATACGTGACAACATGGCACCCCACCTTTCCTCTTCAATGCGAGCGCGAGACCGATACAAGCTCAAGTTAGCAGTAGCTGTTGGACTATTGACTAGGGTGTTTGTACTGCGCTCAGAAATAATATTTACGCATTGCAAGGATTTTTCTTTTTCCTTTCAATAAATGCAGAGAATTATTAAGCTGCGTTCACGCTGCATGTCACAAACAAAAGCGTAATTCTAATAAAATTAAAAATAAGGTAAATGAAAAAGGATTCTGAAAATAATAATAAACTACTAGATCGCGGCGGCCATTTGATGATGACGGCTTTTATTGCAGACTAGATCGCAACGTGTTCGCAGCTAAACATTTAATGTAGAAGTGGGAAGATCGGAGGAAGTCGTTGTGATGTCGATTGTTGTCGGGATTGGTGACGGATAGTAGGGGTGAAACACGTTGCCACATATTATTTGTATACGTATAAATCGCATGTAAACATTGAATCCATATACCTAATGAAAATTGACACATACGGTATATATGTATATATATATATACAGGAAAGAGAAAATTATTGGGTAAATTCCGCTGTAGAGCAACCGTAGACATGTGTTTCTGACTCATTGGTCGTCATCGGTACGGTGTAGCCAAGGAATAAGGTGGGATAACCTTGGAGATGTATGCTATATGGAAGACCATCAGGAGACAGACCACCATTTGTAGCTTCAGTTAGAAGATCCTCAGTTTTGAGGACAACAACTAACGTCGCCACGAGGAAGACAATGTCAACCTGCGTGCCATCCGAAAACCCAGGAAAGATAAATAAAAGGTATACAGCATACATCTCCAAGGTTATCCCACCTTATTCCTTGGCTACACCGTACCGATGACGACCAATGAGTCAGAAACACGTGTCTACGGTTGCTCTACAGCGGAATTTACCCAATAATTTTCTCTTTCCTGTATTTCATGTATCCGCGATAATTCCTTTTATATATATGGTTATGATAAAGTAACGCACAAAATTCATAAAACGTACAATGGTCATTTTTGAAAAAAATGCAAAAACACGTCAAACAGTTTATTTTATTCCGCGTCGTTTAACATAAGTCAAAAAAATAAAACGTCAAATTTGTCAAAGTTATGACGTCATCAATATTTTTTTAAATATGAAGCTTAGTTTTTTTTTTACTTTATTTGATAAAGCTTGTTTTTCTGCATTATAAAGAAATAATTGAAGTAGGGGTCACATAAGAAAAAACTGAGAGAATTAATAAAAAACAAAATAAACTTTATTATAGTAATAACATTTAAATTAACTAAACAGTCCATTAAACCAAAACGATTTCTTTCAGGAATTGTTCAAACTGTGTCCCGTTCACTATCTGACATAGGCCAAGACGATGGTAGACCTGATTTACAGAGTCTTCGAACATCTGCGGAGTTATACGAGTCATTTCATGTCTAATTCGTTCCATTAAGTCTTCTAAATTGTCTGGTTTTTTCTTATGTGACCCCTACTTCAATTATTTCTTTATAATGCAGAAAAACAAGCTTTATCAAATAAAGTAAAACAAAACCAAGCTTCATATTTAAAAAAAATATTGATGACGTCATAACTTTGACAAATTTGACGTTTTATTTTTTTGACTTATGTTAAAAGACGCGGAATAAAATAATCTGTGTGACGTGTTTTTGCATTTTTTTCAAAAATGAACATTGTACGTTTTATGAATTTTGTGCGTTACTTTATCATAACCCTGTATATATATATATATATATATATATATATTCATATGTATGTGTAACGTTAGTTACCCACGGATGATGTCGTTTTAAAACCGGTCATGGTATACATTCATGGTGGATATTTTATGGCTGGTAATGCCAGAGAGGAATCGGTTGGACCGCAATTTTTGATGACTGAAGATGTAGTCGTTGTTACAGCTAATTACCGGCTAGGAATACTGGGTGAGTCGTTTGCATATTTTTACAACCATAACACGTTTCAGTAGTTAGAACCCATCTGGTGTTTATTTTGTTAAAATAGTTTGATGCCTACGAAAAAAATAAAGAAAATTATTAAATTGCAATTAATTATGATAAACAACAAAATAGAGAAAAACCTATATCATTGATGGCAATGTCCAAAATGACATTAAAAGCTGATGTAGCTATTTAATTGTTCGTGGGTTTAGTTAACTTTCGACTAAAAGACTGCCCCGCCATTGATAGTGAATACGTATTGTGAAATAGTATATATTCTGTCCAGTTCTTGATATGATTAATTTAAATTATAATTATAGTGTTAAGTTATGTTATGTAAATTGGAGGGGTATTAAGAGATAAATTTTTAATTATAATTATACACGATGTTTCCAAATAAGTGCGAAAGTTTTCATAGGGTGAATCCTTGTCAAAAATTAAAGGGGGTCTTTTATGTAAACAAGAGCTCTTAGGCTTGTCCTTGAAAAGTTACACGCTTCCAAAAGTGAGAAAAAAAAATTTTTTTTTCTTAAAACTGCTAAAGAGTTAAAGAAATTGCATTTTGTGGGCGTGTTCTACCAATAAAAAGGCTACCTATGAATATTTTTTTAATTTTGTTGTGATCTTTTAGAGGCGTGAAACACGCAACCCCTACTCCTTCTTTTACCAGACCTTTTTAACAAACTAAAATTTTTTGATTTAAAAATAATCGTTGAAAAGAATGATTTGATGCTAAACCTTTTAACCCTTGTGTTTTTCCGTAAAAGCAATATTTCCTAAATAAAAAAAATAAAACACAATATCGTGCATGGACGTATCTTCTGTGAATGAAATCGAAAAGATCTAGTAGATGAATGTCACGTTTTGTTTGCACAAATTATGACTTTAATCGTAGTATTTTATAATTATTCCGCTTCTTTTGCCTTTTAACGTAGGCATGTACCAGTACCATGTTATGTTTTAATAGAACATAAAATAAAAAATACAAGCAAAACAAAATGATATGTATTACAAAACAGAAACAGACAACAAGATCAAACGGAACAGAGTTATAAAAACTGCTGGAAATGACCACTTCCAACCATTAGACAGGAATTGACGCAAACGTTGAAATATCCCGGGTGTGCTTTGGATTGTCTCACAGCCTGCAATGATGCGATTCCCTAAATCATTTACACATTCAATGGGGGTCGTTTAAACCAAGAACTTAATCAAAAATTCTAGGCAATTGATCTTAAGCAGCTGAGAAAGCAAGAAATTGAAAAGACTGACGGACGCATCCAATTAATACTAAATTTGGTGTTTCAGATTTTAATTTTGTGTATAAACAATATCTCTGATGATTCATCTGCTTCTATCTCTTTCTAATCGTAAATATTTAATTTATATTTTCCTTTTTTACAATAATGCAACATGCCATCGGCATTGGGTGTTTGCAAATCGAAAAATTAATTCAAACCTTTTTTTATTTGAATTATAATATAAAATTGAACACCTCAAATATTTATGGATTATTTTCCCCATTGTCTTCTAAGCATTTGAAGATATTTAGATGCATTACAATTGAATGTGAGTGTGCACAAATTAGTTAACTGATCAATGAAATTGATTGAAGTGTGTTGCATCACCAGAAAGGGCTAACCGGGCTTTCTTGAATGTGATGTCCTCAAGAAAGTAGATGCATTGTTCTTGTGTTTTATGATTCTCCATGTCTTCTCAAGTTAGTAAACTGCTGGTGTAATGTTTCTGCATAATTACTTGCGTTTTGCTTCATTTTTATTAGTGCTTTCTGATGTTAACCAGTTTTGGCATCCCTTAGCAAGACCGTTTTGAACTTCTGAGTATTGTGAAGGTCAGGTATTATGTTTTCTAATAATAAGAATAAAAATTAATTTAATATAATAATAATACTAATATAATAATATTTATCGCCAACCGTCAGTAAAGTGATGCGTTACCATAGCGTTTTGCGGAGGTAAAGAAACACTTTATCGTACTGTACAATAAAGTACTTTACCTGCCGCTAATATCTGTCAGCGTAGCATGACTGATGACTTTTAAAAATAAATCGTTTGTCACTGTCATAAACTGTCAAAAGTTATTATATCTTTATTTCTTAAATTAACAATTTTAACGGTTGGCGATAAAATTTTGTATGCACCACGTCAGTAAAGTACCTTTACCGAACTCGTCTGTTACTCGCCGCGCTCGCTTCACTCGCTTGGCTCGTAAACCAGACTCGTTCGGTAAAGTATCACTTTACTGACTTGTTACATAAATAACTATTAAATTACTTTTTAATAATAGAAACTGTTGAATAAACACATCTTACTTACCAAACAATATTTATTGGGTTACCACTAGTATTTTAATTTACTCATTTAACAAAAGAATCAAAACATTCGTTTAAGTAAAAGAACTCTGGTTTGCAGGAATTAAACGCAAGCAGAGAATGACCAAATTTTCTGTGATTTTTTTTCATATTATTCCCTGATTTTGAGAATTTAAACAAAACCTTTTATTTTAAAATTTACTTTTGAAAATCCCTGAGGCAGTTTACGTACTTCCAATTTCAATACTCATCGCTAGATGGAAAAATGAAAATAGTTATGTTACTAGAATAAGCGAAATATTGGATTTTTTCAAGACAGACTTAAATAAATGTTTGTGTCTAAAAAATATATTTGTCCACCTGATTGTCTAGTATCTATTATGTCACTAGATGAAGATCTCATTCTACCAGATTTAATAGAAATTCTAAGTTGGCAATACTGATGTCAACGGTATCAGAATCTCTAAAAGGCTTTGGCTTTTTATCGCGTCGTTTTCAAATGTCATGTCGAGTATTCAAAATCCCACGGCAGCGTTGTATATATTACATGAATTTGTGTCCTTCAAGTTGTTTAATCATTATTTGGACCTAATTCTCTGAACTATAAAATCTTGCTGCCTACTCCATTTGATATTTCATTTGCAATTCATCACCACTTCAAAGAGCTCATATTTTCCTTATATTTAACCTGCGCCTTCTAATAAATAATATATCTTTTTAGGATTTTTAACATTGGATGATCCAAATTTGGGAGTTACTGGTAATGCCGGATTGAAGGATCAAGTGCTTTTCCTTCAGTGGGTAAAGGAAAACATCGAGTTCTTTGGAGGTGATCCCAATAACGTACTTTTATTTGGTGGAAGCGCTGGTGCTATGAGTGTACATTTGCATATGCTATCACCATTGTCAGAAGGTAAAACAAATACATAGATATGTAATAAAATTTGCGTAATTTATAATTAAATTTAGGATTGTTTCATAAGGCGATTTGTCAAAGTGGTGTCGCTATAACTCCTCTTATTATCTCAAATGAAAGAAACACTGCACTTGCTATAGCCGAAGAATTAGGAATACAAACAGAAAATTGGACTGAAATGTTAACGACATTACAAGAAATATCAACTGAGAATATAGTAAATGCAGAAGTGGTAACTATCATATTAATCATTATTATTATAAAGAGTAATAAATTCATTTCCACTTTTAGGAATTGAATAATAACCGTCATCCTCGTCTTAGCGTGCCTATAGTAGAAATAGCTTCTAATGACTCTGTTTTCCTTGAAAGAGAACCAATGGAAATTATTCGTTCCGGTGATTTCAAACAAGTACCTTACATGCACGGGTTTAACGACGCAGAAGGTTTATTAATTTTTATTGATGTGGTTGATGATGGTGTATCTCCATTGATAGGGGATCTAGCTAAATACATTCCTTTGGATTTGCAAATCGAACCTGGTTCCGAAGCGGAAGAGGATATAGTGCAAAGATTTAAAGATTTCTATTATGATGGAAGAGAGTCTTCAAGAGATAACATTACTGGTGATATTAATTTCTACGGCGATTATGGTTTTGTTTTTCCCCATTATAGGACTGCACTAGAACAACTACCACTGACATCTAATCCCATTTATATGTATTACTTTACAGCAGTAACTGAACTGAACATTGACTTTGGCATAGATATTCCAGGTTTGTCAATAACTAGTCTTAACTTAAAAGAATATATAGACTTTTGCCGTATATGTACTAATAAGGTAGAGCAATAATTATTTCACTAGCCTAAATAACGAATTAAAATAATGGCAATAACGCAAAAAGGCGTGTGAATTATGAACTTGCATACTTATCTCATAGCTCCTTGCTCCATTACATTCCATTAACTTATAAAGCGAAAACCAAAAACAATGTCTCTGTAGCTACTAGATCGTGCAAAAGGAGTAGGTCTCTAAATGCAAGCAATAAAGACAATACTGAATCAGAATGAAGGTGATTTAGATCGATTTGTTTAGAGACTAGAATATAGATAAAATCTCATGAATCTCATAAGTAAACAATAGCACACCGAATAAACACGGAGGTGTTGCCATTTTTACAGGGACACTTCTCAGTGTCGTCGCCAATGCGTCAACGACTAAAGGATTTGTGTAGTGTCTACAAATTCGATTGAACTGTGGAGGAGCCAACACGTGTCGTTAAGGATTCGGCGTCTACGCTGGACAACAAGATTTCTAATAGAAGTTTTCCGGTATCCGCGGTAGATAATCTTTCAGACCACTATATTCAAATATTGAATTTATCAATATCATTTTGTAATAATAAAGATGAATACATTTACAAACATAAGTTTTGTGATAATTCAGTAAATAATTTTCTTAGTTTGTTGGGCAGGGAGTCGTGGCTAACTGTTTACGAGTGTGGTGGTTCTGATCAAGCGTTTTCAGCATTCTTAAATATTTTTACATACTATCACAGTATTTGTTTCCCTTTATTAAAGTGCAAGCTACATAAAAATTCAAATACCTCTTGGATTACGTATTTGAAATAAAAAATAATCTGCTTATTTTAAAAGAATTCAGCCAACAATTTCCCATTTTTCTGATTGAATTTAAGAACTATGAAAAATATTACAAAAATTTTGTTAAAAACAAACAATGTGATATCAATAAAACCTTCATTCATTCTTCTTCTAATAAATCCAAGGCGGCTTGGTCTATTATTCATAATAGCACCAAGGCCCATACTTTACCTGAGGGTAACACGCTACGGCTGTGTGGAGAATTTAATGAATATTTTACATCTCTTCCATCGAAGCAAAATGAAGATAGCTTAAAGGATGATATTAATTTTTAATATCAACAACTTCATGCAAATACGAAATTTACCTTCTTCTTTTTACATTCAGCCGGTACTCGAGAATGACGTTGAGAATGCTGTTAAGAATTTAAGCACATCATTTTCAACAGGACATGATTGTATCTCATCATTAGTAATAAAATGTGCGTCACCTTTAATCGTTTCAGTTCTGACTTATATGATTAATTTCTCTTTTGAAAAAGGAATATTCCCTTCTAGTTTCAAGCTATCCACAGTACGGCTGGTGTATAAATGTGGCGATAGAAATTGTGTAGGTAATTATCGACCTATAAGTTTGCTATCTGTTTTCGCTAAAATTTATGAAAGCATTATGAACAATCAATTAAAAAAATATTTGAATACTTTTGATATAGTTTTTAAAAATAAACATGTTTTTTTGCAAAATAGGGGCACTAGCTCTATTTAATTTCTTAAAGACAACTTATGAAACTTTGGATACCAGTCAACAGTGTCTTGATATCTTTATTGACTTGTCCAAAGCGTTTGATCTAGTGAACCACAAGATTTTACTTCACAAACTAGAGCACTAGGGGTATTCCTAAACAATGGTTTGAATCTTACCTTACCAATCGTAAATAAAGCGTCAAAATAGGGAATTACCAGTCATCCTACATTAGTGTTGACAGTGGCGTACCTCAAGGGTCAATATTAGCCCCGACACTCTTTCTTCTATATATCAATGACCTAGCAAATACCCTTAAAAATGTACCGCAAATAGATCTTTATGCTGATGATATAAGTATACTAATAAAGTTAGCAAGTGTATGTGGACTAAACAGTGGAGTAACAGACATTTTCAATCATATTCATAGATGGATGAGCTGTAATAAGTTAGTCAGTAACAAGGCCAAAACAAAGTTCGTATATTTTCATAATACAACTGAAGTTGTGACTAACGTGGTAATATATGGCGACACTTTTAACCTGGATTCTAGTTTACGTGTACTTGGTCTTACAATTAATGAGAACCTTAAATGGAACTCACATATTGATAATGTTTGCAGTTGTCTATCAAAGGTATGTGTCACACTAAGGCAACTTAAAAGGACATATAATGTTAAAACTCTACTTATGTTCTAGCATTCAAACTTTATTTCTTGTCTGCGGTATTGCATAATACATTGGGGTTTATGCTCAGAAACAAATAGAATCTTTTACTTGCAAAAAAGAGCAGTAAGAATTATATCCGGTTTGGGTTACAGAGATTCTTGCAGGCAACTTTTTAAAGAAAAAGCCTTACTTACTTTCTATGACATTTATATAATGGACGTACTGTGCTTCGTCTTTAAGAACAAAAGAGATTTTGCAAGCGGCAACGTAACTCATGATCATAATACACGTCTCAATAATTATATGCCGCCAATTGCGCATTCAAAACAAATTTTCCAGAAAGGAACTTACTTCGTAGGTTGTAAGTTTTATAATAAGTTACCGGATTCTATTAGAAATATTTCTAATTTTACTGTTTTTAAGAAGTCTTTGCGGGAGTATATCCTTCAGATCTCCTGCTACTGTTTAGAAGACTTTTTAAAACTCTAGTTATCATACTTGACGTATTTCTGGCGTGTACTTGTCTATTTTGAAATGTATATGGCTTTTGAAATAAAGATTATTATTATTATTATTGAAGTGAAAACTTCTATGGGCGCGTTGATGCATTGATTGTTGGGCACTGAACGAGACTGAGCCGTCACGCTCGGAATGTAACGCTCCTTCGGGTAAGGTCGGGAGAGATATAATTAACGCGTCTCTGTCGGTCTCTGCTATACTCGCTCGGCAACCGTTTCACGCTCGGCTTTGTATTATAACACTAACTAGCGGTATTTAATTTCAATTAAATTGAAATTTAGAATATATACGCGAAATATTGTATTTTTTTTTTCTGAAAAATTCTTGTCCGCGTGCAGATGCGATTCCGAGCCGCCCGGGTATGAGGCCGGCACGTTACCATTAGACCAGCGCGTATACTCATATGAGAATTATCATATCATCTATTTGTATATATACATGCGTACGTATGAATTTTTGAAGTGAAAACTTGATCAGACCGAGCAAAATGTACTAGAGTAATGTAGACACAATAATAATAAATATATATTTTTTTAAATTTAATATAGAACAAAAATGAAATATGTAAATGTAAATGAATATAGAACGAAAAAAAAGTTGTATTTCGTATTATTAACCTCGCCTTGATGAAATTTTCACTTCTGCCGTGTGGTCTTAAGCACACCCATTTCTTTTTTTATTATTATTAATGTGTCCATAGTACGCCAATATAGGCTGAAACTGCTAAATACGAAGGCCTTAGATTGACAGTAATAGCTTGAGCAAACAACAAAGCTACTGAATGACAACCTCACACTTATGTAATATATAAAACATATAAAAAGTACTTTTCTAATCACTTAATGCTTAGGATCCTTCGTTCTTCTTCTATTACCTTAATTAGCTGTTCTTGCACTCACAGCAGTATGGCCGGCTGGGTACAATGGTATCGAAGCACGACAATTCTTGTATGGCACACAGAGGATGGCTTCACACTTGCATCATAACTACCAATGTTTTGTCCATTCAATATGCCAATGGGCATAAATCGAACAGCAAGACACATACACTGAAGACTCCTATAATCGGCATCCATGGCTTCGATTCATCTAGTAACAACAGCATACATTACTTTCAATATCCATCTGTCTACGTAATCTATTACTATACATACTTGTAACATAACTCAACTCAAATCACATACTTGCGACAATACCATATAGCCGTATTACAGAATTAACTCAACCGTGTCCTAATTAAAATTGCCATAAACGCCACATGATTCCGATCTGATTACGACATGTATGTCGTTATATATCATGTGCTTGCAGGCGACCTGCGTATAGGGCTTACTGTAAGATAAAACGACGACACCGAGAGTTTGTATGAGTTAGTACGAGAAAGCAATATACAAACTGCAGTACAGCTGCTATCTATCCTTGTTGCCCTGCTTAAACGGAGATTCAGTCTAGCCCGTTCTAGCCTCAGCGTAAATGTACTCGAATCCCCACTTTTCCAGCACTACACTCGACCAAAAAGCAGTTTGTATATTGCTTTCTCGTACTAACTCATACAAACTCTCGGTGTCGTCGTTTTATCTCACAGTAAACCCTATACGCAGGTCGCCGGCAAGCACACTGTATACAAAATAGTATATAATAAACATTTTGAGACAAAGTTCTTTACATATATAGGCTCTTCCTCTTAAAATTGTTTCATTTACGCATAATCACCAACAACTTTAAGATTTTAAATTAAATATTCTGTATGTAGTTTTCTAACAGCTTTGAACAGATGGGAAAGTGATCTGAACAGCTGTTCAAACTTTTTCAAACGCAATATGGTATGTATTCAAAACAGTTGTGAAGTTGTTGAAAGCCAGATACTTCGGTATCTCTTTGGCGAAAGATTTGTAGTTTGCTACACATACACGCTTAACAGGTGTGAATAGTTCCATGAAATTTGCTGCACTTGCCTTTTACACGGAAGTGATTACACCCTGTATAAATCTTAAATTACCTTAAAATGCAAAAAAAAAACTTCTTAAAAAAATTCATGCGATTTTTCGCCAGTATCTGCATAGCAATCTACTAAATAAATTACATATTAACAAAGAATCAGTTCTTTGTGAGTCTTCAAAATGTACGTTGTCACAGTATGTCCTCAAAAATTATAAATGCTGCTTTTTTTTGTTTTAGCAGTTTATTATATCAACATATTACTTTCTTATACGTAGTCTAGGGAAGTATTGTGATGATGAAAATTTTCGACCTCGAGATTTTTGCAGATGTCCACGTTTTAAGGTCCCCTGATTCCGAAAAAGTGGTTTTTAAAAACTTTCTCTCTATGTGTGTATGTCAGTGTGTGTGTGTGTGTGTGTGTGTGACCACGATAGCGGTCAAACCGCTGTAGGTATCAATTCCAAATTTTGTATTTGTGAATATAATCTCCCTCTTAAGAACTGATTAGATTTTCAGTAAAGTCGGCAGACCGGAAGTGGCACTTTACTTCAGTGAAAAAATTGAGTTTTGACAATTATTCGTCAACTACTAAGTTTAAACAAATTTATAAAGAATTCATATGTACTCAAAATTAAATTTGAGAAGAATTTTATTAAAAAAGTTTTTCGAAATTTCTACTGGAAGTAGGTCTATTACTTTTCCCGAAAATCGGTTTTTTGCGAATATTTTGCAAGTCATGCTACCTTTTGTATATTTTTTTTTAATTCGGACCGGAAGTAACACTTTTGCTGATATGGAATTGCGATTTTTTGTAAATATGTCGTAAATTATGCATTCTATATATATTTATGAAGAGTACAAAAGTATTTAGAGTTGGATTTGGAATATTTTTTGTATAAATGAAATTTCAAAATTCGGACCGGAAGTAACACTTTTACTCTTAGGCAGTAGCACTTTTTTTCGAATATCTTGCAAGTATGCATTCTATAGCGATTTATTAAGAGAATAGAAGTACTTAGAATAGAATTTTGACTAATTTTTCTATAAAAAAATTCTTAAAATTATATAGTTTGAAACGCTCATACGTATAAGAAAGTCGTGTGGCGGCCACACCTCATTTTTTTTGTATTGTTACCAAATTACTCAAGCTCTGCTCTTTCAGGAGCTTCTCACGGTTCAGAAAATTTCTATATATGGCTTTCTGGTACAGCTCCAGATGAAGGAAGTCTGGCAGATTTAATATCCAGGAATATGGTCGACATGTGGACCAACTTTGCTATCTACGATAATCCCACACCAAATGGCTTTGATTACACATGGGAACCACTACAAGAAAATAAAATGAATTACCTACTTATTAGTAATAACGGCTCTTATCCAACGATAAATGTACGACAGGAGAATATTCAATTGTGGTCTGAAATATACGAAGAATATTATCCGAATTAACAATGCATTACTGATTAGCTGATTTAAGATTTAAATAGCACTGTCTAAAATTAGAGATAAGATTAAAAATAAAAGTTACCCCTCTGTTTTCATTATCCTTTTGCTCCAGCAATAATGACCTTTTCATTGCTCTTGATTTGGTGAATATCATGCGAAATTGTTTATCACGTCAATTTTAATATTTATTATTTCAAAGATAATTTTATCAAAAATCACTAGGCTTCTGCATAGTTAACACATGAGCTTTCGGTGCAAACCGAAAAACTCGAGCGCCTGGTGTTCGAAGGAAGAAGTTAATAATTTAAATATAAAATACAAATACAAACGGACATTAGAGATAACTCTTGCATGATTTCTACAAATCACAGGCTCGGTGTTACAGTTATTATTCACAACTAGGATATCTTAATTAAAAAATATACTGTAAACAAATTTGTGAATAGATGACAGTAACAATGACAGTAATTGTATTTGCTTGAGGATACCTTGGTCTTTGCTAACTGTAAACTAAAAGAATGTAAACACTTACTGACACATTGTTATACCGTGTGCTTTATAATAGATAAATAAGCCCAAGCTTTTTATCTACATATTATAGCAAAACTCTACTGGCGCAATCTATTGGTTGAAAAATCAAAATATCCAAGTAGCAAACCTTAGTTCAGCCTGGATGCACCTAAATGGAACATCTATAAAGTAAGTCGTTGGTGATTTTACCCAGCTGCCACAAGGTAGGCTTGAATAGCCTTCATCTCCGATAAAGAAATCGATGACTCAGCAATAAGGATTTCGTACCTCCTCAGAAAGAAAGAGAATTACAATTACCACATGCGGAATCCATCACATATATTTCATATGATTTACACATACTACGTCAGTCAAATATGCGCAGATACTTTTAAACAAATCACTGAAATGATCGATTAACACCTTATCAAAATAAGAGATAACTGAAATACTGAATCATACTATTTTTGCGGATTTTCCAAAAAAGAAAAACAAGAAAATGGGTGTGCTTAAAACCACATGGCAGAAGTGAAAACTTCATAAAGGCGAGGTTAATAATACGAAATCCAACTTATTTCTTTCGTTCTATATTACATTAGGGTCATTCTGCATCGACGAATTCAGTTGTTGAGATTTGGTATGCTTCTTTTGACGATATTTCTTCACGCGCGCATTAGACAATTCCCTTTTTCGTTTTAATTTATCATCGATTTGATTTTCTTCATCCATCCTGGGTAACAGAAAAGAATTAAATGCTTATAAATTCGTATATAATGAGCAATTAAAGCAATGCTCTATTCTCAACGTTTCTGTTTTGCATTGGTATACAAATTATAGTAAATGCGTGTGGACGTTATTTAAACTCGGAATATACTGATCAGTTTCTGAGTCATCCATATCATTTTAATAAACATGATAAAACTTACCCGAGCGCGAAATATTATATTATATTATTATAGAGATAATGTCTCATACACACACAACAAATTTTTTGGTTAACCGTCCGCGAAGTTACCAATTAGCGAACGCAGCTCAGTCCGCAAAATACAATTTCGCGGCTGTTGCTATGGCAGTTTATATAAATAGACAATATGAATACTCGCTTACGAGTCTCGCGCTGGTCTGATGCTAACGTGCCGGCTTCTCACCCGTGCGGCTCGGGATCGAATCTTCTCGAGGACATGAATTATTTATTCATTTAAATTTCAATTTAATTGAAATTAAATACCTCTACATGATATATTTCTCTCGTTCCCTTAGTCGACTCGAGCCGACTTTACCCGAACGAGCGTTACATAGCCGAGCGTGACGGCTCAGTTTTGTTCAGTGCCCACAAACAAAGCAACGCGCCCAAAGATGTTTACACTTCAAAAAAAATTCCGGCTGCCAATAGTCTTGCTTTTAAGTAAATTATAAAGTGTAGTATGTATGAGAAACGCGGCTACATTACCAAATACGAATAGTATAGAAATACTTTAGTAGCTCGCAACTAAATTTTTCTTACCGTATTTAAAGTCCGAAACACCATAGACCCTACTCCATGTAATAAACTTATTATAAATTGTTGTTTATGGTATGCTCAAGAATTCTACATAGTTATTAATTAAATAGTTAGAAATATTGTTAGGATTAGCTTAAATATCAACTTTCAACAAAGCAGCTTAAACCTACTGAATAGAAGATCCATCATTTGCATGCCTAGCTTATCAAACACTAACAAATCAATCTGGTCGTGATACCAAACATGGCATACTGTATATAGATATCCCAATCCTCAAGAAATCTTAAGACATTTTACTACAACTTTTTAGGTCGATCACAGTAGCAGATGCAAATTTATTGTAATATTTTCTGTTTAATGCTTCAGCGATGACTAAAGGTGATGCTTGGAGGAAAGTAGAAAACGCCATGGAAAAAACACAAGAATCTAAATCAAACACTTGTACACAAACAGTTAGGTTCGTATGAATAGAAATAAATAGCAACTTTAAATGGGCTTATTTACGGCGTTAAAATGCACCACAACAAAAGGATGGAAATAGTAATGATATAAGTTAGTAAACACGTACTGACTTATTTCATTACTATTATATACTACTATATTTACTGCGTGAAGTTATTTCGTCTTCTTTAGAACATTGAAAAAGATCAGTAGAACACCATCGCCGATATTCACGATGCCGTCTGTAGTTGCGAATAATTTTATATACAGATTTATGAATCATGAACTCAATTGCTTCATTAGTAAAAAGTATTTTTTAAATAGATATATATTTGTCTCTGAGTAAACATCTTATTGATTAAATTACTTCAATTTAAAAAGGAAATTTTAATATCTGGTATTACTCATTTGTCAGTAATTAGATTTACTATCATCTCTGTAATTAAATACTCAATATAATATCTGATGCAGGTTATCTATAACAAGCATCGGCATATTTATATATATATATATACCTCACAATCCTTAAATAATATATTAATACGTTTATTTATCAACAATGTGGTGCAAAGTAAGTTTAACTGTGCTGTTACCCGTATGTACTATATTAACATATAGCAGCTCACAAGAAGTCCAAATACCGCAAGGAATATTAAGGGGTGACACTCGCATTAATAGAGATGGCGGTACATTTTACGCCTTCAAAAATATTCCTTTCGCCGAACCGCCAGTTGGAGAATTAAGGTTTAAGGTGTGTGTTCTTTTTTCAATAATTTTTAACCGCAAGAGAGTTTTGAATTTAAAGCAGATATTTCGTTTTTTTAAATATTATTTTATAGCATACAATAAAACTGAATTTCGACGATCAAGCGGACTTGGAAAGCTTGAGGCTGGGGAATTCGGTAAGGTAAAAGTTTCACTTACAAATGAAAAGATTAGTGGAGTCAGGAAGTTCAGGAAAATGTAAACATATCTGTCTCAGTAAATATACCTATATCTAACAATGTAGATAGTGAAAAATTTTGTGCTTCCGAAATATGCACATTTTCTTTCGAAAATTGTATCTTCTTCTTTTAATAGGCGTATCGCCTGGTTAGATCCGGTTTCTTTGCAATGGCTATTCTTGTGAGTTTGATTGCCAGCTACCACGCCATCGTTTTGGTGGTCGTCCTATAGGTCTTCTTCCATGAGGGGTGTTATTTCGTACTATCCTGACCATTCTGTCGGGGGTCATTCGGCTAATCTGGTGGTTCCATTCTCTTCCTCGACCATCTGACCACGGCGTCCATTTGACACTTCTCTCTTATGTCTGTGTTTCTCTGCCTATCCTTCATTGTATGTTCCGTTATCGTTCTTAAGGTCTTCATTTTAGTGGTCCTTAGTAATCTCTTAGTTACCGTTGCACATACGGGGATTTGAGCATTCTACGCGGCCAAATTTTTTTATGCTTAGATTGCTTCTAAACGGTATAAAGGATACAACAATAGTGTTTGTAAATATATATATACACTTATTCTATGAAAAGTATGGTTTAGGAAGAAAAAAATTGCAAAATAATCTTCTTCAGAAATAAATTCCCCTTCGTCGTTTTCAGATGGAAAAACCATCGGGTTTGGTTGTGCTGGCAGAAGCATATTGATGGTTTCAGAAAGAAACGAAGTAAATTTTCTTTTTTTACAAGTGCTTATGCAACTGAGCAATAGATCTGAGCTCAAGAGGACTGGGTTGGATGTATCTTTATTACAGGACTCTCTAGAAAATTTCCTTGAAAATTCTTGGCGATATGTCATAAAATACTTGTTACGCGCTTCTGCTGCCTCCTCATATAATTGACCAATAGGTAGCAATGCATTTTTTATTATGACTGCTCCGTGAATTAGTATCTTGTGCATTGTTGGTGTCACTGGATGCCAAGGGTACAATTTGACATATAAACGAACATTCTTCATTGCATATTTATCGTATTTTTCTACATCTATCAAGAATCCGCATGAAATGGTTTCCAGTATGGCTTTCAACCTATAAATTAAGTCGTAACTGATGCCTCTAATCTCTTAAGCTAATTTTGGATCCTCAAAAAAATCTTCTACTCGTGTTGCCATCATTCGTATTAGCGAAATTTGTTTTTGACATATTCACTAACATACCAGCTTCCTTGCAAAATTTGTCCTGTATTTCTGTTTTCCTCTTTTTTTCCATTTGTTTTTCCTCGTATGGTTTTCTTTTTTTGTATTTCTTTACGGGCAATTTGTATGCCAAATGGAGAATATTGTCGAATAATCTTACCCTGGCATGTAAAATCGACAGCCCAAATTCAATAGCTTCAAAAGATATTTGTTTTTTATTATCCAGTTGGTTGAAGTCTTTAGAAGTCGCACCACAGATGTAGCGCCGATTCGTAGATGTTGTGCCAGTAACTGCGTTGCAGACATTTCCGTCAACCATTGTCATTATGGACAGATGTTTGACGAAAAACTTTTTTCCATCAATATCAACCTCAGTTGCTATTAAAGAGTTTATGGAATTTTGGACGTACTTAATCTCTTCATTTGTGATATCAGTATTCTCTTTCACTAAACGAAATCTAATTGGGCGGCAGAACAGTGGAGAAGAAGGTGTTGAATTTTCCTCCAATATTCTTTCAGAGTCTTTGCTACAAACTATCGAATAAAGATTGCAATTGGCTTTCGGCGTTGGTACTCGTCACTGTGCATGCTTCTCGGGGCGGATAACACTTTTTCTGCTTGCTGTATTAAACTATACCACGGGAAGACCTTTTTATTAGTATTTCGAATTATTTCATATTGTCCTCGTGTTAAATCATCATCTATAAACATTTTCAATGTTTGGAACGGTGTCAGACGCAAAGCGTTTTCACTTTTGGAAGTGGCATATGCTCTTTTGTATTTTGTTCCTCGTGTTGGGGTGCAAGTAATATCTTTTAGTACATTGGAAGCATCTTTTTTTCCAGATTTACTTAACTCGACTTATGCTGCGTGAACAATAATACCGTCTTCTAAAGTAGAATAAAGCTCCTCTGTTTTCCTTCTTTTACTCGTTTCATTGGACTCTCCAAACGATTTACGAGGTTGACCTGGCCGATATTGCGTAGCCACCAGAATTTAAAGTGTTTCTTAACTACAGGTGATTGTTTTTGAGAAAAAGGTCTTCCTTTTTATGTGTTCTGGTCCATCTTGATTTCACTTCGGATTTGAAATGTGCGAAACTGCGTTTACATTTTTTGTATTGGTCTTCAGTGAATTCTTCACGCGACAAAAGTTGGTCTTTTAAGCAATTTAGTTTTTATTCGAAATTTGACTTGCTATAAGTTCACAAATTCAGACTTTTTCGTAGGAAAAGAATTAAGTACTGAGATTTTGCTTATCGGCGCTTTTCCGCGGCAAACTTTTTGATTATCTACTACTCAATACTCTAAGGTTCTAATATTAATAAGAAAGGACACCGGATCTATCTCGATACTGTAAGTAATACGTTGATGAACATAAACTTCTCTGAAAAATAATGCTTATTATAGATGTTACTTTTACGCCCTCAACAGAGTACATTTATAGAATAAAATAGCAAAAGCAATATTGCAGTAAAATAGAAAATTACCTATAGAATCACAATCCATCACTTTTCCGCACAAAATTAACGTAGAAAGATAATTATTCACTTTAAAAATTAAGATTTTCACAAAATCGCCGAGAACAGTCACGTATGCTAGGTTTGATGACCAACTTTATAATGACGCTGTCAGCACAGCGTGCACGGGAAAAGGGTGGGAGATGCTGCGTATTATTCACTGGAATGTCCCCTAACTCAGGTAGTTGATTTAAGATGGTTTTTCCAATTTTGTGAAATTCACTTTTGGCCGCCTAGAATGCTCAAATGCCCGTCTGTGCGTTGTTTCCGCTCTTGTCTCAGCACCATATGTCATCACTGGTCGTACGATGTTTTGTGTATTCTTGATTTGCATTCTGTACTTAGGTGTTTGTTTCTCCATATTGGATATCTGAGGTGTCCCGATATTGCTGCTGCTTCTTTGTAAAAATTGTATAACTTTAGTAAAAAGTAAATATATCATTCCACTACTTGAATTTAACGTTTGTTTCGACATTTCAACTTATGTTTTTTAGAATAACATACCATTTGTTGACCGTTACAATCTTTTAAAAATTAAATGGAACACATGGGAATGAAAAGAACTACAAATTGACTACTTAAAAATACCTACTTTCTCCCGTCTGTGGGTACTATTGCAAAGGTTATCGAATGTCATATCTAAATAAAACCGATTATAATTTATTAATTTAACAAAACGAGTTGCCATGACTTGCATTATACATACCACAACTAACATTAATCGAAAAGTAATGTTCAATAGTTACTTTTTTATACGCAGTATAAGAAAGTATTGTAATGATGAAAATTTTGGGCATTGAGGTTTATGTAGATGTCCACGATTTGAAGTTACCTGCTACCAAAAAGTGTTGTTTGAAAAAAATATCTTGTCCCCACCACTCTCGTTCTCGCACCACGATAACGGACGAACTGTTTAAGCTTTCAATATCAAACCTTGTAAGTATAACTATCTTTTTAAGATCTTACTAGATCTTCAGTAAAATTGATAGACTGAATGTAGTAGTTTATTTGAGTAAAAAAATCAAATTCTATCAAAATTTCTTCAACTACTAAGTTTAAACAAATGACTTTTTTCCAAAAAAAGAGTTTTGAAATTCCTACCAAAAGGCTTTTATTCTTACCGAAAAAAATTTTTTTGTGAATATCCAAAATTTCAAAATTCGGAACGGAAGTAACACTTTTACTCCAATCGAATAACATTTTTTTGCAAATATCTCTAAACTATGCATTTTGTACAATTTATTCCAGGTGCAAAAGTATACAGAACTGGATTTGGAATAAGTTTTGTATAAATAAAATTTAAAAATTCGTACCGAAGTAACGCTTTTACTTCGCAGTTTCTTGCAAATATCTGGCAAATTATTATTGTTATTTTATGATAGCGCTTTAAGAGCTGATTCAACGGATATAATTCTGTACTTGTCCATTTTCAACTGTTTCTGAGATGAGGCGATTCTTCAGTATTTGAATTTAATGTTTATTTCGACATTTCATGGCATATTATTGAGAATTACGTACCATTCAATAAAGTTTCAAAAAAATTATAAATGGAACATACTGTATATTTATACCCCAGTGAAAAGTACTAACAATTTATTATTTAAAATACTTACTTTCTTGCGTCTGTAGGCGATATTATAAAAGTTATAGAATATTATATCTAAATAATCCCGATTACGACTTTTTAAGTAGAGAAAAATAGCTTATAACATAATTTATGTACGAATATGTAACTTTCGCCGGAATTTTAAAATGCATTAATTATGTGACAAACGCGAAAATTAAATAATTAGTAATACGAGATGAAATTGAAACAAGGTCTAAGTTCGCACAGATTTCATCTTTTAACTATTCACCCACACATGGCCCATCATACCAATTAGTAATACATTGAAAATATCACTGTTGATGGATGTCAAAGATCTGATATAACTTCAAATTTACATTTATTAGAAAGAGAAAATCGTCATTACAAGTAAAAGAATTTACTTTAATACAAAAATAGTTCTTTCATCGTTCCTCGTTTTTTTCATAGGTATTTTTCAAAAGTTGTACAATTTTCTCCAAAAAATCACATTGTTCTATTTAGAAATATATAAGTTTGTGTTGGTTTTATGTTCTCTAACACTGTATAAATTAAAATAATTTGTCTTGTACACCTTATAGTTATCTACCATTTTTGGAGAAAAAAAATCCATATATACATTATTAGGTACTGATATAATGGGCGTTGTGGCTTGTGCGGGGACACCCGGTACAAATGGTGGCAATAAAAATAATTACCATAGTAAAGTACAAGATTAGTAACATATTTTTGCTAATAACTTGTTCACGTAAAACATATACATTAATTCAATTAATTATTAATTAAAATTAAAAAAAATAATGTAACTAAAGGTTTTTTTAACTTCAATATACAGTGAAACTTCCCTTAACGGGCACTTCTATTAGCCGGGTACTTCCCTTAAACGGGCATTTTGTCCGGTCCGGAATTTAAGAGTAGGGAATTCCTAATAAATTGGTTTCTCTTATACGGACACTCCCTTGGACGGGCGCGGACAGTTATTTAGCTGCTTTTTGACCGCAAAGTTTCCATTAAACGGACGGATTTGTATTTGAATACATTCATTACTGCATGATATCTGGCGAAGCCGTTAGCGCAAATCAAATAAATTTCGAAGCCTTCATAAATAGGTTGCCGTTAATAATTAAAGGGTACAAACTCTGCGATAATTATAATTTGGACAAAACAGGGTTATTTTTTCGGACACTACCAACAAAGAAGATGGCATTAAGAGGCGAAAGATATATGGGCGACATGTTATTGAAAGAAAGATTTACTATAGTGCACTGTGTGAATATGGCAGGGGAGAAAGAAAAACTGTTGGTTATCGGAAAATCAGCACGTCCTCGCGCATTTAAAAATAAAAAGCATGGAATGATGTTTCAAGAAACCAGGATTTCAAGAAGTAAATGAGGAGTTTGAAAGTGATCAATATGACCCTGAAGATGAAATTCCTTTATCCAAAGTGGCTGAAATGTGTACGCTAATGGGAAAATTAGGAAGTAATGATGTACAGGAATTTATAAATATTGACGCCAATTTGTATACAGAAGACGGACGATAATCCAGATCATATTTTGCCCGATAATCTAGAAAACGAAAGTCAAAACAGTGATGATGAAATAGAAATTCCTAGAACTAATGATTATGAGAAAAGAATATTATCATAAAAAATAAAACAATTTTGTTTTGAAAAAGATGATGTACAGGGTTATTGACTATATTTGGACCAATAGATAACTTTGTTATTTGAAGGATTAGAAAAACGTTTAAATTAGGAAAGTTGTAGGATTTCACTCAAGGCGCTAGAATTTGATATCAGAAAAAACAAACGAACGTCGTAAAGCCGTCAAAAACGGCTAACTTAGTTTTTTTTAAATGGAATACCCTATATAATGTTACATAATCTGATTCTAAATAAAATTTCGAGTATATTCCATTTATATAACATATACCTACATTCAACTGTTTTCGCGCTATCGCTGATTGAAAATCGTACATTTACCGATGTTTCCATAGAAACCCCGTAATGACTTACGTAAATTCATATACGAAGGGTGTAGAAAATATATTAGTAGTACGATTTTCAATCAGCGATAGCGCGAAAACAGTTGAATGTAGGTATGTTATATAAATGGAATATACTCGAAATTTTATTTAGAATCAGATTATGTAACATTATATAGGGTATTCCATTTAAAAAAAACTAAGTTAGCCGTTTTTGACGGCTTTACGACGTTCGTTTGTTTTTTCTGATATCAAATTCTAGCGCCTTGAGTGAAATCCTACAACTTTCCTAATTTAAACGTTTTTCTAATCCTTCAAATAACAAAGTTATCTATTGGTCCAAATATAGTCAATAACCCTGTACAAGCGTTTGGTATGCTAAGTGAGCTATCATTGCACTTTGAGGCAAAATTGGCATGTAATACACACAAGCAAACTTCCATTTTAGATTATTTTGTAAGATAGTATATAAATTGTATATGTACCTTACCTACATATATTTCTATTATATGTATGTGTATATAAATGTGCACTGTGTATATAAATGTGCACATAGCCGTTTGAGTTTTATTTAGCAAATAAAGTAATAAATAATTATAATTTTACACTGTGTGTTCAAATGAAAGTTTATCTTTGGGTTTCTACTTAATTTTTCTGTCTTCTCTGATAAACGGGCACTTCTCTTAAACGGGCAGTTTTGTCGGAACGAACAGTGTCCGCCTATGGGAAGTTTCACTGTATTATTTTAGCAATTGGAAATACTATAAAGAACCAAAACAAGACATTGACAACCCGCGTGTTGTCCAACCCAGGAATGATAAATCAATAAAAGAAATATCGCGGATACATAATAAAAATAATATATTATTATACAGGGTGTACCACTTAAAACTCCCAGGTCAAATATCTCAGAAACAGATAAAGATATTTGAATTTTGTTAACAGTACTTACTAAAGAATGTGATCGACTCTTTTTATGAATTCCACTTCATAGGCACCCATAGGTATGTAGGCATAAAAGCATTCATGTCTGTGTTATATGTATGTATGGTTGCTTTGATTATTTAGGAAATATTTTGACATTAACACATATTAGTGACATTTGCTTGATTATTAATTGTCTTTATAATTAGCTTCATTCAAACACTTACTCACTTTACGTTGAGATGTATTAAAAATATGGGCTTACACACAAATGAAGACAAACTGAATATGGTTTTAGTTTATGGAAAATCCCGTAGAAATGCATCTGAAGTAATGCGATTATATGTTCTAGGCTTACCAAATAGGCCTTTACCAGATCACAAAACATTTATAAGTGTATGTGTAAATCTCAGAAAATACGGTAGTTTCAAAAAACAAAAACAATTAAGACAGAAAAGAGTAAGAGATGGTGAAATTACGGCAGCGGTACTACAAGCAGTTAATAATAATCCACATACATCATTACGGCAATTAAAAGAACAGCATGATCCATCTGTAACCTTTTGCCATAGAATTCTAAAAGAAAATAAATACTTTCCGTAAAAAGTTCATTTAGTGCAGCATTTAAGAATAGGAGATAATCAACAAAGACTCGATTTTCTGGCAGAATGTTCTGTAATGTTAGCTGAAAACAACAACTTAATGAATCAGATCATGTGGAGTGACGAATGTCGTTTTCACAACAATGATACTTTAATTAAGCATAATGCTCGATATTGGTCAGAAGATAATCCAAGGTGGATAAGGCAAACAAGAAATCAAACACGTTTTGGCGTTAACGTTTGGTTTGGAATTTTAAACGTATATATCTTAGGCTACCACTTTTATCATGAAACATTAACTGGTGTGCGCTACTTACATTTCATGCAAAATCAGTTACCACTACTTTTGGAAGATGTACCTATAGAGCTGCGAAATAATATGTGGTTATATCAGGACGGCACATCTGCTCATAAGGCCAACATAGTTATTGACTATTTTAATCAAACGTTCCCACGTCGTTGGATTGGTACTAATGGCATCCTTAGGTGGCCGGCTCGTTCGCCGGATCTAACCGCGTTACATTTTTTCTTGTGGGGTTACTTGAAAGCTGAAGTTTACAAGGAACCTATAACAGGTTATTTATTTTCAAAATGTCAGATACAAGGCAACTTGGGAATACAAAAATCACCATTTTTATAATTTATATAGGAAACATTCTTATCTTGAAGCTTCAAGATTTTTTTAATTATTATACATTGGTATCATATTGAAATACGTTTTATTATTCTTAATATTTTAAAGTATTATTACTTATTGTTATATGTTAAATTTGATAATTATATTAATAACGATAGTCATATTCTATTCTACATAACTACATACTTAAATTATTTAAAGTGATATTTTAAAACAAACATGGCTTCATAAGCCCTATAACGGTCAACATTATACTAGATTAAATTTTAATTATTCTTTGGAAGGAGATATTTCGGGCACCGGTGAACTCGTCACTATTTTTAATCCCTACCCTTTTAAACTAGCCAACTGGTCACTAAAGAAAGTCAGGTAACTTTGAAGGTACCCCTTTGAAACCGGTGATCTCGTCACTTTCACTTAAATAGCTATTAGCAACCACTAATAGGATTATCTTCATTATCATGAAACTTTGGGCAAAATATTTTGAAATTTGCTATAAATTGACTCTCTTGTACGATTGCATTTGTTTGCTACAACTTGTTACATTGGTGTCTCGTGTATAATGAAGCTCTGTCGATTTTATATACAGCCAACGAGGTGTTAAACTATTTCAAATTTAAAAAGAGGAAGGTTTTAAAAAACGCAAGAATTCTGTGGACTTGTGCTACATCGGGTTGTGGAGCAAAATGTCATACCGATGGTAAGCACTGTTTTTTCTTCATGTTTGTACATTTTTTTTAACGGCGAGATCTGTTAAAATCAAATTTATACCGGGAGAACAATTTATTTGTCAATAAGTAGGCTACTTATTGGAAAATAAATTCTATATTTGGATACGGCCTAACAAACATTTATTTTATATTACTAAATGATTTATTCAAATTTTTGAAAGAAGCCATGGTTTACAATACTATACTATTTATTTTCTTGAACACTATTGTAGGATTCCAGGGAACATCTCTGTTCCTGAATTAGGTGGTGTAAATAAAGTCACTGTAATATAACAAATAATATTTTTGTGGGTGGTATTCAAGTTATATTTGGTACAAAAATACTTTTTGCTATATATGTTAACTGGTAGTATATTAATTTATTTATTACTAATAAATTAAATATTTTTAAGGTCTCCAGGTTTGTTGAGTTTAGTAATATCCAGAAAAAGAAAATAATACAATATAATACACAAACATTTATTTAATAAAAATTAAAAATGAAACATAATTCAACAAAAATACATACTGCTATGGTTTTTTTATATCGTGGATTATTAATATTTAAATAAATTGTTTTATTTCAAATTTATTTTTCTGTGGAGCAAATGTTTTGGTACACACTGTATTTTGGTTTATGTTTAAGAATTTGGGAGGTATAGTAGTCTTTTGGTAGTCTGTGTATATTAATATTTATTTTGTTATTTGAATTTAAAAGAGAAGATGCCTGAAGATTATTTACGCTCCTCAAGTTGATATTAATATTGTACCTATACATGTGCGAAGTTTGAGACGTGGTAGGGATGTATGGACTTTGACTTGTCCTGCCGGGTGAATATTGATTATTAAATTTTGGTCTCCCGTTAAATGCAGTTCTTTTATTAGATATTTGATGTTTGAATAAAATTTGTTATAGTTTCATTATTTTACGGAGCCAAGATTTAATCATGTTAGTGAATTGGTTATTGCTGTCATATAAGTTAAGTCTTTACTTTTAAGAAAAGAGAATGCATTCTTTATAATAATAATAAGAGAAAATTTTAATATTGAAAAAGTAAACTCGTATCCGTCATTTTGTTTCCTGCACGTGTTTGAGAATATTTTATATTTATTTGAGAAGCTATTAAAGTAGATAATTTTCTTTATTGTATCAGTTTGCTACAATTTGATGTATTTTAATTATAGGTATTTAATTTATTTATTTTAAGTAATTAATTAGGTAAATTTTTGTCGCGTTTGTCAGTACAAGTTTTTTTTATCCTATCTGGTCAAGTAGTGGGTAGGATTTTTTCTTGAGAATTTATTAATGAAGTTTTTTTTTTTTTTGTTTTTTTATAATAAATAATATATATATGATTTGTTTTTCACTGTTATTAAAGATTTTAGAAAAGATAATTAAAATATTTATTTTTTTTTTTTTGTCTTCAAGTAATTTGTGGTTTTTTTATACTGTTTCCTAAGATCACGATTCCTGACGTGAACATTGTACAGTCTCGCCGAGGGAACCTGAGAGAGAGAGAATTTTGTTTTATGAGCTAGATCGTGGCAACCTTATAATAATTGTACTAATATCATAGCACAATTAAATTGGCTGAACCAACGTGGGGCAGAAAAGCAATTAAATTGGCGGCAATCAAAGTGTGGCAGAAAAGCAATTATTTTGGCTGAAACAACGTGGTTTGAAAATGGAAGGAAGCAGAAATTTACAAGGCGCTCAACAAAATTTGGATGTGTTAAACAAAATGGAGGGAGAAAAGAAAATGGAATGGAAGCAGAGTCAGGGTATGGAGTCTATCTTAAAGAAAAAAGAAGAAGGAGAAAATAAAATGTTGATGGAAATGATATTGAAAATGGGAGAAAGAATGGACAAGATGGAAGAAAGGATGCAAAGAAATTTTGAGGTAATTATGGCAAAGTTTGGACAGGTGGATGGACAAATAAAGAAAATAGAAGAAAATAAACAAGATATTGAAGAATTAAAAATTAAAGTTGATGTAATGAAAGAAGAAATGTTAGAAAGAATGAATATTATTGAAGATAAATGCATAAAAGTGCTACAGAGAAATGTATTAAATGAAAAAGAAATGGAAAAGGTGGAAGAGAAGATAACAGCAATAAAAAATGAACAAATTCGTGGAAATGGGGAAATAACGCAATATATTCCGATGCCAGTATCAGATGATGCTTTGCCTAAGTTTTATGGATCAACATCAATAAATCCGATGGGTTTTCTGAAGAATTTGAAGGCGTGTTTGGAGAATGTTCCAGGAGATGGTAGAAAGCTGCAGATGGTGAGAAGTTGTTTGAAGGACGATGCTCTTATCTGGTGGGACATGATTTCTGACGAGGTGATGACGCTCGAGGATTTTGAAAAGAGATTCACACAGCAATATTGGGGACAGATGGCACAAATGAGGGTGAGAAAAGATTTATTATTTGGTAATTTTAAGAAAGGAGGTTCAGATAATCGTGAGACATATATAATGAAAAAATATTCAATTTTAAAATATTTAACTCCTGCTATGCTAGAAATTGATTTGGTTACACAATTAGCATGTCATTTTGATGTTGAAGTAAGTCAGGCAGTGGCCATACAAAATATAAAGACCATTAGTCAATTTATAGAATTATTGAGGAGATTAGATGATGCTGAGTATGGAAATAGATTTCAAAGTTGTAATATGTTAAAATATGATAGAAATGGTATAAGATATAGAGAGCAAAGAAATTTTAATGATAGAGAAAGAAATTCACACAATTATAACATGACAAATAGATTTGTGAGACCACAGGTAGAAAATAGAAATGTAAATTGGAATAGAGAGAATGATAGAGAATGTCAATTAAGAGAGGAAAATATAAATCGTAATTATATACAGAATGAAAGAGTAAATAAAAATTTTTCATATAATGGTACTAAAAAAGAAAATAGTAGAGAGAATGTAGAGAGAGAGGAAAAGGCAAAGTGTCAGGATTTTTAGATGGGCCAACCAAAGAGATAATTAGTATGAATGCAATGATAGATAATGATTCAGATAGTTTAGATAATAAGATGTTGCCACATATAAAAGTTACTATGGGAGGAGTGAAAGTAAATTGTTTAGTTGATACGGGGAGTGAAATTTCAATCTTGGATGACCAAATAATAAAAAAATTAGAAAGTATGAATGCAGGTAAATATATACCTACAAGAAAAATTACAATTGTGTCTGCGACGAAAAAGATAATTGCAATGGTAAATAAAATTTATGTAGTTGAATTTATGGTAGAAGATAATAAGTTTTTGGGAGAATTTATGTCAGTCAAAGGTTTACAAAGAGATGGTATTATTGGAATGGACCTGTTAGAGAAAATAAAGGCAGTAATAGACATTGAGAGAAAATGTATGGTGGTGGAGAATCAAGTAGTTTCCTGGTTCCAGCAGGATGAAGTAGATGAAGAAAATGAAAAGGTTATAAATAATATGGAAATGGTATATGAAGTAAAAGAAGTTATAAATAGTATAAATGGTGAAAATTATGAAGAAGTTGAAGAGGTTAAAGAAATAGAGTCCAATAATATGTGTATCGAGGTGCCTGAAGATGTAGATTTACTTGAAATTAATGTTGAAGAAAAATATAAAGAAAATGTCAAAGATATGATAAAGAAGAATATTTCCTTAGTAGATAAATTTCCCTGTATTGCTAAAAATTATGTACATTCATTAGAAGTAGATGAGTCGAGACCATTTAAAATTAAAAATTATCCAATTCCCAAAAATATGCAAGAGAAGGTGAGAGAAGAAGTAAGAAAGATGTTGCGAGATGGTGTTATTGAGAGAGGTGTCACCAGGTATGTCAATCCGCTGGTGGTGGTTCAAAAGAAGTGTGGAGATATTTGCTTATCTTTGGATGTGAGAAGGTTGAATGATCGTACCAAGATGCAATTTGAGACTCCTGTAACTGTGGAAACGTTATTATCTAAGTGCAGCGACGCTATGATTTATACTAAGTTGGATCTAAAAAGTTCTTTTTGGTTGGTGCCTTTAGAAAGAAAGAGTAGAAAATATTGTGGTTTTATGGTAGATGGAGCTGTATACCAATTTAAAGTGGTACCATATGGACTAAGTAGCTCGTCTGCTGCTTTAATTAGAGCTATGCAACAAATTTTAGAACCTTATGAATCGTTTGTATCCCATTATATAGATGATATTTTAATATTTAGCAAGACAATTGAAGAACACATGGAACATTTAAGGAAGGTTATAGAGGTATTAGCAAATAATGGTTTAAAATTTAATATTAAGAAATGTGAGTTTTTTAAAGAGGAAATTAAATTCCTTGGATATAATTTAAGTTTAAAATATGTCAGTGTGGATGATTCTAGGCTGGAGGTTATAAAAAATTATCCTAGACCTAAGAATGTGAAAATGTTGAGAGGTTTTCTTGGTATTGTGGGTTATTATAAAAGATTTGTTCCGTATTTGGCAAAATTATGTGCACCATTGTATGAATTATTAAGAAAGAATGAAAAATTTATTTGGTCTAAAGAAAGAATAGATGCTTTTGAAAAGGTTAAGAATGAATTTTATAATAGTTTGTTATTAGTACTGCCTGATTTTTCTAAAGAATTTTTATTAAGAGTTGATGCTAGTGATTCTGCTATAAGTGGAGTTTTAATTCAGTTAGATGATGAGGGAAATGAAGAGCCTATTTGTTTCATTTCAAGGCTATTAAAAAAATATGAATTAAGATATACAGTGGGAGAAAAAGAGTTACTTGCTGTAGTGCATACTATAAATAAATTACGTTTTTATTTGTTGGCTAAAAAATTTATTGTAGAATCAGATCATGCGGCGTTGACGTCACTTTTGTCAACTAGATTTTCAAATAATCGAATATATAGATGGTCATTGTTGTTATCAGAATATTCATTTCAAATTAGACATATCAGAGGTGTTCTAAATGTTACCGCTGATGCTTTAACAAGAATGTACAATATAAAAAGTAACTTCAATCATGTCGAGTTAAATGCTTATAATAGATATGCAGCTGAGGGAATGTTTGACTATGTTGAGATCCATCAGGTCCAGCAGGATGAATGTTTTGATCATATTAAAGAGGAATTGAGAAATGTGGGGAATTATAAAGACTATATTTTTCATGATGGGCTTATTAAAAAACAGATTCGTGATCAGTATAATGTGGTTGTAAATGAAATGTATGCTCGTCAAGCAATGTCTATTATTCATAATGAACTGGGACATATTGGGACTAGGAAAGTTTGGTTAACTTTTAGAGAAGCTTTTTATGCTGTTAAGGATAGAAGTATTGCGAAAAGGGTGGTAAGGAATTGTAATGAATGTTATTTTGGAAAGCATAGAAATCGCACATTGCAACATGATATAAAAAGTATAATAGTGAATAATAAATTGGATTTAGTAGCGATTGATTTCTTAGGAAATTTAATACCAGGAGATTATGGGTATAGAAATATATTTGTTATGGTGGATATTTTTACTAAATTTGTTAGGCTGTTTCCCACTACAAAATACAATTCTGAGATTGCACTTTTATGTATTAATAACTTCGTACAAAATCAAGGAAAAATGAGACGAATTTTAGCAGATAATGCTAGTTATTTTACTAATGATAGATTTATTAAAGCTTTGAATGAACAAAATATTAATGTATGTTTTTCTTCGATACGCCATCCATGTGCCAATCCATGTGAGCGGTATATTCAAGAGGTAATCAAATTTTTGAGGATGAAAACCCATGAACACCATGTAGGCTGGGTCCAGTATGTCCAACAGATAGAAGATTCCATGAACAATTCGCCCAATACCCTTACTGAAGAGTGTCCAGCGACTTTGATGAATGGAATGACTCCTAGTCGGCCCTGGGATTTACATGGAGAAGTTGTTCATAATCTAGAAGAGAGAAATAATTTGGTTCGAGGAAGACTACAAAGGCAAGGGGAGATGTATGTGCGCCGAGAAAATGAAAAAATCAAAGAAAGAACTAGGTTTAATATTGGAGACACAGTTATTGTTAGAAGATATAGGGTTGCCAGAAGAAATCAACAAAAGTGTGCTAAATTGGATCTTCCGTATTGTGGTCCGTATATTGTAACAAGAAGATTTAATAACGTCACATATGAGCTCTATTCAATGGATGGACGCATTAAGAAGGGACGATATCACATTAGTATGCTTCATCCATATTTGAACAATCCTTAAGAAGATTGTGAGGTACTATACAATTATATTCTGTGTGCGGAGAAGGGTTTTAATTTTTACATTATATTGTATTTGGAGAAAACATTAGAGATAGTAAGATGTTGTGTGCGGAAAATAAAAATTTCTGAAATCTTTGCTTTGCACAGATTTAATAAATTGTTATTTTGGAGATATGCTATGGTTTTTTTATATCGTGGATTATTAATATTTAAATAAATTGTTTTATTTC
The DNA here is from genome assembly GCA_963170755.1 of Amphimallon solstitiale. Lineage (NCBI taxonomy): Eukaryota > Metazoa > Arthropoda > Insecta > Coleoptera > Scarabaeidae > Amphimallon > Amphimallon solstitiale. The sequence goes on along the minus strand of OY720678.1, from coordinate 51,598,285 downwards.
AAATTTATTTTTCTGTGGAGCAAATGTTTTGGTACACACTGTATTTTGGTTTATGTTTAAGAATTTGGGAGGTATAGTAGTCTTTTGGTAGTCTGTGTATATTAATATTTATTTTGTTATTTGAATTTAAAAGAGAAGATGCCTGAAGATTATTTACGCTCCTCAAGTTGATATTAATATTGTACCTATACATGTGCGAAGTTTGAGACGTGGTAGGGATGTATGGACTTTGACTTGTCCTGCCGGGTGAATATTGATTATTAAATTTTGGTCTCCCGTTAAATGCAGTTCTTTTATTAGATATTTGATGTTTGAATAAAATTTGTTATAGTTTCATTATTTTACGGAGCCAAGATTTAATCATGTTAGTGAATTGGTTATTGCTGTCATATAAGTTAAGTATTTACTTTTAAGAAAAGAGAATGCATTCTTTATAATAATAATAAGAGAAAATTTTAATATTGAAAAAGTAGACTCGTATCCGTCATTTTGTTTCCTGCACGTGTTTGAGAATATTTTATATTTATTTGAGAAGCTATTAAAGTAGATAATTTTCTTTATTGTATCAGTTTGCTACAATTTGATGTATTTTAATTATAGGTATTTAATTTATTTATTTTAAGTAATTAATTAGGTAAATTTTTGTCGCGTTTGTCAGTACAAGTTTTTTTTATCCTATCTGGTCAAGTAGTGGGTAGGATTTTTTCTTGAGAATTTATTAATGAAGTTTTTTTTTTTTTTGTTTTTTTATAATAAATAATATATATATGATTTGTTTTTCACTGTTATTAAAGATTTTAGAAAAGATAATTAAAATATTTATTTTATTTTTTTTGTCTTCAAGTAATTTGTGGTTTTTTTATACTGTTTCCTAAGATCACGATTCCTGACGTGAACATTGTACAGTCTCGCCGAGGGAACCTGAGAGAGAGAGAATTTTGTTTTATGAGCTAGATCGTGGCAACCTTATAATAATTGTACTAATATCATAGCAATACGTACTACATTTATACTGAAGTAGAATAATATAGTCATCAAAAGGAAACATAATTAATTATCTTACGTTGCTTAAAGAAAGTAACTATTAAAATAATGGCAATTTTATGAAATTTGAAAATTTCAGATCTAAATGTAGTTTATAAACATGTGATGTGTTGAAGAAAACAATAAAAGTACTTTTATTCTACTATGCTTTTTCATTTTTTACACTACTTTGTCAAATCTGTTATGGTTATGAAGGTATATGTGTTCGCTAATCGCCCGGGTCCAAAAATTAAGCCGCAGATTAAAAGTGCCGAGATGGCTAGTCTCGGGGTGACGAGATGACCGCTTGTGATTCTACCTCCGGTGACGAGTTGGCTAGTCGCCTGGGTCCAAAAATTAATCCGGGGATTAAAAATGCCGAGATGGCCCGTGTCCGATATTTCTGTTTCCTTGCATTTCTAAGAATGTAAGTATGCCTTAAGTTATTTATCAATATCACCTTCATAATAAAATTTATGAGTGTTCAAAAAATTAGTAGAAATACACTCTTAAATGTTTGCGGAAGAGAACTAATAAGGCGATATACGTTATGTAGCAATCAAGACGGCAACAATTTTGAGCATCTTTGTTAGTTATATTTGATCCTTTTAAGTATTTAAACAAAATAAAGACAAAACTTTAAAATTACTCTTACTTTCTTTAAACACGAATATCTATGAAACCGTTAAATTTTGGAAACTAACACCAATAAAAAAATGTACATTAATTTTAATACTCTTTCAAATAAGAAACAAATGAAGACTGTGGCGATCAAAAAAATTATTTTCATCGCAGCGCCATCTATATCTTCACATAATAAAACACAATTGTGAGAGCAAACTAGAGTCAATCACACTCTTTAGTAACTACTTTTTACAAAATACAAATATCTTTATCCGTTTCCGAGATATTTGACCTGGGAGTTTTAAGTGGTACAGCCTGTATATATAATATAATAATGATTTTTTCTAATGATTTACGTAACCGTGAGGCCACAACAATTTTATAGTTAATACAATTACACATAACTTTTAGGAGTAACTTTTCAGGGTAAAATTCATGATAAAAAAGTTATAAGCAAAAACAATAAATAACACTGACAGACACGATTTTTGTAACCCACTTTAGTCCATCATTTTAACAATGCTAACACCTTTCTAATAATAGGAAAAAAATTCCTAATAAGTCCAGTTTTCAATGTCCTCATTATATCCTTTTATATGGGCAGGTAGTAAATTTTATATATTGTGGTAGTTTGCCATTATTAGCCAACAATATAGTATATAGAGAAATTTGGAGAATTTAATTTGAATTATTATTTTATTTAGCAGAATATTTTATTCATAAAATATTTGAGTTTTACTAAAAGTATTGATAACGTTATTTTCTGAATAGTTTATTTTGTTTTCTTCATGCATTTGCATAGGTAGATGTGTATCAGGTTACATTGCTGCATTGTTTTTCTTCAGTCTGAAAGTAGAGATTTAAATATTACTTGATTTGTTTGTATATGTAATATTATTTTTGTGAAAGCTTGTTTATTTAACAAAGCATATGAGAATGGTAATTAGTAATGAATTTTGAAATATAAATGCAATAAAATGATGAATTGCTAGCGCGCCTAAATTCAAATTTTGGAACTGTCAGATTTTGACATTTAAAATAATAAAGTATTAGAAATGGGTATTAATTTGCAGAAGCATAGCAAATGAATTAAAATATTAAGTTGAGATTTAAAATAGTAAAATATTGGAGTTTTTAATAAGTATTTAATGCATTCAAATATAATTTGGAATCTTTGTTGGATTAATATAATGTGTGAAATAGAAGTGATTTAAATTAAGCAGAGAAGAAAGTGATTTCTTTTTAGGAATAATAAATAATTCTTAGAAATTTTCCAATGATAATATATGGTGAATATTAAAAAGAAGAAAGAAGAAAGGTTTATAATAACGATTAAATAATAAGGAGAAGAGAATTAAATAAAAACTTACCATATAATTGTTCATCCACGAAGAATAGTCCAAATCCGCCAGATTCATTTCTATAGGAAAGTTGCTGAGTACCTGGATATGATCCATCGTTCCAGTTGAAGCTGAGAACAATTCGAGTCCGTGCGATAGCATTTGAAATACAAGTTTACCAGTACAGGAGGGAAATATTCCATGACATATTCAAAACAAACAGTCCAAGGTTCAAACATTCCAGGAGAACGGAAATCTGAAGAACAACTGGATAGTGTTTTTATTCCAGGTGTTCAAGCAAAGGAGAGTTTTTATCCGAGATACTTCCGAATTGCAGTTCAAAGGCCGAGTATTCCAGGAAATTGAAATACCAACATCATCGTTAGAGTATGAAGACGGAGAGCTAGAAAGGAAAACGTATTGAAGACTAAGAAAGAAAACAAATTTATATTTACATCAGGTTGTATAATTATTTGAAATAATTTCCGAATTCAAGTAATTGTTTATGTTTAATTTCTGATAAGAAATTATAAATCATATATAAAATTGTATAAATTACTGTATATAATTATCTATAACAGTAAATCTAAATCTCTACATGACTATATAAAATAATGATCTCAATTTAATGATTTTTAAAGAAATAAGTTGCTCATAAAATATTACAGCGTGAAATAACATTTATCCTTGCTTGAAATATAAAATTTCTGCTTTTAAATACCTGATAAATTTTTGAGAATGTTGGTACAAACAGGTTTCATACATTATAATAATTAATAGTAAAAGTATTTACTTACATTATTGCATTTGTATCTATTATTGACAATAGATAATTTTGAACTATACTCCATTCAGTCTAAGAATGGAGTAGATGGCGCTACAATATGAGCACAGTTTACACACGATGAATTTTGTATTTTGAAAACAAATAAAACATATGTTTACTGTCAGATGGATAGCAGGAATATACATTGTATATGATATCATTATATTTTGATTTTTACGTGTTTATTGACATTTATTTAAGTAAGACTTACATTGCTTTTAAAATGATAACCATACTAACAATACATGAAAAGACAAACAGCTAATCAGTATTTGATAAGTTTTCCAAAACAGATTATCGCTCACACAAAAAATATTAAAATATAAGGAAAACATTGAATAACACTTTGTGTCTACATGTAAATAGAACGCGTACATTTTACAACATTCAAGAATGTAGGTATCATTATCAATATGTGAGTAAAAGGTGTAAAGGACAATATTTCATCTTAAAATCCAATAAATTTTAGATACTATTTCCATTAACAGATATTTCAATTATTATCTTATTTACAATATCTAGAAATTGATAAAATACCTTAACAAATGAATATTTCACCTGCGAGTTCTAAGAAGAACTAATTTTTAAGAATATTAACAACAAATAACTTTGTAAAATACGGAAATCGACAAACTCTTTGAACAAAACTGTCAGTACGAAAGGAAAGTTAACGAAAGTGATAAAATACCTTAACAAATGAATATTTCACTTGCGAGTTCTAAGGAGAACTATTTTTTAAGAATATTAACAACAAATAACTATGTAAAATACGGAAATCGACAAACTCTTTGAACAAAACTGTCAGTAAACAAATTTTTGACAGAACGAGCTAAATGCGATTATTTTGCCGGTGTAAATGCACACTCGATTTCAACCAATCACAAACGTTTATTTTAAGCCCTATCTTTCCCAATGCTCCATTCTTAGACTGAATGGAGTATAGAAACATCTCATATTGTTGGTTAGACGAGCTGTGTACATCTTCAAAAGTGTTTTGTGGTAGATTTTAAGAATTTCCTTAGTCAAATTTATATTATACAAACGAATTAAACAAATCTGTAACTGATATTTTTCTTTTATTTGGCATATTAGTAAAGTTCTTGAGTTGAGTAGAAAAATGAGCAGTGACGCTTGTGACAATAACCTAAAAGGATAAAATAAATATCAGTAAACATAAACAATATTAATAGTTTATTGAAATACATAGCTTGTCATAGTATTGCTAAAAAAAGATTTATTCAGATAGAATAGGTTCTTGGACAATTCAACATCTGTGCATTGTTATTTTATCGATGTCATTTATTATTTTTAAAGATCGGTAAAGACGCGAACGTATAAGATTACATTTGATTCTGAACAATTAAGATATAGGAATCTGCATGATTTATACAAGTAACTGGAAGTCAGCAACCCATTTAGCACAAATAGTATATGCATTTAATTAAAAAAAATATTGTTAATTATAATAACTGAGTTAGTTTTGGGCAAAAATAATATAAAAATATAATTTAAACAGATTAGGATATAATTTGCAATAGACATTCTAGTATTCTTTTTACATTAGTACATTATTTTGGTTGTTCTAGCGGAAGGTATTTATATCCTTATGATTAATGTGAATATTAAAGTTGAATTTTACCTGAATGTAATAATACTCTTATAAACAAGGAGTATTGTCACAATATATTTCATATAAAAGCGGCGCATTTTAAAACAGATAACCTAAAGTATATTACATTAAACTTATTTGCTTATTCAGTCTTTGTTTTATATTCGAAGTAAGTGGTTGTGCGTAGAAAGTTTTTCTAAGGAAGAAAATGTCTACTGAAACGCGCCGCGGTTGCAAAATATCTCCTGATAAGTTTTATTATATTTGTGGAGAATTATCTGGTGAAATCGAAAACCAGACCATTCTCTGAAAATGTGAAAAAAGCCTAATTCATGTATTTTGGCTTTTGAATTGGAGATCAAAACAAGCAGTGGGCTCCCCATGTGTGCTGTGTTAGCTGTACTGTGGCACTGGCGAAGAGGATAAAAGGAAAGAGAAAAAGCCTTTTGCTATTCCAAAAAAGAAAAGCGCAAAATCAAATATCCGAATTTGCCTTCTACCATAAGACCGCTTCCTCACAATACAAACATGAATACCGACTGCGTCTTTAGATTGCGAAGATATTGTTTTGGGAGATAATGAAGATAGTAACGGATCATCTGGCAGCTCCGAAGACACCATAAATTATAAATATAGTAGATATACAGGGTTAAAAAAAACTTAGACCATTTTCGTATTTAGATAGGTTCATTCTACTACAATATGCTATTCAACTTTAAGTTACATTAATTTTATTTTGCCGGTCAGTGTAATAAGGGGATAAAAACGTCGAGGCAAAATAACCCTTAAATTTGCAATGTATTCGACACGGTATCATGATAAATTGTTTAGAACTAACAAATAGGCCCTAATTGCTCTTAAAATTAAATTAATATCAATCAGCTGACCAATATTACCTATAATAATACATGGTTATCTTAATTCTTCATAAAGGCTCCCGAAAAGGCAGGCGGTTGGGAAGGTGTTAGAGATGCTACGGAAGAACTGCCATATTGTGTTCAATCATTACTGAATCCAGGCACAGGGCTAGAAGATTGTTTATATCTTAACGTATACATACCTGAAGTAAGTTAAATGCATACTAACAATGTATTATACTCAATAATAAATAAAATATGTACATCTTTCCATTAGTTACCAGACGAAAATATTGTTTTAAAGCCAGTTATGGTATTCATATATGGTGGCTATTTTATGGCAGGTGATGCAAGAGAGGTATCACTTGGTCCACAATATTTGATGACAGAGGATGTAGTTATTGTTATAGCTAATTATCGAGTAGGAATATTTGGTAAGTCATTTGAAATCTGGGCCAGTGTCTCTTAAAGACCGCCAAGACGAAAAGGATATCTCGTAGTGGCTTATTGTAATATATCCATTCAAACCATTTGATGGAACTAGCATAATAAAGTCCGAAGTAATTCAGACAGATTTAAAGAAAAACGTCACAAGATTGAGCATTTTATTGTTGTGTATCTGTTACAGTAAAACCGCGTTTTTAGATTAAGCGTATTTTTATTATGAAAAACTAGTTTTTACTGAAAGCCATTGTTACAATTAGTAATTGCTAAAATTCAAAAACAACTGTCAGTTAAAACGGGTTGTATCTAGGGAAAACTAGTTTTAACAAAATGACAGTTAAAACTATTTCAACGTGATCAAAGTTCATCTAGCTTACATGTAACGCTTGAGGACAATTCCTGTTGGTCAAACGACGTCGTATGATTCGCAGCACAGTGATTCCGAAATGTATCACAGCTTTTTACAGTTAGTCATTACTTTATTTGGCGACTAAGTTTCAAAACAAAGAGATTAATTGCTGTAGGTAATCGTCATGACAGATTCAACTCAAGGAAGAAAAACTCAAGAAAGAACAATTTTTAAAAAGAATATTAGAGATTGATAAAAACGGAAAAAAAAAAGAAAACCACTACAATATTATGAGACAAAAAAGTTATGAGAAATTACTGGACGAAGTTGAGGAAGTACAATCAGTTAGAAAAGGCACAGAAGCAGTACAGAAGATGAAATCGATTGGTGGTTATCAATATCTGTTGGACGACAAATATGTAGATGAAATCTTTGGTATTATTGAAGCAGCTCATGTATTCTGCATTATGATAACGGCAGAGAGTTTGTTAATCCGTTATAAACAAGTCTGCTTCATTTTTTGCCTGAGTGTAAACTGGTTCACAGACAACCAAGGCACAGCCAAAGCCAAGGATTTGTTGAACAGGTCAATTAGGATGTTGAAAAGATGTTGGCTTTGTGAATGCAGGATAACAATAGTACGAATTGGTTAAACAATCTTCGATTTGTACAAGTTATAAAAAATAAGGCACTTCATTGTGATATTAATCGCTATATAAAGCCATGTTCGGTACAGTGGAAAGCTTCAAATTGCAGTAGCCCGACAAGAAGATTGAGAAAGCATAGCTATTACAAATCTATAGTCCAAAATTACAGCTGGCAGAGGAGAATCTCGTGTAAACTTGGTAAAATAAGCCAAATAATAATATTGGCTTCTGATCATACATACATACTCCTGTGGGAAGGGGAGATAACATAATTATACCGCTTCCCGATTTCGACAGAGCTGATTTCCGCAATATTATTGTAGTGGTACTTCAAAAATATGAAGGTTTGCACATGATCGGAAAGCAATATAGGATACTAGTCCAGGAATTTTAGCACCAAAAACAGGGATCGCTCCGCAAAAAATCCTATCACTTGATTTTTCGATTGGATTATGTCAGAGGGTGTCCCCTAAGTATAAAACCAAATTTATGTCGTCCAGAACCGCGAGCGTTAGCCGTCATCTTGAAAAACGCCTTTTTGCAAATATCTCGAAAACGGTGAGTTTTACGTTAAAAATTGTAAGGACCGTTTTTGTAGCAGATAACATTTCCCGTCTTTTTTGTTTGAAACTTTTTTCCCTATTGTCAATATTTGCCAAGATATAGTCGATTGAAGAAAACGATTTTTGGTTTTTGGTAAATATCTCGATAATTTTTGGAAATACAAAAGAAAATGTGATTATCGAAGTTGTAGAGCATAACATTTTCTACAATTTTTGTGTGAATTTTTTTTTCTTCAATCGATAGTTGTTAAGTTATAGCGCATTGAACGTTGCCGTCAGGTCTAGGAAAACAGCGATTATTGGTAATACGTTGCTCTAGCATGCCAAGAACAAGTGTAAAGAGACGCGACATCTTGGCGCTACGTATCGCTTATCACCGATCACAATGAAAAAAGCTCCCGCGCCGCAAAATTTGCTACAAATAATATCCTGCAAATGCAAGACAAATTGCGGAGCTGATCCCTTAAAATGTTCCGTTATCTGTTCAAACTGTAGTGGCCAAACATGCGATAACGCAATCCCTACAGTGGACGATAGCGACGAAGAGAATGCCCACAATGAATCGTTTTTTGATCCTTTGACTATTAATGACTCGAATATGGAAGAGCAACATTCGCGAACCATCAAAAATCGCCCTTCCTGTTCTAAACAAAGAAAATTGTTTTAAACCAATCAACGAAGTTTGAAATTTTGCAACAATAATTTTTTTATTAATAAAGAGGTTCACTCCTCCAGTGTAGATTAATCTGTGAAAAACGGTCTCTAGAAGCCAAAGATGTTCAAAATTCGTGTTAAATCATAATATAATAATTTTAGATTAAAGTCCTAGAGACCGTTTTTCACAAATTAAATTTTTTAATTATTATAACCAATAATGAATATGAACAGTAGATTAATACATTTTCATGTCTTTCTCAAACGATTCGTCAGATAGTTTTTATTGCGCAAACTTTTCTCCTATCGCCCATATCCCCCCTATTCATGACAAATATTATTTTTGGTGTCTCTATTATAAAATTCTTCGATTACACTTGTTCTTGGCATGCTAGAGCAACGTATTACCAATAATCGCTGTTTTCCTAGACCTGAAGGCAACGTTCAATGCACTATAACTTAGCAACTATCGATTGAACAAAAAAAAGTTTTATACAAAAATTGTAGAAAATGTTATGCTCTACAACTTCGATCATCATCAATTTTGTATTTCCAAAAATTATCGAGATATTTTCGAAAAACCAAAAATCGTTTTCTTCAATCGACTATATCTTGGCAAATATTGACAATAGGGAAAAAAGTTTCTAACAAAAAAGACGGGAAATGTTATGTTCTACAAAAAAAAGGTCCTTACAATTTTTAATGTAAAACTCACCGTTTTCGAGATATTTACAAAAAGGCGTTTTTCAAGATGGCGGCTAACGCTCGCGGTTCTGGACGACACAAATTTGGTTTTGTACTTAGGGGACACCCTTTGACATAATCCAATCGAAAAATCCAGTGATAGGATTTTTTGCGGAGCGAATATCTAAAAATCCTGGACTATACCTGACAAATTGTATTTCAGTTACGTATTGTTGAATTTGTTTCAATATTGTCGAATGCCGTATGTCACAGTCATTTTATTCAGATAGCTTTCTCAGGTTGGAATTCGACATGTCTAAAGAAAACTTCTTGCGGCTTTAGAAACAAGCCTAGGGTTCGTTCGATGTATATGTTAGAAGTAATGTAAGTCAAATAAGTGCCTTTGCAAGTAGAAAGGTAATCTGTGCAACTCGAAATGCCACGGCAGCTTGTCTTGCAATAACAAGTAACTTTACTTACTTTTCATTTATATTTGATTAATATTAATGACATTTGACTGCCTGATTTGGTCAAATAATTTTAGAACGTGCCTTTTCTATAGGAATGATTATTTTTGTATTACTTGATTACCAAATATTAGGTATATGTCTGTGTGGTTTGTCACAATAAATTTAAAATGTGTTTTTAGGAGTATCCTATTACGTTATAACAAATATTATATGATGTATCCTCAAGACATGCCACATAAAAGAAATATTAATTCCCAATCAACACTTTAAATTGCTTTTAACTAATAAATTTTGCCCAAACAGTTTCCATAAACCAAATGTATGACAATCACGAAAGATCCGCTCAGATGCAAGCTAGTGGTGGAGGATAATCCCATAGAACAGGTGATGCAATTCAGATATCTGGGCATAGACATATCAAGTACCCACGACCCAGTTAAAGACCTGAGGAACCAAATTAACAAAGCATCCGCACTATCAGGATGCCTACGAGATATAGTCTGGTCAAACCCGTACATGCGAAAAGATAGCAAAATTAGAATCTACAAGACTTGCATCAGACCGATTATGACGTATGGTATAGAAGTCCGCGAAGACATCAACAAGACGAAACACATGCTAAGGGTCGCCGAAATGAAAACACTGAGAACAATAGTGGGTAAGAAAAGAAGAAACAATGTGATAAATTCGGATATCAGTTAACAATGCGAGATACAGGATATTGTGAGATGTGGAAGACAACGCAAGAGGCATTGTGACAGCCACGTAAGACGGATGGACGAGAACAGACTCCCGAAGATAGTCCTAGAGAACAACCCGCCCGGCTACAGACCTATCGGAAGGCCACCTAAGAGATGGAGAGATAGCTGGCTATCTACCTCTCAGGAAAAGACGCAGAGGCAACTTCAAAATTAACAGATCGACTGATCTCTAAGTAGTAGAAGAAGAAGAGTTTCCATAGTAAAAACTTGTTTTATATAATATTCAAATTAATTTAGCAGGACATTCCAGTTTTTCCTAGGAAACACTAGTTGTAACAAAGGTGAACTAAAAACGGGCTTTTACTGTAACATATATACAGAATAAGACAAACTAGACACACATTTGTGATATTTAAGTAGGTAGTATATTTTGGAGCCCAACTTGGTGGCATCAAATAATTTTTAAATTTAGTATATTTTGACTAACCCAACAGTGGGGACACTATTTAGTAGAGAAACACACATAAAAATATAGTATAATATAGCAGTAGTTGATGCTCTCTCTTTTATAGCATGTGCTATAACAATCCACAATGTTAACCTCAGTTTATCCGTTTTAATATATGATTTATATAAATATATTCTTCCAGGATTCCTATCATTGGATGATCCAAATTTGGGTATTACTGGCAATGCCGGATTAAAGGATCAAGTTCTTTCTCTGTAATGGGTACAGGAAAACATCGAATATTTTGGAGGTGATCCGAATAATGTATTGATATTTGGTCTAAGTGCAGGTAGCGTAAGTGTTCATATGCACATATTATCACCATTATCAGAAGGTTAGAAACACATCAAACATTAATTTTAGTATTATTATTAATTTCTAATTAAATTTAGGATTGTTTCACAAAGCGATTAGTCAAAGCGGTGTCGCTACATCTCCTTTAATCATTACAAATGTAAGAAACAATGCTGTTATAATGGCCGAAGAGTTGGGAATACAAACTGAAAGTTGGACTGAAATGTTGACGACATTACAAGAAATATCAACCGAGAATATACTTAATGCAGAGTTGGTAATTATATTATGAGTTATTATTGTAGCGGGACTAACTTTTCTTTCCTCTCAGTCGTTGAATGATAACGGTTATCCTCATATAAGTCTGCCCATAGTAGAAGTAGCTTCAAACGATTCAACTTTTCTTGCAAGAGAACCAATGGACATCCTTCGTTCAGGAGATTTTAAACAAGTACCTTTTATAAACGGGGTTGTTAGTCTCGAAGGAGGTCTAATGCTTATGGATAGGATAGATGATGGCGTATCCCCTTTGATACCAGATCTAAGTCAATACATTCCTTCAGATTTAAGAATTGAACCTGGCTCCAAAGCAGAAGAGGATATAGTGCAAAGATTTAAAGATATCTATTATGATGGACGAGAGTCTTCAAGAGATAACATTACTGGTGATATTCTTTTCTACGGCGATTATGGTTTTGTTTTTCCCCATTATAGAGCTGTTGTAGAACAACTAAAAATGGCATCTAATCCAATTTATTTATATTATTTTGCAGTTGATATTGAAGACGGATTAGATATTCCAGGTATGTCGATACCTATTTTTAACTTAAACGCATCTATACCAGATACTCGCGGAAACGATAAGGTCTATTACTTTTAATACAAAAATTGTTAATAATACTGAGTTCCGCAATTTTAAAATATATCCGTTTCTTAAAAATGTTCGAGAACGACTTTATATACTAATTGTGTATCATCAATTAACAAATTAAAGAGTCCATACAAAGAGGAAGGCATGAACAATGTTAGTTTATTATTAAGTACTCACTTGTTGTTATTTAAAATGTATAAAATATAAAAACACATATATATTTAACGTAAAAATGATCAGCAAATTTTGCAATAAATGTTCAAAAGTGTCGCCTTTTCATATACACATTCGATACATAGCTATAACAATATTTCCTACAATATATTAATTAGTAGTGTATTCATAGTGATCATGCCAGTTAAACAATTTCGATTACCGTTTCACGAAACTTAGACCCAATTTATTAATTCGTATATTAAATATTTTTTAAGCTAAAGTAATTGCTCATACTAGTAATGACCATTTTTGCTCTCAATTAAATTATAAATGTTGAAATGTTGAAACAAAAAAAAATACGTAGCAAAATGATATATTTCGTAATTCAGCCTATGATAGTTTATTTATTGTTAGTCATTTTTAAATAGGAATTTTTTAGAAATTGTACAATCCTCGACAAAAAATCGCCGTATCTCTGAAACAGTTGAAAATTGCATATAGTAGTCATATGTATTTGAGGATTACCCCAAGAATACGGCGCTTTTAAAGACACTATGTATATGTTGTATTTTCGAACTAAGCAGTAGAAAGTCGTCCAAACTATGCTTTAAGCAGCATATTATATTATACTTTTAAAGCCTTGCAAGAATGCTTCACGAATGCATGATGAAAATCCTAACCCCCCTTTTATCGGCACATATGTATATGTACGTTTTACTAGAAATATATCACAGAAGTTAAGATCGAATGGAAAAATATTTGGCAAAATTTAAAAATCCAGAAGTCTGTTTTTCCGGTCTTATCATTTTAGTATTGGACTTGATTCGGTATCGATGCAATATCGATATCTGATGAATGGCATTTTGTTGTTTCAGGAGCTTCACACGGTATGGATCTTTATCATGTATTTCAAATTGGTACCCCTTTGAAGAAGGAAGTCCTGGAGATTTAATATCTAGAAATATGGTCGACATGTGGACAAATTTTGCTATCTATAATAATCCAACACCAGCAGGGTTTGATTACACGTGGAAACCCATAACCAAAGACGAAATGAATTATCTACTGATAGGTGACGAGGGTTCTTTTCCAGCGATAAATCTGTTACCAGAAAATATGGAATTATGGTCTGAAATATACGAAGAATACTATCCAAATTAACAATGAGTTTATTAATTAAATAATAAATAGAAAGGGCAAAATTTTGTTTTTTTTTTATAATTTCAGGTAACCAAATAATCGGCTTTCTCATATAACAGGTGTTACATAATTAAATTTTAAAAATGTAGAATATTGTCAAAATAAAAATATGTATTTGCAAATATAAAAATTTTTGCTAATAAATATTATGTCCGTATACATCTTATCTGTGTAATTACGTGATTTTTTAAATGTAATATATAATAGTATATTATGTATCAAGTTTTATAAACTCCGTTTTACTCACGAGTTTATATAACGAATTTCACACTACACTTTTTCTACCACCAGAAATAATCAAAATAATACAAAATTACTTGTGTATTGTCGCACCATGTTGGATTATTTTGACAGATTGATGACAAGTGTCAACCATTTTGATTGAATTTCACTTGGTTCTTGAATTTAAAAAATCTAGAGCTAAGTTCAGCCCGTGACTAAAGTGCACAAAGCCAATTCTGTCAAGGTGTGTTTAAAAGGTCACTTAGCGTCATGGAAATCTATGCGATAATTACCATTTTAAACACGGGAGTAGAAAAAATGTTTTATGTACATATTTTTATCAAAAATATAATTATTTTAAGAAATCGAGGCATGACATCTTCACATGATAAATATATGTTCGATGTCCGATAGTGCACGTGTGATCAATACATGTTTGTGACCTGACGCCACGATTTATTCATGCCCGCACGACCCGCTGAGAGTATATAAATTGCTGTATTTTGAATAAATTTTAACATTTATTGCTGCCGCCTTGCCTGTTTCAACGTTCACCTAGAGCTTTAAATGCTGTATTTCTGGGTTCTATGGCTGTCCTGCGCTGCTAATTAGCTCCTGCTAATCAACAAACAATACATGTTCTCCACAAATGCCGTCCCATTCTCCGCATTTGACCAGCCATTTCTAATTGTCCTGTTAATTAAGAAAATTAGTTACCACAAAGAGAATCCACGGCTCTCAATCTGTTACAAAACAATTTATAGTGACTCCTACGTTCACACCACCGTTCTTATTATAACAAACGTCAATTAATTCAAGAATGCATGATTGGCTGTGACGTTCGAAAAAATACAGTTTTACTTTCTTATACGTAGTATAAGGAAGTATTGTGATGATGAAAATTTTCGACCTCGAGATTTTTGCAGATGTCCACGTTTTGAAGTCCCCTGATACCAAAAAAGTGGTTTTAAAAAAATGTCTGTGTGTCTGTGTGTGTGTGTGTGTGTGTGTGTGTGACCACGATAGCGGTCACACCGCTGTAGATATCAATTCCAAATTTTGTATTTACGTGTATAATCTCCCTCTTGAGATCTGATTAGTTTTTCAGTAAAATCGGTAGACCGGAAGTAGCAGTTTACTTCAGCGAAAAAATCGAATTTTGACAATATTTCGTCAACTACTAAGTTTAAAAAAATTTATAAAGAGTTCATATATACTTAAAATTGAAATTGAAAATAACTTTATTTAAAAAGTTTTTCGAAATTCCTATCGGAAGTAGGTCTTTTACTCTTATCGAAAATCAGTTTTTT
Organism: Amphimallon solstitiale; assembly: GCA_963170755.1. Taxonomy (NCBI): domain Eukaryota; kingdom Metazoa; phylum Arthropoda; class Insecta; order Coleoptera; family Scarabaeidae; genus Amphimallon; species Amphimallon solstitiale. The sequence goes on along the minus strand of OY720678.1, from coordinate 51,582,933 downwards.
GCGAATATATCGCAAGTCATGCTTTTTAGACAAGTACGTTACGGGTATAAAAGTATTTAAAACATAATTTTCAATATCTTTTGTATAAAAGAAATTTCAAAATTCAGACCGGAAGTACCACTTTTACTCTTATCGAATAACGATTTTTTGCAAATATGTCGTAAGTTATGCATTCTATATATATTTATCAAGAGTACAAAAGTATTTAGAACTGGATTTTCTATATTTTTTGTATATATGAAATTTCAAAATTCGGACCGGAAGTAGCACTTTTACTCTTAGCGAATAGCACTTTTTTTCGAATATCTTGCAAAGTATGCATTCTATAGCGATTTATTAAGAGAATGAAAGTACTTAGAATAGGATTTTGAATAAGTTCTGTATAAAAAAATTCTAAAAATTGTATAGTTTGAAACGCTCATAATTATGTATAAGAAAGTCGTGTGGTGGCCACACCTCATTTTTTTTTTTTAGTTTAATCAATTTTACAATGTAGGCTTCCTTTAAATAAAGTGCGAATAACTTTTTTTTTTCTGTGACGGGAAAAAAGTTTGACAGGTAAGAAAATGTCACTTTAAAAGCCGGAAAAAAAAGCACTCATTTTTTTCCCGGAGAAAAAATGAGTACTTTTTCCCGGATATGTACACATAAGTAAAAACACGGACATTTAATTTTAATATATTTTATTATACAAAAAGTTGCATTTACTTATGTAAGTCAATAACACCGTCTCCGAGAAAGAACTGCATTTCTTTTTCACCTTCCATTCAAAATAACTAAAAATCATGTTCAGTTCGCAAATTTTTAAAACCAAACACAAAATTAAATTGACAGATATTTGAATATTTTACAGGTTTTCTTAGCAACGCATGTGTAATATCGCTATAATTACAACAGTCTACTAATTTAAAACTTCAAATGCTACATCGATTGATTTTCTGACTTTAATATATGTATAGTAATAAATCGTCGTTTTTCCCGTCACAGAAGAAAATAGTGTAGTATAGGTACACGGGAAAAAACATTAGATTTTAGCTCTCGGTATTTTGTCTCTCTCCGCTTCGCGTCGGGAGAAAAACATTACCTCGAGCTGAAATCTAATACTTTTTTCCCTTGTATAATAAATAACTATATCTGTATTGTATTAAAGTCAGTCATGACGTTCGACTGAACACACATTTTAATTCAAGAAATTTCATAATGTATGTTTACATTTGATGTTATTTACAGATTAAGATCTGAGTAAAATTCGCTATTATGTGTTGAATGCGATATTACGATTTAAATTTTATAATGTTTAAATTTCCTGTAAACAAAAGTGTCATATATCAATGTATTATTATTTTATTGGTATCTTGATTAGAAAAAGTGAGAAATAAAACAATGTAGAACCTACCTTCTCCGCTGAGTATATCCGAAAAAGAAGCTGTATTTATTGCCTCACTGTCACGGTTATCACTAATTGAACAATATAATTAATTATACTCAAAAAACAATATAATTGACAGGTTGACAGAAACAGGCAGAAGTAAAGCGTCCTGCGCTATCGATGTGTGTTCGTCACGTATAAGTGGTTGCGTGTGGGAAGGCTTATACCGAGAAAGATGTTCCTCAATAGAAGCGCTCTCTAAGAACATGATAACGGACGCGTCAGCCGTCGCGATATAAGAGAGGACCACATTACACATTAAGGCTGTTCATACGGTCAGATTTGTGAAAACGCGCAAGGGTTGTGCTGCCAATTGATTGTAGCATTACTACAGGATCTTTCTTGACGCAAATTTGTCTGTAATAAAAGGAAAGTTGGTTCTATGCTTCTATAGAATTAGATTTTCAATAACTTTGCTCACTTATGATAAATTCTAATGTAAAAATGTGCTAAATTGCGTAAATTGTAACGTGAAAAAATATGAACTTATTTCGAGAAAGTAGTTCTATAGAAGCATAGATTTGTCTTTTGCAAATATCTTACAAAAGTCAGAAATAAAAAACATCCTTCAATAAATCTATAATCAATTGGCACCGTAAATATTACATTCACCAATTCTGCCTATTTAACCCACTGGAAAGTGGCGCTGCATAGTGAATTTTAGCTTCAAATACCAAATAGGTGGAGACTTTAACTGTATTCATTTCTGAGCTTTTGATGCTTGGGAAGAATAGAGCATTACAACTAGTGTCGGTCAACGTAGAGTTACTTAAATAATCAAATACCGCTCGTCGAGTGATCTTAATAATAAGATTGTCACTCGAGTTGTTCCCATGATAGCGCGGTATACGTTCCATATGACAGAACCCACAGAATGATTCAAAACTATAATTTATAATATACCGGGTGGTGCAATAGTGTGTCGGCGGAGCTTAGTGTGAAAACTAATAACGCTGCAGCAATGAGACTTTACGTACGTATGTAGTATGCGACTGTGCATTTTCTAATTTTATTTACAAATATACAGGGTGTTCCAAATTTTCGCAACCACATTCAACTTTTTTATTTTAAATACATTGCTATACTTTCTAGATATTATAATGATAGCCATTCAAATTATCTTTGCAATGATATATGGATATGTGCACTTCAGACTGTTCGTTTCGATTTTATTGATAATATTGTTAAAATCTTGACAGTTGCAGCATCTAACATTTTAAGCTGTAGTCTGTAAATGGGTAGAATGCCTCACGTAACTCTTGTGTCTCTAATTTATGGACTAACAAGTTATTTGTTTTGAGGTTGAACAAAGTGAATAAATATACAGGGTGTTAAATATGTCGTGTCTAAGTTATCGATCTTTATTGGTTATTTTCTCGTTTTTTTTTAAATCTAACCTATAATATTTTTATAAGTCAGCATATTCCTTGTAAAATCGCCTTTAAAATGGTACCAATAACATAGTACTTATTTCTAGTATTTTCAAAGTTATAACCCTTTAATGGGATATACTCATGTTTATAACATGCAAAATGCGGGGCATCTAATAGTTGGTTGGCCATGAAAATAAAACAAAGTAATTTTAACAAACACCTGTTTTTTAAATGCTTTATCATTAGTTTTAGAAATACATTTTGAAAATTTTCGATAATAAAACAATCTTAATTTAAAATGTGTTCAAATATATTTCCATTCTGCTCTACACATGCTCTCAACCGTCTCTGTATCGACAGACTTACATTCTCAGCTAAGTTATTCTCACTTAATTGAAGAAAAGCGTTTCTTATTCGTTGCTGCATGTTCTCTGCCGTTGTAGGAGGTGTTGCGTAAACAATGTTTTTTACAGTTGGCCACAGAAAAAAATCACAAGGTGTGAGATCTGGTGATCGTGGTGGCCAGCTTATCAAACTTCCTCTCCCAATCCACTTATTGGTGAATACCCTATCTAAATGTGCTCTTGCAGCAGCACCATAATGTGCTGGTGCACCATCATGTTGGTACCACAATCTCCTGATGACGTTATCTGGGAGGCCTTCTAATAGCAATGGTAAATTATTTTGTAGGAAATTTGTGTAGATTGCACAATTTAAAGTATTATCAAAAAAGAATGGACCAATAATAGTGTTTCCTATGATGCCTCCCCATGTGTTAACACTCCATTTTTGTTGATATAAAATGGGCTGAACAAAATGTGGGTTTGTAGTGTCATAATAATGGGTATTTTTTCTGTTTGTGGTTCCACAATTAGCAAATGTTGCTTCATCTGTGACAAGCACATGATCTAGAAAAGTTATATCGTGTCGTAATTGTAAAAGTAGCCATTCACAGTACACTAGTCTCCTTTCAAAGTCCGTTTGTAATAAGCCTTGATGATTTTGAATTTTGTAAGGGTGAAACTTATGTTTTTTTAAAATCCTTTTTACAGCAGTGACTTCTATCCCGTGTTGTTTCGAAATTATCCTTGTAGATACGTGCGGATTTTTCACAATGGACTGGACGACTATCACTTCATTATCTTCTGTAATCATAGTCTTACTTCTTTCATGTTCGACGTAATTCACAGAACCCGTTCGAAGAAACCTTATTAACAAATTTTCAAACGTTTTACTATCCGGTGCTCTTCGGTCGGGATATTCCATCGCGTATGTTCTTGATGCTAAAAATGGACTTCTGTTGCTAGCGCCAAGAGCAAATACCATGTCTATGAGCTCCTCTTTCGAAAAATTCATTTTAAAGCAAAAACAACAATAAACTATTATGGTATCTAAATGAGAAATAATGTCAATAAAGCGATATAACTGATAACAAGGTAAATACAACACGTAACAACTACTAACAAACAAACGGAAATTAATAATTCACTAGCCGAACTTAATTTATAACAACAAAACGCAATTACAGAAAAGAGAAAATACAGAAAACGACTTTTTATGGACATTTGAAGTAGAGATTTGACGTTTGGTTGTACAGCCATTTTTTTTTTAAACCAAGGCCAACCAACTATTAGATACCCCACATATTGCATATTATAAACATGAGTATATCCCATTAAAGGGTTATAACTTTGAAAATACTAGAAATAAGTACTATGTTATTGGTACCATTTTAAAGGCGATTTTACAAGGAGTATGCTGACTTATAAAAATATTATAGGTTAGATTTAAAAAAAACGAGAAAATAACCAATAAAGATCGATAACTTAGACACGACATATTTAACACCCTGTATATATATTCACTTTGTTCAACCTCAAAACAAATAACGTGTTAGTCCATAAATTAGTAACACAAGAGTTACGTGAGGCATTCTACCCATTTACAGACTACAGCTTAAAATGTTAGATGCTGCAACTGTCAAGATTTTAACAATATTATCAATAAAATCAAAACGAACAGTCTGAAGTGCACATATCCATATATCATTGCAAAGATAATTTGAATGGCTATCATTATAATATCTAGAAAGTATAGCAATGTATTTAAAATAAAAAAGTTGAATGTGGTTGCGAAAATTTGGAAAACGCTGTATATTTGTAAATAAAATTAGAAAATGCACAGTCGCATACGTACGTAAAGTCTCATTGCTGCAGCGTTATTAGTTTTCACAATAAGCTCCGCCGATAGACTATTGCACCACCCGGTATAATGCTCTCATATTCAGAAAAGCATCAATTATTATTATAAAATGGATTACAAATCTAAACCACTTTCAAAATTATCATTATACCTACAAATTTTTTTGCCAATATCTCGCAAATCATAAATAGCTTGTGTATAAAAAATGTGTCCAATATTTTGACAGAAAGTTACACTTCAGGTTAGCATTATTTTAACTGATGTGGTGAAATAATTATATTAAATATCTAACAACTAATTAATTCCATACATATTTGTTCTGCGTATAAAACTATTTTGAACTCAATTTGGAATAACTTTAATATATAACAAAACCAACAATAACACTTTTACTCTTATCAAATTGTGTAATTAATTATATTTATGTGGAATATAAATTTATACACGTAATATAATAATAACCTTTATTTCGAATGCTATATACAGTATTATAAAATACACAGCCAGAGCCTCAGGAGTAAATACATGAGACAACTACATATATTAGAAATGTAGAAAATTATATCCAAATAGTAGCAAGAGATCCCAAGTAGATATTCCCACAAGGATTTTTTGAAAACATAGAATTTGATAAACTATTATACAGCTTATATAGCTGTTACAGGAGTAAAGTTCGTTTGAACCTCTGTAACCCAATCCGAATATAATTCCTATTAATTCCTTTTCAAGATAAAAATTCTATTAGATTGTGAGGATAAGCCGTAATGTATTATACAACAGCACAAACAGAAAATAGAGTGCTAATAGTTTAACACAATTAAAGTTGTACTACGTTGTACATTCTTTCAAGTTGTTTTAGTGCAAAACATACTTTGATAAAGTATAACTGATGTAATCAGTACGTGAGTACCATTTAAGATTCTCACTAATATAAGATCAAGTACTCTGAAAATAGACTCCAGCTTAAACATGTCGTCGTTTATTGTCATATGATACAAACTTTCATTGTATTATGAAAATATACGAATTTACTTTTGATCTTGTAAATGACTAGGTTATTACAGGTCATGCATCTCGCCACTCTACTGTTAAATTCGTTTAAACCTCTTGACTCCCTCAATAAACTAATGTCATCAGCGTAAAGTACCATTTCTTTTACGTTTTGAAGAATATCTGGTGGGTAGTTGACCTATATTAAAAAGTGTATTGTGTCCAAGATTTACGGTTGACGTACGCCACTGTTAATATTAATATGGCATGACTGGTAATTTTCCATAAGGTTAATGTTGCTTTGTTCACGGTTTGTAAGGTATGATTCAAATAATTTTTTTAGGAATTGTGGTACACAGATTCGTCTTTATTGTTATACGTACATTAGTCAGCATTTATAAAATAGGGAAGCAGAATTATCTGCTTCTGTGTACAGTCATTATGCCAATCGATTTGAGTGTTGTAATATTATTTTAATGCGGATTTTATATTAAAAAAATGGCATATTTATATTAACTAATCTTGTGACCTAGTAACCTAGTGACAAATTTCTATTAGTGAGTATTAAATATAAAATACGGATTAATAAAGTACTTTAAAAGTTTCAGTCCATTGTCTCTATTCTGTTCTTCGTTTTGTAACGTTGAATACCTTTAAACGTAAGTAACTGCTATATACAGGTGATTCATTTAGCCTGGAATTTTGTAACACGCATCGTACAGAAAAATTTATCGAATCCAAACTTTAATATCTCCAAGGGAGGCATCCATTAGTACTAAATTACATCCACCCCCATACCCCTGTGGGCATGGCGGGCAGCAAATTTGAAATCTCATATAGAAACCCCTATTTTTTATCGCAGATTCGGGTGATACGTGCGATTTGTCAGAAATAATTCTTTTGATTCACGCCGGATGGCGCTGTAATCGAATGGAATTGAACAGTAATCAAAAAAAAATTAAGAACCTTCGTTGCCTCTAACAAACTCAAACGTCAAAAAATAATCTCTTTAAAATTGGAATTTTGTGAGAATTATTGTACATTAGTTGTAGAAAGTAGCACTTGTATGTACCTAATAAAGATTAATAAGGAACAATTTATTTTGTTCCTCATTGTGAAAATGGACGTGTTAGCCTTACTAGAGAAAATTGAAATAGTTCTTGTTTATGGAGAATCTGTCAGGAATCTTGATAATTCTGTCAACCTTTATGCTCAGCGTTTTCCGGACAAGCTGCGATCACGCACTTCGTTTTTCCGTACTGTTAAACACTTTACTGCCTCGATTGCGGAGTATTCCAAAGCTGTGTTTGAAGAATTTTAAAGCACCGTATGTATCATCCTTAACATGCATCTTTGCACCAAGATATTCTGGGCGTTGATTTCGAAAATCGCTTAACATTTTGTCGGTCGGCACGGGAACAAATACAAATGAATGGTAATTTCTTTCGTTGCGTATTATTTTTTGACAAATCAACTGTTACAAACCATGGAGCTGTTAATCGACATAACATGCATTATTGGAGTGTTGAAAACCCACACTAGCTGCGTCAGGTTGAGCATCAGTGTCCTATCCACGTGTGGTGTGGGATAATTGGCGACAATCTCAGAGGTCCCCACATCTTTGAAGGAAATTTAAACGGTGAAAAGTACTAAGACTTCCTGGACAATGGTCGACCACCGTTACTCTATGACGTAAGCTTAAAAGTGCGATAGAAGATGTGGTTTCAATATGACGGTTTTCCAGCGCAAGATTCGGCAGCAACACGCATGGTACTTGAACGTGATTTCCATGTTCGCTGGATCGGTAGAGGTGGTCGGACAAATTAGCCAGCCAGATCACCAGATCTGACTTCGGGAGTTTTGTGGGGATACCTGAAAGACAAAGTCAACCAAAAACTAGTACCAACAACTCGTGAGAATATGATTGAAGGAATTCTTGTACCCATAATACTAGAGATGTACTTCTCAGTTATGCACGGTCATTTGAAACGCTAATCGACAAATGAAGAGAACAAAAAAATCCTACGTGACCGTCCACTCTTTACCACTCCACCTACAGGAGGTGAGGGAGGGGGGGGGTGGAACTGTAAATCAAAATAATAACAAAAATACTAAATATGAGTTTTTTATTGTTTTTTTATATTTTTGATTACTGTTCAATTTCTGACAATTACACCGCCATCTGTCGCGAATCGTATCGTACGATACGTATTTTTCGAGATATTACAAAATTTCAGGTTAAATGAATCACCTGGTATATAGGACCATCAAACAATTTGCTATTGTTACGCCAATTTTTCAGCAGACCTGTATACTCCGGATTTTGTTTCCTTTACATTTATATTCGTAGGATTATTGCTAGGTTTCCTGACGTTTTGACGTTAACAATTTTCGTTTGATTTATTTTTATCCGTCACGTTATCATATTTAGTAGTATGCATTTCTGTATTTTAATTTAAATACTCTGGCCACATGTTCGACAAGATAAGTCCTACGTTTTACGTTATTTCTGTTATTAACTGTGTGTTAAACTTTCATTTAGAATAGCTTAATTTTTGCATATTTTTAAAATTTAATTTCTAAATTTCTTTGAGCACGTTTGCTCTAATTTGATAGTTTTGTTCTCGAGGCATTCTTGTATTCGGAGGCCTGGGTTATAATACAGCTTTTTGTCATGTTTTGTGTCTTCAGAGATAAGAGAGTGTTGTTTTAAATTCTTCCTTAAGTTGACATTTAAGTATTTTTAGAATCTTGCCGGTTATTAGCCGATTTGGCAGTAGTTATAGGTACTTTCAAATTAATTGATATTTTAAATTTCGAGTTGAAGGCCTTACGCCGGATTTACTCTAATTTGTATTTTTAAAACCCTCTTTTGCTAAGTTTAAGTAACTCTTTTAGTGATTTATCTCAGCTACCATAGCTTAATTTTATGTTAAATAATTAAACTGTTTAGCAATTTTTGAATGATATACAGGCTGTCCGAGTTACTCGATCATTTTAATCGTACCTTGTATGTACATGATTTATTTTTTTTTAAATTCATCAACTACTCGTAACCTAGTGGAAATTTTAGTTATAATTTATTTTGTTTTGCTTCTCTAAATCTACATCAAAAGATAACTAAAAATTTGATATAAATGTTACTAAATAAAATTGTTTTTTGTTTGGAACGGATAAATCATGTTGGTTTCACGACGACGCCCTTTGTCTGCGCCCTTTTTTGAATTTGCCAACTTAAATTCTTGGAAGGGTGTAACAATATTGGTGTTGTTTAAAAAAATCATTAAGAAAATTAGAATTTATAAATAAAACAATAAGATTTCAATTTATGTTTCCTATAATCATAATTTTATTGTTTTTTTTAATAGAATATTATTCATTATTTCTTCTAATGAAAAGTAGTGTACTTGATTTATGACATTATTATGACATCTGAAAACGTTTAGCAGAATTTCGATTGTTTTTTATTTTAATTAGCATATACTAACAGCTTAAAGCTAATAGAGAAAATTTTACGATTAAAATGCTTAATTTTTGCAACAAATATCAATTTTCTAATGCGTCTTCTATAACACACTTGTCTACAGGTCTTTTTATGTATAGTTTGACATACTTTATATATTTCATGCCATTTACGATATATCAACGTAGAGTTAATAGAATGTCAATAATAATGGAGAGACCAATAATTCAATATATTGTTACTTACGCATATGAAATTCATGACTCAAAGAATTAAAATTAAAATAGGTACAGTCTCTTTATGATACTCAGAAATACTTATATTTTTTCATTATGTTATTATTATGATTTATATCATTCATATTATAAATTATCTATATATCTGTTCATTTATCTATAAATTTTCCATTCCTCTGAGTAAATATTACCAGATAACATTAGATGCCAGATATGTGGTTCTAAATGCCTTATTGTTTGCTGCTTAACAAAATAGCACTATTTAAATATGAGTCATACATTATATAAAATACCTCTTTAGCTGAAGTGGTTTGGTTTTGTAAGTAGCATGTTTCGATTATTGAGAATTATTGTTATCTTTTCAAACTACTTGAAATCTTGTTTTTCTAGGTATATATACTATATGCGCCTACATGCTTAAATAAGAATTTACTTTGAAGCTAACATCCATGATGTTAGAATTAATTGTTCATTTCCTGATATTGACGTCTGCTTTAATAAAAGCTGGAAATACACAAGAAATAGAAATACCACAAGGAATATTAAAGGGTGCCACACGCACCAACAGAGACGGTGGTACATTTTATGCTTTCAAAAGTATTCCATTTGCCAAACCACCTATTGGAGAATTAAGATTCAAGGTAATTATAACCGTAATAGTTTTATGTGTGAATGTTGTCTAAATAAGTCTTGAAATTTGAAGATAATTTATTTTCTATATGTGGTCTATTAGAGGTTCATGAATTTCTAACAACATGTGAAAGATGATTGATAGGGTAAAACATGTTCATTTATATTACCAATTGACACCGAATATGTAGAAATGCGTATTTATTGTTCAATTTTTGGAGATTCTACTCGATATTTTGACGAGAGATATATTACTGGTTATACTCAACCACTTTAATATTATTTGTTATTTATAAAAAAAAGTGCATTGCCAATTCTAAAGGATCTTCAAAGAATAGCTTATGTTTTATAAAACACCAATTTGACTTGTCGACACGCTGTCTATGATGTAATAGTTATTTACGAATCAAGTGCGGGAAGACTATTTTCCCGCATGAGCGCTCGTGCTTTTAATTGCGCGAATGCGTGGAAGATGTCTTCACGCAAGTGGTTTGTACAATATCTTTTTTACGAACATTAAATTAAAAAAATATTATTGATTAATGTCATTAGTATCATACCTAACCTAAGATAGATTACCTAATTAACTTAAGCATTTCATGTACGTAACTATTACTCACCTTTCCCTAAAATTAAGTTATTATATTCTTACACATGGCAAACATGAGGTATTTATTCTTATATTTATAAATTTATAGTACATTTATTGCGTTTTTTGGATTAAATACACAAAATTCTGAACTACCAATATGAATGTCGATGTGGTCAAATAGATGGCACTTGAATGTCGCTTAAAATGTCGTCAAATAGAGGGCGCCACAAATTTATTGGAAGAATTTTTAATTATTACTCCTATTTCCCCAACTTTTAGTGAAGAATAGTCGAGGGAAGTAGTATTTTATAGACTAAATTTTATTACTATCAAGTTAGATTTTTTTTAAATGTCCCAAAGAGTCAGTGTTTTTTTCAATTTTTATAATGTTACTTATACGACTGTCAAAGTAAATTATACTTATTTCAATATTTGAGGTTTGACTAAAAATAGTCCATACGGAACAAAGATTTTCTGGTTTATTTTAATAATGTTTTACAGCAGTACATTTTAATCTGTAATTAAGTTTTTTTAGTATGCTTGATTGCACTGTATAAGGAAGAATACTCCCGTTTTAATCTGAGAGATACGTTGTTTCTCGCCGTATGAATTAAAGTGAACATTTCTTACCAGATTTTCTACGAACTACTACTCTCTCATATAGATTTTATAAACAACACTAGCTGTCCAAGTAACTCTTCGAGCTTAAATCCGCCTCTTCGCATCCGGTTACATCTTCTCTTTCAATTTCCTGTAAACCGCGAACACTGCCATGATGCGTTTTCTAGTGTGTAATATCACTAACTTTTGACGAACCACTGTTCCATCATTTGCCGGCTTGCTGACTTTAAAGTTTAGCAACACGTTGATAATTGTAACTTTTCTTCCTCGCTATTTTTTCGTATTCCCCAACATAACTCTCGATTGTCACATCTTCAGTGTTTTCAGTATTTAGTCTTATCTGTCACAGTATTTTTTGAGACGACATACCATGTCGTACTGCACCACCGAGACTATTATATCAGTGTATTCTGGCGTATCCCAGCAAGTGTCATCGCCTATTGATCGTCCAGACGGTTTATAACTGGAATTGAATTTTCATCGCAAGTCAAATATCAGATGGATATTTTGTCCGTCAGTTTTAAAGTTTCCTATTACTTTAGAGGAAATCTTACACTTAAGCCTAATCACCACCATATCAAGTTAAAGGACTGCATACTGAAAAATTATAAATACGTATCACTTCGGTTTCATTTTCTGGTTTTAAGTACCTACCCTTTTCATGAAATAAATGCTAAATTCGTGATCGTTGAATTTAATGCTATTTAGTATACTCTTGAGTGCTTCCGTATTCAAGCTTTTCATTCTATTGGATATTTCCAGTATTTAATGAACAAAACCTGCAAACGTTTAAGACTGTAATTTCTAAGTGTTATACCATAGGTATATATTCACACGTAGTTACTGACCTTGAGACTTCAATTCGTTTCACCTTAATTTACGGCAGGGCTCGTGTAATAGGCCTTTCTTTTAAATATGTTTCATTCAACCTTGTTGCATGTTAAAATTTAACAACCAATTGGCAAGCTTACATACTAACGTTAGCTCCTCGATAACAGTTTTTTCTTTGATATATATTATTTGGTTGTGCCAAATTAAAGTTTGTATACCAAAAAGTTGAAAAATCACTTCTGTATCATTTCCTTCTGTTCAGTAGTAATATATGTTGAGCACTTGTGAAATATAAAAATAATAATAAAACCCCCTTTTCACAAAAATTAGTTTAATTCACTATATGTCACATTTCGTGTGCACTGCACACATCGTCAGTAGTAACTATTAAACAATTTGCCTGCAGAGAAGCTTTAAATGAATTGTACCTTCTTTAAAGGAGTTACTTGGAAAGTTGAGATTGATCCCGAACTTTGCGTAAAAGTCTATTCTCTCGGATTCTGAGTTTTCGTCAGCACGCGAAACGTCGATAGTATTAAATTATTTTGTGAAAGTGAGGAATCTGAAATTTTCGGTCTCTCACTGTTTTACTTTAAAATTTTTGATTTTTGGCGTTATTTCCTTGTATTTTCGGTCACACGACGCCGATTTTTCTTCACGTAAGCCCGCGGTCCATTTTTGGAGCTTTGGGTCTCGAGCGTGGTCCCGCCGGCAGTCGCCAAATGTAGCACAGTCAACGTAGAAATGCCCAGTCTATACGTAGCCAAAGACAGAGCGCTTCCGACGCGGTTTTCTGTTTTGACGGTTCGGTTAAGCTACTTCAACTCAGGCGATTAGAGTGGGTCACTCGAATGGTTTTTATTGTATATCAAATATAATTAATGTTTTGAAATTGTAGAGACTAGATTATAAAATTCTGCATTCCTGTAATAATTATTATAAAATATACCAAATCCGATTCTTTCTGAACAACACTGAATATCTCACATTTAACATTTTTATACCCCCTTTTATGCGGATGTAAATTAATTTGAGTAGCGTACGTTATCAAGCAATTCATGTAATTTTCATACCAGAACACCTTAACAAGAACTTGAGTTTTAGTAAAAGAATAACTTCCGTGTAACAGATTCAGATAATTCAAATAAGCTACATCTCTATACCGGGTGATCCAAATTAAGTGTTCAATATTGCTATCTCCTATATTGTTTTTTTCGCTGAATACGATAGTGAAAACAAAAAACAATGGAACGTGTAGGTTCCCAGTTATTTTTAAAAAGTTATATTTACTAATAGAACACCAAGTATATTTCTGTACCAATCGATGCAAAATCAATTACTTATGAAAAGTATCGATATGCCTTTTTCCACATAAGTTGAGAATTACCGATGTAATCCAAAAACAAATTTTCTATGCTTTAATAAAGGTACGGGGTTAAATATCTTAGAAGCCATGGAGATTAATTCTGTGCAAGTGATAGTGTGACAGAGTTTGTCAAAATACTTCCGATTGTGTATGAGAATATAATAAACTGTACGCTTAATAGCAATATTTTTTTTATTAATTGCTTTGCAAATGCCGTTCTCACATATTGAAAAATGTGATATTCTGAAAACTTAAGGAGCCAAAAAAATTGCGATGGAACGATTCAACGATAAACTGTACGCTTAATAGCAATATTTTGTTTATTAATTGCTTTGCAAATGCCGTTCTCACATATTGAAAAATGTGATATTCTGAAAACTTAAGGAGCCAAAAAAATTGCGATGGAACGATTCAGCGATAAATGATGAATTATTTCGTGGGTGACAAGTGCCATATCGGCTTTACTTTTTAAGACTTTATCGACAAATGTTTTCGACAAAAGGAAGACATATATCATTTCAGATGAAACTGAAATTACCGTGTTAACGTATTTTGAAGTGAAATTCGATAAAACAGTTGTCTAGAGAAACTGACATTACTTTTACATAGGTTCAAAAAATTTGAAGAAACCTAAGTTTCGACCTGTTCAAACGTTAGAAGATGGTGACGCCGCGCCGGTAGAAGATTTGAGTTTAGTCTGTGGTTTATTCGAAAATCTACAGAAAATTTTCGACCTCGAGATTTTTGCAGATGTCCAGGTTTTGAAGTCCCCTGATACCGACTCACTGGTTTTTAAAAAATGTCTGTGCCTGTCTGTGACCACGATAGCGCTCAAACCGCTATAGCTATCAATTCCAAATTTTGTATTTTCGTGTATAATCTCCCTCTTGAGATCTGATTAGTTTTTCAGTAAAATCGGTAGACCGGAAGTAGCAGTCTACTTCAGTAAAAAACTCGAATTTTGCCAATATTTCGTCAACTACTAAGTTTCAATAAATTTATAAAGAATTCATATGTACTTAAAATTAAGTTTGAGACAAATTGCCTTAAAGAATATCTCGCAAGTCGTTTAGGCAAGTACGTTACCAGTATAAAAGTATTTAAAACACAATTTTCAATATCTTTTGTATAAAAGAAAATTCAAAATTCAGATCGGAAGTACCACTTTTACTCTTATCGAATAGCGATGTTTTGCAAATATGTTGTAAGTTATGTATTCTATATATATTTATCAGGAGTACAAAAATATTTAGAACTGGATTTTCAATACTTTTTGTATATATGAAATTTCAAAATTCGGACCGGAAGTAGCACTTTTACTCTTAGCGAGTAGCACTTTTTTGATAATATTTTGCAAAGTGTGCATTCTATAGAGATTTATTAAGAGAATAGAAGTATTTATAATAGGAATTTGAATAATTTTTATATAAAAAAATTCTTAAAATTCTATAATTTGAAACTTTCATACGTATAAGAAAGTCGTGTGGTGGCCACACCTCATTTTTTCTTTTTTTGGACACTCTTCATTTGCCTTTATAATACTGACCTTGTCGTAAACATACAATATAATGTACTAGAGTTTATTTATTATTATTATGTTTAATTTCTTATAAAGGCACCAGAACCTGCAGAAGGTTGGGAAGGTGTGAGAGATGCCACACAAGAAATTCCTAAGTGTGTCCAGATATTATCCAACCCAGGGCAAGGTCAAGAAGACTGCTTGTATATTAATGTATACACGCCCGAAGTAAGTAGAATATAGCTATTAATTCAGAAGATACTTATTATTACTAAAATATTATTAGATACCCGATAACGGTACAGTCCTAAAACCTGTTATGGTTTCAATATATGGTGGTGCCTTTATGTCAGGTGATGCACAAGAAGCAGGTGGTGGACCACAGTTTTTTATGACAAAAGATGTGATCCTTGTTACTTTTAACTATCGTATAGGGATATTTGGTGAGTCGGTATGATAGGTTGTATACATATTATAATAATTTCAAAAATAAAGTAGATAGAGTCAATTTACGAGACCAATTTCTTATACATGTGAATGTACAGTGTGAATTGTATTTATTTAAAAGAGTTTTTAAAAACTTATCTTGTCTGGTATATATTCACTTAGACTGACTCAACCCAATCCATTCAGGTTTTGTGACTATGGGTACACATTAAGCATAGAAGTCAATGTATATAGCTTTGATTGTTTAAAGGAAATTCTTTCGCAATAGAAATTGACAAACACGTACCCAAAAACACGAACCGAGAGAGAGAAAGCTAGATATTATTCCTGAAGATCTATAAAAAATGCAAATTAAAATTTTCAACTTTGTAATATTGTATTATAGGTAAATACTCATAGAATTAAAGTTAGACTTTATTCGCTAAATATACACTAGTATGTCAATGAATAGACTGAGAATAAATTTGTAAATTTTTCTATAGTGAATCATTTTAAAGGATTGAAGATAGCTTATTGAGAAAGCGGATATCTAGTGTTGTCCACTCGTTGGTATTGGACCGTATATATTTTCCTAGACATATTTCATTATTTGAGACAGACATTGTTCATTAAATTAGTGATTCGTCTTATTCCACTGAAAGCTAAGAGTTTTACTCCTAAATAGTCATTAAGTGAACGCAAGGTTTGAAGTGGATCTAGATGTATTCCTTGAAATTCTACTTCCAAAGATGTTGCCACTTTCTTGTTAGAGGTGAAAAAATGTTTAGTAGTTTTGTCGAAGTTTTATAGGGTTACTAGAGGCCAATTAGTCTGTGGGTTTCATCTTTTTTTAATAGTATTATAGTCTGTATGTTATTGCTATTGTAAATCATTTAGTGTTAGTAATATATACTTACTGCTTTAATAAAAGCAGAATTCTGAGCAGGATAAGATAATAAAACACACTTTTCGGCTACATAACGTTTCGGAATATTATTTATACATTCATCAGATAATTGTCACTTGAGGTTATAAGGTTAAACATTTTAGGTATGATAAAAATAAAAAATTAGAGAGTCGCATATTTTATGAATTTTACGTTGAATAGAATGGTATGATCAATAAATTATTTTCGTTGAATTTC
Source organism: Amphimallon solstitiale (assembly GCA_963170755.1). Lineage (NCBI taxonomy): Eukaryota > Metazoa > Arthropoda > Insecta > Coleoptera > Scarabaeidae > Amphimallon > Amphimallon solstitiale. The sequence goes on along the minus strand of OY720678.1, from coordinate 51,566,111 downwards.
TCTATACTAATAGACTTGAAACAACAACCAATTTCATCACATAATAGACAAAGCCGAACAATACGTTAAATGACCCCGGGCGGCAACAATAAACAGATAATAAAGCGAAACTGTGTAAATTAAAAATGAATTATTCTAGCTTCAGTACAACCGCAGACACATGTTTCTGACTCATTAGTCGTCATCAGTACGGTATAGCTAACACAGTGTGTGTTGATTATATAAGAAGGCCTTTAAGTCAAGATGATATGTTAGATTAGTTTTATACGTTTCCTTCACATATTAGCGACGAATAATTTAATGTAGCTTGAAAATTTTAAAAGTAAGACCTTTATACTATACTACACATATTATTTAATCAACACACACTTTCGTAGCTATGCTGTACTGATGAAGAATAATAAATCAGAAACACGTGCTTGAAGTTATACTACACTTTTCCAATAATTCATTTTCAATTAACACATTTCCACTCAGTTAGGTCGGATTTGTCAACGATGTATTGAAATTCGTTATTGACCCCAATATATTAAGGACCTTTTGACAGCGGCTACAAATGACAATTTGTACATTAACAAAGTAATACTAATGGATTGAGTTTTGCGCTGTAAATAAACAAGAAGTGTTGATGAAAACATTTGAGAGAGAAACTCAATTACATTTTTAACAAGATAATTTTGCTTTTAATCATGCATTATAGAGTAAAGGCAAAAACTGCTCTAAATTTGTATAGATTTATATAGATACACGTAAGAAAATAAAGAAGTGAGGGTTATTTATTCTAATTTCTAATTTGAAAATATTTGAATTATCAAAACGTAACTATATAAAAGTAATTGTATATGTTCCTCAGTTTAAATAATGAAATGTTTGGATGCACAGTTGTGGCCAGATAAATGTAGTACAAGCTTAAAATTCATATACGTCAAAAATCTGAAATTTTGTTATTGTGAGTCGAACTTCAACTTAAGCTGCTTGTCATAACATGTCAAATCAAATGTGATCAAATGTCAGATCATACACCATAATAATTTATTTAAAAAAGCTTGTATTACATTTATTTGTCCACGACTGTACATCATACTTTCGGTAAACAAGTTTTTTAATTTGCTATGAATCTACTTTAAAATAAATTGATATTTTAAATCAGACATTATTTTACATTTTTTTTTTTGGTAAAAGTAAAATTTAAGGAAATGAAATAAAAAAAATAAAATTGTACAAAACTTTACAATCAGCCGAATGAAGGACACTTATCTTGTTTTAATTTTGTCACCACTAGCAGTCCTTCTGCTCTCCCTCCATTTGCCAAGTGTTATAAGATCAATGATGTTACTATATTTGTCAATGAAGTTCTAAGTTGACATTTTAGATTAGTTTTATATATTTTTACTTTTACGATATATACTTTATTGAAAAAAACATATGTAATACATATCATGGTAAAGCTAAGCTTACAAATGATGTATGTATATATATATGCTTGTATACGGTCCTACATCTTCGTCGCGGGTTGTTTCCTGGTCGGTACATCTTTCCCGGACTAATGGTATTGAGGACTCCTATCCGTTCTTACTCTTGTTACCTTCAGCGGTTGTCTATATCTTTTTATTTAAAAGCATGCTCTTTATTGCTTTTCTAAAGTGAAGATATTTTAAGTTTTTGATTTCTTTAGGTAATTTGTTATAATGTGTTATATCGTCTGGTGTAGGTACTTTTTCATATTTTAATTGCTTACATATTTCTGTTCTTATATTTGCTTTTCTTCTAGTTGCGTGTATATGTATATGTGTGTTAGTGATTAACTTGACTTCAGTTTTTATGAGATTATGTTTTATTTTGTATAGCAGTATTATATTTTTTAGTTTTATTGTTTGTTCAAGATTCAGTTCCTTTGTCTTATCGTATACTTCCTCGGTGGATGTTCTTCTATCTAGCTTATAAATTAATTTTAAGATCTTATTTTGCTGTCTTTGTAACTTGTTAATATTTCTGTTAGTTGTATTTCCCCATATATTTATTAAGTATATTTCTTTAGCGCGACGTGCTAGGGATGGATTTCTGGGCTATTCCTGTACTGACTTCTCCACTATTGAAACTGTACTCGTATTTGCTGAGAATATGATATTAGTTTTGTAAATTACTTTTCATGAGCTACAGAGTTACACCTCTAAAGCTATACTTGGATAAGGATTCTGTAACATACTCAAATGCTTTCGCAAAAGTTATATAATAGTGTTATCGTTCCATCTAGCGAGATGTTTGCCGCTAATATGAATGTAAAAGAATTGAATATTTGTTTCCTTGATTTCATAATTGCCCAAAAACAGTTTTAATTATAGCTCCTTTCCTTTTAGGATTTCTATCATTAGATGATCCTAATCTGGGTGTCACTGGCAATGCAGGTATGAAGGATCAAGTACTTGCACTTCAGTGGGTGAAACACAACATCGAATACTTCGGAGGTGATCCGAATAATGTACTAATATTTGGTGGAAGTGCTGGAGGTATGAGTGTTCATTTCCAACTGTTATCACCAGTATCACAAGGTAAATTCAAACTACATTTATTTAGAATAATAACTCAACTAACTCTCATATACATATATATATAGGGTTATATCACAAGGCAATTTCTCAAAGTGGCGTTGGTATTTCTCCTGTATTTGACACAGTTATCAGGAATAACGCAATAATTTTGGCTGAACAGTTAGAAATACAAATAGGAAATTGGTCGAAAATGTTAAACACTTTGCAAGAAATATCAACTGAGAGCTTAGTAAATGCAGAAACGGTAAATAAATGAACAATTATTTGTAGGATATGCAAGCGTTCCTTTATTTCCTTTTAGACATTAAACAGTAATGGTTATCCATTCCTTAGCTTCCCTATTGTGGAAATAGCTTCCAATCATGCAACTTTTCTGGAACGAGAACCAACTGATATTATTCGTTCAGGAGATTTTAGCAAGGTACCTTATTTACACGGTTTTACCGATGGAGATGGTATGATAATATTTTTGGGAATGGATGACGATAGTGTATCCCCTTTGATACCAGATCTCACAATATACATTCCTAAAGAATTAAGAATCGCACCAGGCTCAGAAGCAGAAAAAGATATAGTACAGAGATTTAAAGACTTTTATTACGACGGAAGAGAATCAACAAGAGAAAATATCACTAGCGATGTTAATTTTTACACCGATTATAGTTGTGCTTTTCCGCACTTCAGGACGGCTGTGGAACAGCTGAAGACAACATGGAATCCAATTTATTTATACTATTTCACTGCTGTAACCGAATTAAATGATTTTGGTTTAGAATTTCCAGGTTAGTATTTTCAATTTTATTGTAAAAGCGCAGGTGAAAGAATAATTTCAAAATCATTGACATTCATTTCATGATAATATTAACACTTCATGACTAATTCAGCTCCAAATATAAACATTTCTTAGCAGCTATCGTTTCCAGGTTATAATAAAAAATTAAAAATTCCCTGCTTATAAATATTTCCTGATACTCTAATTGCAATATAAGAAAAACAAACAATATTATGTTATATATGGCGCATAATATAAATATATATAGTTTGTTGCTGATGTAATTGCGGTCGACATTAAAAGGAAATAGATTACTAACAGATAACTATAGATGTAATAATATATAGATTGTCACACAGTGCTTTTTTTTTACAAATAAGCTATTTAAAAGCGCATAAAATAAAATAATAGAACTGTACTGATGAAAGGGTTATTCATTATTGTAATTAAATTGTAAATTACTTTATTACAAAAGTAATTCATTAAAAAAGGAAATATTACATTTTTATCTTCTTGTATATTGCTTTACTGACACTAATGGCTATTATAAAAGTTGAAAATATGATAGAAAGGAAGTAAATGTTTTGATAAAAGAAGTTTTGTTTGATTGACCACTCTTGTTAGTTTATGTTGCATGCACATCGATTATACAAACCAAATTGCTTGCCAAAGAAAATGCTGAATTACGCCTAAAGTAAATTAGATGGAGGTGTTCTAAAGAGATAAACAGCAATCAAACATAATGTTTCACATATATTTTGAACTTTCTGCTAGAAAATGTTTAATTAATGCGTTCATTTGCCACTAATTATACCGGGTATTTCAGTGTGGCGGTAAAGTACATAATTGGTATCCATTAATGTAGAAAACGAAAAATTATTAATGAAAAAATTGTAAATAATCTTGAGTACTACAATAAAAATATGATTATTTATACAAACTGTTCAACAAGGAGGAACCATCACAAACTTTTCCTTAATAAAATAGAATTCTTCTTTGCCTTTTATGATAGTCTTTTAAAATCTCTTTAAAGGGACACACAGTTAGGGCTGGACGCCCGCTTCAACCTGAGTTCGATTTGAAATGGGCGTACCACTGCTTTTCGTGCAAATGTAAATAAAAGACAAATGTTTAAGAGTCCGCGTGCTCTGTCTTATGCTGAGGAAAAAGATAGAGAAAAGAACTTGTCACCTAATCTAATCTGCCTGTAATTTATGGCTGCGTTATGGTCTCAGATAATCGCCGGTTGGCCCACATGTTTGCCAGTCGGGAAGCAAGCGCCCCTAAATTATACAATCTATATTTTCTCAAACACACAAAAAAAGTGAAGCTGGATATGTAAAATCACCTGCCGGATTCAAATTTTGAGTTGGAAAATAAAATCGAAATCGCAAAAAGGTCGAAAAATCGTTTTTTTGTGTAAATTTTAAAATTTTCATTTTCTTCAATTATTAATACTTATCTCGTGATATCTCAGCAATGCAGAGAGCTAGGGATCTGTTTTTTTAAGGTTATACCCTAAAGTATTTGGATGATACTAGTGTTTTCGATTTTTCTTTATGGTGTGTAAATTTTATAAAAAAAAAAGTTTTAGTAGACGACCAATTTGTGTAAGGTATTTTTCAGCTATCGAGTAACTAATCTTATTTTTCAGAATTTACCCATATATATGTGAAACAAAATAAAGCCAACATTCCAAAATTATTTTTTGTGCAAGAAATAAATTTCTAGATCGTTTCAGAAGCAAATTATTGCGAGTCAAATATAATAATTATACTCCCTGCCCGCAAGCCGAGTGAGTCCTAGCATGCGCTTCTAGCAGATATAGCGTTAGGGACGGGAAGAGATATTGCTTTTACTTTCTGATACGTAGTATTGTATATGTACACTATGTTGTAAAGAAAATATCAACGGTTTCGATAAAATAATGTCCGAGTAACGATTACTTTCTTAACATACACCGATCTCAGAAGTATTTTACAAACTGCGTAGAAACTGCCCTCTCGACACAATGTGCGAGCGTACCACATACTCTATTTGATTTCAGTGAATTTCGCCCAAATTTCAAAATTTTGTTTTCCGTTTCGTGACCTTATTTTTAAAAATTAAGAAAAAATAAAATTTATGTATTGCTGTTGAGTGTTACATAATTTTAAATAAAGGCTTGTTTTTTGAAATTTCTTACATTTTTATTTTTATTTAGGGCCCTTTGGACAATTTCGAAGAAATTACGATTTATCCATTGAAAGGTATTTTTTTCTTAAATTATGGTGTAAATTCGGTAAGGTTTTCATGAAAAATACGATTAGGAAATGGGGAAAACGATTTCGAGGCCGAGCGTATAGCCTTAAGGCCTATATCTTGGGCTCTTTGTTTCTTTTTCTGTGGTATAGCTGAATTTCTATCTTGTCACAGTGAAAATACTTTTATTTTACTTGTCATTGAGTTCGTGTTTGCACATATTTTTAATTTATGTATGTTTGCTATTTATATTTTATATTTGTTTAGGTGCTGTACACGGTTCAGAATCAGTTTACATGTGGGATTATGGTAAAACAATTGAAGAGGGGAGTCTAGCAGAATCAATATCAAGAAATATGATTGACATGTGGACTAATTTTGCTATTTACGGAAATCCGACACCAGAAGGATTTGGTTATGTATGGAAACCCGTTCAAGAAAACCAAATTAATTATCTGCACATTGGCAATGAGGGTTTTCTCCCAGATGTAAATGTGCGGAAAGATAATATGCAACTCTGGTCCGATATATACGAAGATTATTATCAGAATTAACAGCATCAATCGTTATATGTACGCCAATATGTTTTTAGAATAAACTTTAGTACTTGCATTCATTCTATACTTGCAACCAAACAAGATCAATAATTTACCTTCTCCTGTTGCTAATAATAATAATTTTCTGACAGAATATCATTTAAACGTGTTCGTTATGTGCAGAATATTGTTCATTATCGATTTCCAAAAATAAAAAAAAATTGTGTTAATTGTAATAAAACTATTATTTTGCTTCATATTACCTATAAATCTAAAAAGATATTGATTTACTGCAGGGTATATCAGATCCCATATTTACCAAGTGAATTTTTAAAAAACATTTCAATAATATGGAAAAAGTTTTCATTTATGCAAACTACAAGCACAGAGAAAGAAACAGAGAGCCCAAGCGATAGGCTTTAATGTAGCCCATCAATTTTAGTTCATCTAAACCGTTAATGTAACCACATGTACCGTATTCAGTTTACACTTTTGTTCAGTTCTTAATTATCGCGTATAGTGATCATGTCTAGCTTATCCAAGGATGGTCTAGTCATTGCAGTAGGTTTAGGGCTGATTCTAAGAAAAAAACGTAAGTTCAGATCAAAATGGGCAAAATCATGGTTCCTAAAACGCGCCGAATTATCGCACATAAATTTACTAAATGGATTAAAAATGGAGCCGACAGATTGGCACAACTACCTCAGAATGGATGAAGCTACATATTTAGAACTTTTATATTTAGTGTCAGCGTTTATTAAGCGTCATGACACCGTAATGAGAGATGCTATAAGTCCTGAACTACGCTTCGGTTCCTGGCTGCCGGCAGGAGTTACGCAGATTTGAAGTTTTCAACAGCAATTTTTCCCCAAGCTCTATCAATAATCATTTCAGAAACGTGCGATGCGTTATATCAAGTGCTAAAGAATGAGTGTTTAAAGGTATATGTATTGTAGATAAAGAAAAAAAATAATAGTAAAAGTTTAATAATATCTATATTTCGAATAATATAATTACATTGAGTTATGGGGTTCTCCTTGTGGAGAAAAACAAGTCAAGTAGTCACCGACAGTTGAAAATGGTCTTCAATACTTGATACTTGACTTGGTTGAGAGGATAGATGTATAGGTTGCGTAGATGGTATTTGTTTGTAAAGACCACTATTTCTAGTCCATATCATAGAACTTCTATCCAAATTTCCCATTTTACCTTCAAAAATCGCATCACTTATTAATTTTTGGCTCTCAATTCCTCTGCGATGTGGTTTGCGTATGATGCACATAGACAATCGGATGATTTCAATTTGTTTGCCACTAAGTTTAAAACTTCGTCAGATCTATCCATCCCACCTTTTTTACACACCCTAGTGGCTGACGAACTTCTAGAAGATAAACGAGAAACCGGGGTATCTATCGGTGTGATAGGTCTAAGAATCTGGGTGTCATTTGTAGTTGGATGAGTATCCTAAAACAAACAATATTCGTTTTACTAATAATAGCCTATAAACGCGTTGTTATTATGCACATTACAGTGCCGAAAAGTTACCCTTTATTAACAAAGGTAGATAACGATGATTAACCTGCCGACTTTGACATTTGCCATTTTAACAATCTTGACGGTCGGGATATAATCGCAGTATCTTAACCATACACCTAGCATATACTATTTTCTGTTAGTTTCCAAAAACGGAAGCCGATTGGAGAAAAATTGGTCACGATTTTTACAAAAGATGGCAGTTTCCAAACTGTTTGGGTGCTGTAGATGGTAAGCACATCCAAATTACTCCACCAGCAGGAAGCGGCTCATTTTTTTGGAATTACAAGACAACCAATAGCTTAGTGTTAATGGCAATTGCAAATGCCAAATATGAATTTATCTTGTGTGATATTGGTACAAATGGACGAGTTTCAGGTGATGGGGTTATTGAGAATACAACATTTTACGAAAAGCTGGTCAATGGTCAACTTCATATACCTGACCCGAATGACGCAAACAAGCTTGGATATGTGTTTGTAGGAGACGAAGCATTTGCTCTACAGACTGACTTTTTAAAGCCTTTTAACCAAAGAGAATTAAATTTTGAACAAAAAGTTTTAAATTATCGATTGTCCAGAGCTCGCCGAATTATTGAAAATATGTTTGGGATAATGGCTTCCCGTTTTAGGATTTTCCATACGGCTATTAATTTGAAATTGGAACACATTGAACAAGTTGTAATGGCTTTCTGTGTTCTACACAACTTTTACGTAGAAATTGTTCAAATTCTTACACCCCACTTGGACGATGAAGATGTGCTAAATGACTAAGTAATTTATGGTCTTAGACCATATGCAGGAGTATTTCATGTATTACAAAGAGGTCCATCTAGGAATAACGGAGAAGCATCGAAGAATGTTCGGCAGAACTATATCTTACATATTATAACGGTCCAGGTAGGGTTCAGTGGCAAGAAAATTTTGTAAATGGTAGCAAATAATTATGAATACATAGAATAATAACTATATGAATAAAAACTGTTTACTAATATTGTGTGATGTTTCATTGCTTACTTTCATATCACCTTCACTTGTAGTCTCATTATCATCTGATTCGTCCATATTGGATTTACTCTCTCGTGAAATTTCTTGATACATCAAAAAAATTAACTGGTCAAAATACCATAAAGTAGGTTTGTAAGTACAGTTTTCACCAGCACCTAAACAAATATCAACGCGCCGCAATATAATTATTCGCACAGTTCTTAATATATTCTACATTATAGAAAAACTAATAACCCTGTATACAATCCTATCTTAGACAAAACTAGTGTTTTAAAACACATAATAGTATACACAGGTCCAATAAAAAATATTTACCAGATGTTTCTGAGGCTCTCACTTTCTTCATTTCCTTCAGGAAGCAGCTTCTCAACGAATTAATTTTCTTAATAACTGAATCTTTGGTTGCATTGGAATTTTTTTCTTTTAATTTTTCACACAATACATCATATGCTGCATTCTTCTTGATTCGGTTAGAATAACTTCTACTTTTAATCTTCCATAAACAGGGATTATTCCTATATAAATAAATAAATTCAGTTATATACTAGTACGAATAATTCTCAAGTCCGCCATCACAAAATTATACACGTATTTTTGATCTTTAAAATGAGAAACTCAGCACAAATCTGATGGCTTGGCGCGAACTGAAGTTGGTGGCTACTACAGACGTACGAACTTGTCTGCGAGCCTCTAGGCTCGCGTGCAAAATATGTATCAGACAGGACTTGAAATCCTTCCAGCCAGTTTTTAAACTGTACACCAGAGAAAAGTCTTAAGACTTTGAGACATAGAACTTTCTCAGTCAAATATCAAGGTAAGACGGAGCGTGTGTAGGGGCCTTAAGGAAAACAGAGGACACTACGATTTAGAATTCACCATTATTTTATATTTGAACCCTACGAGGGAAGAATAGAACAGGAGAGAGTCTTGTTAAAAATTATATTTGTCCGAAGTGGTAACTCAATATGGCCACTGCAATGCATAGGCGTGCATAAATATTTCGTATAGGGTATATGTACACTTCGTATTATGAGTGTATTATTTTTTCAATCCTTCTATTCTTTTTAATATAGTAACATTTATTCTAACAGTATTAAAGAAAACATTAAACAACAACATGCCTAGGATATGTATATTACGCCACTGAACACATAATCAAACATGTCAGATATATGACAAGTTATTCAAAATACATACTTTTACAATTATTATTGCTTATGTTAAATGCCAATTTGAAATTAACTTTACCGATGAAGAGAAAAAGTGAAATTCTTCTTTTTTGTCGTTTTAGAACGGCCACAAGCCACACAATTCACCATTATAAAAGCACCAAAGAAGTCAATTTGACCAATAACTGACCTGCCTTAAAGTGGTAACTTTCGTCTAAATTATACCTATTCTCACACCACTTTATTATCTCTCCTGTTCTATTCTTTCCTCGTAGTTTGAACCACATGTCTGCCGGAAAAATGAAATTATGATTTGCTATAAATTACCTTGAGTTGACGACAAAAAAACGTTTAACTTTTTGTTAGTGAACGACAAAAAAGCATATACAATGTAAACACTTATCATGCTTATGAAAGATAAATTAGGAATTCTTCAATTTCAGGTTATATAAATTCAAACACTGTTTTGGATTTTCCCAGTGAGATTTTATATTAGAAAATAAACCAAAGAGAGTATGTCTGTGTACCTATCAATCATCATGATGGTAGTTACAAACACTTCTCCAATAAGTAAAGTTTAGAAAAGTATATGACAAAGATAAATCCGATAGCAATTTTAATTGCATGAGTGCATTTGTTTTGGCACGCTGTTAAATTTTATGTTCACCTCAGGCATGGATTCAATCATTTTTTTTTGTTAAAATTTGATTAAACAATTTACACTTAATACGACTGTAGTAATGACTTGTTAATTTAGCACTCTTTAAATTAATTTCGCCTTATGTACAAAAAAGCAGTATGCGTATGTTTTTTCCAGGTCTTAGTTATGAGGATCGTCATTTTACTTCTAACACTGAATCAGTTTACAATAAAACATTTACATGCCATAAGAAAATTGAATATAAAATAAATCCCAGTACTAGAATATAAAGAATCATCTATACCGATAGGTCCAGCTCGGAACGGGCCATAGTCAGCAATGAGTGGCAACACCGAAACCCCACCGAAACCCCTCTACCCGCAGCAGCTTCAATTGCAGCACATTGCAGTTAAGAATTTAGTAAGACTTAAACCGCACAAGGATATAGTCGTTTGCATATTCGTTCTGTATACGTAATTTGCCCATTTGTTTCAGACATAATAAGGTCCAATTTATTATTATTATTGTATTCTTAGCTGCTACGGAAAAGTAATTTTAAGTAATAAAAAAACAATAACGTTTTCTAAAAGATAAAAGTAAAAAAATCAATAATTCTACAAAATAAATTCAAATTTTAAGAAAGTCACTCAAAATAGGAGCACGCGGAGTGGTATCGTACACACGTTGCCACATAGCACGTTCCATACGTATATTGTTGCCTATGTATGGCCCGTCGCGGGCTGGACCTATCGGTATATGTGTCTTAGTTGCTTTGATAAGGATCGAAATGTAATTTCTTTGTCCTCTTCGTCTTCTATTTACCCAGGGTGATAATGAGTGTGGGAATTAATTAATCAAACTTGCGTTTAAGTAAATAATTCGTGAGATGTGTGTGTGCGTTGTGTGTTGTGATTGTAATTGTATTTATGGTCTGTTGAAGAAGAGTTTCGTAATGTTATGTGTTTGTACTATAAAGTCTATTGTCTGTTGTTGTGTTGCGTTTGTCGATTGTAGTGTCAGGAGCATTCGCCCTAAAATCAGGGCTAGCTCGTCAGTTTTGTTTGTGTTTGTGTGTTTTGTATTGTTAGTGTTGTTACGTTTAACAGTCCAGGGATTTTGTTTGGGAGTAGGTGCGTCTATGTAGGTAGTGTTCGGTTTGTAATTAGAATTTTTGGGACACGTTTTCCATGTAGATAGGTGTTCACCGTTACAGTTTGCACATTTAGGAGGCGTCGCGCGTCGTTCTAGGTTTAGGACAAAGGTGAGTCGAATGTCCGTCTCCGCATTTCATGCACTTATAGTCGATGTTACAGTTTCGTTGCGTATGTCCATATTGTTGGCATTTGTGACATTGTACTATGTTCGTTCGTCCGCGTAAAGGGGCCCACACACTGCGTTTTTGTTCGACGAACAAGTCTGTTCGAACAAAAACGTCGTAAAACCGAAGTGTGTGGGTCGAAAACCGTCGTTGATGTTGGCGTACAAGTCTGCTGAAAATAATCTGGTTCGGCCTGTTTATGTCCGTCGAACAAAACCGTCGAACAAATCTGAAGTGTGTAGGGTAAACAGTTTTAAAAGACGACGGTTTTTTGCAGTGGTGTAGTTCTATGTAGTATTATATATTCATATTTATTTAAGTCGTGTTATTATAACTGTAAAATCTTTACCATTTCAAGTTTAGTTAATCTACGCAATTTCAACATCTGTACACCATCTTATTGTATTCAATTAATGTAATTTAAAACATACAAATATTTTACAAGATTTGAATTACTGCACCTATTACACAATTCTCCGAAGGTAATTATTCCCCACATTAGAGATTTTGTGAACATCTATTAACACTTTCGAAAAATCCAAACCGTTTATCACCCTGATCTTATAATCGTTTGTAATGGTATTGCAATTCCTTCCTTCGCCCATTTTACCCGTTTCTTTTTTTCTCTTTTGATTTTATGGCTAATGCCGCCGCCACTGCACACACATATATTGTCTTCATATTATTAAACTGCCGAACAAAACTGCTGAACAAAACTGTAGTCTGTGGGCAACTGACGTTCGTCGTTTTTGTTCGAACAGACTTGTTCGTCGAACAAAACTGTCGAACAAAAACGCAGTGTGTGGGCCCCTTAATGGTTCGACTGTTACTGCTAGTCCGCAACATTCATGTACATATTGCCATGGTATCTCGCAAGTTTATAAAATAAGAATAGCTTTAAGAATTAGTTTAAGTTTTGAAATGAAATAAAAATGACAAAAATCGTATTTGGATGTGAAGAACAATATTTGCAACAAATTACATGAATGTATATAAAGTTGCATACACATAGTCAAATACAAACACATAATTTAAAATTCATTATTATTCAATTGAATAGTGAGTGAATGTAGAATAAAAATATTAAATAAGTATGAAATAAAAGACAAGATAAATATAAGCAATCTATTTCTTTAGTAGAAAAGATACACAAGATGTATGGTTTACATATCATGAAAAAGAACCTAATTTTATACAATGCGTAAAGATTGCATTAAACATTCTAAATAATGGACCGCTGTTTAAGACAAAAAGGGTAATGAAAGCAAATAATCGAGAAAGGGTTATGTTAATGGACGGAACAGCCAAGAGAATTAGTCATGTAAAAGCAATAGAATTATATGAAAAAGATCAAATACGATATGCAAGAAAGATAAATATGGCTGAATAAAATATTATGATTTACATGCATAAAGTAATAAAACTTTATGAAAGAGTTTAAAAACTAAAATTATATTAAATGATATAAATTACCTTAGCTTATGACTAGAGACTAAAAAAAGGATATAAATATATATAAAACGTAAACCCGATCAGCAATAACATTTTGTATAAGAAGGTAGCTGATAATATAAATAAAAAGTGTGTGTGTTTATGATTTGTTTGTAACACAATGCTTCAGAGACTGGAAACAGACGTGTTTCATGACCTACAAAAGATAACAAAATATAAAACTTGTGTAAAGTTTATTGCAGATAGACATATCACCGATGGAAAGATCATGGATAGAGAACAGAGATGGAATGGAGAAACAAACGTGTCTTCCAGGTGCAGGCAGTGTTGAAAGAAAAATATTCGTTCTTTCCAACGTATTTCCAATCCTACCGAGTCACAATCCAGCTACAAGAAAAGTGAGGATAACATTAATAAATGGGAAAAGAAAATATGTATTGAACAATGAACAAGGCAATAGGTTCATTAATAAATACAAAGAAGGATGGTATTAACAACAAGAATAAACCTACCGTCGGAAATGCAGTACGAGGCAGTGAAAAAGACTTTTAAATAAGAAAACAATTTTCGTTGTGTTGACATTTGGTGAATAAGAACTGTCAGAACAATATGTGCGTGTGTGCGTGTGTGTATCACGGCGGCAACATGTGGGCAGCGATTTCACTGGAAGATATACTCCAATGCCAACCTAAAAGATGGACTAGAGGGCGCACTAGTCAACGTTACATTTTTTTTGTCGGTATAAAAATTCGAAACAAGATTCGACAAGAAGAACTTCTTATTACGACTTCGGGAGAATAAGACGCTTTCAAAATAATATGATTGCGATTGACATTTTTGTTAATTGTTACATAGTAGAATAGTAATTTCATTATCTTTTTATCACGTTCATTCATAATAATTTTCTTTTATCAATACATTTAAATTCATTTTGAAGGGTTCAAGATGGACATTCAAAATAAACAATTTGATGAAATGTTTAAAGATAGCAAGTAAGTTTTCTTTGAAAAAGAGTTATCTAAACTGTTAAACAAATATTGGTTTTGCGTGCATATGATTACTCAATATAACGTTGAACAGTATAGATACGCAAATATCATCCTGTAAGGTTTTTAATTCATTAAGTTGTAATTACAACAAAAATAGGACTAATGGTGTTGGGTAATTGGAGAAATGCTGCGTGCGAATGAGTACTTTTTTCAATACTTTGTCCAGGCATCATTAATCTTTTTCAAGTCATGTTAATACATAATTAAACGTTTTACACGGCAAAGATTAAAAGCTAGAAACAACGCGTGCAAATGGTTGTCTAAAGCAATTAATTGAAGCCAATATCAAAACAATTACGTTGATAAATAAAATTATCAATGGACAATAAAAGTTTTCATTTATTTAAATACAGGATAAGTATTTTTTTTGTTTAGCATCATGAATGCATAATAAAAAGATTTACATACATTATAACCGGCATCTGGTATAAATGATATATATTTTCAATTATGTATTTGTATAGAGCATTAAGGTGTATATAAAATATAAAAAAAAAAAGAAGGTATTTGAAATTACAAATGATTAAATAAAAAGTATAATTTTTAGAGCACAGCATATACAGATGACTATACCCACAACATATAGTGCGGCATGTTCTCATATTTTTATAAGAGGGCACTGCAATATGTCGTAGATTGTTTTGTACTGTCTCGTAAGTTCTATTAGGATCGAGGGATAGGTTGTTTGTGTTTTCCGATCATTCGTGTAAGTTTGAGTGTAGACTAGGATAGCCTTTGTCTGTGACATCGTCTTATATGTCTGCGTCAGTTAGATGTGTAGCTACTCCGCGAATTACCACTTTCAGCGGTTTTTCGCTTCGTAGTTGAAAAGTGTAGAATTGAATGTTGTGTGTTTTGAGTGATGCGTAGAGGTCTTTGTAGTCTGATTCTGTTGTAGGTTCTATTTGTTTTGCTTTTTGTTACTGTGATTCTAAGTGTTTTAATGAGCTGTCTTACGAAAGTCCATTTGTCAGTGTCTGTGATTATGATCGGTGGTATTTTTTATGTTTTTTGTGTGTCGGTATTTTGTGTTTTTGGTGTGTTTGTTTGTGTTTTTTGTGTAATGTTTGGTTTTTCACTCACCCTGGGTTTGGCGTCCTTGGATGTGGAGGGCTGTTGCTGTTCTTTCTCAATGTCTTCTTCCATTTTTGTCGTTTCGTCGGTCACCTGGAGAACGTTATACGGGTTTTCGACGTGTACCGTGTCGTGCATTTTCCTTTGCTTCTTAGGACGTCCGGGCTTCTTAGGCTTTCGAAACACTCCTTCGTCCTCACTAGTCTCCGAGTTTAGGTGATGAGAAAAACGTTCTTTTTGAACTTGTATAATTCGGTCGTTATATGCTATGATCTCTTCTTTGGTCATATTGTCCATACGTTGAAGTAGCGCAAGCGCTATCGGGTTTGTTGGTAAAATACCGTCGTCACGAAATGAATCGTTGTCGGCCATTTCTTCCGGTTTCGCCTTGTTGAAATAATAATCGCTGTGTAATCTATCTTTCAGCTGAGGCTGCTGGTAACAGAATACAAAGAATCATCTTTATACGTTGCCCTATAAATTGCATAATGGTATCAACATTTACATCTCGGTGTGAATGAAACATAAAAAATGAGGTGTGGCCACCACACGACTTTCTTATACGTATGAGCGTTTCAAATTATAGTATTCTAAGAATTTTTTTAGAAAAAAATTATTCAAAATCCTATTTTAAGTACTTCTATTCTCTTAATAAATCTCTATAGAATGCATACTTTGCAAGATATAAAAAAAACACATTTACTCTCGCTAAGAGTAAATGTGCTACTTCCGATCCGAATTTTGAAATTTCATTTATACAAAAAACATTCCAAATCTAACTCTAAATACTTTTGTACTCTTGACAACTATATACAAAATGCATCATTTACGACATATTTGCAAAAAGTCGCTATTCGGTAAGAGTAAAAGTGTTACTTTCGGCTCGAATTTTGCAATTTTTTTTTAGAAAAGATATTTGAAATTATGTTTTATATACTTTTATACTCGTAATGTACCTGCCTAGAAAAAAGCATGGACTTGCGAGATATTCGCAAGAAACTGATTTTCGATAAGAGTGGTAGGAATTTCGAAAAACTTTTTTAACACAATTTTTTTAAATTTAATTCTGAGTACATTTTAATTTTTTATAAATTTGTTTAAACATAGTAATTGGCGAAATATTTGCAAAATTCGATTCTTTCACTGAAGTAAACTACTACTTCCGGTCTACCGATTTTACTGAAAAACTAATCAGATCTCAAGAGGGAGATTATTCACGTAAATACAAAATTTGGAATTGATATCTACAGCGGCTTGACCGCTATTGTGGTGACACACAGATAGAGAAAGAGAGAGAGAGACACAGAGAGAGACACTGACACCCAGAAATTTTTTAAAAACCACTTTTTGGTATTAGGGGACTTCAAAACGTTGACATCTGCAAAAATTCGAAGTCGAACATTTTCGTCATCACAATACTTCCTTATACTACGTATAAGAAAGTAAAAGAGCCCGGATGATTTCACTGAAGTCCTTCAAGCATAATCATAATTTCTTAGATTATTCTGAATCTGTAATTATTGTCCTTTCACTGAAACATAATAATATTATTCGGTTACCTATTTAGCAGATTATTTAACAAAAAATGTTTACATCAACTTAGTAGCTTTATAGACATGCATATCGTAGAATTTTTGTTATATGAAAGTGAGGCAATATCCCTTTTACTGATGATCGAGTCGAGGTTTTAGATCAAGTGTCCAAATGACTGCAGTCAAAGAGTGTGTCGAAGTGCCGGTGAAGGATTTGCACCTCATTTATTTAAGAGTTTTCGAAGTAATTTATTAAATGGCGGTTATGTTTTGGATAATAAAATTATTTCTTTCAGTGACATAAAGGAGACCTATAATATTGATCAGAAACAGGAAGAGCAGTGCACTAACAAAAATAACAAATGCGCATATACCACCCAGTTCGTTTAAAAAAATGAGTGTAAAATTCGCTGTTCAAGTTTTTAGTTAGATAATGGTCGCAGTTATAAGAATTTTAAGTTTTTTAGTATTTTAAAATTTTCAATTTCGAACACTAATTCCTTGCAATTTAGTACTAACGGAGATATTAAAGATTTGATTCGACAATTTTTTCTGTACGATGCGTATTTTTCGAGATATTTCAAAATTCCAGATTAGATGAATCACCTGGTAAATAGAATCGTCAAAAAATTAGCAGCTTCAAAATAACTTTGAAAATATTGGTGTTGTTTAAAAAAATCTTTAAGAAAATTATGATTTATAAACAAAACAATATGATTTCAATTTATATTTCCTATAATCAAAATTTTATCGACTTTTTTAATAGAATGCTATACATTTTTTCTTCTAATGAAAAGTAAAGTATTTTATTTATGACACCATATTGTTTTGAAGAATTGCATCTGAAAACGGTTAGCAGAATTTTGACTGTTTTTTGTTTTAATTAGTATATAATAACAGTTTAAAGCTAATAGAGAAAATTTTAAGTTAAAAATGCTTAACTTTTGCAACAATTGTCAATTTTTAATGCTTCTTCTATAACATATTTGTCTACGGATTTTTTATGTATAGTTTGACTTACTTTATATATTTCATGGCATTTTCGAAATGTCAATGTAGAGTTAATAGAATGTCAGTAATAATGGAGAGACCAATAATTCAATATGTTGTTACTTACGCATATGAAATTCATGACTCAAAGAATTTAAATTAAAATAGATACACTCTTTTTATGATACTCAGAAATACTTATATTTTTCATTATGTTATAATTATGATTTATATCTTTCATATTATAAATGATCTATATATCTGTTCATTTATCTATAAATTTTACATTTCTCTAAGTAAATATTACCAGATAACATTAGATGCCAGATATGTGGTTCTAAATGCCTTATTGTTTTCTGTTTAAAAAAATAGCACTATTTAAATATGAGTCATACATTATATAAAATACCTCTTTAGCTGAAGTAGTTTGGTCTTGTAAGTAGCATGCTTCGATTATTGAGATTTATTGTTATCTTTTCAAACTACTTGAAATCTTGTTTTTCTAGGTATATATAGTTTATGCGCCTACATGCTTAATCAGAATTTAGTTTGAAGCTAACAACCATGATGTTAGAATTAATTGTTCATTTGCTGATATTGACATCTGCTTTAATAAAAGCTGGAAATGCACAAGAAATAGAAATACCACAAGGAGTATTAAGGGGTGCCACACGTACCAACAGGGACGGTGGTACATTTTATGCTTTCAAAAGTATTCCATTTGCCAAACCACCTGTTGGTGAACTAAGATTCAAGGTAATTATATCCGTAATAATTTTATGTGTGAATGCTGTCTAAATAAGTCTTGAATTTTGAAAATAATTTATTTTCTGTATGTGATCTATTAGAGGTTCATACATTTCTAACAAAAGGTTAACTATGATTTATAGGGTAAAATATGTTTATTTATATTACCAATTGACACCGAATATGTAGAAATGCGTATTTATTGTTCAATTTTTGGAGATTCTACTCGACATTTTGAAGAGAGATGTATCACTGGTTATACTCAACCACTTTAGAGATATTTGTTATTTCTAAAAAAAATGCATAGTCAATTCTTCAAAGAATAGCTTATGTATATAAAACGCCAATTTGACTTGTCGACACGCAGTCTATGATGTAAGGATAATTTTCTTTAAACTTGTAGCATTAAATAAGGATTTTGAAAATTTAAATTTATGAATTGAATTCCTAGCATGTATGCTTTCTGTGAACGTTAAAGTTCGTTTGTGATTTTTATTTATACCTACTAATTAGCAATATTTATTAAAACACTTTGATGTAGAATATAAATTCGATATTTGTACATTTTAAGGCAAACAGTTTTTGATAGTTACAATTTGAATTAAATGGATTACACCTTCCACTTCTAACTTGATTTATAAGAGCACCCGTAATAATTCTAATAAAATTTTTGGGACATTTACATTTATCGAATATTAGAATGTCACTTATACTACTGTAAAAGTAAATTATACTTATTTCAATATATGAGGTTCGACTAAAAATATTCCATACGGAACAAACATTTTCTGGTTTATTTCAATATTGTTTTACAGCAGTATATTTCAATCTGTAATTAAGTTTTCAAAGTATGCTGGTTGCACTGTATAAGTTAAAATTCTCCCGTTTTAATCTGAGATATACGTCCTGTTTCTTGCCGTATTAATTAAAATTAAATTTCTCAACAGATTCTCTACGAATTTCTACCCGCTCATATAGATTCTATAAACAACTCTAGTTGAATTTTTAATCTCTTCGAGCCTGAATCGCTTAGAACGCGAGCATCGCCTTGATGCGTTTAACCGTCATTGTTGACATAAGTAAATGTGGCTATTGTACGTATTTTTTTTGTATTTTGTATGTTTAGTTTACGTTTTGTCGTATAAATACTATAATCGTTTTAAGTAAAGTAAATGCCCTTTAACTCGTTCGTATTTGATTTTCTCGATCTATATACTCGCCTGTCTTTGGTAGTTCCAATTTTTAATAAACGACACCTGCAATCGTTTAAGACTGTAATTTTTAAATGATATACCAACAATATATTTCACCTTATGGCGTTATAATTCCTTCCATCTTACATTACTGTCTTCTAAATGTCAATTCTTTGCGTTCATCGTCCTGATAATTATGAATCACTGTCCGCCGTTATAAGAAAATTTCGAAACATCAAATTCCAGCACAAAAATTTAAACTACAGCTGTCAAAATCGTACGTCGGTTTGTGAATTAATGACAAGCAAACTCGTCATCGCGAGATTTTTTTACCGCATTCCCCTGCAGAAAAGCCTTAAATGAGTCGCACCTTCGACAGCGACATAATTGGCACGTGGACAGTGCACTCAATCGTAGCGGAAAAGTCCACTCCTTTGGTTTCCAACCGTCTTTCCGCACCCTAAACCTCGACGGCCTGAAATTTCTTCGTCAAAGTGAAACTTTTACAATTCTTTCGCGCGTGCCTGTCATACCTGACATTTTTACGATTTTTATCGGTTGTCGTGGGAATCGGTCATAACGTAAGCCATTTTTCTGTTAAAACATCGAATGCACGCTCCTCTTTAAAAGCCCATATCTTTACAACCGCTCCACTTAGGAAGAAAATCTCTCCATCGACAGGAAATTCAATGTCGCCCGTATACCCATGGCAAAGGGCAGCTTTCAATTTCGCGTATCCAGAGAGGAGTTCTTACCTCCGCGTAACCAATTTTCGTCGATTTTGACGGTCGTTTGGTAACCACTGGCGACTCGGTTTTTATATATGTATTATGAAATAATAATAAATGATTTGAAATTATAGAGCCTAGATTATACGATTTTACTTTCTCCTAATAATTATAATAAAATATACCAAATCTGATCTTTCTGAACAACACAGAATATCTCACATTTAACATTTTTATACCCCCCTTTTATGCCCCTGTACATTATTTTCGGTAGCATACTTTATCTAGCAATTCATGTAATTTTTATACTGGAACACCTTAACAAGAAGATGAGTTTTATTACAAGAATAACTTCCATGTAACAGATTGTTAAGTGTTCACCATTGCTATCTGCAATATTGTAGGGGCTACGTAGTCGGTTAAATTAGGGTAGATGTAGTGTTTATTCCACTGATTACGATAGTAAAAACAGAAAGACAATTAAACGTGTAGGTTCCCAGTTATTTTTAAAAATGTATATATTTCTAATAGAACTCCGAGTATATATTTGTATCACTCGATGCAAAATCAATTGCTTACCAAAAGTACCGACATGCCTTTTTTCACAAAAGTTGAGAATTACCGATGTAATTCAAAAACAAAGTTTCTGTCCTTTAATAAAGGTACCGAGTTAAATATCTTAGAAGGCATGGGATTAGTTATGTACAAGTGACAGGGTGAGGGTGACTTTGTCAAAATACTGCCGATTGTGTGTGAGAATATAATAAACTGTGCGCTTAATAGCAAATAGTTATTATTAATTGTTATGAAAATACCTTTCTTGCAAATTGAAAAATGTGATATTCTGGAAACCCTGCCTGTTTCCATTAGAGTGATTTTAGAATCAAAGTAATGCAGTGATGGTATAATTTCTGATTGGCTACTCACATAAGCAAGAATACTATGAGAGAAGAAACTGGAATATCAACTATCCAATTCAATTAAAATTTACAATTTGCCAAATATTTTCAAAAAGACTCTTATAGAATTGGAGCTCTCATATTTTTTATATACGCTAACAAGTACGGTGCAGGGTGTGTGACACTTTTTTGATACTTTACATTTGCCGTTATAATGCCAACCATGTTGTATACAATAAACATGATGTAGTAAAGTTTGTTTATTATTATATTATTATGTTTATCTCCTTATAAAGGCACCGGAACCTGCCGAAGGTTGGGAAGGTGTGAGAGATGCCACACAAGAAATCGCTCAGTGTGTCCAAATATTATCCAACCCAGGCCAAGGTCAAGAAGATTGCTTGTATATTAATGTATACACGCCCGAAGTAAGTAGAATATAGCTATTAATTCAAAAGATACTTATTATTAGTAAAATATTATTAGATACCCGATGATGGTACAGTCCTGAAACCTGTTATGGTTTCAATATATGGTGGCGCCTTTATGTCAGGTCATGCACAAGAAGCAAGTAGTGGACCACAGTTTTTTATGACAAAAGATGTGATCCTTGTTACTTTTAACTATCGTATAGGGATATTTGGTGAGTCGGTGTGATAGGTTGTATATTATAATAATTTCAAAAATAAAGTAGATAGAGTCAATTTACCAGACGAATTTCTTATACATGTGAATGTACAGTTTGAATTCTATTTTTTTTAAAAGAGTTTTTAAAAACCCATCTTGTCTGGTGTATATTCACTTAGACTGACTTAACCCAATCCATTCAGGTTTTGTGACTATGGGTACACATTAAGCATAGAAGACATTGTATAAAGCTTTGATTGTTTAAAGGAAATTCTTTCGCAAGAGAAATTGACTAGCACGTACCCAAAAACACGCACACCGAGAGAGAGATCAAGCTAGATATTATTCTTGAAGATCTGTAAAAAATACAGATCGAAATTTTCATATCTGCAATATTGTATTATAAATACTCATACAATTAAAATTAGACTTTATTCGTTAAATATACACTAGTATGTCATTGAATAGACTATGAGAATAAATTTGTAAATTTTTCTATTGGGTAGCATGCATGATCTTTCGGTGTTCCTTCAATCTTTGAAAGTGGTTCAAAGTATTCCATATTGAAGATAGCTTATTGACAAGGCGGATATCTAGTGTTGTCCATTCGTTGGTATTGAGCTATATGTATTATCCTAGACATATTTCATTATAAGACAGAGGTTATTGTGAGGGCCAACTAGCTTTTTCTGCTTGTTGTTCATTATTTTAGTCTTAGATATTCATTAAGTGAACGCAAGGTTTGAAGTGGATCTAGATGTATCCCTTGAAACTCTACTTCCAAAGATGGCGCCAGTTTCTTGTTAGAGGTGAAAAATTTTTTAGTAGTTTTGCCTAAGTTTTATAAGCTTATTTATTGGAGGCCAATTAGTCTGTGAGTTTCATTTTTTTTAATAGTATTATGGCATTATCTGCATACAGAAGTGTTTTGTATGTTATTGCTACTGCTACTACTACTTTAATAAAAGCACATTTCAGCTATATAACGTTTCGGAATATTATTTATTCATTCATCAGATATTTGCCACACTAGGACATAAGGTTAAACATTTAGGGTATGATAAAAATTAAAAATTAAACAGTCGCATATTTTATTAAGTCTACGTTGAATAGAAATGTTTGTTCAATAATTATTCTTGTTGAATTAGTGCTCTTTCTATGCTAATACATTTGAAACAACGACCAATTTCATCACATAATAGACAAAAACCAACAATACGTTAAATGACCCCGAGTGACGACAATAAATAGATAATAAAGCGAAACTGTGTAAATTAAAAATCAATTATTCAAGCAGTACAACCGCAGACACATGTTTCTCACTCATTAGTCGTCATCGGTACGGTATAGCTAACAAAGTGTGTGTTAATTAAATAAGAAAGCCTCTATGTCAATATTAGCTAGGAATAATTTACTGTACTTTGCGGTTTTTAAAGGTAAGACCTTTATACTTTATACTAGACATATTATTCAATCAACATACAATTTCTTAGCTATGCGGTACTGATGACGTCTAATAAGTCAGAAACTCGTACTTGCGGTTATACTACACCTTTTCCAATCATTATTTTTAATTTACACATTTCCAACACAGTCGACCTGACTTTGTTTACGATGTGTTGAATTTTCTTATTGACCCAATATATTAAGAACTTTTTAACAGAAGCTACAAGTGGCAATTTCTTTCTATTTCTGCTATTAATTTGCTCATTAACAAAGTAACATTAGTGGTTTAAGTTTTGCGTTTTAAATAAACAAGAAGTATTGATGAAAACATTGGAGGGGAACTTGTTTACATTTTTAACAAGATAATTTTGCCTGCAAACACTGATCTAGATTTATATAGATACACGTAAGAAAATAACGAGGTGAGGGTTATTTATTCTAATTTCTAATTTGAAAATATTTGAATTGTCAAAACGTAACTATATAAATGTAATTGTATGTCCTCAGTTTTTAAGTAATGAAATATTTGAAAGTACATCATAGTTTCGATAAACAAGCTTTTTAATTTGCTATACATGTACTTTAAAATAAATTGATATTGTAAATCAGAAATTATATTTATATATTTTTTTTGTAACAGTAAAATTAAAGCATATGAAATAAAAAAAATTAAAATTCTTCGAAACTTTACAATCAGCCGACTAAAGGCAACTTACCTTTTCTTAATGTTGTTACCACTATCAGTCCCTCCATTTACCAAGTGTTATAATATCAATGATATTACTATATTTGTCAATGAAGTTCTAAGTTGATATTTTAGATTAGTTTTATATATTTCTTTAGCGCGACGTGCTAGTGATGGATTTCTGGGCTATTCCTGTACTGACTTCTTGACTATTGCAACTATACTCGTATTTGCTGAGAATTTGATATTAGTTTTGAAAATGACTTTTCATGAGCTACAGAGTTACACCTCTAAAGCTATACTTGGATCAGGATTCTGTAACATACACAAATGCTTTCGTAAAAATTACATAATAGTGTTTTCGTTCCATCTACCGAGACGTCTGCCGCTAATATGAAAGTAAAAGAATTGAATATTTGTTTCCTTGATTTCATAATTGCCCAAAAACAGTTTTAATTATAGCCAATTTGAACGTACATAAATTTAAAGTGCTCCTTTCCTTTTAGGATTTTTATCATTAGATGATCCAAATTTGGGTGTTACTGGCAATGCAGGAATGAAGGATCAAGTACTTGCACTTCAGTGGGTGAAACATAACATCGAATACTTCGGAGGTGATCCGAATAATGTACTAATATTTGGTGGAAGTGCTGGAGGTATGAGTGTTCATTTCCAACTGTTATCACCAGTATCACAAGGTAAATTCAAAATAAATTTATTTAGAATAATAACTCAACTAACTCTCATATGCATATATATACAGGGTTATATCACAAGGCAATTTCTCAAAGTGGCGTTGGTATTTCTCCTATATTTGACACAGGTATCAGGAATACTGCAATAATTTTAGCTGAACAGTTAGAAATACAAATAGGAAATTGGTCGAAAATGTTAAACACATTGCAAGAAATATCAACTGAGAGTTTAGTAAATGCAGAAACGGTAAATAATTGAACAATTATTTTATAATTGAACAATTATTTTTAGGATATATAACCGTTCCTTTGTTTCCTTTTAGACATTAAACAGTAATGGTTATCCGCACCTTAGCATACCTATTGTGGAGATAGCATCCAATCATGCAACTTTTCTGGAGCGAGAACCAACTGATATTATTCGTTCAGGAGATTTTAGCAAGGTACCTTATTTACACGGTTTTACCGATGGAGATGGTATGTTAATATTAATGGAAGTGAATGACGATCGTGTATCTCCTTTGATACCAGATCTCACCATATACATTCCTAAAGAATTAAAAATCGCACCTGGCTCAGATGCAGAAAAAGATATAGTACAGAGGTTTAAAGACTTTTATTACGACGGAAGAGAATCAACAAGAGAAAATATCACCAGCGATGTTAATTTTTACACCGATTATGCTTTTGGTTTTCCGCACTACAGGACTTCTGTGGAACAGCTGAAGACAACATGGAATCCAATTTATTTATATTATTTCACTGCTGTAACCGAATTAAATGATTTTGGTTTGGAAGTACCAGGTTAGTATTTAGAGTTTTATTGTAAAAGCGCAGGTAAAAGAATAATTACAAAATCAAAGCATTCTTTTCATGATAACATTAAAATTTCATGACTAATTCAGTTCCATACATAAATATTTCCTAACGGCTATCGTTTCCAGGTTATAATAAAAATTAAAAATTGCCTGCTTGTAAGTATTTCCTGATAACTTAATTACAATATAAGGAAAACAAAGAATATTGCGTTACATATGGTGCATAATACAAATATATATAGTTTGTTCCTGATGTAATAATACATAGATTGTCACACAGTGTTTTTTCTTCACAAATAAGCTATTTAAAAGCGCATAAAATGATATAATAGAACTGTACTGATGAAAGGGTTATTCATTTTTGTAATTAAGTTGTCAAGTACTTTATTAATAAAGTAATTAATTAAAAATGAAATCTAAAATTTTTTTCTTGCTTTACTTAACACTAATGGTTATTGTAAAAGTTAAAGTATTATAGTAAGGAAGTAAATGTTTTGATAAAAGTGTTTATCTACTCTACTACTGTTATATAATGCTGCATGCACACCAATTATACAAACCAATCTGCTTGCCAATGAGAATGCTTGAAGTACACCTAAAGTAAATTAAATGGAAAGAGATAAACACCAATCAAAGATAGTGTTTCACAAATATTTTAAACTTTTTGCTAGAAAATGTTTAATTAAAGCTTTCGTTTGTCACTAATTATACCGGGTGTTCCAGTGTGGCGGTAAAGTACAGAATTGGTATCTATTAATGTAGGAAACGATAAATTATTAACACAAAAATTGTAGATATCATGAGTTCTACAGTTTGAAACTGTGATTAATTATATAAAGTGTCCAACAAGGAGGTACCAACACAAACTTTCTCCTTTGCCTTTTATTATAGTCCTTTGAGATCTCTTTAAAGAGACATACATTTGGAACGATTTCTGATATATGGTAATTTTTCGTCGAAACTTGTTCGACTTTAAAAAATTTCGATTAATGCTAAAACCTGTTATGGTCTGAGTTAATAGTTAATAATAATTTCATATCATTTTCTAAGGCTAAAAATTCTAAAAAAAAAGGTAAATGCTACTGAAAAGTACTAAAATTGTACTGTTTAAAAATACCTAATATCTTGCATCTATGCACTATATTGCAAAAGCTAAAGAAAGTTATACCTGACAAAATCAATTAAAACTTATTAATTTAATAAATTGCCATAACTTGGAAGAGTTAATTACTTATAATATTTTCTTTTCACAAATAAGTAACGGTCACTAAATTTTTACAACTTACGAAATGACAAGCTTGATAATCAACAGTTGACAAAAATTGGTAAAACTTCTAACTTTTGCTGGAAAAGAAAATCGTCATTACACGTACATGAACTTGCTTTACGGCAAAAATGAGGAATTTCAGGTTGAAATTAATAAATATAATCCATATTTAGTGAGAAAGGGATTGAAATTATTTACTGCCATAGACAAGATAGTGGCATATACAGTTTCTTCAATAAATCAAGAAATTGTAGCAAATGTTTATAGGTCATTTGAAACTCGACTTCAAATGTATACATAAAAAGTAGTAGTAGTTTTATTTATAATTCTTTAAATGTATTTTTATTTATACACTTTAATAATCAGATTATACTCACATAGTGATAAACCAAGTAATATTATTTTTGCCCTTTATCTTTCATGCATTTTTTAATTTGTTAGGTGATGACATAATAACTGCGATGTTATGATGGTCTGATGCTTGAATATAGTAACACATACTATGTTTGGCACAATAATTATTTTTCAGTAAGATAAACATGAGTACTGACTTGTTTGTCTTTTCAACTAAAGTTACAAACGTAAGTTTGGCGTTATGACAATTTTTTGATAAAGTGTTACTACAGTATTTTCAAACTGTCCATTATTTTTGAATTAGCAAGCTTCTCACTTCATAAGTTTCAAAAATTTAATGAAAATTACTTATTTATGAAAAGAAAATATTATATATGACTCTTCGATTAATATTTTTTTTATTAACATGGTTTGCGTAACATCAGTCATGCAAATAATTTTTCGAAATAAATAAGTAGTAATTGGGATTATTTAGATATAACATTCGATATATTTAGCACACAGCAGATGCCAGAACGCCTGCATTTTTAAATAATAAATTTTTAGTACTTTTCAGTGGCATGCAAATACGCAGGTGTTCCATTTTAATTTTTTTAGAATTTCTCACATTAGCAAATTGTATATAATTCTAAAGAGCATGAGTTGAAATGTCAAAATAAGCGTTAAATTCACTGAAATTATATCTCTATCAATTAGGCCTATAATAGGTCTTTTATCATAAATCATTTTTTCATTGCAATTCATAGCATCTCAGAAACAGTCGAAAATCTACAAATATAAATTAGTGTCACTTTTAATCAACTCTTGAAGACTATCATAAAATGCATTCCATAAAAGAAGTTCGTGTCTGTTTGTCATTCTTGAACACTTTATATAAATGAAAATACCTATATCTGTAATATACATTTTGTTTTGATTTATATACAACAACCTGCCATTTAACTTGTTTAATTCTTGCTTGTTAAACACTTTGTTTAATTGTAGTCAGTCTTACAAGAAATAAATTAATAAATTACGGTTTCTTTCCTTGTAAGTACATTTTCATTTTAAATTTTTAATACTCAATATTTTTATTTTTATTTAATTTTATTTTTTCTTCAATTTTGTTTCAGTTCAACATACGACAGCGTATCATGTTAGATGAGCTACAGAAAGAGACAGATTAATTACATTATCAAATGTTTAATGAACTTCTTATGTTCAAAAGCTTTCACTTAAGAAAAATATTTACAAAACTTAATAACGTTTCTATACTTATCTACAAAATACTAGATTGACATCTATGAGACACAAAAATCATCTTTACGTTTATAACAAAAATATTATCATAATCGACAATAATAACTATATAATGCGTATGCATACAACAAACATTTCAAACAACATCCATTTTGTGACGTCATTTCACGACGTGTCTGTTGGAAATTAAGCGTTTTCTGTTATAGTTCCTTTTATATCACTCCACTTTTTAGTTGTCATTGATTTCGTGTTTGTATATATTTTTATTTTATGTATTTTTTCTATGTAAGTATATTTTATATTTGTTTAGGTGCTGCACACGGTTCAGAATCAGTTTATTTATGGTACAATGGTAAAGAAATTGAAGAGGGAAGTTTAGCAGAATCAATATCAAGAAATATGGTCGACTTGTGGACCAATTTTGCTATCTACGGGAACCCCACACCAGAAGGATTTAGTTATGTATGGGAACCCATTAAAGAAAACCAAATTAATTATCTGCACATTGCCAATGAGGGTTTTCTCCCAGAAGTAAATGTGCGGAAAGATAATATGCAACTCTGGTCTGATATATACGAAGAATATTATCAAAATTAATTATATGTATGCCTATATGTATCTGGAATAAAATTTAATACTTGCATTTACTCTATACTTGCAACCAAACAAAATCAATAATTTACGTTCTCCTATTGCTAAATAATTTCTGAAGGAATATATAATTTAAACGTGTTCATATTGAAAGACCATGCAGTTGATCTAGTTATAATTAACTGCAACATATTGTCAATTCTGAAAAGAATACTGAATTATTTTTATATGTAGAATAGTGCTCATTATCGTTGTTTCCAAAATACATAAAATGTGTGTGTTAATTGTAATAATACTTATAAATCTAAAAATATATTGATTTACTGCAGGGTATATTAGAGTCCCACATATACCACTTAAACTATTAAAAAGCAGTTCAATAATATGGAAATTTTCATTTATTCAAAGTACAAGGATGGATTTTTGGTTAGGTTTTAAGAATGACGTCATTCAAATGATAGCTTTCACATTTGGAGTGCATAATATCTATATGTTGTGTTAAATTATAACCGGACATTTAAAAGACATGTTTTGTTGTTACAAATTATAACGTAATTAATAATAAAAAAAGCAATATACGAAGTTTAAAATACTCTCTAGTAAAAGCAAAAAATTAGTACATGTCAATATCGCAGTTTATTTCATTCATATTTACAGGCTGAATAATAACGTCTCTTACAAGAAAAGCGAGCTATAGCAAAAATATTTACTTTATAATATAGTTCCTTAGCTTTTGAAATTGAATACAGAAAAAAGTACCTAATCAATATAATAAAGTATTGTGATGTGGATTGGCCCTAGACCTGAAGGTTTATCGAATATCTCATCATATTGTATTGTGTATATGAACATTTTTTGAAGTTTAAACATTAGACGCTCCAGATAACGTAAACGTGCTTGTTTCTGTTATATGTTGTGTCTCTTGCGTGTGTATATCTGAAACACGATAGTACCTAAGTCTTTGACACCTTATTCTAAACTTAAGGTTGAAATCTAAATCGTGAGGATCATTTTAAACAACATAGTGGAGAGGGGCCTTATTGTCTCAACCCTGTTCTGACATTGAAGTCTTCCGTTGTCTTGCCTTTTATTCTCTCATTAATTGTTGTTTTTGTCACTGTCATATTCAGTGGTTTTCATTATTTACTTTCATTGAATCGCATGCCCTTTTTAAGTCGATAAACACTAACATTACTAAGTGTACTCATAATAACGTAATAACAAGCGTAAACGTAAATATTTGGTGAGTCGTCCCACTACCCTTTCTAAAACTTACCTATTTTTGAGTAATACCTCTTTCTAGGTTACGTCTAATGTGGATATATCTTTATAGTTATTGCAATCTATGTCATCAGTCACCATCAATGAAGCTGATGAATACTTTTCTATTTCCCTGCCATTCGTTCTTCTCGCTATCTTAATTTTTCGCTTCATACTTTAGAATCTTTAGATATTCTGCACCCATGTAACATTTCTTGAACTTCGCGGGTCTTTAAATTTGCACTGGACGTAATAGAATAACATATGAATGTGTAGGTACTCGCTGATATTTTACTGCAAAATTAGTGAAGAGAATATTTTCAATAAATGTTTTTGCGTCTATTTTTTAACCAATTTTCTGTTTGGGTACAAGGTTTGTTTAGTAATTTCGTAATAAAATGTGAATTGGCCTATCTGTATTCAATTAGATTACCTTGTAGCCAACAAACAACACCCGCGAAATTCTAAAAATATTACATGGACAGTTATACAGTTGATACTGGATCTCTTATTATATTTGAGATTCATATTTCTATAGAGTTTAGGTAAAAATTAAATCAATGAAAACTTTAAATACATTAAAATTGCAGGTTTTACAAAGGTTATACACTAAGAGATACCAGAGCCTAGACAATTTTTAGCATAAATTATTCATAGGCGGAAACCAATCTAAATTTTTGTTCATTGCTACACTAAAACCATTAGTGAGTTAGAAAATATAATGGTTCTAGAAACCAAACTCATAATCCCTAAATTATCAAAGCATTAAATAGAAAGATATTGCGGCTACCTCCATACCATTGTGAATTAAATCCGATAGAGTTGATATGGGCACAAGTAAAGGGGTGTGTTGCTAGACACAATGTATCATTCAAACTAGAAGATGTAAAGGAATTATTTCAACAAGGTGTGTTCAATATTTCATGTGAAAATTAAAACAACGCAATTAAACATGTGGTTAATGTGGAAAACAAAATGTGGGAATTTGATAATTTAATGGATTGTCAAGAAGACTCATTAATCATAACAGGTGATGATTTCACTACATCATCTTCAAGTAACGACTAATTATTAGTGAGACTAATTTGATGCTGTTTTATTTAATATGCTGCTTTCTTCTACTTTATTTTTCATATGTATATTCATCTATTGATGAATGAATAAACACATTTTCTTTGTATCATGTAAGTAATCATAGAAACTTAAAATATATTTTCTCCTAATAGTGTATATATTGCATTAAAAATTTCCGAACCTGTCGTTTTCTTTATTTCTTCCCATTTCTCCCATTTACAAACGAATTGGAAAAAAATTAAAATTAAATTACTATATATTCACTAAATGTGCATTTATTTAGAAGAAAATTATTCTTTGATTTCACCACTTTAGCTACCTTAAGCTTGCTTTTAATAAATTGTTAAACAAATGCCACTATATACAGAATATTAAACAAAGTTCTTTATTATAATGTACCTACAATTCCAAACTTCAAACAAATCATCATATCACATTTCTTGTTCGCATAAACCTAGGGAGGACGGTTCTTGTATTTTCTTTTCTTTTCATTTTCCTTTCGATTATACGTAAAATAATCTAAAGTAATCAAAAGTATTAGTAACTAGTTGCTTAAACAGAGCTTATATTACGTACCTATATTGCATTAATTTTCGTCTATTATAATTACATTTATATAGGAGAATGTAGAATACTTGCATCGAAATGTGGGGTTAGAACTACATATTTGTTTATAATGTCTAATGTCAAAATATTTATGGTTAAGGCTGTTCTCTCACAATCACTTGCATTGGTTGGCGGGGCAAGTGTGCGGGGAACAGCAATCGTTGTCTCATGCGAAGTGTCGTTACGTTAACGTTTGAACCCCTTTTAACTTGAGACAGAGATAGTTCGATGTGGAGGAGAGTGGGGTGAATATGCGCTCAATACCTGCGCACTGTAGTTTATGAGAGTGCTTGACAGATCCGGACCGACTGAGGGCTATTTCTTATTCTTAGCAGAGAGAGCGTTTTAATTCGTAAGATTATGGGAAAAAACGATTCTAACTACCGTAGGGGTAACAAAACTCGTCTGCGACTAAATGCGTCAAGAATAAAACGTAAAACATTTCCATTAAAAAGAAACGTTTGTTATAAGCTTTCGTTCTGAATTACCTTTTCCTGTTTTTAAACTAATTTTGGGTTAGGACGTTGACGAAGATATTGGCGAAATCGAACAACAGGTGTTGTCGTTGGATGGAGGTGAAAAATCACGCATTTTCGAATCAAAATCTCATACGGTAAGCATTTGTGGTTTTTGATTAATGGTAGAAATTATCCTGGGTATGGATCTATATGTATTAGCTAAGGTACGAGAGCAATTAGAAAGATTTGCGGCCTAATGCAGAATGAAGTTACTTACTTTTTTTAAAGGAAGTTTATTTGTCTACTTAGTCTCCCTGAACTGTACCGCTCTTTGCCAACGATGACCTTTCAACAAATATTTTTAAAAAATAAAGTATTTAATATATTTACATTAAGCTTATCAAATTACCATACAAGAGATTGAGGTTGTAGTGCTGTGAAACTTTTCGAAACATCTTGACCACTGTAGTGTTATATAAACCATACTTATAAAATGGGTAAAATATTTGTGACTATAAAAGTTTATTTAAAAATGCAAAATTTATATAGACATATTATACAAATGTGGACTCCGTTTTGTTATAAGGGAGGATAGGAGAATTAAAATAACTAGACTGTACCTCTACTCTACCTGTTTTGCGTTCTTTCCTAGCAACGAATGACGAATTCATGCATCCCCAGTACAATCTAAACTATATTTTTTTTTTATTTTTTTAAATTTACTTGTTTTATTTTAATTGTAACATCTATTTTTAATTGCACTGCCATAATTGGAATAATTTTTAGCTTCCAAGTGATATAAAATATGCTGTGGTTTAGTGGTAGATAGGTATAGTAGAAAATCTAAAATTTTCTAAAAGTAGTCTAAATTCAAACCAACTTAACAATAAAATTTTTTGTTGTATAGTAATTCTATTGTGAAATAAATGTTTCCTTCGCCAATGCGTGTAAATGTGAGAAATAGGTTATTTGGTGGTTTTTCTGGTTCGGCAATTGTTAGGAAGCGGTTTCACTTTAATAGATAAATTTGATAGATACCGCCACCTTTGACAGAAATGTCAAAATTTTCAGTAGAAACCAAATATGAACTGAAAAAGAATGAATGAATCATATAAATGGTCAAAGTTTCAAAATTTTCTTTTAAGTATTAAATAAATGCCGGGCTGATACATGATCTCGTTGACACCCGGTATATAGCTTATCATTATACATATATGTATGGCTTGTTTGTTTAGTTGAAAATAAACATCATGAAGTCTCTTTTTGAGTTGCACAACCACTTGTCCCAAGTCTAACTGCTCATTAAATAATTTGCGATTGATAAAAGATGAAATGACCGGTTTATATCGACTTTCCATTGCAATATGTGCAATAGAACATTAAAAATACATAGCTCTGACGACAATAATGACGAAGTAAACAAAGACGCTGTGCTTGGGATTATGACAATAGAGTCTGATTTTTCACATTTGGAACAAATTGCATCTTCCTTAGACTTGCCTCGCATGTCAGCCCGTATGTAAAACGCTGTTCATGATAAGATTTCTGATGCGTAGGAGCAGAATGTTTGGAAAGTATGAGACCAGCAGCTGAGGAAAAGAGGGAGTTAGCCATTGCCGTTGGAGATGTGGGTCAATATGGCACTCCGATGATTACTGTCGTGGCAGACGGCTGTTGGCCCAAAAGATCACATCGTAGTAAATATGATTCTTTGTCGGGAGCTGCTGCAATTATGGAATATCGAGGAAAAAAGTTCTCTTTCTTGGTGTTCGAAATAAATTTTGCACTATTTGTAAGTTGGCAGAAATGGCGGATTCACAATTCTGCAAAGGTCACAAATGCTATAAAAAGTGGATTGGATCTTCTTTAAGTATGGAGGCCGATATTTTAGCAGAAGGTTTCGTTAAGAGTAAGGAAATGTATAAACTGATCTACCATCAAGTAATTGCTGACGGAGATAACAACTGCTGTAAGAAAATATTGGAGTCAAATCCATACGATACTGTTGTCGTCAAGAAAATTGAGTGTAAAATTCATTTGATGCGCAACTACTACAAGAAACTCAGAGAATTATGTAAAGACACTACTGCAGGACCATTAAACCTTCGCCAAGAAATTCAGGAAAAAATGTTTCATTCTTGTTTTATCAAAACGTACATACGTGAATTCTCCGCGTGTCTGTCTTGTACATTGCTATGAGCCTTCCTTGTGAAGGGGTAAATCAAAACGCGAATGATATAAAATTGTGTTACGGTCATTGTATATTGAGGCCATAGCAAAAAAAATTAAAAATGTTAGCAATGTTCAAAACAGAATCGTCAACAGAAGCACAGTAGAGATAGTTTTCATTCTAGAAAAATCACTTAAGATTAGGTTGGGCAATAAGCAAAGCAATAGCATTCAGGAAAAACGAAGAAGTTTCACTTAGCGACAAAATAAGTCGCTTGAAAGGTGATATTGACAATTGACATTGGTTGACAGATTGGTTACTTCTGCGAAGAGTTCTATGTTCCTACGGGCTGCGTAATGTCATCCATTAAAGGAACAAGTATGAAATTCACATGATTTGTAGGCTTAGGCTTGTGTATGTTTAATATGCTTTTTTTAGATTTATATACCAAACTACTGACTTATAAAAATCATCTTATAAGACATGCATCAAGTCTAATTTATGACGTTAACAACAACATTGTTGAACAATTCAACTCAATCATTGCTAAGTTTGGTAGTGGTAAAAGAATTAATTTTTGCAAGAAAAGGTCAAATAAAAGTATATAGGTGCGCCGCCGCCGTGGTAAGCCACAACACAAAGAGACCAACATATAAAATGAAAAAGAATCTTGGGTATGGAATCAGTCCTGGAAAATTTGCAACTGAAATAGAAATTCGAAATAAAGAAAAAAACGCCAAACGGAAATCCACGGCCGTTCGAAAGTACTTCAAAAATAACACAAGTGGGGAAAAACTAAAAAATTGTGATAAGTATTATGGTGACAACTGTGAAAAACCTGATATGCTTCCAGGAGAGTTTAATTTAGAAAAGACGGCATTTCTAAAAGGGCTACCCTAATCTGAAGGTGAAATCAAAGAAATTGAATTTACTACTCGGGGTCAGCAGCAGTGTGAAGTGTGGTACCTCGAAAGACAAAAAGACTAACAGCATCGAGATTTGGCGAGAAACAGCTTACGAGTTTGTTTACCGTGTTTGCGAACACGGTAAACAAAGTAAGGAGGTTGCCAAGAAAAAACTACAAGAAATTATTGGAAAGCAAATACAGCCGTGCGGTTTTTTCATGACTCAAAGTTTCCTTTCTTGGGAACATCTGCAGAAGGCCTCATAGAAGAGAGGGGGATTGTGGAAATTAAGTGTCCCTGGTGTGCGAGAGAGGTTACTCCTGAAGAAGGAATTACGAAAAAGAAAATATTTTTTTTGACAAACAACTAGATGAACACCAGTCACAAATGGTACTATCAGATCCAGGGACAGTTACACGTTACCAAGTGGTCATATTGCATCTTCGCAGTATGGACGCCTCAGGCCTTAAAAACAGAAACTATTTTTCGAAACGATTTTTTTTTTGAAAACAGAAATGTAGTTTCGTTTTATAAAAAATGTGTTTTACCTGAACCTGTGAATCCAAGAAAAACGAGAAATATGCCTATAAGAAAACCCGATTGCAGAAAACAGGCGATAGATGATAAGAAGAAGGAGGAGAAAGGCAACGTAAATGTTGACCATTTACAAATATAGATTGGTAGTAGGTAATTTTGATAGTTTGGTTGGCACGTAAATAATAATAGACGTCTATAATTTGAATTTAAGTATGACAACTATCATAATTTGAAGTTTTCAAAAGCTTAGCATGTACACCAAAATTGATTACCTAATAAACTTTAAAAACAGCCTACTCTAATGAGGAAAGTATTTGAAGTCACGGTATATGTGATTTATTAACTAAGAAAATATACACTCAATGTATATGTTTTGTAAATGTGAATCTCTTTGGGATAATATAGAAAAGGCGTGAGAAGAATTAGTGGCAGATGAAAATTAACTAATTCAATGCCTATCGTTTAAATAAAGTCGTTGAAGAAAACGGCAGTATGATTAATTTATTAATGTTTTCTTATTTTGTTTTTGTATTTATTTTTTTTGTCTTTATTTTGCGTGTTGATTATTAAATAATTATATAATATAATAAGTTTTTTTTAATGTTAATATCTTTACAAACAATAATTTCAAATATAATAATAATCAAGATGAAAGATAATTAGAGCCAATCATTTTGATGACCAATGTCAATAATGAAGGCATTATTTAACCTTTCAAATACAGGATAAAATAAGCAATTTTCACATTGACAAAATAATGTCAAAATTAGCAATAAGACATGCACACCACTTTATTGCACAGAACTGTACATGCATACATCAACAGCCGTTAATGTAAGATAAAAAGAATTTTGTATTCCGGTTTGCCTGAAATTTACTAGTTTAATATGTAAAAATAGCAGCATAAATAATGAACGACACGAAAGTTTATCTTTTGGGCCCCTTCAATTTCTTTTAATACTTGCAAAAGTAATTTCTGGCGAACTCTGCTTTGCATGCAGGGGGCGCCACTTCCCAGTGCCTAAATACTGCCTTGCAACGGGTTCGGGGAAAATTGATTACTGGCTTACTTTTGCAATTTTTTCAATTTTTATTTTGGATTCTTGAACAGCAAATATGAAAGCATGATTGTATAATTTTACTTTTTTTCAAACATATTTAAAACTGGCTTTTTTAATTACACGAAAAACGTTGATCTCCGGTTGAATATCGCATTAATTCAGTTATTAATATTTAAAATCTATCGTTATACAATCGTCTATTGATCTTTAAACAATATATTAAGACCAACTAGAACCAAAAATTCACAAATTTGAGTGCACAATTAGTTTTCTTCCAAACGCTTGCAACGTGGTAGCCAATCCGAGCGTAAGAACAGCCTTAAGGCTATGCGTTAAGCTTTGTGAATTTGCCTTTTTAAGCTATTACGTCAATGCAATGTTGCTACTGCATCTATAGCTATACACCATTCACGTTAAGAAAAGAGTGTTAGGTAAGATAGGCGATTATTTCTTGGATTCTGATTGGCTAATAGCCCAGGCAAATTTACTCCACACCTACACTTTCATCCCCTGGAGTCTTCAATTTTTTGAACTATGTGTAAAATTTCTTTTTAGTTTTCAAATAAAAAGATATGATAAAAAATGTATCGCATAATATTTGTTAATGTATTTGTATGTCAAAAATTTCTGACAGTTGATGTTACAGACAAAAATTTTTCGGTGTGATACGGTCGCCGATCGCAGCGTTAACTACTGTTTTCTTAAAATGAATGGACTATACTATATTTAGGACAGCTGACTCGTCGGCCATTTTGGAGATAAATGTCACTTCATATCACGATACACTTATACCGGTATGCTCACTTTAGCTGTCAATGATGTCATTGCGGACAGATTGACAGTTCTCATATAGGCTACATTTTGACGCAGTTATCTCCAAAATGGCGGACGAGTCAGCTATGCTTTATATAGTAGTTGTAACTGCATCTGTTCGGTAATCCTACTACAGAAACCAAACCCAAAGTCCGTATATTATACTTTCTTTTTATTTTATAAGTATACGTTATTCAGTATTTATAGGTAATTAGTTTGTGTTTGTTCCGCCTATGGAAAGCTGACGATAAATTAATGTTGATTTCTCAACAAGGCGCCGACATTGACGCCATAAAAAAGTAAAGTAATATTGTCAGCGTAAAGGGGAATTTCCAATCAAAGTCGAATTCATGTTTAACCATGGCGTATGTTACATGTATATCACATAAATATATATGTATGTATGCACATACGTGTGTATGTAACTGACCACGTCTTATAAACATGACTAATCTATTTCTTGGAGTAAAGAATGCAAATATTCTTTTCTTTTTCTAGTACTGTTTATAAGTCGATAACAACCAAATATTATTTACATCATGAATTAGAATTATCTTTTCGTAAATAAGATTTTTAAGCAAAAATATTTAGTATCTACTAAAGTCTATAAAACAGTGTACGTAAATCTTACCGAATTACTCATTACGTACTGCCTTAACGAAAATATGTTAAGCATGTGGAATTTAATTTTCAATGTGATAATACTATTAAGTATATTAACAACATTTACCAATTCACAAGAAGTAAGAATACCACAAGGAACATTAAGAGGTTACACGCGAACTAATAGAGATGGCTGTACATTTTATGCGTTCAAGAATATTCCTTATGGCAGACCACCCGTAGGAAAATTAAGATTTAAGGTAAATTATGTTTTTTATCTAATATACCTGAATATCTAGTAGGTAAATATTACTGTGTAGAAGCTTAATTTAATTCATTAGCCACCAGAAAAGGCAGAAGGCTGGGAAGGCATTCGAAATGCTTCACAAGAACTTCCTCAATGTATGCAGGTAATATCAAATACAGGTCAAGGTCAAGAGGATTGTTTATACCTTAATGTATATACACCTAAGGTAA
The DNA here is from genome assembly GCA_963170755.1 of Amphimallon solstitiale. Taxonomy (NCBI): domain Eukaryota; kingdom Metazoa; phylum Arthropoda; class Insecta; order Coleoptera; family Scarabaeidae; genus Amphimallon; species Amphimallon solstitiale. The sequence continues at coordinate 51,526,996 of OY720678.1, read as the reverse complement.
GTAGTTGATGTTTAAATAAATGTATGCGATATTAAATAAATACATTCTAATAAATAGCTACCTTCCGCCGATATAATTCTAAAACCAGTAATGGTGTACATATATGGTGGTGCCTTTATGGCAGGTGATGCAAGAGAAGAGAGTTATGGACCACAGTTTTTACTCACAAAGGACGTAGTCGTTGTCATTTTTAATTATCGAGTAGGAATATTTGGTGAGTAAAATACTAGTTTTTGCTAGAATATAAAGAATATTAATGATAAGATCACCGCAACAGAAAGTATAATCATTCTTTCCTGCCTCACTTTCGCCTCACCATGTTTGCGTGATAAACAACCACTAAATGCACTCAGCAAACGCGTTTATATAATATTACTCCTATATCTTATAAAATACACCAAACAAACTTTTGTAACAATTACGAAATAACATATTGGGTTTTAATCAACAATATTCATTCAAAAAATTGCAATTACTCAAGATATAATGTAATTACAAGCAGAGGTCCCAAATTCTCTTTCTAGGGCGGAGCCATTGGCTCTTAAGCCCTCTTATCCTGAGGATCGCCCAAACATTTCGGACGAGGGGGTTTGCAGTTGAAATAAGTCGGTAGATAAAAACCAAACAGGGGGAATGAGGTATGAGAACAAACTGACAGTCACTATAAATAAATGTTGGTCAAATAATACGGGGGTCGAGTGAAGAATTAAAAAGAGAAAACCCGGGACAACTGTAAAGGGGAAGTCCCGGAATCACAGATAGAAAGGGACGAGTGGGCAGATGAGAGCCCGTTTTAAGGAGGGCGCAGAAGGTCCTTGAGGCGCTTGACCCGGGCCCTGGGCCGGGGCTTGTCCTGAGGCTGGCTGGTAAGTTTGGTCACGAGTGGATTAGGGGCGGAAATCGCCCTGTCCCATGTGCTAGATGCCAACCCTCTTACGTGGTCCGAGAGGCTCTCTACTCCTAGGTCAGCGCGGATCTGTGTGTTGCGTACAAACCAAGGGGCTCCGACGATGAGCCGTAACGTGCGATTTTGGAGAGCCTCTAGCCTGCCCATGAGGGACTTGCAGACGTTGAACCACGCGAGGGCCCCGTAGGTGATTTGGGGCCTCAGGACTGCCTTGAAGAGAAGCACTTTTGTGCCCAGGCCAAGCGGACTCCGAGGTCCAATAAGAGAGAAGATGGCGTTCCTCGCCGCCATGAATTTGTTGATGGTAGCCTCAACGTGCGGTCTCCACGTGAGTCGCTGATCGAGAAGAATTCCCAGGTATTTGACCTTGGGCGACCAGGGGAGGAAGGTGTCACCGATATATAAGTTGTCGTCATGCGGTTTGAGCTTGGCGGTGAATCTGACCGCGACGCATTTTGACTCATTAACCTTAAGCCTCCAGCTGGCCGCCCAGGCCAGGGTCTCGTCCACCGCCTCCTGAAGCCTCTTACAGAGGAAGGCCTCGTTTCGTGCGGTGGAGTAAATCACGGTGTCGTCAGCGTATATGGCGAGATGAGTGCCAGCCGTACGTGGGACATCGGCAGTGTAAAGAATGAACAATTCTGGGGCGAGGATGGCGCCTTGAGGCACCCCTGCTAAGATGGGGTACGAATTGGACAGAGTGCCCTCCACTCTGACCCTAAACGACCTACCCGATAGATACGAGCCCAGAAGGGCAACCAAATTGGGACTGAAACCCATCGCGGATAATTTAGAAATTAGACCCTCGTGCCACACCATGTCGAAGGCCGAGGCGAAGTCGAGAAAAACTGCGGCAGTGGTGGCCTTCTGCTCGAGGCCATCCCTTATCGCTTCAGTCAGTCTGAAAAGTTGGAAGTCACAGGATAAACCTTGCCTGAAGCCAAACTGTTCGTTAGGGATGACCTCTAGATCGAAAACCTCCTCCCTCAAGCGAGTCAATATGCAAGATTCTATCACTTTGGCGAGGGAGGAGAGCAGACTTATCGGACGATGATTCTGCGGGAACAGGCGATCCTTGCCCGGCTTAGGAATCATGACCACCACTGCCTCCTTCCAAGACGAAGGGAAATACCTCAGCCTGAAGATGGCGTTGGCCAGACGTGCGAGAATAGAGTGGGTTGAAACCGGGAGATGTGAAATCATTACGTTGGTTATATTGTCTGGGCCCGGAGCCGACTTAAGCTTGAGGGTCCTTATGATTTGACCAATTTCCGCTGGGGTAACCTCATGCGAGGAGACGTCACAGAAGTCTCTGATAGGAGAGGACGAAGCCTCATCAACCTCATGCAAAACTGCATCTTCATCCGAGGGGGGATTCCCCTCAAAAATCACACTTAAATGTCGGGCAAAGGCCTCTGCCTTGCCCTCCGCTGTGTTAACAACTCCATTGTAACCATGAATGGGATTGGCTGAGGTGTTTTCGCCCCTAAGGGCTCTAGACATCCTCCATACCGAACCGTCACCCACTGAGAGGGACTCGACCTTCTCGTGCCACTTCTGCATGCGGTAGTTTCTCATAGAGTCTCTGGCCAGCGCGTTAAGGAAATTATAGTGTCTCGCATCTGATGGGTGGAGAGTACGCTGGGCTTTGCGCCTAGCCCTGCGCTTTTCAGAGAGAAGGGCTCTCAGCTCAATTGGGAGGGTCTGACATGGCACCTCCGAGGAGGTATAGGTAGTGGACTCCTCTTTGGCTCTAGAGATGGTCGAAGAGAGCCGCCCCACTAGGAAGTCAATCGACTCCACTGACACGAGTTCACCACCAAGATCCGACGTGTCCCGCTCCACCTTCTGCGTGAACCCCGCCCAGTTCACTTTCCCCCTTGAAGACTTAGTGTCCACGATCACTTCTCCCCGTAGAGAGAAAGTGATCGGGTTATGGTCCGACGAGAGATCAGATACAGATTCAACATGAAAACCACATGGGAAACCTTTCGACAGCACGATGTCCAGAATGTCCGGCCTGCAGCCAGCACGAAAATAGGTGGGGTCTAACGGGGCAGAAATGCCCAGATCTTGCGACAGAGCGAGCGAAAAAAGTTTGTTGCCAAAGCCGTTCGTGGCTCTGCAGCCCCAGCTTGGATGTTTCGAATTGAAGTCGCCAGCTGCGAGGACCGGAACATTACCAGAAAAGACATCGGCGAAGTCCTGCGTTACGAACTCTCGGGACGGTGACATATAAATAGAGCAGAGATGGAAGGGACCAAGCCCTTCCATGCTCATTTCTACAATGGTGGTCTCAAGGGAAGAAAGGTCCGGGGGCTGAAGGTGTCTATGCGTCAGGTGTGCCCTTATGGCGACGGCCGTGCCGCCACCCCTGCCAGTGAGCCTGTCTGTACGGTAAACCTTAAAGTTTGGTAACGAAAACTTGTTACAGGGTCTCAGCCAGGTCTCACTGAGCAAGACAACGTCAATGGAGTGAAATTGGAGGAACTGTGTCAGCTCCGTGATCTTATCCGAAACCCCACAAGCGTTCCACGCCATGACTCTGATAGGATTTGAAAAAACTGACATTATGAGTGCGAGCGAGAATCACCTTGTGCGTAGACGACCTGGATCTGCTCGCACATCATACGGATGGCGTTAAGCATGATAGAAATATCCATTCCTCCTGCGGTGTTATTGGAGCCCCTATCAGAAGTGCCTGGCGGTAGTTGAACCGCCTTGGGGGTCCTGGACGTCGATTTTTTTGCAGCAGAAGAACCTGCGGGGCGTCGAGGAGTTTTGCGTGATTGGCGGTTGCCAGACGTAGCGTGAGAATAAGAAAACCCCTCCTCCACTTTGCGAGCCTGAGGGCGGTCAGCGTCCGGCCCCTCGACCGGGATGAACTTCGGCTTCGGATATCTCGGGCAGCCCCTCCAACTGGCCACGTGGTCACCACCACAGTTGGCACACAGGGGAGTCTCATTTTCAGTGGTCGGACACTGGTTGACGTTGTGTCCCTGCCCGCATACCACGCAACGCACTGGAGCCGTGCAGCGAGACTGAGCGTGGCCGAAACGGAGGCAGCGGAAACACTGACCAATCCCAGGCTTGGAGCGCAGAGACTCCATGGTGCAATCAAGGCCCAAGACTGATGTGATATTGAAGATGGCCTTTTGTTCGCGCGGGACCTTGACTATAATAAGAGGCAGAGTATGGCTGCCATAGTCCCTCGTCATTCGCTTGACTAGAACGGGAGTAAATCCCTTCTCGAATAAATCTTTTTCTACCTGATCTGTAGGGACGCCAAGAGGAATGCCCCTGATTACAATGTTGAGCTGCTTCTCAGAGGGCAGCTGGTATGTATGATAGGGAAACTGCATGTCATTTAGGTATTTTGTTGCGCCACGAAAGGCGGACTCGTCGACAGGAAAAAACCTGATGCCATTGTTAATACTTTGGGCCTTGCTAAATTGGTGCCCCATACGGGTGATATCTGCAGAAACCTGCAACCACTTGGTTTCATCCCTCAGTACTATGGGAGGGATGGAATCTGATTTTTTGGAGACATTGGAGAAAGAAGAGGCCTCCTCTCCTTGAGGGCCCGAAGGGGCCCGGAGAACAGGCGGAGCCAAATTGGAAGAATCCCTGTTATTCTGCTTCCCTCCTCTGTAGATGTGAGGGCGGGCGGGTCCAGCCCCCGCTGAAGGTACCGCCTTGGAATGGCCAGGAATTGAAGCACTGGCCCGAGGAGAGGCAGATCCCATATTAACGTCTTTGGAGTTCTGAGGGTCCTGGGAGCGCACCACCTCAATCTTATCCAGGTCCTGAAGTGGACCTGTGATTTCGCTTGGACGGCGAATAGTCTCATCAGAAACTTTTTGTCTCGTTTTTTGCTTTTTAGCAGACATAGGAGGCACATGAACCTCAGCCACTGTTTTGGTTTCTGAACTCTCCGAAGAAGATGTCTTTCTCTTTCTGGTAATTCTCCTAGGAAGGACAGTGGTCCAACCAGGTGTTTGAGGTTGATTGTTGGTTGGAGTAATAGAAGTATCCTCCATGTCGAAATCATTTAGCAAATCCCTAGCTAGAGGGCGGGTTTGCTCAACCTCTGGTTCGATTAGCTTGCGGGCTAAAAGCTCGTCCTTGACTATGGAGTAAAGTCTCAAGAGACTGTCATCTGATTCCGACTTAATCATGGAATGAAACTTGCTGCTTTGTTGTTGAGGAGCCGGCTGATGGAGGGGCGGCTCCGCTGCTTTGCCAGAAAGTGGCGAGATTGATCCCGATGGGGACGTTTCGCTCGAGGTATAGGAACCATTAAGCACATTGTTGATTAATTGATCAATAGAGGCTGCATTGCCATCGCCAGGTGGGGGGGGATCCCCCGAAGGGGGGGTCCGAAAAAGCGACATGGCGCTCAATGGGCCTCAGCAGGACCCAAAGAGTAATGCCAGGAAGGCATGCGCATGAACAGACAGACAGATTAAAATAATTATCACAGTAGGACCCCCGCAAGAGCGGGGGGAAAACTCCTCACTCACAAAGTGCCAGAGAGTGGGAGAAGAACGCGTACGAGAACAGAGAGTCCAAATAAATAACGGCGAGAAAACGCGCAAAAGCGCACACCACAGTAATAAAAAAAAATTGAACAAATATGGTGTATAAATAAAATAAAATAGTTGGACAAAACAACAGATTAAAATATTCGACACAGACAGTATAAAATCCCTGACAGAAAATCAGGACAAGTCACACAAAAATTTAAAAAGACAAACGTAAAAAGTACGGTGGATAGAAGATAAATAAGTTAATAACTAGATAGTATCACAGATAAGCTCAGTCCGAGTGTCAAAAAGAATTTTTGCCGAAGCAAAAGCACCGACGGGAAAAATTCCCGCAGTTGTCAATGATAAGATCCGACTGGATCGGTCAAATATAGAATTATACGGACTTTTGATAAACCACGCCTACCGATGTGATCTCTTTGGTGTCTGATAGGAAAGTGATAACTTTCCTATACTGATTTTATATATGAGGAAAAGTGCCGGACCGAAACCAGAACACTATTTCTGTTACCTTTGCCGTCTCCTGGATACGAATTAAACGACGTGCTTGCGATAAATTTGAGCTAATAAACATTATATATTGTTGTTATTAATATTTACTAAGATTGTGCGGACTTAAAAATCATTTCGATCCGTGAATGAAATTGTTATAAACAAACATAACAAACGATGCACAATTTCCATATATTTCCCATATATTTCTAACAGTATTAATAAATATAATAATACTGAGAAATGAGCTAATAAACATTGCATATTGTCGTTATTAATATTTACTAGGATTGTGCGGACTTAAAAATCATTTCGATCCGTGGATGAAATTGTTATAAACAAACATAACAAACGATGCACATTTCCCATAAATTCCCATATATTTCTTCGAAAATTTATCAAGTGAAAAATATTTTACACAAGAAACAAGGGCTCCTACCAATCAAAAGAGTCGTTATTCTAACGAATAGAATACGTCTTTCGAAAGGCCACCTGCAAGCGCGTCATTTGTTTACGTCGTTAAAAATGTTATAAAAGCTAAGAAATTTTATATCAAGTCAGTCAGTCAGCTCTAGCTGCTGAATCGAGTCGACTCTAAAGACTTAGAGCGACAACAGCAACGCATCCGACGAAAGCCGAAGCCGGGAAAAGTTTCCCGAAGATCTCTGAAACGTACTCAATCGTTTCAGAAGATACCCGAAGGCACAGGAAGTTTCTACGAGCGAGCCGAACATTACGAGCGAGCTCAAACGCATCCGACGAAAAGCCGAAGCCGGGAAAAGTTTTCCCGAAGATCTCTGAAACGTGCTCAATCGTTTCAGAAGATACCCGAAGGCGCAGAAAGGCTTCCACGAGCGACTCGAAGCAAACCCGAGCGTTTCCGAGGCAAAGCCGAACCTACCCGAGGATAACGGACGACGTAGGAAGACTTCTACGAGCAAGCCGAAGCGACTCGAAGCAAACCCGAGCGTTTCCGAGGCAAAGCCGAACATACCCGAGGAAAACTAAAGACGTAGGACGACTTCTACGAGCAAGCCGAAGCGACTCGAAGCAACCCCGAGCGTTTCCGAGGCAAAGCCGAACATACCCGAGGAGAACTAAAGACGTAGGACGACTTCTACGAGCAAGCCGAAGCGACTCGAAGCAATCCCGAGCGTTTCCGAGGCAAAGCCGAACATACCCGAGGAGAACTAAAGACGTAGGACGACTTCTACGAGCAAGCCGAAGCGACTCGAAGCAATCCCGAGCGTTTCCGAGGCAAAGCCGAACATACCCGAGGAAAACTAAAGACGTAGGACGACTTCTACGAGCAAGCCGAACGCAGCCGAAGCAAACCCGAACGTTTCCGAGGTGACCCGAAGATACCCGAAGGCGTAGGAAGGCTTCCACGAACGAGACGAAGCAAACCCGAGCGTTTCCGAGGTGACCCGAAGATACCCGAAGGCGTAGGAAGGCTTCTACGAACGAGACGAAGCAAACCCGAACGTTTCCGAGGTGACCCGAAGATACCCGAAGGCGTAGGAAGGCTTCCACGAACAAGACGAAGCAAACCCGAACGTTTCCGAGGTGACCCGAAGATACCCGAAGGCGTAGGAAGGCTTCCACGAACGAGACGAAGCAAACCCGAACGTTTCCGAGGCGACCCGAAGATACCCGAAGGCGTAGGAAGGCTTCCACGAACGAGACGAAGCAAATCCGAACGTTTCCGAGGTGACCCGAAGATACCCGAAGGCGTAGGAAGGCTTCCACGAACGAGACGAAGCAAACCCGAACGTTTCCGAGGTGACCCCAAGATACCCGAAGACGAGGAAGGACCTAAAAAGGATAAGCCGAACACTTACGAGGAGGACTGAGAGTCCGAATCAACAGCAGTTGCGTGCTTCCACCAACATCCAAGGAGCATTCGTGACCTGTTAGTGAGGCTGTGAACAAAGTGACCCAACCAAAGAGAGGTTGTTGAACAAAGTGACCCAACCAAATACGAGAGGTTGTTGAAGTTGTGAGTGCCACTTAGTGCTTCAACAAAGATCCAGACCACGGATCGTTATCCAAGTGTAGGTCCTGTGCCGATACACCACCCCAGTGACTTGTGACGTGTGGCTAAAGTGACCTCACGTCGTACCCATTGTTACAACCGTAAGTACTGAACTGATTCCTAAGCTTGCACGGTTGGCAATCTCAAGATAGCCCCGTCACGTCACTCAGAAGTAGTTAGTTGGTTTGGTACCCGAAGGCAGCCTTACCCATTCTAGGCGTTAATTGACTAGGTACCCCGAAGGGAGCCTTATCCCCTAGAACCCCAACTGAGTGTCTCAAATATCCCTCTCTATTTTAAAACTGCCAGTATCTAGCGACCACCTCCCTTTGTCTTATCCCCCTGTGTGTGGGATCATTAGCCCTTTGGTCAAGGTGTCTCCATAACCAGTGTATATAATATCAATCTATGTAAATATCTCTTAATATTTAGTGTTGCCTTAAGCCATTTCTTTATAGTCCTGCGTGGCTATTGTTTTTAGTGACCGAGTTGTGGTAATAAATTCATGTGGTTTTATACAACTCTTTCATTAACCTTCGACACTAATATAAGCCCTATCCTGGAACACCCAGTGAATAAGTGTAGTGCCATCCTGAAGGAAGGACGCCACGTCTCCCCGTATTAGAGTACTACAGCTATAAGAGCTCAGGTAATTCGAATAACATTATTTTGAGTAATTCCTATAAGCTGAGAGGTAACATTTTGGCGCGCCAACGTGAGTGTGGCAAAGTTTCACGTACCTTAGACACTGAAACTTTCGGTGCAGAAAGCATCGACGAACTCAGGGGGGAGACAATGGCTTCGAAAAAACCCGAAATTCACGAGGAATCCACCTTCTAGACTCATCACAAGAGCACCTAAAGGCTTCCTCTCGTAACATACGTTCGCATATAATGCGACGTTAGTGCCAAACATGCGAGCCGCCCTCATCCTGGAGAGCCCTGGCTCAAGGAACGCCAGGCAGTAATGGATATTACGCAGAGGTGCATACATGTGGGCACAGAGATAGGCCAAACACTACCCTTCATTACAAGGGGCCCTCAAAAACGCCCCACGAGAACCATGCAGACACACATGGTTGCAACCACTTGGGCGGCAGTAGACAAGCAGACCTTCCAAAGAACCCCGAATGACTTCGGGGAACTCTTCGAGGAAGGAAAGGCTGTCACGACTACTGCTACCACGAAGCATGCAATCCGCCGACATAATGCCGAACCGAACATTTCCGAAGCATACCGAACACTTCCGAAGTCACCCGAAGCCGAACTAAGACTTCCACGGGCGAACCGAACACTTCCGAAGACACCCAAACGCTTCGAAATGCATCGGCCCGGAGAATGGCGAGACCCGCAGGTGAATCCACCAGAACCAGCCGCCAACCGGACCCGATATATTCCGGTTAATGCACTGAGGTATCGGGAACGAAGGTATGCCAATGCCAACGCCCCGATGCCACTTGAACTGAGGCCAGGCGAGTGTAACGGTGAAAGCCCACTTACCCCCTGGCCAACATATCGGACCACGTTGGTTGGGACCGTACCCAGTGGTCAAAAACGCCGACCCTACAGCTATTTGGGTCGAGCGTTCAGGCGCACGCCTAGTGAAGTTTCACTTGGACCTGGTACGGCCCATGCGACGACCCAACGTGGCCCCAACACACGGGCCACAAGACATAGCCCCACCCCAGGAGCCACCAGACATAGCTCCCCCAACACACGGGCCACGAGACATAGCCCCAACTAATGAGCCCCCCGAAAAGGTTCCTACACAGGACCCAGGCCGCCCACCCGGAGCAACTGGAAGCGCCCAGTGAATCATCCGTACGCCCCTCCCCAGAACAAATCGCGAACACCCTCCTTCGCGTGTGTAGTTATAAGCGACCGTAGAGACTTTACTTAGGTAATTTAGTGTGTGCTTAAACAGGTTTCGAACAGCGTCTTCCCCGGGAGCGGCCAAACTGTTAATACGCCGTTACCTGGGTGTGAACTAGTGACGTGTTCAAGGCTGAGTTAAAACCCAAAACCATTGTGTATCGTATACCTCCCCCTCCCTTTTAGAACACATCGCGAAACAACCCTCCTTCGCGTGTGTAGATATAAGCGACCATAGAGACTTTATTTAGGTTAATTTTAATGTGCTCAAACAAACCTCAAGCAGCGTCTTCCCCGGGAGCGGTCGAATTGTTACCTTTGCCGTCTCCTGGATACGAATTAAACGACGTGCTTGCGATAAATTTGAGCTAATAAACATTATATATTGTTGTTATTAATATTTACTAAGATTGTGCGGACTTAAAAATCATTTCGATCCGTGAATGAAATTGTTATAAACAAACATAACAAACGATGCACAATTTCCATATATTTCCCATATATTTCTAACAGTATTAATAAATATAATAATACTGAGAAATGAGCTAATAAACATTGCATATTGTCGTTATTAATATTTACTAGGATTGTGCGGACTTAAAAATCATTTCGATCCGTGGATGAAATTGTTATAAACAAACATAACAAACGATGCACATTTCCCATAAATTCCCATATATTTCTTCGAAAATTTATCAAGTGAAAAATATTTTACACAAGAAACAAGGGCTCCTACCAATCAAAAGAGTCGTTATTCTAACGAATAGAATACGTCTTTCGAAAGGCCACCTGCAAGCGCGTCATTTGTTTACGTCGTTAAAAATGTTATAAAAGCTAAGAAATTTTATATCAAGTCAGTCAGTCAGCTCTAGCTGCTGAATCGAGTCGACTCTAAAGACTTAGAGCGACAACAGCAACGCATCCGACGAAAGCCGAAGCCGGGAAAAGTTTCCCGAAGATCTCTGAAACGTACTCAATCGTTTCAGAAGATACCCGAAGGCACAGGAAGTTTCTACGAGCGAGCCGAACATTACGAGCGAGCTCAAACGCATCCGACGAAAAGCCGAAGCCGGGAAAAGTTTTCCCGAAGATCTCTGAAACGTGCTCAATCGTTTCAGAAGATACCCGAAGGCGCAGAAAGGCTTCCACGAGCGACTCGAAGCAAACCCGAGCGTTTCCGAGGCAAAGCCGAACCTACCCGAGGATAACGGACGACGTAGGAAGACTTCTACGAGCAAGCCGAAGCGACTCGAAGCAAACCCGAGCGTTTCCGAGGCAAAGCCGAACATACCCGAGGAAAACTAAAGACGTAGGACGACTTCTACGAGCAAGCCGAAGCGACTCGAAGCAACCCCGAGCGTTTCCGAGGCAAAGCCGAACATACCCGAGGAGAACTAAAGACGTAGGACGACTTCTACGAGCAAGCCGAAGCGACTCGAAGCAATCCCGAGCGTTTCCGAGGCAAAGCCGAACATACCCGAGGAGAACTAAAGACGTAGGACGACTTCTACGAGCAAGCCGAAGCGACTCGAAGCAATCCCGAGCGTTTCCGAGGCAAAGCCGAACATACCCGAGGAAAACTAAAGACGTAGGACGACTTCTACGAGCAAGCCGAACGCAGCCGAAGCAAACCTGAACGTTTCCGAGGTGACCCGAAGATACCCGAAGGCGTAGGAAGGCTTCCACGAACGAGACGAAGCAAACCCGAGCGTTTCCGAGGTGACCCGAAGATACCCGAAGGCGTAGGAAGGCTTCTACGAACGAGACGAAGCAAACCCGAACGTTTCCGAGGTGACCCGAAGATACCCGAAGGCGTAGGAAGGCTTCCACGAACAAGACGAAGCAAACCCGAACGTTTCCGAGGTGACCCGAAGATACCCGAAGGCGTAGGAAGGCTTCCACGAACGAGACGAAGCAAACCCGAACGTTTCCGAGGCGACCCGAAGATACCCGAAGGCGTAGGAAGGCTTCCACGAACGAGACGAAGCAAATCCGAACGTTTCCGAGGTGACCCGAAGATACCCGAAGGCGTAGGAAGGCTTCCACGAACGAGACGAAGCAAACCCGAACGTTTCCGAGGTGACCCCAAGATACCCGAAGACGAGGAAGGACCTAAAAAGGATAAGCCGAACACTTACGAGGAGGACTGAGAGTCCGAATCAACAGCAGTTGCGTGCTTCCACCAACATCCAAGGAGCATTCGTGACCTGTTAGTGAGGCTGTGAACAAAGTGACCCAACCAAAGAGAGGTTGTTGAACAAAGTGACCCAACCAAATACGAGAGGTTGTTGAAGTTGTGAGTGCCACTTAGTGCTTCAACAAAGATCCAGACCACGGATCGTTATCCAAGTGTAGGTCCTGTGCCGATACACCACCCCAGTGACTTGTGACGTGTGGCTAAAGTGACCTCACGTCGTACCCATTGTTACAACCGTAAGTACTGAACTGATTCCTAAGCTTGCACGGTTGGCAATCTCAAGATAGCCCCGTCACGTCACTCAGAAGTAGTTAGTTGGTTTGGTACCCGAAGGCAGCCTTACCCATTCTAGGCGTTAATTGACTAGGTACCCCGAAGGGAGCCTTATCCCCTAGAACCCCAACTGAGTGTCTCAAATATCCCTCTCTATTTTAAAACTGCCAGTATCTAGCGACCACCTCCCTTTGTCTTATCCCCCTGTGTGTGGGATCATTAGCCCTTTGGTCAAGGTGTCTCCATAACCAGTGTATATAATATCAATCTATGTAAATATCTCTTAATATTTAGTGTTGCCTTAAGCCATTTCTTTATAGTCCTGCGTGGCTATTGTTTTTAGTGACCGAGTTGTGGTAATAAATTCATGTGGTTTTATACAACTCTTTCATTAACCTTCGACACTAATATAAGCCCTATCCTGGAACACCCAGTGAATAAGTGTAGTGCCATCCTGAAGGAAGGACGCCACGTCTCCCCGTATTAGAGTACTACAGCTATAAGAGCTCAGGTAATTCGAATAACATTATTTTGAGTAATTCCTATAAGCTGAGAGGTAACATTTCGCAGGACTCCAATGTTAATATGTGACCTCTCTTGCTGCTGGTTCCCTGATAGCGAAATTGCACAGAGGCAATGCTAAACAGGGAACTCGGTGGAAAAATGGAACCAAGGGCCCTATGGGGGTTGCCCGCTGAGACCACGGTGGCTAACGCCAGGCAGAACCAGCGCGCCTTGTAGTATTCAATGTCTCGCGGACAATTCCCCAGGAAATGATGGTCAAGAGAAGTTTGAATAAGATCTGGTGAAAATATATTGAAAATATTTGAAAATACTTTCAAAGGCACTTTAAGTCACACTGTGCAAAGAAGATATGCACAGAACCTCACTATAACACTGTCACCACCGCACTGTTGTAATTACAATTAAATGTCAACGAAGTTTTAAAATCTACGATGCCGTTCAGTGTAACGCAACAGAGATGAAATCCCTTCTCTTTTCAGTATCTGTTTGAATGTGATTGGTCCAATTTGCCCGGCTATTTTTTCATTGGTCCCTGAAAGTATTGAATAATATTATTCAACTTTTCCTTAAGGGGGTACAGTACGTAATATTGGCAAGTAAAATCCGGTACGTGGCGCTACTAGTATAACTAAAAGTATTTTTAAAATGTATCCGCCTCTATTATGTCTTACTCAATATTGCAATACCTAGTAACAAGACGTGGGAGGGCATTTATAACCCCAGACACAAAGCAGGTAAATAATATCAAGACAGACAGAAATATTGAATGTTTCAACAGCATTGCATTAAATTCTGAAGAAAATAACACAATCTCCATGTAACTCGTCTGTAAGTTATTTAATGCCTTTCTGTCTACCATATTAATACAAATATAAAATAATTACAAGCGTAACAATAGAGTAAAATAGATGTACTATATAACAAAAACATTAACTATATATAAAAAAAAAGCCCTTGTTTTAATATAAAAAATGAGGTGTGGTCACCACACGACTTTCTTATACGTATGAGCGTTTCCAGTTATAAAGTTTTAAAAAATTTTAATGTAAAAATTACTCAAAATCCTATTACAGTATTTCTATTTTCTTAATAAATCTCTGTAGAATGCATACTTTGCGATATATTCGAAAGAAAATGCTACTCGCAAAGAGGGCCGAATTTTGAAATTTCATTTATACAAAAAGTATTTCAAATTCAATTCTAAATACTTTAGTATTTTTCACAAATATATATAGAAGGCACAATTTACGACATATTGGCATAAAATCGCTATTCGATAAGAGTAAAACTGATACTTCCGTTCCGATTTCTTTTTATACAAAAGGTATCGAAAATTAGTTCTAAATACTTTTATACTCGTATCTCACCTGTCTAAAAAACATGACTTGCGAAATGTTTGCAAAAAACTTATTTTCGATAAGAGTAAAAGACCTACTTCCGCTAGGAATTTCGAAAACTTTTTAAATAAAATTGTTCTGAATTTTAATTTTAAGTACATATGAATTCATTATAAATTCGTTTAAACTTAGTAGTTGACGAAATATTGGCAAAATTCGATTTTTTCACTGAAGTTTACTACTTCCATTCTGATTTTACTGAAAATCTAATCAGCTCTCAAGAGGGAGATTATACACATACATACAAAATTTGGAATTGATATCTACGGCGGTTTGACCGCTATCGTGGTCACACACACACACACAGAGAGAGAGAGAGAGAGAGAGAGATATTTTTTAAACACTACTTTTTTTGTATCAGGGGACTTCAAAACGTGGACATCTGCAAAAAGCTCGAGGTCGAAAATTTTTGTCATCACATTACTTCCTTATACCACGTATAAGAAAGTAAAACTGGTTTTAAAAAAATTTCTCTCTGTGTGTGTGTCTGTCGTCTGTGTGTGACCACGAGAGCAGTCAAACTGCTGTAGGTATCAATTCCAAATTTTGTATTTAAGTGTATAATCTCCCTTTTGAGATCTGATTAGTTTTTCAATAAAATCGGTAAACCGGGAGTAGTAGTTTACTTCAATGAAAAAACTGAATTTTGCCAATATTTCGTCAACTACTAAGTTTAAACAAATTTATAAAGAATTTATATGTACTCGAAATTAAATTTGAGAAGAATTTTATTAAAAAAGTTTTTCGATATTCCTACCGGAAATAGGTCTTTTACTCTTATCGAAAATTAGTTTTATGCGAATATTTCGTAAGCCATGCTTTTTAGACAGGTACGTTACGAGTACAAAAGTATTTAGAACTTAATTTCCAGTACCTTTTGTATAAAAATCGGACCGGAAGCAACACTTTTACTCTTACCGCATAGCGATTTTTTGCAAATATGTCGTAAATTATGCATTATCAAGAGTACAAAAGTATTTAGAGCTGGATTTGCAATATTTTTTGTATATATGAAATTTCAAAATTCGAACCGGAAACACTTTTACTTTTAGCGAGTAGCACTTTTTTTCGAATATCTTGCGAAGTATACATTCTATTGAGATTTATTAAGAGAATAGACGTACTTAGAATAGGATTTTAAATAATTTTTATATAAAAAAATTCTTTAAATTGTATAATTTGCAACACTCATACGTATAAGAAAGTCTTGTGGTGGCCACACTTCATTATTTTACAATAAGAGTATCGTTATAGAACTGCATCATACAAAACTTCTTTCGATGCAGTACTGTTCGGAAAACGAAAGTAATTCCGCCCATTATAAAATCGTTTTTTTTTTGTTTCTATTATCTCGGTTAATGTATATGTAACTTAGAAGGGCCCTAATTCTTACTCTTTTGTGTTGTGAAATTTTCTAATATGAGTAATGTGAGGGAATTGGACCAGCACATTATAAATCAAACGCACATTTAGATTTGATTATAAACTATATTTACAACGATGAACAAAGAACTCAATAATATATATACACGATTAAACGCACTCAAGACGGTTTTAGCTCTATAATGTAATGTTGGTGTTTTGAAAAACATTAGATGTGTCTTTGAGAAGTGTTAGTTACTGTCTGTCAATACATTTTACCTAATGTTAGAAGACCAAAATAAAATGGAGTTAATAAAAGTAATTAGGTACAAAGTAGTGACATTTTTACAAATACATCAATAATATAATGATCGGAATTCCGGAATTATTAAGGGATACATATTGTTCACAATAGAAATTTATCGCAAATTATAACTCAAATTTGAGCAGGTGTTGCAGTTTATGATGGGCTTAAATAGCAATATGCAAAACTAATTATATCAATACAGTGTTAGGCACTGATACTGAGAAATATAAAATTGGGGAACTTTGTAATTAGAATCTATCTAAAAGACTTAATTACGGATAATGCCTATAGTAAAAGATGAATCACTACTACAATGTAGAATCACATTATCATATGGTATATAAATGTATGTAAATACAATTTTTAAAATGGAATAAACTAAATAAACATGGAAAAACCTGTTAAATAATAGTGAATATACAGGTGTATACCAATCCATATAAGTATCTTTCATGTTCTTGACAATAGTCGTTTTTGAAGGTTGCTACATTTTTAACATATACCCTTAGATGTACTTCCTTATATGTTTTAGATAATACCTATTTACAATAATAGCAAAAATAATAATTTAGTAAATCAGGCAATTACATTTATTGTATTAATTAAATGATTAAATATATACAAAGAAAGAGTAGGGACAGAGTAGGAGTGGTTTGTTGTTATTAGCCACACACCCCAAGCAATAAAGTGCAGTTTCTCAAGAATAAATTGTTTAGTTTTTTTAATATTAATTTTTTCTTAATTTTACATGATGTTACATTTAACTCTACATGTCCTAAAACTTAAAAAAAAACGCATTTTCATCTAGCATAGACAGTTTTATCGGTATTCAATTTATTTGCAAGTTTATATTGTTACTATCTTATATATAAATATAAATTTAAAGAAAAAGTACAAAGACATAGATTGCGGCTTACATATTCCATGCCTTGAATATGAGTTTCATAGTGCTTTTCAATCTCTACTTATAATTGAGATAAAATGGTAACTTTTTCAAATTCAAATACGCAGAATTGCACTTTTTTTTACATATTCATCATATATTTATATGATACATACCCTATACGTTCCTACTTTTACAAATAAAGGCTGAATTTAGAAGCTTTAACAGTTTTTTTTTTTAAATCTACCGTACCACCTTAACACTTTACCAACACAATATTTAATAATGAGGTGTTGTAATAGTATATTAAACTACAAGTAACAGAAACCTTTCATTCCAGCATGATTTCCCAAGTCAGACACGAGCGCGTAACGCGAGTGGCCGAAGGAACGAATGCTGGAATGGCCTTCTGTTACGAGTGTTTCACACTATTTTCTCTGTTTCGGATTGTATTTTCATTATTTATTTATGGAAAATTGTTAAAAATATACATTAAAGGGAAATTTTGATAACGTGACGTAGTCACCTGGTAGCACTGATTTATATTTGACAGTTGACTTTTGTAAAAATTATTTGAATTGAAAAGTTTGCTTAAATTAGAAAAAAACTCATATTATCTGTGAGCGGAATGTCAGATGAAGTGCTTCAATCTACGCCACTAGAATTGCGGGACGTGGCCTCCAACGCCATAAATAAGTTACTACCACGTAAATCGAAAAGCAGTTATGAAAAAGAATATGAAAATTTTTTGGCACCAACCAAAGAAGGATGAAAGAAACATTATTGGATAAATATGATAATATGCTGGAAACTCTTTCTCTAGTAAATGATCTGGGATTGTAAAATAATAACCAGGCATTTTAGTTAATTTAACAAAATCTCGCTATAACTAGACTAACAGGAAATAAACCAGTTCCAGAGTAGGAAGGACTAGCTTTTAATATATTCGCCTCTCTACGTTGATTGTTCTCTGGTATAATCCACAAAATTGCCATGATTTCCTTACATCGTTAATTGAAAGAATATATAGAGATGCGCAACGCTATAGTAAAATAGCGTGTCCTTCCGTTAAGTCGTCCCGCAAACCCCTTGCCGAGAAACATCATCGCTGTCTCGGGCTGTTTCGAATCTCGGACCCAAACGACTGATGCAGTCGCTATAGATCTCGGATCCAGTTTTGGCTACGCTCAGTGCTATGTAGTGGCGCATCTTTATGTACTCCTTCAATCAGCGTTTACATATTTAAAATTTGGGAAATTTTATCTATTGAATTGCTATATGTTTTAACACAACAGCAAAGTAAAAAGCTAACAAACGCCGACCTATATAAGTAATGTAATATGTATTTAAAAAAAAAATAGACGTCTAAGTATTATAAATTTGTTTGCATCAAAGAATAGGATTTCTCTCTCTACAGGTTATAAAACTGTTCAAGAAATTGTTTAGTAGATATTTGGACATTTAAGTTAATTAATAAGCAATGAAGTTATCTTAAACAAAAATAATTTGCAGTTAGAATTTGAGCAATACTATTAATACAAACTGTAGCGACTCAGTTTCTTCCTTCTATACTATTTATTTATGGTCCATTGATGCTTGGACATGCTTCAATACAAGCGCAACTACCTAATGTTAAAAAAACACAATTTGTAAATACTATATGAACATACTGCTGCCATATTTTTAATTTTACGACTGCTGTCAATACACGGTCATTTGATATTATAATAATCTCATAAATAATCAATATAATAATAACAATCGTTATGACAGTACACATATCAAGATGAAATAATATTATAAATTGCATTTCTAAAGATTGTCCAAGAAACAAACAGTTTTTAAAAGATATTCTCTATCTTTCATTTTCTGTCATGCATGGTTAAATATTACAGTTTATTTGTTGCTTCTTTAATAATTCTCCTTGCGCGAAAAGCATTTCTGGTAGTAATAGTAGTATTATTGTTGATTTGTCGGTAGCTATATTTTATAAAATATTGTAATAATATATAACCAATACGGTGTACAAATTAAATTACGTAGTTTCCTTGTTTTATCAAAAAATACTTAATTGCTTCTCTAGGTTTTCTATCATTGGACGATCCAAATTTAGGAGTTACTGGTAACATTGGATTGAAGGATCAAGTTCTTGCTCTTGAATGGGTGAAAGACAATATTCAGCATTTTGGGGGTAACCCAAACAATGTATTGCTGTTTGGTCACAGCGCTGGAGGAATGAGTGTCCATTTGCATTTGATGTCTCCTAGGTCAAAAGGTATACTTCAAAATATGGAAACTTAAATTAATCTTCTGAACTAAATATTTTTTAGGATTGTTCCATAAAGCAATTTCCCAAAGTGGTGTAAGCATAAGTCCTTTAGTTACTAATGTTAAAAGAAATAATGCTCTAATAATAGCAAAGCACTTGGGAATCCCAACTAAAAATTGGAGTGACATGTTAAATTCATTACAAGAAGTATCAGCTGAGAATTTAGTTCAAGCTGAAATAGTAAGTAAATCCTTAAATAATGAATAGACTGATTATTGCTTATAATACTGTCGGTTTCATAATGCTCATTATATTCCTGCTTTTTCAGACACTGCATAATAATGGTTTTCCTCATCTAAGTCTACCAATAGTAGAAATAAAATCCAATTGCTCAACATTTTTAGAACTTGAACCAATGAGGATCATTCGTTCTGGGAATGTCACACAAGTGCCTTATTTGCATGGTTTCACTGATGCTGATGGTTTAGTGATTTTATCGGAAGTGAAAGATGATGGCGTATCCCCACTGATAGCAGACTTTAGACAATATATACCTTTGGACTTGAAGATTGCCCCAGGATCAGAAGCGGAGCAGAATATCGTGAAAGGATTTAAAGATTTTTATTATAATGGTGCAGAAAGATCAAGAGAAAATATAACTGCTGATATTCACTTTTTTACGGATTACGCATATGCTTTTCCACATTACAGGGCAGCTGTAGAGCAGCTGAAAACAACGTCAAAGCCAATTTATTTATACTATTTTTCAGCTGCAACTAAATTGAATGGGAATAATCCTTCAGATTATCAAGGTATGATTATTCTACTTTTTAAGCTTAATTAAAACAAAGTAAAAAATTAAGTAGTTCTATTATTAAGAGACCACTATTATTTTGACATTTAATTTGAAAATAAAATAATTTTTGAACACATTATATTTAAACCAGTAGCTTAATACTTTCTAAATGTGCAATAAATACAATACAATAAATAATTGTAAATTATTTATGTTAGGAGCTGGACATGGAGCAGATGTCAACTATTTGTGGTACACAGGCTTAAAAATTAAAACTGGATCTATTGAGGATCTGGTTTCAAGGAATATGGTGGATATGTGGACGTACTTTGCTATTTATGGAAATCCTACCCCGAAAGGTTACAATTGTACTTGGACACCAATTCAAGAAAACCAAATAAATTACCTTCATATTAGTAATGCAGGGTGTTCTCCAGAGATAAACATTCTTCAGGATAATATTCAATTATGGTCGGATATGTATCAGAAGTACTATAAAAACTAATGTCTTGTCTATTTGTTAAAATAATATTATTAATCTGTATTTCCTAATAAAATGAATACGCACAATAACACAATTACTTAACAAAATGAATAGGGTTGCAAAAATAAAAAGGCTGGAACGCAGTAACAGATTCTTACAACCAATAAGTTAATTTTCATTACCTATTAAATTATTTACTTAGAAGTGTATAT
Source organism: Amphimallon solstitiale (assembly GCA_963170755.1). NCBI lineage: Eukaryota > Metazoa > Arthropoda > Insecta > Coleoptera > Scarabaeidae > Amphimallon > Amphimallon solstitiale. The sequence goes on along the minus strand of OY720678.1, from coordinate 51,506,439 downwards.
ATTGACTTTTGTATATGGTTTTAACTATATAAGAATCATAAAAGAGTACATCATTCATTTACAAGTAATAATTAATTCTTCATCCCCCTCCCCCCTCCCGAATACCACCAAAAAGATAGCATGACAATTGGAACTCGCTGTCGCAAGAAAATAAGAATAGTCAATTACAGAACAGATCCGCGGATCGTCTAGAACAGTGGTTCTCAACCTTTTTTCGCCTAGCGCCCACTTACTGGATTTTGTATAGATCCCAGCGCCCACTGCAGAAAATCGCGAAGGGACACGTCATGGACTACGACTATGGATTATTGACTAGTTAACCTGGGCACAGTAATTAAAACAAGAAGTAATAAATTCTACCTCTAAATTTATTTAAAAATATTAAGTAATACAAACAAAAATTATTATTGAAATATTGAATTTTATTTAACAAAATTAAATTAATAAATTTGTGAGCCCAACCCATGCAGTCTTCACTAATGCGATCCTTGAGGCTGGTGCTTGCTCACCAGCTCTTTCACGCGAGGAGTCAGCAGAGACAAATAAAGCCGCAAGTCCCCTCTGTTGACCATGTCCAGCCTCTTCCTCTTGTCTGAGTGCAGAAATGTAGCCGCACTAAATCCGGTTTCCACTAAATATGAAGTCGGAAACGTGAGAAGAAGCTTGTGAACAATTCCCCACATTGTAGGGAATAGTCCTGCCATGCTGTGGTTCTGCCAGAGTTTCTTGAAGCCTGTTTTGATTCGGACTTTGCAATCCTCGTTGTTGCGAAGTTCCACCAACTCCTCCTGCAATTTAACGTCAACGTCTTCCAGCACGACTCCAAACGGGTCAGTGATCCAGGCAGGTACATCCAGTTCGATGAGGTCTTGGAAGCGCGATGTAAGGTCCTCTTTTAGTTGCTGAAGATGAGCCCCATATCGAAGAAGATCTTCATCTGTGGGTGTCTCTGTCATTTGATTAATTTCACTAAATTGGTTAAGTTCTTTCCTAACGATATTACTGCGGAGAAGGGCCAGCTTGTCGATAAAGGTGGTCACTGCGCTCTTGCAGTCGATGAGTGTCACCAATTTACCTTGAATCTGGAGAGACAACTCGTTGAGTTTCCTGAAGATTGTAGCCAAGTAGAAAATGTCGAATTTGTGTTTCTTCAGCTCACCGGCCAACTTCTCATGTTTGACTTGCAGGAAAGTGACAACTGTATCGAACATTTCACAGAATCGAGCCAAGCAGTTGCCCTTAGAGAGCCATCTCACCTCGGTGTGAAGCAGCAGCCGATTGTAGATCTTGTCATTTTCCTGGCAGAGGTTGCGGAATAGTCGATCGCTTTTTGCATTTGTTTTTATTACGTTCACGGCCGTGATCACGAGATTGAGAGAGTCATGAAGGCTGGGGGTCAGCCGTTTCGCTGCAAGATGCTCTCTGTGCGCTACGCAATGTATGCAGATGATATCTGGATGCTCCTTCTTGAGAAGAGCAAGGAACCCCTTGTATCGCCCAACCATTGCTGGTGCTCCATCTGTTGCGCAGGAGTGAATGTTGATTAGCGGGATTTCCTTTTCTTCAAAGTACTTCTTGACAGCAGCAAAGATGGATGTGCCAGTTGTGTCAAGGGGTAAGGACTCTGCAAACAACATGTCCTCTTTTGTTTCCCCAGTTTCGTCGAAGTACCTCACGTAAGACATGAGAAGGGCAGTGTTATCACTCAAAGTCGATTCATCAAGCTGGATGGAAAAGTTGGTCTTCTTGAGAATGTCCACCAACTGGATTTCGACATCACTTGCCATCTCATCTATTCTCTGGAGACCGTGTCGTTGCTAAGGGGGATAGCCTTCACTATTTCTGTCGCATTCCTATGTAAGACAGTCGAAATCACCTCTTTCACGGCAGGCAGAATCAGTGTTTCCCCCACAGTGTGCGGCTTGCCAGCCTTTGCAATCATATATGCAATGTTATACGATGCCAGCAGGCCATCACGCTGAATCTCTGTCACCTTGGCAAAAGCAGACGAAATGGACGGGGTAGTTTTCTCCCTGTCATCACGCAGTTTCTTGAAGTATTCTGCGGGCTTGTCCTTTTTGTCCGAATGCATCTTTTCTAGATGGTCAAGCATACGAGAGGGTTTCATACCTTCATTTGAGAAGACATTGGAACAAATGAGGCACATCGGTCTTGTGCGATCCGCTGGGCTTGGTACGAAACCGAAGGCTATATAGTCGACCGTACCACCTTCTGCATTTGCCTGGAGGGGCCACTGCTGTCGTGTAAAAAAGACCGATGTTAAACAAAGTTAAACAATTTTGGTTGGAGCAATATAATTAAAGTATTTTGTATAAGTTAGATTTCTAAAATAATTTGAGTTATTAAAAACATTACCAACATCAATAAATGATTATTACCTGTAATAAACGGTTTTCGATTATAAAAATTGCCCTACCTAGTTTTAATTCAGCTCAAATATATATTGTTTATTTTATAACAGAACCGTGTGTGCTAAATGTACAATATTTTTGATTAACACTCTGTTAATTAATCACACAACTATCGCACACTGAATATTTGTCTCTGTTCGAACGTTATCGCTGACTATCGTAAATAGAATGAATCATGCGAATAATGACTTCGCTATATATACCGCACTGCATGGAATTCTCTGGAAGTCGAACTCTCTCGACCTTGGAACATTCGTGATGCGGTCCACTATACTCACGTTGACTCACAGAGTCCGCGCGTTGCGTCATACATACAATAACATAGTTAAGCACAGAAATAGAAACAGCATGTACGTAACCATAGCAACGATGGGGTTAACAATGCATAATAGGAACATTGGTGAGCGCGGATATTAAACATTTTGCATTTTTGTATAATTTTACTAATTTTTTACTGTGTAGTGTAGCTTTACCTTTACACCGTACAGCACCCACCCAAAATCCTCCAGCGGCCAATGGTGGGCGCTACCGCCCACGTTGAGAACCACTGGTCTAGAAGAAGACGAAGAGGTGGTTTAAACCAGTATTACATAATTAGCCAGGTAATGCTGTAATAGCCATGGACAATGCATCATATCATTCACGCATTAGAGTGAAAATACTAGATAGTTAGAAAAAAAAAGTGGAATGGATTAATGGATGATATCGAAGAACCATTTGCTATTTGTGTAGTAAATAGTAACAGTGAGTGTGATGTATTATGGTCCAGTGAATCATACAAATTTTGCAACTTATTTTTTGTATATTTCTAACTTTGAAATTGTATTTTTGAAACACTTTCATAATAGATTTTATAAATAGTTTCATTTTACTTTAAATGTTATGATCAAACCTTATAAAAATATCGATAATTTACGGTATGTTTACAAGAATAGGGCATGTCAAACATCGCATTCAATCCTAATTTTGAGTGGATTTTACATATTTATATATTAGTCTAAAAAGTCACTCTAGTACAATAATTATATTATATTAAATTCTTTACCTTTATTAGGAAAAATAATAAAATCTAAAATTGTTGACAAATTACTACATTGTCGACTGTTTAGATATATTCAACTTGTTGTGTGTGTTTATTGTGAATAGATTGAAAATTGCCACTGCAATCGGCGACGATCAAATACTCTCTCAACAATAGTTGCTTCCATATAACGGTCGTATTTACAGCAAATTTTAGTGGCCGCTATTTAAAGGTTTTACTGTATTAGAATGTGTATTTCTAAAAAATTTCATGTACAGATTCAGAAAGGGCGTCCGAAATAGTCCACTTTTCTTATTTAGGACGAAGTGCGGGAATTATTTCCTGCATATCTTCTCTGTCCTAGTAAAAAACATTTTCTTTCTGGGGCGATTTTCCCACAATATGACTGCTTATTTTAGACTGCAGAAGATCTTGTACATCGAGAGACTTCTTATCTAATATAAATAATCGCTGATTGGTGTACTACTATTTTTTTGTCCAACGTCTATTGCATAAACTTTCTTCGTACATATCCATAGGAAGATAGTTTCCTGTTTTCAAAATATGCGGACAAGGCAAAAGCATTGAAGTATGAAAACTATAGTTACACGATTTAGTTTTACTTTTATATTTGGAATTTAAACTGTTTTCTGCTGAAAAATTGATTTTTTGAAAATTCATAAGATAACTTACTAAAAAGCTGTAGTATTTATGAAGTACAAACGTAAAATTGTCAGTTTCATGGTCTCGTACATCTTTCAAAATCACAATCAACTGGAAGAAATCGTCTACTAATGATTTTATTTTTGCATTAATAAATTCTAGTCTGCAACCTCCCAAGTTATTGGCTAGAGGTGTTGGTCCAATAAAAAGGGTGCCACTTTAACATGTCAATGAACTTGCTCAATAATTAAGCAAACATCAAAAACGTTGCCCCTGTAACTATAATAATATAAGCGCCACATGCTTTTATCAACCAAAAACATGAAAACTAGGAATAGGACTTATAGCAATAGCAATCAAAACACACAAGATCTAATTTAAGTGTATAATTAATAATAAAAAGATATATAGGTATGTGAATGAAAACACAGCTACTGTATAACATGCATACACACTGTCGACGGGCAGTCAATTAATGCACATAGTTCCCAAAAAATTCTAAACATAGACGATCTGATTCGTAACTGCTGTTAGATATCTCTCTTTCGACTTATAAGAAACTCACATTAGGTGATATAATGTGCATAATACTTAATACAAATATTATCAACTACAAAGGTTCCAAAATACAACCATGCTCTTGTGACAACGATACTAAATATAGGTTATTCCGGAGTTCCTGCCCATAATACAAAAATCTCCGAACAACTAAGCTAAAAGGTATTAATTAGCTAGAGTATCTTGGAGTCCTTGCATTCAATAATTAAACTACAGTTAAAACTACTTAGCTTATACAATCTGCATAAGTGAAGGTCTCGTTGAGTTATGTAGATCGAAGTCTGTTATTCTGCTTCACACTGTATCATATCTGCATCTAGTCAATAAACTTGCACTGGTGAATAATGGCTTCATATAGGTGATAAGGTACAATACTTCTTAGCTTCACCTTGTTTCTCTAGTCGCTAACATGTATACTTATAGGGTTATCCCGATGCTTGTTTGATTAATTTCTTGCAATATTAATACTTGTACACACTGCATACTGTCGCACATATCGAGATGTTATCGCCTATTTCATAATAAATCATATGCCTGCCATCTCTGCCTAACAGCCAGCCACATTGTTTTTAAGAACACGTTCCACAAAGTATTTCCTATCTAGAGGTTCATTTACTGGTTACATATATTCTACTTATGTTGTTACTTGCACTACTTTCTCCTTTCTTCATAAAAGAAGGATTTCCATACAATCCATACAAGCTTACAAGTCCAAATAACAATTAGCATGGTTTCATTTTGAGGTTAGAAATACGTGCCTTACAGATAGCGCTTGTGAAATTAGAAAACAATAATCAACAGGTGCATTACTTATTATCATCACGAAGCATGATGACTTGAGATTTAAATTAAATGGCAATATTAACAATTGAGCTTACCCTAGTGTCTTATTAGGCTTCACTATTTAAAAAGAAGCTAAAATTCGCATGGCATCGTTTAAATGTGCCTGTCAAATGACAAAAAGAAGCGCATGAATATAGCCGCGTCAAAACCTCCGTGATTACACATGCTATTTGTCACATCGGCGACAATGATTGTTACTGAACCATAACAGGTATTTATAACTGTTACAATATGTACTTTTGAAGAAATTACTTTGTTGTTATTTTGGTCCAACTATCCATTCACGTTAATATCATGCCAATATCTGTTAAAATATTCAATAAGAGCATGTGGGCAATTATCTACGAAATATTCAAAGGCCAGTCCATAAGTAAATGAACACCCAGTAAACGTATGGATATATTTTAATGAAATTTACAGGAAATACAACAAACAATTAATAATAAAACTAATGCATAAGCCATCCTCTACTTCTTAAGCATTCAGATATTCGATTAGGCATACTCGAAATAAGTGCATCTATGGTAGTCTGGGTATGCTGCCCCAAACTTCAAAAATCCTTTGTCGGAAAATTTCTATACTGTTCGGAGGTGGCCGTAAATTATTCATCCTTTGCCCTGCTATATCCCACACGTGTTCTATAGGAGATAAGTCTGACGACCATGCAAGCAAAGCAATATTAACATTACTCATGAACTCCATAGCCCTTGCGGTATGTGGCCGCGCATTATCCTGTTGAAAAATGGGTTTCACCAGATCTTTCAGATATGGGATTAACACTGCTCTCAACACAATATATATAAAAACGATTTGCGTTTAATGTTCCTGGAATAATTACTAAAGGAGATCTACTTCCATGGCAGATGCGCCCCACACCATTATGCCTTGAGTTAGAGCTGCATGTCGTTGTTAAAAAAACTGCAAATTTCTTCTTTCTTCAGGATGTCTTCTGACTATTCTGCGACCATCATGAGACCATAAACAAAATCGAGATTCGTCGCTAAATTCGATTCCATTTCTCATTCCAATGCTACCTATTATTAGCCCATTCCAGTAGTGCAGTTCGATGACGTGGAGTTAGAGGTAAACAAAGAAATGGACGATACGATCTAAGCCCAAAAGATCGATTTCTTCGATATACAGAGCGTATGGAGATTTGTTGATGAACTAGATCTCTGTATCTATCACCAATTTCTCTTGTTGACGAAAAACGGTCTCTAAGAGCCATAAGCCGAAGAATACGATCTTCAAGACCGGTGGTGAGTCTGGGACGTCCAGCCCGTGGATGTCGTCGCTCCCCGTTATTTTCTCTTCATATTCGCCAACATAGAGCAATATGACCAACAATGCGGCCCACACGATTAGCGACATCACGAACTGATAAACCGGCATCTCGTAAACTGATTATTCTACCACATTCAAATGCCGTTCATTGATGAAAATTTGCGCGTCGTCGAATAGGAGGCATATTTTTTCTTTCGCTATGACACTAATTAATCCTGCACGTATTCTCTATAGTGACAATCAAGTAAACAACGCCAAATAAAAGTCAAAAGATAACACTAGCTATTGTTTATTATCATTGCTATGGTAACTTGATTCTTCTGTTGTATATTGTTGAAATTTTCGTCGTTTCTTAATATGAATAAAATACGTATTTCATGTAAATTTAATTTAAATACGTATACGTTTACTGGGTCTTCATTTACCTATGGCGGCCAGTATATACCGGTTGTGTCAAATACCATTAGCCGTAGGGAATCAGTTTATACGTATGTATGTACAATTTATACGTATTGCTGTGATTTTCACATCATTGATATAATAATATTAAGAATTAGTTTAATTATTGAAAAAGAACACTAATCGTATTTCAAAAATCCTTTATTAAAAATATAGGATATAAATTCAAAATAAGCAAATATAAGTATAATGGGTTGCCTATATTTAAAGACAAACTTCTTTATGAAAATAAACATGAATTGTTAGTATATTTTAGTTAAAATAATTATAAAAATTAAGTACAAGACAAACACAAAATAAATCAATAGGTTTTATGCTGTCTAAAAGACACATAAATGCCACATGAATGTAAACAAAACAAGACGTGCTCGAGAAAAATGATCCATTGAAATAAATAAATTGAACAAATAAAATATGGACTTGAACATGAATAATTCTGCCAATTCATAAGAAAAAATAGTAGTAATAATAAAACTAAATATATTAGAAACGTACACGTTGTATAAAAAAACATTTCCAATTGAAAATGTCAGATCGTAAATAAGAACATTTTGTGTAAATAATAGTAGTATGAATAAAAAATACACCTCTTAGTTCTTGTATGTATAACTCAAGGGCTTGAAAGACAATGGAAATGGTCATGCGTGGTTTAAAAAGCTGCAAAATAAAAAAATACAATGTTAATGTTGTTATAGCACTTTACAAATTGATGTGTTACCAGAAGAGAGAGCGTGGTTTGAGAACGGGGAAATGGTGAAGAAGGCCGACGTACTTTGCAGTCAAAGTTCAGCCAGAAGAATCCCCGTGTTGTGTAATGTGTTTCCTTTACTGTCGAATAGAAGGATTTCTAAAAAAAAAATAAGGATAAAACTGACACATGGTAAACGGAAATATGTAACAAATGATGAAAAGGGTAATGCATATATATACAAATAAAATGAAAGATTATACTGAACAAGAAAAGGATAAAATATACTTACCCAAGAAGGTGTGCAACAAACTTGTAAAATCCTAATAAAAACAATTTGGGACATCGCCATTGGCATGTAGCTGTCAAAATGATTTAAGTGTATTGGTTCAACTTAAAGCAAACAAGCAAGAAAATTTTACGTTTTAAAAATGATGCCAACCTAAAAATGAATTGAAGAAAAGAGGCGCTAAAAATAGTCATTAGGCAATTGTTTAAATATATAAGGCAAGAAACAAGAATAAACCTGTAGATTCGAAGTTTATAATTTGTGCAGTAAAAACGTTAATTTTTGTAAAGGATTTATAAATTGGATGTAGCGAAAGTGAGAGTAGGGTCGATATGCACTACTTACCAACTCACAATTAGATAATCTGTATTAAGATCTAGAGTTCAATTTTAATTTAGTTTTCTTTTAAATAATTTTATACAATTAATTTTTCGTTTCTTATTACTAATTTTTAAGATGGAGGATATCAATAAGATAGAATTTGACAAAATATTCGATGAAATGAAGTAAGTTATGAGATAAATAATTTAATTTAGGGGTAGTTAATGATGTTAAAGATGCTGAAGATACTATGTGAAAATAAATGCCTTTAGTATATCGTACAATGTGAAAATGTTTACAGCTTGCGATTAGTATAGGCCAGTTTCAGAGCATTCACGTTGCAAGGTTCTAGATTACCAAGGCACTATGTGAAAATGTATGTCTTGGTGAAATAGAGTCGACTTCGTGTTAATAAACAAACTATCAACAATCAATAATTTTTTTTATTTAAAGGAACAAGATAATTATTCTTTCAGTTATCATTATAGATGTATAAGTATTTCACAAGCATTATAACTCTAAATTGAGTACAAATGCTTTCCTTTTCTTTTTCTTTGTAAAACAAATATATATAGATATAGTGTGGAAATGTTATTAATGATCGTCAAATCTTTACAAAAATATAAATATAATTTTTATAAGAGATTTAGATATTTTGTTTAATTTTTGACCTTATCCCAAACAAAACTAAATAAGAGGTGTATCAGAATATAAGAAGCAAATCACTGCAAGAACTCATAAGAACATAAATAAAAATTTTATGCTGTTAGAACAAGTTTATAAATAGACTATTCTAATTTTTATTATTCATCAGCATTGTTGCATCCACAGCATGTATAGGTATATGGCTGTAATCGACGTGTGACAATGTTACATTTTCATCTTAAATAAGAAATTTACCATTTTGTAACAATGTTGCAGCTACAGCAGTATGTATGTAATACGTCGCAGCGCATACATATACACAGATCCCCTATGGCTAATATTATTTGACACATGCGGTATAGAGCAGTATATATGGTTGTAATTTGAGAATATACCATTTCGTGTAAAATATCTAAAGCCTTTTGTCGTTGAGCTACTGTTATACCTAATTTAGCGGTAGATATTTCCCTATTAAAAGTCTTCATAACATTGAACATACACATTAAAACATTTGCTTTCGGAAAGTTTTATTTCAATAAGTAATACATAAATAATAAAAATTAGGTCTTTTATAAATGTGTAACCGGAAACTGTCGACAAACCAGGTGCTTCTCTTCCTGTTTCTGATGATTTGAACACTTTACCACCTTTAGTGTAGGCACACTTGGCTTGATAGTATTTTATCTTGAGATTAATATAGCGTTGTTTTTTTTATTTGTTCCTGATATAGTTCTAGCTCCCCTTTCATAAAATTACACACACTTCTTTTTACAATAATTATTTCAATCTACTACAAATTCTTCATAGAAACAAAAACGTTTTTATATTTTCTAAAAACTCTAATTTCTTAAGAAAGTCATCTAATATGACAACTAGTATTACATGTTTCATTTAAAATAAAGAAGTTGATACCTATGTGGAATAGACGTGGCAATGTTACATATATATTATTTTAAAAACGTACCTCACTTAGAATTACTATCAGCTGCAAAATTTAAATTAATTCGCCTAATGGATTCTTTATATACCGCAAGTACAACGTATGTTTTAGGACACCCTGTATATTAATTTAATAAAACTAATAGAAATAATAAAAGAACAGCCGCCTCATAATAATAATTATTTTTCAGATGATATTTTTAGAAATATATAAATTAGTTATCATATTGTTATATTAGAGGATGTTTTTTATGTTGTGAACGCATTGAATATATTTATTTTGATATAAGCATTTTAAGATGAAATCTCTAAAATTTAGAAGTTTATGATTTTACGAGCATTTACATACAATTGCTAAATATTCTCCTTAATCTTGCTCTTATAGATATCATTCAAAAATATATTATCAGTTATTTCAAGTTCCCGAAAACGCGTCGCAGGGGGCTTTATAATTTCATTACATTAACGCGTATGGTGTGTATGTTAAAATATATTCGACAATGGGGCTCAAACTAACTCTCTACCTACTAATATTAGCTTTAGCAAGAACTTGTTACACGCAAGTAGTGGAAATACCTCAAGGAATTTTAAGTGGTGATACACGAACCAATAGAGATGGAGGATTATATTATGCTTTCAAAAATATTCCGTTTGCTAAACCACCAGTGGGAGAATTAAGATTCAAGGTAAATATATAAAAAATGGCTATATTACACTCTCTTATACGTCCTTTATTACATAAAAATCTTGGTTTGTGAGTACCTATACTAAATAAGAATGTTTTATAAATATAAAATAACATAAAAGAGCACGTTGAGATAAATGCTTTGTTTTCCTCAGCTTGTTTCACCATTCAAATATAATAAATATTAGTGATGTTGGTTTTGGTTACTTTTCAGTACTTGTAACTATCCGAATCCAATATTGGTTACTTTTTATTCGTTACCGAGTACTCATTCAAATATGCGGTGCGGGAATATGTATAGTTAATATATGGTACAAACAAAATGTTCACTTATATAGCAATTTTAATATACAGTATGTTCATTTCAAAACTTCCCACCCTAAATTTCTGGAAAGCTGGAAATCTATGAGAAATTCCCTGAAACACGTAAGATGTACTATCGTGGAGGCCATTTCTTGGTGCAAATATTAACTCAGCCACTTTAGCCCCCTGCCCCCGGAAGCTACTATGTTTTGAAACAGTAAATTTTGGCGTTTATTTTTTTATATTGATTCATTCGTTTTGAAAATTTAAAAAAAAAATTTTTGGCTTGAGTTGTTTTATATTTCCAGCTAGTCAACCTATTTTAGGAACATCAGAACAAAGGCCAATATTAAAAACTTGTATAAAGTTTTCAAAAACATGGTAAATAAATAATGTTTCTAAGCTATTTTTCTTTAGCTTTTTAGTTATGTTTAACACAGAATATTTTTCTTTCTTTTTGTAGTTACTTATCAAACTAAATTGCATGTTTTAGGAACGTTTTTATGCCGATTTTGCGTTCATTGATTCAATTTTTGTAACAGCACATTAAATTAATATTTAACCCAAAGTTATTTAAATAAAATAAAAATAATGTTTACAATTTTCAAGAAAGGGTTGAAATTGTGTTAATTTATGGAGCCGAAAATCAATGTGCTTGACGAACTGACGCAACATTTAACGAAAGGCGTCACATCTCATAGATATGTCCTAAATCTTATTGATCAATTTACTAAGACTGAACCTGCTGCAAATGTAGAACATAATCAGGCAAAAGTTTTAAATATGTGTGCTCAATTGGAAATGTTGGGTCATTTCGCCATAAATCCTAATACATCATTTCGTCAGATTTCTACGACAACTGGAACTTCCTTGGGTTCGGTTCATAAAATTACAAAGGTTCAAAAATTTCATCCTTATAAATTGAAAATATGTAACAACAACCCACATCTGTCTATAGAAGGACACACTCAGTATCCTGAAAAAAATAATGTATGATCAATCATCTCTTGGGAACAAGTAATTGGTCCGCTTTTTTTCAATTGATATGTTGGAAAATACTATCAATCCACTAATTATTGATGCTCTCAAAAACAACTGGATAGAGATGGTATTTACCCCTTCTCCTCAAAATTTAGAAGAACTTCGTCAGAGGAATAACGCAACCTACCGTTGAATTCAAGGAGATGTTTTTGAAAATGTACGCCGCCGTTTTGAACAACAGCTATACCATTGTTTAGCAATCAACGAACAACATTTTGAAAAATTATTGGATTGTAATTTTTCTGTAAGTAAATATTTAAGTTCCTAAATAACTTTGAAAACAAAAATAAAACATTTTAAACAGTTAAAGTGTGTTTGAGTAATTGATATTTAAGCCTAAAACAAAAAACAAAAAATTAAACAAACCAAAAGGTATTTTGAAAATCTTCAATACGAATCGATCAATTTCAATAAAAGTTAACGCCAAAATGTACTGTTTCAAAAGACTTTTGAAATAACGTATTACTCGATAACCTTTCCATTTAAGATTTTTAAGGGCGTAGCTCCCGGGGTCAGGGGATTAAAGTGAGGAGTCAATTTTTGCATCAAGAAATGGCGCCCACGATAATACTTATTTCAGTCCCTGTGAACGAGGAGCTACTTCTTGCCAAGCCAGTCTGTGACCAGTACCCTTTCCAAACCATCAAGGAACCAAGGTCTTCATCAGCTTCCTGATCGATCCTAAAAATTGTCAGATTGCCACTGGTCGTCAACCTCGGTAGTTCTGAGCGTGTTGGCCGATTTTTCTTCTACCCGGTTGCAATGCCTGCAGTCTTCTGGACATGGTCTCCTTGAAGAGCATCAGCGTTTTGGTGTTTAAGGCCGGCTCGGTGCTCGATGTCGAAGTCGTATTCCTGCAGTCTCTCAATCCACCTGGCCATTAAGATAATACTTAGGTGTTTCAGGGAATTTTTCATAGATTTACATATTTCCAGAAATGTGGAGTGAGAAGTTTTGAAACGAATTTTTACCTGAAATAAATAAAATTCGTTAAAAAAAATCATACAAAAGATACTAACTTAAAATCAAAGTAAAATGCCATAGCCTAAAGTATTTTTTAAGGAGTCCCCATTTTATTTAAGATAGCCGAGATATTCTATCATAAAACCACAAAAATCTAAATTTAAATTATGTTGCATCAATACAATAAGTTCAACAAAACTTTAATAATGAAATCGATCTACGCAAATACAAGTAATACTAATAATTGGTTAAATTCAAAAATTTTGTACAAAGTTATTTACTCTAAATTCTATTTTTTAATAAAATATTTCAGACAAGAATGTGTTCTAAAAGTTGTATATTATGAGAGTAACTGTTTGATAAAGTAACGAATATTTGAAACCAGTATTCGTTACTTCGGATCTTATCAAGTGACGAATACTTTAGTGCAACACCACTAATAAATATGTACTTAATTGTACTTAACATATTCTCACATTTTTTGCACATAAATTTTACGCACGACTTTTAATATTTTGTTACTATATTACGAATAAAGAAAAATGTTTGTTAAAATTACCTTGTACCTTCGTACTATTCCTGGCATACTTAATTCATCTTATTGATCAAAATATGTATTTTTATAAAAGACTGTCCAGATGGGAGAACCTGCCGTCCGCATTTCTAGTACGAAGGGCGGGTCTGGTGATTTTTTTAGATTGAAGGTAAGCGACGGGTGTTCCCGGGCTTAAAAAATTTAGCCAGTGCATGGGTCTACTAAAACGTACTCTAATGATTCAATGTGAACAGTGCAAAAGCATTTCCAGTTAGAATATAATTACAACTTGATAATTAATTGAAAAACGTTGTCGTTATTTAGATTAGGCATCTTAATATTCTTAATGTCATTCCTAATGATGGCTTAATATGTGACATGGACAATTTCCATTATCTGCACTGACACTATAAACAGAAGAGTTGATTATGCCAAACTGATAATTTCCAATCTGTTATTTGTATTCTTATTTCATCTATGCAAATCATAACCTAAATTTTTAGTGTCGATTGCTTAGTTAGTGTATCTATTTGACTACTTCCTCCGATAAAATTCTAACTAATCCTTTAAGAATCCACTATGAATAATCTCATTCCATTGACCATTCGATACTGCTGTCGAAGCTTGACGCGTTCGGTTTTTCGAAAAACCTACTGCAGCTTATGTCTTCGTACGTGACCTGTCGCTACAATTATGTGTGCTGGAACGGTTTTCATTTTAAAAAATTCACTCCAACTTCTGGGGTTCCTCAGGGTTTCAATCTGGGTCCCCTTCTCTTTATCGTCTTCATCAACGACCTGTTGCAGTCATTAGATTGTGAAGTGTTAGCCTACGCTGATGATCTTAAAATTTATTCTCTTCTTTGAGAGACTGTGAACACCTACAATGGAACCTGCAATATATTGTTGACTGGTGTGATCGAAACGGTTTCACTTTAAATGTTAATAAGTGTGCGGTGGTTACTTACACTAGAAATTCAAATCCGTTTCAATTCTGCTATGGTGTAAGTCACTCTCCAGTGCCTAGAAAGCATAGATTGGTGGATCTGGGTATTATCTTCGACTCCTCCCTACGTTTCACTGATCACATCCTTGAAACGTGTGCCTCAGTAACTAAATCATTAGGTTTTCTTATAAGATCTTCTACACAATTTAATAATCCCCTTACAATAAAATCTATTTACTATACACTTGTAAGGTCTAAGTTAGAATACGGTTCTATAATATGGTATCTGCATTATCTATAGCTGCAATTGGCTCTTGAAAGAGTTCAGAGACGCTTCTTAGAATATCTTTGACTTAAAAGTGATGGTTATTATCCGGAGAGGGGAGTGGGTTATGCAGCTCTCCTTGCCAGACATTCCGTCGATGCTTTAGGCAGCAGAAGAGAGCTGAGTAGTGCCAAGGTCTTAGTCAAATTACTTCAAAGCAAAATAGACTCCCCAGTACTACTCTCACAAATAAATATTCACGTCCCCTTAAGGGCAACCCGATCAACCGAAACGTTCGCGTATTCGAGAGCAAGAACTAATACCTTAATAAAAGCTCCTTTGTCACATATGATGATAAATGCTGATGAGTACGTCCCGGATCCTTTCTTGAGTTAGTTTATTAACTTATAATTTTTTTCTTCTCTATACAGGGTTAGTTAAAAGTATGGAGACGGCGCACATACTGGTATTTGCAGGATCTACGCGGCCAAAATTATTTTTATGCTTAATTGGTATCTAAACAACGCAAATAAGAAAAAATATTTATTTTTAAAAAAAAAATTCATAAAACTTTAGGTAGGTACGTAGATTAAAGAAAAAAATGCTTAATTAATCTCTAAACAACGCAAGTAAGTAAAAATACTTATTTTTACAAAAAAATATATTCATTAAACTTTAGGTAGGTATGTACATACACGAAAGGAAAAAAATGCTAACTTTCTTCTTCATCACTCTCTAATGAATTTTGAATTATATTTGGTTCTGCAGATACGAACGTGGCCAAGGTTTCAGGCAAAAATGTGTTTGCTTTCCTATTATTTACTGCTCGCATGCCACTTAGCAAAGGATCTGAACTAAGCAGAAGACGGTTAAAAATGTCTGGATTGCAATTTTCTCTGGAAAATTTCCTTGCAAAATCTTGGCGGTAACATCTAAAATGTTTGTTGCGAGCCTCAGCTGCCTCCTCGGAAAGCTGCCCGATTGGTAATAATGCCTTTTCGATGATGACTGCGCCATGGACTAAAACCTTGTGCATTGTTGGCGTCATAGGATGCCAATCATATAGGTTAACATAAACACGAGCAGTTTCTGAAGCATATCTTTCATATTTTACAGGATCAATTTGGTACCCACTTGAAATTGCTTCCAATATGACTTTTAGCCTGTAAATTAGATCATAACTAATGCCTGTTATTTGTGAAGCTAATGTCGGGTTCTCGAAAAACCTTCTGCTGGTATTTCCATCGTTTGTATTCCCGAAATTGGATTTAGGCATATCTAGTATTAGACCTGTTTCAGTGCGGAACCTCTCTTGTATGTATCTTTTTGTTCGTTCTTCTTGGTCTTTTTCGTCTTGCGTTTTTCTTTCCCTGTATTTCTTTACTTGCAATTTGTAGGCGAAATGTAGGATACTTTCAAATATACGAATTCTGGCGTGTAACACTGATATGCCGAAATCAAGGGCTGCAAAATTAACTTCTCTTGTATATTCCAATTTATTAAAATCCTTTGATGTTGCTCCACAAATGCAGCACTTATTTGTAGAGTTTGTGCTTGTGGCTACATTGCAGATCTTTCCGTCTACCATTGTCATTATAAATTTGTGCTTAATAAAGAACTTTTTCCCTGCTAGGTCGACCTCTGTTGGGACTAAAGAGCTAATAGCGCTTTTAACATGTCTTATTTCCTCTTCAGTGAGAACATTATTTTCTTTGATAAAACGGCACCTTATAGGTCTACAAAATCGCGGTGAAGAGGGCGTTGGATTTTTCCATAAAACCTTTTCATTATTATCTCCACAAACTAATTGAAGAGGCACAAAGCAGCTTTGAAAAATGTTTGCAACGGAATCGGTATAACTTTCAAGTTTTTGCTTAAATTGTGATTGTTGGGACCCATCGCAGCCCCATTTACTAATTAAAGTTAAGTATTCACGCTCTTGCTCCTTTAAAGTTATCAATACCTCTTCTAGGTACTCTGATAAACGCCTAACGGTAACATCCATTAGAGGTTGTAATTGAGCTTCAGCTCTGGTACTCGTTACCGTACATGATTCTTGAGGTGGGTAACATTTCTTCTTGGCTTTTTGTAAGGCACTTTAGCACGGAAAAAACTTCTTATTGGTCTTTCGTATAATTTCGTACTGTCCTTGTATCAAATCGGCATCCACAAACATTTGCAACGCTTGCATAGGTGTCAAGGGGGGTTCCTCTGGACTTGATTTCGTACGATAAAATGTACTAATTTCGTACTGTCCTTGTGTCAAATCGGCATCCACAAACATTTGCAACGCTTGCATAGGTGTCAAGGGGGGTTCTCTGGACTTGATTTCGTACGATAAAATGCCTTTTTATATTTAGTTGCGCGGGTCGGAGAACTGGTGATATCTTTAAGGATATTTGATGCATCCCTTTTACCAGATTTGCCCAGCTAACTTGCGCAGCATGTATGTATTATGATCTTCTTTTCGAAGGCAGAACGAAGATTTTCACTTTTTCGCCTTTTGTTCCTCTCACTTGCCTCATCAAACAATTTTGGCGGTCGACCTGGCCGTTTTTGTGAAGTGTCAACAACAGGGATTTCAAACGTACCCTCCAGCCACGACCGATTGTATTTTAGAAAATTGTCTTCCTTATAGTGTGCTTTGACCCACCTTTGTTTGATTTCCGATTTGAAATGAGCAAAACCACGTTTCAAATTAACAATTTGGTCTTCATTGTAATCTTTACATGATAAAAGTTGATTTTTTAGATGATTTAATTTTGTATCTAAATTAGGCAAATTTTGTTCCTTCATGCGGTCAAACAATTATTGTCGGGTCACAATCCTTACTCCTGACACACCCTGTGAAGCTAAAACAAACGTACACTATGTAAAACAAATATCATATTTTATACATTTTATTGGTAAATATCTTCAGTCCCTCAAAACTGAATGTATCCGGACGTTTCCGGAGATGTTTTTGATAGTAGTTAAAAGAAAAATGTTCAAATAATAACCTATAATTATAAAAATAGCCCGATCTATCCCGATACACAAACAAAAACACTAGTAAAGAATTTTTTTTTAAATAAATCACAGTATAGAAACGAGTTCTTTTATTATTAAAAATAAATCGTTTTTTATTAGTTGATTGTAACTTTATTAATGTTGATTGTAAGTCTCTTACCTGCTCTATCAGAATCCATCACTTTCAATTCGTAAGATGAACTTGAAAACATAAAAAAACACTTTCGAAATTTAAGGTTTAGAAAAGCGCCGAGAACAGATACGTACACTAGGTGAAACGGTTTAATTCCGACTGACGCTACGGGTGCTGGGTGCTCGATGGCAGGTACATCCAGCGTGGGTATTGTTCTCAGGTTCATACTCTGTTGGTGGAACTCGTTTTTATGAATGTTTTTGTTATTTGGATTTCGGGACTTTTGGCCGCGTAGATCGTGCAAATACCAGTGTGTGCGGCGATTTATTGTCGTTAATATTCATTTTAAAGAATTATGTTCAATATAAAAGTTTGTTAGGATATTTTGATCTACATTTGAGAATATTTGATTTTTTTTTCTTCAATTGTTTTTTAGTTACGCCTGTCCGCGCAGTTTTTTTAAATGGGAACTAGTAAATTTTACTCTATCATTCGATAGAGAATTTTTTTCTCTTTACAATAATATTTTTGTTTTTTTTAAATTCATTTTAATAACTTTTACAAGAAAAATTAAACAAATTAATGACAAAGTAAATTAAAGTAAGTGTTCAAATTGTCGTCCATTAGTAATTTGACAGTGACCCAATCTATTTACAAAACCCCGAACAGAGTTCTGTAAAAAATCTCGGGGAATTTCTTGTATCGTTCTGGTAATTCGGATTTGTAAATCTGCGACGTTATCGGGCTTATCTTCGTAAACTTTGTTTTTTACGTATCCCCAAAGAAAAAAATCTAAAGGACTTAAATCTGGCGAACGGGCTGGCCATTCAATGGTTCCTCGTCTTCCAATCCATATGTGGGGAAAAACGTTGTCCAGATACTGACGAACATTTACACCATAATGTGGTGGGGGCGCCATCTTGCTGGAACCAGATACTGTCATTGGGCAGGTGTTCATTGTTTTCATGTGGATAGAGCGTAGCACAAGCAGGTATTATTTCATTTTGCAATAACTGCAAATACAGACCCGAAGTTAAATTGCCATTGATGAAAAAGGGACCGATAATATGACCGCCAAGAATGCGGTCCTTTTGGGGGTACTGCGTATGGTGCTCCAAAAACCAAAAGGGATTTTCCGATGACCAGTATCTGCAGTTATGTCTGTTTACTTCACCGGTAAGGCAAAAAATAGCTTCGTCAGAGAAAAGAATATTGTTGACAAAATTTTCATTATTATTGCAAATATTTAACATTTCTTCAGAAAATTGTAATCGCCTAAGGTTAATCTGTAAGGTTTATACTTTTCACTTTTTAAAAATGACACGATGGATGACTGCGAAATATTGAAATTGGCCGCTAATTGATTGGTTGATAAATGAGGATCTTCAGATACAGCCAATAAAATATCCAGTTTGTTATCATCGCTTTTTGCTGTTCTAGGTCTACCACTCCTTGGCAAATCTTTAACGCTACCAGTTTGTTCAAAGCGTCTTAAAGTTTTACCAACAACGGATTTAGAAATTGGATTTCTATTTGGATGCGTATCATTAAATAAATTACAAACGTCTTGTAAACTTCTGCGTCTATCTCCATAACCCAACATCATAAGTATTTCAATTCGTTCATGTTCACTTAAACTAGCCATTGTTAATATTAACAGCAACAAATTGCACAAATGAATTATTTCTGTCAAAGATTTGACGTACACAATAACCACTGATAAAATTATGTCGCTCAAGTTTGTTTATCGCATCGCTTCTGTCTATCTACGATGTACCGAACATCTGTGAAACACTTGAACCGGCCTTTTCTTATAAAAAAGTTATTAAAATGAATTTTAAAAAAACAAAAATATTATTGTAAAAAGAAAAAAAGTCTCTATGGAATGATAGAGTAAAATTTACTAGTTCCCATTTAAAAAAAACTGCGCGGACAGGCGTAACTAAAAAACAATTGAAGAAAAAAAAAATCAAATATTCTCAAACGTAGATCAAAATATCCTAACAAACTTTTATATTGAACATAATTCTCTAAAATGAATATTAACGACAATAAGTCGCCGTCTCCATACTTTTAACTAATCCTGTATACATATATGTATTTTTTATTTATTCTCTTATTTCCTTTTCGTAAGCGGTCATAAATAGTCATGTTTCAAGTTTCATTTCCTAATATTTGATTACCTTTCTGTTATTACTTATAATGTTTATTATATTATTAGATTATTGTTATGTACTGTATACTTAATTTTTGTCCAGTAATTGGAATTTCTTCTGTTGGACAATAAAGATCATTATTATTATTATTATTATTATTATCTCATTCCAAATTTAAGTTGCACTATTAGTGATGGCTAGAAAACTAGCGCCATATATTATAGATAACACCAAAAATGTAGCGTTTGACATATTTCGAAAATATAGTGTTATGGCAATATAGTACATTAATTTTTAATACTACTTGCTAAATATCTTTTGTTAAATAATGAATGATTGAAAGTATTGTTGTTTGATCTATATCTGTTCTGTAGTGTATTATTTGGTATCGTTTAGAATAATGCTTATCGTCAATTCATCACATTGTATGCTAATATCCCTCATTGATGTTTATTTATATAATTCAAAATATTCTTATCAGTGTGTTAAATATCATTCTAAAGTATACACATTCACTTTCGATTATCGCCAAGTATTTATGTATCGTTTAATAGGTGAATTTATTTATCTGTTTATAAATTAATTGTCATTGCCACTCTTAAAAGTTTAATGCTTACTGAAAGTAAATATAGAAAAACTTTCAACGTAGAAAAAATAAAATCTGATATAGCAGCAACTTGGCATCTCTATGCAAAACTGTAATAATAATAATACAAAAATTTAACATGTTTGAAATTCGTCAGAATACGAAAGAGAAAATAAAAGAAACAATAGCAATAATTAATTTTATTTATATAAATGGATAACAAGAGGGTGGGTGATCTATAAAATACAAAATACGTTATTATTTGTTCATTTTGTAGTTCAAGCCGAGTACAGGAGTATTAATATTTACTAGCAATACTTTCTCAAGGTTCTCTTCTGTAAGATTTGTTCCTTTTGAATAAAGTACATCCATGTAGATAGAAAACGTCCTTTCTATATCGCAACTGGTTTTAGGTGCATACTGGAAGGATTCTTTTATTTCATCGTATTTAGCAGTTAGATGTTGTGTCATTGTCCCCATACACAATTGCCGCAATGTTATTAAATTTCGATTTCTAGTAGAAACTGCGTCTAACTTTTGCCGAAGTCACTTGGAATACTTTTGAAATTATTAATAGCAAATCTAATGTGGGTAATCCATCTTTTAATTTGAGATTTCGATTTTAAAAATATGTGATCAGTTTTGGCAAATTTCCAAAGTGTTCCTGAAGGAATAACAACTGATTTTTTAAATTTGGGATTTGTGTTAGTTTCTTGCACTCAGAAATACTTCGAGCATCGTCATTTAAACATGTATCAAAATTTTGTAAACTATCGAAATTCTCTGCATAAAAACTAATAGCTTCCAACCATGGTCCCCATGTAGTTATTACTGGCGAGGGAGGCAGTGACAAAGATGGAAGTTTTTTTCTGTAAAGAGCTACTCTCAATGGTGCTTTTCTGAAAACTTTTTTGAAAGCGTATACAAGTCTAACAACTTCCGGAGAGGTGACTCTGATATATTCACAGATTCTGTGGAGAGTAATATGCAACATATAAGGATATGTTCCCTGTAATAGGCTGCCTATTTTAAACATATATCACTAACAAATAAAAGTATTTTTTCCTTGTACAGGGTTATTTCTTTTAAATTACCCACCCATTTATCATCGTTATTATTGCATATACAAAAAAAATTTTCTAATAAAAGTTGTGTGACTGAGACTGAAAATAATGTTCTTTTTAAATGGAATACTCTGCTATCAAAAATATACCATATGATACCGGTATCTTAAACCATTTTAGAGTTATTAAATGTCGAATATCGTAGTTACTGTATTATGAAAAAGTTAACATTATTAAAGTGAGCTATGAAAATGACAATTATCGTGTTTAGTAAATGACATTTCCTTAATAAAATAGTCAAAATAGAAACGTTATTTATTAAACACAATAATTGTCATTTTTATAGCTCACTTTAATAATATTAACTTTTCCATAGTACAGTAACTACGATATTTGACATTTAATAACTCGAAAACGGTTTAAGATACCGGTATCATATAGTATATTTTTGAAATCAGAGTAAAAAGACCAATATAAAAATTTGATAATGTACAGGGTATAACATTTTGTGCAAATTCTCGTCAATGGTTTTAGCAACTGTTTCTGCATCCAAATATATTTATACTTGAGATGATATTACATATGCGTTATGTGGAGTAGTTGGATGTAGTACACCAGCTACAACATTAACCACACAGCGTCCTAATATATCGACAGTTTTGTCGGCACCTATCCATAGGTACTGATTTGAAAGATGTCTTCTAATGCATTCTACTGCTTTTGTGAAGCACTTAGAAATATGATATTTGCGTAAGGTGGATTCATTAGGAACATTTCGATTAGTATATTTGTGGAGAAATGTTTTCAAAGTGTGGTTGTCAAGTTTATTTAATGGGATATTAGCCGCCATTAAAGTTTCATGGAGTTCTTCGCTAAAACTGTCAGCTTCCAACGAGTCCAATTTCTGTGTATTTTCCGTTATCTGTCTAGGAATAAAGAAGTTTGCCTCCGTACATTTTTTGGTATTTTTTATATAGAGACAATAAGGCAATAGATCCACCTGGTAGTCATCACAACTATTTACAAGCAACTTGTAAACATGCTTGAAACATACTTGAATTTGATAAAGAAACTAGTAGATATTGAATTTGCATTCTACTCTGAATATTTGTCTTTCTGACAAATAGTATAATTGCAATAAAAGTTGATTCGATATATAGGCACCAGAACCAGCAGACGGTTGGGAGGGTGTGAGAGATGCTACACAAGAAATTCCACAATGTGTCCAAGTATTTGCAACAGTTCAAGGTCAAGAGGATTGTCTATACCTAAACGTCTACACACCTGAAGTAAGTCGTGTATATTATGCGTATAACAGTGAAATGAAAAATCATATTAGTTACCAGATGAAGGAGTTAGCCCAAAAGCCGTTATGGTTTACATATACGGTGGAGCATTTATGATGGGTGATGCACGGGAAGCTAATTTAGGAGCGCAATTTTTGATGACGAAAGATGTGGTTGTTGTTACCATCAATTACAGGATAGGATTATTCGGTGAGTTCAGCTGAATAGCATATAGTGTTGTTTAATTTAATAGTAGCTTATGTTTCATTTTTCAAGTTTATTATTAATTGTAAAATATCTTAACCCTCCAAAGCCGAGGTTTTTCTTTTTTTTTATTGTTTATTTCTTAGAGCTTTAGTAGACTTGCTGGAACACGAAAATAGCAAAAGTTGTTAAAAAAAAGTTTCATAAAGGACAAAACAGGCCGTTACCAGGTCTAGGCCAAGTCATAGAAAAACATCAACTCACTAAACTCACAATAAAACCAATACTTATTTAAAGAAAATAGGTGGAACAATCTAAATAACATATATGGAATTCTTAATTATGTGTTAATTGTTACATTTTTTTGCACTGTGTTCCTATAATAGAGCTACATTCTTCTCCAGCACATCTCCGTTTTTACTTTCTTATACGTAGTATAAGGAAGTATTGTGATGATGAAAATTTTCGACCTCGAGATTTTTGCGGATGTCCACGTTTTGAGGTCCCCTGATACCAAAAAAGTGGTTTTTAAAAAATGTCTGTGTGTCTGTGTGTGTGTGTCTGTCTGTCTGTGTGTGACCACGATAGCGGTCAAACCGCTGTAGATATCAATTCCAAATTTTGTATTTACGAATATAATCCCCTCTTGAGAACTGATTAGATTTTGAGCAAAATCGGCAGACCGGAAGTAGTAGTTTACTTCAGTGAAAAAATCGAATTTTGCAAATATTTCGTCAATTACTAAGTTTAAACAAATTTATAAAGAATTCAAATGTACTTAAAATTAAGTTTGAGAAAAATTCTTTTAATAAAGTTTTTCGAAATTCCTACCGGAAGTAGGTCTTTTACTCTTATCGAAAATCAGTTTTTTGCGAATATCTCGCAAGTCATGCTTTCTAGGCAGGTACATTACGAGTACAAAAGTATTTAGAACATACTTTTAAATATCTTTTGTATAAAAAAAATTTCAAAATTCAGACCGGAAGTACCACTTTTACTCTTATTGAACAGCGATTTTTTGCAAATATGTCGTAAATTATGCATTCTATATATATTTATGAAGAGTACAAAAGTATTTAGAGTTGGATTTGGAATATTTTTTGTATAAATGAAATTTCAAAATTCGGACCGGAAGTAACACTTTCATACGTATAAGAAAGTCGTGTGGTGGCCACACCTCATTTTTTCTTATTGGGAACAGCAACAACTAGATGATCGGTTCCATCATATCTAACATTGTCAGATATCTTGTTGATTGGCAAACTGTTGTGGGAGATAGATTACCGTCTAGCAGCTTTTGGTCGATTTTTCAAACGTGTAAGGTTTGTATCTAATTCTCGACGAAATTGCAATTTAGTTATCTTTCTTCGTGATTTCTGGGTATAAAGTCCAAGAATTGTTGAGAGTGACGTCTAACAGCCTGGTAAATATCGACTAGTAGCACTTTTTGCCTCGAATCCCAATACTATAAGCAGCTACATCTTCATCCTTTCTGCCAGTTCCCCCATGTACTTATATTCTCCAACAACTGATGGACGCAGAACTGTGCTAATTTCTTTTTCAGTCTGAGAAATTTTTTTGACTTGATTTGTTGCATTTAGGACTTGCACAGTGGAAGCCATTGTTACGATGGAATTGTAATGCCAACGTAAACCACAAACTCCTGTATTGGTATACAGTTTACACGGATTTTAACCTCTTGTCATTTTTTGCTGATTTTGTGTCGATAATGGGGCACTCCTTTGGTAGTCGATTTTCTCTGATAGGTCTCCTCGCTTCATGCCCCCTTTCTTTCAAATGACACAGAAGTGGTAAATCAGTAAAAAGGGTGTCGAAGTAAAGTCATGCCTGATTTTTAGGTCAGGTAATTCATCTATCATTGGTACCAGAGGCGCAGCACACGCTCCAAATTCATTTTGGTATTGTGCATTACTATTAGGATTACTTCCTTGATGAACCTTGAAGTTAACCAAATATCCCGACTCGGTATTGAGGTATCATACTTTGCAACCAGTACATGTTTTCCTTTGATGTATTGCTTACACGGATGCCGTCCAAAGTATTTGATCATCGCTTAATGAAAATTTAAACACTTAGCAGGTACAAAATATTTCAGAAATTTTTGTTTCAATTTATTCATGAGTGAACGCAATTTGAACATTTTATCTTGTATGTCTAATTTTGAATTGCCAGCATAGTGAGGAAACCTCATTATCTGAACATATCTATATTGACGAATAGCGTCCGAAACTAAAGTATTATGCATGTCCGTTCCTAAGTCCCAACACAACATATCCACTAAGATAGAGAATGGCAATAAAGGTTTAATTCCTGCCGCTGTAATATTTGGTGTAACAGAGTTTATGAAAACTGCATATATATTTGACTCATCAACAAGAAGATTGATTATATCGTCGTCCATAAATAGTTCAAATATTTCTCCAGCAGTCATCGGGCAAAATTCCGAATAATCAGGCTTAAAAACAGTATCATTCTTATTCTCTATTAGATTTCCATATGTCCAATGATGATCAAGTTTTATTTTCTTGCTTGTTTTTGTATGACCGATTTTACCTGGAGCTTTACTTGTTGATGGACAAGGTTCAGGTGTACCTAAACTGATATTGGTTTCAGCTGACATTGAATCATCAGGTTTAACTCCAAGCCTTGCGTTATCTTCAGCAACAATTTTAACCTGCGACCGAAGTTGTTTTCCACTCAAATTGTCCAATAAACCTCCTTGATCTTCCTCAGCGCACTCTTCATCCGTCGAACAATCTAGGGGGGTGATTTTCTTTATCATCCAGCATTGCAAGTGCCTGCTGCAGATCAAATCCAGGTCTATAAGAATAACTAGATATTAAATTTAGATAGAGAAGAAAGTCTAGTAGCCCAGCGTTGCAACATGGCATGCCAGACAAGAAAAAGGCTGTCAAAATAAAAGTAAATCACATTTAGTAGAGCAAATAGTCATTATGCCAAGAATAAAGTAATTGTAAGTAAGTTGATGTCCATTTTATCGGGAACGAAAGTGGAGTTACAAAGTTGAACTGTTGTAGATAGCTTTACATATAACACTTAACATTCGACACATGCGCACGTGTTTACGGTACAACTGCGTAGGCGGTGTGATGAATAACTTTAGCTCGGTAAACATTAAAAGAAATCACTTGTACCATTTACGTTTCCATATAGCAACATTAGGCTTTGGAGGGTTAAGTGGAAATTAAAATACAACACAAATGTAAAATTCAACAAAAGCCAAATCTTTAATTTTTGTAATGTCCTTTCTTATCAGTGTTTTTTCTATGTTTAAGTCCAAATAGTAACGTTGTGTAAAGTAGGTATTGTAATTTTTCAGGTTTTATATCACTGGATGATCCAAATTTGGGAGTTACTGGCAATGCTGGATTAAAGGACCAAGTACTTGCCCTTCAATGGGTGCAAAGTAACATCAAATACTTTGGTGGCGATCCTAATAATGTGCTGATATTTGGTCATAGCGCTGGAAGTATGAGTGTCCATCTACATTTACTTTCACCAATGTCTAAAGGTAAAATTTAAAAAAAAAACTATTTACTTTAGTATACCAATAATTTTTATTTGCACAAGGATTATTCCACAAGGCAATTGCGCAAAGCGGTGTTGGTATAACGCCTCTACTTTTCAACAACGTTAGAAACACAGCTGTTTCGATTGCTGAACAAATAGAAATCCCAACCGCTAATTGGTCTAAAATGATAACTTTGTTGCAGGAAGCGTCGGTTCATAGTTTAGTAAATGCTGAAATTGTAATATATAAATACATTTTCTCTATTATACATAATTAGCGTTTTTCTTTGTTTTAGGCGTTGAATGTAGACCATTGGCTCTTTAGTATACCTAGAATAGAAATCGCATCCAATGGATCAGCTTTCTTGCAAAGACATCCAATGAATAGCATTACTTCGGGAGACTTTCACCAAGTGCCTTTCTTGCATGGCTTCACTGATGCAGAAGGCACATTGATTTTTATGGAAATGGGCTTTGATTCTGAGATTTTGGTGCCAGATATGACTAGATACATTCCTATTGATTTGGAAATAGAGCCGGGATCAGAAGCAGAGCAGGATATTGTGCAAAGGTTGAAAGACTTTTATTACGATGGAGGAGAACCATCAGCGGAAACCCTTAGAAATGATGTTAACATGTACACAGATTTTGCATTTTCATTTCCACATTATAGAGCATCTATAGAGCAATCAAAAACATCTTTCAATCCAATTTATATATATTATTATACAGCTCTCGCCGAATTTGATATGGATTTTGGATTAGGTTTGTTGACTGAAATGTATATGTATTCGATATATTCTGAATTTCTAATTATTATTAATACCAGAAAATATTTAACATCTTAAACCTAATATATCAAAATATAAATAAGAGTTTGACACAAACATATTACAACGAAGTAATAATAATTTGTAATAAGTCTCGAACGTAAAGCATTTATTGTATTCCATTTTATATCATTGCCGTATTTATTTCCTTTAGGTCTATAAGAAGAAGTAGATGAGGCTAAATTTTTCTCTAAATCGGCCGTTTGGATATACGAGGGCGACCTGAAATGTTTCCGAAATCGACAAGGAAAACACGGTATTGGTGTGTTTTTTTATTTTAATTTTTCGATGTAGTCTCTTCGAAGATCAATAAACTTTTTCAAACGGTGCTCCAGTCTCTTCAAGCCGTCGGAAAAGTAGAATGTCTCGAGGTCTGCAAAATAGCCATCTGTAGCGGCGATGACCTCCTCATTTAAGGCAAATTTCTTTCCCGCCAGCGATTTTTTCAGGTTTGGGAATAGGAAAAAGTCGCTGGGGTCTAGGTCCGGTGAATATGGAAGATGAGAAACTAATTCGTAGCGCAACTCATTCAATTTGGACAAGACGATGCGGGATGAATGAGTCGGTGAATTGTCGTGGTGAAAAAGCACTTTTTTGGCCGTTTCTCCTTCACTACTACCTCGAATCGGGTCAATAAATCGCTGTAGTATTGCCCCGTGATCGTCTTTCCCTTCTTCAGATAGTCGATGAGGATCACACCTTGGGAGTTCCAAAAAATGGTCGCCGTGACCTTTCCAGCCGATGGAACGGTCAGTGCTTTCTTCGGAGCTGATTAGCCTGGAAAAGTCCACACCGTAGATTGTTCCTTAGTCTCCAGTATGTAGTGATGGATCCAAGTCTCATCCACGGTTACGAAACGCATGAATAAATCTCTTGGATTGCGTTGAATCCTGGCCAGACACTCCTCCGAAACGGTCACCCGATTTCGTTTTTGCTTTGGTGTTAGCAAACGCGGTACCCATCGCGCCGAAAGCTTTTTCATTCCCAAAATTTCGCGTAGGATATGGCCAACGCGTTCTTCTGAGATGCCTGTTGTCTCTGCTATCTCTTTCAGCTTCAATCGGCGATCGGCTAACACGACATCGTGAATATTGTCGACCATTTCATCGTTCGTAGCAGTTTGGGGCATCCACTGCGTGGTTCATCACTTGCAGCACTTGCGCTCACTCAGAAGCTGATGGTCGAAAATGACGGAGTAGATCCGCCGGGAATCTCTAGAAAAATATTTCGAATTTCCGTGGCGTTTTCCCAGCCATCCAGAAGTGTTGCACGAAATTCGATTTTATCCATTTTTGCAATACCGCCTGACATGCTACACAAAACACATTCTTAAATAACAACTATTGACAGTAGACATCTGAAATGTTGACAGTTGCTATAAAAAGGGTTGCTCTTGCCGACCAACCATCGTGCGCCATCTCTTGCCGATTCCGGAAACATTTCAGGTCGCCCTCGTAAGTTGGGACTTACCTTTTATTCAATAATATATTGAGCAAGTCTTCAATGATAGCAATTGGTAACTTGAGACAAAATCTTGATTTGTCAAGAAATAAGTTATTGCCATTTCTTGGACAGCATCCCCTTTAACTAGTGAACTGAAATAATCTTAGCTATCCTTGTTGGCGAAATGTCAAAGGTTAGGTAGTCTTATAGCCATTAGTCAATATTTTTATCTTCACCGGTTTCTTCATAGCTCCTCTTCTAGTGTACCTCGAGTATCTTAAAAACATTTACAGCACTTTGAGCACTACGTGTGTATAGTTAAGCAGTACGTATTCCATCTTTCTTGAGTTTAGGTAATAGCTCTCGTAGCATGAAATATATTTTAAAAAATTTGTTTTGTTCAATATTAACAAACACGATCCCAAACAAAACTAAACAAAAAGTGTGAAAAGCGATGTAGAAACTAGTCATAAAGTAATAGCAGCATATTATGGGAAGTCAGAACATGTTTATTGCTGTTGTCGTAGCTTCTATAGTCAAAAATAACATACCAAATTCAAAAACTGCTTTTTCATAATATGTTAAAAATATGTCTTTCGGTGAGTGTATTAAAATTTACTTATAATTATGATGTTTTGTTACGTTCATTAAAAAGTCTTAATTTGAAAACAATTTATTAATGATATGAACTAAGTTTCCAGCGTCAGAAACATTTATTTCATAAATATAAATTTTCTTCTTATGTACCATACATTTTTGCTTATTTACGGTGTTTTTTGGTGAACGACAAGTTGGATTTATTAGTTCAAGAGAAATGCACATGCATATACATGATGACCGATGCATTAACTTGTATCATGTAGAGCTCAACCGTAATTGATTTAGCCATATCTAAATTATATAAAAGCAAACGGTTTTGTAGGTTTTCTTAATATTGTGTGTTTTTTGACTTCTTTTCAACGATATTTAAAATTAAAGAAAATATTGAAGCTTGTTTTCAATATTTGAGTCTCCCTCGCTGGATGACAAATTAGTACAATTTATGTAGGAGAAATTATGTTAAATACTACCGTGAAATACAAATAAAAAAAATCTAAAACCTCCACTTCTAACAATTTGCCTCGTATTTATTTGAAAATGTTCATAATACATTATGCTTACAAGTAATTCTGATGACTTCTTTTATTGTGCAGAAGAAAAATCACGTTTAAGTAATATAATATGGATATGGAAGTTATTGAAGATCATTTAATCTGTCCTAATTTTTTGCCAAATATGAACAATTTCTCTACAATCATTTGTTGCGTGTTATTAGACGACGTACTTCTAGCAGAGACGTAATATGGTATTCCAACATAATAATAATAATAATAATAAGTTGCCTTTATTCAAGAAAGTAAATCACGTTGATGAAGCCGTTAACAAACACAAGAAATAAACCGTGTTGAGAACATAGATGAAATGCCGTGAAATCAAAAAGCTTCTGAAGGGGATGGGTAAAGATGAAATAATTGAAATATCACCTCGGTACGTTATTTGCTGTGTTTTTTGAAATAAGTAAGATTATAGCACAACTAACCCACCATCGCAAAATCCATAACATTTGAGCTTAGAATTGAGAAATGATGACAAATTGTATCACACACATAACTCAATCCATTATCAATGCACGTCGTTTTGTCATTCAACACATAAGCCAACACAATAACTGCACTAATGACCTTCCGGAAACCAGCTTTTACAATTGGAGAGGCAATTATCTTTAGTAAAAAAGTTGTAAATTTGATTATAAAGAATTTTCTCTAACATTTTAGAAAAAACAGGCAATACGCTAATTATTCTTATTTCAGAAAAAGTTCTAAGATTAGATTTTCAAGGCAAAGGGATGCCCAAGGCAGACTTCCACATAGTAGGAAAATAAGACCGTTTAATACAACAATTTATAATATGTGTAACATAATAATCAACGATAGGACTGCAGTACTTCAGCATAGTTGAGAAAATGTTATCACACCCACTTGCACTAGTCGTAATGCTATTAATAATTAAAAGAGCTTTCTCAACTGATGCCAATCCAATCTCAAACAAAACATTAGGATTATGATCCGTAGAATTATAGTAAGTAGTTAGATCATTGGAGTTATCGTGAACGGAGTAAGCAAAAAGTGCAAAAGAATCATTTATTTTATGAACATCAGCTAAATTGTCAGGAAATATTCTCTTAGAAGAGGATTTGACATTAAGAGACAGACGCGTAGACCATAATATTTTGAATTTGAAGAACTGTAAGCTTTATCAAAAAAATTTCTAACAGCATTAAGTGTGAATTCCTGAAGTCCTTCCCGTCATGAATTGATCTGGTATTTTTGAAATGAGCAAGAGCTCCAACTCCATAAGCGTTCTTAAATTTTCAGTCAGCCAATGAGCTTTTGGCTCCAATGTGATGGATATCCAGCACATTATCCACGAGCTATACGACATTTGCTGAAGGAATAGTTCCCATATCGATGGATTGGAATAGGAAGGGCAATAACATGACCAGGCAGGTACCCTGATCTAATGCCATGGAAGTTTATGTATGGGGGGGGGGGAGGCTATATTAAAGAAATTTTTTACATTTCTGAAATATATACTCGATATGAACTAATTAATAGAATTTAAAGCAGAAGCAACTTTACGCATAAAGTTGCTTAGTAAGGGATGATTTATTAAATAAAACACGCAATTCGTACAATAAAATTATAACTTTTATATACTAATATACATTTATTTATTTATTATGTTCAAGGCTGCACACGTTCCAAGTGGAAAAATAAATAGTAATTCTTTATACTTACATATTGTGAAAGACAATATTACAAACGAGTTTTTACAATAATTTCTATACCTATAATTTCATGAAAATTTATAAATAGGGCTTTGTTTAATTTTTTATTTTAATTTTGAATATTAATAAGAATATATAATGGACTTCTATAAGACACAAAAATTTAAATATCTCAAGAAATGTTAAAACATTGTATAGTGTATGTTTCATTAAATCAATGTCAATTGAACCCTAACGAGTGCTGCTAAATATACGTTTGTGTACTAGTCACCTGTTAAATAGATAAAAACTTAAGAACATTAACGAAATTATATATGTAGTTAGTAACAATAAATACTTCACAAAAGTACAAACATTGTTATTGTTCTTATTTTTTGATTTAATTTATTAAGAACGTTAGGGGTTTAAAAAATCAAATATAAATCTAATGAACCATTTTACTCATATAGAGATACAAACTAATTTCATATGTCACTTCTGCAGGAGCTGGTCATGGTGCGGAACTAGCTTATTTATGGTACAGCGGTAGAATACCTGAAGCTGGAAGCAGGGCCGATATCCTGTCAAGGAACTTGGTCGAGTTATGGACAAATTTTGCGATCTATGGAAACCCTACACCCAAAGGTTCCGATTATACTTGGGAACCTATTACAAAAAATCAAACGAATTTCCTGCATATCGCCAGTGAAGGATTTTTTCCTAAACGAAACGTATTAGAAGAAAATCTACAGTTTTGGTCAGATATATATGAAGAATACTATCCAAATTAAGAACTTATTATTACAAATTCATTATCTTAAAATATGTGTTATAATGACGATGTGAGATTAATATTACATTAATACCCTACAAACTACGTTTGTTTTTAATGCAAATCCAGAATTAATTTAATAATTGCCAATAATATGATATGAGATGATATCATATTATTGGCAAAATATCGATGTCATAAAAAACCAGAAACTAATTAATGACACAAATATTTTTCTATGTATTAATATTTTCCTGTAATAGATTTCACTTTTTCTCGTTAGATGACGTTCTATACTAAAATTAACCAGAGTGCCTTTATAATGAGAGTGGTGACACGAGATAGGAAGTCAATGTAAAAACACTCGGCCATTATGTGGGTACCATGTGGGTCAAATAAGAAATAATTCACTATTATTAAATATGATATTGTTAACCTATAATTTGCTTATTAAATGGTATGTACATAAAAAAACGTGATAAATAAAGATAAGAATGTAACTCTAAAATACATTTTTGTACAAGACGCCATTATGTGGGTACAAATTGCGTTAACCAATCACCATCCGCGTCACCACTCATCTAACTATTTATTATTTACTAAATTAGAAAATAACTTTCAAAATATTATTTAGCAGGTGGAAGTAGTTTCGATATATAATTTATTATAGCCATATGGGAATTCATACACCACAAATACAATGCAATCAGTCTTGTGTTCAAGGATATTTATATGCATATACAGGTAAGAATATAGATGGAATTAAGCATGAAATTAGTGATAATAGTAAAAATCTACAATGACAGTATAGCTATAGTAATAGATTATGATGTGTAAAATATTTTAAATTATATATTACTATTCGTGGATCTATGGCTATTTAGATAACTTGCAGATCTTGCTTTATTTCATATCTGTATCAATTAACTAATCTAAAGTCTAATCATTAAAATTATCTTCTGAAAAAATCAAAATTATTTTGACCTTCATTTACAAACAACAATCTTAACAGGCACTTACATAAAATTGGAATTTTCCAGTAACGATATTTTCATGTTTCGTAAAACGGATAACATTTGATTTTCTGGTACTTGAAAATTACATTTAAAATAAATTATATAAGCCAAATTGAATCATCCAGTGTCATAACACCTAAAAAAATGAGGTGTGGCCACCACATGACTTTCTTATACGTATAAGCGTTTCAAATTATAGAATTTTAAGAATTTTTCTTTACAAAAATTATTCAAAATCCTATTCTAAGTACTTCTATTCTCTTAATAAATCTCTATAGAATGCATACTTCGCAAGATATCAAAAAAGTGTTCCTCGCTAAGAGTAAAAGTGCTACTTCCGGTCCGAATTTTAAAATTTCATATATACAAAAAATATTGCAAATCCAGTTTTAAATACTTTTGTACTCTTGATAAATATATATAGAATGCATAACTTACGACATATTTGCAAAAAATCGCTATTCGATAAGAGTAAAAGTGGCACTTCCGGTCTGAATTTTGAAATTTTTTTTATACAAAAGATATTTAAAATTATAATTTAAATACTTTTATACTCGTAATATACCTGCCTAGAAAGCATGACTTGCGGATATTCGCAAAAAACTGATTTTCGATAAGAGTAAAAGACCTACTTCCGGTAGGAATTTCGAAAAACTTTTTAAATAAAATTATTCTCAATTTTAATTTTAAGTATATATGAATTCTTTATAAATTTGTTTAAATTTAGTAGTTGACGAAATATTGGCAAAATTCGATTTTTTCGCTGAAGTAAACTGCTACTTCCGGTCTACCGATTATACTGAAAAACTAATCAGATCTCAAGAGGGAGATTACACACGTAAATACAAAATTTGAAATTGATACCTACAGCGGTTTGACCGCTATCGTGGTCACACACACACACACACACACACAGACACACACACACACACACACACACAGAGAGAGACACACAGACATTTTTTAAAAACCACTTTTTCGGTATCAGGGGACTTCAAAACGTGGACATCTGCAAAAATCTCGAGGTCGAAAATTTTCATCATCACAATACTTCCTTATACTACGTATAAGAAAGTAAAAGGAAATAATATTTCAACGTCTTTCCAAATAACTCACTAATTTTCTAGGTTTTATAAAAAATGTTTTTCGAAATTCCTACCGGAAGTAGGTCTTTTACTCCTATCGAAAATCAGTTTATTGCGAATATTTTGCAAGTCATGCTTTTAAGTACTGCTTAAGAAAAAACGGGCCAACAAAGAACACATTACAAAATTACTCCAGGACAGTTACACCCATAACATATTAAAATGAAGTATAAAATTTCTTGATGTATTAAAATTCAGTATAAACTTTTTTAAATAACTCAGCAATTTGCGTACATATTACTGTCTCGCAGGTATGAAACCAAATGCGTATATTGACCGTTTGTCCCACACCGACACTTCTTAACACATTGCAATATGTTTTTCTTAACATCTTTTTTCTCCTTTGTGTATATATTATTGTATATCTTAATTGAACAGTATTTTTATTTAACAATTCTAAAATCTATAGCTTCGTGTTGTGTTGTTTGCTTACATTTTAGGAAAACAAACAAAAAAATTAAAATATTATGTATATATAATTAATGCGATTGTCATGTATCGGATCATCTCAGTTTAGCCTCGATCTTATGTTTAATTCGAGGGACCAATGCGGAGTAAATGTTACTGAAATTACCGCAATCACCCTTATTGTTTAAATTGGGTTGGATTATCTTGATGGCAAGGGTTTCTAAAAATAGTCTCTTGATCAAGTTTGTTCCTTTGAATAAAACTTTAGCGTTATTGAAAATTAAGTCTTGATTAGTGTGGCTCAAATGAGAAGCCAATGCGCACCTCTCAGGATGTCTCCTGACGTCACTAGCATGTAATGTGTTGCGCTCTTTTAGGCGCTGCTTTGTCTGCCCGACGTAATAATGGTTACAGTTGCATTTTAACAAATACACCACGTTGCTATTGATAAGGGTAGTTAGAGGGTCCTTTAATGGTGTATGTAGTCTGCTGACGGTGTTCGTAGTGGTGTATGCGATGGAAACAATATTCTGGAATAGCATTTTAATTTTGGTGGTGAGGCCAGGGATATATTGAATGCTTTTATATTTAATCAAAGAATCGTTCTTATTGGTGGTGGATATTCTAGAGTTGTTATTAGTATTATTCATAACGTTCGCAACTTGGGTATCAGAAGAGAAAATAATCTTATTTAATATACCATTGGGATAGTTGCATTGTAACAAGATATTCTTCAACCATTTTAGGTCTTGCTGTCGGAATTCTGGATGTGAAATTTTCATTATTCGATTTTTTAAGCATTTCACCAGGTTTATTTTATATTTGGCTGGACAATTGGAAAAATAATTCAGAAACCTATTAGAATTGGATGGTTTGCGGTACCACTTCAATTTGATGGTGTTGCTATCCCGAATCACTAATGCATCCAAGAATGGTAGAGAACCATTATTTTCAATTTCACAAGTGAACTGTAATTGGTTGTTAAATGTCGGCCACGCACCTATCAGGTTTCGTGGCCGACATTCTCAGTAGATCATTCGCAAGTTATAACAAATACAAAATAAAAGATACCTTCACTTTTGCCAATGCGGTTAATGACATGGGAGTGTCGGCGGACGATGTTTTGGTGTCTTTTGATGTCATCAGCCTTTTTACGAACATTCCCACAGGATTGGTTGTTGAGTTGGTATCAGACAATTGGGATCACATAGTTGCCAACACCGCAATCCCAAAATATATATATATATATATATAAACATATACAGGGTGTTCCTAAATATCATGTACATAAGGAAGGGGGTAACTATTTGGTTTATTTTGTGCCTAAAATTTCATATAAACATAGGTCTGCAAACGCTTCGTTACCAATATGCAGGGTGTTGAAATTTCAAGAATTTTTCACTTTTTACTGTATAGCTCCTGCAGTTTTTGAGATATTTTGTTAAAATTCGGAAGGTAGGTTACGCTATAAGGCCTGCATCATTAGCCATGCCAAATGTTTATGTAAATCTACAGGGTAATAATTTTTTCGGGGTCATGCCCTCTTTTCTCACCCTGAACTTTTTTGCGATGCGCCACTGCTAGATTCTAAAATACGCAATAAATTTCCTGTCTTGTTTAGAAACTTTTTGATCTCTTATATTTTTTTCTTATCTCTGACCGTTATCGAGAAAAAAAATAGAAAACAATTTTCTGTAATTCGCCAGAGAAAATTAAATTTTTTAAAATGGTCTAGCAGGCTCTGGCTTTATTCAGATAATCACTTGAGTTTATTAATTTGACAATTGACATTAGAAATCGTAACTTGTGTCTGTATAAGTAAAGTTTTAAATTGCAAACTGTAAGGTGTAAAAGTGTTTTAAATACTCGTTATAATTTTGTAAATATGCCAAATTTCACGAATTCTGAAATGGCTGACATGCATTTTATCTACGGCCTTGCGAATGGAAATGCAAGAGAAGCCAGGCGTCTGTACATGGAGCGCTATCCCAATAGAATGATACCCGATCATCGAATATTTTCAAATATTCATAGGCGTCTTGGAGAAACTGGAACTTTTAAAAAGAATACTAATGATGCAGGTAAACCACGTACTGTTAGACCACCATAGATCGAAGAGGCTGTACTGAATGAAATAGACAGACATCCTCGCACCAGCACCAGAAAAATCAGTGAATATTTAAATATTAGTCATCAAGTGGTTTGGCGTATTCTACGTGTTTCCCTGCTATACCCTTACCACATTCAGAGAGTGCAGGCTCTTCTTCCCCGAGACTTCCCTTTAAGGTTTGATTTCTGCCAATGGTACCTTAATAAGCTAGCAGTAGACCGCATTTTTGATTCTAAAATCCTTTTTACCGATGAAGCGAATTTTTCAAGGACTTCAATTATGAATTTCCACAACAACCACACGTGGGCAGATGCCACATGAAATTGTAGAAACGCATTTTCAAGAACAGTTCTCATTAAATGTATGGGGTGGTATAATTGGAGATAATTTGATTGGTCCTTGTTTTTTGCCTGGTCGATTTACTGGTCAGTCATACAGGCTGTTTTTGCAGAATGAATTGCCTTTATTACTTGAAGACTTGCCCCTTTTACTTAGAAATCAAATGTGGTATATGCACGATGGCGCCCCATCACATTTTTCTATTTTGGCTCGGGAGTATTTAAATGAAGTATATGAGAATAGGTGGATAGGACGAGGTGGACCTCAGCCATGGCCCCCTAGGTCCCCTGACTTAAATAGTCTAGATTTTTTTTTGTGGGGACATCTCAAATCTCTAGTGTATACAACACCTGTGAATACTGTTGATAACTTACGAAATCGAATAATCGATGGATTTGAAACGATAAGAAATACTCCAGGAGTATTTGAGAGAGTGCGAGCATCAATAAGAAGAAGAGCGGACGCCTGTATAAGGGTTGAAGGAGGACACTTTCAACAATTGTTGTAGCATAGTTTCATTGTCATTGTTATTACTTAGGGTTGTTATTGTTATTAGTTATGTTACTTTGTATTGTAATAAAACAATGCTACGAAAACCGGGTCATCCTATTTTTTAACAGGTAGTAGCACCTTAACTCTTAAAATTAATAAACTCAAGTGATTATCTGAATAAAGCCAGAGCCTACTAGACCATTTTAAAAAATTTAATTTTCTCTGGCGAATTACAGAAAATTGTTTTCTATTTTTTTTCTCGATAACGGTCAGAGATAAGAAAAAAATACAAGAGATCAAAAAGTTTCTAAGCAAGACAGAAAATTTATTGCGTATTTTAGAATCTAGCAGTGGCGCATCGCAAAAAAGTTCAGAGTGAGAAAAGAGGGCATGACCCCGAAAAAATTATTACGCTGTAGATTTACATAATCATTTGGCATGGCTAATGATGCAGGCCTTATAGCGTAACCTACCTTCCAAATTTGAACAAAATATCTCAAAAACTGCAGGAGCTATACAATAAAAAGTGAAAAATTCTTGAAATTTCAACACCCTGCATATTGGTAACGAAGCGTTTGCAGACCTATGTTTATATGAAATTTTAGGCACAAAATAAACCAAATAGTTACCCCCTTCCTTATGTACATGATATTTAGGAACACCCTGTATAAGTATGAAATCAGTCTTGACTTTCCTATTTAATTTCGGCCTAATTTAGATATAATAAAAGCAAACTCAAAAAAAATCTGAAAATAAATTGTATATATATAATTTCATTTAGTTGTCATTGGTTTTGTTGCAGTAAATTCTCTGTCTTCCACATGCCTTTTTTCTATAAGGTACAAATATTGTGCCACAGGTAATTCATTGCAAAATTTACGCTTTTTCATAGCTTGTGGAAACTTTTCTTTCTTGCAGTTATCTTTCAACTGCTTCAAGTTCTATCTCATGGTCAGACTAATCAGAAATTTCTGATTAAATAGATGTTGATAAAAGATTTTGGTCAGGAATTATTGATAGTTTTGTGCCTAATACAATATCAAATATTTCAAAATACTCCCATGCTATTTTACACTCTCCAGTTTTTTACTTTTTTCTTTATTTTATTTGTATGTTTGGAGCAAATTCCTGTATTTAGCATTACAGTCATTGTCACCAATACGGTGGTAGCCAGCTTGTTGCATTTCATTTGCAATTTCCCCCCAAAGCTTTACTTTAGGATTCACAAATTCAGGTTCCATATCTAACCGTTCAACCGCTTTGTATTATCTGTTGTCCACTTGAAAGAGTTCGATGGCTTCGTCTATTTCAGTACCTGATTTACGTTCATATTTTTCTGGATCAAAAACACAGTAATATTTTTTTATTGTCATTTTTTCTGCGGCATATTTTGAAGTCCTAAAAATTTTATTTCATTCGGATCTTTTGTGAGATTCCAATCATCCATATACCTGAGTAATAACCTTTCAGCCAGTTCACTAATGGTAATATTATCTTCATTATTATCAATTCTATGTCTGTTTATGGTAAAATTATGTCATAACCAAAAAAAGCAGTCATCTTCAAAAATAATACATTGTTATTCATATTATTTCTTATATGTAGAATATTATCCTATTTCCTATTAAATATAAGTAAATGTTGAGTGAATTAAGTGATTTTGTTTATTTTGATAAAATTATTTTAAGATAATATCTTCGTAATTAGATAAGGAAGAGTACTAGTTTGTACAAGTTTTCAAACATTTGCATACATTAGCCATAAACGTAATGTTCTTAATCTTGATTTTGCAATTGAATTTTTATAATACATTATCACTTAGCCTTGTGTATCAGTATATAAGTGATTTTATGCTTTCAAATTTCATTATTTGTATATGTAGATATACATAAGTATCTCTGAATATGTGGTTTAAACTAATTTTATATCTACTGATATTAGCTGTAGTAAGAAATGCTTTGGCACAAGAAATTGCAATTCCTCAAGGAATATTAAATGGTTTCTCAAGAACTAACAGAGATGGTGGTGTGTATTATTCTTTCAAAAATATACCATTTGCTAAACCGCCCGTGGGAAAATTAAGATTTAAGGTAAATATGTAATAAACTAAGCATTAAATTTATTTTTTGGAATACACTTTTTGCATACATAGTGTACCTAACAACTTATATAGTAAACAATAGTAACATACTTTTGTGGGTTCTATATCGACCAGATGGAAATTTATTCGTACTAGAAAGAAAAACATCTATTCTAATATTTAACAATGGATTGAAAATATCTTATTGAGTGTATCTGTATTTTATAAAATAAATTAAAGTACAAATATTTTTTTCAAAAATATGTTTTGCGTATGTATTACATATACGTAATGTTCACAAATTGGATCTGAAGGCATAGTAATTTGCTTGGAACTGTTCTGCGTCAAACAGAAAGCAATTTAGTCGAAGCAAAGAAAGTATTTATTTGTTTAACTTTCGGTTTTTATTTAGTTTATAGCTCCTTTTAGTTCGGTGTCAACAGAAAACGGCTTGAATTCAAATACAAAAGAGGATAGATAACAATTTGCAAAATTAAAAAATAAAATAATATTAATTATTCAAATAACTCAAAAGGAAAGAAACGGAAGAAGGTATGAAAAGTAATCATTTGCAAAGTTTTGCAAATGATTACAGTAACATAGTCTACGACCTTGCCCCAACTGGTTTATACCAGCATGTGTCACTCAAAGATTACTAAAGGTAATCTCCTAGTAAAATGTATGTAAATTTTAAATATCTTTTCATTAACTAAACATTAACGACATCCCCTTTATATGAAGTGAAGAGCTGTGAATGGAAAACAAGTTATGTTTAGTATAAGAAAACAAGAAGAATGAGTGTGCTTAAAACCACACGGCAGAAGTGAAAACTTCATCAAGGCGAGGTTAATAATACGAAATACACGCGTATAATATTCAGTAACGTACTAAATAAAATGTATTCGCACATTTATTATATTTACACATGTACACACGCGTATAATATTCAATAACGTATTAAATAAAACGTAAACCTCAACCATCCACGTATCTAAAATTTCACATTCATACGTCAATTTACAAAAAATTCTTCCGCCATTTTGTTTTTTTTTTGACTTTTTGACTTCGGATTCGTCATCGCCGATCTAAGACACCCCCGTATCTAAAATTTCACATTCATACGTCAATTTTCAAAAAACTCGTCCGCCATTTTGCTTCTTTTTGATATTTTGACTTTAGATTCGTGATCGGCGACCTAAGACACCCGCGTATCCAAAATTTCACATTCACACATCAATTTTCGAAAAATTCTTCCGCCATTTTGTTTTTTTGACATTTTGACTTTGGAATTGTGATCGGCGACCCCCAAAACCCCCGTATCTAAAATTTCACATCCATACGTCAATTTTCAAAAAACTCGACCGCCATTTTGTTTTTTGTTGACATTTTGACTTTGGAATCGTGATCGGCGACCTAAGACACCCTTATATCTAAAATTTCACATTCATACGTCAATTTTCAAAAAGATCTTCCGCCATTTTGTTTTTTTTGACTTGACTTTGGAATCGTGATCGGCGACCCCCAAAACCCCTTTATCTAAAATTTCACATCCATACGTCAATTTTCAAAAAACTCGTCCGCCATTTCGTTTTTTTGACATTTTGACTATGGATTGGTGCTCGGCGACTTAAGACATCCCCGTATCTAAAATTTCACTTTCATACGTCAATTTTCAATTATACGAAATACACGCGTATAATATTCAGTAACGTATTAAATAAAACATATTCGCACATTTATTACATTTACGCGAGCGGCCATTTCGTTTGGTCGGTTCGGACGTATGTGTATGTATAAATAGATGATATAAATACTCGCTTACGGTCCCGCACTTGGTCTGATGGTAACGTGTAGTCTTCATACCCGTGCGGCTCGGGATCGAATCTGTTCTGAAACATGAATTTATTTATTCATTTAAATTTCAATTTAATTGAAATTAAACACCTCTACATATATGATATATTTATTTAACTTGTTCCCTTAGCCGACTTTACCCGAACGAGCGTTACACAATAAATGTATATAAATTTACTAAAAATGGTTTAAAAGCCGAACATAAAAGTACAAAAATTAGTAAAAAAATAGTCGAAATCTTTGATCAAAGTTTACGATTTACATTAGTTACTAACAAAGAGTAGGTGAAATATGGGCACAGAAATGTAGTTAAATTTTACTAACAGACTAAAGGTTTGTCTTACAACAAATAAAACATTACTGGATATCTAAATCACACTCACGTCAGTGTTTTCAGCGGCTTCTACAGGTCCAGGTAAATAGATATAAAACTTGTGAGCTTACTTACAGTAGCCAAAATCGGTTTTATAATTAATATTTCTCGTAGCGAAATTAATCCGTCAACAATTGATATTATGAATAACGACAAATACTCCCACAGTTGCTGGTAAAGCTAAAACGGCATAAATTAACTCGAATAATATATAAAAGTTTTGTTTCAAAACGACACCTAATTTAAGAAAAGTGACTTGAGTTCTTCATAGAAGAAGGGGAAAGTAACCGTCAGTTACGTCTAAATATGCATTCATTGTAAGTTAGGTTTAAACTGGGAAATATTACGGGAAGCATTTTAGAGCCACCGTATATTCATGCTAATAATTCAGAAGAGAAAAATCAAAACATTTCAAATATGGTAAATCTTCCATATTTGAAATGTTTTGATTTTTCTCTTCTGAATTATTAGCATGAATATACGGTGGCTTTAAAATGCTTCCCGTAATATTGAAAGTATATACTAAATATATAATTGAAAGTAAAATACTAAAAACAAAAAAAAATAGATAATTCTCTGCTAGCATGAAATATTACAAACTAAATATATACAACAAATAATTTGGGATATTAGTGGCCGTGAAATCATGAAATCCAATACTTACACTCG
Organism: Amphimallon solstitiale; assembly: GCA_963170755.1. NCBI lineage: Eukaryota > Metazoa > Arthropoda > Insecta > Coleoptera > Scarabaeidae > Amphimallon > Amphimallon solstitiale. The sequence continues at coordinate 51,463,233 of OY720678.1, read as the reverse complement.
AAAAAGGAGTCATAGCTCTATATTTAACAAAGAAAAACAAATAAAGACATGGCTATACACAGGGGGTATTTTTAGATCTTCACTGCGATCTTCAACACGAAGAATAAAATACAAACAAAACAAGAAAACATTAATATTTAGTCATAATACCATTTCCTTCAATGACTTTATTTAAACGATAATTCACACTTAGAAAACGAATATTTTGCCATATTCCAACAGTATTAGCCGTGTGCACAGGACAATTGTCATGGTGATAAATTTAAATATCTGGGATATAATTGTCGAACAGAAGGCAACATTACGTTTCCTAGAATATGGATACAGTATCAGCATTAAACCGCCCGACTATTTTGAAGCAAACTTTTAGCCTTACATAGGCGCACCAAGCCCATACATTTACGCTATTTCGTACCGCATATGTATATTGTCACAGTATAGCACCAGTAATTTTCTAACCGGCATAGAACTTTTCAAGTCCGATTCATGGATTCTTCAACAAGCTCTTTTTCTCTTAAATATTGTAAAAGCAGCGCGTGGATTTCGGGGACGAGCAGGACCACCTGTTCTGTATAAAGTTCTTTCCTTCCCAGCGTTTCTTAATTTTTAGCACAGTAAATTTATTTATTCGAACTTTCTGTGCTATTGCTCTAATTGGTCAGTTATCTTCGATTTTCGCTATAATACGAGCTTTAATTATCAAATCTGCAGGCATATTGAATATCTGTATCTGTCAGTTAAGTATGACAAATTGAAAACAAAAGTCATATTTACATAATAGTATATTAAGTGTACCCCAGTTTATTGCACATAACTCTACATGTAGTGTATCGGATTCCATGTATGTACGTGTGGTAGTCTTTATATTGTCTAACGTGGTACTAAACTGTTAGAAGCGGGTTCAGCTCTTGCATAACATAAAGTCATCTCCGGACATCAAATTCTATTCAAAGATGCGTAGTTTACCTAAAAGAAATCGTGAATGGATGAAATTTACTAACATAACGGGCTCTATTAAACTTCACAATGGATTCTCACATTCACAGGACGCATGCGCGATTTAAATTAATGCATGAAGTGGTAAAAGATGAATCTGAGGAGCTTATACTTTTCTTAACAACATTTCCTAACTAATGGGCATTTAGAAAAATCTAGAGGCTATTGATTAAGGAACGTTTGTCTTAACTTAAATCTATGATTTGCATTAAACTTTAAATTTTAAATATTGCCTACCAATAATTGTCTTTTTTCAAACATGACATAACTTTTGGGTTTTTACAGATTTCTTGTTCTAATACTTAATGATTAAGTTCCCAATGTCACAGATATCACAGCTCCAAACTGCCTGGTTAATCATATGAAGACAATTATGATGACAAGTGAATAAATAAATAGTTACTATACAAGTTTTATACTTTAAGAAAACGTCACAGAATATGATTATTATTATGTGAATAACAATTATTTACATGTTCATCATATTGTAACGAAACCAGTCTACATTAAAAAGAAAGGCAAATATTCGGCGCGACTGGTAAACAAGTCGTAAAGCAATAAATCATCCATTTTATATGTATTGCGAAGAGACAGAATGTTTGTCGTATGTTCTACAAACATCGATAGAAAGATGGAGTTTTCGCGAATGTTTCCAGATGTTTTGTATGCGTATATAAAAGCAGTTGAACCGATTAATGAGTCATTCCGGAATAAGAAAGTCCTTAAGCAGTCGTCGCGCGGAACAGACCAAAGTAAAAATAAATATAAGAAATAAATAAATAGTTCCTTGAATGGTAGTCGAAGAGTAAACATAAATAAAAGTAGTACAAAATAAATATAGTGGTGCAGTGTTATATAAATAGAAGTGATATAAATATACGGACATAAATATTAGTAATAGAAATAAATACCTGTGTTAATTTAAATCGTAGTAGTTTAAGTGTGATACATTTAGTTTTACATTTTTTATATTGTAATTAATGTTACGTGTGTGAATATACAGACTGTTTTAAATAAATAAATTGCACGAGTTGTTTATTGCGAACCCGAAAACGCAACAATATGAAGGGGATATTAAAGTCGATTTGTATTTGGGAATTGACTATAATTGCTTTTGGGGGTGTTGGCCCATAGGGGGAGCCAAATGCAAGCCATCTCGTTCCCATATATTTGAAATGAATATGTTGTTTTTCGTCACCCGAATACAGAGAAAAAAATACAGCTGAAGGCGCTGCTAAAATACAAATAATTCAGTACCGCACCATTCCGGAATTTCTTAATTTAATTACTCAAATTAAACTTTTTTCCGCAATTCAAAAAGCTATGTTGGTCTACACGGGAATTACATTCGTTTTGATCAATTTCATTTAATTATTTCAGATTTTGACCGAGAAACACACGTACATTTTACTCTAATTTGGAATAAAAACAAAATGGTTGTGACAAAAAATTACATAATCTGACCACCTTTTCGTGTACTCATATCTTTATTGGAGTTGTACAGAAAATTTCACATTTCTATCTTGAACAATAGTAAAAAAAAAAACTGATAATATCGATATATTGCTTTTACGACCGCTTTAATATCCCCTTAATATAATTTGTTAATAATATAATATAATTTTTATAATCGTTGATTGTAATAATTTCAAAATTAGGGGAGACAGTTGAGAGCATTAGAATAAAAACATCTGATAAAAAGCTCATATACATGCACAAACATTAATGAAACAATATTGTAAAATATATTCAATCTTTAATAGCTTCCTTCTCGAAAATACTTTATATAATTTTCATTTGAATAGGCACCGGAACCTGCAGAAGGGTGGGAGGGTGTCAGAGATGCCACACAAGAAGTACCGCAATGTCTTCAAATATCTGAACCAGGTGCAGGGCAGGAAGATTGTTTGTACCTAAGCGTTCATATACCAGAAGTAAGTCATACATAATATATCTATAGTATTAAAAAATTGAAATATATTAGTTACCAGCTGATGGAGTTGCTCTAAAAGCAGTTATGGTTTACATATACGGAGGTGCATTTATAGGAGGCGATGTACGAGAAACGTCATTTGGATCCCAATTTTTGATGACAAAAGACGTGGTACTTGTAACCTTCAATTATAGAATAGGATCATTTGGTAAGCTAAACAGCCAATTCTCGTATATACTGATCTTAGCTCTTTTTGCTATTAAATATTTGGACCGTATTTTCAAAGATTATAGCACAACTAAAAGCATAGTATTTGAGTAGCTTATTCGCAAAAAAAATTGAGTAATTTGGCATAACGTGTTGCCACTACCTTCTGTTTTAGGTTTTGTATCTCTTGATGATCCAAATTTGGGAGTCACTGGCAATGCTGGAATGAAGGACCAAGTACTTGCTCTTCAGTGGGTGCAAGATAATATCGAGTACTTTGGTGGCGATCCCAATAACGTACTGATATTTGGTGAGAGTGCTGGAGCTATGAGCGTTCATCTACATTTAGTATCACCAATGTCAAAAGGTAGAGTTTAAATATTGAAACTTTACACTTTAAAAATGTTAATAATTTTATTGAAATTAGGCTTATTCCACAAGGCAATTGCGGAAAGTGGAGTTGGCATAAGTCCTATAGTTATCAACAATAATAGAAATACCGCAGTATCGATTGCTGAACAATTAGGAATACCAACTGAGAATTGGTCCGAAATGATAGCTTTACTGCAAGAAGTATCGGTTGAAAGTTTGATCAATGCTGAAAATGTACGAGTTCAGTAAATCACTAGTTTGACATTTACCTAATATTTGACTCTCTTTTAGGCTTTGAATGATAACCACTTGCTTTTGAGTACACCTAAAATAGAAATACCATCGAATGATATCACGTTCTTGGAGGAAGATCCAATGGATATCATTGCTTCAGGGGACTTTGAGCAAGTACCTTTCTTGCACGGTTTCAATGAAGCTGAAGGTTCATTGATTTTCTTCGAAGTAGGCCTAACAGGATCCGATAGCGGTGTGTTAGTACCAGATATGACTCGATATATTCCTCTTGATTTGGAAATTGAAGAAGGATCGGAGGCAGAAGAAGATATTGTGCAAAGATTAAAGGACTTTTACTATGGTGGAGGAGAACCGTCAACAACAACAGTTAAAAACGATGTTGACATGTATACAGATTTCGCTTTCGCATTTCCTCATTACAGAGCATCCGTAGAACAATTAAAAACTTCACCGAATCCAGTTTATTTATATTATTATACAGCTCTGGCAGAATTTGATAAGGATTTCGAAGGATTAGGTATATTAACTTTAGAAGTATTTAAGAATGGATTACTTTAATGTTCCATTTATGGTGTTTTCTTATAACAAAATGAGCACTAATTTTTAATTTACATTTTTATACATTTGAATATATGTATTCGTCCCCGCTGCGTTGGCTTACAGCATTTATATGCAAGAGTAGCACAATGAAAAGCTGTAAGCCAACAAAGTGTTCTATCGGCGCAATGGTAATATCAGGCTGTCATGTCTGGATAAACACTAGTCTTATATAACACAGTACCTATTAACGTCTATAATTGAATACAGCGTTGATTTCTAGATTTTCCAACAAATTTATTTCTATGCTTTTATCTTGAATAAGTAAAATATCATACTCTTGAGTGAATTTATGCTACTAGTTATGCAATGGTTCGCTAGAGTGTAGAGCAGCTTCTACCACTCATGTAGTTTCATCAAGAGATTCAAAACATACCAACAATACAGACTTAAAATCTATTTCAACTGGTGCTATATTGTTTCAACCATAAATAATTTTCTTATGTAAATGTATAATACTAATTAAAATTTTTATCTTACTAGGTGCTTTTCATGGTGCTGAAATATTTTACTTGTGGTACACCGGTAGAACACCTGAACCAGGAGGCGTAGCAGACAGACTATCAAGAAACTTAGTCGATATGTGGACGAATTTTGCAATATATGATAATCCCACTCCCGAAGGCTTTGATTATACATGGGAACCCTTTCGAGAAAATCAGAAAAATTTTCTACATATTGCCACAGAAGGTTCATTCCCTGTAGTGAATGTGCTAGATGAAAATTTACAGTTTTGGTCAGATATATATGAAGAATACTATCAACGTTAATAATTATTATTAATTACTATTAATTCAAGTTTTTTTAATTTGACATTATGTTGAAGCTCAAAATATTTAAGTTAACAAATCTTACTGCTACTTAAAAATAAAATAAATACAAAAACAAATTATATTACTATTTGCATTATATAACAGAAATAATAGGTAGAAATTTGGAAAGAAGATTAAATGCTGATTATATTTTACCGTTAATCTTTACATCAAGAGTGGCGTTTACCAACAAATAGAAACTTATGTAACTTATATTACTCGCGGGACGGGTAGACGCAAGAGGGTGTGAGTAGGTGGAGGTAGACGATATTTGGTTCTGTCACAGCGCTTCGGTTTTATTCACAGATTCTTTCATAGATAAAGAAATACTATAGATAGGAAACAATGTATAAAGAGTACTTACGGAACTGTTGATGTTGTTGATGTTTTCTAATAAGCCAATTTTCGCTTGCCCATAACTGTTATATTATTATACACTCGAATATTATAGGTATATATGACATTTAAATGCGAGTGACAGTTTGTAATTAAACTGTCACTCGCATTTAAGTCTGCAATAGCCGACCAATTCCGATAGATTTTTGTCTTCGCTAGGACCGGTAGACATACCGTAAAGTGGGGATAGACGACGCGAAAAACCACGTGTAAAATGTGTGTGACAATGTTTACAGTTTAATGTTTTTTATCTTTAAAAATAATGACATAAATTTGATTTTTTCGTTGTATCGTACATCAAATGTGCAGCTGGCGCGTAGATAGAGGTCGTTTTTTTTGTGGACCAGCCTTAGTTAGTAGACATTAATCAAATTCATGCATTTTTGTAGTTATTTCTGAAACACATAACTTTCTCAAGAAAATAAATTAGTACAAAAACTGACCTTGACATTATAAATGTATGCCTTTTGCATCACTAACCCAAATTTGAGGTTCCAAAATTACAAAATGAGTTTAAAAAACGCGAAACGGCGATGCCTTAATTTTCGATAGGTAAACGCCCCTCTTAAGTTTATTATTGTTCCAACATAAGAGCTATTATTAATTAGTGACAGATGCGTACATATATCACTGCGCATTATACTTATTATAAATCTGACAATTTACTGAATTTAAAATGAACTACAAATTGAATTTAAAATTAAAGGTCGCCAAAATTATGTAAATGGCGTTTTACAAATATCAGTTATTTTGATTGAAATAAAATTTGATCGATGTGAACACCCGACTTGGCATCAGCTTTGACCAGGTTCTAGAAATTAAACTTAATATTGATCTAAAACAAGCTGTAGAATGGTTTTGTAAATATAGCTTACAACATCATAAAGTTCTTGAATTTTTTACAATTTTATTTTTGTGTTGCCTTAGTTTATGTTATAGATAGTGAGCCGTGCTTTTTCATATATAAAAATTGCACTTTACAAATATTTTGAAGTAATTCTGGGCACTATGGAATACCATCGATAGATCAGATAATCAACAGCTTTCAAAAGTGTCGTAAAAATATCGCCAGTCAGTAACATTAATGGTGAATATAGGTAGTGATTAAATACTGGATTTCTAAAATAAGTATAGACCTAAGATTGTCTTTTTGCAATTTGTGGTGTCTATTATGCAGTTTGAAAGCTCTTTGTATTTTCATTATGTGTTTTATTAAATCTCATTTAACATCTTCAGATTCTGTCTCTCTCATGATCATCATCTAACAGTATGTAACCCTTCTTTAGTCTCGTCTTTATACTATTGCTTGTTCTGCCCGGCGCTTATTGGTCAATAGACTTGGTGCAGCTGGTTGTGTCGCACGTCTATTGAACCATCGATTTAGTAGAGGTGGGACGGTTTTGCTTGTTTGTTGTAGCACGCTAGATGTTGTTGAGTTATTATACTGAACATGTCATTCCGCTGGAGCTCTTTTCCAAATGTCCAGTATACATTTTTCATTCATGCATCTTCTGTTTAAATTATTTGGGCGTTTTTCGATTTCAGTTCCTTTCTGTACTATCCGCTTATTTAGATGTTCGACCCTGTGCTACCATCTTTGCCCCGTCGAAATGATTGTGTCTAGAGGCTACCATTTTTGCCGATATAACTAGAAGCGCATATTTTGCAAGGTATTTTATAAACTCCGTGCTCTTTCAAGTCTAATAATTTAAACAGAAAAGACAATACAAATCGTCTACCTGACATTTGAAAAGCAGCTCTAACGCAACAACGTATTCAGAATAATTTTTCAATAACATCTTGAGCGCTAAATCAAACAAGCGAAATCGTCCCACGCGCGCGATGCAGTTAGCTGCACCTATTCTACCGACCAATGAGCGAGCGCTCAGCAGAACAAGCTACAGTATAAATACGAGCCGAAAGACGGTATACATGCCGTCAGACGAAGATCGTGAGAAAAACACAATTTTTTGAGAAGGATAAATGAGATTTTACCAAAACGTTGCACAGATGCTGTTCACTTCTAGGCGGCATCATAAATATATATATAAGAAACAATATAGGGTTACTCCGCTGTAGTGCAATCGCAGACACGTGTTTTCGACTCATTGGTGATCATCAGGGATAAGGCGGGATATCCTTGGAGATAGAAACAAAAGAAAGACCGTCGGAAAGAAAAAATTCAACCAAATGTGTTCTACCGTAAAATGACAAATATACTTTTTTAATGGAGACATTAACAAAGGGGAAACAAAGTTTTTCTCTTAAGATATAAAACAAGCGGTATATTAAAAATAACAGCTAAGTTCAACCTACAGAACTGTTAACTAGGCTCCCACTGTATAACAATTGACCAAGTTACTCAGCGCATTTATCTCCAGTGGTGTTGCGTTAGCATTTAAACAAATTTCTGCATGAGAGCAAGCAGACGAAATTGAAATAGTCTTCGAGATCGCGTTTTATCATAATATAAATATTAAATTAAGAACATTATGAAATTCTAGGCAAAGCATATTATCTCTGATTCGCAAATAATATGTAGTTACTGTTCCATTGCCGAGAGGTGTTTAATTATTTTCTTATAAATAATAATTTCAAAACTCGAATTTATGATGAGTACTGTAATATAAAACAAAACATTGGAAAACAATGGTAATGTCATCTAAAGTACAGTCTCGTACATAGGACTTTATTGTTCTTTTGCAAATAAGAAGTTGTCAAATGCAATAATTTGTATTTGTATTATAAGTAATTGAATATATATATACAAGGTGTCTCTAAAAGGTCTTTAAACAACTCTACCACGTATTTTTCTGACCAAAATAAATCGATTTAGCAAAACTTGGCTTAGTCAAAGTTGCTTAGTTTGTGCGCAATACGGTCCTGAAGTTGCAGTTGGAAAATTGTTTTTTTGTTATAAATTTGAAACGGCTGGAGCGATTGCGCTAAATTTTGTCACGTTTACATAGTTTTATGAGTCAAGAAATTTTGTATCAAAATTGTGATAGTAATCAATCCATAGGTGGAGAACCTGCGTTTATAAATATTAAAACATTTCCATTTTCTACGCCAATGGATAAAAAAGAGTTTGTCTATAAAATTTAGATTAAGTGTCTTAAGTACAAGGAAAAAGATACTCTTGGTAAGACTCGAAAAATTGCATTGTTTTCTCAAAAATCGCATTTTAAAATTCGAGAACATTAACTAGAGCAGCAGTTCTTAACCTATGGGGCGCGACCAAAAATTGGGTCGCGAAGCATATTTCTTGGGTCGCGCTGAGTCGAACCAAAAAAGTTAGTAATACACCAAATAATAAGTAATACCAACACCTCCTAGAAGAGTTATTCCCTAGTACAAGTTATTCCCTAATACAATGTTTCGGTTTTACCGCTCTTCGCGAATGGCCTTCCGGAAGTGACGTCCAATTCCTGTCCTGAGGCTTTCTCTTCTAGGAAGTGTTGGTAATACGCACGCCATTGCTTTGCGTGCGCGCAGACTCAGTAAGCTCTCTGTCAAGAACTCGTTTCTGTTGTGTATTGTGTTGTGAATAACAGTGAAACGTGAAACGTGTAATAACAGTGAAACGTGAATACAAGCATTTTAGAAACAAATTTTGTCTTATTATATTAATAGTGGAGTGATCAAGCTGCAGTGCGTATTGTAAAATTGTAATCACCCTAATAATGGCAAAACGTGAATACAAGGAAGCATTTTTAGAATTAGGTTTTACTTGCATTAATGATCGAGGAGTGAACAAGCTGCAATGCGTGTTGTGCAGTGAAATATTAAGTAATGAATCGATGAAACCGAACAAACCTAAAAGACATTTTGATGCAAAACATAAAAAATTTTCCTATGAGGGAAAAGATCGTACTTTTTTCGAAAGAAAAGAAGCCCATTTAAAAAGACAGCGTTTGGATGCACCAAGTAGTTGTGGTTTTATAAATTCTGCCATTCTTGCTTCTTTTCATGTGGCTTGGCATATTGCAAGACAAAAGAAACCCCATAATATTGCTGAAAAACTTATAAAACCTGCTGCCATTGACATGGCACGTATCATGTGCGGATATGAAAGTTCAAAGAAATTACAAAAGATACCATTATCAAATGATACAATTCGTTTACGAATTAATGATATGTCATTTGATATTAAGAATCAACTTATTTCTGCTATAAAAATTGCTGGTTTATTTAGTATTCAACTGGATGAAACGACAGATGTAAGTAAAGATGCTCAACTCATGGTTTACGTGCGGTATCCAGGTTTAATAGATATACAGGAGGACATTTTATTTTGCAAACCAATGTCAACAACAACTAGAGGTGAAGATATTTTTCTTATGGTCGATTCGTTTTTTAAAGAAGAAGGATTAAATTGGAATCAGTGTTTCAGTATTTGTACCGACGGTGCAGCTGCCATGACAGCATCTCAAAAGGGATTTTCGACAAGAGTAAAATAAATGAATCCACAAATTATATCGATTCATTGTTTGTTACATAGACAAAATCTTGCTTCAAAAAAATTATCACCCGAATTATGTATCGTTTTGGATGAAATTGTTGCGGTAGTCAATTTTATCAAATCAAGAGCTCTTAACTGTAGAATTTTCCGCGAACTGTGTTTCGAATTTGGTGCAGAATACGAACATTTATTATATTATTCTGAAGTTAGATGGCTGCCCCAGGGCAAAGTTGTTCAAAGAGTATTATCATTACGGACAGAAGTCGAATTATTTTTGAGAGAAAAGAAACACCCATTAGCATCTAAATTCTCCGAGTTGAAGTGGATTACTCAAGTTGCTTATTTGTCAGATATTTTATTTGAAATAAATAATCTAAATACGTCTATGCAAGGACGTAATCATACTATTATTGAATTAACTGAAAAAATTACATGTTTTAAAAATAAACTCAAATTATGGAGAAATAAGGTTGAAGTAAAGAAACTTGCTTCATTCCCGACTCTTAATTTACTTGTTGAAGACAATAATATTGATATCACAGATTTTGAAATACAGAAAATTATTATTAATCATTTAGAAAAACTAATAGCAGACTTTGATCGATATTTCCCTGCAGACGATGTTTTCAAATATAATTGGGTTCGAGTGCCATTTAATTTTGATGTAAGTGATTTGCACGAGGAATTTGTTAATATTAATCAATTTCAAGAACAATTAATAGAAATACAATGTGACCAAGCACTTCGATACAATTTCTACAAAAACACTGAATCTTTATGTGCTCTCTGGTTAAAATTAAAAACCGAAAAGCCAATAATTGTTAAAGAAGCCCTAGAAGTATTATTGCCCTTTTCAACAACATATATGTGTGAGGCTGGTTTTTCGGCTCTATGTGTAATCAAAAACAATTACCGGAACAAGTTAAATCCTGAAATAGATATAAGGTGCTCCTTGACAAGCATTCAACCGAGGTTTGAGGATCTTTCAAAATGTATTCAAGCACAAGGTTCTCATTAAAACTGTATGACTTGCATTTAAAATTTAAGTTAAAATGTCAATTATTTTCAAAAAGTTATAAATATATTTTAATTTGATCAATAAAAATTATTAAAAACACTTGATTATTAATTAAATTTTCCTTGGATCGAAAAGTACTTTTGTTTATCTTTATTATTAAAAAAATAAATAAAAAATTTGTAACTTAAAAAAAATCATCATCGTAGGATTGAAGATTTTTTAAAAATACGATCTAAAATAAAGCAATGAAAAAATTTTGACTTTTTTTTGGGTCGCGACATGAACATATTTCTCAAATTTGGGTCGCGGCTTAAAAAGGTTAAGAACCGCTGAACTAGAGGACGGCAGCGCATACTGTGTGCTCCATGTACATGTATCTTTAAGCCGTGTACACGTGTCTTAGGCCGTTTAGACGTCTCTTTAAACTATGTACACGTCTTTTGACGTCGTTTTTGAATTGATAATTTTTTTTTGTAAAATGTTTTCTTTTTTAAAAAATACAGAACGGCCAATACCAGATAGGTTAAAACAAAAAGGCACTGGTTTACAAAAAAGATATTCTATTTATCTCGACAATTGATGCAAAAAATGCTATTTTTTTGATGTTTTTTTTTGTTTTAAGAATTCCACTTGTGCCCTGCGTTTTGTAAAATACATATGTTTGTATTTAGTTGTTATTGTTGGTTTCCATAGTTATGACTATTTGAATATTTGACAACGACTTTTCTGGATTTTCAAAAGTGTTTTCCATCATTACTTTTATTTTCGTTTTGTCATGGCTGTTCAATACACCAACGAAGAATATACCGATATATTATTAGTATATGGATATTGTCAAGGCAATTGTGCCGAGAGTGTTAGAGTATATTCGGAACGGTTTCCAAATCGTCGTGTTCCAAGTCATCCAACGTTTGCCGCAGTAGAGAGACGCCTTCGAGAAACCGGTCGCTTAGCTCCTGTAACAGCAAACTATGGCAGGCAGCGCTTTGTGAGGCAACCTGAAGTAGAAGAAGAAATTTTAGACCGTGTTCAAGAAGATCCGGAACTGAGCATTAGACGAATAGCTAGAGAAATTGCAGTATCTAAAGATGTGGTCAATAGAGTAATTAGAGAACAATTATTACATCCATACCATAAGATTCGAGTTCAAGACGTCTTACTTCAAGATCCTGAAAGGCGCCTAAATTTTTGCCGCTTTATTGAACATAAAAGAGCAAGAAATTTAAACTTTTGCAAAAAAATCTTATTTACCGACGAAACTTGTTTTACAAGAAGAGGGATAACGAACTTTCATAATGAACATGTTTATGCAGAGGAAAATCCACATGCCATTAAAATTAACCATTTTCAACATGAATTTTAAATGAATGTATGGGCTGGAATAATCGGAAATTTTATTATTGGACCTGTCAGACTACCGCAAAGATTAACTGGAGAAGCCAATTTGATTTTTTTACAACATACTCTTCCGGACTTGTTAGATGATATACCGCTAGATATTCGACGGAATATGTGGTTTATGCACGATGATGCACCACCACATTTTTCGATGAACGTACGACACTACTTAAACCATCACTTTCCAAATAGATGGATCGGTAGAGGTAATGACGCTCCTGTACAATGAGCACCTCGAAGTCCAGATCTGAATCCTCTGGATTATTTTTTTGGGGACACCAGAAATCCATTGTTTACAATACACCTGTAAATAATGAAGAAGAATTGTGGCAACGTATTCAAGAAGCAACCATTAATCTCAGAGGTGATGTAGAAGTTTTGCAAAGAGTTCAATTTAATTTCCTCCGGCTAATAGACCTTTGTATTCACGAAAATTGTAGACATTTTGAACACCTTTTATAATACCTTTTTTTTTTTAAAAATCATTGTTTCATTTTCATTATTTCATTGTTTAATTGTTAATAATTCTCTGTTGTCCACCAACCAGAACACAATTGGAATTTATATGAAAAAACATTATTAAAAAAATAGCATCTTTGTATTAATTGACGAAATAAACAGAATATCTTTTTTATTAAATAGTGCCTATTTGTTTTGACCTATTTGGTATTGGTCGTTCCGTATTTATCAAAAAAGGAAACATATCATAAAAAAATTGTTAACAATTCTTAAAATGCGATTTTTGAGAAAACGATGCAATTTTTCGAGTCTTACCAAGAGTACCTTTTTTCTTGTACTTAAGACACTTAATCTAAAATTTTGTAGACAAACTCATTTTTATCCATTGGCGTAGAAAATGGAAATGTTTTAATATTTATAAACGCCGGTTCTCCGCCTATGGATTGATTACTATCACAATTTTGATACAGAATTTCTTGACTCATAAAACTATGTAAACGTGACAAAATTTAGCGCAATCGCTCCAGCCGTTTCAAATTTATAACAAAAAAACAATTTTCCAACTGCAACTTCAGGACCGTATTGCGCACAAACTAAGCAACTTTCACTAAGCCAAGTTTTGCTAAATCGGTTTATTTTGGTCCGAAAAATACGTGGTAGAGTTGTTTAAAGACCTTTTAGAGACACCCTGTATATATAAGTACATTTTACAGAAAGATACACACGAAACAAATGTCATATTTTTGTTGTCTCTCCGCCTTTGAAAGGGAAGGGGAGCAAGTAGTCAATCTTTTCGTTAATAATCGCTCATAACTTTAATCCAACCAAAATTGCCTTTTCAACACCCGTGGATTAGGCATTTTGTTTTATTAAAAGTCTCAATTGCTTGGTTATGTTTCTCTACTAAAAAAGTTATTTTTATTCTACCACAATTAAATATTGAAAAAGTTTTATCACAACCTGAATGTATGGCAAAGAGGTATATTTTTGTGTGAAAATTTTGTCTTTATCAGCTGAAAGACAGAACACGTGTTTTGCGTTTGATTAAAATTTCCAAAAAGTTCTTGTCAGCCGTTACAGCTATACCAATAGAGCTCATATCTAGGACGTTTCAGCAGTTTATGTTTCGACTACCGACTATTCCTGTACTCAAAAACACAATGTTGACTCGTATTGGAAACGGTTCATGCTTAGAAAGCCATTGCATCAATTTTGCAACATCTTTGAGTATCCCAGGCTTCTCGCTTGAAACGTGAACGGCTGCAAATGTGCACATTCAATAAAAAGAATTCCTTTATCAACACTTTTATTTCACAACACTTACCCCGATAATGTTAAAACCATAAAATATTCAAATAATCGATTTTCCATCAATTGATGCGATTGTCATAATTTGCATGTAGGTGAAACGTGGAATTTCGATTAGAGAGCATTGGTGTGGCATTATGTAATTTTTCCATGTCTTAGATATCACTCTATTAAGTATTTTCAATTTTAGTATATTGTTGACCACTTGAGATCCTGCAAACATAACGTGTTATTTATTAAAGCATTATAAAAGTTTGCAAATACATAGTAAATTGCTTTCGAATATGATGGGTTAAGAAATTGTTGTTTTTTTTTTAAATACAACATCAACAAATGTAGCGGCTACCAACAAATTGTGCAAGCTTAAATACACTTAGACTGTATTTTTAGAGATGAATTATAGATTTGCAAAATTTTTCATAATTTGCTCTCGTAAAATGGAAAAGGATAAATAAGAAGAAAAAGTCCGTATTTTAAAATTTGCAATGCTTTTAATATTAACGTTTCGAAAAAGGTTTTTTGTCTTATTCAGAATTACAATTATTCTAAGCGTTGGGACCTCAATATGTTGAACATATACACCAAGTCTTATTTTTTAACTAATAGTTAATAAATTTTCATAATGAGGCTGTGATCGCAATTCTTACGTAGCTATTAATTATTGACTCATTTATGGAAATATTGTATACCAATTTAGTGTATAAATGATTGCCTATGTACAAAAATTAAAGAAATCTATTTAATTTGTATGCTGTAATTAGTTACATTAACAATTAATTCATAACTTGTTTAACAGATGGCAACAGTATCATCAAATTTAAAAGAAGTTATATGTCTATTAGACTGGAATTTATATTTTTTATATTACCGAAATTAAATATACCTACTAAAACAAATTTCTTTAAAAAATTATCATCGTCCTGAAACAGCTTAAATAATAATCAAAATATGCATTAAATAAATATTCTGATCGTATAAGGATAATGGAATTTCCAGGTGGCACACCTATACTAATTGGAAACATTGCTTTCATTCAGCAGGCTAATCGGGAACCGATCCCGCTCCAACCGTTCACTTCACAACTGTTGAGTGTTCGCTGGACAGGACCGCTCACCTTTATGTCATCGTCTGTCATCTGGTACTTTTCATTGCTGCCATATATTAAAATTATAGAGATTAAACCGAATAAACAATAATAATAAATTGTTTTTCTGCATTGAGGTTTGACGTAGTTTTTAGTGGAAGGCCTGGTTTTTCCAACCCCGAATAAAATACTGAGTGAACTCCAATATTATAATACATTTATTACTGCACAATACCTTTAATTTGTTGTATCTCACTTTTCTAGCAACTTTCTTCAGAAGTATGTATTAGGTTGGTTTTGGAATTAATCAATGGCGCATGTGTACAGGATACGCTCACCAAGTGAGCATAGAATTTTTCCGCTCACAAAAATGGCGACCGCTCCTGAACATGTTCAGAGTGAGCGCTCGTCTACTGGACATGATCACTGAACAGTTGCGCAACTGTTGTGTCTGCTGAATGAAAGCATTGTCTTCTTTAATTATAGGTAAGATCCAATGCTATTTAATTGCAATTTTTAATAATAAAAATAATATTAGTGACTGTTAGAAAATCAATCACTGAATCTTTGCATACTTTTAGAAAACGAAATTGTCAACTAGTCAAAGCCTTTATAAGCAAATATCATTTACAGTTTAATTTCAACAAAATGTTTGAGTATTTTTATATTTTAAATTAATATTAGAAAAACGTTTTTGTTTCTGGTTTCTGGAAATGGAACCCTCGAATTTTAAATAATATATCATCATTATCCACGGAAAATGCACCTAGAGCAAATTTAAGTATTTTGTAGTTTTTTTGTGTTGTTATAAAATTTTCGCTCTTTTGAACATGGCGACTCCATATTGAATATTTTATGTTGCATAACATTTTGTATGTTTGTATAATAGTTTGCATTAATCGTGAAATGTTCTTTTAAATACTTATAGATATGAAAGATAATAGATTTATGTAAAAATTAAAAAAAAGAAGAAAAAAATCGAAGCACATTCGATACATATTTAGGTAATTCAGTTTTCGTATTTGATTAGTTCGTTTTTAAGTGCGTAGGTACAGTCAAAGTCTATACACGTTATGTTTCACCAAAATTTTGCGTTTATTTTTCTATACTTGTTTATACTAAGTGTTTGCTGTAATGGTCAAGAAGTAGAAATACCACAAGGATTATTGAGAGGAGATATCCGTACTAACAGAGATGGTGGCACTTACTACGCTTTTAAAAAAATTCCATTTGCCAAACCACCTGTGGGGAATTTAAGATTTAAAGTAAGTCAACAAACAGCTACTAAAGTTTTAATCATGGTACTTTAACTAAATTTTAATAAACATATATATATATATATGCATTGATATCATCTTTACCGAAACATTAGGTCCAGCGAATTATAATATACATACCTCCTTTATATCCTCATGAAATATTATTATACACACTCACTAGATAAACCTAATATTCTTGAAGAAGACAATGCTGAGTAGGGAGATAAAGTGAATTCCGTTTCACCAGCGAAGGTTTGATATTTCAGATAAAATGGCTCTTTCCAAGAGATTATCAATGTTCATTAACGATATTAAATTATTTTCTCATTAACTACATGCGTTGATTGAAGGAATAAATAAAGATGCCCCACTACATAGCACTGAGCGTAGCCAAAACTGGATCCGAAATCTATAGCGACTGCATTAGTCGTTTGGATCCGAGATTCGAAACAGCCCGAGACAGCGATGATGTTTCTCGGCCAGGGGTTTGCGGGACGACTTAACGGAAAGACACGCTATTTTACTATAGCGTTGCGAATCTTTATATATATTCCTTCAATCAACGCTACATGTATCGCTAAACTTCATTTTGTGAACGATATAAACTCGTGTTACTAGATGCTGTAATTGTAACTAGTGGTCGCCCCGTGGCCGAAATTCGACCTTTTTACTTAATTAATTTAATATACATATTTGTAACACATATTACACATTTTATCTTTCTGCACTTCTTCTCCATATGAACTTTAACTATGCCAAATATCACACTCCTCCGTGTTTCCAATATGCTTAAAAAGGGGTACAAAGTTTTTTCTTCAGGTATTAATATATAGCTTTTTAGTAACAGAACAATGAAACTTCACTCAACAAGATCATCTGAATAGTTCTATCTTAAAGATTTAGTTTATTGAATAACAAGACGCTAAACATATTCATTATTTAAATTGAATTTAATAAATTTAATATACACCACTACTTTTCAAAGGAAAAAAATATAGAAACTTCATGATGTAACATTTTATAAATAACACCATATGTTTATCTTTACACAGCCTCCAGAAGCGGCTGATGGGTGGATCGGAGTAAAAAACGCTACAGAAGAAATGCCAGCATGTCCTCAACTTTTCTCAAATCAAGGTGTAGAAGATTGCTTATACCTTAACGTATATACTCCAGGAGTAAGTTATTTTGATGAATGAGAATTTATCTAACTAGAGATTTTAATAGCTCCCTGCTGAAAATGTAACGCAAAGGCCAGTAATGGTTTATATATTTGGTGGAGCATATATCGCAGGTTCTGCTTCAGAGAGTCGAAATGGTGCACAATTTCTTCTAACAAAAGATGTGGTGGTTGTGAACATTAACTATCGAGTGGGTATATTTGGTAAGAACTAATTATTTTAATAACTTAACATTTAGCAAAAAAAAAAAAAAGCAGCAGCTGACACGAACAACATTATAGTATACACAACACAAAATCACGAAATGTTAATGGTATCAGAATTTATATACAAGTGATTCACATCAAAGAACGGGGTCTTTGTATCATAAATGGTTATTTAAAACAATACAGAGTGTACTAGAAGAAAGGTATATACACGCTAATTCAAATTAAGAAAATTTACCAATAGTGCGTCCATATGCTGCACAAGTTCGGTTTGGTTTTAATATTTGGTGCGAATTGATAGGTTCCATAGTCGTCGGTTCAGTGTTCTATAACGGCACGTTGACAAGAGAAAGATATCTGGATTTTTCGTAACGTTCTGGCGGATTTGCGTGACAACACCAATTATATGATGCGCCAAATTTTACACAGTCAACAGGACGATGCTCCTCCATACAACTGTCATCAAGTACAAAACTATCTCAACGCCACCTTTGCCAATAAATAAATTGGTACCAATAATGACTTTCGCTGAACAGCACGGTCCCCGGACCTCTCGCCTTTAGACTCTTTTCTTTGCCGATATTTAAAAGATAGGGTGTACAAAACACGGTACAATACCGTACACGAATTGCAAAACAAGCTCAGAATTAATAATGGACATAGCAATCATGCGCACTTAATTTGTATAACTTCTTTATTATCCGTTAATACAATAGTGCATAGGAGCTTTTATATCACAAATTAAATTATTAAATATTTTTAAAAATATATAGGCTGTTCTATTTAAAAAATAAAGAATTTCAATGTTTCTCGGAAGTGCGTTATTCAATTGTTTATTCATGAACTGTGCTTAAATCAAAATTAAAAACATTACTACTTTGCTGATTTAACCTACTTTCTAGAATTAATAATAACGGAGTTAGCAATGGTGCGTACTTAATTTGAATCAGTCTGTATATAATTTGTTTTTTTTTTAATGCAACATCCTATCTTTATGACATATTTTAATTTTACAGTTTTAATCATAAAACCATATCGATTGTTTAAAAACTTATATTCAAATTTGCAACGTCACCGAATAGTTAATACTTTTATTTTAAATAGAATACCTTGTATATCGAGGTTTTATCGGCACAGTTTTATAATTCGCATGTTACTGTTTACTTTAGACTGTAATTTTGAAAATTTAAAAATATTTTGAAAATGGTAGATTTTAAGTATCGGATATGTTACATAAAATTATTCTAATTTGATCTGTAGAATTTAAATATGTCAGTAAATACAAAGTTTTGGTTTAAAAAAGAACATAATTTTGAGATATATCTTTTCGTGGACACTGTGCATATTAAAAAATAATTTTGGTGTCTGCGTCTCTATATCTGACACACTGATAAGGGAGAATTCAGATAGCGTAGTTATTCTGAAGCAGTGTCGGCTGGTGAGTACGTTTTGGTGAAGCAATTACATAGGACAACACTGATTCGTTTATCATCGGTGATATGCTCGGTATCTGGGAGTACACCACACATAGAGAAAGAGAAGGGTTAATTTAACTAAAAATCGAACATTCAACACTCGCATTTGGGTTAAATACAGCCAAAGAACTCTATTACTTAGCTTAACAAAATAGATTTTGTTACTTTAATTGTTGTTAATATAACAATTCTGAAAGTGTTTAACTTAACAAAACATGTTTCTTGGTGTGAGCAAATTTTTTATTTAAAATAAATGTATATTTTTGTTAAAGTAAACTTACTTTTACGTTATGTGAAATAGATGAGTTTGTTAAAATAACAATATAAAATGATTATTGTAACTTCAATTTGACGTTGTATTAACATCTTAAATTTCTCAAAGTAACAACAACGATGTGTTATTGTGAGCTTAATATAAAGTTACACCAACTAAATAATTTCATTGGTTTAATAAAAACAGAATCGTTTCTATAACTTACATATTTAGTCAATTTGACATTTAACTTGAGTTGAATTAACAAAATGATTTTGTTAACTTAACAATTTTAATTGTTTAATTTGATGTAATATTTTACTTGATTCAAAACCAATCATTAGTTTTAATATGAAAAATACTGTACATGTTCACAAGCGATAGTATTTTCTTATTTGCTGATTATGTACTATAAAAAAGCGTAAACATCAGGAACTAAAAAAATAGTAACGTTTGCTGACTTGACAGTATTTATTCATTTAGGAATCTAAGGGCTAGTTTTAAATTAACTATACTATTGTACAAAGCATCACAATTTCAGGCACTCTAACAACCACTGAAACATACACATAATGGTATATAAATAAAACACAAAAGTAGATAAACATGTTTAATATATTAAACGAAAGTATAACAAAAGAAAATGTAGACAATATTACAGTCAGTACAAACTCTATTAAAGCTAGGTGGATACAATATACATATAATAAAAATACTAAACATTTTTTTACAAATATATATGAAAACATTTCCGACCATCTGATAGAACATGTTGTGAAAATGAATTATGTTAAATTAATTCTACCATATTAATACATCGTTTTATATTTGTTTCAGTCACCATATATGATTGAAAATGTTCACCAAATTGACATGTGTCATACATTTTTAAAATAAAAAAAAATATCTTTATCATTCGTTGTCAATATTTCTTGAATAGATCAAAATGCTGGACAATAGTTTTGAAAATCTGTGGCCACACAAAATCCAATTTTGAAGTGAATTCCAAATTTTTTGACTGTAACTCCGTATTTAATGGCTTTCTCTTTTTTTCTATCGATACTTATATGTATATCAGAAGCTGACTGGAATGCAATTCGAAATATTAGAAACACAAACAACATAAAAAAAAGTTTGTAAACTCACCTTGACATAATCAATAAAACTCTTTGCTCTCTTCGGTAGAGGGTTTCCAATTATTTCCTTTATTTTGTATACGGGCTCTTGGTGGCAAAAGATTTGCTATTATATAACACTGGATTAACGTTCGTGAATCTGAAAAGAAATGACAACGCATAATAAAGTATATTAGTAATCCTTTTATTATCATCCTTTCGAAAATGGACAATATCCCGCAATAACAATTTAGGTTTTATAAGAACTTACCATGCGATAACTCGGAATTTAATAAATTTATCAAATCTGGTGATTTTTTTTTGATTTCTTAAATTAATGATCCTAGCGAAATATTCTTCCCAGCATCCTAATAAAGCATTGCCACAGGCATACTGTGTATTGAAGTCGTCTTCAATCTGGAAAAAAAAAGTAGCTACATAAGAAAATGGAAGTATGCTTTTTATAGAACAATTTCTAGTTTTAAACTTAAAACTTACATGAATTTGAGCATCATTAATTCTTAGTATTGGCCAATCATTTATATATTCTGCAACTGTTTTTTGGATAAATGTTTTTCTTAAATTGTTGCTTTCCAATGACGTAATACTTCGGACCACGGTTCTGAATTTGTTTTCAGCCAATCTAAGCTGTCTCTTATACTTCATCTAAAAAATAAGAAATAAAAGTAAAATATTAAGTAAAACTTGAACCTGAGACTTCTGCTTTGTTCTGGTTATCACAATCAGTACTGTTAATGTAATTATATATCCTTTGCAGATTTTTATATTTGTCACTAATTTTCCTTTAGCAGCAATTGGCTTGTTACAAGCAGTATTTTGCTTTCCAACATATGGTACGTAATACGTAGATATTGTTTCGGTAGTGAACAATTCACAAATGTTTCTTGAGAGATTATCAAAATCTTCACTAACAAGCCTAGAAAGTAAAACATTGAAAAAGAAGATTTATTTAGATAATTAACTTACTTGCTACTATCATTTATTGCTTCATTTATTAATATTTCGACTAGTAAATTTCTTGTTTTCAGACGTAATTGTTTATGCTTGTTATAATAATTTAGAATATGTTTCCCTGGTGAAGTTTGTTCCAAGAAACTTTGTAAATTCAACTGGTGTGTAGACCTAAAGGTCCTTTTAATATTTTCTTTTCATCCGTCATATTTTGAAACGCTTCTTCATCATTTTGGTGTTCTAATTAAATAAATCGATAAAAGACATTAATTTAATCACAATAATAGATACATAAGTAATTTGAAATAGTGTTAGACAAGATGTTATTTTACTACTACTTAATTCTATAATCTCAATTCAGTTTCACTATTTTCCTAATTGAGACAATAATCAATTTAAGTCGTATCGTTCGTAAGTTAAAAAATTATTGATATGCTATTTAAGCACCAACCTAGCATATTTTCCTAAAAATGACTATTAAAATATTAAAAATATGCACAAAACAGACCTATAACATCTATCATTCGGCAGCTCCAATACCCTCAACCCTATCATATTTCTTCTTTATTAATTCTGATTGATAGATTACCTAGCACAACCATAATGCAAGATATAACGTAACTTAAATCGTATAAGAAATTTGATTCCATTTATAATTTGCATAGGTAACGCACTTTCTTTATTTACAACATTTCTAATAATTCACATATCTTCTTCTAAAAATGGACAAAATGATTGTCATTACACATAACCTAATATGTACAACCCAGTAGCGTCGAACTATGTCAATCCTAAAATTCGACTACAATAAAATCGCTTGATATAATAATGCTATTTTATTCATATTATAATAAGAAACGTGGTCTGAGTTTTACTTTGGCAGCAAATGCGATGGTTCGCCCATATAAAATCTATTTTTTCCACTCAAAGTGCTTTCCATACTCTTATTAGCGTTCGCAATAAAAGAAATTGAAGTGCTCAGATAAAAGACGATTTTACCTCTAACTGCGTTTTTATATAAACTGTACTACAATAAAACACGTCTACCTACTTGATTTCTTTACCAGTTTAATATTAGAAAATAACATCGGCATTGATATTTAGGCCTCTGCAGTGCGATTTTATAATAAATTACGGTAAATACAAGCTTACCTTCAAAAAGAGGCACCATATCTTGCAACCCCATTCTATCAGTACATCTTTAATAATCTCATCGCCCATGATAACTCACTATACAAAAACACTTGACAAACACACGCAAGTACTTACTGTGTTAAGATGGCATGACAAAGCCAAGATAATGTTTCGAAATTCATTCTGGAAGAAACGTAATTCTTAAGCACATGCGCAATTTACAAGTGCGTTGAATTTACACTACATACCTTAGTTAATTTAACCCATCATGTTGGTCCCTTTAACACTATTTCTTATTCACTGTGACGAATGTTCAAACGTTTATTTTAATCAAATGGGTTTGGTACATACAACTACTTACTTTTATGTAAATTAAACAGAAAATTTATTTGATTCATCAGGCAACTAATATTTATTGTCAGTTCAACCTAAAAATGTTAACCAAAAAGACATCGTTACTGGGACATTGCTGTTTATTTAAGTCAAACCAAAATATTCTTATATTAACGTTTCTATACGTAACCGAATGATTTTGGTTAATTTAACGTATTTCTTTCTCTATGTGCACAGATAATAAACGAATCAGTCTTGTCTATGTAATTGCCTCGCCTAAACGAACTCACCAGCCGTAACTGGTCTGAAGACAAAGCACCAAGAAGTTTGTTTCTAAAAATATTTAATAGCATAATTTAGATTTCCATTTTAATTTTCACTGCAAATTGAGTGTCGATATATTTGTTGTATATAGGTATCACTCTATCAGACATTCAGAAAATTAGTCTTTAAAGGCACAAACTAAATATGTTTACAAACGCGAAATAGAACTGATGCTTCTTTTTACAACCCTAACAAATTTTACGACATATTTTATATTATTTTTGCCTCAAAGTTTCTTATATGTCCTTATTTGTTTTAATATGCCAACAAATGCGCTGTTGTTTGGTACTGTCACAAATAGGACCTTGTCTAAATAATTCGATTGACAGCTAAGTCGTACGTTGCGATAATATTATCATTTTTTATGTAAAAAAAAAATGTTCTGCTAACTATCTGGCCAGTGTCCTTAAAGCAAATACCTAAAGAAAAGAAAACATCATATTTCAAAATCTATGTGCCATTTTTTGCTATATCTAATCTCCCTTATCTGCGATCGGTCACAACAAATGTATGTTTAAAACTTTTACCATTTTCCATACACAATGCGCATCGTCTGAAGTGAATCACCGTGTATACAGTCTGTATATAAAACTTTCTAAGAGATCGATTTTGGTTTCTAATTGCCCACCAGATTCTGTATTTTACTTAATTACGACGCCATTAACATTTCGGCTTTGAAATCGATAAATACCTTCTTATACATCGTATAAGGAAGTATTGTCATGATGAATTTGTGAAAAAGTGAGTTTTAAAAATTGTCGGTGTGTGTGTGTCAGCGTGTGCGCGTGTGTGTGTGTGACCACGACAGAAATCAAACCGTTATAGCTATCAGTTCCAAATTTTGTATTTACGAGTAAAATCTACATCTTGAGATTTGGTAGAAAGATATTTAGAGCTGAACTTGGAATATTTTCTGTATAAATAAAATTTTAAAATTCGGACCGGAAGTAACACTCTTGCTCTTAGCGAGTAGCACTTCCTTTTGAATATTTCGCAAAGTATGCACTCTACATTATTAAGAAAATAGAAGTACTTATAATAGGAATTTTGAATAATTTTTATATCAGAAAATTCTTAAAATATGGCTTATTTTTCTAAGAAGATAGAACTATTTAAAACAATTTTGACCAATTTTGTATAATATGAAACGCTCATACGTATACAAAATTTGTGTGGTGGCCACACCTCATTTTATTTAATGGTATACTATATACTATGTATAGATGAAAAGACAAGTATGATTACTTTTGGTTGCTGTTGATGATGGTGATAATAATTATTTTATTATGATCTTAAACTCGCGAAATTTGTTGCGTTTATATTTTCGTGAAAAATGCGTGTATCAATAAAACAGGTAATTAAAATTCTTTTGATGATTGGATATATCGAGAAGGCATGAACACTACAAAATATTTAACTAATTTCAAAATGTGGGTGTAGATTTTTAAATTTGATTTCATCTAGAATCCAAACAATTATCGATGCCATAACCAAACCGCAGTGGCGTCAGAATTGAATTAAATAAATAATCAGATCGGCAACTAAAAAAAATCCCTTTTCAAAAATTTTCGAACACATTTATTATGGCGAACTCAAAACGGAAGAAATAAACTCAGCATTGTCAAACACATTATGTACACATATTTTCTAGAAAAGAAAAGAAAAAAAAGTAAAAGATAATGATCACTCATTGAAACATCGCAGCCGTTTTTAATTTTATTGGGGCTGACACTTTGTATTGTTGGAAATTCAACAGAAAGATGGGATTAGCCATGGCAGTGTATAATGCATATCATTTCTGCACAATGAATATGAATGTAAGTAATAAATAAGTATGCTAATGAATGAAAAACACTGTCTGGTAGATCTTATACCGTATGTGTCTATTTTCATTAGCTATAAGGGATTCAATGTTTACATGCGATTTATACGTATACAAATAATACGTGGCAACGTGTGTCTCCCGGCAACAATCGACATCACAGCGACTTTCTCCGATCTTGTCACTTCTACATTAAATGTTTAGCTGCGAACACGTTCCGATATAGTCATGATATAGTCTGCAATAAAATCCGTCATCATCAAATGGCCGGCGCGATCTAGTTGTTTATTAATATTTTCAGAATCCTTTTTTATTTACCTTATTTTTAATTTTATTAGAATTACGCTTTTGTTTGTGTCATGCTTAATAATTCTCTGCATTTACTGAAAGGAAAAAGAAAAATCCTTGCAAGGCGTAAATATTATTTCTAAGCGCAGTACAAACATCCAAGTCAATAGTCCAAGAGCTACTGCTAACTTGAGCTTGTATCTGTCGCGCTCGCATTGAAGAGAAAAGCAGGGGGGTGCCATGTTGTCACGTATTGCATGAATTACTCGCCTATGGCTAATGAAAATTGACACGTGCTGTATACCGGCGTCGACATATTTTAATTTCTGATACGAAAGTAGAAAGAGGAAAAGAACGCGACGAAATAAACTAAAGATAAACATAAGCGAGGCTGCCACACTCGACAAACGTTTGCTATGAAGTGTAAGACGTGGGCGTCCCCCGCCACTGCGTTGCTCTCCCACCACTGTTAGCAAGCAGGCATCGCTGCATATCATAAGGTCATCTTCTGCATATGATAGAAGTGCAAACCGAAATTAAAATTTGACGACTATGGTATAATATTGGATTTGTGTGTGTGACGGTGTGTATATGTTCCCTATACATTCCGAAACCGCTGCGCTGAAGCGATTTTGATGACATTTTCAGGAAAACTCTAGCATAGTGTGGAGCGTGTACTTGTGAAGTTTAGTGCCGATCGGACTAAAAATAAAAACATTTTCCATCATTAATCTTATTGATATCGGATCACCTCTGATTATTCAGTGGTTAGATTAAAAGTGGATGTATGTGTGTATGTTCCCTATGAACTCCGAAACCGCTGAACCGATTTTGATGAAATTTTCAGGAAAATTCTAGCATAGTCTGGAGAGTGTTCCTGTGAAGTTTGGTGCCGATAGAAATTAGTTTTTTTTGGGGGGTAACAGCGCGCGCCGGGTATTTCTAGTATACTACTACATGTCGAAGTTTAATAGAGTCCGTAAAAACTGTTTCCAAAAAGATGAGGAGGAAAGGAGAAAAGAAAATTGTCAAATGGTAAAGCCTTAACAACAATATTTTGGGGCTTGTATGGTTTTTGTTAAATAATTGCCATTTACCGAATAAAAAATATTCCAGTTTCATGAGACTAACGGATTTTATCTTTCTTAAACTTATAGCTAGAAGTCGCAGTCAGGGGTACATATCAGGACTGGACTTAAATGAATAATATAACACGAAATTAGGCACAGAATAATAATATCACTCATTTCCAGTGAAGACAACTCGAAATTGAGCACAGTAATAGTAATGATGTCACAATTACTCTGTCCAGTTTCAAATTACAATATTCATTTAAATCCAGTCTTGCAATATACTCGTGACTGCCAATACCTACTTATAATTTTCTTAATACAGCATATTTCATGTTTATTCTAGGTTTTTTATCCTTAGATGATCCAAACCTAGGCGTTACTGGTAACGCAGGATTAAAAGATCAAGTATTAGCCCTCCAATGGGTAAATAGCAATATTGAATATTTTGGTGGGGATCCAAACAATGTATTAATTTTTGGAGTAAGCGCAGGGTCCGTCAGTGTTCACTTCCACATGTTGTCGCCAATGTCACGAGGTATATATTTGCAAATCTACAATGGCTATAATATAACTTAACTGATATAAAAGTTGCATATTCCTTTTCAGGTTTATTCCATAAAGCTATTTCAGAAAGTGGTGTTACAATAAGTCCTATTGTTCTGGACAATACAAGAAATAATGCACTCATGATTGCAGATGAGTTGGGAATTCAAACCCAGAATTGGCAGGAGATGTTATCGTCCCTTCAAGAAGTATCTACAGAAGATTTGGCAGAAGCTCAATTGGTAAAAGAAAAATATACATTTTTTGATCTTACATATACGGCCTTGATTGCAGGCTTTGGTTGAAGACTATCCTCAATATTCTTTTATTACTAGACCTATTTTAGAAATCTCATCTTCACAACCAACATTTTTGGAACAACGACCAATCGACATAATACAGTCTGGAGATTATAACCATGTACCATACATTCACGGAATTAATGACGCAGAAGGTCTTATGTTATTTACTAATTCTAACGATGATACTGGAGAAACTCCAATAATACCATATTTTACTGGTTACATTCCTTTGGATTTGCAGATCGAACCTGGATCAATCGAAGAGGAAGATATAATTCAGCGATATAGAAGTTTTTATTATGATGGAGACGAGTCTAATAGAGAAAATATAACTGGAGATGTTAGATTTTACACAGACTATGCTTTCACTTACCCACAGTACAGGGCGACTATGGAGCACTTGAAGACAGCTTTGTATCCGATTTACTTTTACTACTTCACAGCAGACACTGAATTAAATTTTATAAAATTGGAAAGTACAGTAACTTCGTCATATCCAGGTAGATATAACTTAACTTGATACATTTTCTTCAAACGCTGGTGTGCTAATCTCCTGATATATCAGAGTTAATTTAAGAAAAAAATACTTATCATTTATTATCTGAAACTTGCAACTATAGGTGTTTTAGAAAATTAAACCCATGCAAACCCGGTTCAACGAAGCCCTAACTCTATAAGTAACTTGAGTAATGTAGGTTGTTATAGTCCGTCTCCGAACATAACCTTACAAAGCCTTAGTATCAATAAACATCACTTCTATATTTTCTTAATAATTGTGACAACTGCCTTACAGTTTTTACTGCAAACATTTTCCTTTTTCTCTTTCCGATAAGTTACATACAGAGAAAGTAGTGTCATTATTAGTGTCTGATTCAAGTGCAAACAAACTTGCTAATAAAACTATTTTACGACTATCTGGGAGTATCACTGTGGTATCTATTCTTTCTGTTTTTCTATCGGTACGGATTAGATTATGTAAATGTTTATTTTACATTACTATACGTGATCGCAAATTGCGGTAGGGAATGTTTCAAATAACCGGGTAAAATCTGTGAACCTATCAGGTAAGTACTTTCTGACCGGGTCAATTAAATGGTATACATTTTCCGAAAACGCCTTAATCTAGAATTTAATGCACAAAAATTTGACCATAATTTAGAGTTCCAAGGAAATATGTAAAAACAGATTAGTTAATTAAGTGCAATTTATGTTATTTTTTCATGTAATGATTTATGTTAATTAACACGTAACCCCTTTCCTCCGGCTAAACTATATTTTAATAAAAAAAAAAAACCTACGTATGTGTATTCAGACAGTTAAATACCTGTTATCAATTAACATTGGACTATGCACAAGCGCCAGGACTGTATTATTTTATTAACAGAATACGTATGAATAAAAACTATGGTAATCATATATTTATACCATGCTAAAAGCTTAAATAAAAATTAGACCTCGAAATTATAGAAAACATTATTCGTTTTGACAATAAACACGTATTTAAAATTCTCTCTATATTACGAATGTAAAAATTTCTTTATATTCAATTGGTACCACGAAAAACTGAGAAACATGGTTCGGAGATTTATGGAAAATATTTAAACTGTTTTTCGGTTTAGATTGTTAATCGTTTTGTTGTAGCACCTGATGTGCAATTAGTATAGGACATTGATTTATTAGAGATTAAATATCTTTTAGATATAATTCTGCTCAAAGAAGTCATACGAAATATATTTTCTCAAATTAAAATGATGATAGCACTTTACTACTACATTGATAAATTTGATTTTGAACATGCTCCTTTAGAATAATTTTAGACTCCAAATTTTCCAAAAATATCTTAATCGTCACTGCGGCTTTTATGAAACTATCTGTTCCAGCTAGGGCAACCGCTAACAGACAAGCAGTTGGTAAAACTTGGAAAATGTGACTGTAGAGATACTGTATTAATCACTTTACAATTAAATATTGTAGAAGTAGGACTAATATACCACAATACTTCCTTAGTGCTTTTTCTTTCTACGTTAAAAACAAGAGTAATAATTTCGGAGTAACTATAGTAGAATCTAATAAAAAAGTAAAAAGAAGCAAGATATCTATACCTTTAATTCTCATCTTTGCTTTCCATAAAACTGTTTTTAGAATTTATATTTTACCATACGTGTTAAGGGCGCTCTACATCTATCCAATTATTTCGTGGAGTGGGTGAAGTGTTGAATGGACGAGCCGATAATCAATTAAGATCAAAGTTGACTTTTGACAGAAGGTGCGGACAGTCAACTAAATTATTCACAATCTTGGAAGAGGTAATCGGAACAACAAGAAAACTGTTTTCAATATAAAACAGTTGGTTTTTTATATTCTAAATAACAAAGAAACTACTATGCAAATAGAGGACACAAACGCAAAACAATAATAATTAATAAACCTGTACAAATTAATCATGCTAAAATCAAAATTAATTACTTAATTAAATTTCTTCTAAAACGTCTATGATTATTTTTCTGACTACAACTACCCTTTCATTTGTAAAAATTAATCTGCACTTCATGCAGTGTATGAAGCAATACTAGAAGTAAAGGAATTGTAAGAAGGTGTATAAAATTTCTGGTGGAATTAATTATTCAATGTACAGGCTTTTCCTCTAGGCTTGTCCGACTTATGTCCCCACTTTGCACCGCAGCCAATAACACTTAATATTTAATTGTAAATTGTAATTGTAAACTATCTTAACACCAATGGTATTGCCAAAAGTAAATGTTTGACCTTGTAAACTATGTTAAGTCATAGATTATACAGGATGAGTTATCTCCGCAGATGAGGCCGATTGTGACTTTATGAGAAAAGATATTTCGAAACAGTTCTTTGCTAAGATAGCTACTCATTAGGAGCACGTTTTAAAATTATTTTTTATAATATAGAGAATGTTCCATAATTTGGTGGCTGATTATAGTTATAGTTTTCTAAATGGAACACTATATAGGTATATTATTAAATGTTTGTATTCCCCGTATAATTTTTAGTGACAAAGTTATAAGGTAGTATAGATGTAAAACTTAGGGTTTTCGACTTATTACCGTTGTTCTGAAAATTCAATGTTTCTATAAAACTATATTTCTCGAAAACTACGTATTAGATGGACACAATTTTTGGTAGAGTTGTTCATAATAAAAGGTAATAATACAAATATTTTATTTTTTTTTGCAGTTACTAATTGAAATTGCAGAAAACTGGATTAAAGTTACATAACATATTTTTGTCTAAAAGTGATTTTTTTCAAATAGGACATATTGTACTAAATTTTTGAATTGCTTTTTAATTATCCCACAAAACATGTATTTAGACGTTATTAATTTAAAACTGACCATTACTGAGCTATTGTAGTTTTTTGAAATAATTTTGCCAACTTTGTTTTTTATTTGAATATATTTGTCGCGAAATTGACAATCGAATGGATGACATTTAATAAGTTGCTTTCAGTTATTAAGCCTGATTTTATAATGACTTTTTCTAAAAATAAACTTAGAGATGCGATTTTTGTATGTATTCGGGTAATGACAAAAAAATGGATATATCTTATTTACAATACAGCAATATAATTCAAACAATATCTAGAATATGGCATAATAAACAAATTCTGAAATCAAATAAATTAATAACTTGATTTTAGTAGGTGTATAAATGGGAACTATTACGTGAATGGATGGGTAATTAGTGAAACAGAAATTATAAAATAACAATAAATATGAACATTAGAATAGGTAAAAATTATGTGTTAAAATTTACTTTTAAAAGTTTTTCAACATGCTTCCGAAATAATAAATCGAAATTAATAAGGCATTGAGTACTTATATTTCTAAATGCTTGTAGAATATGTTCACTCATAACTTCCCGCCCGGGTATTCATTTTAATTATTGCCCATTGGCAGAACACTTTTCTAGCTATAAAATGATGCTCGCTTAACTTCATATTTAAATGTATTCATTATGGATGATATTTATTTCATTTTAAGGCCGTTGCAACAGTAGTTTGGCTAATATCCAGCAAGCGATCTTTCATGGGTACTGACTTGACGTGTAGATTTTCTGCAGTGCCATAAGAACGCTTAATTGTTTGGCAATACTGCAAATAGTAATGAAACCATCCATTACTCTTTAATTGCATCTGTTTTGGGACATCTTCTGTCAGGGTAACGCTGCTGGTAAACTCCTTGGACTAATGAATAATTTCTTTGACCTTTCTTCAGTACAAATAGACAGTATTAAAATAAATTCATAAAATTGGCAAAATTACATCAAAAAAAGGCAATAGTTCAGTAATGGTCACTTTTAAAATAATAACGTCTTGCATATTTTTGGTGCGAAATTTAGTAAGCAATTTAAAAATGAACCGATATATAAGGTGTTCCGTTTGAAAAAATTCACTTTTAGACAAAAATATGTTACATAACTTTAATCCAGTTTTCTGCAAATTCCATTAGTAATTGCAAAAAAAATTAAATATGTTTGTATTAGGACCTGTTATTACGAACAACGTTTCCAAAAACTGTGTCCAGCTAATAAGTAGTTTTTAAGAAATATTATTTTATAGAAACACTGAATTTTTCAAAAAAATATTACTATGGTCATCCATCAGGTTATGGAACACACTGTATAATATAAAACAATTTTAAAACATGCTCCCAAGGAAAACGCTTCGAAATATCTTTTCTTTTCTCATAAAGGCACAATCTGCCTTGCCTGCGGAGACGACTCACCTGTATATAAGGAGGGGTTTTCCAATATTATGTTTTCACACAGAGTAATAGATAGGGAAATATGTACTTTGTGTATCAGACTACATTAAATATCATTTTCAAGATTTGTTACACAACTGATGTATTCTTTAATATTTTAGGTGCCGCACACTCTGATGAAGTATTTTATCTGTGGTACACTGATCAAACACCCACTATCGAGAACGGTAGTGTTGAAGATGTAACATCTAGGAATCTTGTCGATTTGTGGACTAATTTTGCCATGTATGGAAATCCAACCCCCGAGGGTTTCGGTTATATATGGGAACCTGTTCAAGAAAATGAATTTAATTATCTTCATATTGATACCGAAGGTTCTTCTCCGCAAGTAAATCTTTTACCTGAAAGTATACAATTTTGGTCTGACATATATGCAGATTACTATGATGCAAATTAATAACAAAAAATCAATATGCCGGAAATAATATCCAAATGCTCTTGTATTCTTAAATAGAAATATTGTATGTACTAATCAATTATATATTAACATTTGATTTTTTGTTTTTCTTTTCAATATATGAAATTAATATAACTAAACTTATTCAAACATTTTTATTAGAGTGTACCTAAATTAATCAAATGAGAAGAAGGTATGCTTGTGTTAACAAAAGTGCTAACTAATTTAATTGTGCATATCAGCCTAATTAGAAATCAAGGAATTGAGTGCTAATGCTGAAACTGTGGGCAAATGTAGCTAATCTTAGAACCAGCGACTAGAAAAAGAGAATAAAATAAAATTCCTTAAGAGTAGTTAGAAAATAATCTGAACTCACTTAATTACACTGAGTCTTATCCCAATGACAATTTGGTTAGTCAAAAACTATGTGTGTACTGAAGATTGCTACTAAATTGCAGAAATATGTATCAGTTTGCAATAATTTTAAAATGCTTAATTGGTAATTGTTGTTAAATTAAAAATAGAATTATCGTTTACCTTAGATGATTCATTTTGTATTAAGAGAATTTAAAAATAAATATATTGGAAAATAGTTCAGTAAGAAAAAGGGTAAAATTGAATTGTCTTGATAATTTGATAAATAGTATTTACATATATATATATTTATAAGCAAAACATCCATGCATGTATGCATGTGTGAAGATACACACATATATCTAGTGTCATTACCGATAATCAACGCACAGGCATCTTGTTTTAAGGCCTCGAGAGGCCTTAAAGCAATCTAAATATTTAACACTTTTCATTTTCATTTTCATAATTTGATTTGGACTTATAAAGAAATGGATTATTATCATTACAAATCATCAAATGCTACTTTCTTTCTATAATTTTCTGTCTTTCAAAGTAAGGTAATGTTCGCAGTAGCACGAATCCAACTTGTTCCACTAATTTTGTTATTAGAGAATAAAATGTCTAGATAGTAGATATAGTGAATCATATTTTTTCATAATTGTATGACGCTGTAATGCCTTAATATTCTGTTTTTTCTTTCCTGTTTTAAATTTTGACTGCAGATTACACACTAACCTTTAATTGTTATACTTAAAAATGCGTATACAAAATTTCATGGGTTTCGATAAAAAAACACATTTTACCACTACTATTAATTCCTTGTAATTCCACGAAAAAAGAAACGGTTGATCCACTTAAAACTGACGTTAATATACATCACGCTCTTAGATTACATTTTCTTTACACGGACAGTATAAAAATCGTTTCTTTCTGATTTGAGAGATATGCTGCGCAAATTCGTGCAGTATGTCGTTTCAAAAATAATGATCTTACTTATAATATCGTCTTGCCCACTTCAATTGGCCGTTATTTCTCGATAAGGTATACGTCTATACTAACAGCACAAACGTATTATTGTATTAAAGTGATACAATGCTCTGATTTCCCAATTTTGTTACTATTAGTAATTGATGATAAGAAAACTAATTAGATCAAATATTTAGAAATCATTCGATACTTAGATATTTCAAAAGATATTAAAAATTGTGATTATTTATAATAGAAAAAATACACATTTAAGTTACTTATTTCGAGATAACACTTCAACAAAACCGTTACGTAAAGAGATATCTGCAAGCACATAATTATACAATAAATTTGAGAGTAAAATTAAAGTAAACAAATATTAGGTGATTATTATTATAGGTATTATTAATAATAACTAATATCAACCAATTACCACACAAATAATGTAATATTATTTAGATTTTACAATGCAAAAAGTGCGATGTAATATGCTTAGTTATATATGGTTAATTAGTTATTATTACATTTATATTTATAAACATATTTCTCTTTCTTTTTACAGTCAGATTTATAGGGCAATTTGACATAATAGGTCTTTTACTCTTATCGAAAATCAGTTTTTTGCAAATATTTTGTAAGCCATGCTTTTTAGACAGGTATGTTACGAGTTTAAAAGTATTTAGAACTTAATTTTCAATACCTCTTGTAAAAAAAATCAAAATTCGGACCGGAACTAATACTTTTACTCTTACCGGATAACGATTTTTTTGCAAATATGTCGTAAATTATGCATTCTATATATATTTATCAAGAGTACAAAATTATTTAGAGTTGGATTTGGAATATTTTTTGTATAAATGGAATTTCAAAATTCGGAACGAAAGTAACACTTTTACTCATAGCGAGTAGAGCTTTCTTTTGGATATCTCGCAAAGTATGCATTCTATAGAGATTTATTAAGAGAATAAAACTATTTTTCTACTCCCATACTTTAATTGTATTATTAAATATGCCGAACCTGTACTATAATGATGTTCATTACGATACAGATTTTCATTATGTTACAAGTTTATATCCAATAGGAATACAGATTTTTCATTACGATACAAGTATATATCCAATAGGAATGCGACATTCCAATATTCAATATGGCGACTGCATATCTGACAGATATACAAATAAAATAAATGTGACAGTTCTCTGCAATTTACAAGTAAGTACTTAAAATTTGTGCTTTTTTGAAAATATAAACAGTAAAAATGAGGGATAATGACAGTGAAATGTAATAACTGACTCCACCAGAAATTATGGAACAAGCCTTAGTAGCCACGAACAATTTATTACCAGCCTAATTCACAAAAACGTACGGAAAATTTTACGCTCAATTTATGAAATGGATTGTTCAAAAAATATGTTTTATTATGGGGTCGTAGAAAAAATAGTGTATGCAACTCGCATATAATGGCTATTAAGACACTCGTATTCATTACAATACTCGGCTTCGCCTCGTATTGTAATTCTGTTACTCGTGTCTTAATAGCTATCACTAAATGCTCATTGCATAATATACTATTATAATAGGATTTTGAAAACTTTTTTTTATAAGAAAATACTAAAAATTCTATAATTTGAAACTTTTATACCTATAAGAAAGTCGTGTGGTGGCCACGTAGTATAAGGAAGTATTGTGATGATGAAAATTTTCGACCTCGAGATTTTTGCATATGTCCACGTTTTGAAGTGCCGTGATACCGAAAAAGTGGTTTTTAAAAAATGTCTGTGTGTCTGTGTGTGTATGTCTCTCTCTCTCTCTCTCTCTCTCTCTGTGACCACGATAGCGGTCAAACCGCTACAGGTATCACTTCCAAATTTTGTGTTTACGAATATAATCTCCCTCTTGAGATC
This sequence comes from Amphimallon solstitiale, assembly GCA_963170755.1. Classification (NCBI taxonomy): domain Eukaryota; kingdom Metazoa; phylum Arthropoda; class Insecta; order Coleoptera; family Scarabaeidae; genus Amphimallon; species Amphimallon solstitiale. The sequence continues at coordinate 51,427,238 of OY720678.1, read as the reverse complement.
TGGTTAGATTTTCAGTAAAATCGGCAGACCGGAAGTAGTAGTTTACTTCAGTGAAGAAATTGAATTTTGCCAATATTTCGTCAACTACTAGGTTTATACAAATTTATAAAGAATTCATATGAACTCAAAATTAAATTTCAGAAGAATTTGATTGAAAAAGTTTTTCGAAATTTGTACCGGAAGTAGGTCTTTTACTCTTATCGAAAATGAGTTTTTTGCGAATACTTCGCAAGCCGTCCTTTTAGTCCGCGTTTTGAAGTCCCCTGATTCCGAAAAAGTGGTTTTTAAAAAATCTCTCTTTCTCCCCCTCTCTCTCTCTCTCTCCCTCTCTCTCACAATTCCAAAAGTTTTTCGAAATTCCTACCGGAAGTAGGTCTTTTACTCTTATCGAAAATCAGTTTTTTGCGAATATTTCGCAAGCCATGCTTTTTAGACAGGTACGTTACGAGTATAAAAGTATTTAGAACTTACTTTTCAATACCTTTTGTATAAAATAAAATTCAAAATTCGGACCGGAATAACACTTTTACTCGTATCGAATAGCCATTTTTTGCAAATATGTCGTAAATTATGCATTCTATATATATTTGTCAAGAGTACAAAAGTATTTAGAACTGAATTTGGAATATTTTTTGTATAAATGAAATTTCAAAATTCGGACCGGAAGTAACACTTCTACTCTTAGCGAGTGGACTGTCTTTCTAATATCTCGCTAAGTATCCATTCTATAGCGATTTATTAAGAGAATAGAAGTATTTAGAATAGGATTTTGAATATTTTTTGTATAAAAAAATTCTTAAAGTTTGAACTTGAAGTAACACATTTACACGTTTATTTTTCTAAGAAACGCTCATACGTATAAGAAAGTCGTGTGGTGGCCGCACCTATTTCTTTTTTACTTTTGAATACTCAATAATGCATTATTATTATTGTTTATTACTTTTATTTCTATCATTTCTTTTTGTGTCTGGAAGAACAATAGTCAGTATTACTTTCAACATAGCTTCTGTTGAGGTCTACGTAATTACTTTATACTACAAATCGACTGTTTTTGAATTCTGAGAAAAAGTAGTTTTACCTAAAGTGATTAATCCACCAAAACTCATTCCCTTTGAGCCAAACGTTTTGATTTTCAAACAAAGCGGGATGCTGCAAGATCAGCAGAAGCTGGTTGGAGAATATTTTTTTAAATTCTATAGTCAATTTGTGAAATGGTTGTTTTAGTGACATAACTTTCTTCTATGCCTAACATTGTCCGTTTTTATTACAGCTCTGCTTTTAAATAGTCCTTATAATGCACCATAATAGGCTTACATTATTGTCAAAGAAACGGTTTCATTCTTCCTTTGTGCAGTTTGATTATAATAGTCCATATCTTTCACATTAGGCAAAAGTAAGCAGACTGTTATTGAGCTCATCGTGGTGAGACTTCACTATTTATATTTAGCGTTTTATTCAACAAATAAGAATGTATAGAAGACAGGGTAAGAATCAAAAATGTAAGTTAAAGTGATCTGTTAATGAAATTATAAATTCCTTGAATCACAAGGAAAACCAATGAAGTTCAAATAAGTCACAATACAAAAATAAATTTCCCAGAAGTGAATTGGTGAAAAGCATTAATAAAAACAATTAACAAAATATTTAAAAAAAAACAACTTTTTTTTTAATAATAACAGTAACCAAGCTCGACTCACTTGTTTCGAAACTTGTAGTTGCCGTCAATGTGCCAATTCAATTGGGCACTATAAATTAGCAGCAATTTCAAGTGAAAACATGTTTTGGTGTTCTAGTTTGGTATACGTATTTAATAATTTTAAATTCATACTGAGATATGTTTCTTATCACAGGAGGTTGAAGCTACCAAGGAATTTTCGTCTTTCTTTAGTATAAGTAAATGGCACACAACAACAAAATATGAGGACATATATGACACATGCTTGCAATCTCAGTATTTTGAGAAATAGGTATCCTGGTGATGCATTGAAGGACACTATTTAATCTAAGATGAATAATTATAATCGACTTCAATAGAATTATGGTCTGGTGAAGAAAATATATCAGCATCATAATGTACATCGTTCAAAGTAGGGTCTAGCACACCATGCTGCGATTACAGCAAAGAAACTCAAACAAAATAAAATTCAAGAGAATTCCTTAATTTGACATATTTGTTTGGTGTTGATAAATAAGAGCATAAAAGTGGGAAAAAGTGTTAATTCTATTTTAAAAACTTAAGTATTTTGTGAAACTGTGTAGTTTTTACATATTTGTTATAGGCATACTATGATATTGTGAGAATCAAGGTCGGCATATATTTAATTTAATTTATTTTTGTAATAAAATCAATCCAAATTGTTAATATTTTACGTTTATAATGTTACAACCGACATCTTTAAAACCGATTTTTTCAGAGGAATTTATCCGTTTATATAATAATAATAATAATAATAGTCTTTATTATCCAACAGCAAATAATGCCAATTACAGGATAAATTCTACTTAAAATGTAAAAATAAATCTATCACCTAAGAAGAAATTTAATAATAATTCAAAATTAGAATCGACACACCGACCAACGATTCCAGCAACAATAGGCAAGGATAGCAAACACTTGTCAACATGAAAATGAGAATCTATCAATACAATCATAGATAATGCTCTGGAAGGAAGGAAGGAAATCGAAGTGGATGAAAATAAGATTGTAATTGGAGGACATAACATAAACGGAGGATTTAAAACTGCCGTTAGTTCTGCGAAATGGAAGATAAAAGGCAGAGGAGGGACGGGTGAAGAATTGCGGAACCAGAAAGTCTAGGAATGATAATAGCGCAGGTGAGTCGACCTTGTCACGCAGCAACTTGTAGAGGAAGTTAAGGCTATTATAGAAACGTCTGAAAGAGAGGGAAGGGATGTCAACTTTGTATCTCTAGGAGGACCATCAACTGTGTACTATAGAAATTTGACAAATCGTCGTTGCACAAGCTCCACGAGGCGCTTCTGAGCCGTATAATACGGATACCAGATAAGGCTGACATACTCCAACTTCGGCCACACCAGCAGTGTATATAAAGTGGTTACTACCCGGGTGTTAGAGAACTCCCTGCTGTTCCGAATGACAAATCCCAGTGTTTGTCTAGACTGCTAGACTGCCTAGATATGCAATGAACATGGGCGTTAAAGGAAAATTTAGCATCGAAAGTAATCCCCAAACCTTTGACCATCTGAACTCTTTACAGCTCTACTTGACCCAGAAAATAGCAGTAGTGAGCAGGCTCCTGCCTTCTGGAGAAAGTAATAACTTTACATTTAGTAGAATTAAGAGATAAGTTGTTTATTGAGCATCAATTACGTACTCTCTCCAAGTAATTCTGCAGATGATGGCCGTCGCCAACACCGAAACAGTTTCAATTTGTCAGCAAACAGAAGTATATTGGACTCAAAGTTGATTACAATATTATTAATGAAAATATTAAAGATTAGCGGACCCAAATTAGAGCCCTGCGGAACTCCAGAAGTGTCTCTGTAGGGTATTTAACCATATCCCTCTACTTCACATCAAGCTTGGCTGGATGAAGCAACTTATGAAGGCTTTATCAAATGCAAAAGGGTGCTTAGTACCCCGGCCACAAATTTCCAGAACTGCCGAAAGCAAGAGCAAAGGAAAGTGTTTTCGCAAGTCCTGGTACCTGAAAACTTTTTCAAAACGAATTGTTTGAAAGTAAAATGGAAGTGAATAAAGAAGTTGCCTGGATAGCTTTTAAGGAAATTGCCAAAAGATTCCCAGGGAAATTTAAGAATTTAAACTATAAATCTAAGAAAGAGAGTGCTTTAAATACATTGTTCACAAGTTTCCAGGATTAGCGGAAGCAAAAGTAGGGTGTTTTTGTAGATTCAGATATTTGGAAACTTTTCAAGGCAAAGCATTCTAAAGTAAAACGAAAGTGAGAGAAAAAAAGGTCTGGAGAGCTTTTAGAAAAGTCGACAAAAAATTCCCCAAGAACCCAAACTATAAATTTACATGCTAAAAAAATTTGACGGCTTGGGTTGTTGCATGAGTTCGAAAGTTCATTTCTTAAATTCGCATTTGGACTATTTTTCAGAAAATTTTGTTGCTGCTAGAGACGAAAATGGAAAACATTTCAACAAGATAACAAGGAGATGGAGCGTAGATACCAAGGTAGGTGGAGCGTCAATATGATGACGGACTTCTGCTGGATGACACACAGAGAAGATCAGCATCCTGCCTGCAAGGGTCAAAGTGCCAAATGGAGATTTAAGGTAAAGAAAAAAGACAGCATATGGACCCATGAATACCAGAATAATTTAGCAACTTATTTCCATTAATTTGATAAATATTAAATTTGCAAACAAAACGCTCAATAAACATTTTGAAAAGAACTACTTTTTGCCGGAATATATTGAATACGCTTTCTCCCTCGTTTATTCAAGACAATTTTGTGAAAAATCCTTACTTGTTTTTGTAAGTATATTTACTAAATTAAACTATCAGTGCAAAACAGAGATTGATAATTAGTTTCAACTTAATAGTTTCTGTGCAATACATGAAATTGTAAAGTTTGTGGTAATATGGGTATTGAACAAAATCATCACGATGATGGTAGTGTCATTCATTCAAATTTTTAAACAATCTTGATTTTACTAGTGAACAGACTATTTATAAACTTTCGGTAGGTAGATTGAGTGATATGATACCGTGTAAATTACTAAAGTATTATCGACACTTATAATTTACGAACTAGAATGTAAACATAGATAACATTGTTTATGTACATACGGTTATAATCAACAGTTAGGCATGTAAATGTAACGATAATATCTAATAAGGAAATCTAGATAACTACTTAGTAATACCTGGTAATTGTAACAAATCAGTTACATGTTGAGTAATTCTCTCAATAAATATAGAGAAGACGCGTTATTTCAATTGCACGTCATTGATGACGTTTACATGATGTCATAATTGTATTAGAGAAACTAAAAAAGTTACTTCGGTAAATTATATTTGAGTGCCTTTATTTCATTAGTTTAAATAGAAAATGTATAGATCGATCGTAAAATACGCATTCATGCCAATAAACACATAATTTCCGTTTCAATATTAAATTTCTCTCTTACATATTTTTAATAGACTAATTCGATGTTGGCAGATAAATCATACTTGTCAAAAAGGCGTGCGTTGTGTATATTTTTTCTGTCAAAATTTCGTGTTTATTTTTGCTTTGATTACGTTAGGAAAGACGGAAGTTGAGAAAGACTGAAGTCTAAAAGCATTTCAATTACTAAATATATTACGTTATAGTTACTGTATTGTGAATACTTTTTTTTTGGTTATATCAAATGCATAGATTGACACGTCTTCTCGTACTATTGAACACATTGCGGAGTGCTTCCTATGTGATATTTTGCAATTCTATTGTAACGCCTCTTCTTCAAGTTCATGGAGATTATGCGGTCTATTCTGAAACACTTTATTTTTTAGATGACCAAAGAGAAAAAAAGTCTGGTGAGGTTAAATCAGGAGAATTGGCTGGCCATCGATTTCGACTAATCTATCGGTCACCATTGTATCCTTGCAAATGATTAATAGTTTGTAGCCCAGTATTTGCAGTTGCCTCATCTTGTTTTAAGTACCCCAGAGTTAATTCATCTTCGTAAAGGCTGTTAATAAAGGGTTCCGATATTTGTTCCCGGTATCGTATTGCGTTAATTGCATCATATAAAGAAACTGGTCCAATAATCCGTCTTTTTGACATTGCAACCCAAACACTGACTTTGATAGGACGGAGAGTGTTTTCAACAAAAACATTCGGATTCTCTGTCCAAGAATAATTTTAAGAGTTAATATACCCCGACAAATGGATCCAAGCTTCATCCGAATAGAAAGTGCTATTCAAGTCTTCTTCATGCAATACTTCATTAAACCAGTTCCAATAATTCAATCTTTGCTCAAAGTGGTTGCCCCGTAAATGTTGTAGTACAGAAACTTTATATGGGTGCATATGTAAGTTTGTTGCCAGTGCCTTATGAGCACTTTCGTACGAAATACCTACAATTTAAATACATTATGTTACATAACAAATTAAATTTAAGTTAATTAGATCTTTTTACCAGTTTGAGCAAACAGCTTTCGTACAGATTTTGATTTTCATTCGCTGCTTAATGTCTGCGACAACATCATCAGTTAAAACTTTCCGTTTCCTTAAACCGTTGAATCACCCTATTGCGATGACGAGTGAATGTGTCCAAGTTTATTTCCAGATTTGCATATTCCGTTACAAATTTCTGAAAACACGATCCCAATGAATATTTCCATGATCAATCATCTTGCGATGTTCGACTGCGAAAGTGCGACATTAGAATAAACGTATCCTATTGTATCGTAAAAGGCATGAGTATACCAGGTATATTGTATTGAAATAGACAGAAAAGTGACAATAAAACAATGAAATTAGTACCAAAGACACTTCAATACATTATGGTTTTGACATTTGACATGTATATTTAGTATGGACAATTCACGAAAGTAAATATTTCCTAGTGTTTCATAAAACTGAAACTTTTTTGTTGCTAACCCAGGACAGTTCAAAATGATCTGGTTGTACATAAACATTAAGTACACAAACATAGTTATTATATTTAAATGTCTGTATAGATATTGCTAGGATCATCCCAAGCAACATTTTTAGTCGTAGGAACGTAACGGCGACCATCACAAGAACTTTAAAGTTTTCGCCACCAGTCGCCGGAACGTGGTGACAACGGTCCTATTACGTGCCTGGGACCAAAATGGGGAATAATTATTCGGTAATAGCTACGTTCCAGCGACGTCCCTGGAACTGCTTCCGCGACGTTTCCCGGACGTCGCGGCTACGTAATGGCGACGTAGCAGGATGGTGACAGCAACTGTAATGGAACTTCTTAGGTTTCTGACACTCTCAATCGCTCTCTGTAGCACACGTTCAGCAAAGCTTCAACTATATTCTCATCTCATTCCGTTGTCGAAGCTAGCTTGTAAACTGAAGCGAGAATGTAATACCACACGTTGATGGTGTGAGTAGTAACACACAATAATATAATTAGAAATATTAAACACACGTTGATCATTTTAAAGGATTTCTTGGGTATTAAAGTTATATGCGAATACAAGTTTTCTGACAAATATTATGATGGTACTTAGAAAAATGACAACGCGCCCTTAAAATATACGTTTACTTGAAATTTTTTTTTAAAAAAATATACTGTACAATTTCGAAATTGTCCATCTAGGCATGTGTATCTGTTTTTAAATTATTCCTGAACATTCTAAACTAATAAATATTCATTGATTTGGTACTTTTAGTACACCTCTCAAGCAAAATTAATTTTTAATCAGTATTGTGACGTCATTCAACGTTCATGAACAGCAATGGCGTCGCAATTCTGCTCGATAAATATGGCGAATTTTGCGCAAAAGAACTTACAAGTAGTAGTTACTAAAATATGCGTCTTTAAAGTACATACTACTTGACAAAAGTAATCGTGTAGTAGCAGCCACTAAAAATATTTCCTTTAAAGTTATAGTTGCTACAAAGTAGTACATGGGACCAATCGGTCCACGCCGCTGTAACTTTAAAGTTGTGCAGGTTCGTTAAGACTATCATGAAGTAGCACACAACTGTAAGGTTCCCGGTGCCACTTCAAAGTCCCACGTGAAACTTAACCTAAAATTAACACATATGATTGCGGTTAGTGGTAGTGAATTATTGTAAAAATGGATTTTTTCAAAGTTGTGGCTACGAAAGAGAAGAATGGGGAAATGAGAGAACGACAAAGTATTGTACTGGCCGCACAACTTAAATCATTCACGAAGGGAGATTTTAAGATGCAATTCCGCCAGTGCTCCAGAGGAGAGTTGGGTACATTATTCGTACATCTTAAAATTATCGAATATTAACAACTTTAAAGATGCCTTACAGATCGAAAAACAATTAATCGGCGTTAACATATGCAGTAGATCATTGATTAAACTGTAGGTTACTCTATGCAATAAAGACCATTCTCTAAGCTATTGCATGAATGAAGTTTTTGACGAAAATGATATTATTTCGTCTTTATAGTCTTCATCAACGTCATATTTAGGGACAAATAACTCATCATAGCCATAATAATTGTCGATTTCATCTTCACAATTTTCAACAAATTCCACATCATCTTCGTTATAGTTATTATTTCCGACTTCACATCCACTTACTTCTGGTTCTGCTTGGCAGGCTTGTCCACTGTTAGTCGTTTGAACTGATGACACTGATGCTTTTGCAATAGTTATATTTTTTCTGTGGCCATAATGTAAGGAAATGTCGCCATTTCAACTAAGAGCGTTCAGCTGAAGCCTCAGTGTTCGATAAAATGTCGCCAAATGTCTATAGGCTTTCTGTTGCGACGAATTTTGTTTTCAGACGCCATGAATTCGAATGCAGTTTCATTTCACAGACACGAGCGATCCTTATTGGTGAGTGCCTTTGTTATTAAAGTCGATGAAGTGAAACTTACCTTGTAGTAATTTTTTTAAAGTAACTGCAACTATGTAGTCGCTCTGAATTTATACGGAAATTGTAAATTACCTATAAGTAATATTTGCAAGTAGCAAGAACGCCGAAATTACTATAAATATTACTAAACAGTTCCGTAACTTTGAAGTAATTAATACATGTTCCGATAACGTAGCAAAAACTTTGAGCGTAACTTTCAAGGAGTGCTAACTTTAAAGTCACACTTCAGTAATACGAGATAGTTATGGCCACTATCGTTTTCTACTTTAAAGTTCCAATAACATTAAAGCAATCTTACTTAGTAGCCGTGTGGTTTCGAATACGTTAAGAGCTACCAAGAAGTTATGGGACCATAGAGGACCTACTACTAGTAACAGTTACGTGACTGCTACTAATAAGGTCAGACTTGGAGTAAATCTTACTGCTAAGTCAAACATTTAGTAGCAGTTACGTAACAGTTACCGAGTCCAAGTTCCGGTCTCAGTTCCCGTCACTTTGATGCTGCTTGGGATTGAAAATACAACAAGCAGCATTTAAGGATATTGGATTCTATAGAAGTTATTTTGTGCAAAGTTATTAAGTAAATTATTTGGGATGTATACATTTTACTATACTAGGTATATCAGGCTAGTAACCTGTGTGTAGTACGCTTGGCTCCTAACCCTCTTCTTATTTTTTAAATGCTGATTTATATGTGGATTTTTTTGTTGAACAGTGAATGCAAAGAGGCCCCAAATTAATTTCTACTATTGGGCCGTGACAATAACCCACATTTCTTTAAATGAAATTAATCAGTTGGGAAGTATTTGTACATAATGTATTATTAATATTATTAATTGTTAATTTAATTGACATTAATTCAAATTCTATTTCCATTAGTATTTCAATCTTATTGCGTTAATTCTAAGTACAGTGATGTTTAGAGATTACACGTGGATATAGAAAACTGAAGTTTAGAAATTCGCACTAACAGCGATATTCGAAAAACAATTAAACTGCTTTTGTAGAATCTAAAAGAATATCTATGTATTTTTTTCAATGTAATTTGTCATTACTAAATTTTATGTTGTAGCAAACAAATATACGGACTTTAACGAGACAGCTAATATCACTAAATTTCATGCAACATTTAATCGGAAGTTACAAAAATGTATAAGCCGACAAACTATGTGAAAAAATTGAAATCTAGAATCGAACAATACAACAATACACAAAACAAATCCTGATATAATCGTAAGTTAAGAATATAGTCTATGTCTTTTGAGATATGTGCGTATATATGTAACTACAATTTTAATTTAATACCCTGGAAACGGTTAAACCCAGATTGGCCATCTTTATGTCGTAAGTTGTTAACAGAGTAGTTTCTGTCTATTTAATAGGATACATACCACGAAGTTCACCTGACGAAAGGATTTTTTAGCCGAAACTATAAATTAAAAGAATACAACACAGCTAATGGACAATTAAAATTATTGAAGTAAATCTAATGATACCATTATATTTCGTCGTGCATTTTATATTGTTTTGTTTTATTATATTTAAAAATATAAGTAATCAGATCTACAGCGGGTTTGATTTTATCAAGAACCACTTGATAATCATTGTATATAACTGGAATTTTTTTTATTCTAAGTTACTTCTTAAAGAATAATTCGCAATGTATCATTGCATACTACAGTATATTTCGGTACTGTTTCTAGTGGATGCAGTCCACAGCATAGATTTAGATATACCACAAGGAACATTAAGCGGTGACACGCGAACGAATATTGATGGAGGTAATTACTACATTTTCAAAAGTATTCCATACGCGCAACCTCCTGTTGGAGAATTGAGGTTTAAGGTAGGTATCACATTTAAGTTCAGAGTGTCGTAATTCTATTAAATAATGTATTGAAAGATATAGTGTAAACAATATACAGATTGTCGTATTTAAAAGTTAATATGCATCTTCAAATACACACACATAAACATGTACCTATGTATGTAAGTATACAACAGTTCAAGAATGTGGCCCCCCACACCACCGGTCTTATGGTGGTGTGGGTAAACCGAGAGCGCGAACACCATGCGCACATGGCATTCGTTCCGTATCTTTAGAGCGTGAACTTACATTTTGTCTGAGCAAATTCGCAAATATTAAAATAAAATGCCCTTAGCTGTCGAGGAAAAAATACAGATTGTGTTATGGTATGCGAAGGATAATTCCTACAAAGACGTGCAAAATTTATTTGTATAGTTCATTATAATATTTTGTTTCGTTTTAAATGTGAGAATTTTATTTTAGTTACAATTTTTATAGTTTTGTTTCAGTTCAATGTTAATACATTATACATCAATTACCAAAATAGCGGAGCAATTCCTTAAAGCAAACGTTTGCATACTAGCTTTCAACGTTTTGCACTGAAGCCTCGGTCTCGGTACCCGGTGTCCCCCCGATACGAACTCATCTGTATTCCCCTATTATCGTACCCCTCCATTTCATGTTTGCATGCACATGTGTGCGTGTCTGTGTTTCCCTATATCTACTTTTATTTCAGTCAAACGGTATATCATTCATAGTAAATTTACAACCATTATTTATCATAACAGCGAAATTTGTAAAATCAACTAATGAATTGTCTATTCCAGAAGCACTACCTAATTTGGTAATGTTTTTTAATTTCCTAAATTATTGGTTTTGTTTGGTGTTGTATAGACATTCTATAAACACTCTTACTTTTTATAATAGTAAGGTAATGTGAACGCATTTTTCATTATAATTGGAACAGAATGTCGGCGTTTTTGTGTGTTACTAGTGCAGACGTTAAAGGAATTCGACTTATTTAAGTTTATATAATCAAACGTAACATAATAAAACGACAATTTAGGTACAAAATAAGATATACAAATCTTGAATTCTCACATGAACAAAATCCTATCTTTTCCATTTATTACTCTGTTGTTTATCGCTTGAATTTTGGTCGATATGCGACTACCTAGCATTTATTTTTTGTAAAAATCCTTAGGGATCGGTTTTCTTGAAAGCATATTTTAAGGAAGAACGGTTTGTGAATTTTGTCCAATTTATTACTTCGTACTACTTCCCACTTTCATTGTCTTGAGATCTTTGATCATATTATTTTTTTAAATCTCATCAAGACATTCTAATGTGTGTACTTTTTCCTTCTGATATAGATTCTGTTAGCTGTTCTCGAAATATCTCTATCACCCCTCTAAAATGCGTGCGATCCCCACATTTCAATAATGTTATTCTCGACTATAAGCTATAATAATAAACTGTCATTTATATTATCCAATTAATATTGTGTTTCATGTCTTACTTTTTCCCTATGATACAGTTAGCGTTTTTGAAGTTACTACTCATATTCTGTCAACATTTTATCGACGATATTATTTAGCCTCCTCAACTGCTAGGCTTTCTATTTAGTATTTTACCTTTGTACACATTATTCTTATTTAATTCTGTGGAGATTTTGAAGACCTTTCCTGTTGCTTGTTTCTTTTTATGCTAAAATTTCCTCTTACCGCGTTCAATATTTTATCTCTCAATCTTCTTCCTACAACTTACTTTTTTGGTTTGTCCTTTCAAGTTATGGAACGTTCTTGTTATAATCCTGATATCTTATTTACCTTCATTTGCTTTTAATATACGAACTTAATTTTTCAGTTTGTCGTTTTTTTTTTTGGTAAATAATTAGAAGCTTAAATGTATTAGATTTTTGGCTTAGGGTGGCACTGGTAGATCTTCTAACTTTATATGTTTTCCCGAATACTATTAATATGGTTTATTTTTATATTATGATTTGACTATAGGTAATTTATGTTAATATTCCCTTCTAAAACAACAACAAAAATGCAGACATTAGAAAATCAACATTGTTAATAATTTAACTCAACTTTTCACTATGCCAATTACAATATTCCTATTATTCAGACCACACATTTAGCAGGCGGTTGGGATGGTGTTAGAGATGCAACACAAGATGCGCCAACGTGTAACGCTCAAGAAGATTGCTTATACCTCAATGTATACACACCTGGAGTAAGTTATCACGTCTTTCTTCATGTATTCAGAATTAAATCAATTTTTATTTAGTTACCAGAAGAAAATATCAGTGGATTACCGGTTATGTTTCGCATACACGGTGGAGGATTTGATGGAGGTGCTTCAGGTGAAATGAACTATGGAGGAGGATTTTTGATGACGAAAGATATCGTTTTCGTGAGCATTAACTATAGATTAGGAGCACTAGGTAATTTGACTTGTATATTTTGCCCCGCTGTTCTGAATACCTAAAAGTCAATTGAATTTGTTCATCTGGCGTTTCTCGGTTTCAGGATACCTTTCGTTAGATGATCCAAATTTGGGAGCAACTGGAAGTGCTGGCATGAAAGATCAAGTACTCGCCATGCAATGGGTTCAACAAAATATTGAATATTTTGGAGGAGATCCTAATAACGTCTTAATTTTTGGCGAAAGCGCAGGTTCAATGAGTGTTCATTTGCACTTGTTATCATCTATGTCAGCAGGTAATCTATAACATACCGACATACATATATACGAACACTATTTACAAGTGGGGTTGGAGTAAAAGCTAAATAGATACCAATTCCTGCAAAAAATCCGGATTAATATAATTCCAATTCCTTAAATTCAATATTGTGTTTTTTCCTTTTTATATTATTAAAAACCAATCAATATACCGCTTTTGATAAAGTGCTTGTATAGTTTACAGACTATAAGGAACAAATTTAATTGATACCTGATAGCGGTATCGTATTTTTCTAGTTTTTGCCATAATTTTGCAGGAGATGAAACGTTAACAAAAATTTAAAAGCTAAAAATATTTATTCGCAACTATCTTTTTGAATTAAGAATTTTGTAGACTCACTTTTACGTAGCAAAATTTATGCACGTATCTGAGCTTTACTGGTTATATACTGGATGCGAAACCAATTTTTCCATCAGAGAAGTTACGATTTGTTCTGTAAAATTGAAAAAGTAGAAATCTCTGAAGACGACAGTAGTGAGGCGCTTGATATAACACTATTATAATGGCGAGTGACTATTTCAAACTGTAATAATAAAAATATAAACGTTTAGACAATTCAATTTCGTTGTTTAAATACTTGCTTATACTATGAGACATGTGTATGTATATCAAAATTAATTAGGTATTAAAACACACTACAATTAAAATTATATATTTTGTTTAGGTTTCATAAAAGGGAGATCTGTAATTTTTTGGGCGCATATTTCAAATATTATGAGGTTGGTTTGATAAATATTAAAACTAAAGTTAATTTGTTTTTCAAGATATTTTTCAATTGGAAACTATACCTTCTGTCAACTTTTTCGATGCCCTCCCTTCAGGAAGTGTTTTTTTTTGTCAAATGATGCGAAATATATATCAAGCAGCACTGATGTGATTATTCGCCCAGAAATTCTTCTAGCTGAGCTTAATTTTTAATTTGATTTGTGCAATTTTGCCGTTGAAACCGCCGACTTTAGTAGTGGTGCCTTATTTTAGTGAAAAAGGACTGTTTTGTCAGTCAGCTTTCTAAATCTTTATATCAGATCATCTTTTAAACCTTGCACGTGCTACACGTGTGAATTCCATGGGTATTTTTAAAAAGAAACTAATTTTACGAGCGCCTTTCTTTTTTACTACATATACAAGCACTTTGAAGCTCATTGTTCCATAAACTCAATAGTTTTTAGCAATAGGACATATTTTTTACACAAATCACGTCTGTTTTATTCGGACAATCGTCCTTAAATTGAAATGCTTTATCAATAATACTAGTTCGTGTTTTCCTATATTCACAGTAATTCCGGTAATGTTTGTTCTAAGCAAATGTAAAAAGTGAATAAACTTTTACTTTAATAAGAAATTTGTACTGGAGTCAAAACAACACTTTTTTTTCGTAATGTATGGTGTGGTTGACTTGACTGGAATTAACTTAAATGATGCTGAATGAATGTATTCTCCTTCTCTATGTTCTATATTTTTATTGCCATTACTATTTATTATAAGTCATCATCTCGTTTAATTGATGTTGTATTAATATATTTTCCGACATATATCTTCATTAATAAAATTTCAGGATCATCGGTCTGTCTCAATTAAAAAAATCAACTCATTTGCTCATTAATGTATATTTTGCTTATTATTGTTAGCTTTATCAGATTGCTATAAAATTCACAAAGAATTACTCAAAATGACAATCAAATATAATTAAATTAACTTACAACTTGAGTATGCACTGGCAAAACTCTTTTAAACATATAAAAAATTAATTAACTGGTAAAAACAAACTTTTTTTTAATTTGTGAACACTTGAGGAGCTTTGGAGCAGAACCAGATAAATCCATCTCAACTTATTTTCGGGAAACAGACTTTTAGCTGTGGCGCCAAAGGCATTGACATTTAACACGATCAAATTGTGTCATATTTTAACTATTAGAGTGAAAAAGTCATGCAGATAAAATGATACATGAATAAACATCAACTTTCGGGAAATCCAAGAAATTAAAATGGATTTACTGGTTTTGGTCGAAACAAGTGGATTTATATGCTTTTGGTCAAAAACAAAGTGGATTTATCAAATTTTGCTCGAAAACAACTTGAATTATTATTATTATCTATTTTGTGTAATTTGGCAATAATCTAAAAGCAAAAACTAAAATATATTCCAAAGACTATAAGGTTAATAATTATTATAACGTATGAGCTAAATGTGTAGTGAAACCTCTTCGTGCAAGCAGTTGCATTCTTGATCTTCATCTTCGTGAGTTTCTTCGAAAACATTAATCTTCATTTAGCAGATTTCTGTACCATACTAACTTTTCATCTGTTTCCCATGTATTTCCAAATTGTTTGTTCATCAGTTGTTGGATACTTCGTTTTTTCTTTTGTGGAATAGCATTTTTTAGGTCGACTTCAGGAAGTTGTAACTCTTTTACATTTTTCCCTCGTTTGAACTTTGCGCTCGGCTTCAAATCGGTAATGTTGGAAGCACGATATTGAGACTTTATTTACATCATTTCGTTGGTTAACTGTTTTTGTTAGTCGAATCCTTTTTAAATCGGATATTCCGATTATTTTATTGAAGTAATTTTGCAAAGTCTTTATGTCATGCACTTCCCAATCATCGCCCAATAATCTGACTACACCAGCTTCTGAATAATACTTTATGTGTTCTTCTTTGGAAAGAACGGTAGGGTTGTTTCTAAAAATTTTTTCCATCCTGCCAAATACACGGTCCTCAGGCATAAAATTGTGCCCTCTTACAAGGTATGTTATGGTAATTTCTTTCACAGCTCGAGGAGAGTAGTTTAACAGCCAATAAATTAAGATGTGAATGATGTACGAGTTTTTGTTCTGCCCCCAAACCCATCACAAAACAATCTTATGATTTCTATGCCGTCCGGTTGGAGAGAATTTAGATGCAAAACGGCGGACCCAATTTCTATAGAGCCTCGTCCTGCCTGATCTTCTGTCCAAATATAAAAGTTAGGAATTTTTGAATTCATACCCACACAGCAGAAGCAATATAGACTGATTTGATGTGAGTAAAACGCATCAGATATGGGAGTCCGTGGCAACGGTTGTACCTTCTGAAGATCGAAACATAAGATCAACCCATTTTCTGGCTGTTCTTTGCAAAGATCATAAAATGCCTTAGCTCTTCGTTTGTGAACTCTACGCTCCAACATCAGCTGCGCCTTTCTTTCTTTATTTTGATTTGCACTCTAAAAATAATAAGGTAAAATTACCCTGAATATAGGAGGCAACTAAGTTACCACCTATTTTTAAAGTAAATTTACATTTGTGATGAATTTTCACATGTCTGTGGAATGTTACCACGACACTCAAACATTTCCCGAACACTTGGTAATATTACTTGGGAATATTCCACAGCGAACGGGAATATTACTTTACCATAGTAATTTTGCCAGTCACAATTACAGAACAACTGGGAATATTCCATTCCGAATACGGAATATTAGTTTATTGTAGTAATTTTGCCAGTCATTATTACGCCTCATTGGTAATTTTACCTGGCAATATTCCTGATATAATTGTGCCAGTCAAAATAAAACAGACCGGGTAATTTACCTAGAAATATTCTACCTATCTTGTGTAGCTTTGCTATATAACGGCGGTTTGCACGGGAATATTTAACTGCGATTTGACATCTAAATGTCATTTTGCTTATGAGAATAGCAACAGGACATACCAACTGACTTAAAATTAAAGTTAAGCAATCGTTAAACATTTCAGTGCAAGGGCCAGAAAACAATAAAATTAAGCTAGTCTTAAAGTCAAGAAATTCTCATTATACTTATAATGAAAATTTCCATATAAGGAAACTACTTGATATATATAATTTTTCTCAGAAAGTTACAGTGTGAAAAATTTTATGGATAGAAAAATTAAAACAATCAACCTAATTTTTCCTGTGAATGTAATTTTGCTACAAAATATAACATTGTACATATGAAAAAAGTTTCTTTTAAGGTTAGTTTGCTTAACCATGAAATATTTCACTTATCTTCACTCTAAATTGCTAGGTGATGAAATTTTAATTATTTCTGAACTGTTGACTATTTTAGCACATTTTTCAATATAACTCTCTTAAAATACAAATGCAATAAATAGCAACATATAACTTTATTGTTAAAATTAATATACAGTCTGTATTTTTTCTAACGAAATATATTTAAAAATGTAATTAATTTTAGCTTAGACTTCTTCGCTTTTTTATTTTTGCTTCCCTGTTCAGGATAGATTTTTAAAAAATATCTCTGAAATATTTCTAATGTATTTGATGCTTCTTTCGCATATTGTAAGTTTAAATTAAAATATAAAGCAACCATTTGTTACAACGAAGTTCTGAATGGATCTGTCCGGTCCAAATACTGCTTTTCAATTACCATGCAATACGACTTCATATTTCCTAAAAACAAAATAAAATAGATATAATATCAAACAATTCTTAATACATTTTATTACTTTCTTTAAGACACGCTACAAAAGGAGTATTCCAAGAGATTTCTTCAAGTGCAGGTGTACCCTTAACAAAATAATAAGTAATCAGTCTTGCATGCATAGCACGTTGTTATGTTGGTAACTTACACATGTGTCTGAGTAAATACATTCAACATTTTCTTGAAAGAATGACAGATATTCCAATATATACCATTGAAAGAAAAGTAATATTTTTAAGAAAGTAATTACATTATAAGGGAAATGATATTAACAATAAACCACTTAAATGCATACTTGAATTTATCCAAGCATCAACAGAATTCTGTTAATTTTCTTTTTTTACGGAATAAGTAAGTACATATTTTTAAATATGTATATATGAAAAAAACTGCGTTCAGAGAAAAAGTATCCTTTCCTTTTATGAAAAAAAATGTAAGACGGTTAAGTAAACAAACACGTGCATTAATGTCTCACTTCCACTTGTAGAGCGAACGTATGTGCAAGATTCATCCTAGATTCAACTAGTAAACTATTCTTACAGACAGCAGATACTCTTCAAACATAATAAGCAATTATAGATAATACTCAACTGAACCCTTATTATAGACATACCATATACATAATTATTATTATAAAACAAAAACAGAGCAAGATCTTCAAGAAGCATTAATCAATCAATCCAAATATGACGCCATGCATCAAACAAATCATGTTCTCATTTATATTTATTACTAGTACAGGTTAGTAGGTCGCAAATATGCATTGTTGCACTATACTATTCTTTATTACAAATACATAATTTTTGTACATTCTTCTTACCTTAAGGATAACTCTATAATCACTATACATGAACGATAGACCAACTGCTCAGTTTTTCTAAATTCTTGACTTAAACGCATGCGCTCTTAATAAATACTGTTTACACCTATAATACTGCGAGTACAACAGACGTAAAGATGCAATAAACGTATATAAAATTCCTTTAAACTATAGAAAATATACGTCCCTTGAAGTAAATTTTCCGAAATCAGGTAACAATAACACAGTGGAAGGAAAATTACATCATTTGTGGCGGTATTTTGTATAAGAATCGAGTTAACTGGTAAAACTACCCTTGATTTGAGGTAATCTTGAATTTACCTAATCTTTGGTGTAATTTTACCCTATATTTTACATGTTTTTTCACTCATCAATGAGGTAAAATTACCTCTATTTTTTAGAGTGTGAGCGTATTTGGTTACCCAGTCTAGTACATTGAGCACAAACATCACAAGCAGGCGAGCAAAAGCCAATATTGAATTTAGTCAAAAATGTCTTCCAGAACATGGAATAAGTAACTTTATATCTATCTTCTGCTTACTCGTTATAGATACATTTCAATTTTTGAATATTTAAATTTGCTGTTAGATAGATTCTCTTTGATTTTGCTCTACCATAGTGGCTCTCGGTACCTCGTAATTTCTTAATAAATTCACATACCTTTTCTCTTTTATCTACATTTTTGCTTGAGATATGTTCACCTCCCCTTGTTCCCTTAGGGCATTCTCCAGAGTACACTATTTTGCAAATGGATTGTAGCTTATGGTGGCGAATTCCCACAGCAGCGATAAAAAACGCTCTACATACTTTTACTGCTTTTAAACCTTTTAATGTTTTTATCTTTAAGAAATAAGAAGCTGATATTTGCCTTTTACGAGGGCTTGCCTTAAAAGACCTTTTTCTCTTAATATCCAATGCGCTAATATGGCACAATTTTGTATCTTGGATGATTTTCTCTGGCACTTCGTAAAGTCTTGATCTGATATTTCTAATGTCTGATTTCTTCACTTTCTGACACCGGTAGGTACCATCATGCTTCCATAATCGTACAAAATACTTTAAATCTGGGTGTGGGTCGTTATACCTATAATAATATAATATTATGAAAACAAGGAATAAATTAATACTAATAGTCAAGAATAAAATTTACCTTCTAGATTTGAGTACCTGCCTCCTCTTGATTGTCTTTTCTCTTAATCTGCTGCCCTGATTCCCTTCACTAACAGTGACTTTACCTTCACCTACTTCGTCGTTCAGCCCTTAAGCGATATAATCATCTGATTAAACAGACCAGAACACAATAAACACGTGTTTATAGACCTGCCACACGAGAAATTCCCAACTTGGCAAGTTAGGAAAAGTCGCGTAATAAGAAATCTGCACTAAGGATTTATATGGTTTTGAGCAAAATGTAGATTTACCTGGTTTTGCTCAAAAACGGTGATTTCAATACCAATTTATATGAGGATTTATTCGTTTTAGCTTGATCAAAGTAGGCCCATACCATAGAAACGACGCTATAGAATATTTTCCCGGGGCTAACTCAATTTCACTTAAAAGTGGATTTATCTGGTTTTGCCCAAAGCTCGCCACTTACAGGAATTTTATTATAACAGAAAGTAAATATATCATGTACGACTAATTATTCAGAAATACGCAACAAATTGGAATTAATTACGAGCGTATACAAAAATGTTTTCTTAATTTCTCTTGTTTATCAAGTTAAATTTTAAGAACCCAGGAATGCTGTTCGATCAACTGATATGTTCTACGAAACTACAGCGCGTACAAATCTGCTATTAAAATCTCTTCTGCCAATCCTTTGTGTGATTTTATTTTTTTATTCAATTTAGTTTTGCATATCCATACACATAATATATTTAAATACTTGTTCCTATTATATTTATTACCGTACCATTTTGATAAACATGCATATGTTTTACCCTCTAAATAAATATAATTTCTGTTGGGTAATAAATATTTTTATTATTAATAATAAATATTATTGTTGTAATTGTAATATATTATTCAGGACTTTTCCACAAAGCCATTTCTGAAAGTGGTACTGCCTTTACTCCTGACGTTGTCGGCTGGACTAGGAATAGTGCAGTAATGGTGGCAGAATATTTGGGAATACAAACAGACGATTGGGAAGCCATGTTATTATCTTTACAAGAAGTAGATGTATCACAAATAAAAACAGCACAAGACGTAATTGACTGTAGACGTTTTTCCCTCCATCTGTAACTTTTACTTTTTCTTGATTTTCAGGCGCTAACTGAAGATTATCCCTTCTTATTCAGAACTGTTGTCGAAGTGCCATCCAATGAGCAAAGTTTCTTAGATCGATTACCTTCTCAAATTATTAAGTCTGGAGATTTTAATCAAGTACCATACATAAACGGACTTTGTGATATGGAGGGTATGATGGTTCTAGGAATGGAACAAACGGGAACAGGGCCGATCGAAGATTTAACAGAGTATATTCCTCCAGATCTACGTATAGAATCCGGTTCAGAAGCAGAACAAGATATTGTTCAAAGAATCAGAGACTTTTATTACGATGGTCAGAACTCTAGTTGGGACAATGCACTTCCTGACATTCAACTGGATACAGATTTTCAATTTCATTATCCACACTACAGAGCATCCACTGGTCAAGTAATAACAGCTATTCAGCCAACTTATTTGTTTTACTTCAGTACCGTCACTGCCCTGAATCCAAGCATGTCGTCTGTGTACATAGGTTCGTATATTTCGTAGGTAACGATCTAAAATTCTATACAAAAAATATAGAAATTTATGCCATTGCACGCTGGCTCTGTACAACAAATATCTAGCAAAATATACACTGGCATCTATTTCATGTAAAATTGTAGATTAAGTTATTTCATTCACATAGAATAAGCGCGAACAATGTTTAACGGAAATGCTCAAACAACAACAAATATAATTTCCGTCTCATACTTCTATCAAAATTATAAGTATATAAAATAGGCAAACAATTCATACTTTTTTATTTATTTGACTAGTACTAACATGCCAGTTTTAAGATAAGTATTATATTCTACATTTCTACAGCGAAGTGATTTATTTTGTAGGTGCCGGTCATGCTAACACAGCAAATTATTTATTTTATAATACACAAAATTCTCATAATACAATTGAACCCGGAAGTGCTGAAGATGTTGCTTGGAGAAATCTGGTAGATTTGTGGACCAATTTTGCAATATATGGAAATCCTACGCCAGAAGGTTTCGATTATACATGGCTGCCTGTGCAAGCAGATCAAACTAATTATTTGCATATTGCTAATAATGGTTCTTTTGTTGAAGTCAATATAAAGCAAGAGAACATGGATTTTTGGGAAGCTATATACGAAGACTATTACCCATTCTAATAAGAATAATTATATATATTATATAATAATCTACTTTTACCCATGTTATCATAAAACAAGACAATAAAATTTATTTGTTTGTTTTTAATTATATTATTTTTTTAAATGCTGTTGTCATATATATAGAAATATAAAGCAAATTATAAGCAGTATGAAAGTTTAATGTGCTTAGTTACTTACTAAAATGGCCTTGCAATAAAATGCCACGATATGAAAGTGAATGTTCTGACATCCCGCGGAGATAAAGATTTAAATTTCTCGAAAGGCAAGTGTGTTAAAAATCTGTTATTTCAGAGATCAATTATACCTTTCCTGCTCTTCTTGACTATTGGGAATTTGGTGCTGAGGTCAAGCAGCCAACGCATATACAATAGATAGGTGCATCAGTCTCCACAACCTTGTTTTACCTTAAGACTTATGACCAGGTTACAAAATTGGAACAAAACATTATAACAATCACACACGAACAATACAAGTATTCCAAATTCACTTGAAATATAAATCTTCTGTCGCGAAAATGTTATGGTTAAACTAAGAGTTAATGTATATAGGGCTGAAGTAAAACACAATTTTTACACATTTTTTCCAGTATATTCAAATGTATTATATCAATTATAACCGAATTTACCTTGGTTGACTGATAACATCAGACAATTGATGTCTTTGCGCAATAAGGCACTTGATAAGTTTAGACGTACCAACTTGCTTGCTGACTGGGTTTATTATAAATCATTGAGGAATTACGCCTCGAACGCGGTTAAAGCTGAAAAGAGAGCTTATTTTCAGCATAGGTTGGGTACTGTAACTGGACGCACTGGATGGAGGGTTTTGAAATCGATGAATGTTTGTCGCCGAAATACACGTTCTATACCAGTTCATTTGCAACACATAAATGAAATAAATAATTTCTTCTCTTCTGTTTCGGGGAGTGATATTGCTACTGACTTGGATGTCACGGAATTTTATGATAACCATGTCAGACCTGGTGTTGGTGTTTTTGAGTTTAACCTGGTGTCCGAGGGGGAAATTCAATCGGTTGTTGATGGCCTTTCTTCTAATGCTACAGGCGTGGATGGTATTTATCTTAGAATGGTTGTCCTTTGCTGCCCTGTTATAATTCCGTATCTAACTCATATAGTGAATTACTGTTTGGGTAATGGTGTTTTCCCGTCTATTTGGAAGGAGGCTAGGGTGGTTCCTCTACCTAAGGTTTCCAAGCCGGAGTCTTATTCCGACCTGCGTCCTATAAGTTTACTTCCAACCCTTTCGAAAATACTGGAGAAGGTCGTTTCACTTCAACTCACAGCTCACATTACACGTTATAGCATTCTTCCATCGGTACAATCGGGCTTCCGACCTGGCTACAACTGTGCTACTGCTTTGTCAAAAATTACTGATGATATCATTTCTGCAACCGACAGCGGTTGCGTTACTGTTTTGATTCTGCTGGACTTCGCTAAGGCGTTCGATAGGCTTTCGCATCGAATTCTATTATCGATCCTTCACTACATTGGCATGCGGGGGAGTGAATTGTCGTTTTTTTTAAATTTCATGTGTGGTAGAGGTCAAAGAACTGTATTAAATGAGAAATTATCAGATTACACCGACTTCAAGTCAGGGGTTCCCCAAGGATCTATATTGGGACCGTTACTGTATTCTATTTACACGTCTCAACTGTTGATGTTTGGAAACTTTTCATGCACCTTTCATTTTTATGCAGATGATACTCAGCTATACACTTCCTTTAAAGCGGAGAATGTTCATGCTGCGATTGAGACCATTAATGCTTACCTAGAAAGCTTTGCGGGCATTGCCCGTCGACATGGTCTACAAATTAATGAGAACAAATCGTGTTACATCTTGTTCAGGGGCAATCCTCACAGGCAGCGCGTTGATCCTGATGTGCACCTGTTTATTGGTGGGGTCGTGCTGAACCGTAGGAAATGTGTAAAAAACTTGGGTTTGTTTATTGATGAGGATTTAAGGTTTAAAATCAATACCGACCACATAATTAAACGTGCATACTTCAACTTAAAAATGATTTTTCCACATAGGCATATTCTCAGTACCCGCATTAAATGCCTTTTGGCTGATACTCTTGTGTTATCACACTTTAATTTTTGTGATTCGGTATATGGCCGTTGCCTGGATAGTTTGGATGTCAGACGGATTCAAGTGGCTCAGAACTCATGTTTACGTTTCATCTTCGGTATCCGGCGTAGAGATCGAATTTCCCATAAGTTGTTAGATGTTGGTTGGTTGAATATGGTTGGACGTAGGTTTTTGCACTTCGCTTGCTTTGTGCAAAAGATTATTATACACCGCAGCCCTCCATACTTGCTAAATAAGATCAAATTTAGGACTGATGTGCACAATGTTAATATTCGCAGATTGACATACCTATACACCATACTGCCCTTTTGAAAAGATCTTTTACTTATAACTGTGCACATATTATGAACAGTCTACAATTTCAAATGAAACAATTGCCGCCCAGTTCCTTCAAATCTCAACTGAAGCGATATATTAGTGATGGTCTGATTTCGGCCGAAGGTCGCTGATCTACATTATTGAGTTATACTTTGCTTTAACTTATTTACTTTTTTTTCATTTTCATTTACTAGAGCTTTACTGGAATTTATATTTGTTTTAATTATTATATTATATACTATTTTACTTTATAATAATTTTTCTCCCTCTCTCTCTTCATCTGTTCAGGTACACCTGGAAGATCAGGGCGCCGGTACGACTTAACTGAAGGTGTTACCTTTTGGCCATATGGTATATGTATATGTATGTAATATCATGTATTTATTTTCTTCTCAATAAATTCTATTATTATTATTATTATTATTATAATTAAAATTCACACATTTAACTTGATATCTTTTGCTAGTACTGTAGCTTCATCAGATGTTAACTTACTACTTAAAATACATCCTTCAATAAATATAATTTGTATATACAATGTCAAAGTATTGTTATCCTACGGTCGCCTAAATATAATAACCTGAAACGGTTGGTATTCCCAAGATGATAGTTGTATTTGTAATGCTGTTGACCTTTTATTTAGTTTCACACAATAACCGTTTTTGGAAAATACATACTATTTAATAGACTCGCTTGGACAGTACCTGACAGGTTTACAAATTTTACCCGGTTATTTACAACATTCCCGAACGCAATTTGCGGCTATGTATAATAACGTAACATAAACATAACCTATATTCATAGCTTAGATTCTGTACCAGATGAATGAAAGAAGAAATGAATACCACAGTGATTACTCCAACTCCAGATACTCGTAAAATAGTTCAATTATCAACTTTGTGTGTACTTGAATCTGACGATGATACTATCATCTGTATAAAGCCCAACGCAAAGAGGAATAAGAAGGGATGTTGCATATAGTAATTGTCGCAAAATACAATTTATCATGGCTTCTATTAAATTTGTTTCGTATAAAAAAAATAAAAAAGTTTTGAGTATTGACACTAACGCTTAGTGAGGTTATATCCGGAGAGGGAGTAAAACAACCTACACTACCCTAGTCACTCACCAGAGTAATGAAAACCGAACCTAGTGTTTGAATCCGCTTACTTTTCGATTTTACGAACACGGTTGTTTTTACCCGACTGAATTAACGAAAGCATTTGTGCTAACCGTGTTAATTTTCGAAAATGCCTAATGCTTATGTAAATATGGGTGCACAATTTTTACGTGCACGCAACAAATACCGTACGTAAGTGTTATTTTTAGATAACTATGTATTTGTAAACTTTTAAAGAAATGTCGCAATATTTAACAATTAACATTTATTATAATCCAATATTTTTAGGTACTTAATAATAATTTAGTGTGCAATATGCGGTATATACGTTACATCCATGTGTTCCTTCTCCTCCTCTTTTTACTTTCTTATACGTAGTGTAAGGAAGTATTGCGATGATAAAAATTTTCGACCTCCAGATTTTTGCAGATGTCCACGTTTTGAAGTCCTCTGATACCGAAAGTGTTTTTTTTAATTTCTCTCTCTCTCTCTCTCTCCCTCTCTCTCTCTCTCTCTCTCTCTCTCTCTCCCCCCCCTCTCTCTCTCTCCCCTCTCTCTCTCTCTCTCTCTCTCTCTCTCTCTCTCTCTCTCTCTCTCCCTCTTGAAATCCGATTAGATTTTCAGTAAAATCGGTAGACCGAAAGTAGTAGTTTACCTCAGTGAAAAAATCGCATTTTGTCAACTACTAAATTTATAAAAAAATCATATGTGCTCAAAATTAAATATGAGAAGAATTTTATTAAAAAAGTTTTTCGAAATTCCTCTCTTTTACTCTTATCAAAAATCGGTTTTTGACGAATATTTCGCAAGTCATGCTTTTTGACAGGTACGAGTATTTAGAACTTAATTCTCGATGCCTTTTGTATAAAAAAAATTCAAAATTCGAACCGGAAGTAACACTTTTACTCTTATCGAATAGTTATTTTTTGCAAATATGTCGTAAATTATGCATTCTATATATATTTATCAAGAATACAAAAGTATTTGGAGCTGGATTTGAAATACTTTTTGTATAAATGAAATTTCAAAATTCGGACCGGAAGTAACACTTTTACTCTTTACTTTTTAGCGAGTAGCATTTTTTTTCGAATATTTTGTAAAGTATGCATTCTATTTATTAAGAGAATAGAAGTATATTAGGATTTTGTATAATTTTTATATAACAAAATTCTTAAAATTTGGACTTGAAGTAACAGCCTTACAGGTTTATACTTCTAAGAAGTTAAAAGTATTAAAAAACAATTTAGAACAATTTTGTATAATTTGGAGCGCTCATACGTATAAAAAGTCATGTGGTGGCCACACTTGATTGTTTTTTTATATATGTATTGCGATAGTACAAAATATTTATTATGTAAATTATAGTATTAACTTTCATATATGCTAGAAGTAAAATGAAAAGATATAGAGTATTTTTTAGTGTTGAATAATTTAAAATTTGTGCGACTATTGAGCTACTTTGCTACACATCTGAAATCTTACGGCCCTCCAAGCCGATCACTAGCACATTATGCACATTTTGTTTTATTTTTTTTTCATCCTTACCTATTATTATTATATTATGTATGTTCGTCTTATTCGTAGTCATATACAGTTTAACAAGCTAATTCTCATCACCAGTAATCGGCAGTGGGCACCGTCAATAATAAAAATGTTTTGCAACATTGAAAACAACGGTCGACCACTAGCATAAACGTCAAATGCTGATTTTGCCATTTGTTTGCCATAAGATTACAAGTTGTTTTCATTGTTATTTTCAGACCAAAAATTTGAAATTACTCATATTTAGAAGATGGCAAACCATCAAAAACGAAAATTCTTGGCATATTCTGTGAAGAATATTATGCAAAAGGCGTTAGACGTAGTACAAAATGATGCGAAAAATTTGATAATCTTGCAGAAATTTCGATATCCCTCGAGCAACACTACAGGACCGGCTCAAAGAAAGAGCTGCCAACAAGCCACGAATAATGGGTTCATATCCATATTTGAGTGTGGAAAATGAAAAAAAAAGTAGTCGAATGGATAATAAAACGAAGAAAACGTAAATAAAGAAGGTCTGAAACTAGTAAAAAAACTGAGAAAAATTTGGGAGAAAAACATTTAACTGCAGAAAAAATAGAAAAAGAAAATTTGGAAAACAAACAAATAGATGAAGAAAAACTGCTTAAATAAAAGTAGACAAGTCAAGCATCCATAGATATATTCATGAAGCATTTGAAGCATCCCAATGTACTAGAACAATCTAAGAAACCTAAGTCGGGACCATCCACGAGCCCCATATCTGCCAAAGAATGGAGAGCTTTTATATAGATTATATTGACAGAGAAAGAGGAGAAAGGAAAAACGAAAACGAAATTAATGTGAAACAAAGAAAAACACAACATCGAAGAAAAAAGTTCTAACCAAACTAAAAAGAAACCAAGAACCAAAAGTATAGTGTGTGACCTGTAAAATAGTAAAAGTGTAAGCCATTTTAGCCTTTGCATATCGGAAGGCACTAGCCACGTAGGTAGTGATTTTAGGAGAGTATATTGAACTTGATCCAAATCCCTCTCTTCCCAAACATTACATCCTTTAAAAGGCGGGATCATTCCATCGACCATAAATAGCGTTGCTCAAAAAACTGCTTAGTTTCTATTGTGGTACAATATCAAATTATATTATCAGTCGATATTGTGCACGTTGATATTAATTTTGTCTATTCCTATCCCTATTTAATATACCCCATTAAATATGAACTTCAATAAGGTGTTACAATTATTACCACCAATTGTGTGATTCAATTTGCAATTGTAAAATACTAATAATAATAATTTATAACCTTTTGGCTCAGAAGCATAAAGTGATATTGAACAAATGTTCAGAAATTTCTATTACGGTGATCAAGATTCAACCTGGGATGCACTTCCTGATATTCAAATGGAGACAGATTTTCAAATCCATTATTGGCATTATAGATCAACTACTGTGCAAGTAAAGACAGCTACTCAGCCCACTGGTTTATATTAGTTTAGCACTGTTACCTCTCTAAATCAGAGCTCATCCTCAATATATATAGGTCTAGGTTTGTAATATAAACCAAATCAATACCCAAGGATTGGAAAAAGAATCTTGTCCTCTCAATATATAAAAAACATACTGAGTTTGATAATGACTGTTGGTATTTGCCTGTCTTCTGTAGAATTCAAAACATACACAAGAATTTTAGAAAAATTATTGAGGAAGCAATTAATGCTGCTTGTTTATTTTTCAGTTTTCTCACTTAGCAGGCAAGGTGAGAAATTAAATAGAAAGGCTCAGAAAAAAAAGAGAACAATTATATATAGGTATATATTATCTACGAGCAGAATTTAACAAGATAGAAAAAGAAATAATAAAAAGAAGCATTGGAATCACTAGATGTCCATAACAATCTTCTAAATGCTGCCAAAGGCATATACCGGTACAAAATCACGAGTACAAGTAAACGAACTATGATCTGAAACATTCGCGTTTCATTTGCGAATAAAATAAAGGAAGAGCCAGAGAGAGAAGAGATAGTGATAATGGATGGATTAATAAAAAACATGAAAGGTAAAGCATAGAAAATAGATACTGGAGAGGGAGACCTACTTACTGCCAACTAAAATAGAAATTTTATTATATTATGCAGACGACAGTGTGCTGATTGCCGAGGCAGAAAGGAATGTACAACAAATGGTAGACGTTAGAACAGACAATATTGGGAGATTAAAAATGAAGGTACAAATCCGATGACCTAGGGTTAAGAGGATATTTGTGAAGAAGAACAACAAGTAAAAGAAGGTATAATATATTGTGGTAGTTCACTAACTTGGATGAGTAAGGATATGATGGAAGTACTAATGTTAATAAAATATACTGTATATGTTCTTGTAGTGAGTATTAAAAAAAAATAAAAGATGGTAATATTTTATGGACCAAACTATAATTAAATAAATAGATGTGAGAATATTTAAATTATACTTAAAATAATTGTGAGAATATTAATTGGGTATTTCCCTATAGTTTTTGTGAACCGTGTAAAGTTGGTTACATATCGGGTTATGTTGAAGTTCGCCTTGCATCGAGTGGTTGGTTGCCTATCAGGTTTCTTTGTTGTAGTAATATTTCCCATTTCTGAAAGTAGAATTGTAAATGTTACTTGTTGTATTTTTATATGTAATATTATTTGTTAAAGCTTGTTTAATTAACACTTTTGAAAAAATAGAGAATATTAGTATGGATTTTGAATCATAAAGGTTGGAAAATGATGTATAGTTACGCGCTAAAATTCAAATGTAAGAAGTGTCAGATTTTGACATTTAAAATAATATAGTTAAAGTATTGAGTATTTGGTTTGCCGAAGGGTATAAAAGGTTGTGAAAATTAAAGTAAAGAATTAGATTGATAAATTTTTGGAATTACAAAAAGGTATTATAAATATTCAATTACAAATAAAACATATTTTGGATTATTATAATGTGTGGAACAATATGATTGGATATTATAGAAACTAAGGATTTATTGCCAGGGATATGGGGAATAAATAGAAAAAGATTCGAAAATAATTTAAGAAAAGCGGTAGATGTGTTTTCGGAAAACGAAATTTTCCTTCCGAAAAACACATAATTAAGAGATTCATCATTATACAAAAGTGTAAAAGAAGTGGTTAGGAGATAGTAGAAAAGAAAGCAGATATTTTTTTAGGTGATTGCAACATTTTCCAGAATAGTACCATTTTTTTTATCATGCAAATATAATAAAAAATAAATTAGAAGAAAGAATTTCGGTAACGAATAAAGAAATAATTGAAGAATATTCATACTTGAGAAGAAAGCGAAGAAATATATAATTACAATTTAAAAATAAACTTACTGCATTGGTAAATATTATTCCATATTTGACGAGAGATTTATTGCATTGGAGAGTTGGTGAAATTCCAGAAGTTATACAAATAGTTTAGTCCAGGACTTGAAAGATACGAGATATTCAACATAGCAGCTAACACAGGTATTCCAGTCCAGTAGAGGAAAGGCAGGTTTCAAAGGTCTTCACGAAAGCGTTCGACGGTTCGAGATTCTAGTTGATTGCAGAGGTTGAAGGTATTACAGGATAGCGGTCATTACAGTCCACATTCCGAGCATTCCAGACAATTAGGAAAAGGAAAGGATCTCCCTCATTGATTCCAGGAAATGTCTTCGACAAGCTAAAAAGAAAATCGTTTGGTGTATAAATAAGAATACCAGTTCAGTAGTAATAACAGGTCGTATAATTCTTTGAAATAATTTGAATTTATCAGTTTCGAATTGAAAAGTATATCAAAATTTAGAGATCTATTATTTATACGTACATTATAACTGTGTTGATAATCAAGAAAAGATATTTTGTAAGTTCTGTGCACAACATTAATTTGTATCATCATTTGTATAATTTTTAGAAGTCAAAAAAAACTGATCGGCAAACTAAAACTGATTAATTTGTGTGGGTATTTGATTTACATACAAAAACTATACAGTATTTTTAAAATAATATAATTAATATACTTACTTGTATATTTTTCGATCCACGAAAGGTGTATTTTCATGCACATATAAATTTTCAAAAGAATGTTTACGTAAACAAGCTTGGTACTTCCATGAATGTCTTATTTGGTTGTGTGTATTGAGAACTACCATATAATTTATAATTTGCCTGATTTATTAAACAAATTAGTTTGATACATTTGTTTTTATTTGGTATATAAAGAAGGTTTTTGAATTAAATTGATGAAACAGATATGACGCTTAGAACCGTAACCTATAAATAGAAAAAACAACTGTCAGTGATTATATTATTATTTGAATAGTATGTTAATATATACCTTGAGATTGAGTTCACAGTAAGTATTGTTATTTGAAGATAAAGTTGAAATACACATCATAATTCACTAAAGAATAACTGTTTTGTAAACTTTGATTTATAAAGTTAAGAAATATAAAACGTAAATATCCTATGATATAGGCAGATATTGAAAAAGTTACATATAGGCAACTGTTTGGGCTTTGATGATTCAAGGGAAGTTAGCAACATATAAAATAATTAGTTTAAATATTTTATATAAGAACTGAGTTAGTGAGGGCATAAATAAAAAATTACCTGAGAGAATTTGAAAATAGATTTAAAAAGTACATAAAGATTTCAATTTTATATATAGACGAGAATAAGTACAGGTTTCAAACACATAGTAAGAATAAATATTATTAAATTTATCTGAGTGTAATCGTACCTTTATTAATTAAAGGTATTGTTACATTTTATGGCGTGCCCAACGTGGAGCGATTAAAATAAGACTCGCAAAAACATATTTCAAATATTTTATTAATTATAATAATAGCGATAACATTAGTATACATTTTACAAAGGTAATAAAATCAGTTTAAAGTATATCAAGGTATAAGGAAGTGTGTACTACAATTATTGAAAATGAATACCAGATCTAAGAGTAATTTTGGATTAAATAGATCTGAATCGTCTAGCGATAGTGAAGAGGAGGTTGGTCAGGATGTGAATGTACCAGAGGGAGGAGAAATTATATTACAAGTTCAGGAAGGTATTCAACAGACAGGAGAAACACAGGATAGAGGTGATAAGGTGGAAATATTAGGAGAGACTTCTAAAACAGAAATGTCGAATACAACAGCAGATATGGAATTAATTCTACAAATGTTTAAACAAATTAGTGAAGAGAATAATAAGAAGTTAATGGATAAACTTGACAAGGATAGTGAAAAGAATAATAAGAAGTTAATGGATAAACTTGACAAGGATAGTGAAAAGAATAATAAGAAGTTAATGGATAAACTTGACAAGGCTAGTGAAGAGAATAAGAAAAATAGAGAGGAGGATAAAAAAGAATTAGGAGAAAAATTGGATAAGTTGGAAAAGGCGAGCATTGATACTAGAGAAGAAAATAGAAGAAATCTGGAAGAATTAAAGAAATCTTTACTGAGAGATACAGAAGAAAAGGTTAAAGAAATTACTATTGAAATGGATAGCAGGGAAGTGAAAATGCGGAAAGAAGTAGACGAAAAGTTACAAATTAAGGATACGGAAGTTAAAAATATTATTAGAAATAAAGTACAAGAGGTTGAAGGTAAAATTAAGGTAATACAAGAAAATGTAAAACAAATAGATAAGAATAGTAGCGAGAAATATAAGGAGTTAGCGAAACGCATACGGGATGAAGTTGATCAGGTAAATAAAGAAGTCTCCGACAAAACAGAAAAATTAGAAGAGAATTTTTGTAAGAAAATAGAAAATACAGAAGACAGATGTTTAAAAGAAATAAAATTATCGACTGATACTACTATTGCGCAGAAGTTGAGTATGGAAGATATTCTGAAAGAATGTGAAGAACAGAAGACGAAAATACAAGATCTTTTATTAAAGACTCAGAATATTAACATCCCTCATGTAACATGTCCTCCGGTTTACAATGTTTTAAATAATGGTATCAGAATTGAGAATATAACTCATTTTAGTGGGGATAAAATGTCCACTCATCCAATGGCCTATTTGACAAATATTCTAAGATATATAGAAGAGATACAGGATTTTAGGAGCCAAATGAATATTATTAGAGCGACTTTAAACAGTGGTGCAGCGGATTGGTTTCAACGGGTTGAAGACAATTGCGATGATTTAAGTAAGTTTGTGGAATTATTTAAAAATAATTTCTGGAGTGAGACGCAACAAAGCAGAGCACATCAGAGGTTGTTAACAGGAAGATATCAACCAGGTAAATCTTCGAGGGAGGCTTACGCACAAAGAATGTTTAACTATTGTCGATACATATCTCATTTGGACGAAAAAACTATATCTCAACATTTATTACAACACTTTATTCCTGTTGACACACATGCAATTATTTGTCAGAATGTCACGGATATGAATGAGTTGATTAATATTCTTAGACGTTTAGATGATTATACAGACGGTGTAAAATATAGGGAATCTCGTCAATTAAATGGAAGAAATGATATTCAGAATAATCAGCAACGTATGTCAAATAATAGTGGTGTGAATAATCATTATGTTCGTAATAATACCCCTTTTCAACAGAATGCTTATCCAAGGAATAATCAACCTAGTAGTAGTCAGAATAATTATTTTGGAGCAAGACAACCTTACCAATTTAATAGTCATCAGAGTAATAATTATAATAGAAGTTATAATACACAAGGGAATGGTATCTCAAATTGGAACAATAATCGAAGTATATCAAATGGAGGGAATGGAAGACCGAGTACAAATAGGAATAATCCTTTTATTAATCAATCTGCAAGACAAGTTCCTCATAACAATGACTATCAAGAACAAAATAAAAGGTATTATGGAAATAATAATTCTAGACAGGTGAATAATATACAAATGCAAGATTGGAGAAAATCAGATAGGAGATTTACTGGTAGTCAGGTTCATAATCAAGATAGAAATGAAATTGGAGTTGGTTTGGAAGAAAAAAAAAAAAAAACGCCAATTTTGGAAATGAAATTGGATCCATATCAGAATGCTATCCCGGGAACATCTCATTAATAAATAATTTTGTTAATAGTAGTGTTAGTTGTAATATAATTAGTAGTAGTAAAATAACAGGAATGGGGAATGTTCAGAATGGTTTAGATATGGGAAATATAATTAATAATTTTGAAAGTTTACCTTTTTGCATAATTAGTATTAGAGATGTTAAATTTAAAACTTTGTTAGATTCTGGTGCTGAAATATCACTCATAAAAGAAGAAATGATAATGAATATACCTGAATATTCTAAATATATTATTAAAGTCAAAAATACTAATGTTATGTCTGCGAATAGGGGAAAAATGGGTTGTATTAATAAGCGGTTATGTATAGATGTAGTGATTAATGGACACAAATTTATTATGCAATTTTATCTGTTAGGGAATTTGTTTTATGATTGCATATTAGGGATAGATAATATGAGAGCGCTGGGAATGAATTTAGATTTTGAAGAAAACAAGATTAAAATTGAAGGAAAGGAAATTTTATTAGATAAGGTTGTGGATTTAAAAGAAATAAACGCTTATATTGAATACAAGGAGGATATACAGTACGAGGTAAATAATGTCATTATAGCTGATCGTGCAGAGAATGATGATGCTCAAGAACATTTGGAAGGAGCAATGTTTGAATTACCTAGATCGGAAATAAATGACGAATATGGAAATGCTGTAATAATAGAAGATAAACAAGAAGTTAAAGTAATAAGAAATGTAGCTGACATTCAAACTTTTATTTTACAACAAAAATTACCAGAACCTTGGATTGAAGAAAGTCTAATAGAAATTTTAGCTAAGAATATAAAATTAATTAATGATGAAGTTGTTTTTGCTAAAGATTATGAGCATCGATTATTGATAAATGATGATTCGCCGTTATCGTGTAAAAATTATCCTATTCCGTATTTTTTCCAAGATCGTGTCAATGAGGAACTTAGAAAATTAGAAGAAGCTGATATTATCGAGAGATCGAACACCTATTTTATTAGTCCTGTTGTGTTGGTTAAGAAGAAGGACAATTCTATTCGCCTTTGCATTGACGCTCGTTTAATTAATTTAAGGATCATGCCTGAGCATGAAATACCACAAAATATTGATGTTTTACTTACAAAATGCGGTAATAAAAAATGGTATAGCAAATTAGACCTTAAGAATGCATTTTGGTTAATAAGATTGGACGAGAATTCTAGGAAGTACTGTGGATTTAACGTAAATGGAATTACTTACCATTTTAAAGTATGCCCTTTCGGCATAAAAAGTAGTCCTGCCGGATTGATTAGATTTCTACATAAAATACTAGACCAATATGAGAAATTCGCCCTTCATTATTTAGATGATATCATAATATTTTCGGATGACATAGAATCTCATATAAATCATATAGAGATTATTATTAATACATTACAAGTTAATGGTATGAAATTAAATTTATCTAAGTGTCAGTTTTGCCAAAAAGAAGTCAATTACTTGGGTTACGTTATTAACCAACAAAATATTTTATTAGATCCTCAAAGATTAGAAGAGATACAAAATTATCCAAGACCTAATAAACTCAAAATGTTGAGAGGATTTCTTGGGTTGTTGAATTACTATAGGAAATTTGTATCTAATTATAGCCAAAAGACAAGTACGTTGTTAAATCTACTAAAGAAAGGAACGAAGTGGAAGTGGACTGAAGAATGTGAGGATTGTTTCGTACAGTTAAAATCAAATTTTGTAGAAAATCTTAAGTTGTATCATCCGGATTTTAATTTAGATTTCATCGTACGAACAGATGCATCAAGTGTAGCCGTAGCAGCCGAATTAGTACAGATCAAAGATGGTATCGAGGTTCCAATATATTTCGCATCAAGAACTTTAAAACCGTGCGAAAGGAAATTTGGGATATCAGAACTCGAGATGCTTGCTGTCATTTATGCTTTAACTAAGTTACGCTATTACCTCATAGGGAAGAAATTCAGATTGGAGACAGATCACAAGGCGTTGCTGAATATTATGACTACGAAATTAAATAATAACAGGATTTACCGTTGGACGTTATTAATACAGCAGTATGATATGGAAATTATATATAGACCAGGTAAAGAAATGATTGCAGCTGACGTACTGAGTAGAAAACATGGTGAAACAAAAACAACAAATGTACATATAAACTTAGTAAGATTGGGATCAGAAGGTATTTTTTCAGTACAAAGAATCAGAGAAGCTCAAGATACACCTGAGTTGGAGATAATTAAAAATAGATTACGGACAATAGGTACATATAAAGGAATGAGAATGAATGAAGGGATAATTTTGAAGAAGAAAGGCGATCTGGAGGTATATGTTACGAATGAAGAACACACGATTAATATTATACGACATTTACATGTAATGTATACACATATAGGAGCTAGGAAATGTTGGTTAATGTTCCGAGAAGCTTATTATTGCCGGAATGACGAGAAGATAATTAAAAGAGAAATTAAACGGTGTAAAACTTGTATTTTAGCAAAAGAAAAGAATTATACAAATCAGAATATAAGTTTAAGTATTGTTGCTGATGATAGATTACAATTAGTAGCAATTGATTTTATTTCAAATCTGATTCCGAGCACGAGAAGATATCGAAATATTTTAGTGTTATGTGATATATTTTCGAAACATGTGCGATTAATACCAACACAGAAATGTGATACAGATACTGTATTACAGGCGTTACAAGAATATATAACTGAGTATGGGACTCCAAGAACAATATTATCTGATCATGCAACATATTTTATGAATCAGAGATATCATGAATTTTTAGATGAAAGAAATATTAAATCTCATCACATATCGATTCGTCATCCACAAGCTAATCCATCGGAAAGGTATATAAAAGAAGTTCTTAAATATTTACGGATATTACTCGAAGATCGACATCATAAATGGGCCAGATGTTTAAAACAAATTGAATTTGTAATGAATAACACACCAAGTACCGTACATGAAGCTTGTCCAATAACTATTTTCACAGGACAACCTCCACAAAGGCCTTGG
This sequence comes from Amphimallon solstitiale, assembly GCA_963170755.1. Taxonomy (NCBI): domain Eukaryota; kingdom Metazoa; phylum Arthropoda; class Insecta; order Coleoptera; family Scarabaeidae; genus Amphimallon; species Amphimallon solstitiale. Next base: position 51,390,330 of record OY720678.1, on the reverse strand, counting down.
CAAGATGATGAAATTGCAGAAATAGGAGGCAGATATGAACAAATTAAACAAAAATTAATGAGACGAAAAATTAAATGGGAGCAGAAGAAAAAAGAAAAACAACGTAAATATAAGGTGTATAATGAGAACGATAAAGTTATTGTACGCGCGTTACGAGTAACGGATAGAAGGAACAAAATTATAGCAAAACTCATAAGGCCATATTCGGGACCGTATTTAATACATCGGAAAATAGGATTAAACAATTATGAATTAATTGATGAAGAAACGGGATATCTTAAAGGAACTTATCATATTTCAATGTTACATGATTATATTGATGAAGTATAATTGTTAAAAAATTTAAGGGCATGGCGGTACTGAAGGGCCAGTTACCGTTGGTAAATAGCGCTACCACCCACCAGAGCTACAATGTATATAATAAAGCCCAAAATTTAAGGGCATGGCGGTACTGAAGGGCCAGTTACCGTTGGTAAATAGCGCTACCACCCACCAGAGCTACATCAAAGTTAATAGAACCAAAATTTAGGGGCATGGTTAATGTATTTTGTTTCTATAAAAGTATGTCATAAAAAAAAACGGGATATAAGTATGTGCATTTAATTTTTTTTTTTATAATTGAGTTAATCATGTAAGAAATTTTAGCTAAAATGATCTAACAAAGGTTTATGTATTTTATTTCCTTGCTCTAAATTAATTGAATCAGGATAGAATTATTTAGACGAAGAAGAGTTGTAAAGATTAGTTAGTATGAAGAAATTAGTAATATTTAATTTATTTTCCTCATTCCTTACATTATAAAATTTGTAAATATAAGTGTTAGAGGAGTATATAAGTAACTTTACAGTAAGTAAAGAAACATACGAGTATAAAAATGTGAAGAAATGTATAAAGTAGATATATGAAAGATGAGTAAGAAGGAACCTTATTAAAAAAAAAAAAATTTTTTAAAGGATATTTATCGGAGTAATAAAAGCATTTAATGGTCAAGAAATATTAAAGTCATTAAGAGTTATAAAAAAAAAAAAATGTGATATACAAATAGAAGAAGCCTATAAAATAAAATATGTATAGAAAAGATAATAATGAATGCTTGCTATGTATAATAAATAATAAAAGGGAAACATAAAAATATATGGAATAATTTATAGAGATTATGTATGAAAGGGTAAATAAAACCCAAAATGATAATAAATATATAGAATAATAATGTATAAAAGAAATATGTAGGTCACGTACGCCTTAAAAAACGAAAATATAATTTGTGTACTTTCCAAAAGTGAAAGTTTGAAAAGGTAGACGAAAATGTCTATTATAGGTATAGGGTTTTTGTTCAGCTAGGAACAGTTATATAAAATAAAATAATAAAGAATAAGTGAGCATATGTAAAGCATATTTTGTAGAGGCTATTAAATATCTGAAGAAATAACAGATACAACTTAATAGTAATCACCAGTAAATGTTAAAAGTAGTTTCGATTATAATATTGATAAGAATTTTTAGAAGGTTTAAAATCATGAATAGGATAATACAAAGAAGGTATAAGATTGGATAAGAAAAGGAATAAAGTTACTTATATAGAAAGCATAGAAATGTTAAAAGATACATTTTATGACATTATTGATGAAGACAAATGGATAAAGATGTAAATTTTGAATATGTTGGTATAAATTAGTATATTTATGAGAATAAGATTAGTTAAAATGGTTTGTTGTAAATAATTGAGAGTTAAAAATGAAAATAGATACAGTGAGGTAAATAATTATCTTATATACCAAATATTAAGAAATGTACATGGATTTATATGAGAATGTATAGTTATGCTACAGAAGTAGTACAAATTGAAGTACATCATTTTAGTATAGATTGTTGAATAAATATAAATTTATATATTCTATAGAAATTTAGATTTATTAAAAAAGGGGCATATGTGGTAGTTCACTAACTTGGATGAGTAAGGATATGATGGAAGTACTAATGTTAATAAAATATACTGTATATGTTCTTGTAGTGAGTATTAAAAAAAAATAAAAGATGGTAATATTTTATGGACCAAACTATAATTAAATAAATAGATGTGAGAATATTTAAATTATACTTAAAATAATTGTGAGAATATTAATTGGGTATTTCCCTATAGTTTTTGTGAACCGTGTAAAGTTGGTTACATATCGGGTTATGTTGAAGTTCGCCTTGCATCGAGTGGTTGGTTGCCTATCAGGTTTCTTTGTTGTAGTAATATTTCCCATTTCTGAAAGTAGAATTGTAAATGTTACTTGTTGTATTTTTATATGTAATATTATTTGTTAAAGCTTGTTTAATTAACACTTTTGAAAAAATAGAGAATATTAGTATGGATTTTGAATCATAAAGGTTGGAAAATGATGTATAGTTACGCGCTAAAATTCAAATGTAAGAAGTGTCAGATTTTGACATTTAAAATAATATAGTTAAAGTATTGAGTATTTGGTTTGCCGAAGGGTATAAAAGGTTGTGAAAATTAAAGTAAAGAATTAGATTGATAAATTTTTGGAATTACAAAAAGGTATTATAAATATTCAATTACAAATAAAACATATTTTGGATTATTATAATGTGTGGAACAATATGATTGGATATTATAGAAACTAAGGATTTATTGCCAGGGATATGGGGAATAAATAGAAAAAGATTCGAAAATAATTTAAGAAAAGCGGTAGATGTGTTTTCGGAAAACGAAATTTTCCTTCCGAAAAACACATAATTAAGAGATTCATCATTATACAAAAGTGTAAAAGAAGTGGTTAGGAGATAGTAGAAAAGAAAGCAGATATTTTTTTAGGTGATTGCAACATTTTCCAGAATAGTACCATTTTTTTTTATCATGCAAATATAATAAAAAATAAATTAGAAGAAAGAATTTCGGTAACGAATAAAGAAATAATTGAAGAATATTCATACTTGAGAAGAAAGCGAAGAAATATATAATTACAATTTAAAAATAAACTTACTGCATTGGTAAATATTATTCCATATTTGACGAGAGATTTATTGCATTGGAGAGTTGGTGAAATTCCAGAAGTTATACAAATAGTTTAGTCCAGGACTTGAAAGATACGAGATATTCAACATAGCAGCTAACACAGGTATTCCAGTCCAGTAGAGGAAAGGCAGGTTTCAAAGGTCTTCACGAAAGCGTTCGACGGTTCGAGATTCTAGTTGATTGCAGAGGTTGAAGGTATTACAGGATAGCGGTCATTACAGTCCACATTCCGAGCATTCCAGACAATTAGGAAAAGGAAAGGATCTCCCTCATTGATTCCAGGAAATGTCTTCGACAAGCTAAAAAGAAAATCGTTTGGTGTATAAATAAGAATACCAGTTCAGTAGTAATAACAGGTCGTATAATTCTTTGAAATAATTTGAATTTATCAGTTTCGAATTGAAAAGTATATCAAAATTTAGAGATCTATTATTTATACGTACATTATAACTGTGTTGATAATCAAGAAAAGATATTTTGTAAGTTCTGTGCACAACATTAATTTGTATCATCATTTGTATAATTTTTAGAAGTCAAAAAAAACTGATCGGCAAACTAAAACTGATTAATTTGTGTGGGTATTTGATTTACATACAAAAACTATACAGTATTTTTAAAATAATATAATTAATATACTTACTTGTATATTTTTCGATCCACGAAAGGTGTATTTTCATGCACATATAAATTTTCAAAAGAATGTTTACGTAAACAAGCTTGGTACTTCCATGAATGTCTTATTTGGTTGTGTGTATTGAGAACTACCATATAATTTATAATTTGCCTGATTTATTAAACAAATTAGTTTGATACATTTGTTTTTATTTGGTATATAAAGAAGGTTTTTGAATTAAATTGATGAAACAGATATGACGCTTAGAACCGTAACCTATAAATAGAAAAAACAACTGTCAGTGATTATATTATTATTTGAATAGTATGTTAATATATACCTTGAGATTGAGTTCACAGTAAGTATTGTTATTTGAAGATAAAATTGAAATACACATCATAATTCACTAAAGAATAACTGTTTTGTAAACTTTGATTTATAAAGTTAAGAAATATAAAACGTAAATATCCTATGATATAGGCAGATATTGAAAAAGTTACATATAGGCAACTGTTTGGGCTTTGATGATTCAAGGGAAGTTAGCAACATATAAAATAATTAGTTTAAATATTTTATATAAGAACTGAGTTAGTGAGGGCATAAATAAAAAATTACCTGAGAGAATTTGAAAATAGATTTAAAAAGTACATAAAGATTTCAATTTTATATATAGACGAGAATAAGTACAGGTTTCAAACACATAGTAAGAATAAATATTATTAAATTTATCTGAGTGTAATCGTACCTTTATTAATTAAAGGTATTGTTACAATATATATGCAGGTTCTACGTACCTTGTACCTTGGACTGCTTTAAAAATACTCTTATCATCTGATTGATAAATATACACAATTAGCTTTGCACCTCAAGCTTCTGATATAGACCCGTAAAAATCATCATCACACCAAACCCTATTGATAAACATGGTTTTTATTTATTTATCTTTATCGGCAGGTTTGTACTAGTTCATAAAAAAAATTTAAGAAATGTATTGAAATAATTTAAATGAATACCTTGCTTTTATTTATTTAAAATGTTTTGCAAGTTATTAACTGACACATAATATTTACAAATAAAAAATATGATAAAAGTATATATGCATTAAAAAAATCGAATTCAATGACACTAGGTTTATCAACACTTGAATAAATTATATACAGTGATGTGCAAATGTATGGAACCAAGTAAATATCTCTGAAGTTTCTAGAGATGTAGAAATTAAATTTGGTGGGTAGATATTACACTATATTTTGTATTTAGTTCGAATGTTTTTATCGCAATTCAACTTCCAGTTTAACCGGAAGTAATGTCAGCTTGAAATTTTTAAATAGAACACCCTGTATATTATTTTAGTTTTGAATAGAACACTTTATTGCAAGTACAAAAATAATGGGTTCGATATGTTTTATTTCATGGCCAACCGTGATATTAACAAAAGAGTGATTTTTGTTACAATGCTAAGATCTAGTATTTTGCGAGTGTAAATCACAAATGTAACAATAACATTAAATACCAAAACTGAAATTGAGTACAACAGTACTTAAATTACTGAAAAGGGCGCTAAACATAGTAAAATAAAACATGACTACGACAAAGCGTTAGGATACCGTTAGTGTATTAAATGTTCAAACTGAGCACCATTTACCTCTTGACAGTAGGCCAGTCTATTTTTAAATGCCATTGTAACATTGGCCTTTGTTTCTGGTGGAATTCTTTGAATTTCTTGAGTTATTCTCTCAGCTAATTCTTGCAAATTATCTGGTCGATTAAAATAAACTTTGGACTTCAAAAAACCCCATAGAAAATAGTCCAGTGGATTAAGGTCTGGTGATCGAGGAGGCCATTCTATAGCACCTCTTCTTCCAATCCACCTATTAGGAAATGTCCTGTTTAAACGATCTCGAACAATGCGAGCGTAATGAGGTGGTGCCCCATCTTGCTGAAACCAGATATTATTTGGCAGTTGTCCATTTTCCTCCAGCGCCGGAATTATTTGTGCATCCAAAAGTTCTAAATACATGTTCCCGTTCAAATTTCCTTCTAAAAAGAAAGGCCCAATAATTCTGTTATTGTAAATACCGGCCCAAACGTTCAGTTTTTGAGAGTGTTGCGTATGAGCTTCTTGTACCCAGTAAGGATTATTTTGGGACCAGTAACGGCAGTTGTGTCGATTAACTGTACCGTTCAAACAAAAAGTTGCTTCATCAGAAAACACTACATTTTGTACAAAATTATCGTCACGGTTACAAATATCCATAACTGATTCACAAAATTCTAGCCGTCTGTTGAAGTCGTCGTCGGAAAGTTCTTGAACAAGGCGAATTTTGTACGGGTAATATCTTTATCGTTTTAATATCCTCCCTACTGAACGACGGCTAATTTCGTGCATATTGGCCAGTTCAGTAGTAGACAAATTATGATTTTCCTCTAAAGATATAGCAATATTTTGAGCTACTTCTTCATTTGTAGCAGTATTTATACGTCCACTTTTTCTTAAATTTCCGACGGTGCCATTTGTATTGTACCTTTGCAAAGTCTTTGTAACTATCGAACGTGTTATTTGCCTATTCGGATGAATATTGTTAAAAAGGTCACAAACTTCTTGATGCGTTCTTCTTCTGTCGCCAAATCCAATCATCATTAGTATTTCAATTCTTTCTCTTTCGCTTAAATGAGCCATTTTTGCGTTAAAACTAAAATACTACTTATTTTGACAATAACTGTCACTGCTACAATTATTACATGGACTACCAGATATTATTACATTTTCATTCAAAAATATTTTTTTTTTGTTAATATCACGGTTGGCCATGAAATAAAACATATCGAACCCATTATTTTTGTACTTGCAATAAAGTGTTCTATTCAAAACTAAAATAATATACAGGGTGTTCTATTTAAAAATTTCATGCTGACATTACTTCCGGTTAAACTGGAAGTTGAATTGCGATAAAAACATTCGAACTAAATACAAAATATAGTGTAATATCTACACACCAAATTTAATTTCTACATCTCTAGAAACTCCAGAGATATTTACTTGGTTCCATACATTTGCCCATCACTGAGATTTTCACTGTTAAACAGTTTTTTGTACTAAGTTGTAATATGTTTTCCAAGGGGCTTCTGCATATTTTACTGCTTGTATCAGTGATTATTTGTGATGCTCAGGAAGTTGAAATACCGCAAGGTATTTTAAATGGAGACGTTCGTACCAATATAGATGGTGGAAATTATTATGCTTTTAAAAATATACCTTATGCCAAACCACCTATTGGGGAATTAAGATTCAAGGTAATAATATTTAAATTGCATTTTTAATATTTCTTTATTTACTTTGCTTTAGAAGAATTATTTCTGCTATTTATCTATTGATTTCTTTCGATTTTGTTATTAATGAAATAGAATAAGAAATTATTTTAATATTATTTTTATTCAAAAAACGACATTGCTTTATTTTAAAAAGTTAAAAACAATTTTACTATTTACCCAAAAAGTCACCAGAACCAGCAGATGGCTGGGAAGGTGTGAGAGATGCTACCGGTGAAGTGCCACAATGTAGACAAAGAGATGGAGGACAAGAAGACTGCCTGTATTTGAACATATACACACCAGGTGTAAGTTATTACTTATAACTTATATGAAATACATACAAACACCGGGTCTTCCAGCGGTAAAGTCAATTATTGGTATCTAATAATAGATTTGTCATACAAAAATTGTATATAACGATTAGGACCACAATTTAAAGAATTTCAAGACAATGACAATGACAAACCAATACAAAGTTCTTTATTACTGAATGCAACGCATTATTTACATTTGATTATTTATTTTCTCTGATCTTTATTTTTAATTACCTCTGTATATTGGATCGCGCTGTGGGGTATTTGAGTTCTTAATTAATAATTTTTATTTTGTTTCAATAATATTGGATAGTCTTTTATTTTGTGGGCATTTTGTTGGGCATCTGTTGTTCTTTTTCTAGGTACCCTATATTTATCATTATACATAGATTCGATAGGATTCTTGATCATATGTTTCGTGATTTGCTTACCCCTACTAGTTTTCTCGAGTTCATGATTTCTGTTGTGTCTTTTTCGACCTCTATGAATGTTTTCCGTCTTAATCTGAACACGGGTGATTGAATTTCAGTTTTCATTAAAACTGTGCAGTGTTTTGATGACTTGGAATTTTGCTTAAATTAAGAATTCAACAGCACGACTTATTCTTGGAATTATTTGGAGCTATTAATTAAATGATCAGTGAATTTTCCTTGATAGAAAGATTCTCAATTTGTAATTCTGGTACAGTGAAGAATAAAACCCGTAACTTTCGTTTAGGATCACGTGTGTGGATTTTCGTATTAATTCTCAGGGCTAATTATTTTTATCTCCTTCATAGTGTTTTAATATTACGTATTATATTACCCATTTGATGAAGTTCCAATTTGGAAGAATATTAGGTAGACATTACATCATTTCTTCAGTTGCCACCATCCTGCAGTTGAACTACTGCACTAGAAACGAATAAGATGTGTTACACTGTGCTGGCTAATTTATATTTCTTGTTTTGCATACATCTATAATTTAATTATCGAGGATACACCTATTGTTCTATCTTATATAAATTGGAATACACATATTTACTTAGCTGTAATATCTAGTTAATTTCGTACGTTGCTGTGCTTATTAAGATTTACAACTCCAAATATGACTAATTTATCTATTTTTAACTATGTTACAAACAATGGTGGCCTAGTGAGATATCCTTACGTCTGTTGATTTGCAATCAATCAATTTTATCAAGACTCATTAGGGACAATCTAATTAAATTTCTTTAATTTTGTTTAATTTCGCCAATCATAGTTTTGTTTTGATGTGTCAAATTTTGTTAATTAGATTTTAGAATTGCACGTATGCTATTATTAACTTAATAGTATTATCAAGCTTGTTCATTACTTAATATTTTTCTATTTAATTGTGTATTTATATCTAAGGGTAGAATCAATAAATATTTCTGATTGGTGTACGACTAAATATCTAATATTTTCTCCCGCATTGTATATATCTTGAGATCCCCCCCGATCAGGGATCTGTCTTTTATTTAAGATTAATGGAGCCTTGTGTAAGGTCCATCATTTAGACAGATTTTGTTCGATACACGACCGTCTCCGCTTGAAGTAAACGGTGGCGGGACTACCTGTACTTAAGACGAGGAGAAGAGGTAAATTTCGGGTTAGTCATTGATTGTTTTGACCGTGGCAAGTATATCACATTCATTTAGAGGTTATGTAAGAGTAATTAACATTTAGTAACTTAGAAGTTTAAAAGTTTAAGTGATTACTCTCTTCCAAGCATATACTAGGATAAAGTGCTTGTGAAAAATAGATGAATTTGAGATTAGTTGCGCCATTTCTGATAGCCAGTTAGCTAGGTTACGGGATGCCATATGTTCGGTCTTATTTAACCCGATTACAACTTATTGTATACAATTTTTATCTTAAAAAGTTTTTACTATTTACATTATTAGATACCAGCAAAGGACTTTACATCTTCGCTGGGTCACCCGGTTACGTATACTTAATAAAATAAAATTTACTAGCTGCCTTCTGAAGATGTGTCCAACTTACCAGTAATGGTCTATATACATGGCGGAGGATTTGCAATTGGTTCTGGTACTGAAGAACGATACGGTGGGCAGTTTTTGCTTACGAAAGATGTAGTTCTGGTAACTATTAATTATCGTCTAGGGCTATTTGGTAAAACGTAGTTTTATTCGTATATTCTAATTGTTATATTTTGATCATTTCTATCTCGGGTAAAGGTTATATCAGTTTAGACGATCCAAATCTTGGGGTCCCAGGAAATGCTGGCCCAAAAGACCAAGTACTAGCTCTTCAATGGATAAAAGATAATATCGAATATTTTGGCGGCAATCCAGATAACGTTCTGATATTTGGCGAAAGTGCTGGCTCTATGTCTGTTCATCTCCAACTGTTGTCACCAATGTCAACAGGTATGATAAGTTTCTTCATTTCGTACTTAACTGATAATGTTTTTTGTAGTTTTTTTTTTTAGTAGGTATTTGTAATTATATATTTCATAATAATAATAATAAGAAATAAATAATAAGAAGATAATATAATTAAGTTTAAACATATTAAAGTTGATGACATTCTGGTCATTTTCGTAACAATTGCCATAATGCGATCTACTGAGAAAATTCGCTTTTACTTTCTTAATACGTATTATAACAAAGTATTATTACCATGAAAATTTTCGACCTCCAGGGTTTTGCAAAATTAAGAAATTTCGAAAAACTTTGTTTCCCTCTCTCTCTCTCTCCTTCTCCCCCTCTCTCTCCCTCTCTCTCTGCCCTTCTCTCTCTCCCCTCTCCCCCTCTCTCTTCCTCTCTCTCTCCCTCACTCCCTCTCTCTCTCTCTCTCCCTTCTCTCTCTCTCTCGCTCAAATATGTTGTATAAGTTTTATGAAAAGAAAAATTTCAAACGTAAAGTTTTCAAAGATATTAAACAAAATTTAATTCTTGCTGTTTTTTCAGAGTTTTAAAAATAGTTATGATTCAATATCAGTTGATGGGCTTAAATCACTTTTATAGCTATCGAACCAGGAAGCACCAGGTGCTTGTTGGTTTAATTCATCCAAATTAATGTACCCTCAAAAAAATTGAGATAGCAAATATATGTTTAAACAACCAGTGTTATTTTGATCTCCTATTAAGATATTGCCCTCAAATTTTTTACTTTGTGTTCAACATATATTTTGAACAATATTCTTCCAATATTTTTAGGATTATACCATAAAGCAATATCGGAGAGTGGTACCGCATTTACGCATGATGTTATGGAATATGTTCGAAATACAGCAGTGGTAGTTGCCGAATATTTAGAAATTCAGACTGATGATTGGGAAGCCATGTTAGCTTCTCTACGAGAACTTTCTACAGATGAACTGTACGCAGCGCAGAGTGTAAGTGACTTATTAACTACTTTAGAGTTAGCCACAAGTGTTCTGTTTTCAGGGATTGAATGCTGTTGATCCTTTTATGTTTAGAACGATTGTAGAAATAGAATCTAACGAAACAAGCTTCCTAAATAAATGGCCGATCGAAATAATAGAAGCAGGAGACTTCAACCAAGTACCTTATATTAGCGGTGTAAATAATTTAGAGGGCTTGTATTTTGTATTAGATAATGACCGAAATGAAGACGGGCCAATTCTTAATTTAGCAGAATACATTCCTCCTGATCTAACAATCGAATCTGGATCTGAAGCAGAGCAAGATATAATAGATAGATTAAAATATTTTTATTATGGTGGCGGAGAATCAACATGGGACGATGTAACTCCTGACATACAATTGGATACGGACTACCAATTCTTTTATCCCCATTACAGAGTACTCACAGGGCAGGTGAAAACATCTACACAACCGATTTATTCCTACTATTTCTCTGCAGATACAACATTGAACGGTAAAAATGAAGAGCAGTCGGCATTTCCTGGTAAGTGACTTTAATAGTTTATTAAAAAGAAAAATTGACCAGAAACCCATAATATTAAACAAGAAGAATGAGTGTGCTTAAAATCACACGTCGGAAGTGTAAACTTCATCAAGGCGAGGTTAATAATACCGTAGATAATACGAAATACACGCATATAATATTCAGTAACGTATTAAATAAAACATATTCGCACATTTATTACATTTACGCGAGCGTCCGTTTCGTTTAGTCGGTTCGGACGTATGTGTATGTATAAATAGACGATATAAATACTTGCTTATGGTCCCGCGCTTGGTCTGATGGTAACGTATCGGCTTCATAACAGTGCGGTCTCGGGATCGACATGAATTTATTTATTCAATTAAATTGCAATTTAATTGAAATTAAATACCTCTATATGATATATTTATTTATCTTGTTCCCTTAGCCGACTTTACCCGAAGAGCGTTACATATCCGAGCGTTGCAGGTCAGTCTTGTTCACTGCCTACAATCAGCGCAACGCGCCTAAAGAAATTTACACTTCAATAAATAAATAAAATAAAAATAAATATTAGTATTTCTTGCTACTAATGCTATGAAAAATATACTTTCTAGGAGCAGCTCATGCAGACGAACTATCATATTTATTTTATAGCTCTGTAACACCAGAGTTTGAACTAGACAGTGTTGAAGATAGAGCTATCAGAAATATGGTAAATCTATGGACTAATTTTGCGATATATGGAAATCCAACTCCTGAAGGCTTCAATTATACATGGGAACCTATTCAAGAAGGTCAACTTAACTACCTGCATATTGACACTGAAGATAATGCGATGAGTGTTGATCTACTGTCAGAAAATGCTGACCTTTGGAACGGAATATATGAGGATTACTACCGAAGAAAATAATGTTAATATGATCTCTAACAAAAACATTTTACAATTCTTTTAAGATTTACAATAGTAATATAATTGTTATGACTTGTCTAGAAAAATATTGATAATTATATTATTTCTTAAAAATATTATACATTAAATAGTATTATTTATTTAATCCTATTGATCCACTTCAACAAAATTGGTAGTCTGCTAAGAAGCACATGGAACAGAGCACACGATGCCAGTTCCATCGATAAGATTTGGCACCATCGGCCCTTTTGACAATCGATACTAATATTGATAGCAAATCGAATAAAAATCGAATATAACTAACCAGCTCTTTACTCAGAGATTTTCCACATAACATAAAACACAATTAATAATATCTATATAAAATTAGTATTATATCGCCAGATTGCTGGTTTCTTACAAGTTTAATCTACTTTATAATATTAGTAATCCACTGATAAATTAAAAAAATTAAAACAACATAAAAATGTAATTATATATTGGGTCAACATATCTGAAGTCATTCACTAACTACAAAAAACAAAGTGTGTATCTAACATATACTTTGAAGTCCCACCAGTTTTAGAAACATGAAAAAATGCCGGAAACCCCTATCCTTGTTCAATAATCTGCATCAGTTTTGACAAAACCAACAGAATTGAAACAGTCCCAGAAGGTGACAAGCGCTATATTTGTTCCAGGTTTAAGTAGTTATACAAATCACGAGTGCAAACCTGATAATTGCCAAAATCTTTGACACCACCTTGCTTCAACCTGAATAGCCTTTGCTAAAGTCCTTTTGCAGTCGCTCATCGATAAGTAGTTTTTGTCCTTTCATAGATTTCATCACTTAATATAATAAACATAGTTTTCAGATTTTAAAAACAAATTGTATTGTTTTTGTAATTTGTTTGTGAAGGCTGTGTTTTATTATTAACCAAACTTTACGTTATCTTTATTTAGGAATATCTTTTAACTATTAACCAATTATAAATTGATCGACTTTCAGTAACTTCATGTATTTAATGAATATAACATAACATTAATTCCCAAATCAGAATAATGTTGAATCAAATATTAATGTTACACTTTCTTTAATGTATTTAGGAATACAACGTAGTAATAAAATCAAAGAATTTGAGAAATGCGCATAGCAATCTAGGACTACTTATAGCCACTAAAACCCCTCAATTTTAATCTGTAGCGTACCAAGGACCATCAATGATTGACATAACAATAAGTACGCCTGTCAAAAAAAAAATACATCTTTTTTAACCTTATGCGTGTTCACCTTCTTCCAACTTTTTCTCTTTTACCATAGCTCCAGCATGTATCTGCTGATCTGTTCCCTATTGTTGGTGCTTCGACCATAATATTTGTACAGTTTTCAATCGTTAATTTTTTCCTAATTATGTATCTAGCTCGAGCCTCCATATGCCCCATCATTCACATACTAAAATGGTACGTTTGACTGTATCTGCACACACACATCCATCAGCTGGTGTTATTGCCATTCTGTGGGCATACTCCCTAAATAACCCCTCTGGAATTGGGTGAAATGGTAATTCAGCTTTCTAAGACCACAATTCGTCCATGGTATTATATCAGGGATTAATATTTCTGCTAAATATGAACGCCATTTAACTATCGTGCCCTATCCTTCCCTTCTCCGAACCTTTTCCGATAGGACAGTCTCATGATAGAAGAACCAGTGCCTCTCCTCTAGTATGTCTCTATGCTGCTTTATTGTCAAAGCTTCATGGCACATTGTTGCACCATACAAAATGATAGAATGTATATCACCGCATAATATTTTCCCTCGTTAACTCTTGGACTTCCTGAATTTGGCAAACTTTTATCAACGTTGTCATCTTTTTTCGGCCTTCCTTGTAGTGGTTAATGTGAAAAATATTTTGCCATCGTGAACTGATCAAGGTAGCATTTTGAATTACTTGACACCTCAAGCTGACAAGAGTCAAGTAGCTCGAAACACATCTTTGATTTGGTTTGCGGTGACAATTAGATGTGCGTCAAAAAATTGCGACTTATGCAAATAAAATCAGTAGTTTGTAATTTGTACAGACCTGTTGAAGAAAAATTGCATTCGAAGAAGACGAAGAACACAATTTTGATTTTGCATAATTTAAAACTATCGAGTTTTTGTAGGACCAGTCCTCAAACTTAGTCATACCTGCATTCCCGTTTTTATTTATGCAATCATAAGTTTTACACTAAATTATTATAGTTATGTCGGCAACATTGTTGGTGATTATGGATGCGTTACTAGAAATATTCAAATCGTTCATAAATATTTATTATAAAAGTTAGCGGGCGCATGTTATCAGTTGAGTTAAGAGTGTAATAAAGATTATATATGAACCTTCTTATACGCCGTGATTGCCGTATTTTCTACCGACGTAAACTTAATTACTTGAGAATGTAAAAAACATTATAAACGAGTACGCTTGCATTAAGTATATTGATCAGAGATCTCTCTGATCCACGGTAAGATCCGTACGGAAAGTGGCTTAGGTAATTATCAAGATATAATTTAACAGACGTTGATTTATCCAAAAGTACTCCAAACGTTATTATATAAAAAGGAACAGGATATTGTGTCAACACAGTTTGTTTGGTCAAGCTTCAGAATGGCTTACAAGGCATATTTACATACTTCCTTATTGCTGCTTATATCTGGCGTCAATTCTCAATTAGTAGAAATACCACAAGGCATTTTACAAGGAGGCACACGAACCAATATAGATGGCGGCACTTACTATGCTTTTACGAGTATTCCATTTGCTAAACCACCCGTTGGAGAATTGAGGTTCAGGGTAATTATACACAATTTTATGTTTTTAGTCAGTGTGATAGAATGTTGAACTTTTGCAAAATGTTTTTTTTTGCTGAGAAATTAGAAGTTAATAGCTTTTAAGTAAAAGAATACATATAGAATAGAATCAAATTAACCTGAAGTAACTCTTTTATTCTTATCAAAAGCCACTTTATGCAGGGCAGCTAGCGCAGCACGACTCTTGTCGACAGGAACATTGTCGTGCAGGCTCAGGACACCTTTCGTCAATTTTTCTCTTCCATTTTTCTTTAATTACTACTTTTAGCCACTCCAGGATTGAAGCGTAGTATACTTCAGTTATGGTAACACCTTTAGCTTTGTAATCAATTTCTGACTACCCCAAAAAGAAAGTAACCAGTATGGTATGAATACGCTTTGTAACGGTACCGTAAAATCCAAACATTTTACATTTTAAAAGATGAAAAAATTACTTTTGCTGACGTGTGTGTTAGACACTGACCATAAATTTCTTTAAATTGTTTATATAAATGTAAAACAATCAATGTATAAGTTACGCATTATTTAGATAAGAGAATATTTGTATTAAATTTAAGGAAAAGTGCGCAGTATAATCTCTTATGAGTAAGACTGATAGCGCCTACTTTTTATGTTGATATAGCAGTTCGCACATGCACATATGTGGGAACGTTAAGAGGAAGAAAAAGAGTGGAAAGGAGCGACAACCGGGAAAACAAATTTATGTAGAAAAGTCGACAAGGAACCTTCAAGAAAGGCAATCGACAGCAACTTAGACTGTCGTCTTGAACTGTATAAGTGTTAAAAGGTTCCTGAATTATAGATAAGTCAGCCTGGAATCTTCATGTAAGTCGGTCCACAGTAATATATTAGACCGAGAAAAGTAATGAAAGATTTCCGAAATATATATTAAAAGTGTAAAAGTTAATATATATTCTTATAAAAAGCTGAAATAGTGCACGTTTACCTATAGAAAATGAATATTTGAGTTTATAAGTGGACCTATAGCAATTAATAAAGGTACCAGTATTTCTACCGTCGTGGAAAGTCCCTCACTGTTCCGGTAAAGGAAGGAGGAAAGAAGACGATAATAGAAAAGGTACTTGAACATAATTAATATGCGAGTGCTAAATAAGCTAAAACGATAAAATTCGTCGTAATTTAGAGACTTAAACAAATTATATGTTAATTCAAACGGATATTATTAGCATTGTATGTTTATTTCGAGCCTAATCTGTTTCCTCATTTATGCTTATGTAGTTGTATTTATATATGTACGTAAACGCAACTGAAAACGAATAATATATAATGTGTTATTTTTGTAGAGACGGCAATAGTTAAATAGTTGCAACTAATTTGTCGATATTGAATGAGTTCTGAAGTTATTAGCATTGTATGTTTATTTTAACTGAATTTAATATTATTCTGCACATGTTGTTTGTATTTGTTTTGGCAGAAATAAGCGTTGATTTTTAATACAGATGCTATGTATTTAATTAAAATACCTTTTCTTTTCTTTGCTTGTACAATTTAATATCCGAGGATTATTTTTTAATCTCTGTACCTACATCGTCCTGAGATAAAAACACGAGCTAGCCAGAGAAAACTAATTAGCTTTCATTTTATTTAAAACATAAATTCTATTTATAGATATAGCTGTCGGTTCTTGGTGAAACATAATTTATATATACTTTAGGGTAGATAAAACATAAATGTATAATATTCAAATTAATAGTTATGGGCATTAAAAGCATCGGGCAATAAGTTGATAAGATTGGTACAGCTTGTTTTGTAAGGAACTTTATGGCAGGGCGATACTCGATTTTCTCCATATTTCACACCTTCTTCCCGATTAAGTTGATTGGTCGACGATTGTATAAAAACCACTTACGCGATTGTGTTAAAACTTTGTATTTGTAATAATAATGAGTCACTAAACACGTTTCGACACGAAAGAGCTTTCCCACTTCTATTCAAGCCCTCCATTTCGCTAACTTAACCCTCCCTCGTAATACTTCTTAGCAGAAACTGAATCAACATTCTAGTCAGTTGAAGATACCAATACCAGAATAGTGCTAAGGGCTAAGATTAAATTATTTTATATTAAAATCGACTTACCCACACTACTCCCCATATTAAATATTCACGTTCCCTCACAAGCAACCCTTTTATCTGATACCTTCCCTATTTTAAGAGG
Organism: Amphimallon solstitiale; assembly: GCA_963170755.1. Lineage (NCBI taxonomy): Eukaryota > Metazoa > Arthropoda > Insecta > Coleoptera > Scarabaeidae > Amphimallon > Amphimallon solstitiale. The sequence goes on along the minus strand of OY720678.1, from coordinate 51,373,272 downwards.
GAAGGAAGAATGCTATAATAAAAGCTCATCTGTCTTATACAATGATCAATGCAAGTACACGTCGTCCTATTCTTTTATTGTATAATTCCTTATACTAAATTTATTGAATGTGTATTTATATTTTATGTAAGTTTTAAACTTGGAGACGTTCTGTTCAATTTAGATTTAATTCTTGTTAAATTTTGATCTTAATAATTTTTTTTTGTTCTCACTGGAGTACCGTATTACTTAGTATTCTCACATAATGTTATTTCATATTGTTAAGTGCATTAATTAGAACTTGTTCTGCTGGACAACAAAGAATATTATTAATATTATTATTATTATTATTATTATCATTATGCACACAATAACACGCTCAATATTTTGAGGGACTGATTAGAACGAATTGTTTTCTGGGTTTTCATAATGGGTTAGATATTTATTACTATTAAATTTAGTCAGATCGACTTAACATCATTTATATACTTTCCTAAATGTAATGTGTATGTGTGTATATACTTTCCAAATATATCTGTTTTACGTTTACAAAGCAAGCGATGTACAAGATACCTACAGTGATTTACATTATCTATCTAATCAACATTATTTATAACAATGAGTTATTATCAAGTAAAAACGTGAAATGTGAAATGTGTCTTATGGTCAGGAGATCATAAGAATATCTGACCGCCAGTTTTGCTAGTTCATTTAGCGTTATTCAGGGTGGACGTGTAGTATTCTACTACGGACGCGAACTAGCCTTACACCCTAACGACAGATCTGGAAGTGGTGGGGAAATATTTTCGCGGGTGGAGGCTCCAACCTAATGCCACCAAAACAGAAGTCACCTGCTTTCACTTAAATAACAAACTCGCCAGAAGAGAACTCAACATACAATTTGAACACACCCTACTCACCCACAATAAAACACCTAAATACCTAGGCATAACTCTTGATAGAACACTATCTTTCAGGCAGCATCTATCGAGAACTGCTGAAAATTTAAAGACAAGAAACAACATAATTCAAAAACTGTGCGGCTCGACTTGGGGAGTGTCGGCTTCCACTCTGCGCTCCTCTGCGATGGGTCTTGTCTTTTTGTCTGCTGAGTACTGCGCTCCAGTTTGGTTAAACAATCCACATGTACCTAAAATAGATGCACAGCTGAATAACAAACCAACTCACACACAATGGCTCCCAGTCCTAAGTCACATCCCACCCCCATAACTGCGACGAAAAAACGCTCTTACGAACGAATACAAAAAGATCGTGAACAATAGAAATCTACCCATCCATAAGGATGTCGAAGACGCCAACCTTAATCGACTTCGGTCTAGACGATCCCCAACAAGAACGGCAAGGGTGGCTGTGGAAAGTGGGTTCAATCTGACCGTAGCTTGGATTCAAGAATGGACAGCACAACAAAACATTGATATGCCGTGCATGACACACAAGCCGCCGGGTTTCGATCTACCACGTAAAACATGGTCCACGTTTAATAGAATCTGAACCCAACGTGGCAGATGTGCATACTCTCTACACAAATGGGGCAAGCAACCGTCTCCCCTCTGCGATTGCGGAGAAACCCAAACCATCAGACATATCACAGAAGAATGTACCATACGATCATACAGTGGAAGACCTGATGATTTCATGATAGCGACCCCAGAGTCGATAGACTACATAAATAAATTAGAAGTTCGTTTGTAGCCTTTTAAATTGTGCCTCATATATACTTTACGTGTATATATTCTATGTTGTACTGTACTTTTTAACGTGTCTAATAGCCATACGATAAATAAATAAATTATCAAGTAAAGATTTTATTGCATATCATATGAGAATTAGAAGCCCAAGCAGTTTCTCTATTTTCAAAAATTAGAATAATGTTTGTTTTGTCTAACTAAAGTTTTATTTTAAATTCAGAAAACCCTAGAGCTGCATTTCTTCACTTTCACCTTTATTTTCTCAAATATTGATTGATTATTTATAACTAACAACTCATCTAAATGAAATAAACATATTTTAGTTTGTGAAATATATAAAAAGTTTATTGTTCCTATTCTGGATACATGATGACCTTCCACATACTTAAAGTTTGGTTTTATGAGGTCGACAACATGTTATTATTGTTTGCAACAATTATAAATACACATATAACTTTGAAATGTATGAATTCCAATCAAGTATTTGTATTAAAGACAACTATTATTGATACTTGTTATTATTATTACATACCACTCTAATATAGTGTGAAGAAATTTACTACTGCAATGTTCAAACCTTTCCTATTATCATAATTCTGCAGATATCGATATTTCCCATTTTGCATAATACCATTTTGCTTTTTGTTACCCATTCAAAATTTGTTTTACTCGTAAGTTACTTCCACTTTGTTCTGTAATCTAAACTAAACTTATAAAACGTCGAAAAGGCACCACAAGCTCCAGATGGATGGGAAGGTGTGAGAGATGCTACAATCGCATTACCGCAATGCACACAGCGTCAATCAGGTCAAGAAGACTGCCTGTATTTGAATATACATACTCCAGGAGTAAGTTTTACAGTACAATAAATACATAAATATTCTAGAATTATATATTTTAGCTACCAGATGAAGGTATCTTAAAGTTACCTGTTATGGTATTCATACATGGTGGTGGATTTGAAATGGGTTCTGGTAGTGAAAATAATTTTGGAGGCCAGTTTTTACTTACAAAAGATGTAGTTCTAGTAACCATAAATTACCGCTTAGGACTGTTTGGTAATAGATAAATAAGCTTTTCAAATCATCTTGTAATCAAGTACTGTTATTGTAAATGTTTTTGCAAATTTTAGGCTATCTTAGTTTAGACGATCCAAATCTGGGAGTCCCAGGAAACGCCGGTCCAAAAGATCAAGTATTTGCCCTGCAGTGGGTACAAAATAATATTGAATATTTTGGTGGTGATCCAGACAATGTTCTAATCTTTGGAGAAAGTGCTGGTTCTATGTCTGTTCATCTCCAACTATTATCACCACTGTCCAGAGGTATGAAAACCGTATTTGTTAGACCGTTTTTCAAATTTATTTAAACTTGCCTACTCTGGATGCATTCTACAAGAGGTACAGGATTTACTTTTTTTATTTATAACGGCATTCAACTAAAATTTACAATATAAACTATATAAGTAGGTAATTATGACACTCTCAATGAAACTTGCTGCTTTGCCAGTGTTACCAAACAATTACAATTTTAACACTTTAAACAAAACGTTTTGTATATTTTTAAAATAAAAACCGTCTTCGATACAAACAAATTCATAGTGATGATAGTGAATGCTACAATCAGACGTTGTTATACATATTTACAAAAACAAATAATTAACAGTAGCAGACACAGAAAAAAATCATATTCAATAACGAATTATTAGAGTTGTTTCAAATCAAATATATACTAGCTAATGGTCGCGTTGTATTCAGAATACGAAAATTTTGGAGTGTATTGGCAGCACATACTGCTTCATGAGCGCTCCCCGCATTTTGCCTTGTTCCGAATTGTTCATTGAAATGTAAATAAAGAGCACTAAGTTGCTATAGACATGAAGAATTCCAACATACCCCACGGCATAAACAAATGGTTAGGTCAATTATAGATTTAATTTATTCTAATTTGTTAAACTTGAAAGGAATGACTTCAAAATAAGAGATATGATTAACAAAAAAACATAAAATCATTACCACCACATCCAGGACTATAGTTATGGTTATGTAATTTAATCTTATTCATTGCATACAAAATATATTTATTCTTATTGGCGTTTCATTTGGATAGATTATTTTTGAAGTGTTTGTAGAAGTATATCTTCGTTTAATTTTGTGTTCATCTTCTTCTTTTGATGATCGATGCTAACCTTTCAGTAGCGGGAAATAGGATTTAATTTTTCTTGTTTCCAACCATTATTGCCACTGCTTTTTCTTCCTTGTCACAATTTTTATTTGGTCAATGCTTCCTATTAAGGAAACTTCCTATTTTGAAAGTACCATAAATAAAACTCAATTTCTGTTCAAATACACATTTATTTATTTTCGGTGTGCGCCGATATGTCGGGGCCGCTCTGCATCGAACTATACATATATACATGTGAATCGCTCGAGAAGCTATGTGGCCCTTTATATATGCACATGCCAGACACTGCCGTTCGTACGTATACATAAAAGGTCTTGGCATCGCCTTCGGTGTACAGTCGTGTAGCCCTGCCGGCAGACAATAAACTCGGCCGCTGAGACTATATACGCCCGAAGCCAGCTCCGCATCAGTATGCTCACAATATTTGTATGTAAAAAATACATTAAGAGACAATATATTTCAAAAGTAAAAAAATAAAACATACACTACAAAAATATAATAACACATAAAAGAGAAGGAAAAACATTAATATATAAAGCAAGAAACAATAAAATAAAATAAAATAAAAGATGTTAAGTGCTTAACACTTCCATTCTTCTTCTTGCCTTTTTTTTTGGAATACAAGTTTCGTGCATTATTATTGATAAGTCTGCTACGATTAAGCTTGTAACGAGTGTCTGTAATTGATTAGCGCTTTGCTATTTAAAAAAAAATATTTTATTAAATAGGCAACTTGAAAACGTTCATTTGTTTTACCGCCAGAATCGTATTTAAATATTTAATTTAATTTAAGTTAAAGTTAATTAGATTATATCGACCATTCTTAAAATTAATTACTAAAGACCTTTCAACATCGCTTATGAGATTATAATGTAATTTGAGAAGGGGCAAACAATATAAAACGTAAGATTCCATAATATATAAATGGCCGATCAATAAATCAATTACAGACATCTATTATACAAGTAAAGTAGCTTTTACTGTACTTTGAATAGAATACTTATTTTGTTTGTTTTTCTTATGCTACTATTTACGACTCGATGACAGCATTCATAGTTATTTAAACACAGCTATTAAAATTCTGCTACAATTTAATTTATCGTTTGAAAAGTGTTTATAATTTTTAAATATCTTCTTCAGGTTTATTCCATAAAGCTATTTCACAAAGTGGCACAGCATTTACGCATGATGTTATGGAATATGTCAGGAACACAGCTATCGTAGTAGCTGAATATTTAGGCATACAAACCGATGATTGGGAAGCTATGTTGGCATCTCTAAGAGACCTTACCACAGATGAATTATATGCTGCTCAAAGTGTACGGAACGTTTTCAAAATTATTTGACATAGTAAACATATTTCCTCCTTTTAGGGATTAAATGCTATCGACAAGTATATGTTTAGAACTACTGTCGAAATTGAATCCAATGAACCGAGGTTTCTGGATAGACTACCAACTGATATAATCGAAGCGGGAGATTTTAATCAAGTGCCGTACCTTAATGGTGTAAACAATCTGGAAGGTTTATTTGTATTGGATAATGATAGAAACAAACCAGGACCAATTCCTGATTTGGCTGCTTATATTCCTCCAGATCTAGCAATTGAAGTAGGATCTGATGCGGAGCAAGACATAGTAGAGAGGCTGCGAGATTTCTACTTTGATGGCGGAGAATCAACATGGGATGATATAACTCAAGATATTCAATTGGATACGGATTACCAATTTTTGTATCCTCATTACAGAGCAATTACTGGTCAAGTATTAACAGCAACTCAACCAATATATTTCTACTATTTTACTGCAGATACGGCATTGAATGCTAGAAGCGGTGATGGGGCACAATTTGTAGGTTAGTTTGCATCGCTTATAAAATAAATCGTCAAAATGTTAAATAATGCATGCTAGACAATTTTTGCTAGGCATACTCACTAACTCAGCATCTTTAACGATATATTCCTCGTTGTTGCAGTAGATAATAGGATGTTTTAAGATGTTTTCAGTGATTAAAATAGTGAAAATTTCTAGGTGCAGCTCATGGTGATGAATTATCATACTTATTCTATAGCTCACGATCGCCATCTATCGAGGCTGGTAGTGTAGAAGATAACGCAATAAGGAATATGGTGGATATGTGGACTAACTTTGCTATATATGGAAATCCAACTCCTGAAGGTTCTAATATTACGTGGGAACCTATTCAAGAAGACAAACTTAATTATTTACATATTGACAGTGAGGAAATTACGCTAAAAGTAGATTTATTGCCAGACAATATGGCGGTATGGAATGCTATATATGATGACTACTATCGCAGGGATTAGTTATCGAGTGACCTTATTATTTAAGCTTAACAAACACATTAATCAATAAAAATATTAATTATATTCAAGAGTTTATTTAATTACAATTGGTAACAATCAGAAGAACATACAATTATGGGTAATAGAATATAGAGAATTTCGTATTTTATTCTTTATAAAATTTTTGCATATCAACACCAAAACTATGAGTACGATTCAAGCCGCACTATACTAAAAATATAATAAAATCGATTTTTAAGTTTTTTGAACAGACTGGATGTAACGAATGTCACAAGAAACAATATATGACTTGTCTAGATAATTAAGCTTTATCTTTGAGCTCGGAAAAAAATTACTTAATTCTTCTTACATGTCTAATTAACTACAGTCACATTATTAAGGTAATTTATAAGAATTTATTTGTCAAATTTCTTATACGGGACAAGTTTGTGTGAGAGATAAGAAGAAGGACTTTATATCGTTATGTAGAAAGAATAACGTATAGGTAGTTTTAATTAAAGTGTTTTTTATACAAATATGTTCGTCAAATATATTATATATTTATTTCTACATACATCAGCAAAAGCATAAAAGTGCAGAGTGCAGAGCGCAATACTAAGAGCTACGAAATGTCCATGTTTGAGAAAATGTTATACAAAGAATAGTAAAGTCTCAAAAATTTTGAAATCTTGTTAACGTTTTTTCAGGTTTTTCTGCATTTTTATTAGCGGAAACTTATTTTTAATAATGTATACATTCTTAAATGATATCGTCTTCCAAGTCGTTAGGATAATTTTGCAGTAGGGAGTGAGCTTCTTCGGTGTTGAAAGTTCACCAGTTCTTGTCAAAATAAAAAAATTCATTGAAATTTATTTTTTCTAACTAAATTTGTATTTACTCTGAAGAAAAGTCTTGGAAATTGTTTCAGCTTCTTCATTTAAAGTTTCGTCTTTACATTCTTCATTTTTCTTTTCTTTGAAGCCATATTACGATATATAGACCAGGTGCAGAAAAACCATGAGCATTATTGGTCAACAATTTCTTATTTATATAAGACAACCATTCTGACTCAACTTAGATAAGTAGTGAATGGAAAACCGTAGCTACAGGCAAATCATTTAATGAGGAAGGGGCCAGAATACAAAATATTTACATATACAGATTGTCGTAGTTAAAAGTTAATATGCATCGTCAAATACACACACATAAGCATGTACCTATGTATGTATGTATACAACACCGGTGGTGTGGGGAGATAGTGGGGAGATCGAGAGCGCGCGCAGACATGGCATTCTTTCCGTAACTTTAGAGCGTGAACGTACATACATTGTATCTGAGCAGACTCGCAAATATTAAAATAAAATGCCCTTAACTGTCGAGGAAAAAATACAGATTGTGTTATGGTATGCCAAGGATAATTCGTACAAAGACGTGCAAAATTTATTTGTTGCGGCGTATGAAAATCGTCCACCTCCCTCTGTGCCAGCTATCCATAAGATTGTGAAACAATTTCGTACAGAAGGTTGTGTTGATTCACTGCATACTAAAAGACACGTTGTGCACTAAAGCCTCGGTACCCCGGTGTCCCGATATCACGCCCGATATGAACTCATCTGTACTCCCCTACTATCGTACCCCTCCATTTCATGTTTGCATGCACTTGTGTGCGTGTTTGTGTTTCCCTATATCTACTTTTATTTCAGTCAAACGGTATAGTCATATGAGTTAATGGTGCTGTAACCGTAACATTTGCTCGCTCTCTGGCAACCAAAAATGTATCAGTCGAACGAGTTGCATACGTTGGCACCAAAAAGACCACGGTCGACAGAAGGTTGGACTAGTTACTTTTATTATTAATTCATTTTTTTAAACACCCTACACACTGACTATCTTCCTTCTTTAAGTCAAGATCATGAAATTATGTGTATTTAAGAGTTCATCATAATTAGTACCACGCGGGGGGGGGGGGGGTAAACGCCGCTCATTCTTAATGATACATATTTTAAAAATCTATTCTGCACTCTTTCCAAAGCTAAGTTGGTGATGCGTACTCAAATTTTGGACGAACCACTGTATAATTTAGGATAGTAAATGTTGTGAGATTCGAAAAGCCTCTATATAACCTTAAAAATCCAAGTGTGCGTGAAGCAGAAGAATAAATTGATTGTATGTGGCTAGTAAAGTCTAAGAGGGAATCAAATAACACAACCAAATCTTTAATGCTGATCTGTCTAGCTATAATTACTAAGTCCGGCGAGTATTTAAATAAGTCTAGTCTGTTGATTCTTGAGAACTGCACATTTATTAACACTCAGCATAATTTTGTTTTCGTGACAACAATTATTAATAATTGTAAGATTCCTTTGTAATTGTTGGCAATAGGCCATGTCGTTAATTTTCGAGAATATTTTCAAATCATCGGCGTAAGCAAGTACCCTGCAATCCAATCTATTTAATAGATCATTAATGTACACATTGAATAATAAAGGCCCCAGATTAGATCCTGATGTAATCGTGAAAACGTTAGAAGTGTCAAGCATTGTAGTGCAGATAGCTCGATTTATTCTCAAGGCAAGAGGCGATTAATTCGCTAAGAGATTCTGAGAAACCGATAGAAGCATATTGGGCAGTAGTACATTATGATCAATAGTGTCGATTGCTTTCGCGAAGTCAGTGTATAGGACATCTACCAACTGTCTTTTGATGTACTTAGATACTGAGTAATTTCACCCAAATTAGAATGTGTAGACCTTCATGTCATGAAACCATGTTGTACTGTAGATATGTAAGGTCTTACGCAGCTGTATACCTTGTTATACAGCGAATGTTCAAACACTTTGGAGCGTATGACAATGTTAATGGACCTATAATTGGAAATATCATTCTTATTTTCCCTTTTAAATACAGGATTGATCTTACTCAATTTCCAGACTTCAGGAAATGTTGCTGTACGAATAAATAAGTTATAGATAAGGAAGTTATTGAGCAGCCAGGTCAAGTGCATTTGAATAATATATTCCTGTATGACAGATATCTTAGCTGCAGGCTCTGTAATAAAAAACCATAAACTGTCAGACATATCTTAGTAAACTTAACGTACTGGATAACAGGAAGCAAGACCCATTTGCTCCACCGAACATAGACCCAGAAATACACAATGAACATTCAGTCAAAAGCCACCACAGCTCTGTAGATGACAGACAAGTACTTGAGTAGTAGTAGTCATAAACGATGTAGATTTAGCACCAATAGCCTTTATTGACAGCAGCCAAGAAAGGGAAGGCTTTCTGATTTCCATAATAATTATACCCTTTGATATAGGCAGTAATTATATTTCGATTGAGATTCTTTTAAATGTGCCAGTAATATTAAATTTTAATATCATTTAAATGCATAGTGTTTAGACTTTAACAATACCGCAATTATCAGACAACTTTACGTCAGCCGAGTATGTGCAAACCCAATCCTTAAATGGGCCTCTCCGTATTACCCGAAAAAATGTTATATCAGTGCTTAATACTAATAAATTTATCAAATATACACTGCTTTATCACAAAAAAAAGCTAAGTACTGATACTTAATTTAACCAGGTGATTTGTGAACAATAGCTTCAGCAAAACGGATGCATTATGTTATCTAGTTTGTTACAACTCATTTTATTATTTCTTTTCATAATATTTATAAATTGTGATGATCCTGAAGTTGAAATAACACAAGGAAGACTGTTGGGAAGTACACGATTCAATAGAGATGGTGGTACTTATTACGCCTTCAAAAATATCCCTTACGCAAAACCTCCTGTAGGTGAATTAAGGTTCAAGGTATGTAATGTAAATATTTATATCAACTATAATTGCTACCGTATACCTATATATGTGTGTGTGCCTGTATAAAACTAACCTAAACATCATATTGACTTATTGACTTGATTGACAAACAACATAGTAAGCAGAGCTCTTACCATCCGGATATTCGAGTATCCGAGTTACTCATTATAACTCAAAATCCGGGATCCGGGTATCCGGATATCCGGATACTTGTTTCACTTAGATTCGAGTATCCGGATATCCGGTTTCGGATCTTTTATTATGACGCCTCAAATATAAAGCTGTTCGTATTTGTATTCTGATTAACCCTTGTGTCTATGGTCAAGGTACCCGGGTATTTTTTGTTAGATTTTTTCAGATTTTATCTAAAGCTCTTGTTTTGAGGATGCACGTTTATGCCATCGACAGCCTCATCAGAATAGTGCGAAATAAAACAAATACGTTTATAACACTTTGCAAGATAGTCGAAAAATGTGCTACTCGCAGACCGGCTTTTGCAGGTACTGGACCCTAATGACGAAGATATCTCGCGGTCGAAATTATTACTGCCCGTTCAATGAAGCTCCGCATCAGTATTCCGTCAATGTATTATTCAATGCATGAAACAGACCGGCTTTTGCACGTACTGGGCCCTCATGACGAGAATATCTCGCAGTCGATAATATTAGTGCTCGTTGAATGAAGCTCAGCATCAGTATTCCTTCAACATTTTATTCAATGTGTGAAACAGTACAAACTAAAGTCAACTCAACCCAACCTGAACAAAATCCAACCTAACTTAAATAAAACCTATCCAGCTCGACCTAAACAAAACCCCTAACACACACACAGAGAGAGAGGGGGGGGGTCATTTTTAAAAGCCACTTTTCCGGTATCAGTGTACTTCAAAACGTGGACATCTACAAAAATATCGAGGTCGAAAATTTTTGTCATCACGATACTTCCTTCTATAAGAAAGTAAAACATCCCAACCAGGGCCATATTAATCGAATTTTAAATATTTGAACGATGCTTATACTAGTTTAAACATTTTTACAAAATATCCGTTGCTGGAAAAAGCTTCCTTGAAGTTCAACACACCACTAACTTCGTCGACACCGGTTGAAAGATTTTCTTTGGCTGGTATTATAAATACTCCTCGTCGTCATGCTCTTTCCGATTTTTCCTTCGAGAAATTAGTATTATTACAAGCTAATATTGAATATTGTGAATAATTATGCTATAAATATAGGTACTTATGTAATAGACAACAATAAAATACACTTTTTAAAGTAAATAACAGTGATTTTTCTGATATTTAATGACAGTAATGCTTGCCAACGATTACAGTAACCCTTATATAAAAGAAAACGGAATTACAATTAATGTAATCGTTAATCGAACGAACTTAGATTACGATTCAGTAAGCGTAATTTAAAAACAAGTATCCGTATATCCAGGTATCCGGATATCCGTATACTTGAATCTACGATTTGAGTACCCGGATATTGACGACTCGGATATCCAGATATTCGCGCAAAGGTAAGAGCCCTAATAGTAAGCAATTTGTAACTCCTATAAAAATATCCTCAATTTATTAGGGATAACAACTAACTACACTACTTGGCAAACAATGATTACAACTAATTCACTCATGAATGCGAAATTGTGTATATTAGAAATGAGTCATTGGAAAGTTCTGCTGTAGTGCAAACGCATACGTGTTTAAGATTGTATACATATATGCATAACAAATAATTTAATTTTTAAATATTTAAATATTTAAATATTTAACTAATTTACATAACCGCTATTAACATTGAAACTGTTTTGTTTACAAAGTTACAAGACTGACAAAATAGTATATACATACCTTTTATACAAGACCAACCATGTCAACACAGAGAGTCTCAACATTTTCTGGCATTTTTTCATAGAATTTTGATAGAATAATGCACCTTAAAACGATCCCAGGTGACATCTGTTAATTCTTAGTTGTACAAACAACAATTAGGATGTATGTCACCTTAGCGCAGCATTCATATACAAAGGGAAATGCTGGTTCAGCATGACAACGTTCCAACAAATCGATTGCGTTTGACACGGCAAGAAATGTAAGATTTGCAAGTGGAAGTTTTAGCACATTTGTTGTATAGCCTCTGTCGAGCGACTGCCAACGTTAATCAAACGTCAGGCGGATTTTTGTCTGTCAACCGTAACGATTTCTGTAACATTTAAGTCAACCTAACGTGAATGTTGTCATTCACGTTAGGTCAGCTATGCCGACCTACCTCCATATTCAATATGGACATTTTGGGTAGACTCTAGGTAAATTTATCGGTGTTAGAAAAGGTAATAGAAAAGTGAACTTGGTTATATAGATGTGCACAACACCTATTGTTATTTTCGCAGACCCTCTTTAACTAAAACTCCATTTAATTTTACGTTCATTAATTCTGATCGGCATAAAATTCAGAGTTAGGTAATAATGCTAAAATTATTTTTTTTGTTGAAGTGATGCTATTGTTTGCTAAAGTACTTTGCGATCTTAAAGCAACTGATAATTATTAAATTACAATATATGATAAATGTCTGTATGGCATTGTCTTTATATGTAGCAATAGTGCCAATACTAAAATAGTAATTACATTACTCCTTAAATCGTTATATAAAATGTGATATGTACTTTATCAAAAGTTATGGAAACGATAATACGCACACAATTGGTTTTGTTCTAGCTATATACTTGGAAGATCTATAATAGCATCGATGTTACACACTGTTAATGAAATATTAACAACCACAGATAATCATGAAACCCCAGAAATAATAGCTTGCGATCTTAACAAACCGTTTGACTTCGTGTCACACCAGATGCTACTCCAGAAACTGGACTACTGTAGAGTGCGAGATATCGCACACTCAGGTCTTATTTGGAAGAGAGCTAAGAAGCAGTGAATTGAAATAGTGAGAAAACGATAATTCGTTCAATAGATCGCGGAGGTTCTCAAGGGTCTATTCTTAGTCCAATACTATTTATAAAATAGATGTAAGTGATATTTCTGATTTCGTTTTGGGAAAGGCTGATTGGGATACGAAGTCTAAACGGTATAGCTTGAAATAAACAAGGAAAACACAAACACTTATATTTTCGGCAGCTACATACATCGAAACGCGACACTGGAAAGGCACTACATATATAATTAGGAGAATTAAATAACTAGTAACCTCTAAAGCTGCATTACCTGCTACTTCAACTTCAATAGCATAGCGTACAGTATAATTTAGGTTACACCATCAGAATTAAAGTGTCTTACAGCTGGAAAAGCAGGCTATTTTTTTTTCTTTGATAATAGTTACTACCATTATCAAACTATATTTAGTCTTGTGTAAAATATATACAACCAACAATTTAGAACAGATTCCTATAATCACAGTTACCTTAGAGATGAATTGGCGATACCGCCCGATCAACTAAGACTAACACATCACTTAATAAGCTATTGGTATGTAAAATTATACAATAAGATAACTGTTTTGGTTGAAGAACTAAGTCTAATCAAGTTTTTTTTTATTAAGCGCATTCTATAATCTCTTTGGATATCTAACACATTAGTTTAAATTCTAACTCTGTCTATATTACGTATATTAAATTATTTTACCTTTAGATATGTATTGTAGTGTGTATTTATTTATTTATTTATGTATTTTGTCAATTGCGATTTTATTTTATTCCTTATTATGAGATCTTTATCATTATATAAATATATATGTATATTATTATTCCGCTTTTTTGACGTGTCGCCGCCATATATGTATATGCATATGTGATTAATAGACCTACTTTTACTACTACTACTGCAACTACTTCTACACATCCCGTCATTAATGCAATACTTAGAGCGCAGGAAAAAATATTATTTGCTGTTATATTGTAGTAGTCCCTTTATTTGTCTTCCACTATATTATCTCTAACGTTATAATAAACTCTATATGAATCCATAGGTAATCTCTGTTTTCATCTTGATTTATTTTATGGGCTTTTTAGGTATTCTAAATTTCTATAGAACTGTATTCAACTCATTTCTTGATATGAAATCTTATACCTTGTTGATGCCCTATTTTCGACAGTTTTATTTATTTACACGATTAAAATTGAAATGGTTTTCATCATACAAATATGCATTTGGCTTCTCAAGTACTGATGATCCCTAGACAACGAAAAGCGTATGATAACGATAAAATTCTTTATTTAGAAACTAATACAATAGCAATGACAACCAGAACTTTCAATAATTTCTTTAGATATACATTAATATGTTAAAATTATTACAAAGACTCCAACGACTGCGGATGGATGGGAAGGCGTAAGAGATGGTACAGGAGAATTACCAAAATGTAGGCAATTAAGTGATGAAGACTTGGGTCAAGAGGATTGCTTATATATGAACATATACACACCAGGTGTAAGTAAAATCTTTATAGATTGATATCTTCAGTTTAAAATGATCTATTATTAGTTACCATCCGAAAATATCACTGGCAAAGCGGTCATGGTTTGGATATATGGTGGAGGATATGTTAACGGGCATGCTCAAGAATCGAATTGGGATCCAGATTATTTCCTTATTAAAGATGTGGTATTCGTAATTTTCAACTACCGTTTAGGATTATTTGGTAAGATATGAAAAATATCGGTAACAACATTTAAGTAACATAAGCCATTGTCTCTTATTCAATAGGATTCCTCACATTAGACGATTCCAATCTAGGCGTTACCGGAAATGCAGGATTAAAGGATCAAGCATTTGCTCTTCAGTGGGTGCAAGATAATATAAGATATTTTGGTGGTGATCCAAATAACGTACTGTTATTTGGGGAAAGCGCCGGATCTATGAGCACTCACCTTCAAATACTATCACCAATGTCAACAGGTAAATACTGTGAAATGAATTATATCTTGACACAAAGCTACGCTTTAGAAGAAATGGTTAATATTATCATATGGTTATAGCACCTTGATATATATAGTTATAATAGTACTTCTGATACTTGTTTAGGGCTTTTCCACAAAGCTATTTCTGAAAGTGGTGTAGGTCCAACGCCAACTTACTTCGGCACTATGAGGAACACTGCTATACTTGTAGCTGAACACTTGGGTATTCAAACTGAAAATTGGGAAACTATGTTACAAGCTTTACAAGAACTTCCAGCTGATGAAATACATCAAGCTGAAACGGTATTAAAATAAAATCTATTAGGTACCATTATTTAAATACTTACTTGTTTCTTTTAGATACTATCAGCAACTTATCCGTATATCACTAGACCTGTAGTTGAAATTGCTTCCGTTGAACCAACATTTCTGGAAAGAGATCCGTACGATGTCATCGAATCTGGAGACTTCAATCAAGTATCCTACATGAATGGTTTTAACGATGCCGAGGGTTTAATGTTAATATGGGGTAACGAAAATGGTGTTGAACCACTTATACCAGACATTACTGCTTATATACCTGAGGATTTGGAAATACCATCGGGATCAGAAGAAGAGGAAGATGTTGTTCAAAGGATCAAAAACTTTTATTATGAAGGAAGAGTATCATCCAGAGACAATATTACTGGTGATGTTAACTTTTATAGGGATTTTGCTTTCGCTTATCCCCACTTCAGAGTTTATAGTGGACAATTTCCGAAATCTGAAAATCCATTGTATATCTATTACTTTAGCGCGTTGACACGATTAAATGGAAAACACGACATTCAAGAAATGTCTGAATATCCGGGTATGCTAAGTATAAAAAGCTTTATAAATTTGCATTATATACTAGAGAGAGTTTGCAGATTATTTTCACCACCTTGTTGTGTACATCACAACATTTTGGGCATGTGGCATTTGGGAGATCATGAACAAAGATTTCTTCTTATCTTTGTATATGTACAGTAAAATAAAGATACTGCCATGTACAAAATAAATCGTTTTTGTTCAATTGGTCTTTAGAAGACACGCGTTTAGTATTATTTTTGTAAAGTATAACTACCAATTCGTTATTTTCAGTAGATAACACAAGTAAATTCAAATAGCACTAAAATAACAGTTGTCTCAGCATGGGGTGCAGTTTATAGTAGCTCATTGCACTGCGGCTTCCCCTCGTTTATGTATAGAAATTTCAGCAAACCCTTTAATGACCCCAATGAAGCCCGTAATGGCCATGATTATTATAACTTACCCTATATTGTCTTATATTCATATTCATGGATTGACCCTGAGCCAGTTAGCAGTTTTACTATACCCCTTTTGCTAGGGTTTCAGCTATTAATTCCACATACATTTATTATTACTATCATATTGTTGCGTTTTCGGGTTCCAATAAACAACTCGTGCAATTATTTATTTAAAACAGTCTGTATATTGATATACTTAAAATTATATAACAATATAAAAATATAAAAACTAACGTAACACACTTAAACTACTACAATTTAATTATCACAGGTATTTATTTATTACTACTATTATTTAAGTCTGTATTTATGTAACAGTTCTATTTATATAAGACGGCACTACTATATTTATTTATTTGGCTACCACTATTTATTTCCACTGTTCCCACGAGACCACTCGAGACTACCGAATTACTCCGCGATTACTTCTCCGCAATGAATCATGCCGCCTTATATACGTATGTGAAAACATCTCGAAGCATTCTCGTAAACTCCATCTCCCTCTCGAATGTCTGTAGAATATTCCTAGACATTCTGTCTCCGCTGGAATATGCCGTACAGCGTGGAGATTGATTTATGGTCTCTTTTTGTGCGTGTGACAATTTCGTTTTTATCGCGCCGAGAGGTCTGTCTGTTTCTTTTATTTAATGTAAACTCATTTCGAATGTCTGCTGGTTTCGTTACATTGCCCCCTTCTTAAAAACTGCGTTTCGTCCCGAAATACACTATTCCATGTTCTTCTCGCTGGCGGGTGACGAAATCCACACCGGGAGCCACGGGTGCACCCAGCCGTCTTGTGGAAATGGCAATCCACCGCCCCAGGCTGCACAACGGGCTGATTGGGCCGACAGCCGCACTCGACCATTTCCATACCAGTATACCGAAACACTGCCTCCAGCATGTTTCTTACTGTTCTCCATTCCAAACGGTCTAATCCGCAGCCCAGTTTCGGAATTGCCAGCCTCCTTACATTTCCCATAAATTGGCTCCTTACATTTCCCATAAATTGGCTCTCTAGGTTATCCGGTAATTTGTCCCGCATCCGCCACTTCACCGCCGTCACGTCCATGGTATGGGCCAATGTAATGAAACGCACCACCCCTGGCTCACTATGGGGTGTTAGTCTCATGCGATAAACGACGTCATCTATTTGCTCTAGTATTTCGTATGGTCCCTCCCAGTATTGTTGGAGCTTTGGGGGCAGGCCTCGGCGACGTTGAGGACCATATACCACCAAACAAGGTTTCCTTCTCGGTAACCACCTCTCTCGGCTTGCACGTGGTAACGATTCTTCATCCTGTCGCTGGCATCCTGAGTGTGATGGCGCACTCGCTTGTAGGCATCCTCCAACCTTCGTCTGGATCCGCTGACGTAGTCTTCTCCATTTGGGTTCTCCACAGCACACTTGAGTAGATCATCCTTCACCTTCAGAGAGTCCCATTGAGCGCAGTAGGATTCCAGTCCCTGTGAGCGAGGAGCCACTTCTTGACAAGCCGGTCCGCGACCAGTACCTTTCCAAACCATCAATGAACCAAGGTCTTCATCAGCTTCTTGACCGATCCGCAAATTGTCAGGATGCCACTGATCGTCAACCATGGCAGTTCAGAATGTGTTGGCCGATTTTTCTTCTAGTCAGTTACCATGCCTGCAGTCTTCTGGACGTTGTCTGCTTGCAACAGCATCAGCGTTTTGATGTTGCACAGATGCAATTTGCGTTATTGGTTTTGAGGCTCCACGATACTGGGTCGACGATTGCCTCTTCTCATCGACCCGTTTCATTTTCGCTGCTCCGCTATGGTCTCCTTGGGCTTCTTCCCGCATTTACCATGCGCATGGCCCATTTCCATCTCCATTTCCATTTCCATTTCCAATTCCAGCATCGGAGCGTTCTTCTCTTAGGTTGCACCTGATTCACCAATCGTCGGACTACCTGTTCCAGGTGTGCATGCCCATACTTCATCTCAAGACGCTTGATTAGTTTAGGATAGTCTTGACACTCTTCTGGAAGTAAGGTCTGTAGGACATCACTGACCTGTCCTCTTAATGACACAATCAGGGCAGTAGCTTTCTTCGGGGACATCCGCCCATTTGCTCTTGCAGCGCCTTCGAATTGTTTTCGGCACGTCATCCATGATGTCTTTCCATCGAAGGTGGGAGGTTTTACCTTTGCCTTCGCTGTTCGGGCAATCTCCAGGCTTCCGCTTGAGATATCATGGGGACCGCAGTCGTTCATCGCTGGCAACTGAAGCTGAACCCCAAACTCGTCCCCCATTCCGAACACGCGCTTCTCAACTTTCTGTTCCATGGCTTCGATGGCCTCAGAAAATCCCTGTCTCCCATTCGATGAATTCTTTTGAATGTCTTCCTTAAAAGTAGTCTCGAGTTGTTTTGAATTACTTGCAATTTCATTTCTTAAAGCTTTTGAATTATTTGCAGTTTCATCATTTAGAGTCTTGAAATGTTTTACAACATCTTTTAGAGTCTTCATATTTCTCTCGAAATGTTTTGCAACTTCATCTCTTAGAGTCTTCATACTAGTCTCGAATTGTTTTGAATAATTTGCCATTTCAGTTAACATCTCATTTTTTGAGATTATTAAGCTTGGATCAGTCTGCATTTGAAACAAATATTTTTCGGGATCCTTACCTTCATTTATTAAAAGGTCACGAAGCCGGTCCTGGAGAATTGTTTTTTTTCCAGACGCATCTGCGTCCCTTTCTTCCAATTCTGCCCTTAACTCGGAGACCTTTAATTCTTCCAAACGTTTAGTAGCCATTTATTTATTTATTTATTTATTTATTTGCACTTATGTTTATCCCACACTGACACCAATTGTAACGTTTTCGGGTTCCAATAAACAACTCGTGCAATTATTTATTTAAAACAGTCTGTACATTTATATACTTAAAATTATATAACAATATAAAAATATAAAAACTAACGTAACACACTTAAACTACTACAATTTAATTATCACAGGTATTTATTTATTTATTACTACTATTATTTAAGTCTGTATTTATGTAACAGTTCTAATTATATAAGACGGCACTACTATATTTATTTATTTGGCTACCACTATTTATTTCCACTGTTCCCACGAGACCACTCGAGACTACCGAATTACTCCGCGATTACTTCTCCGCAATGAATCCCGCAATGAATCATGCCGCCTTATATACGTATGTGAAAACATCTCGAAGCATTTTCGTAAACTCCATCTCCCTCTCGAATGTCTGTAGAATATTCCTATACATTCTGTCTCCGCTGGACTATGCCGTACAGCGTGGAGATTGATTTATGGTCTCTTTTTGTGCGTGTGACAATTTCGTTTTTATCGCGCCGAGAGGTCTGCTTCATTTATTTAATGTAAACTCATTTCGAATGTCTGCTGGTTTCGTTACAATATTAATATACAAATATAGACTTCATTCATTTTAGGTGCCAATCATGCTGATGAGTTGTGGTATTTATTCCATGCGTCATGGAATCCTGTGGAAGTTGGAAGCATTGAAGATAAAATTTCTAGGGATATGGTAGATCTTTGGACAAATTTTGCTATTTTCGGCGATCCAACAGCTGCAGGTTTTGATTTTACTTGGGAACCCATGCAGGAAAGTCGATTTAATTATCTACATATCCGTACTGACGGCTATTACCCGGAAGTCGACTTGTTACCAGACAACATGAAATTCTGGACTGACATATATGAAGACTATTATCCGAGTAAATCATGATTAATAATAATGCATTTTAATAATTAAATAATGAAAATTAATATATGCTTCAGAAATGTGTATACCTAATACTAGTATTTCTTGAATATGCATATGATTGCCTATCTAATACGTAGTACAGTATCAGCTATACAAAAACTGCGATTAAAATATTTAAAAAGACAATTAAAAGACTTTTGTATTAAAAAACATTATATCACAAAAACGAGCTAGAATAACTCCTACAATAAGAAGAGGTCTAGTTTACCGTTTATTTTATGTATGTCGTTGGATCAATTCTACTCCAAAATCTGCGTCTGTTTCATCTACGAAATAAGTGCTAATAAGTTTTATTTTAAATTGAATATTAACTTTTTATTAGTGAACCAGCAAGTCTTGTACTTATGTTTTGTTTTGAATTGATTAAACGGAGCTTCAATCTGTCAAGTATGTGTAAATTCTATTAATGTATGTCCTTATGGCACTTGCTTTCGTTAAAGACTCTTGTTTACATACCTTTGTTAGGTATTACGTAAATTATGATTTTGTTTCTACGTAAGAAGAAAAAGTCATTTCATAGAATTTTGTGTATAACTAACGTAAATCCTGAGCTTTGATCAAAGGAATCGATAATCCCTTAATTAATTTTTGTACTATTTTTCTCGTCCTTTAAATTATTTTGAGTAAATTCATTTACATTTATTTCCTTATAGGATAAATAACGTTTCCTTTTCTCGCACCTGTGACATAACTTTATATACAAGGTGTGTCATTATGTTTAATTAATTAAGATAATTTTAGTTACATTTTGCAAAACTTTTGTTAATGTTGTTTTTTTCTTGCTACAGTAACGATTTAACTGTCATAATTCAATTTATCATTTTCAAATATCTCTTTATCTTTAATTAATTTTGTAATCATATCATATGATATTTAATTTTCATCAAATAATTTGAAACTTTGCTTTTGCGATTTCTTGTTTTTACCACATTTATTAACATTGTCTTATTTATAATTTGATGCTTGGTATCACCATATTGCATTTACACCCATTTGATCAAATTCAGTGTTAATAACCACTTCGAAGCTATTTTAATATTTCACAAACAAGAAATAATAACTTTATATACAAGGTGTGTCATTATGTTTAATTAATTAAGATAATTTTAGTTACATTTTGCAAAACTTTTGTTAATCTTGTTTTTTTCTTGCTACAGTAACGATTTAACTGTCATAATTCAATTTATCATTTTCAAATATCTCTTTATCTTTAATTAATTTTGTAATCATATCATATGATATTTAATTTTCATCAAATAATTTGAAACTTTGCTTTTGCGATTTCTTGTTTTTACCACATTTATTAACATTGTCTTATTTATAATTTGATGCTTGGTATCACCATATTGCATTTACACCCATTTGATCAAATTCAGTGTTAATAACCACTTCGAAGCTATTTTAATATTTCACAAACAAGAAATAATATTTTTCATTCCAAAAATCATTATCTAGATCACAGCATTGTGAAACAAATAAATAGGAATTTTGATATTTTCAATCAAAGATAATATCTTTACTTTAAAATAAATCGGTAATTTTATTTAAATTGTTAGTATTTCTTACCTTACCATTCGTTTTACGAATTCTTCAGTAATCAAAGCTTGTTTCTATATTACTGCGGTCTTTTCGCATAATTTCTACTAGATTATTTTATTTTTTTGTGTTGCATTTTCATCTCATCTAACTGTATCGTTACAATAATTTATCGTTTACACTCACAATAAGCAAATTCATATTGACCTCCATATTTATCATTCGTTCCAAAGTTATTGTCATTTTCTGTATTAAAATGTATTTCTGGTATTTAAATAGAAATATTTCTTTTGGTTTCTTTTTCAAATGTATTACTATGATCTGACCTGAGTATGAGGATGATTTGATGTAAGGTTAGAGTTACAATGTAACATTTAAATTATCAAAAATATTGTTTTTTATTTTCGTCGTCAACTTATGTCTTAAATTGCTTGCGACTAGAACAGTTTGAGTTTTCAGAATCAGTGAAAATCTCAAGCACCTAAATCTAGTCATAATCGAATAGCAGTTTCTTTCAAGCCTTTTTTGGGTAACGGCAATTTTCACATTGACAAAAAAGAGCAAAATATGTGCCGTTGTCAGTTTGGCCCTTTATGAGAGAAATGAGAAGAATTTTAAAATATTGTTACCACTTCCGGTCGAAAGCAGTCTCTTGGCTTTCTTAGTACGCCGGTGCTTCCACTGCTGAGATGAGCATAGTAATTGAGACAAGTTTGATCCACTGTTACAAAGCGACTCAAAAAAACTAGTGGGTTGATGTAAAAGAGCTTCAAATTATTGGTGGAAATTCGCATCCACCTGGCAGAGAGTTTAGATATGCTTAATTTGACATGCAAAATGTGGTCTATGCGGTCAACAGACATGTCCACAGTTTTGGCTATCTCCTACACTTTTAATCTTCTGTCACGTAATACAATATCTTAAGCTTTTCAACCAAGACTCACGTTAGTAGATTTAAAGAGAACAACCCACCAGCAAATCGTAACTTTCTTTGTCCAATGAATCCCGTATGTCTGTCAAAATTTTAGTCCTATTCATCTTTCTAAAAAAAAACAAGAAAAATCAGTGTACATAAAACCACACGGCAGAAGTGAAAACTTCATCAAGGCTCCCCCATGTAACGGTCGCCGAAAGAATCGTTAAATTGAAGACGTTATAATCGACCACAAACACCCCCGCATCCAAAATTTCACAAACATTCATCAATTTTCAAAAAAGTCTTCCGCCATTTTGTTTTTTTGTCATTTTAATTTTGAATTCGTGATCGGCGACCTCAACCACCCTAAAATTTCACATTCATACGTCAATTTTCAAAAAATTCTTCCGCCATTTTGTTTTTTTGACATTTTGACTTTGGAATAGTGATCGGCGACCCCCAAAACACCCATATCTAAAATTTCACATCCATACGTCAATTTTCAAAAAACTCGTACTCCATTTCTTTTTTGACATTTTGACTTTGGAATCGTGATCGGCGACCCCCAAAACCCCCGTATCTAAAATTTCACATTCATACGTCAATTTTCAAAAAATCTTCCGCCATTTCTTTTTTTTTACATTTTGAGTTTGGAATCGTGATCGGCGACCCCCAAAACCCCCCGTATCTAAAATTTCACATTCATACGTCAATTTTCAAAAAATCTTCCGCCATTTTTTTTTTTGACATTTTGACTTTGGAATCGTGATCGGCGACCCCCAAAACCCCCCGTATCTAAAATTTCACATTCATACGTCAATTTTCAAAAAACTCGTCCGCCGTTTTGTTTTTTTTTTGACAGTTTGACTTTGGATTTGTGATCGGCGGCCTAAGACACCCCCGTATCTAAAATTTCATATTTATACGTCAGTTTTCAAAAAAAAATTCTGCCTTTTCGTTTTTTTTGACATTTTGACTATGGATTGGTGATCGGCGACCTAGGACACGCCCGTATCTACAATTTCACTTTCATACGTCAATTTTCAAAAAATCCTTCGACCATTTTGTTCTATTTCGACATTTGAATTAGTGATGGGCGACCGTAAAAACTCCCAAGTGCCTAATTTTAATCAGAAGAGAGAGAAATTGATTTGAGCCGGCTCCGCCCACTGTGCATGTTTGCGTAGTCGTTTAAATAAAATTATTTCGTAGTAGGGGCACATAAATGTCGAAAGCAATCCTCCTTTTTCCCTTTAAGGAAATACACACGTTCTAGAATTATCGTATTTTAATTCAAATCATTATTAAAATATTAATCGACCCCTGTATAGCTAAAAATATCAAGTCATGTGGGAGACCGTTATGTATTGTGTGGATATGCAATTCGCGGGACCGTAATACATTGATCGTCAGTGCACATGAGAATCTGATATTTATTTTTCGCCCGTCCGGAATACATTGATATCAGTGCACATTTGAACGGCCATTTTTCCTACCAAATCCTTCTGCAAAGGACCTTTAAATTGCCGGTACCTTCGATTGCGTGCGACTGCCGACTCGAAATAAGCATACAAAAGGTCCCAAAAAGCCGGTTCCTTAAGATCCCGAGTCATGGCGACTCGAGTGTTACATAGGCGAGCGTGACGGCTCAATCTCGTTCAGTGCCCACAATCAACGCGCCCATAGAAGTTTACACTTCAAAAACTTTCACGAAACATGTCTCCTTTAAGCAACTACTTATATCTGTCAAATTAACCGTTGGACAGTATTGAATATTTAAATGTCCTTTTGTAAACTGATAGGCACTCAAAAATAATACATACTCCTTTTTTTCCACGCACAACCACTTATAGACGAGTCTCAGCTTCGGTCAAATCATTCTCATACAAGCGCTAGACCAATGGGATTTTGCTCTCAATATGTTTTTTTTTTTCGGTAGAAATTACACCCAACGATGTAAGAAGGAATACCGTTTAGTTGGCTTGTGTCTTAATGTACAATAAATTTTATGTGAAATATTCGACATATTGAATGATATGACAGTGCAATTGCACTACCACAATAAAATGATACTAACAACTGTGGATACAAAAACACAACAACTTAGTAACAAACAGATTTATTTACAAAAATAATTTGTATATTTGACTGGCGACAGCCTTATACACTTTTATGTAAAAATTATATTATGTACATCATGTATTTTTATAAAAGACTCTAGCTTACTAGATAATTAAATATTTATTTTACATATAATTGCTCTAAATTTAATATTTCAAATAATTTAATATGAAGATTCAAGGTAAAGTTATATGTTGAAATATACAGTGTCACGCTCCGAACATTAACAGTTCTGATGTAGGCTTATAGCTATACGGTATTAAGAAAAAAGGGAAATATTAAGAAAATCATGTACTTTAAATGTCTGTTTAGCTTCATTTTGTTTTGTTCAGTTGTTATCAAAATAATATATCTAAAATTTCAATGATAATCATAGAGAAAATTTTAAGACTATGCTAATGTGAAACTTTAACGAACTCTTGAAAATTGTCTTAATGTAATTAATTCAACAAAATTACATCCTACACTGGCTAGGTATTCTGGTTTAATCATAATGATCTGAAGTAGTATATTTCAAGAATATAGCTTATAGCTTCTGTTAAATTTTTACAAAACTTCAAATACATCCAATTACATTTTCTAATGATCGAAACAAATCTTTAGAAAATTATATAATTTCTGTACACATTTCTTATATTTTGTCTGTCATCCGAAATGATTATTTATGAGTATCAGGGAAAATAAAGCTAGATAATAAATTAGTCTTCATTAAATTGTTCATGCCCCTTCTGCTACGTTCTGGCCCACCTTCTGAATAACGTTCTAGATTGCTTATCAGGAAAGCCTTTCGCAAATGGTGGATTTGGATTTGTTGCCACATAATATACACCGCGTGCTCTGTAAAAAATAAGAACAACATGATGTATTAAATAAATAGCCTTTTTGAATCTGCATATGTAGGACATGCGGATTTTATAGTAAGTATTATTGTCACACATTCTAGAAAAGCAGGAATTGTTTCTTTAAAACCATGTGTGATAGTTTATGGAGAGTTTAAAAGTGTTTACAAAAATCATAAAGCTTTTTGCCACTCACAACCACTTATAGAGGAGTCTCAGCTACGATGAAATCATTCTCATAAGTGATTTTATGTTAAGCGAAGTATTAAGCGAGTGACACGTTTTTTGTGTGTTCCTGTTATTATTGTTTTTTGCGGAGCATTCTGTGAGTATAAATACCGATTTTATATCAAACTGTTCGTAAAATTGTTATCCTTATTAGCTCTTTATTTCGAACATTCGTTTATTAACGCGTAATCGTCGATTACATATAAAAGTGCTGGTATTTATTTGTATCCACTTGAGTTCTTGTAGCAACTTTTTGCACGATTACTTTGCATATAATTTTTGTGCGTGTAGTATCTCGGTTCGGCTATTATTGTATACTATACAGGTGTTTCCTTTAACTTTGTTGTTCATTTCACTATCCTTATTCTTTCCTCTTTTTTTGGTAACCTTTTTTTTAGTGGCCCTCTTGTTTGTCTGAGTCAGTCAGCGCGATAGGCCCCATGCTGTGAGGCATTGTCTCCTGTATTTTCCTATTATTATTAATTCTTATTCTTACTATGGCACCGTCAGTCTCCTGTACTCATAGTAGGAAGAACTTTGAAGAGCATAAAGTTTTATACTGTTCCATATGCAGGAAGGGCTTCAACCACGAGTGTGTTGGTGAAGTCGAAGCCAAGCTTTGCCTGGTCATGCAGTGGGTGTGGCAGGCTTGGTAGTGATTTGGCTAGCCTTAAGGCGTCAATTGTAGATTTCTGTGGGCAGATATGTGATCTGAAGAATGAGATGGTTGAGCTCAGGAAGGAGGTTTCTGAACTGCGTGCTCGGGAGTCTGCTGGTGTGGCTGAATTGGGTGATGAGTCTGTGGAGATGATTATACGGTAGGTTCAGGATCGTGAAACAAGGAAGTACAATTTTATGGTCTATGGTGCTGCTGAGATGACGGATTCCGGTAGCACTGGCTCTGTTTCGGACCTGTACTTTGCCAAGAAAATATTAGGCCACCTGTCAGTGGTGAGCGCTGCTGCTGTCTCTCGGATTGGTGGAAGGAACCGGGTGCGTACATCGGCATCGCCTCGACCTATGCGCATTACCCTTGATT
The DNA here is from genome assembly GCA_963170755.1 of Amphimallon solstitiale. Taxonomy (NCBI): domain Eukaryota; kingdom Metazoa; phylum Arthropoda; class Insecta; order Coleoptera; family Scarabaeidae; genus Amphimallon; species Amphimallon solstitiale. The sequence continues at coordinate 51,346,610 of OY720678.1, read as the reverse complement.
CTCCGGGACTGGTTCATCAGGCTATCGCAAGGAGTAGGAACTTACGAAATGTGGAAGATGTTAATGATATTTGTTTTTCTATGGATCGTACACAACAACAGATATCATACTATAAGAAATTGAAAACAGAATTGGACGAGCGAATACTGGGTGGTAAGCAGCTGCGGATTAAGTATGTCCGCGGCATACCAAAGATTGTTCCGCTAAACTAGCAGTGACCAACAGTAACACTATCACCATCTACTACCAGAATGTCCGGAGCTTGCGCACAAAAGTCGATGAGTTTTATGTATCTGTTTGTTCAACTGTATACGACATCATTTGCCTGACTCAAACTTGGTTATCCGAAGAGGTTAGGAGTACTGAATACTTCCCTGTTACTTACTCTGTCTGTAGATCTGACAGAAAGTTTGAAGAAATCGGACGATCGCGTGGGGGGTGGAGTTCTCTTGGCTGCCAGGAGCTGTTTTGTTGGATCGGGACTGGATCTATCGGGTATCCATGAGGAATTTCCTTCCATCGACATCGTTGCTTACAAGTTCGCATCTCACTTTTCCTATAATTGACTCTAGATCTTACAATTTCGGGAAATGTGATTTCAATAAACTTCACTTGTATCTCTTGAATGTGAACTGGACGATGCTGGATGGGTGTAATGATGTTAATGGGGCTTGTGAAATATTTTAGACTACACTTTATGCGGCACTTGACTTATATGTGCCAAATTGAACTCGCCACTCGAGAAGCTATCCGAGGTGGTATTCATCTGATTTAATAGCCAATATTAAGTTGAAATATTACTTTTTCAAGAAATTCAAACGTTACAACTGCCTCTCCTCGTTGGCCAATTTCAAAAATATCCGTCTATTAGTAAAGAGACAATCTCGCGACGCTTACAATGTATGCTTGAGTCGGGTTCAGCGTAATGTTTCTCATAACCCAAAGGAATTTTGGTCATTCATGAAAGACAAAAGGAAATACAGCCGTATACCTGACCGCATGTCTTATAATGGCAACAATTGCGATACGCCGCAGGACTTACTTAATGGATTTGCGGCCTACATCATCAGTGTCTATGGTACCCCATCTTCTGTTGCAGACCTTCCCACTGTGCAGAATTGCAACTGCAATATTCGTTTTGATTGCTTCCCGGAAGATACTATTGTGAGTGCTATTAATAGCTAGAAAAATAATTTCACCTGTGGACATTTCTGCCTTCTTAATTAAGGACTGCAAGTTTGTCTTCGTGAGGCCGCTACTCAAAATTTTGAGTTCCTCTACCTTTCCTGATGTCTGGAAAATGGCCAGAATTACGCCCGTCTTCAAGACTGGTGATCAGGCAGTTATCACAAACTACAGGCCCATTGCAATCCTTTCAAATTTTTCGAAAATTTTTGAACTCTGTCTTCATTCAGGTCTTTATCCATTTGTTAGGTGGAATTTGACATCGTATCAGCATGGTTTTCTGGATGCGAGAACCACCGTTACCAATCTCTGCCATGTTACGCAATTCATTTCGGATAGCTTGGATGGCAGGGGGCAGGTTGATGTGGTGTATACTGATTTTGTCAAGGCCTTTGTTCGTTTGTATCACACTATTCTTGCCATGAAACTCAGAGCCTTTGACCTCAGTGATGTTCTTGTTAGCTTTCTAATGTCCTGTGCAAGTAATCTTTCTCAGTACATTTTTTACAATGGATCATCATCTTTCACGTATACCGCTACGTCTGGGATCCCACAGAGTTCTAATCTGGGTCCCTTAATATTCAATATGTTTATTAATGATGTCACTTCCGTGATCAGTTGTGATAAGCTACTCTTCGCTTATGATTTAAAGATTTTTTGTAGTATCTCTTCGATTTCAGACTGTATTCGCATTCAGGCTGACATGGATAACATCTTCCATTGGTGTACTACGAATAACTTACCACTAAATGTATCGAAGTGTAAGTCTATGTCTTTCTCGCGCTGTGAGGAACCATGCACTTTTATTTATTTCAGACAATGCAGGACTTAGGTGTGATTTTTGACGTGAGACTCATGTTCGTTGACCACATAAACAATATAACTTCTAGTGCATTGAGAATGCTGGAATTCATCGTCCGCAATTGCAAATCTTTTACCAATCCTGAATCATTAAAGGCGATATACTTCTCGTTGGTTAGGTCACGTCTTGAGTATGCTTCCATGATCCACTTTATTACTATCATATGCGGCAGCTTGAATTGGTTCTGCGCAAGTTTGTTAAATTTCTATGGAGTCGAGTTGACGGAGTTTATCCGTGTAGGAATGCTGACCACTGTCTATTGTTAGCGCGTTTCGAATTAACTTTTCTCCGTTTCAGTAGTATTGCCTCGGGTATATGCTTTTTGTTTAAGTTGCTTCACAACGTAGTTGATTGTCCTGCATTACTCAAGCAAATAAGGTTTCCTGTACCCCGTCCTGCGTCAAGTTGCCTTTCCCGAAAACTAATGTCGCGGTTAGATCACCTCTTTATTCCATGTGTTCTAATTTTAATGAAATCAGCGTATACTGCGATGTCAATTGCTCCACCGGATTTGTGAGGGCAGTAATCGCGGAACACTTCAACAAATATTATTGACATTCGTTGTCACAACATGCTCTATAATATTTAATATTTAATTTTTCCTTTCTTCTTTTCTTTGTTCTATTGTATAACTTGTATGTACATACTTCATTATTGTAATATTCCAATAAATTGTCCTGTAATTGGTAGTAACTGTTGGGCAATAAAGTTTATTATTATTATTATTATTATTATTATTTATTATCGGGAGCTAATCTTTAAAATGAGTTAAACTATATAGAAAATGGAGAACATCACATTACATATTATTCCTAACGTATGACATTGTGCAGCAAATTATTCAATAACATGAAAACGGTGTGGTGATAGACTACCTGGTGCTAAAATATGATGGGTTTCGCAAAATTTGCACACCGTGGATGATGTAAACGATATAGTTAAATTGGCCAAAGCCGCGGAGAATTAAGCCTGGGAGTTTTGAAGATTAGAACTCTCGACGTTAGAAATGCTTTCGATACTGCGTTGTAACGGCTAGAAAAGCCTTGATGATTAATAATTTCGTAGAAATCATTTTTTTCGTCCCTGTATACGCGCCGACATGAAATTATTAACACGTGTCTATTATATATCTGTACACGATTGCATGTATATATCTTTAACTGTATACACGCTATCATTTCTTGTAGTTATCAAACACATAAATAGCACCAACACTAGTGCTAAGAACGAATGTCAAGGAACATATTAAATGAGAATGTAATTTACTTGTAATATGTTAATCAAAGAGCATCCAGTTTATTAATAATATTAACTTAGACATATCGTTGAATATTTATTTCTGATTGTTCTGCAAGCGTGCAAGCAGTAGACGATGAAGATTGGTTCATATAACCTAGAAAGACATGTGTTAGTTATTTTCATATTGCATTTAGACATTTAAGCGGCACTTGTAAGACAGAATTTCGGAGAGAGTAGAAGAAGCAGTGTCAGCGTTGTCCTAACAAATGCCTTAGGCAAATCAAAGTACATATAAGTCGTCTGACTAGGGTACAACGCTTTATGGCCATTCCGGTGATGTCGAGTAGCGTCCCAGCTAATACCTTACCTGGAAAAGATTGTCGAATAGCGTCCGAGAGATTCTTCAATAGCGTCCCGAGGTTATGTACTGTAATGTTTATTATAGACGATTACCAGATTTACTTAACGAATTCAGGTGTACACAATAATTAAACATCCAAGAAACATAAACTTGTTTATTTGGTTATATTGGAATTGTCTGACAATTTTTGGTAGTACAAATATTCATTGGAAAAACAGCATTCCTGCAAGTAATTTATTACACAATGTATACGTACACAATAATTTATACAAACAATACAATCTAATATTTACACAAGAGACCTCTTTACTTTATTAAAAAAATATATATTATTTATAAAAAAAATAATTATATATTATATTATATAATATTAAAATATAATAAAAATGCCTGAAAGTATTAGTGCTTATAAAATCGATTTCCCATTAATTGTACAAATTCCAGTATGGTTATTTTGTTATTCTCTAATTCCCATATTCTTTGGTTTACGAATTTCTTATTTTCATTTGTTTGTGACGAGTATGTTTTTTTAATATTATTTTGAATACTTCTAATTTTGATGTACGTGTCACTTTGAAAGTCTAATAACACTCGAATAAATTGAAAAATATGAGGGTGTGTATGATAAAATGACGAATTATAACGCGAATGGAAGCTTTCGCAAGCATTTGTAGTTCTCTTTGTGCTACTTGATTGTTCGGCCCATACATGTGGAGGATACCTAGATGACTCGGAAATGTAATTATCAACAAGGTAGTCGCTAAACTGTACCACTCTTGCATCTGCAGGCTGGATGGCACCCAAGTCAATAGCGAAACAGTCCCCAACATCTGATGGGCGTAAATACTGCAAACCAAAACAGTATCTTAAATATTTTCCTACGTCCGACTTCTTATCTTTATAAATACTTGACAATCCTAATTCCTGGATCTTTCGCCACCTATAAGAAAATGTTCCTTCGTCAGCGCCAGTGAATTATACAGAATCACAATAAAAAAAAAATACTTTGAAATACTTACCAAGATTGTCCAAGGTGGAAACGACATCCAATTAAATCAGCATTTGTCCAAGTCTTCAGTACACTTTTTTGTATTGCTTCTTCAAAATCTGATACAACTTTTGTAGGGACCAATTTCTTTCCATATTTTTCTATTTCTTCATTCAAATATTGTAGTGCCAGAAGATACGTTGATTCGCGTTTATTTAATAAAAGAAAAAATACTAGCGGTACGTAATGATCATTTTTAAGCCCATGTACAGTGAATAATTGCGTATAAAATTTTGGACAAAAATCGAAAGTTCCATCTAAGTATATTGTTTTTAAACTTGCCAAAAATTCTAAATTGGTTCGACTCGAAAACATTATAATATTGTTATCTGAATCGTTAACGGTCAAAAAATTCTCTTCTTTATTTGTCGTCATTGGATATAGTTTTAAGACTTCGTGTACTTCCGCTAAATTTTTAGGAAGTCTAGGGAAATGTGTCCGACGAGCATGGTCATAATTGCTTCGGATACATTGAATATCAGCAGTTGTTAATGTGTTGAAATCTCCTTTTCTTAATTCCGCGTGTATTACTTTCATCGGTTTTTCATTCAAATCTTCTGTGGCTTTTCGTTTTACAGAATTGCTGAACACATTTCTGTTAATAATTCGTTCGGAAAGTGGCTCATGGTTGTGGTTGTCAACAAGTGCGACAAGAACATTGGAGTTGCCTTCTGTTTTCAAATATGCCGGACATTTCTGTCGCGAAGATGTGGAACAACTCCACCGTTTCACATCACCAGTTAGTTTTTTATGGAAACGATATTTATAATTATCCAAAATTATTAATTCTTTACCACGTTCACTCAACACAAACTTTAAAGAACTCATACTTGTCGCACTGCTTTGTTTAAAGTCACAACAGAAACTAATTATTTGCAAAATTGTTTGGGACTTAACAAATAAATTTATACTTGTCGCACGGATTTGTTTAAAGTCAAAACAGAAACTAATTATTTGCAAAGTTGTTTGGGACTTAACAAATAAATTTTTAGGGGGTGTAAACAAATAAATTAGCCAATGAGAATTACGACGAAAAACCCCACTACATAAGAGCATTTCTAAACAAGTAAGAATTTGCAAAATTTTAATAACAAGGTACTTAACATTAGTTCATTTTATTAGTCTAATTCTACTTAAAGTGGTATCCCGCAGCGGATCGTCATCTAGAGGGATTATCTAACCCGGGACGCTATTGAACTATCTATAATTTGTAATATCTCCTTAACGCAGGTATAGGGACTCTACTCGGTATTGCCCGGCCATTCATATATTCAGTGCGTACAAAAGAATACCAGGAGAAGCTGCAAAACCTTATTGCTGTAATACCTCTTTTAGAATCACTGGCCTTAAAGAGGCACGGAAAGTGCAATGGCATGTCGAGCAAATAGACGACGGTAAACCTAATGGGTGGCTGAAAAACAGAGAGATGTCGTAGATTGCAAAAGATACACGGACAAGATTTCAAGGAAGTCAACATAATAGAAAGTCTAGCAACTACAAAGGGAGACTCAGCACAAACATACAAGGTAGTCTGAACTATAAAGGAAAAAAATTAGGTGTGGCCACCACACGACTTTCTTATACGTATGAGCGTTTCAAACTATACAATTTTAAGAATTTCTTTATACAAAAATTATTCAAAATCCTATTCTAAGTACTTTTATTCTCTTAATAAATCGCTATAGAATGCATACTTTGCAAGATATTCGAAAAAAGTGTTACTCGCTAAGAGTAAAAGTGCTACTTCCGGTCCGAATTTTGAAATTTCTTGTATACAAAAAATATTGCAAATCCAACTCTAAATACTTTTGTACTCTTAATAAATATATATAGAATGCATAATTTACGACATATTTGCAAAAATATAGATATTTAAATATAAAGATATTTAAAATTATCATTTAAAAACTTTTATACTCGTAACGTACTTGTCTAAAAAGCATGACTTGCAAAATATTGGCAAAAAACTGATTTTCGATAAAAGTAAAAGACCTACTTCCGGTAGGAATTTTCAAAAACTTTCATAATAAAATTCTGCTCAAAATCAATTTTGAGTACATATGAATTCTTTATAAATTTGTTTAAAATTAGTAGTTGACGAAATATTGGAAAAATTGAATTTTTTTACTGAAGTAAACTACTACTTGGTCTGCCGATTTTACTGAAAATCTAATCAGTTCTCAACAGGGAGATTATACTCGTAAATACAAAATTTGGAGTTGATAGCTCTAGCGATTTGACCGCTATCGTGGTCACACACACACGGACACACAGACACACACACGCACATACACATTTTTTAAAAACCACTTTTTCGGTATCAGGGGAGTTCAAAACGTGGACATCTGCAAAAATCTCGAGTTCGAAAATTTTTATCATCACAATACCTCCTTATACTACGTATAAGAAAGTAAAAAGGAGAAAAATAAAAACCACTGTTCCTGAAACGAGAAACCAGGAAAAAACTACCTCCGCACTGCAGAAATGCCGAAGCGATTCCTGGTGTGAGGCGGAAAACTTAAGAAGGGCAGTTTTATTTAGTAATTATCGGACATGCTCCACACACAAATTCAGTCAATGTTATGGTAATTTTATGAAAGATTTTCCTCTACTCTACAAGAAACGAGGTGGTATACTTAAAGTAATGCAAATGTAAAGAATAGTATAACAATCTATTGGAAAACTTACAGAGCAAGTACAACTTTCTAATCGATCATATCAGTTAATTCCCAAATATAATTTTCCTAAATTTCTATGCAGATTTCGTAGCGTCCGGAAACTCTTCTCCAATGATCAATTGTCTGGTACATAGAAAACAGTCTACTAAAGTCGTTTTTCAGGATATATTTTTATGCCAGAGCAATGTAATCGGTTGGCGGATACTTTAACGCGAAATGAGTTATCATGTTCGTACTATATCTCTATTTACCGTTGTTTAATTATATAATCATTTTAATATGTTTTTTGTCACCATTAGATGACGAATTTTATGCTTTGTGTACTATAAAATTATGAATGATGATTATTATTATTACTTAATTATATTACTTAATCATGACGTCTTTTTTCTCGGATGAAATATAGTGACTCTCACCAAGTTATATAAACAAACAATGCGGATATAGTCTAATAAAAATTCGCATATATTACACAAAAAATGGCGCTGAGTCTGCTGCTTCTCGTTAACTTTCTACTAGACCAATATTCTTTATTAATTCTGTAGATTTCTGTATTTACAGTATTCATCAAAATATTTTTCTATTAGCACTTTTGAATCAATTATAAATAAACTCTTGGTGAAAATTCAACTAGATTTAATAGCAGCCCAAACGACTAATTTTGCAAATTATGAAATTTCTCTTATATTTTGTAAATTATGCTTTGCGCCGCTACCGACAGATAAATCTAGAAGAATGCACATCTAAAAGATGGAATAATATTTGCGAGGCGGTTATGCCAAAACATTTAAGAAATTCTATAAAACAAAAGGAAATAAAAATAAAGAAGCTCACTCTGAACATTTATTGTTGTTTTTTATTCATAAGCTTTTCCTGTCAACTGAACCATATGTATACCGCATGTGTAAAATAATATTGGGGATAGGATATATGTATACTAGGCACACCGGCAACAACGCCCAATCGCGGCCGTAGTCATGGTACAAGGAAACAAGGTATGCTTTGGCGCATCTTTGGATGACGCGCATTCGACCTCTAGTACTACCAGTTCAATAAAATTGTGAATTCACAGGACACTATTTCAATAAAGTCCTTTTTAACAGAAATACAATACAACACAGTAAGAAAATAAAAGCACAATTCTAATTAAACATTAATTCTTCGTAAATTATTATATAAATTTATTAAGAACGGAATTCTAATGAAAATAATAAATATACTCTAAACAGTACTAAAAAATAAAATGTTATTGCATAGGTTCAAAAATGCCTCCTTCAGCAGCAAGGCATTGTCCGAGCCTATCATAAAAATTTTCTCGCACATTACGAATCACATCGACTGTTACGGATTCAAAAGCCTCTATGATTAGCCTTCTCAAAATATCTAAGTTTTCTAGCCTGCTAACTTGTGCACTGTATATTTTATTTTTGATGTATCCCCACAAAAAGAAATCATTTGGCGATAGATCAGGAGATCGCGGAGGCCAACTAATGTTTCCTGTTCCACTAATGAGACGATCAGAAAAAGTTTTCATTAAAAAATGCTTTACTCTGACCGCATTATTTGCAGGACAATAGGACAACCGTCCTGTTGGAACCAAATAATATTCCGATCTATTCCGCTATTTTCAATAGCGGGAAGTATCTGATTCTGTAGCATATCGAGCTATTTGTCCGCATTTAACGTACCATCAATAAAAAATGGACCAAGCAAATGGTCACTCAAAATACCTGCCCAGACATTCACTTTCTGGGGATATTGGGTGTGTTTAACAAAATATCTGTGCTGATTTTCCCGAGCCCAATATCGAAGAACAGAAGGATTGTGCTTTCCATTTAATGGAAATGACGACTCATCTGTGAATATAATATTTGCGATGAAATTCTCATTTTGATTTGGCTTTTCCATTACGGTTTCACAAAACTCCATTCTTCTAAAATTGTCATCCAGAAATATTTCTAGCGTTTTCAAGTATTTGAAACATTTTAATTTATTTCGCTTCCATATGTTCGCGACGGTTTTATTATTCACGCCCAATTCCTCAGCAACACTTCTGGTAGATAGCGTATCCTCTACTTCGAGAGTGCTACACATCATTATATCGCGCTCTTCTCGTTCCTCAGCTTTTAGTGGATTTACCTCTCTAGGATTACACTTTGTGCAATTATTTAAACAAAGACATTTGTCAAAGTTATTCAAAATATGTAATATGCTTTGCTCCCAGGGTACGGGTCTGTCTGCAAATATTTGCGGAAATAAATTTATGCAATCCTTTGCAGAATGACCACTATAGCAGCATTTAATAATTTGCAGTTTTTCTTCTGGTGTGTAGCGAAGCATTGTTACCATTGACCCCTCCTCTCACAAACACAGAACGACGCTGTTCGACACGATCTCCAGATACAATTTTAGTTTTTAACGGAGTCTTGTAAAATGCTTTCTGTCAGTTACTTCTGTCAGTGAGTTCAGTCAGTGACTTCTGTCAGAGATGTCAAGTGACATTTTTTTTGATAAGTGCCCGTCATCCAGAGATTCGCAAAAGCATACGTTGTTTCCTTGTACAATGACTACGGCCACGATTGGACGTTGTTGCCGGTGTGCCTAGTATACATATATCCTATCCCCAATATGATTTTACACATGCGGTATAAGTATTGTATAAACATTTGCCAAAATAAAATAATGCAATGTAAAAATGTGTAATTTGACTCATTTATAATAGCAATTTAAATTCAAATAAAAAATGATATCAAGATTCTGATGGGCTGGAAACGCCAAGAGATATATACGACTATGTATATTTATCCACTATTGCTCTTGTTATTATTACTTACCTATGAGACACATGTTCTCCCATCAGAGCATATTCTTCTTTTTCTGGATTGCACCATCCTACTAAATAACTAACCAATGATGGGCAAGGATATGCCCAAAACCCTTTCGTTGTAACTATCGATTCTATAAAATATGGCGTTACTTTTGTATGATCACATGCTAATGTTTCTGAAACAAATATATATTATCAAACACTATTCCATTCTTTATACTTAGCACATAATAATAGCAATAAATAATTAAAAATAGAGTAAAATAAATATTTCAGGAATTACTTAAGTTCGTTCTGTTTAATGGAGTGTAGGCGTAAGATCCTAAGTAATAATTCGCTATTAATGAATTTATTTTTATAAAATATAAAAATACTTACGAAAAAGTGTGTCATGAGCGCAGCCTGGTTGACTAGATCCACCATTTATATAGAAATCAGCGTGACCTGTAGGACCCCACTGGCCTAATATTCCAGCGCCGGTGTGGAGTACATCTACAAAATGCGCATCGGTATAGTCCAAATCTCTCGATCTGTTGTTGCCCATGTAAAAAACTATAGTAGGATCCAAACCTTAAACAAAAATCTATATCAATAAAATTGTTAAAAAGGTTGAAATAGTAGGCAATGTGGGGTTTTTAGAGTTTAGACAATATAATAATAATAATAATATTTTATACGTTCTTGTGATCACAAATGGTATTGAACAAGTCAGTGTTCTAAATACAATTATAAAAATTCCATGACACAAACAATTATAATACTAACACCAATAACACTTTGTTTGTCCCGGTGACCTATCGGTATGGCATAAGTCATTATACCATTTGTACATAAAAAGCAGCATGACAGTTATACACATAAAAAACTAAAATTATAGTTTGATTACATGGAGGAGTTATTGAGGTACTCATCCAAAGAGTAGTAACTTTTTAAAACTAGATGTTTTCTACAATTATTTCTAATAACATTTATAGTAGACCCCTATAGACATGTATATTGGACTATTTTCACTGATATAAACAGCGCCACTACAATACTCGAAATGAACAACTTTATCAAGCACAATACAAAGTTTTGACGAAATGAAACATTTTTTTCAGTATGTAAGAATTATTCAAAATTATATTCTTTGCAATTGCAACAGCTACTGTTAAATAAGAAAATTAAATTCTAAGAATCTGCAGGATTCGAACTTATGTCTCAATTAATTCGATTCATTTTTAACGTTATAAATTAAATTCAGCAATATCATTTTATCTAATTATGATCAATACAATTTACGACGTTAAACATGAATAGATCTCATATCACGTCTAGGTGCAGTTGGTGGCACGCAGATACAGCATATCTTTATGAAATTTAATTATTCCCTTCTGTAATAATAATAATAATAATAATATATCTTTATTGCCCAACAGATTTTTTACATCTAATTACAGGACAAGAAAAAAATGCAATTAATCGATAATTACACAATATAAAATCAAATAAAAAAATATATACAAGATGTCTAAAGTTAAGTGTTCACCATTGCTAACTTTGTTATTATTGAAGCTTCGAAGTCGGTTAAATTATCAAACTTATAATAGGACTTTTTTTGCTGATTAAGTTAGTCAAAACAGAGAAACAATTGAAGAGCTAGTTTTTGAGATATTCATAAAAGCAACAAATTTTTAAATGGAACATCCCGTATATTTCGACATATTTTGAAAGAGAGTTAAATTCTAAACAAAAAGTAAGTAATACACTATCGTCCTAAATTTAAAAATAAGCGAATCAAAAGCACTTAAACTCTTTGATTATCATTACTTTAATATGTAAGTACCACGCGATCATTTAAATTCTAAATTATAGCAGGCGGGATTTTTTTTATTAGGTTGTCCAGAATGTCAATTATTGATTAATTAACATTTTGAAACGTCACTTTGACAATTCAAATTGTAAATTAGTACTTATATACCAACTTAATTTAAATTTCACGGCCTGCTCTAATTTAGAATTTAAATGATCGCGCGGTAGTATTAAAGTAATGATAATCAAAGAGATTAAGTGCATTTCATTCGCTTATTTTTAAATTTAGGACGATAGTGTCTTATCTACTTTTTGTTTATAATTTAACTCTCTTTCAAAATATGTCGAAATATACAGGATGTTCCATATAAAAATTTGTTGCTTTTGTGAATATCTATGGAACTAGCTCTTCAATTGTTTCTCTGTTTTGACTAACTTAATCAGCAAAAAAAGTCCTACTAGTTTGCTAATTTAACCGACTTCGTAGCTTCAATAATAACAAAGTTAGCAATGGTGAACACTTAACTTTAGACACCTTGTATACAGGGTTTTCAAACTTAAGTCGGCGCTATCGCTATCTTCGTTATTATTGGAGCTACGAAGTCGCTTAAATAGGTAAACTAGTAGTATTTTTTTCGCTCATTACGATGGTGAAAACGGACTAAAAATTGAACATCGCTTTCGCGAGTTATGTCAAAAAGTTAAATTTTTTCAAGTGGAACACCTAGTATACAATATTCTCAATCGATAGGAAATTGAATTCTGAACAAATGGTGTCCTATGACCTTTTATCCTAATGTCAAAAATGACAAAGCTATTGATGATTTTTCAAATTCGTCAAGGTGGCTGATATTTCATAAACAAAATTCGTTTGTTTCATAAATGTCATCAGAATTATGATGTCAAATTGAAGTTTTGCTAGTGAACACTTTACGTTTGTGTTTTTTGAGGAAACAATGCCTTTCACGCATTCAGAAAAATGTGATATGGTGGAATGTTATATCGTTTGCAAAAAAATAGCCAACGAGCGCGTGAACGTTATAGTGCGTTGTTTCCTATGCGTAATTTGCCAGATAGAAGGTACTTTTTGCTTTTGTATCGTAAATTTAGATCTAATGAAAATGTGTTCAAGAAAACTAGAACCAAGAAACAATTTATAATAAGTGAAGCAACGGAAATTAATGTGTTAGCTTACTTTGAAGCTCATCCTAATAATTCAATTAACGATTTCATGCAAGAAAGTGAACTATGTTTGGGAACTATTCATAATATTCTCAAAAAGTATAATTTTGTGCCGTACAAGTATCGACCTACACAGACGTTGCTACCAGGTGATCAAGAAAGGCGCATCCAGTTTTGTCAGTGGTTCATTAATAAAATGAGAACCAATGATAATTTTTGGCGCTTAGTTCTTTGGAGTGACGAATCAACTGTCTCCAATAGGGGCATGTTCAACAGAAAGAACAGTCACTACTGGAGTCGCGAAAATCCGATGCTATTCCGTCCTTGTAACCCGCAGAGACGTTTTAGTATTAATGTTTGGTGCGGTCTAATGGGCTCAACAATTGTAGGCCCTATATTTGATCAGGGCGCATTAACTGGTGAGCGGTATGCCGAAATGTTAACCGCCACACTTCGCGACTTCTTGGATGATCTGACTTTAATTGATAGACAGCAGATTTACTTCCAACAAGACGGAGCTCCTCGCCATAACGTTCGCCAGGTAGATATCCTATTACACGAATTTTTTAATGACAGATATTTATCAACCAACGGCCCTATCCGTATGCCTCCTCGATCACCAGACATTACGCCGATGGATTTTTTCTTTTGGGGATATGTGAAGAGTGTGGTGTACAACAAGCAGTATGATAATCTTGACGATCTTCAGCAGAGTATCGTTCATACTATCAATAATATTGATGGTAGAATCATTGCCAGTGCCACTAGGAGCGTTTACAAGCGGGCTCAAAAATGCTTGGAGTACGAGGGAGGTGTTTTTGAGCATCTAGTTTAAGTGTCGTTGTATTTTTTAAATATTTATAGGATTTATTATTATTACTATTATGATTACCTAAAATAAACAATACTTCATTGATATTCCCCTTGCTTTTTATTTCATTGCTAATACAAAGTTACAGCTAAGACAGCCACGAATTTGAAAAGTCATCAATAGCTTTGTCATTTTTGACATTAGCATAAAAGGTCATAGAACACATTTTGTTCAGAATTCAATTTCCTATCGATTGAGGATATTTTATACTGGGTGTTCCATTTGAAAAAATTTAACTTTTTGACATAAGTCGCGAACGCGATGTTCAATTTTTATTCCGTTTTCACCGTCGTAATGAGGAAAAAAAATCCTAGTAGTTTGCCTATTTAACCGACTTCGTAGCTCCAATAATAACGAACATAGCAATAGTGCCGACTTAAGTTTGAAAACCCGGTATACACATACATAACTCAGTAATATGCACTACAAGAATTAAGAAAGAGAAAAAAAGAAAATGAAAAAAAAACAAGCCAATGCAACGTATAAGTAACCCTACTAATTAATTAATTGCGACAATGGTGAAAAATTAATATCGAGATCATCCCCACAAGTGGCATTGCAACGACTACAACCTCTATAGAGCGGCGATGCAAGTAAAATATTTGTTCTGGGCATTTGAAAAATAAAATACATTCCTTGTGCGACATGGGTACTGAGGTACAGCAAACATGATCTTTGCCAAAAAAGATGGAACATCTATATTATTGTGCAATACATCATAAATGAACTTAATATCTGTTTTATGCCTTCGTATCTCCAAAGATTCAAATTTAAATTCTTCAAGGACATCATAGCATGTTCCATGAACAGGGACATGCTATGTACTAGTACTGAATACAGATATTTCAAAATGCACCTCTGAACCCTCTCGAGTGCTTCAGAATAAGTTTTGTATGTTGGCGACCAAACGAATGAAGCATATTCGAGGCGAGAGTGAACTAAGGAAAAATAAAGGGTAGTAATGGCCTCCATGTATGCAAACTGCCTGGTGTTTCTAATAACAAACCCTTATGTTTTCAATACTAATATACCAATATTCAAATATGTCACTTTAAGAACCGTATTAATTTGAAATTACATCAGGTTTGTTCCAAAATTATTCTCAATAAATGCATATTTCTTGAAACCGACACGTACAAGGTTAGTAAATAATTTTAATAAAAAAACAAACATTCGCCCATTTACATGAAGTCAAACCAATACAGTTTAGATGGATGGAATAGTTAACATAGTACATATTGTAAATAATTTATGATTAATAAACTTTTTTCAGAAGGTCGCTGTTACATTTGTAACTTCAGAAATAATACTACTAACGTGTTGTAAAAGTGACCCAATATCAAAATCGTTTCTGCTATGGTTATTTGAGCCTATATTTTGAGTTAAGATGTAACTCAAAATATAGGCTAAAGTTACATCTTGAAGTTCTTCTACTATTTGATGATGCCTATTTTATGTGTACTTTATGTTCTAATCTCAATGAATCGGTATATACTCTGCAATTTGCTACATAAAGGCGATATTGAGGAGATGGGACGGAGGAAGCCCAATGTATAAATAAAAAGTAAGTCATACTGGATTCAGAATTTTGGAATTTCAAATTGCTTTATGTTTAGTGAGAACTACAAATATAAAATTATTGCAAACAAAAAATTTGCTCAGGCAAAATAATTGCACTGTGTATAAACTGCGCCATATTTCAAATCATTATTAAGGAGTCTGCACACCAAATTTTGAACCTCTTAAATAAATAATTGGTAAATTTTAGATTATTTATTTATGAAACTATATTAGAAAAGCAAAGTAGGTGGAAAAAAAGGTCTACCAAGGAAACTTATTACTACAATTTTTCATAATTACATAATATACAGGGTGTACCAGCGGATCGGTAAAGTCCACACCTTCACGTTTAGTTATTGACGTGCTACGTTCTGCCATATAAATATTTGAACCAAACAACATACCAAGCCACTAAATTTTAAAATCGGAAAAAATAACATATCAGCTTTTGACAGACAATCACAGATATACAGGGTTGCGATTATGTATGGATACAGCTAAATATTTTGAAAATGGTTTATATTTATCTATACGTCTAGGACGATTAAATTCAGGATCGGCTAGTTTAAATTTTGTGGTATGTATAAATTGGCTTTGTTGATACACGTGGAGGGAATGTCGCTTGTGATATTATCTAACACCAAGATTCTATTTTTACACGGACAACCTTGTCGATTGTTGCTCGTACTTGTCCAATACCACTGGTATGTTTACAGATACTTGTTTCACATTTAACTTTCTAGCTAATGCGTGTGTAATGAAATTCGATTTAGACGCTGAATCTAGTAATGCTCTACATTGGTGAAATATACCCTTATTGTCGCTTTTTTTAATAAGTGTTGTTGATAAAACGACAAGCGGATGGTTATATACATACGATGTGTGAGAATATATTGCCTGTGGTTGCTCCTCACATTCATCACAATTTTTAGACGTGATATTTGATTCACTAGGTTTAACTCTTTCCAAGTGAAAAAACGTGTTGTGCTTAGAACTACATTTTTTGGCAATTAATATAGGTGCATTTATTCACTTGATGCCCTCTAAGACAATTTAAACAAAGTCTGGCGGATTTTGCTAGTTTTATTCTGTCCTCTATTGACATTTTTACAAATTCTGAGCATTGGTATATGCAGTAACTTGCTTTACATATGGGGCATTTTATCTGCTGCTGAGATACGTGAGATACTGAAGATTTTTGGAAGTTACATACCTTTCCTTGAACTGCTGAACATGATGCACATTTAGACATGGCCTCTAAAGTGTTGTATATGTGCGATAAAAATTCTAACAATTCTTAAAATGTTGGTATTTGCTTGGGCTTCATGCTAGCTTCTCACTCCTTGTTCGTGATTTTATCAATCTTTTTTGTGATCATGTAAACTAGCCAGTCGTCCCATTGTTCCACTGACCGTTTTAGTGACTTTAATGCTCGTGTGTGCTTTTGAATAGTATCATATATGTGTCTTAACGTATTGTGATTTCGTTGCGTGCAATGAGGTAGCTCGTCAATGGCTTCAATATGTTTTTTAATGATTATTCATTTGTTATCAAATCTTTCCTTTAGCGTAACCCATGCAATATCATAATTACTGGCTGAGATTTGTAATTCTTGTACACAGTGTGACACCCATATATATAATACTACTATATTGCGTGTGTTGTATATTGATAATGTGTAATTTTTTGTGTCAACTAAGAGAGATAGAATTGGAGTATTGCGTGTTCTGCACATGCGTCGACTCAAAATGTCCATTTTAAAATTTACGAAATGACAGATAAACAGAAAACATAATTATAACCTCTGATTTAAATTGACATCTATAACTATGATATTACTAAAAGCATACGCATGATATTACTGAAAGCATACGCAAAGTTGTTTTATATTTAATTCAGTTTTGTGCAAGTTTACTTCATCGGTGAATTTGTAGAATTACTCAGAAAATACGAGGTAGAATAAGTAAACGATATGAAGGCTGATTCCAGAGAATTATTTAAAGAAAAGCTTGTGAAGTTATAACTTCTGCGTTGATTTTTACGTGCTTACTGGAATATGTGAAATTATATCATTAAATGTAAATACCGGTCCTTCCATTTCGACTAACAGAAAAGATTTTGAACATAAAAACTTGTTAACTTATAACTAATACATTGATTTGTACATGTTTATTGGTATATGTGAAATTATATTATTAAACGCTATGGCAAGGCGCACGCGAGCGTGTCGCTTAGTTTGAAATTATAGGCACGTAGCTGACGTCACTGCTGATACGAATTGACGATATCCTTTAAGGGGGTCATGCTCCGTTTTTAAAAATACTCCATGACATGAAGAATAAAGTTCTGAAAGAGATAGAGAATTAGGGCTGTCATTTACCCCAGTGCATCTGACGTGCCATGCAAATTATAGTTGACGTGTTGCCAGAAAATATCGTTCGGGATAGAGATGCTATTGTTATCTGTGTCCAATGTTTACATTTCTTTGCTCGGACACTTAAACTACACTGATATTCGGAAAGGAAAATGTGTATTCAATTTCATAAAGCATATAATATACATTTGAATGAATAGGCAATTCATTCGGATCGAGGTCGCCACACACGTTTCTTTATAGATATAAAAAAAAATACCGATATCTAAAGATATCTGAATTTTACCACAAGCCCAGGATTTGCATCTATGTATTTCTTATATACTTAAGTTAACCTGTAACCGATGAGGTGCGATTTTTGTCACGTCGAGTGTGAGGTGGAAGCCCTCAGACTCCGGATTAAATTTATTTTTTTGATTTTAATACGAATTAGTATCTGTTTAAATTAAATATTATGGCATAGTCTGGAATCTACTTAAACTATTTATGTTTAGTCAGCTATTAATTTTATTACAAACATCTACATTTGGTGAAAAATCCCAGGAGCGTACATTAGGGATGCGCGATATATCGTTTTTAAAAAAATATCGGTATTTTCTTATCGATAATCGAGATTAAAATCGATATTTTTTTATTCAATAATATCGACTGATATCGATTTTTTATTCGATAATATCGTTTAATCAAAAATGCCATTTTTCCAAATTTCATGCATTTATTTCACATTAATAGACAAAAGAACCTGTTCACATTATACAGAATTTATTATCTTTTTAAGAAAAAAATGAGGTGTGGCCACCACACGACTTTCTTATACGTATGAGCGTTTCAAACTATACAATTTTAAGAATTTTTTTATACAAAAATTATTCAAAATCCTATTCTAAGTACTTTCATTCTCTTAATAAATCGCTATAGAATGCATACTTTGCAAGATAAAAGAGTGCTACTCGCTAAGAGTATAAGTGCTACTTCCGGTCCGAATTTTGAAATTTCATATATACAAAAACTATCCAGTTCTAAATACTTTTGTACTCTTGACAAATATATATAGAATGCATAACTTATGAAATATTTGCAAAAAATCGCTATTCGGTAAGAGGAAAAGTGGTACTTCCGATCCGAATTTTGAAATTTTTTTTATACAAAAGATATTTAAAATTATAATTTAAATACTTTTATACTCGTAATGTACCTGCCTAGAAAGCATGACTTGCGAGATATTCGCAAAAAAACTCATTTTCGATAAGAGTAAAAGACCTACTTCCGGTTGGAATTTCGAAAAACCTTTTTAAGACAATTTGTCTGAAATATAATTTTGAGTACCTACATTTGAATTCTCTATAAATTTGTTTAAACTTTGTAATTGACGAAATATTTGCAAAATTCAATATTTTTACTGAAGTAAACTACTACATCCAGTCTACCGATTTTACTGAAAAACTAATCAATTCTCAAGAGGGAGATTATACACGTAAATACAAAATTTGGAATAGATATCTACAGCAGTTTGACCGCTATCGTGGTCACAGACAGACACACAAAATTTTTTTAAAAAATGAGGTGTGGCCACCACACGACTTTCTTATACGTATGAGCGTTTCAAACTATACAATTTTAAGAATTTTTTTATACAAAACTTATTCAAAATCCTATTCTAAGTACTTTCATTCTCTTAATAAATCGCTATAGAATGCATACTTTGCAAGATATTCGAAAAAAAGTGCTACTCGCTAAGAGTAAAAGTGCCACTTCCGGTCCGAATTTTGAAATTTCATGTACACAAAAAATATTGCAAATTCATCTCTAAATACTTTTGTACTCTTAATAAATATATATAGAACGCATAATTTACGACATATCTACAAAAAATCGATATTCGGTAAGAGTAAAAGTGGTACTTCCGGTCCGAATTTTGAAATTTTTTTTATACAAAAGATATTTATAATTATAATTTAAATACTTTTATACTCGTAATGTACCTGCCTAGAAAGCATGACTTGCGAGATATTCGCAAAAAATTGATTTTCGATAAGAGTAAAAGACCTACTTCCGGTTGGAATTTCGAAAAACTTTTTTAAGATAATTTGTCTCAAATTTAATTTTGAGTACATTTCAATTCTTTATAAATTTGTTTAAACTTAGTAATTGACGAAATATTGGCAAAATTCGATTTTTACACTGAAGTAAACTGCTACTTCCGGTCTACCGATTTTACTGAAAAACTAATCAGATCTCAAGAGGGAGATTGTCTGTGTGTGACCGCTATCGTGGTCACACACAGACAGACAGACACACACTCACATTTTTTAAAAACCACTTTTTCGGTATCAGGGGACTTCAAAACGTGGACATCTGCAAAAATCTCGAGGTCGAAAATTTTCATCATCACAATACTTCCTTATAGGTACTACGTATAAGAAAGTAAAACCACTTTTTTGGTATCAGGGGACTTCAAAACGTGGACATCTGCAAAAATCTCGAGGTCGAAAATTTTCGTCATCACAATACTTCCTTATACTACGTATAAGAAAGTAAAAAGTTAATAATTTGGAAAATGCTTATTGGGATGTTTACTATTTCACGTTTCATTTCATAGATTTTACATTTCGTATAGTTCGCCTTTATGGGGCGTTATCTTCCCATTAAACGGTTTTCAAATTTCCCACGGTATTATTTAGTAACTACGACATTTACATGTTAACTTCCCTATTTATAATATATGAGTGGTCATTTTCAGTTTTAATGTTGATGTTACTAAATAATATTGTGGGAAATTTGAAAAATGCTTACTGGGTTAATATTTGTGTTTCTGTATTTGTTTTATACCACTTATATTTTCATTGGAATTTTTTAAATTTTGGAATAAATATATACAAGTGAGTCATTAGTAGCCGCGTCTTCGATTGGTCTTTTGTGTTTTAAATAAAAGAAAAAACAATAAGTGGAAGATCCATGGTTGCTTGTGGCGCATATTGTAAAAATACTTTAAGCTCTAACGCACTTCCGGTTTCACCGGAAATGCACGGAACTTAAGTTTTTTAAATGACTCACCCTATATATTTTTGGAGATTCTTGTACTGCTTTAAATTGTCTGCTCAACTGTTTTTTCTGCTACATTTCCCGTTGTTGTTTGAATACATTTTTAAATGTTATTATAAAGATCAGAACTTTCCAGAATTTATTTTTAATTAAAAGTGTCACACATACATGTATCGGCCAGACATATTAAAAAATAATGACGGTATCATCTATGGTCAGAGAAACTATGTTTTCCATAATTATACAAGAAAAAATACATAATAAATAACAATCATATTTATTTATTAACATAGGAAATTGGCATTCTACAAATTAATGAATAGAACAGAATAAAGTTGCAGAATTAATGACATAAAGAACTGTATATAGCAGAATATCAGAATAATATAATAAACTTGAAAAAGCTAAAAAATAGGAAATATAAGAGGATAACAAACAATACATAACGCCATAAGAAAGCCAAGACGTGATTATTTATAGTCAGAGTAAAACTAAAATTTAAAATCACTTAAATTTTGTCCGTATAAAGTAGTTTCTTATATCTGATATATATTCTGTTATTTTTTCTACTGACGTAAATCACGAATAGGCATTTTCTTTGGATACTGGGGATCAACCAATTCAGGTAGAAAACATCTGTAAAAGAAAGTCACCAACTGCTCCTTCATATTCGCATCCCAGAAATTATCGTCCCTCATGATTTTTTGTACACTAATTCCGAAAGGTGTCCATATAACAAACAAGCAGTACTTTCTGTTTGTTACATGTAGCTGGCCTTGCACTTGGAAATAATAATTGTCTTCACTTTTTAATGTTATTCGACCATCAACTATCTCCGCAAATTTAATTTTCTTCTCTCGAGCGGCTTCCGTTGGTGAATACGATGCAGCTGCTGACGGGCATTTTATTTCAACAATACCATCGTCATCTATTAAACCATCCGGCGAAGCAGCTAAAAAATTCAATTTGCCGTCAATAAAAAGACCAGATTCGTGTACACGAATTCCATAGCTTTTTTCCAATTCTTTTAGAGCACCAAATTCATGTTCCTGTCCCCAATATGTTGCTGCAGTCCCGAAAAATTTATTGTACAAAAGACGTTTTATCAAATTTGCGCAATGCGTCGTCTTTCGCATTTTGCATATTGCTCCAAAATTGGACGCAGTCAGTCTTACAGAGCGCTGCTGCCTCCATAATAAGTTAGTGCTTTGCCCTATAGTAGCATGTTGTAACTCGTCACGTTCAGAATCCGATTTTTCAATTGAAGTTAAAATTTCTTTTTCTTTTATATCGTACTGCTCTTTTGTTAATGTGACAACCATTTCTATTTCTGTGTCACCATAATCGCTGTCAGCAGGTACTATCGGTTCCCTTTTTTTCTTGTTTTTACATGCAAATAACTTTTTACTGCATTTTTTCCAAGCTCTTACTCTTTTCCAGCTAGTCATAAACTTTTTTGTGTGTTTTCCTGGACTTCTGTATACAGCTTTCTTATGAATAACGCGCGGTAAATCACCCGGTTCCAAGTTGAATGCAATTGAAGCGGCTTCGCATCGAGTTTGATATGATCGTCGTCCGCTGAAATTTACTCTTTTCCCGCCAACAAATTTTTCTGAAATCCGGCTAATGTTTATGAACTTTTTAGTACTACAACGGCATGATGTTAATAAAAGCAAGAAAATAAGTGGTAATTTAGACAAGGCATTTACCGATTTTCTAGAACGGACAATAGAAAAGTTTCTGAGAAAGAGATTACATTAGGAGTCTTCCCAGATTTAATTTTAAATATTCATTATTTTACGATTATGAAGTAATAAAATGACTGTAAGCACTTATATACAGAGAAATATACATGTTCTAATTAATTGTGCCTTTGTAAAATAAAGCAAATTGAGATTAAAACTAAACATATATACGTTTTACATAGAACATAGACTATTACTTTATAAAAACCAATAAAACAAAAATAATAATGATAAACGTCCTTAACAACTATAAAAAATGGCGAACAAATTACATGAATTAAAATTATTTTTAATTCATTAACAATATTATGAGCAATACAACATGAGCGATATGCGTACATAAACCATATTGTATAAAACAATTTATCGTAATTTCGCGTTACACCCCGTTGCAAGCCGGCGACTGAATAAATTGAAGAAAACGGAGTTTTGCCAACAGGAAAATTATTTTTGCAGTGTAGATTCACCAAAATCGTTCTCCCGACCAACTGGCGGCTTGGTCTGCGATCGTCTTACGAATATTGCTTTAAGCGCCTGGAATATAGGCAATGTGTATCAAGAAACATACGTTCTTATCAACGTGATTAAGACAAAACGGTTAGCTTTAATGATGTACTAAAAAGTGTATATTAAAGGTAAAAGACGCATGAAGGTACCCACAGGCAGTTTTTGCCATTAAAGACAAACATTACACCTTAAAGTATACGATAAATATAAGCATTTTTAAAATGTTATTATTCAGTAGCATTTTTTTATGTACAAATTTTTTCTTTCTTTAGGTACTTCAATTTAAGCTTAATTAACAAATTACTCCTTGTTTCAATCGATTCTATACAATGGTTACTACACAATATCGTCGATACGAAACGCTTGCAAATTGGCCTCAGCATTACCCCCTTAACGTGCGCTGAACTCTGAAATTAGAGGCACGGGAAAAATATGCATGTTCTAGTTTGTGGTGCGGATTTCTGTTGGTGTTAGTGGATTACTGCAGTTTATAACGATATAAACTATTACATATGGACGGTCTAATAGGTAAACGCTGTATTTTAAGAATTTCTATTTAATAATAGTTAAATCACTAAACTAGCGTACTCTGATTTTGTATTATGCACACGTAATGCATAATACAAAATCAATCCTTGAGGAATTGAGGTTAGGAAATAATTTATCCTGACTGGATTTATGTCATAAACAGTACTTCATAAGGTATCTTATATCTCATTTTTCTTAGATAACAATATGGCTACAGTTACCATGAATAATAGTAGTAATGACAGAAATGAGACTATTAATGAAAAAAAAGAATTAACCCTTGGTCTCCAGTTTGGTTCCTATAATGAACTAAAAATATATTTAGAAATCTATGAACAAGACAAAAAACAAAAATTTTATAAAAAAAGAAGTCGTACAATAAAGTCCTCTCTTAAATACATACAAAGACCGTTGAAGTCTTCACTAGAATTTTATGAACTTGAATATGCATGTATCCATGGTAAAGAACTTCCTAAAAGAGGAAATGGATTACGACAGACCAGGTTACAACAGTTTTTAAATAACCGATAAAATTGTTTTGACTTATATAATAATTTTCAGCACGCTACGCTTAGGATGTAATGCGAATTTCAAACTGCGTATTTGTCCAGGAGGCCAATATTTAAAAGTATATAGTTGTAATTTAGAACATACGCAACATGAACTTTAGAATGTAAGCAAATACGTAGTTTATGTATAAACATAAAATCAAAATATAGTTTTATTTTCTAGAAAGTTTGTGATCATTTACCTCAAAATCGTATATTAAATGAAACAGATCTTGGAAATGTGCAGGATTATTTATGTTTGGACGCAAATAAGAAGAAGGTACAGAATAAAATCCGTCTAGAAACTGGTAAAAAGACAACATTAAAAGATCTTCATAATATTCATTACAAACTCAAAACAGGGAAAAATCATTTGGAAGAAACTGTGAAATTATTGGAATCCAAATACCGTAATAAGTTAAATGTTACTGTATCTATATAATCCTAAAAAATATTTTTCTCAACAGATTGCGATGTTCATATACTTTGCGACGAGGAAAAGAACTTCAAAGCATTACAATTCTCTACAGAAAGTATGAGAAATTCAATGAAAGCGTGGCCTGAATTTGTTAGTATTGACGGCACTTACAAACTGCTTAACACCGGCTGTACTCTTTTTTTATTTTTGGTAGAGGATTCTAATGGCCAGTCAGAAATTGTTTCTGTATCATTAATAGCTGTGGAAGATTGTGAATCATATCATTGGATTTTTGAATTATTTAAAAACCAAAATGACACTGATAAAGTAATTTGCTTTATGGGAGATAAAGCTTTAACAGAACGTGGAGTTATAAAAGAACTTTTCCCAGGGAAACCTGTGTATTTGTGTTTATTTCATACCTCAAAGACTTTTAGACGAGAAATAAACTGCGAGAAGTTGAATATTTCTAAAGAGGAACGAGATTTATCTTTAGAATACCTCCAAAAATTAGTCTATTGTAACAATGAGGCTGAATATGATATCATATATACTCAATTTAAGGAATGCGTTCCTCAAAGCGTGTGTGATTCTTTTGATAAAAACTGGCATGCTATTCGGAATGAATGGCTTGTATATAACATGACAAATGGCAATTTAAATAATACAACAAATAACCGTATGGAGTCAATTAACCATAAAATCAAGCAAGTAGTACCTAAGAATTCAACTTTAACCGACTTTGTTAAATATTTTTTCATTTTTTTGGATAGCCATAATCAAGAACGCGACAATCGAGCAGCTAAACACATTTTGAAGCGACCACTGCACAGCTTTCAAAACCATGAAGAAGATTTATTGCAGTATGTGAATATTTTAACGGGTTACAGTTTCAAGTATATTCAGAAACAGATAGATTTAATCACAAAAGTCAAAATATTAAAGGAATATAATGACGGTATCTTTCAAATAAGAACATCAAATGGAAATATAATAAATGTCACAACAGACAATTGCCAATGTCCTAACTTTTCTTCCATGATGTTGCCCTGCCGACATATCTTAGCCGTAAGAAAACATAAAAACGTAACATTATTTGCCGAAAGCTTGTGTCACATACGATGGACAAAAAAATATTATTTATCAAAACATAGAATTGGAACAATTAAGTCAGATATTGTGGCAAAACCAAAATGTGTAATAAGCGAAAAGCCTAAAGTGATGACGTTAACCGAAAAGCGAAAATCAGCCACTTTAATTACCAATTCCTTAATCAACTTAATTAGCATTTCCAGCAATAGTGAATTCAACTATAGATTAGATTTATTGAAGAAAATGGAACACTGCTGGAGAACTGGAAACGAAGTGGCTTTGACGGAAATAACTTCTGATACCAGTAACGAGAATTATATTACAACAGGTGACGCAAATTGTGATCTGATCGATACAGAAATAGATACTGAGGCATACGATAATAATCAAGAAACGATCTCCCAACAGAATAGTGTTAGAATAGTCTTGCCTGATAGAGATATAAGTGAATTGACAGATAATAATTTAGCAAACACGCAACACATTACATTTGTCGATGAACCCTTTGGTGATAATGAAAATAACAGTAATATCAATAATAATAATGAAAATATTGAAACTGATCAATAGTGTTGCCCTCAAAAATTAAGAAAAGGGGGCGACCCAAGGGACATGATTCTACGACAGTAATGAATCTTAATAAACGCAATAAAAAGAGTAAAAGCAAACCATTCTCACATTTATTTTAAACAATCAACTATACGCTATAAGGAAAGCATCCTCTGATACAGAATGTTTTACTAAAACTTTCTAATAATATTTTATTTATCCTTAGTAAGAGTTTTGTTACTTTGATGTTTTGAATTTTCTAATAAAAAAGACTTATTTTGACTCTAATTGTTATTTATTTCCTTAAAAAGAATTAATAATTAATATTCGTATAACTTACAGATTGGCGCAGAATAAACTAATGATTTGACGTACCTCTAATTTGAAATTTAAACTAGAACATGCATATTTTCCGTTTTTATATACACGTGCCTCTAATTTCAGATTTCAGCGCACGTTAAATCATATCGTCATAACAGCAGTGACGTCAGATACGTGCCTATAATTCCAAACTAAGCGGCACGCTCCCGTGCCCCTAGCCACAGCGATTATTAAATGTAAATACCGATCGTTTCATTTCGTCTTATTGAAAAGATTTTGAACAAAAAATCTTGTGTACGTTATGAGTGTGTGCTTATTGATGTGTGTGCAATTATTGAATATAAATACTGCTTGTTTTGACTTACAGAAAACACATAAATTAATGTTTTATATACACAATCGAATATATTCAGGTATCTTTTATATGTCAGATTGTATTATATTTCAACATATACTTTTGCTTGTATTTTTAAGCTTAAGAATGCAAATAAAATTACTAAAATTACTGTATTTAATATTTTGGCTATACGTAAGAATAAAACAACATCTATTTTATATTTGTCTACGTACATTATTCAATATAATGTCGCATAATCAACAATGTACAAAACTAATTAAATTCCTGTATTTAATTCTGTGTCGAGATATACACTGAAACATGAATGTTTTAGCAAAAGTCGTGGAATTAATCACCATTACATTTTTGTGATTGAATATAATTTTTATTATTGTTAACTTTTTTTTAAATCTAGAATGATTAAGCCATTCACGAAAATAAAAACGTGATAGTGTTATTTACGCCCATATGGTAGCAAAGAATATAAACAAACATTTACCAACTCTGATGCACTTGAAATTCTTTAGTGTCTGTAATAGCATATTCGTAATCAATACATTTTTCTTTATGTCTATGTCTCATAAACTGAGATGAGTAGAAATGAGACTTGCAAATAATTTATATTATTGCTTGTAAAAAAAGTATGTTGATGTTGTATTTGATTCAATAATTACATCAATGAGCAAAGTTCAATTTCTACTTACGAAGTAAAAAATTAAATTTTATTTTATTTATGTTCGGAAATCTATTTTGTATATACTTTCTTGGAATTAAAACAAAACAAAAATTATTATAAAGTATAAATATTTGTATAAATTAATAGATACATACAAATTTATAAAATGATAAAAAAGGTTTAGAGAATGTAACAATATAAAAACAGGAATACTGTTTGATGCCGTGCCTACCTTGCTGTTCATAACACTGCACTATTTACTTCCACAATGTTGGGAAAATTTCAGAAGAACTCATCACACATTGTTTTAGCAAAATGCAAAATGAATATTATCTTTATACTGTACCATCTACAAGTTGTTTTAAACTAAAACATATTTTATTGGAAATTTAAATATAAAATACATTCTTTGTGCTTGATTACAATTTAGTGACAGATATTACGATACGTATTTAGCAAAGTACAAATTAGAAAAAAACACTTCACTATCTTATAAATAAGACATCATCATCACAATCAGTGATGCATCATAGCCTAAATTCCAATAACCGGCCCAATCTCTTCTCAAAATACCCAATCTCGGCATATTAATATCTCATATCTTATGGGATCTGTGGATTCCGTGGTGGACATGTCAAAATTCTTCAACTTTCTATGAACACATGTATGTTCTATTAGATATATATCAAAAAAATTAGAAGGTTGTTGCAAAAAGATTGGTATGTGTCTCTTGTAAGAGATTTAATAGAGGCCTTTTTAATATGAGCAATTCAAATATTTTAATATGTAACATAATAATATAATTACTTAATTCATGTAAAATTTACTGTGTTCTTTCTGTACATTGCTCCGATATAGATGAGAGTAATTCTAGAATACAAGAATACCACAATATCTAATACATTATTATTCTTGTATGTTGAGTTGAATAATTTAGGTGTTGTTATTATATCACAAATTTTTGTACATGACCTATAGAGGTGTTTTTCTTTCTGTTCACGATATCCCATTATAATATATTCAAAGAAACACAGTTGCAATGCAATTGAACTGATTGCGGGTTTCACTTAATTAATTTACAATATTTACGATAACATAACCACAATTCATACAACTTTTTACAAATATACTTCTTCAATATCATCGTTTGTTTGTCTGTGATTTGCACATGATGCCAGGACGATATTTCTTCATTCATTAAGAGAAATTAAATTGTTTTTCCACTTTTGAAAAGGCACAATTATTAATTATAAAGAGGTTTGTCGATTTTTAAACTATTTATACTTGTTTGACGATGTACATAATTAAATATTTATAGTAATGAATCTATGTGATAAACAAACAGACCTAAATTTGAAAAATTATTTGTAACGCATGCGCAGTTTGGACAATGCTCCAATAACACGGCATAGCACCATATGTTTTATTTCACAATGTTGGAGCGAAGTTTTCCTTGTCTACACGCGATATAGTAGTATTATATATATGGTGACACCTCATCTTTCAAACAAGATTTTAAATAATGAAGCCTCTGTACTTTCGAAAGAGACGCGTTTGAATTGATTAGCGAATCAAATGTTTCGTAAAAGAGAATCCACGGACGGAAATTTGAAATTGAATTTGAATTTGCTCAGTAGCCATTGCGATGTAGGCAAGTGTATAATGGATAGGAATGTGTTGGATGAATGAATTGGAGAATCACCTCTGTTGTGGAATGTTGTTCCTCTTCAAATCCCTTGCGTAATGGTAGCTAAAAAAAGCTTGTAATACTGATGATTTCCTTGCGTCACTGGATATTCGGCTCGAACTGGACCAAAATGTTTTGTAATGTGTGGAGTACGATAAATATGGACTATAAATTACTCCAGGCACTAGTTTTATTTGTTTTATTGTTAAATCGAAGGGCCCGATGGGTGTTAAATCAAACCCGTGCAAAATAAGTTTTTACCTTTTTTTCGACATTGACAACGGTTTTATTCTATATGAAAACTCAAATTTGTTTATGTTTCCACGTTAACTACTGCTAAATAAAAAATTGCATTACTGCTAACATGCTATGTGTACTCCTTTTCCCATCAAGCATATTGTAGAATCGAGGCTATACACTGAACAACAACCTTGATGCTAATTACATTGCAGCACCGCTGGTCCAATCATGTTATTGTCGACGATGAATATGTTGAAAGTTCAGACAAAAATAGCGGTAGTAATTTAAGTGTATCGTTTTAAGTCTCGCCTTCTGTCAAATCATCCTGTGAAACTTACCGTCTCAAATAAATATCAGTTCAAGGAGAACGTTGAGAAGGTTTCAAATTTCACAAATGTTCTATTATTAAATCTATAATGTGATGTACCAACTGAATACACCCAATACAAATCAGTTTTTCGTCAGTCTGTTTAAGGTAATCGCAGAAACAGTCAACCCCATAAACCAAGTGAGGATAATCAAATTATTATTTCTGAAAATATGTTTCTGTACTACCTCCAGTTAAAAAATATTTGCATTATATCTACATTAATATCAGTGCAGTATTGATTAATAAATTCCCATTCTTACAATTATGAAGTGTTCTACGTATGATATCATCTACAGTATTTACGTGCCTGTCCAGTTTAACAATAACTTAACGATAGGACATACGCCAAAAATTAATTTAATAAACTGACAGGCGTAGTTAAAATATAGATAATAGGAACGTTTGGGAAAGCAGCTAAAATTACAAAACATCTCACCTAATCTCAAATTTACGAATGAGTACTATGTCGTACAACAATTATTATTTCACGTAAGACTGATAAAGACGCTAGAAAAAATAGATTTAATCGCATACGAGAATATGTGTACTCAAATATATAAAAATAGGTAAGATATCAGTGCAATACAATGAAACAATTAAATAGCGTTATGTAGTGTTAAATATATATAGGTTAATGTGTTTAAACAACGGTTACAGATTTTAAAGGCGTATAGTAGGTACTGACCAAAATAAGGTTAAAAGTCTTCATAAATATATATTCGCAGATCAACCGTTTACGAGATAACAAGGATTTTATTAAAATAGCAGACTAAATTTGCTTTCATGATTTTTATTAGGGTGTTATGGTATATTTGCATAAAATACTTAATCCGACACTATCTTTGTTAAAGTTACTTATTCTTGCGCTATTCGAATATGAAATCAGAATTTTGAAACAAGCGTTCGCGGACTAGCTAAAATAACACAAAACGTTAAATAAAAATTCAAAATTTTAAAATTCGGATTTCGAGGTGTACTGAGTCACCATTACGTCTGCCTGTGTGCCAAATTTCGCAAACACGCATACAAACACTTCCTCTTATAAGTATAGATGAAGAAAGTGCTCTTAATATAACTGGAACAAGTTTCCCAGCTTTGAAAAGAAGTGCAAGTTCTCACTCAA
Organism: Amphimallon solstitiale; assembly: GCA_963170755.1. NCBI lineage: Eukaryota > Metazoa > Arthropoda > Insecta > Coleoptera > Scarabaeidae > Amphimallon > Amphimallon solstitiale. The sequence goes on along the minus strand of OY720678.1, from coordinate 51,315,449 downwards.
ATTATGACAACTACGAGATACAACTAAGAAACATTCAGAGTCAATTTGAGAGACGCTTCTCTGATTTTAAGCAACTCACCGATATTGAAACTTTCATAGCTTATCCATTTTCTGGTGAGGACGTTGAAAAAATTGCTACAGAAATATCAAACACTTTCAATGTGGAGATCTCTTCAGTACAAAATAAGGTATTGCTGATAATTTCAACTATACATCTCAAAGCCAGAGCAACTGATGCCAAATTTTGGTCTTTCATATCCGAAAACAAATATCCGTCTTTGAAACAAATAGCTCTTTAGTTAACAGCATTCTTCGGATCAACTTACTTGTGCGAATCTGCATTTTCAGAAATGAAAATTGTTAAAACAAAATATCACCATCGACTAACTAATTTGTGGTGATATGCATCAACATCTAAATTAACTGAAAGCAGTGACTAAAAGAAAATTTCTGACCTTTCAATTTTATTAAATGATACAAGTATAATATACTTTTGTATTTACATATTATAAATCATTTTGATATATGTACCTGTCCTTTTTTTATTGTAGCCAGGCTACTTCTAGTAGTCTGTAATCGTACGTGTCGATCATTTGTCACCTAAATGTTTTGTGGTAGATCGCAATCCCTAAAAATCTGAGCAACCCTTTTTTCCAGTGTATATAGGCAACGCGGTTTTAATCAATGCTACTGCTGATAAGAACAAAGTTGTCGATATAGGTATTTAGCTTCTTAAGCAATTTCTTTGTTAACGGTGTTTTTACTGTTTTTGGTGTTTAGATGTAATGACCATTAAACTGATGGTCCTATTTGCAATAACTTTACAATTTAGACATGATAGTAAACATCTGACCCCATCCGTCGCTACATTAACCAATTTGTTTGAAAATGACAATGCTATGTGCTTAAATTAAGTCACCTGTACATCTCTCTCATTTTAAATAAAAACCGAAACCATAAAGAAATATTTCTAATTGATACATAAATTCAAAAAAAAGTGAGGTGTGGCCACAACACGACTTTCTTATATATATGTGCTTTTCAAATTATACGAAAGTTATTCTAAATTATTTTTTATTTTCTTAAAAAAGGTAAACTTGTCGACACTGTTACTTCAGGTCCGAATTTTGAGTTTTTTCTTTATACAAAAACTATTCAAAATTCTATTGTAAGTGCTTCTATTTTCTTAGTAAATCTCTATAGAATGCATACTTTGCAAGGTATTTGCAAAAAATTGTTACCCGATAATAGTAAAAGTTAAGCTTCCGGTCTGAATTTTGAAATTTCCTTTACACAAAAATTATTCCAAATACAGTTCTAAATCTTTTGTACTGATAAATCTATATAGAATGCATACTTTACGAGATATTTGCAAAAAATCGCTATTCGATAGGAGTAAGTCTTATTTACGGAATGAATTGTGAAATTTTCTTTACACAAAATGTATTGAACATCAAATACTTCTATAGTTATCTTAATGTATCTGCCTAGAAAGCATTACTCGCGAGATATTCGCAAAAAACTGATTTTCAATAAGAGTAAAAGGTCTGCTTCCTAGAGGGATTTCATAAAACTTTTTGAACAATATTTGTCTCAAATTTTGAGTACATTTAATTTTTTTATAAATTCGTTTAAACTAAGTAGCTGACGAAATATTTGTAAGATTCCAATTTTTCACTGAAGTAATCTACTACTTCCTGTCTGCCGATTTTACTGAAAATCTATTCAGATGAAGATAGGAAGATTATACTTGTAAATATAAAGTTTGCTATTGATGGTTTTAGCCGTTTCAACATTATCGTGGACACACACAGAGACACACAGACACAGGCAGAGAGAGACATTTTTTAAAAACTACTTTTTCGGTATCAGGAAACATCAAAACTTGGATATTTGCAAAAATCTCGAGGTCGAAAATTTTTGTCATCACAATACTTCCTTATACTACGTATAAGTAAGTAATAGGTTTTGAAGAATCAGTCCTGCCGACTCTCACGCATACAAATCCTATTATGTACTTAGAATTGTTCCGAAAATGACTAATAAATATGTATCATACTTTCAGAATGCATGTGATAAGAGCACGCATTTAAAGATTAATATCATGCTGGAACACTCTAAAGATTTCTATATAAAACGCAAACTTTTTTCAAAATCAGTAGTGTTTTTCAGACGTTTCATCATGCTTCATCTGCAGCTGGTCCTTTGCATTTCTCTTTTCTTGGGTAATATAATTTGTGAAAGTCCGCAAATTATGATACCGCAAGGCATACTGCAAGGAGATACGCGGCTTAATAGAGATGGTGGTATGTACTACGCATTCAAGAGTGTGCCTTACGCTAAACCGCCGCTCGGAAAACTGAGATTTAGTGTAAGTATTTATTATTTTTCTCTTAGGAAGGTATATTCTATGTTAGCTTTACAAATTATTTTTATTTTTTTCAGAGAATACATAAATAGTTTTCTTCAAATTTGAGGTTACTACAATTTATTAATAAATAAATTGATTAGAGTACTTGCTATAAAATAACAAAAAGAATACTTCTTATATCTTTATAGGATATCTTATGGAATCATAATAGAACCACTTCAAATGCGAAATTCGTACTAGGAAAGGCACCAGTTGTAATAATATCTTATACATATATATTGACCAATACAGTTATGTAGAAAAAATAGAAGGAATTATGGGTTGGGTATAAATTAAACGCATTTCTTCGATGTAATGTTGACGTTATTACAAATTCTTACTCAGACCTATGAATTGTAAACCAATTGGGGAAACAAAAACAATCATCACACTATTATTTAAAAACAAGTTACAGCACATTAAAAAATAATATCTTACTTATAATTAATTGTACCCTGACAATCCTTATTATTATTAATGTCCTAATATATAAAAGATACACAATGAGGTATGAAGTCGATTGTAATGATGTGTTTTTTGAGATTCAAAATCGTAATTAAAAAATAATTTGTCTTAGCTGTAACGGGTCCGAATCCATAAGTAAAGAATTCCCCATCCCGTACCATAGAAAAAACCTGCATTAATTATAATATTAGTTGTCTAACAACAAGTTTTTGTATTTAGCTGTTATTTTGCGCGTTATGTATAGGATTATACGAGGGCGTATTTATATGTTATCTACCTAGCCATGAAAAAAAGCACATAAGAGAACAAAAAAAAATTATTTTTCTACATAACTTCCTTCAACACTAATACACTTATTCCATCTTTTTTTCAGTTGCCCCATACCCTCAGAAAAAAATTGCTTCGGTAACACCGAAAAATATTCTTCAACAGCTTCTTTGAGTTCTTCATCAGAAGGCAAACGCTTTCCTCTGAGATGCTTTTTTAAATTTTTGAATAAGAAGAAGTCTGACGGAGCTAGGTCGGGGCTATAAGGTGGATTGCCTTAACTCTATAAACCCACAGTCAGTGATTATCTGCTGAACTTTGTTTGCCTTATGAACCCGACAATTGTCGTGCAGCAACAAGTTTTTTTGTGGATAAGAATGCGGGCGTTTTTTCTCCGGAGCGGTTTTTAAATTTGTAATTGTGTTTCCGTAGGCCTCTCCATTTATGGTAGACCCTCTCGGCATATATTCAATAAGCAAAACTCCTTCAGCATCCCAGAAAATAGTTGCCTTCAGTTTTTTTTTTTCCAGAAAATTGTGTCTTAGCCTTTTTTGGTGGTAGAGAGCGCTTATGAACTCACTGCATGGATTCTTGTTTAGTAGGAGGGTCCCTGTAATATACCCAAGTCTCATCCCCGGTAATAATTCGAGATAGAAATGTTTTGTCCCTCTCCAACTTGACCAAATTTTCTTGAGAAACTTCTTTTCTGCACAGTTTTTGTTCAGGTGTAAGCAATCTGGGTATTCACCGTGCAGACACCTTCTTCATACCCAAATCGTCATGCAAAATTTTGAAAACACTTGTTTCGGATATACAGACTTCATTGGCAATGACAGAGATCTTTACACGCCGATCTTTCAGTACCAAATTTTCGACTTTTCGCACAATATTTTCAGTTCGAGCTTCAACGGGTCGTCCGGACTTTGGGTCATCATTGAGTGACTCTCGTCCCCATAGAAAGAGTTTAGACCAATATTTTACTTTGAAATAAGATGGTGCATCTTCCCCATATACAGCAACCAATAGTGACAGCAATTTTTCAATAATTTGTTTGACATCGTCACTCTTTTGTTTCATGGCTAGGTAGATAACATAAAAATACGCCCTCGTAGCTGAATAGGTACTGTTGAAAATGCTGCAGTCGGTTTTGCTATTGGTGTTAGATTTAACGGCATTTATGGCTATGTCTTCTAAGAAAGTCTCTTGGATAAGTTGCTTTTGTGGAAAGGAATTTGAATGCTATTGAAGGTAATATCATCATTGGTGCTGCTCAGCGCAAAATCTAAATAATATAGATAGAATTTCTTTTTTGGGATGTTAGTATTGGGAGTTATAAGATTCCAATTTTCTGAAACCAACGTAATGACCAAATCAGTGGGAATATTTGTGAAAAGACTCGTGACATCAAATGATACAAGCACCTCTACCACCGATCCTTTTAAGTTGTTAATGCTATTAGCAAAAGTAAAGGTGTCTTTAATTTTATATTTATGTAGTACTTTAATGAATTATCAAGATTGCCAGTTATAAATTTAGGTAGGTGTATAGAGTGGTTTTGAATACAGGATACTATCGGACGTAGTGGACAGTTAGATTTATGTATCTTGGGAATCCTGCATATGCATGGACGACCAGGATTGTGTGTGATGAGGTTTTTGTTAACCGTTTCATCAATATATCGCTTATAGTATTTTTCTTCCACAAATACTATAATTAAAAATATATAATTAAGGAAAAATATTTGAATCAAGTAAACCATTTCTGCAAAAATTTAAAAGGACAGTAAAAACATCAAGAAGTAGTTATTACACATGACTTGAAAAAAAATTTTTTAGATAATTCAAAAAATGTACTACCATCATAAAAGTTAGGAAACAATTTGCACTTCATCTTTTCTTTAAAACCATTTAATTCCACTCGATGCACCCATACGTCGGAATGGTCTTGAAAATGTCACTTTCTATAACGAATGCCTAATTCTTTGCCAAATGACAGTTTTCAAAACATGACTATGAGTCTTGAATGAATGCAGCTTATATATCTGACCATCTTCGTAAAACCAGGTCTTATTGCGTGACTATCAAAAATGGATAATGTATTAAGACATTGAATAAGGCAATCGTACTAGAGGAACGTCTTAGCACTCATGAATAAATTATTTATAAACATTATTGGTTACTTGAATTTGTCTTTACATTTGATTTTTTATAATATAACTATATTTTATTATGAAGGCACCTCAAGCTGCTGACGGCTGGGATGGCATAAGAGATGCCACTCAAGAGCTCCCACAATGCAGACAACAAAACAGCGATTCAGCAGATCTGGGACAAGAGGATTGTTTGTATTTGAATATCTATACTCCTGGTGTAAGTTTCACTATATCCAGTAAGTTAACACAATATTTTTGAATTAAAAATTTTCTTCCCGTCAGGTACCTGCCGAAAATGTTACCGACAAACCTGTAATGGTTTTCATGCACGGTGGGGGCTTTGGTGTGGGATCTGCTCAAGAAGACTCTTTTGGTGGTCAATTTTTACTAACCGAAGATGTAGTATTGGTGGTTATAAATTATAGATTAGGTGTATTTGGTAAGTTACACAAATTATGCAATTCACTTCAGTGGGCCTGCCAACAAATGTGTGAAGATACCATTATAGGGCAAATAAAAATTTATAATTTATAATAAATAAAAACATGTGTTACTTCAATATTTTTGAGATAAAAGTACCAATGTATGTGATACCTTCTTTTTCTAATATTCGTAGGTTTTCTAACATTAGATGATCCACATTTAGGAGTAACCGGAAATACTGGGTTGAAAGATCAGTCTTTTGCTTTTAAATGGGTGAACGATAATATCGAATATTTTGGAGGTGACCCAAATAATGTAATTATATTTGGACAAAGTGCTGGTGGTATTAGCGTTCATCTTCATTTGCTGTCCTCAATGTCAAAAGGTATAATTTATACACACAGGACCATAAAACAAGTTCATTTGTAAATATTATTTTTATATCTGCAGGTTTATTCCACAAAGCTATTTCTGAGAGTGCTGTCAGTTTAACACCAGATGCTTTTGCTACAACCAGAAATCTCGCTTTACTAGTAGCTGACGAACTAGGAATTCAAACAGAAAATTGGGAAGAAATGTTAGAATCATTACGAGATGCTTCAGTAGAGGACTTGCATGAAGCCGAAATGGTAATAAACACGCTTAAATACATGCAAAAAATTTTATTCATTTCAAAAATTCTCGTAATTGTAGGCACTAACATCTATAGATCGTAATTATATTGGACCTATTGTAGAAATAGAATCCAATGAAGCAACCTTTTTAGATAAAACACCAATGGAGATTATAGAATCAGGTGATTTCACAAAAGTTCCCTACGTTGTAGGTTGTACTAATAGGGAAGCTCTTGGCATGGCCAGAAATGTAGATGGCGTGAATCCCTTAATTACAGATTTGAGAGAGTACATTCCACCAGATCTACAAATTGAAGCAGGATCTGACGCGGAGCAAGACATCATACAACGATTCAAAGATTTTTATTATGATGGTGGAGAACCTACACCTGAGACTTTCGACCAAGATGTACAACTTGTAACAGATTGGGTTTGCATATTTCAAACATATAGAGCCTCCTTGGCTCAATTGGATGCAACAACCTATCCTATTTATTACTATCATTTTAGTGCGGATACCCTATATAACTTAAAGCATGATACACCGGAAGTGGCTATATATCCAGGTTTGTAAATTTAAAGGTTTTAATAAATAATTAGACTTGACAGATTGTAAAATAAGCGATAGTAATATATTCACGATTGACTATCTTTTAAAAACTAATAAATGTACCAATTTTCAAATATTCATTTCGGAAATACGAGGTTTGGTAAAAGAATAAAAATAAATATTTTAAATTTTAACTTTAATATAAAATATTTGAACAGGGGCTGCTCATTTCGATGAATTGGGTTACCTATTCCATCTTTCAACAACTCCTGAAGTTGATGATGGTAGTGTTGAAGACGTGGCATCGCGAAATATGGTAAATCTCTGGACTAATTTTGCAAAATATGGAAATCCAACACCAGATGGTTTTAGTTATAACTGGTTATCTTTCGAAAAAGACCAATTCAATTATCTTGAAGTCGAAACTAATGGGACTTATCCGAGTATTAATTTGTTGCCAGATAATATGCAATTATGGTCTGATATATACACAGATTATTACCCTCGTATATAATAACTCATCAATTAATTGGAATATTACTTGTATTTTGTTATACTCCTATGCACTATGTGTAACTATAATATAAAAAAAATAAATGTTTGTTTATTTAACTGTTTATATGACTTAGGGACAAGTAAAAATAATCTTATGGAACAGAATTCATGTATACATTACAATACACATTCACAAGCAGCGATTATGGTACAAGAAGGAACATCAGACTGATTTGAAATAAATAAAAGACTTAGGCAGGGAATGCATTTTAACAACTCTATTCAACATTGCATTATAGGAAATAATCAAACAAGCGGACGTAAGAGGGAATATTAGAAATAAATTAGTGCAAATTATAGCATATGCCGATGATTTGGTCAAAATAGACAGATACAAAAGATGCTTGAAAGAGACATTCAAGTACAGTAATAGGTAAAATAAACAAAACATTTTAAAATGTAATAATCTTAGTGCTTTAAAAACTCTTGCATCAAGTAGAACGCATTTCCAATAAAAAGTTTTTAGTTCCGTGCACGTGATCCTTCCTTCTGGTGTCCCGCATAATACCACTATTGATTTGTATTAGTTTATTATAGATTTCAGGACCTCAGTAGTCTACATATTGCTGGGTCGTTGTTAGTCAATGATATGATATTTTTTTACGTTTATTTCGCGTTGTGTAGATGTCTGTGTCATCAGTTTTTGGGAATTTTTTAATGTTGTCTTAAATGCATTTTGCTGTAGCCAATGTATGCATACACACACAGAGGACGGTAAGTATTCTTTCTCGTATAAATGACAACACAACGGCCTGACAGTAGAAGAGAGAGTAACTGCGGTGACTTGAACCAGCTGTATTTGTTGTATATATATTTGTATCCTTCCGTATTTAAAGGAAAATCTGGTACAAGTAACGTTATTACATGCTGTTATTATATACGTTTGTATTTATTTAAAACTAATATCCGTACTTTTAGAAGGATATTATGCACATCTCCGAACACCATAAGGTAGGCTGATTCACTAGATATGACCAAAGATTACAATGTTTTTACCTGTTTGATGTTCAAGTTTCGCATGTTTCCGAGATTGACAATAGAATGACTATTCGAACAATCGTGGATGTTTTTCTTATATTTCCAGTACATAAAAGGGTCAATAAGATGAGGATTAAACCACCTTGTCAAACACGCCAGTGACAGAGAAATGATTTTAGTAGCAAAAATAGTTATTTACGATCCAAGTGCGCGAAGACAATTTTCCCGCATGAGCGCACTTTGAAAGTACGAGCGACCGAAGGGAAGCGAGTGCTTTTAATTGCGCGAATGCGTGGAAGATGTCTTCATGCAAGTGGTTTGTACCAGATTTCGTAATACACGTGAATACGTGTAGTACGAATACACGTGATTTAAATAAATTGTCGTACATATACGAATCCGAACGGTACGTATATCTAAAACACGTACTACACGGGTGTTTGCAATATCCGTGTAGTACGTATGTATGACGTGTTTTTCTATTAAGATCGGGCGTATGAGTTTAACTATTTAAATACTATTCAAATATATAACTACAAATCTTACTATGCAACAATTTTATATATGTGTTACATCTATATGTATATATGGGCCAATTAAATAATTAAACGAAATTTGGGTAATACTTAATATAATGGATATTCATTCAATAAGTACGAATTCAATTGGAGAATTCTTAATGGTAGTATTTTCGACGATAAATTTAAATATTAGTGAAAATTAAATATAGAATCATATACATACTTAAAACAAAAAAACACATATACTTTGTTGTATCACTATATTTAAACAAATGGTGTGACCGCGGTTTCGACCAACATGGCCATTAACGAACACAGTATTGAATGAGACACAAAATTATGTTAAACTTAGTGTTAGGCGGTAATTATAAAGTAGAGGGGAAATACATGGGATAATACACAATACATTATAATAGTTATTAGTTAATTATAGGGAAAACCAGGAATTAGAAATATGAGGTAAGTTAAAAATCTAAGTACAGCAGGTAAACAGATGTGTATATATCAAATCGGTCTGGTCGTTAAGTAAATGACATTAGAAATTGCGGGAGGCTTTGAATATTTCGAGGGCCTCTAGGAGGTTTAATTTCTCATCCTTCTCAGCGAAGTGTAAGATTTTTACAAACTTATTAATTGTTGTATGATTATTCTCTTTTATATGGGCCATATACTCCTTTCCAATCAGAACATTCAAGCTTATAAACACCAGATTTGTTTAAAGGGTTTGTTTTCGTTTTACAATTAAAAAGAATATTAGCGACCTTTGTGTGAGGTTTGAATGCTACTTGAATATCATATTTAGAAATAATTTTAGCGATTTCATGAAATCGCTAAAAAATGCATGTTAACACCTGTGTTAAATTTTAAATTCATTGATAAAGTATGTGGGGTTTTTTTTTGATGGTAGAGCAAACAATTTTTCAAGTAAACGATAACCCTTATAGCTCTGCTTCATAAGTCATACTAAATCTTCTGCCTTGAATATGTTTTTTTGTTGTTGTCTATATTGGCTAAGAATGAAATTCTAAGTAACTGGATTGACAGCACTCTTCAAAAACTTAGGAGAATCTATAAACTTTTGTACAGACAATAGTTTTTTCTTGTTACATTTGTATTTTGAATGAAGTCTTTTTGCAGTTTTTCTTATTTATGTGACCATGCTGTATAGTTTCTTCGCTTTTGGTGATAGATTTGCTTTTCGTGTCACTCTGATTTGCGACAAAATTCTTGTTTTTGTATGCAAGTCTTAAAATTATATCTCATATAAATACAAACAACAAATTGCAGACTACAATATATTTATTACTTTTGCGTGATCCTATAATACTCGATAATTCTTGCCTACTTGGTGGTTGATAACGTTCATCTATAAAGATATGAGCAAATTTAGTGTTAGCAAAATTCATTAAATTTCAATTTAAAAAAAATACAGTTCAAAAAGTAAATAACAAATTTTATTTCAATTACCTATTGTATTATCTGGTAAATATTCGGATGTTGATGGGAATGCTTGTGGTATTTCCTGGTCATGTACAGTAGGAGATGAGTCTCGCAAAAGCATATAGTTCAGTATAATACAAATAACTTTAATTCTCACCAGTTGAAATATGGACCGCAGTGCTAGATTGTGGATATATATACAAAAGAATTTGCTGCAGTTGACTCTTCGTAAAAAGCTATAAATTATTAGTTATATATAATAAAATATGAAAATGCTTATTCAAATTCCAGTATATATATTTATATGCAAAAGTACCTGTTCAGATTGTTGAACCGATTCTTTTCAACCAAATGTCGTATATCTAAAAGAAATAGTTATAGATATTTGTTATTTATTTAATAAGTTGTAGATCGTTATAATTTCCTGATATTGTAATATGAGAAATACATACCGCTTCATCGAAAATCGGAAATACGCGACCTATGACTCTCTTATCGCGCTTTTTGCAAGTCGAAACGCAACAAGTGTAACCCATTTCTACTAAATATTAATAGTATTTAAACAAAATGAAATAATATAACAATGCAAAAACAAAATGGCAGTTCAAAACATAAACACAACACCCACGCATAAACGACTAATACGCCAAGTGCCAGAGGCAAGAACTATAACAGTGAAACCCCCCACAACCGCGAGTGAAACTGGCCTGAAATAGATATAGGTATTTGTGCAGTACATGCAACTCTTTTAACACCTTTTTTTTATATATTTTAATACATCCAGAACCATCTATGAACAAAATATATACGTAGACTTAGCATCGGGTTAATTAGAAAGAAAAACTCGTTTCACAAAAATATATATGATTTATTTCATAAACTAAATGTACATTTCGTTTGCCAAGCAAACATCATCGGTAGTATACAGATTTATTCGTGTTTTTACATTATATATATATGTTCGAACGTTTGCAGTGACAAACCTTATTGTAGTAAGGGAAGACCTCTATAAATCTAACCGTACTTTTATTACAGCAATATTGTAAAACTATGGTGGGTGTTTACTGAATGGGTAAGGGTGGTATGAATTCTAGGAAACTCTGACTAAGTGAAGAAACATCTGTGTTTAATAAGTTGTTTTTAAATTTCTTCATATAAATACTTTACCACATATTTAAATTTTTACATCTAGTTCTTTTGATTAATTGTACATCATCGGGTTCTAAACCAGTTTCTAGCCTCTGATATATCACACCTCATCTAAATATAAACTCAAACAAATTCAATTTCTGTTACCATGGAACTTATAAAGACAGATCAATAGATGACACAATTATTGTTGTTAGGATTGGGTATTCAATTACAGTTTTAAGTTAAGTAGGGGGGAGCTATTTAGGTCCACCTGATCGTTTAATATTATACCTAGTTTACTAAATTTATTTATTTCTGTTCCTGTTTTTTACTTTTTTCTTGAATATGTAAAATTTTAAATAGTTTGTTAAATTTATGATTTGATTCCAGGCAGTGGATAGAAAAGTCCAGTCTGTTTTTTATCATAGCTTCTTTCATGTTCCTTCATTCTGGCTTCAGAAGTCCTCCCCGTCTGACCGCTCTACACTTTTTCACAATCTTCACAAGACAACTTATAAACTCCTGAATTCAATTTTTTGTTCGTTTTGTCTTTCTTATTGTTAAGAGTTTTTAGTATGGAGTTGTTAGTTTTGAAAGAAGTAGATTCGTTATTCGTTTTTTTAATAATAGTCCCTATTTTATTTGAAATGTTTCCCAAGTATGTGATGAGATTGTAATTATTAGATGGTATGGTTTTTGTTTTGGGGTAAGTTTCAAGAAGTAACTCTCCAATCAGTCAATTATTTAACTTTAACTTGGTTCTACTTACCATATTTGTATTAACAAAAGAGTTATTGCATCGTAGTTGTGTAGAATGTCAATAAGATATTTATTTATATTTAATCAAATAATCAGATAATAGAGGAAAGTCGCCTAATATTGGATACTTTTTTTAAATCAACTTTTTTTATGTGAAAAACGCATATTTTCTTAATTCTTTTGAAATTAACATATATTGTTATCTGTGTTAAAACACAATATAGTCACAAAAATATTTATTTTAAACTTTAAACTACATATAAAATATAAAAATAGAAAAATGAGCAATTTTTGCAGTTGAAAAAAGGGTTCCTAAAATTGGATACCCTATCCAAAATTGAGACACCCCACTCACTGCATAAGTCACACACATAAACTTTCTTTTTGTCGCTAGCAGCACAATCCTCATGTGCCCAACGGAAACATATTGAACACTGTATCCAGGCCTCTCCATGTTGATCCTCTGAAAGTTTTCCTGTGCAGAAAATACACTCTGCGTCGCCGTTGTCATCTACATCCATATCTGAATCATCAGCATAAGAGATATCTTCTAAGGAATCTGAGGATGATTCACTTTCTTCTTCAACCTTTTGACTCTTCTTTACCTTCTTAGTTTTTTTATTCGTCTTGTTCTTTCTTTTTGTCAAGGATTTTAGTTTTGGTATTTTTTTATTTTTGATAGATTGTTTTCATTCTTGCTCTCTCATACTAGCTTCTAAAGCATCTTTGTAGGGCGTACTTGTTATTACCGCTGCGGAACTAGCTTTACGACCCCGATTTGTGGTAGGTACCGAACTGCAGGATGGCAAAGGCGAAAAGTCTTGAACTTTGACAACGTTTGACAGCTATTTAGTTCCAATACCGCTATCCTTTTTGTGCTTCGGAGGAGTACTTTCAATAGATCATTGAAGTGAACTCTCTGATGGTTCGGGAATAGAACTGATATCTGAGGTCTGTTGTCTAGGCGGTGTTCGCTCTCGTTGTCTTTCTATTAGAAAGTCAGCTTCTGAAAATATGTCCCGATTGAATGGAAAAATTCCCGCTTTGCGAAACCCGCTGGCTGCTATTTCAGCTGTCGCACATTTCTGATAAGCAGGGCAGAACAATTTGCATATTTGGAAGGGGCCCAGGCTTCGGGAAGGGTTATTTTTCAGCCAATTTTGGACTTCTCTTGAGTAGTATGTTTTTAACGGCGACATAAAAGACAAATCCAATGGCTGTATCTTATGTGAGGTATGGGGCGGTATGCAGACAATTTCAATGAAATGTTTTTTAGCTAATTCTATAGCATCCAGGTTCCGAGTATGTGTGCAGTGCCCGTCGAGGATGAGCAACACGGGGTCCTGTTTTGAAGGTTTCACGTTATCGATAAAATATCGCATCCATCGCAGAAAGATGTGGCTTTGTATCCACCCTGAAGGATGACAGTCAGCAATCGACCCAGGCGGAGCTCCGTCTAATAATTCGGCCTTCATATTCTTTCTCGGAAAGATGAATAACGGAGAGACAAATCCTCCGGCAGCATTCATACATGCAACTACAGTTACCAGAACTCCCCTTTCTGCAGCAGTTACGGCTCCCACTTGTTTTTTGCCTTTTAAAGTGATCACTTTAGCAATCTTCGATTGCACAGTGGTGATGCCAGTTTCATCAACGTTGTAGACTGTAAGGGGATTGATGTTAATTTTTTGCATAGCTGGTTCCAAAAGGTCAAAAAAAAGCTTGACATTTTCTGGCTTGAAACCTTTTATTCTATTTTTTGAAATTCCTTGAGGTTTTCTCAAAGATAGGTTAGGATGACGTTTAAAGAAATTTTTTAACCATTTTTTGCCGGCATTCGCGGTTGTTGTTGAAAATAGATGGGGTAGGTTATTTCTAACTGCAAGCTGGTAGGCCAGTCTGCGAATGTCTGCCAGCCCTATACCATAATACCTTTTGTCCATTTCTAAACAGTACTTGACCAAATCGTCTTCCATGTCAGGCGATAGAATTGGTTTACGGCCCATTTGTAGCGTGCATTGTTCTTGTAAGGGCTTTTCACGTTTGACGTTAACTTCAAGGGTTGTTTTGGGCACATGGAAGCTCCTTGACGCCTTTAAATAACCCATTCGTTTATTTTTAACAGCATCAATAGCTTTCTCCATATCTTCTGGGTCCCATTTTTTGTGTTGGAGACCTTTCCTAGGCATATTACTGAAAATAAAAACAATCTTCTAAACATAAAAGTAATAAAACTACATAAAAGTACATTTGGGTTCCTAATTTTGGATATCCAATTATAGGATACCCATTGTATCCAAAATTAGGCATATTTCATGTTTGAGGTTATAACATCAATAAAAAAAAATACTTGAGAATAATTGTTGTTTTGAATGCTTCGGCTTATTCTATAAATATTCTAGTACATCCATGTCCAACTGCATTTTTTTATGATAATTACTTACCTTTTTATATCAGTTTGCACACGCCAAAACAAAAAACTTCAAATCAGGTAATTCAACGTTTTAATATATTGCCACCTAGCGACGATTAGCCGAACTATATGCGTTCCACAGGATAATTTTATGCCAAAAACATTTTATTTCGTGCATTCGTTAACAGTAAACTGTTAACAGATTTTGAGATGGTATCCAAAATTGGGCAACCATCCAATATTAGGCGACTTTCCTCTACGTTTTCCATTTCAAAACTTTAACCAAATAAATTCGTTCTCTCTTGTTAGCTTTATTGCAAAAAGTCAATATAACAGTAACGATAATAAATAACAGAAATATACAGCACATCTATGTGAAACAAGTAGCAAACAAGATAAGAGGATAGAATGGAAATATAAAGTAGAAAGTAATCAGTTCTATATTGTCGATTTCCTTAGCTTTTACGCCTGTCAGAAATTACTAGAGCCATCTAGTGTAGATTATAAAGTGTTTAATGGCTTTGTTATTTCACCATAACTCCATTAGAGGGGAGATTTACGTAATTGTAACGCCAAAATCTAGATGGATTATACGAGGAAGTATCCCAAACTAAAAACTTTATTTTGTTCGACGGATTTTCAAACATACCGTGCGCGTTTATCAATAAGATAATAAATGAAGACGATCTGATTTGTATCTAAGAAATAAGCATGACAATTAGAGCTGTGTATATTTAATCTAAAATAAAAGTTAAAAACATCTCTATCATCTTTTAAACATCTGGACTACTTGAAATAGTTATCAGCTTGTTTTTTTGTTGATAACGCCTCTCATTCTGTTCAACATTCTCAAACAGCGAACAATGCTGTTCTTCCAAATATTTAAATGTTGTCTAATACTTCAATGTGTATTTGGAACGAGGGCCTTCGATCCAGAGGTAGAAATAACACAAGGCAGATTAAGAGGAAGTACGCGCGTTAATAGAGATGGTGGATTATATTACAGTTTTCAAAATATTCCATTCGCTAAACCACCTATTAATGAACTCAGATTTAAGGTAAGAATTATTTTAATATATAAAAATAAGTCCACATATATAGATTATACAAATACTTTACTAATTCGAGGCTCCAGAAACTGCTGATGGATGGATTGGAATTCGCGATGCATCAGAAGATTTACCACAATGTGTTCAAGCAAGCTTAGATTCCACTGGAATCTCAGGCCAAGAGGACTGTTTATATTTGAACATTTATACGCCTGGCGTAAGTTTTAATTTCATGTACAAAGTGTGAATATTTCTTACTGGATTATTAATCTATAGCTACCGATTGATAATGTAACTGGCAAAGCTGTTATGGTTTTCATATACGGCGGTGCATTTACATCAGGTTCAGCGGTCGAAATCAATTATGGTGCTGAGTTTCTACTTACAAAAGATGTTATTCTCGTTGTTTTTAACTATCGCGTAGGTCTATTTGGTAAGCTATTTTTACTATGATGTACGTTATTAGTTTTAGTATTTTAACCTAAAATGTTCAGAATGTTTCAAAATTTTAATATGTGGAACCTGAATAGTTTGATGATAGTTTTACACTAACAGTATTCAAGTGTTTTTTTTTTGCGATGAACATAATATATTATTGGAAAAAATATATTCTAATCATCAAGGAAAGAACGAGCACCGATTGTATTTTCCATATTTAAATATTCATGCCAAAATTTAAAATATTATTAAAAAATTTCACAGTTGTTTAAAATTTTATAATGGTAATTAATATGAATTAAGAACATTTATATTAATGACAATTACAATATCATCAAAGGATACAAACTAACAAATCAGATCCAAGATGTTCTGAGATATAGATTTCCGCTGTGTTTGTTTAAATACGATTTCAGTTTCCAAGTTAGAACCGCATAAATTTAAACGGCAATGCCGACTATTGCAAGAGACATCTTTAGGGCAACTATGATACTGGATGGTCGTCAAATTACTGTAGCTTCAAGAATGGCAAGAATTTCAACTTTTATATTGTTGCTGCGAGTTAGATAGACCATTGCTCTTCTTTTGAATTAGTTGAATCATAAAAGTGGTGGTGATTATGTTTGAGTATTTTTCTTATGTTGGAATGGCTAGGATTCTTCTTGCTGTTGCTTTTATTGTTTTGCGTCAGTCTTAGTGAGTCTTTTACACCTAATCTGCTTTAGAATTTTGCAAATATAAAGTTTTATGGCTGGGGCGGTTGTAAGTATGTGGTTGCACCGGGTCGTAATCAAGTGTGCATTTTAATAATTCATGTACGTGATGCTTCATCAGGCCTTAATGTTTTATTGTGTGTTTCTATGTATATTTCTATAGTAGGCATTTTTTCTCTGCCCACTTGGGTGCTTGTGAACACATCTCCAAGGATATATTTTGGAATTTTTACAGTTCTCGATTTTTGCTGTTGCAGGTGTTGACATAAATGGGTGACCCATATGTAATTATTGGACGTAATATCTCTTTGTACTTTTTAAGTTTAAGGTGATGAAGAGACCTATGATTTACCAGATTTATATTTTGCACGCAATTTGTATCTGACTAACATAAGAACATTTTCAATAATATGAGGTATTTAGTTAGCAACAGCTTATAAACTTTTTAAACGGAAAATCCATGCATTATTCCAATCCCATGTCCCATACTATATTAAGTATGTATAAAATAAAACTTTATCCAGTCGTTTTCAATTTATTTCCTATCTAAATTTTTGACAATATGTCTTTTATCACGAATGCCAATAGTTTATTAATAGAGAATTTTTCAAACATAAGGTTAAAAACTTGAATTACCTTTAGCTATAACTTAACAGGTTATAAAAACGTTAAATAGTAAAATGCTATCGTACACTCAATAAGATTATGTAGCGTAAATACCAATCATAAATCATAGCCATGATCACTGTGTTGAACGCTTACTAAAAATTAACTTTTATTAAAGTAAGAATTGTGTAGTTTTATAGGTTAGTTGTGCTAGTTACTGTATTTAATAAATATACCCAAACTCAAAATGGTTAAAGTAGTTTTCTGAATATTCGATGCTTTTTTTGCTTCTAGAAGATTCTAGAAGACATGTTTATGCTTGTGTCACGCAGTGCAGTAAATAAACATAACCTTGAAATTTGTCAAATTCTCGCGTTTACCAATAACGACAGGTATTAAAATGCGGCTAATTTGGTTACAAACAACCGTGTACCATTAATTACAGTTTCCCAGATATCCAGTTTAAAAAATCGCATAACTCCAATCATTTACGGCACATTTTCTAAATGCGTAATTTTTTAAAACTACTGCATTGTGAAACTACCCATTCTTAATTATTTTACTAAAGTTTTATTTCATATCTATTGTTTACAACATTGTCTGTTAATTAACCCTTTGGATTTTTGTTGAAAGCCACATCTGTTCAAAAAGGAAGAATACGAATAACATGAAAGCGACCGAATAATCTAAAATATTATCATATCGTTGACGGCACATGATAAATTGCATGTTCTGTTATATAAAATGTAAAGTTTGATGCTATTGCGAAACAAATTAAACTGCCTGTAATTCAAAAGTATTCTTAATTTATGAAGATACAGATGTTTTCGCTTGTACATAGTTTCCTATTTTAAGTTGTTTTGAAAAATATAAAATAATTTACTACACCCTAATGATGATTGTTTACGATGCAATATCTTTGTCTTATTCAAAATTTGATTAACTGGTGCTAAGAACATGAAAAGCAAATCATCGAATTATGTAACAGCTGGATGGTAGAAAATAAACTAAGAATGCACTATTAATTACTTTGCAATTACAGGTTTCTTAAGTTTAGACGATCCAAATTTAGAAGTACCAGGTAATGCTGGATTGAAAGATCATGTTATGGCTCTTAAGTGGGTAAAGGAAAATATCGTAAGTTTTGGAGGAGATCCCGATAACATAATGATTTTTGGACAGAGCGCGGGAGGTGTAAGCGTGCATTTACAAGTATTGTCACCAATGTCGAAAGGTACCGGAATATACCGTACCTCTAATAATTAAGAATATAAGTTTATTTACAGGTTTATTTACAAAGGCAATTGCTCAAAGTGGCTCAGCTTTGGCTCCCGTTAGTGGTACTAGAAATAGTGGTGTATTGATGGCTGAAATGTTGAATATAGAAACAAATAATTGGCAAGACATGTTAAGTGGTTTACAAAACGTGTCAGCAGAAGCATTATTTACTGCAGAACAAGTAAACATAAAAAAGATTAATTCAGTCATTTTGTATATAACATTTAAAATATTTCAGATTTTAACTCTTACATATCCCTATATCTCTAGGCCAATAATTGAAATACCATCAACTGTACCGTCTTTTATCCAAGAAAGTCCTTTGGAGATAATTAGATCTGGAAATTACAATCAGGTCCCTTTTATGACTGGCTTCAATAATGAAGAGGGACTTCTATTGCAATTAATTTCAAGACTATCAACTGGTCAGTCGATACTCATAACTGACTTTACTACGTACATCCCAGAAGATTTATTAATTCAGCCTGGTTCTGAAGAAGAAAGAATTTTAAGTGAACAGATTAAATATTTCTATTACGGTGATACGGAACCAAGTAGAGATAACATTACGGGAGCAGTAAATTTATACACGGATTTTGCTTTTGCTTTTCCAGCCTACAGATCGATTTTAGAACATTTGAAAACATCGATAAACCCCCTTTATTTCTACTACTTTTCTGCTGATACAAGACTAAATTTTGCCAAGTTGTTAGATGCCACTACCGCAATTTATCCAGGTATGTTTCTTGCAACTTACATTTCTGTATCTTCAATTATATTAAATTTGAGGTGCGGCACATTCTGATGAACTAGGGTATCTATTTAACAATTTATTAACTCCGAATGATATTGAAGAAGAGAGCATTGAAGAGGTTGCTTGGAGAAATATGGTGGATTTATGGACAAATTTCGCAAAATATAACAACCCTACACCTGATAATTTTGAAGAATATAAATGGGAGCCAGTTGATTCGAGCCAATTTAATTATTTACACATCGCAACTGCAAAAACATTTATGGATGTTGATCCTACACCAGAAAATTTACAATTTTGGGTTGACATATATGACAAGTATTTCGAACCAAAGTTTTGAATGTAATATGTAAATAAATGTATGCCATATTTTTTTTTTATTTTGCAAATAATATAAGGATATAATAAGCGTAAGAAATTATTATATTTAAAAAAAAATTATGATGACATTATCCTAAACTGTGACGATAGATATGAATTCCTATTAAAATACAGTGACGTAAAAAAGTGAATATATAGGTACACAATATGTTATTGTACTATAATGAAAGTATAATACTAAATGTGCATGATTTGTACAAAATTTGATAATAGTTCATGCCAGTTTGTTACAGCTATGAAAGTTTAAAATTGTGTTATGTATAAATCAGAATGTGATGTCCCTTTTACTTTTCAAAACAACTACGAGTAAATTGTTCTCAAAGGGAAGACGGCTTGTATTGACATCATTTACATAACCTACAAGCTATCTTTTACAAATATAATTGCTTTTGTCTTACTTATTACTCAGTATACAGTGTGGAAACTATTTATGGAATAAATTCAGTAACTTCCAAACTAATGACATTTGTCGAAAACGCTGAAAGAGGTCAATTTTTATTTTAAATTGCGCTAGTTTTAAATTATTGCACCTATTAGTGACGTCATCTTCTTGAGAGTTGTGACGTCATACGCATTTTTTTTAATGGATTGCTATATTTTTTCATAAATTAGTAGATAGTACTATTAAATACCTTTTCAATGAACTAACACTAGTTCACTTTATTTTCAACAGTGTTTGAGATTTTTACATTAAAAAATAAAAAAAAAATTAAAAAAAAAAAACAACACGAAAAAACTGTGTGATGAAATTGATAGCACCTGACGGTAGTAGAATACATGAAAGATAGTAATTTTGCTTTGATCAAAAAAGAATAAATTAGTAAACTTTGACGTTTTTATAATTGTTGTTGTTGTGGTTGGAACGTAAAAATGTAAAAATCTCAAAAACTGTTGAAAACAAAGTTAACTAGTGTTAGTTCATTGAAAAGGTATTTAATAGTACTACCTACGAATTTATAAAAAAAATATAGCAATCCATTAAAAAAAATGCGTATGACGTCACAGCTCTCAAGAAGATGACGTCACTAATAGGTGCAGTGATTTAAAACTAGTGCAATTTAAAATAAAAATTGACCTGTTTCAGCGTTTTCGACAAATGTCATTAGTTTGGAAGTTACTGAATTTATTCCATAAGTGGTTTCCACACTGTATACAAGGTGTTCACACTTAAACCCGCACCATTGGTAACTCCGTTATTATTGGAGCTACGAATTCGTCCAAATTAGCAAACTAGTAGGATTTTTCCTGGCGGTTACGACGATAAAAACAAAAAAACAATTGAACGTCGCGTTTTTCAGATATTTGACAAAATGTAATTTTTTAAATGGAACACCCTATATATTTTTATGCGGTTGAATAAAAAATTTAGTTCTGAATAAAAATGTTTAAATACATTATCTTAAAAAAATTGAAAATAAACAAGTTATCAAGTGATTTCTTTAAAGGGGCATATTCCCGAGATAATCAGAAAAGTACCCATTTTAAAATGGGACAGTATAATTTAAAATTCCACTCAGAAAAAAAGGAAAAGAGAAAATGAAATTAGCCTACATTACAATAGTTGTTACAATTTTGATCAAATACGCACCAATAAAAAAAAATATTCAATAACAATCCGTCAAATTAATCTGTCAGTGAAGCTTACATATTTCAGAGAAAAAACACTATTAGAGCTCGCGAACATTATAGTGCAATGTTTCCCGAGCGCGCGATTCCTCAAAGAAGATATTTCTTGGAATTATACAGACAATTTCGGCGAAACGAAGAGGTTTTCAAGAAGAATAGAACGAAGAAGCAATTTGTGGTTAGTGAGGAAGTAGAGATAAATGTACTGGGATAT
Source organism: Amphimallon solstitiale (assembly GCA_963170755.1). Taxonomy (NCBI): domain Eukaryota; kingdom Metazoa; phylum Arthropoda; class Insecta; order Coleoptera; family Scarabaeidae; genus Amphimallon; species Amphimallon solstitiale. Next base: position 51,293,712 of record OY720678.1, on the reverse strand, counting down.
TTTGAGGCGTATCCTAAGAATTCAATTAGAGAATTGGCAAGAGAAATAGACCTTTCATTGGGAACGATTCATAAAATTTTGAAAAAATATAATTTTGAGCCATACAAATATCGGCCAGTACAAACTTTGCATCTTAATGATTATATAAGAAGAATGGAATTTTGTGAATGGTTCCTACATACATGTGAAGAAGATCCAAATTTTCCTCGATATGTTTTATGGTCGGATGAGAGTAACTTCTCTAATAAGGGAATGCTTAATCGAAAAAACTATCATTTTTGGAATCGGGAAAATCCTTTTTTGACTCATCCCACTAATCCACAACATCGGTTCAGCCTGAATGTTTGGTGTGGTATGATTGGATCTAAAATTGTGGGTCCTTTTTTTTACTGCGGCTCATTAACGGGAGAGAGATATGAGGACTTTATGTCTCATGTATTGGAAGATCTCGTGGACAACGTGAACTTGATGGATAGGCCGCGGATATACTTCCAACAAGACGGTGCACCGGCTCATAATCACCATATGTATCGTTAACGCATTACTGGAGAGACTGTTTGGACCCCTTTGGATTGGAACTCATGGACCAGTTCTGTGGCCCCCACGCTCACCAGATCTAACTCCGCTAGATTTTTTTTTATGGGGCCGAGTGAAAAATGAAGTTTACAAACATCGTTACCAAAATGTGGAAGAACTTCAAAATAACATTACGGCCATTATTTGGAATATTGATGGAAGGACCCTTCTCATAGCCACGCGCTGCACTCAGAAAAGAGCCCGCAAGTGTCTGGACCAAGAAGGTGGTACCTTCGAACAACTATTTTAGTTATGTATGTTGATTGATAGTGTTTATTATTCTTTTATTTGGTATTCTTAAGTTTCGTGGACGAAATCAAAATAAATTTCGTTAAAAACACAACGTTTCGTTTGAAATTTTTCATCCGTTCAACAAGAGAATAGTATACAAAAATCGGTACATATTATTTAATTACAAATTTCGTTAGGCATCCCTAAAAACAAATCCTAAATCCCTAAAAATGCACGGTATCTCATTTGAAAACTTACGTTTTAGTGATAAAGTAAGCAAATTTTAAGGATGTTTATGATATTATTTTATTTAATATCTGAAGATGACTTCAATTGGATAAACATGTGAAACATGCTACGTCTTTCATAATTTTTTTTAAACAAAATGCAATGTTTAAGAAATCACGTGATAACTTTTTTGTTTTCAATTTTTTTAAGATAATGTATTTAAACATTTTTATTCAGAACTAAATTTTTTATTCAACCGCATAAAAATATATAGGGTGTTCCATTTAAAAAATTACATTTTGTCAAATGTCAATTGTTTTTTTGTTTTCATCGTCGTAACCGCCAGGAAAATCCTACTAGTTTGCTAATTTGGACGAATTCGTAGCTCCAATAATAACGGAGTTACCAATGGTGCGGGTTTAAGTGTGAACACCCTGTATATATTACTATACACCGTGTCCAGAAATTCGCGGATAAACTTCACGTAAAACGATTCTACGATTAATTCTAAGTCAACAATCCTGACACAAAAAATTTGTATGGTCTTTCAATAAACCACACGAGGCCATCAAAATTGAAAATATACGGCTGGAAATAATTCAACATTTTGAAATCTTTTACGAATAATCATTGCTGTTTACAGTAAAATAGATTTGTGTAGCACAACGTTGATGTCACTAATCGAGTAATGCCAATACTTCGCATTTCCAACATTTCGTCAATTGCACTTTTTACCTTAAAGTACATATGGCAAGCTTGGACAAGAAAAATATTCGGTTGCGATATAAAGCTCGTTGTCAAATTTTGACGTTTGTAAAATTGAAGTTTAATTTTTTCGCTTTATGTACCTAGTTATCATTATTGTGCGAATTTATGATGTATACTTTTAATGAATATGCTGATATGTATATGGTATTCGGATTTTGCAACGGCAATGCGAATATGGCAAAATAGGAATACGAAATATGTTATCCATATCGGCGGCACCCATCTACCAACACCTTCCAAAGATTAGATCAGCGCCTTCGTGAATATGGTACATTTAGATCTAATTATTATGACGCAGACAGACCTTTGGAACGCCGTACGGTTCAGTTAGAAGGACAAATTTTGTATACTATTCACGAAGATGCTACTTGCAGCACTAGACAAAGAGCTCGAGAAATGAATGTCCCAAGTAAGTCAACAGTTCATTCAGTGCTAACACAAGACCTTTTGCGGTCGTTTCATGTAACAAAAGTGCAACCATTGTATAGAAATGACAATGTGAATAGAATAATGTTCTGTAATACAATTTTAAACAGAATTCACCTAGGACCGAACTTTCTATGCCATATTCTTTGGAGCGACGAATGCTTGTTTACAAGAGACGGAGTATTTAATAGCCATTTTTGGGCGGATGAGAATCCTAGAGCACTCAGAGAATTTGGACATCAAAGTAGGTTTTCTGTAAATGTATGGCTAGGCATCTTAAACCTTCGCATTGTTGGACCAATATTTCTTCCCAATCGTGTAAATGCAATTGAATACGTGAATGTTTTAGTGGAAGTGCTGCATAATGTTCCATTAAATCTCAGGCTCAATATGCTTTACATGCATGACGGTGCACCAGCTCACAATGCTCAATGCTCGACTTTCAAGGGCATGGTTAAACGAAAACTTTCCGAACAGGTGTATCGGACATAATGGACAATATCGTGGCCAGCAAGGGCCCCAAATATAAATCCTCTCGACATCTTTGTTTGGGGCTTTTTAAAAGAAGAAGTATATGCGACGCCTCCAGCCAATAAACAAGAAGTAATTAATAGAATTACCGCCACACTTCAATTAATTACTTCTGATATGTTACAACGCGTATTAAATTCTATTCCTCGAAGAGTACAGCTCTGTCTGGAAACTAATGGCTACCAGTTTGAACACTTACTTTAATCATTTCATGTGTGTTATTGTACTATTATAGTATATTATGCAATGAGCATTTAATGATAGCTATTAAGACACGAGTAAGAGAATTACAATACGAGGGGAAGCCGAGTATTGTAATGAATACAAGTGTCTTAATAGCCATTAAATGCGAGTTGCATACACTATTTTTTCTACGGCCCCATAATAAAACATATTTTTTGAACAATCCATTTCATAAATAAAATGTTAAATTTTCCGTACGTTTTTGCGAATTTGGCTGGTAATAAATTGTTCGTGGCTACCAAGACATGTTTCATAATTTCTGGTGGTGTCAATTATTACATTTCACTGTCATTATCCCTCATTTTTACCGTTTATATTTTCAAAAAAGCACAAATGTTAACTACTTACTTGTAAATTGCAGAGAACTGTCACGTTTAATTAATTTTTATATCTGTCAGATATGCAGTCGCCATATTGAATATTGTTTGAATATTGGAATGTCGCAATCCTATTGGATATAAACTTGTATCGTAATGAAAAATCTGTATTCCTATTGGATATAAACTTGTATCATAATGAAAATCTGTGTCGTAATGGACATCATTAAAGTACAGGTTTAGCATATCTAATAATACAATTAAAGTATGAGTAGAAAAAATATGTTTTATTAAGGAAATTATAGTCTAGAAGGTACAGAAGAGAAAATATGTAATGAAACATGTACCTACCTACTTACCAAGTCGATTTTGTTGTTTTGGTTACATTGAGCATGGTATATCACATATAGATCATTGACATAATGAAAATCACAATAATTGATGTTTATTTCAGCTCATAACACAACTTTCAACTCACTATATATGTACGTTTTGTTATTAAATATAAGCAGCAAGATGTAAACAAAATACCGCAAAATGACGCGTTCTAAAAATATGTAACGCAATATCATAGACTTTCATGCTCATTCTAAGATTTTGGATTGCATCTGTTATGCTTCAGAATCGCAATAGTATTGATGCAAAGTAGAGTGCCATTTAAAATTGTACGTTTTTTATACTACTTCCCTACCGCCACTGTATTTCCGTTCATTTATAGATTTTGTTTGCTAAAATCGACAGTCGTATTGACTCTATGTGAATAAAATATTAAAAAGAATGTCTGCCAATTACACGCTGTACATATTGTGTTGTTGGTTAATTTTATTATTATTATTCATTTAGTTTCTATTACAATTACATTAATAAAAATATACTTACCCGTTATTCTACCTAGCTTTCCATCTTGTTCCCGATTCAGATAATTTGCTACCAGTCCAGAAATATGTGCACCAACACTGTACCCTATTAAATGTAAATGATCGGCTTTAACTCCTCGCGGATGCTGGGTTAAGTATCTAACCAGCTGTGATATACACTTAGCACAGAATCTGGGCGCCCACTCCATCTGCTTCAAGCACGGCTCTCTCACCAGTGTACCGTAATCCACAATGAAAATGTTATATTCTCCATTGTGAAAATAAGCGTCTCGCATGTCCGTGCTGGGAGCTAAGTTTCTACCACCACCAAAACCGTGAACAACAATTTTGGTTGGATGTAACCTATTGTACAGTGAATTGTATAACGAAGCTTGACGTGTGATGTCAATCAGCTCGGGATTTGTTTGTGATCTCCTGCAACAAAAAGGACATGCAGTAAAAGAATATAGAGCCTCCACAGCAACATCAAGTGCATTTAAAGTATGACACCTGAATATACACGATTCCTCGAAATATTTCAGTTTCTTTATTTAAATGTTATCACATTGTATATATTCTATGCCACTGATTCATGAATTATACATAATCGACTCATACGTACAGAGTAACGGCAATCATAGTTAAAATCATTTACGGTCAGGGCCGTAGCCAGACTGAAATTTTAGAGAGGGCGCAAATACTTTCAGGGGGGGCTGTACTATTTTTGAGAAAAATATGTTACATATTATAAGCACCCCTACCCTACCCTATGTATCTATTTATGTATCTAAATTGACATTTTTTTTTAATTAATATTTTTACACTGACAAAAATAGTGTTCATAAGAAAGTAAAGCTTTTATGAAACTTGTTATCAATGAAACAAATAATACATGTTAAACAAATAATATTACTTATACAATTTAATGTGAATACTTCATTTCATAATATAAATTATGTAGGTACTATATAAAACATTAAGACATAATTGTATCGTTTTAGAAAAGCTGTAGCTTTCTATGCTTTCTTTCATTAAATATTTTTAAAAAAATATCCATTTTAATTTTTGCAGTTCTTTCTTTTTCGAATGCCAGAAAAGTTAAACCCCCCAACCTACTTTGCGTCATAGACCGTCGCTGAGGGCAGTCTAGTCTAGTAAGCACTGAAAAAGTTGATTCACATACCGCTGTACTGCAACCGAATGTTCTGGCCGCAGCTAACATGTGATACGTGTCTGAAAATGCAACTCTTTGTTCATATAGCTCCCTGAATAAATCCGCATTTTCTTTTTTTTCTAAGTACTTTTTAACCACTTGCAATTCTTCTTTGCTAGGTACTGTTACTCCCAATTTTTGCAAGTACTGTACTCCTTCAAAATCCAGATTTTCTGCGGATTGTATCGCATTTATAAGTACAGTATTTTCATTAAATCTTCTTTCCATTTCCATCAAAATGATATCTATGATTTCAAAATACTGACTTTTTAATAATACAGCAGCATCGTGACTGTTCTCGTTACTTCTTGCACCCATAGTTTCCGTCACTAAAAAATTTTTTAGAGTGACATTTTCTCTTCTTCTACGTTTAGAATTTTGAACATCTGGTGTTTCAGAATCCTCACTGGTGCAATCGTGATACATCTTAAAGAATTGCTCGTCATTTCTAAGGTCTTTGATTGCTTCTATAACAGATTCAATAATTGATGCAGCTTGGCTTAAACTGGTTTCACGAGCCTGTAAAATATTATCTGCTGGTTCAATCGTTTGCAATATTTTTACCATTGAAATACAATAAAAACGAAACTGAATTTCTTTTAATATTTGAAGCAAGCCAATTGCCTCTGCTTTTTTATCGCCTTGCAAATGACTATCAACTGACAGAGTTTGTAACGTTGTAATAATTGTTTCATAATTTTTTTGTATTGTGTTCGTAACATGTAAATGACCCGACCAACGTTGTTCCAGGAGTCTGCATAATGCTTGTCCTTTGTAGGCATTTGCAACAGTATGTTGCCGAAAAAAATTATAGAGCATTTCACACTGCTCAAAAAATTGTCTGATATAATTCACTTCATTTATAGATTTTATTAGAACTAAATGCAATCTATGGTTGCAACAATGAACATATGGTATTGTTCTTTTCAGCTTGTTTTGAATAATTGCTTGAACTCCACCTTTCTTACCACTCATAACCGCTGCACCGTCGAAACATTGGCTGAGAATATTTTCATGCTTTAATCCATATTCATTAAATGTTCTCAATGTTAAATCAGCAAAAGACTGGGCGTCTAAATTTGTTACTGTTTTGACTGTTAGAAGAGATTCAAACACTTTGCCAGACTTAACATACCGAATAGCAATAGCAATATTTTCCCTTCCATTCTTGTCTTTGGTTCCGTCCTCCAGTAGAGTGAACCATGGCACGTCTGAAGAATTAACATCTGCAACAATCATGTTTCGAAGACATTCTTCAAGAATCTGTAGAACTTCATTTTGAATATCTGGAGACAAATAAGTAGCGTTTTTAGGAATGTGGTTAAAGCATTCAGCTAGTTTTTTGTCTTTTTGCAGTGTATATTTAAATAAATTCATAAATAAACTTTTTTCCTCATGTTCCTCTATACTGTAGGTTCCTCTCGCTGGAAGCTCATTTACTGCTAAAAATATCATTATTTCTGCTATTGACTGTATGTAGTATCTATTATGTTCTAATACATTTTCATTGACTAGAGTAGATACAGATAAATTATGTAATTCACGAGCGCGTTTTTCATTCCATACAGCCATAGCTGCTTTATGTGAAGAAGAATTTTCATGTTTAGGCAATCCTTTGTGCAGGTCTAAAGCATGTTTCCAATTACAAAAACCATTTTTAGTAAACGTATGGTCTTTAGAAGTACTACTGCGAACGTGAAATTGTCTACATGGATAACAATAAACACTGTCTGTTATTTCTGAATATTCAATCCAATCAAATCTTTCAAACCAGCCTGTTTGAAAACTTCTATTTTCTTTACTTCTTGGGTACGTTTTTAATATTGTTCTCGTTATTTCTTCACCTTCACGAGCAATATCAGATGGAATTAATGTATCAGAATTTTTTGATGAACAAGCACTCGACGTCTCGCCAGATGGAGAATTTGACTTTATTTTTTCTTCTGTCATATGTTTTCCTTTGAAAATTAAATATCTATCCATTTTATTACCTAAAAAATTAGAAAAACATACCATAATTACCATATCACTGTATCTTGCATATCACATAAACGGTGAATTTACGTGTAATCGGTGTGAAAATACCTACCGTAAAATGGTCGAATTAATCTCAATATGCTTCCAAAACAGGACAAAACGTTGATTTCTCTTAACTCTTAAGGCCTTCCAAAATTTTATTCTAATAGCACAGCTAATAGAGATATTATAGCACTTAACCTCGACGCGACCGTAACCACGTGCGCACAAATCCACAAGAATCACCATGTGCCGCATGTGCGTCACTTACGTGAGTAACAATGAATATACCGGGAGCAGCGTTGCCAACTATCTATTTTTTTTGGAACCAAATTTTACATTAAAATATCTGGAGAATGCAACCAGCCTTACTCACAGGCATCCATAGTGATGTCTGATCATGAAATTGGAAATTAAAAGATAATAATTTATTCTTTCAGTGAATTATTTTATTGCATATAATAGAAATGAAAAAACGTATTATAAAAAAGTGTAATCCATCCTCCATTTTGCTAGGGGGGGCGCAACCAGTTCTACGGGGGGGCTGAGCCCCCTGTAGCCCCCCCGTGGCTACGGCCCTGTTTACGGTATATATTATAAACTTAAAATTGATATAAGTACGGTAAACGAAAATTAGAAAAGTATTATGGGAATCGGTTGAGTGGTTGCATAATTTATACATTTACACATAATAATATATGTAGTTATATTGCGTCTGTAGAGGCAAAAGTTCCGAAATTAAAATGAGATAGCAACGATATTGCTGTACCGTAGTCTGATTAATGGTTGGTAGGCTTGCACACCAACTACCAACCAATTCAAAGCATTAAAATTGAAGCTTGACTCGAAACCTTTTAATTATACTGAGTATTTCTGTTTTCCTTGTTCATTTCGTTATCCATTGTGAACAGCGGCTCTTTCTTATGCGAGAGAATACGATATTGTTCAGCTTATCTATCTGCAGCTTTACAAATGCATAATCACCACATACCATTTGATGTTTCCCGTTCCAGTAATAAGACGGCTTTTATTGCAGACTAGATCGCAACGTGTTCGTAGCTAAACATTGAATGTAAAATCTTGTGGGGAGAAGTGGAAAGATCGGAGAAAATCGTTGTGATGTCGATTGTTGTCGGGATTGGTGACGGACAGTAGGGGTGCCACGTTGCCACGTGTTACTTCTATACGTATAAATCGCACGTAAACATTGAATCCCTATACCTAATTATATTTGACACATGCGGTACACCAGGAAAACTTTGCTCCAACATTGTGAAATAGAAAACATGGTGCTATGCCGTTTTTGAGTCACGTTGTCAACACTGCGCATGCGTTACAAATAATTCTTCAAATTTAGGTCTGTTTGTTTACCACATAGATTCATTACTATATCTATTTAATTGAACTTTGTACATTGTCAATCAAGCATAAATAGTTAAAAAATTACCAAACCTCTTTATAATTAATAAATATTATTTGTTAAATGTGGAAAAATAATTTAATTTCTCTTAATAAATGGAGAAATATCATTGTGGCATCATATGCAAATCCCAGACAAACAAACGATGATACTGAAGAAATAGATTTGTCATAAGTTGCACGAATTGTGGCTGTGTTATAGGAGTAGTAAATATTTTAAATGAATTGAGTAAAATCCACGGATAGTTCGATTACATTGCAACTGTGTTTCTTTGCAGATATCATGGTGGGATATCGTGAATAGAAAGAAAAACAACCTCTATAGGTCATGTACAATAATTTGTGATACAATAACAACACCAAAATTTATCAACTCAACATTCAAGAATAATAATAATGAATTAGATTGACTTGCTTCGTTCTCAAAGTGTGCTAGCTATCATATTTTATGTAAGTGAAGAGAAAATTTGAAGATGCGTAGAAATACCTTCTTGAAAAATTTATTATGGAGAAATATTGAGATCTAAACAATTTCGGTTTTGGATTTTTCCAAAAGCTTTTAAATGTAACTAAACCAAAAATTTTCATTAAATTTACTAATTTAATATATATTAATAATACGAATGAAACGGTTTCCCAAAGAGACATCAAGGGATATACGGAAATGTGATTTTAAACGTTTGGCATTTTATTTTCTAATACGTAGAATATGGACGTAATAATAATAATAATTTATTTTATTTCAAACAGCCACAAGGTGATACATACATAAATATATATATATACAGAGTGTTTCTTAATAGCATGCTAATATTTAAGGGTGTTATTCTTGGGTCCATTTTATGAAAAAAACTTCTTATGAACATATATCATAAATGTCTTAACTTTTGACTGTATGGTACTAAGGTATTTTAAAAAAAATGCAATCATGTGCATCTCGCTAGACAACTTATGAGAAAAAACTATTTACGTAAATTTGAACAAGAATTTATAACCCGTTGGATATGGTAGGGATATAATAAAAAAGATCAAATTGTTCCCAATTTTTCGTGTACCTACTTAATTCTGGATTTGCTTCAACTAAATTCAAAACCGATACCTCAATTTCTGGAGTTCTTACTGTACGTTGTACTCCTTTTAAATGTTTGTCTAGTTCAAAACTTCCCTTTTCGCACAACCTTCTATGAATGCTTGAACATGTTGGTGCATCTGGAATATTTCTATTTGGAAAGCGGTCTTCATACAACCGCCTGGCTTCCGGTGCATTACTATCAGCTAGCCCGTACATGTAATGCAATGGTCTTATAATAGGTTAGATGCAGCATTGGTATATCTTGCGCGTATGCAGTATTGTCGTAAACATAAGAGAGAGAAAGTAACATCGTACAAATTCCAAGTGCGACAAAGAACGAGATCTGATATCACGTGGGTTGGGGCAACTTTTATATCATTTGTATTAAGCCAGATTAGTAATTTAATTTTAAAAATCGTTACGTTTAGGAGACACGAATGTTAAGGTATAATTTAAGTAAGGTAAATAAAATACAACAATGAGAATTTATTAAAAACACTGTAAATACAATTTGAGTAATTAAGTACCTATCAGAATAATAGTATTAATTATGTAACAAACTGGATTAAATAAAATTATGTAATATTAATAATACAGTAATTCCTTACAACATGTATGAAAATAGTTATTTCAGGAACATAATACATTAAAATAAATGCTAAATAAATACAGTGTAAATCAAACAAAATAATTTCTTATTTTATGGATGAACTAGTTACACAGTCAGTTTGCAGGACAAAAAAAGGAACTGAACTTCTTTTAATTAAAGAAGACAATTATTTGAGGAATTTCCTTTCAGAATATAAAAAATAATTATTGATTCTTAAATAAAATTAGTTTAGAATATTTGTGCCGAATTCTATCTTTTACCTCATTTATTTGCATATTTTTATGGAATAATCTAACGGAAAAGTAATATTTTAAATTTAAATTTAATATTTGAGGAAGTTGTAGAACTACATTAAATATTGTTTACCTATGTTGACATATATGTAAGGGAATTTTTATCTGCAAGATGGCATATCTGATTTTGGTACACTTTTCAACCTTAAAGATCTTTCTCTTTGTTGCTTTTTCGTCAAATGTGATGGAAATTTAAAAATACTTGGTACTGCACCCGCTTTCACAGTTTTCAAACCAAATTGTATATAAAATCAGATTCGAGAAAATAAGCTGAGTACAATTTTCAATATTTTGATGGTACAAATTTGTCTCGTTTCAAAGTAATTATCCACTTTTGACGCAATGTCGCATCAGATGGAAAACTAAAAACCATAATTTAAATCGAAAAATTAATTTAAATTTTTATGCAATTATAAACGCAATGTCTAATGAGATTAAATTTCAAACAAATTAACTATAAATTACATAATATACTTGATACATAATTTTTACAACAAATTGCAACGGTTATCTTACCTATATATAATAAAACACAAGTGTATAGTTTCAAAATTAATAAAATGGAGTTTCAACATGTATCTCCTTCGTCGATTATTAAGGTTATCTTACCGATGAAAGATATATTTGTACCCGTTTTCTGGCGGTTTGTTGTATGTACATCCATAAGCACAACAGGATTGAACGATTTTGTTATACCTAAATCATTAAAATAATCAAAATAAAAATAGTTGATAAAACGGTAAAATACTTATTGTTTTTTGTAATAGGCAATCACTGTATTAGTCTGTAGTACAACTAACTTAAAAACAGTCTGAATCTAACCTATTATAAGATCATTGTACATTCATTAATTGTACGAAATAATTGTTCACCACTTTGTTAATTTTTAACATTCAGTAAAATCACGTCAGACTTAGGCTGAAACCATAAAAAAATAAAGCAGATACCGGCTAGTATTGCTATTTTAAATTAGCGGCTTCCAATGTTTTGCCCGAACCCAGCTGATCGCGCATATACTATCTCCCTCTAGTGTTGTTAGCAATACCTATCGCTCGTCTACTCATCTAACTGATTTTTTTTTTTTTTTTAGAGGGGCAAATCTTGCATAAGACACCTGCTCAGTTGTCGGACGCAGGTAGTGTCAGATTCTTACTGACTAAAAACCCCCCTGTAATCGTCTAGTATCTTTACACCGGAACCGCTTACGCATTACTTCGGTGTAGAGATGGTCCGAATTATACCCGGCTTTCCTTTTCTTTGGTTTCTATTATCTGTCTGATCACTTTGTAAGTATAGTTCCAACCTGTTTCGCTCTCTAAGAGGGCATTCATCATGTTCTCTGCACTGAACGTTCTCCCAACTGTTCGCCGAAAAGTAGCTCTTGCCTCCTCCCACCTATTACATACGAAGAGGGTGTGTTCCACATCATCTATTCCTTCACAGTAGATACAACTGCTTGAGTCCGATCTTTCTCGTTGAAAGAGAGCCTGGGTTAGGAAGTAATCGACTTCTCCATGCTTTCTATCTATCCATCTCTGTATATTGGGGATCAGACGCCACGTCCAACGTCCGTGTGTTCCAGAGTCCCACTTTTGTTGCCACTTCCCCATCAGGTTTGTTCTTGCATTGTCCCTTAATTCTCCATTATATACCTGCACCCTTTCCATGACTTGTAGGTCGATGGGCGGTATTCCAGCTATAACTGCCACCCCTTCTGTCGATACAATTCTGTAAGCACTGCAAACACGGATGTTGATTTTGCGTTGCAACCTTGACAGCTTTTGTACCAGCTTCTTGTTTTCTACTGCAGGATGCCAAGCAGGTGCTCCGTACAGCAACTGTGAATGTACCACGCTGGCCAAGATCCGCCTTTTGGATGCTCTTGCTCCCCCCAACCTGGTGTCGAGCCACACCCCCAAGTACCTAAGGCGCTGCTCGGTGTGATTAAGGTTCCCTGCACATTAAAGACTATTGGAGATATTTTTCTTTTCTTCACCAACAATGCCACTTCTGTCTTCCATGGTGCCAGTTTGAGCTGCTTGTTTTCCATCTACTTAGCCACGCGTAGCAGTCCTGCATTTGCCATGTTCATTAACTCTTCCTCATTTTTGGCCGTTACCACCATAGCCACGTCATCCGCAAAGCCTATGAGCGTGACCTCTCCCATGAGCTCCATTCGGAGCAACCCGTCATAAAGGACGTTCCACAGCGTTGGTCCCAGAACCGATCCCTGTGGAACGCCGCTCGTTATTTCCACAGTTGCTCTACCCCCCCTCTGCCTCGAGTATTATCTTTCTTTCCGATAAGTACGATGCTATAATACAAAGCAGGTTGTTATCTATTTTCCTCCTTCTGAGTTCTTCCAATATTAGTTTCCATGACGCGCTGTTAAAGGCATTTTGAACGCCTAAAGTTATTACTGCACATAGTCTCCTATGTTTAGCTGTGTAGTTTGCTGCTTCACTAGCAATTCTCATTACCTCTCTGATGGCATCCACTGTTTGGTGGCCTTCTCTGAAACCGAATTGCCTTTCAGACAGGCAGGGGGCCTATCTGAAATTAATCCTCATTAATCTCAAGCAAGAATTAGAGCGAACAGGGGGTTCGCTTTAATTCTTGCTTGAGCTTAATGAGGATTAATTTCTCGTATAGCTTTCCCTCTCCATCTAAGAGGCATATTGGCCTGTATGATGCTAGGTCCTCTAATGGTTTGTCGCCTTTCCTCAAAAGAACGATTTTGCTTACTTCCATTCCTCCGGAAAAATCGCCGTAGCTGCTAGGTTGTTGTATACTGCCAATGTATATTTAGGGTTTTCTTCCGCCATTTGTCTTATAATTTCCGGTGGGATACCTACTGGTCCCGGAGCCCTGTTACATCTCAGTTTTTTGTATGCCTCCTGTAGTTCTTCATTCCTAAAAATTATGGGGTGCTCACCTCTCTCACACTCGAAAGCAACTCGCTTATGTGTCGGAAACAAATGTTTTACGACATCCCTCGTTGCGGCCATTGTTAATCTAGGTCTCGGTGGGTAAGCGGTAATCCGTTTCATGACTATCTTGTAGCCATTTTCCCATATGTTATCATCTATGTTCTCACATAAGACCTTCCAGCTGACCAGTTTGATATCTGTTCAAAACTGTTGGTCTGAACAGGTACACCTGTATGAAAGCAGTTCAGACCAGTTTGATATCTGTTCAAAGCTGTTGGTCTGAACAGGTACACCTGTTTGAAAGCTGTTCAGATCAGTTTGATATCTGTTCAAAGCTGTTGGTCTGACAAACTCAAAAAATGGTGGGGGTAAAAACCAAGAATTTTGCAGTGGTGCCCTCGGGAGGAAGGAGTGATCTAGAACTCTCGAATCCTATCTACTCTCAAAAGTGAATTATAAAAAGAAATATTAAAAAAGTTTTTCGAAATTCGTACCGGAAGTAGGTCTTTTACTCTTATCGAAAATCAGTTTTCTGCAAATATCTCGCCAGTCATGCTTTCTAGGTAGGTACCTACATTATGAGTATAAAAGTATTTAGAGCTTAATTTTGAAGTCAAAATTAGGACCGCTAATAGCACTTTCACTCTTTTCAATATTAGTTTTTTGCAATATCTTGTAAATTATGCGCTCTATACAAATTTATACAAAGCCCAAAAGTATTTATAGCTCGATTTAGAATAGTTTTTGTATAACAGATATAATTGTTTTTTACTATATTTATTTTTAAAGTTCACATCCTTAAAAAGAGTAGCGAGGTCAGAGTATAATTAACAAGAGATATTCACCTTCTTTATGAGTAATCCTTATATATGCATACAACACTATAGTTAACTAAGTTAGTTTTTGGTAATTTCTTAAATTGACTGTATGTAATGCATGTAGCTTTATTATAATTATTTAAATATAGCATGCAATGCTTCTTAAGCATAAATCCGGTATTACTTTTTTGACCTCGATAATACAAAACATCATTTCCATGCATGGCAAGCACTAGCGTCTTAACAATTTTCAATAATATCGCCATATAAATGCACGTGTAACGATATGGTTCTTTTGATACCTAATTTTATAATACCCTCTTTTGTCGCTATTTTCATCACTATACATTAAATGAACTTTCACTATATCGTCGGATGCATGACAATTTAGCAATCCATCATGTATATATACCTAATTCAATCGCACATGTATAATGAAAGCAACTAACAAATAACAATAATGAAGACGGTTATTATTCTCTAATGCTAAATACAATCGGATATATGTAAATGAACATATTAATTGCCATTCACTGTTTATTTGTAAATCTCAGTGTATGTTGACACACTTCTGCCATATGGCAAAATATGTAAGTTTCAATGTCATCTTTTCTATTTGGCAATATTTAAATTAATATAAATTCAGGTACCGGAAATTGGCACGCTGTATTCGTATATAATTTATGCACAAGCTCTATTGAATTTATATTGCCATGTGAATTCTACATATCTATGATATTGTGCAATTGATATGAAAACAACACCAAAATAACTTACGTGAATATAAGCCGTTATTAATAAGAAGCCGTTATTAATACGTACATATAAATCATAAACTGTATTAAATTTTATAAATGCTTTGGATTATAGAGAAACATTTTGTATGAGGAAATACCACTTCCAGATAAAGTGTTACAACGGACCCTAAGATGGAACTGAATAATTAATACTGACCTCATCCAGAGTTTTTAAAACTTTACATGCAGAAACAAAATGTTGACAAAAGTCGATGTTTTTTTTTTGTATATGAAATAAAATTACACTAACACTTATTGTGAGTACAGAATAGTATATTGTTTACTTGGGAGGAAAAGCCTTACATTTCCGGACAACGTCAAGATACCTCGCCTAAGCACAGACCGATGCAAAGCACCACATTGCACAGTTGTTCGAGACTGACGAAACGTCGATTTTGAGAAAAAGGGAATTTTACTAGGTTTTTGCCGTAAATACTCAATTAAATAATCAAACTTTATAAAAAAATATAGTATTTTTTACAAAAAACAATTATAGCACAGACCGATGCAAAGCACCACATTGCACAGTTGTTCGAGACTGGAGAAACGTCGATTTTGAGAAAAAGGGAATTTTACTGTTTTTGCCATAAATACTCAATTAAATAATCAAACTTTATAAAAAAATATAGTATTTTTTACAAAAACAATTAAAATACGTTTTGCAGAATTGTATCACTACTTTTTCATTAATGTTATAAAACGCATATAGAATTCGCATAAGTTTTTAGTATCCATCAGCAAGTTCATATTTTGCGTATATGTTCTTTATAATATCTGTTACTAACCCGACAAATTTCAGCTGCTCCTTTTTGATAGTTTCTGAGAAAATTACATCTGAAAAAGTTCGAAATATGCCTACGTCTTTTGCACGGGTATACTCGTATGCACTTATTGCAATTCATTTTAAGCCACCTGCACAGCATTTTGTCGCAAATATGTGCGTTTGAACCACTGCGCGTCGTTCAGAAATGTGGTTCTTCTGCGGAAGTAACATTAATATTTTACCGCAAATCGTTAACACATCGAGAAAAATTGATCTCGTTTAATTTTGGAAAAAGAACTTACAAATAAAAATGCGGCCATGAAATTGCTGAGTAAAAAGGGAATGTGTCAAATTGAATTGTCTAATTTATATATATATAAATCGGTTTTATAACGTCCGTCGTCTTCTGATTTCCAATCTCCACACGTTTTTATTCGCCCATAACTCGTCATCCAGACCCCTAAACCTCATTTCGCTGTCTATCCCTTCTCTCCAGCTCCTCCGGGGTCTTCCTCGTTTTCTTCGCCCATTTGGATTCCATTGTATTATTTGTTTAAGTAGTCTTTCGTGCTCCATTCTCTGCACATGCCCGTACCATACCAGTTGTTTTGTTCTTATCTCGTCCACTATCGTGCGTTGTCTAATTTAACGCGTGGAAATTTTGTGGTAGCGTCTTTCAATATTATTCAAGGCAAATTGGAGTATAAAGTGTGCCATTATGATGAGTAGGGAGCGGACACGAAAGGTTGATGACTCATCGCCCATGGACGAACTATTGAAAAGTTGTATTTTTAAAGAGGTTTTAATTTTATTTATATAATTGGATAACAAGTGATGGTGATCTATAAAATACAAAATACCTTATTATTTGTTCATTTTGTATTTTAAGTCGAGTAAAGGAGTATTAATATTTACTAGCAATACTTTCTCAAAGTTCTCTTCTGTAAGGTTTGTTCTCTTTGAATGAAGTACATCCTTATAGATAAAAAAACGTCCTTTCTATATCACAACTGGTTATAGGTGCGTACTGGAAATATTCTTTTATTTCAGCGTATTTAGCAGATAGATTTTGTGTCATTGGCCCCATATACAATTGCCGCAATGTTATTAAATCTGGATTTCTATTAAAAACTGCGTCTAACTTTTGAACCACATCCGAAGTCACCTGGAATACTTTTGAAATCATTAATAGCCACATCTAATGCGGTTAATCCATTTTTTAATTTGAGATGTCGATTTTCAAAATATGTGATTAGTTTAGACAAATTTCCAAAGTGTTCCTGAAGGAATAACAACTGATTTTTTAAATTTGGGATTTGTGTTAGTTCTTTGCACTCAGAAATACTTCGAGCATTGTCATTTAAACATGTAACGAAATTTTGTAAACTATCGAAATTCTCTGCATAAAAACTAGTAGCTTCCAGCCATGTTCCCCATCTAGTTTTTACTGGCGAGGGAGGCAGTGACAAAGATGAAAGTTTTTCCGTGTAAAGAGCTACTCTCCATGGTACATTTCTGAAAACTTTTTTAAAAGCGGATACAAGTCAATCAATTTCCGGATACCTGTCTCTGATATATTCACAGATTTTGTGGAGAGCATGTGCTACACAAGTATTATCCAGCATATAAGGATATGTTTCCTTTAATAGTTTGCCTGTTTTTAACATACATATATGCGACACTGTCATTTACAAATAAAAGTATTTTTTTCCTGTACCTGTCGTACGAATGAAGCATTTTGTGCAAATTCTCGTCAATGGTTTTAGCAACTGTTTCCGCATCAACTGTATTTATAACTTTAGATTCTATTACATATGCGTTATATACATTTACCACACAGCGTCCTAATATATTGACAGTTTCGTTGGCACTTATCCATAGGTACTGATTTGAAAAATGTCTTCTAATGAATTCCAGTGTTTTGGTGAAGCACTTAGAAACATAATATTTGCGTAAGGTGGATTCATCATGAACATTTCGGCTAGTATAGTTTTGAAGAAATGTTTTGAAAGTGAGATTGTCAAGTTTCTTTAATGGGATATTAGCCGCCATTAAAGCTTCACAGAGTTCTTAGTGAAAATTGTCAGCTTTCAACGGGTCCAATTACTGTGTATGTTGTAGCGATGCTAAGTGACGTTGTACGTGGTGTTGTTAGGCATTCTGTAACAGTATTTTACAGACTATGCAATAAATTTCGGAATCACTGACAATGGAGGACATACAATCATGACCCTTAATCCAACATGCCATTGTTTTACGATGCCATTCTTGACGTTCTTCCATATCATAGTAACATAAACAATGTCAAAATCAAAATAAATGATAACTAAAAATGTATGCGTATGTTATTGAAACTTAACAAAATCCAATGTGCTGCACTTACGTCGAAATAATTAGGAGAAATAGATTCAATGAAACCGTATTAAACAGGAACTATTACAAAAGTTACGAAGTACGTAATTATCAGTCAAAACAATGAAAAAATGAAACTAACGTAAGTATGAATATTATAGGTATATACATATATAACTTTATTTATCATGCGAAATATAAGGTAAATATAATAAATGTCAAAAACCCCTCAGTTACTACTTACGCCGATGAAGAAACGAATTTTATCAGGAAAGGCGACTTTTTTTGCTTGCATTCTCGGGAGTAAATAGATGTTGCAGTTCACCATATGAATAGTGCTATTCAGTAACTGTGTGTTGTCAATGGAGAAATGAAAAGAATGTGGAAGGAGCAAATGATGAAGATACTCTAATTGCGTACTTTTGTGAAAAGGTTCGTTTTATGTATGAAATTTATTACAAGCACTAATTTTAAATATTCTTCCAGGTGAAAACTCTTAAATGCTCAACACTCTGGTCAGTGTATTCAATGATGAAAAGCACTCTACAAGTAAACGAAAACGTAGACATTTCTGCCTATAAAAAAATGTTGGCCTATATGAAACGTCAAAATGACGGTTATGTACCAAAAAAGTTCTGTCAATTGATAATGTAAAGGGTTTCTTAAACAATGCTCCTGATAACAGCTTTCTCCTTATGAAGGTAGTGACAATTGTTGCGTTGCAAGGAGCCTATCGGGCGGAAGAATTACGTCTCTTAAAAGTTGAAGATGTAGAAGATACCGGTCGTATTTTGGTGATTACTTACACACAAAAACCAAAAAAAGCGTGCCTTCACAGCAACGTCGGAAACTGTTATAAATGGTATTGAATTTTACAGGAAGTATTTAAATTTGAGACCGAAGCATGTGGACCATCGTAGACTTCTTTATATGTCATAAACAGGGCAAGTGCACTGTGCAACCAATCGGTATAAACACCTTCTACAATATACCAAGGGAAATTGCTGCGTATTTAGGGCTTCCGGATTGGAACTGTTTCACAGGACATTGTTTCCGCAGAACTTCTGCGACATTTCTAGCCGACATTCAAGTTTTGAAGAGACACGGTGGTTGGCGTAGTAGCGGAGTCGCGGAAGCTTATGCGGAAGATAGGATCGAAAACAAAGTGAAAATTTCAAAAAGAATTTTCCGTAATTTAACTGAAGAGACTTCTGCACCGTCAACATTGACATCAGTTTCAGCCACATCAAGTGAAAAAATGAATAAATCAACTTTGGCAGTTTCTGAATTCAGGTCACTTTCCACATCTACTGGTATCTCATTTATTTTTTTTAACCAATTGTACATTTAAAATTTATGCTAATAAATTGAATGAGTAAAAAAAAGTGTTGCTAACAAGAAAAGTACCACTTTTCTTAATTATTTTGGGTTAATAGTTATTTATTATACAAAGAAAAAAAGTATTAGATTTTAGCTCGAGATAATGTTTGTCACATAAGTGAAATTGTAGATAAAATATGAAATAAACAAACACATAATTACAAGTGCCAATTAGAAACATTTAACAGTAGGTGAACCAATGTATAACTTACTAAACTAATAGAAAGCGTTAACAAGGCTACAACATAAAGGATAAGGCATCTTTAATTTAAACGCATCGATAATCCGGTATGCCGATTACAGATGGCACCTGAAGCTAAAAAAAAAAGGAACAAGACTGTACTAATATCGCATTGCGCTATTCAATATACAGGTATAACTACTATTTTATTTACCTCTGTATATATGTACGTACAGCCAAGAAACTGAAAATTGTCAAATAAACATATATTCCGGTGCGGAATAAATTCAATTATATTGTAAAAACAAACATATTAAAGGTATTCTTGAATTTTAAAACATAACAGTATGCCCATTCTTTTAACAGGATAAAAGCAATATGTGTATTTTTACCGTATCATACTAAAGAAAAAATTTGCATAGAGTTCTTATTTCTAAGATAACATTTCATTTTGACAATTTCCTAGAACCCATATTAATAAATTATAATTAAATGTAAGATTAAGTTTAATAAATTGTTATAATTGTAATATTGAATATGTAGGGTAAACCAATCGTTCAATTTTATCGCGTTACACGAAGCATGCTCACGCTATATTCAGTTAACCGGGAAAATCAAATATTGAATGATATATGAAGGCAAATTGTAAAGTAACATTAGATTTAAAATATCAAGAATGCTGTGTAAGTATTTTTATTTATAAAATAGAAATAAACTAACTCATTTTGTTACCGGAAATGTCATACGCCTGATTATTTAAAGTTTAATTTAATCTTAATATATGGACAATGATATAAAATTAGTTGCTGTTAGATGCAATTAGAATTTGCCACGCTCAAAAAGAAAAGTGTCTCTTGCTGAAATAAACCTCATTATCTGTATGTGTCACGAGTATTAGTAGTCATTGTCTAAAATTAAGAATCAAAGTAATGCCATAACAAAGCAGTATAAATATAATAATAATTATAATTTGTTGAATTCTATATGCTTATTTCTATAAAAAGCTATGGTAAGAACTTTTGTATGTTTGTGGTAAATATAATTATGTAAACAGTTTGCTCCTAAAAAATTCACAGAACAGTACGACATGATAAATTACCTTGTGTACAGAAAAAACTGTATTTGCCTGTGGGGGCACTTGTAAGGCTTTGGTATACAAGAACTGGTATTAAAAAGATCTTGAACGGTTTCTGGCTTTTTTTGATCTTGTTGAGCATTTATTCCTGGAACAAAGTAAATATGTAAAACTAAACAATAAAACAAAACATTTTATAAAAAAGAATTATTAAGACAATGGTTTTTTTTTTGTTTTACTTGACACTTCCGAAAAATATTATATAAATAAACTCCTGGCGAAATGGAGACCTAATATTGGACAATAAATTATACCAATCAAGATGTGTTTATATTTAGAATTAGTAGCAACTAAGTGATAGCAAAAATATTACTGTAAAATGTAAAATTATTTTTTTGATATTCGAAATATTGAGTAAATTAGAAAATTGCTATTTTAATCTATACATCAGCAAACCAAGCAATACGGGAATATTAATCAATTAATGCCCAAGATTTTT
This sequence comes from Amphimallon solstitiale, assembly GCA_963170755.1. Taxonomy (NCBI): domain Eukaryota; kingdom Metazoa; phylum Arthropoda; class Insecta; order Coleoptera; family Scarabaeidae; genus Amphimallon; species Amphimallon solstitiale. Next base: position 51,272,117 of record OY720678.1, on the reverse strand, counting down.
TTTCTTCGAATTTTATAGTTTTGACTACTGGAATCAGTTTATTTATATCCAAAAACGTCCCGAAAATTGTTTTAAAAATGTTTGTGTTGTTGTTTAAAAATTATAGAATGGGTCGTAAACGACCCGCAGAGCATGGACCCCAGGGGCATATGTCCACCATGGGCTTTGGCTATTTTCATGTTTGGGTTCATCGTGGTATATTTTTAATGATAAAAGAAGAATAACTGGTGTATTTTATGACTCATTATTATTGAAAAATGAAAATGACAAATTTACTACAGAGGTAAGTATTATAAAGCACGTAGAAAATACTAAGAAGATGTCGCTCTTTACTAAATGCCATAAGAAGGAATCTTATCTAAAAGTGTAAAGAGTATAAAAATTTAATATTTAACATTAAGAAGATAAGATCGACTATCAGTCGAGTTTCCTAGTCAGTCTTACACGTAAAAATTACTAAAACTGCGAACCTAAAAATACGTTATTTACACATTGCACTTTACTTCTTGTGGAATTCTGCAAAACAATATGGGTGTAAGGCAACATCACATCTTTGGCATGCTCGAACAGTTTTACTTTTGCAGATGCGACAACGTCGCCGGGGCTGATCGTCCACCAGAAGATGACCATCGTGGTTTTCACGCATGGTCTCAGTCACCGGTGTACGCGTGTTAATATGGCGAGAAGGGGTTCCATACTTCTCCAACAAGCTGGTCACAATGAATCGTCGGAACGCCAGGGCGTCAAGCTTTAGGCGGTGAGATCTCGACAAAATCCATGCATTGCTCATCACAACGTCTAGAAGCCAGAGTAGAATTGGCATATACCATTTTTTGCCTCTTATGTTGATGCAGTAAGTAGATACTTCTTCTTGTTATACTTAGAAACAAGATGTGGTTTAGGTATCTCCACAGGTTTTTTCTGCGCGAATGAGCACCGCCCACCTTCTTCAACAGGTTCCACACCGTGCTCGTTTGACAGAATGTTCACAACGTTGTTGTCTTTCCATGTCACAGCCACTATTTGGTCTTCTTCAACTGAACTTTCAAAGTAGCCCTTTTCTTTTTTATTCATCGTCTTATGGAATAATTTCATGTATCTGAAATAGATTAAGAATTATCATCTGATAATTCACTCACCAAATCTTTTAATTACCTAAAATAATTTACGTGTTATAGCTTCTTACTACTTTAATAATTATATCATAACAATAGCTTATTGTAATTATTGTTAGTGAATGAAATCTGAATAGTTTTATTGTGGGATAATTACTACTAATTACCAATTAAAATGAAATAATCAATTTTTATCTCCACCTGCTATTTCAAAAATTTATTGGGACAAACATTTATTTAAAAATTAATTGTTGCATTTTCACGTATTTATTCATTTTTCCATCACATGTAACTTTTATAGGAAATATGCAATTTAAAAACGCTAAATGTAGTTATTTTTCAGTCAAATTGTAGAGTGTCTTATATATTTTCGACCGGGAAGTTATGGTGATCCAAGTATGGTGATGAATGTTTCCAGGAGTTTGAAGCAAAAAAAAAAACTAACAAAAACCTCTACAATAAAATTGAAGACTAGATACGTATTTCGGAAGCAAACCTAGCGTGTTGCAAAAAGTATACCATTTGAAGAGAATATTTTCAAGTAGTTGCCAGCGGGATAACACTGGCAATTGAATGAAGAACATATCTTCAAAATATAGGCATACCATAGCCAAACACGCTGCGTAATTATTAATTACTACTCTTTTTCTTTTGTTTCTAGATTTTCTAAGGAATGTGGCAATTTAGTTTTTATTATTTTTACTGACCACGATAATTTGATTTCTCATTAAAGCAGACTTTTATGTTTAACAATTTAGCTTGTAATGTAAAATGCATCTAGATTCCATATTACAAATCGTTGTTGTCTTTCCATGTCACAGCCACTATTTGGTCTACTTCGTTAACTGAACTTTCAAAGTAGCCCCTTTCATTTTTATTCATCGTCTTCTTGTCTGGCAATGGACAGTCCTCCATCCGGTTAGCCCGAACCATGCCAGTGCATCGCATTCCCCGCTTTTTTAACTCTGAAAACAACTTTGGGCAAGTGAAAAAGTTATCGCAGTAAAAAGAGAAGCATACACTGTGATAAAACTTAGATAAAACATCGCAGAATCTCAAAACAACACTTTCCCATAAGCCAACATCTTAGAGCGTTTTTCGTTAGCATGATTTACCTTGATAAATATCTACCTGCATACAATAACCTTGTCTTTGAGCAACAATCCATGCCTTGAAACCAAATCGAATACACTTTCCCTTTATGAACTAGCGGGCAACCATGGCGCCCAAAATACGGGATCATGGATTCATCAACAGAAACGTTTCTCTCATTGGGAGCATTTTCGATGAATGATTTGTTCAAGACATTCATAAATTCACAAATTTTTGCCATTTTGTAATTTTTGGGTAAGTTGGTACTGTCACACACATGAAAAAAGCGAAAAATATCTTCAAAACTATTTCGCCGCAGTGACTGGCTCACAAGATCTTTGTGCGAGTCGCGCGCTAATTCCCAATACATCCGTCTCCGTAAAGTACTATTGTTCTGCGGTTTGTGAACAGCGGGTCGTTGGCGACCCACGCTATGTTATTCGTGGTGTATTATACGAACCAATTGACATTGAAACTGTAAAGGCATCTAAAGACGCGTAAGATATCCCCGAACAATATCAACACACTGAACATTACATTTTAACACTTTTTACCACTCTACTTACCAATAACAGCGAGAGCGCGATGCAGGTTCCACCATGACTCAACTAGCTGCCGTGCAGCACCTGGTTTAGCGGGAAAGCCGCGACCAAGACACGGCAGTGCGGGTAACCTTACTACATACACTGAATGCGCTACCAACGCGAAACGACAAAAATTGCACTCGGCAGAATTTTTTCTTTCGGGTGGGTCGACCCGCTGGGCATAAATGGGTTAAAAGTCTCATTCCAGTAGGATTAGTACCATAATATAATCTTTGGGAAGTTATAAATACATTCGTGTATTTCTATATAAGAGTAAAATATACACCAGAGTTGTCGGGTAAATATTTGCCAAGTAAATACGTTAAAAGAAAGCAGAGGAGCCGACTAAAATGTTAATTTCAGTAATGTCTGGTAATAATATTATGACATTATTTTAAGAGTAGTTAATTAATAAAACAAATCATTCATAGATAAAACTATTTATTATTATTAAAGCATTCCATATGATATACGAAATTTGAAATAATGTATTGAGGTAGCTAGTTAATGTCGTAATTTTGCAATGCATATGAAACATGAGTACACAAATATTCGGTATTTCTTTAATATTTGCATTTTTTGGATATATCATCATAAATATATTTCCCTTAAAAGCATAACAATACGCACATTAGAATGACAACTAATAAAACATCGAAGTTTTTATTTTGCAATAATTTCACAGTTCATACATTATATTCAGGCACAGTAATTGTGGTATCGTCACAAATACTAATTTCAAATTACATTATTCGTTTAAGGCAACTGTTTGTACTAATAACAAAATTTATTAGGTGTACTAGGAGCATTGTTAGAGAATGAAAGTTTAAACATTGTTGTATGATGGCTCAGAACAAGAAAATGGTACTTGTACCTAGCATTAATTTTATGTAAGAGATGTCTTTATAACTGCTTCGGCAGTTATAAAGACATGTAACCTGAGAGGATGTTGTTATCACTAACTGCATAAGTGTTACATAATTCTGTTTGAAATGGCTCAGACAACTGTTCTCATTTCTCAGGATGTGATAGACTCAAGACAGGAATCGTAACACAGAATCACAGTAGTTAAAGTGGGATAATACTAAATTATCGGTCAAATGTTTCTTTAAATTTGTAATGAGTCATCTCTGTGTGTGCCGTTAATTAACTCTAAAATCAACACGCTAATTAATATCGGTATCTTACTAAATATATGTGATTTTTATGGGAATATTTACGCCCATGCAGATAGGCAACCTTGTTCGCTTTTATCTTCGGAGTCTACCTAAACGCTGTAGAGGTCGCTCATGTATGAAATGCGTATGTTTTTCGATCTCACTTGTCAAAGTAAATTAATACGGTTGTGATTTATTTACGATTGCGCTTAATTAATACCAATACTTGGTGGGAGAAAGAAGAACGTAAGTGCTTTATGGGTACTTCTGTCGGAGAAAAGAATCGGTAGGTCAAATAGCTACAAAATTTTATATACATAAAACAAAAATCATCATGGTTCAATGACATTTGATTTATTGACATACGTTTAAAATAAATTATAAATTGAAAATAAACCACTCGCAAAAATACATAAATAGAGAATTAAGATATGTAGTTAGAATTCACATTTATCATATTATAAAGTAAACTAGTTGTATTTGCAATCTCTTCGAGCTTGAAACGCCTTCTTCGCGTCCGCTTACAGTTTTATTACAGTTTCCTGTAGAACGCAAAAAAATCATTTTGATTTTCTAAACTTTTGACACACCTTATATAGACGCATACTTCTTTTAAACGAAATGCTGTCACGATGATAGATGGAACGACAATATAATTAAGCATATTTACATCAGCCTGACTTTTCATTGTTGAAGTTTTAAATTTGGGCTCCATTTAAGGTAAAGCTAAGACTTGAAACTAAAAGATTCAGACTGACATGGGAATATCTGTGTTAACATTTTGTTTACATACATTGCAAAAAAGCACTCTATAATTTCTATTTGTTGGATTATTTTGCGATTCTTATGGAATATTTTATAAAAATAAAACAAAAGGGGAGATTTCATGATTAAAACGAAACTACAAATAATAATTGAATTGATCGAAATAAGATCGCGACACCAGCCTGGTACACGATCATCATAAATCATACTGTTTTCATACAATATTGGTATAAGAAATATTGATTACTCAATTCATTTTTTCTTATATTTTTTAAATAAAGACTCAGTAAATCTATAGAACACTTGCTCTTCGAGTTAGAATTTCCTCTTCGCGTCCACTTCTTCTCTATAGGTTTCTTTATAAATGTGGCTCTTTGGCAATGTGACAACTGCCAGTCGAAAGGTACATGAATATTAACACTTACAATTTTTCCTTTAATGTAAGTAAAATGTTATTAATCATTGCTTTTGATGCCTTATTTTATATTACTATGATATTGGAATCTGTATCTGAATTACTGTCAATGGAGAGTAATTGCAACAGTAGTCTTGTTTATGAATAAAGATGCAAATTAAACAAAATATGTCTAAAAATTAATTATACATTATTTGACTTTTATAATTTGTGGCAAATGAATTTATTTATTAAGAATTTGCCCATAAAACGTATAATATTTCTATATAATTTACTCAATTTGGGTTTTGTATAGTTCGTGTACATCTAACGTAATTTGGCAGGCCCAAAAGGCAAAACTCAGGTGATTCTTTATTTAGTCTTGCTTCAAGTTCTTCGTTGTATGAAATTGGTAGTTGCCTGAACTTTTTGCGTCCAGTTTTAAGCAAAAAATAGCCCGTACTTAAAATTCCCTCGCGAGCTGTCATCGTGACGACTTGTCGATAACATTTATAATGAATAGAGTGTCATTGTATTTAATATATCTTAATAAAATATAAAAAAAATCGTTATATTTATTACTGTACTTATACGTGCTATAATACATTTTAAGTTTATTTTATCATATCCATCAGCATTGTTCATATATTCATATAGAAAAGAAATAGTAACAATTGATAATAATAACACTAATATATATCTGAAAGGTACCACATTTCAATTAAAAATGCACTTTTCCTTAGTAATATCTTTATTTGTCGGCTTTCTGACGTTTAAAATTGACAACCGATCGATGAACGTGAATACCCTTACTCGGTAATTTATAGTATTCCATAGACTAATCAACGTTAATCATACATCAGGTGTAATTCTGACATTTAGTGTATTACATTAAAGTCAACCTAACGCGGATATTTGATTGTCAATGTCATCTGTGCCGATCAACGACCATATTGAATTATTTCTATAGTCATTATGTCCATTGCACGACGGACGCCATATGCTATATGATTTCCGCCAATTTTGACGTTTCCCGGCAAATGACATATAGCGAACTGAAACTGTGTCATTAGCAGCTGTGCCGACCCACCGCCATTTTAAAATCGAACCTAGTCCACGATAAATTATTGATTGATTGATGCACAATCTTTCTCTGCACGTACGAAAATGTTCAAAAATTCCCATGTTACAAGCACATCATTAGTCACATTAACAAGTGAGAATGTTCTATAAAGTTCTTTACGAAATACAAGCTGGACACCAGAGGCTACACTACAGCATATTCAACTACTTGTTTGCGAACGCTTTTCTAAAAAAATATAGATAAAAGTTATATAGTATAGTTACTTATTCGATCACTGTAATTGACAGGAATACTAAATTTGAAAAGCCAATGAATTGTTAAATGTTTCCATAAATTCCCTAAGCAAAAAATTAACTAAATGTATTTTGCATAGTTATTGTGAAATCTGTTGAAGACATTATTAGACAATGTATATATTTGAAATAAAACGTAGTGGCAAAGTCATTAATTAATTTGTCCTTGGTATATTGTATGTAAAGGTATGTTAAGAATAATAATAATGATTTATTGCCCAACAGATATCTCCAATTAAAGGACAAAGTTACATAGAATGTATGAACAAGCATATGTTAAACGTAATTCTAAAAAACCCATCTACAGTCTTTACAGACAAGAAAACTCAAAAGAGGAATAAGTAAATAAAAGATATAAAAGATATAAAAGAAATAAAGTTATGAAAACTTAACTAAAAGCAGGTGAATTTAACAATTCAGGGACGTTGCATGGTGTATATTAACATTAACACATTTTATATATAGGTGATCTATGTATCACATTGGTGTAGGCACGAGAACATATAATAACGTAATATTCGATCGCGACGAAATTCTTAATATATATATAGGGGAGCAAACAAGTGAAGCATACTCAAATTTAGAACGCACAAAAGAATAGTAAATTTGTGAAATGGCATCTGACGATGTAAAATTTCGTGTAGTTCTCATCATAAATCCCAGCATTTTTAATGCAGAGGAAGTAATCTCCGAAATGTGTTTCGAAAAGGTAAGCCTTGAATCAAGATTTCTTACAGATTCACATTTATTTGGTGGTAGATCACCCAACCGGTATTCGTAATGTAGTGGATAATGCTTTCCTGTGAACATCAAGATCTGGCATTTGGATATATTCATTTGCAGTCTATTAATGTCACACAAACGTTCTATAATTGGAATCTGTGACTGAAGAATTCGGCAGTCTTCCACGGAGTCTATTATTAAGAAAACTTTCAAATCGCCTGCAAAGAGCAACTTTTCGCACTGCGACTGATCACATAAATCATTAATGAAAATTAAGAAAAGTAAGGGTCCCAGTTTAGTTCCCTGAGGGAACTAAACTGATATAATTCAAAAAATTGTACTGGTTTGGGAACAAAACCAATTGTAGACAGTTTAATAAGCAACAACCGATGATCAATCCCGTCGAAGGCTTTGAGAAAGTCCGTATCAGTGGCGGCTCGTGATTTTTTGGGACGGGAGGGCACCGGGGGTCTGAGTGTTTAATATCAAAAATTAAGTACAGACAAAAAATAAACTCAATATGCTATTTAATTAACTTGTTTGAAAATAAAATCCATCCGCCTTTCCTTACGATCAGCAAAATGATAAATAACTCATCCATTGAAGCACATTACACCCACACAACCAGTCTGATAAACTGTAAGAGCTTCTGTTGAATTTTCTCGTCACGGTGTTATTAGTTTTCAAATTGTGATCTTCTAGTTTAATCAATAAATCTGGTCTAGGGAGACCTAGATTTTTTAATTCTGTCTTAATGTTACTAACGCAATTCTAAGTTGCATTTGCACCGATAGAAATTACAACCTACACTCACCGCTGTATATTACATACTGAACCGCCACCCGGACCCGGCACCATAGAGTAGTGCCCCGCCGCCTACATATATACGCACGCTACCCGCGCCAGTTTCATCGCTCGATTTCTAATACAGACGGGGCAGTCACGCGAGATGCCCCGGAGCCTACGTCAGACTAGCGATTTTTAAACGCGCTGAAAAGACGGACTATTACTTCCGAGAACATATTATATGTCACCAAACAAATCAGGAAAATTTCATACAAATTAGGTATTTATAATTAATTTATCTGTTAAAAGAAATTTGTCACGGGGGGGGGGGGGGGGGCAGTGTCCCATTGCCCTCCCTGCAGCAGCCGCCACTGGTCCGTATAAAGGACATGCACCTGATGATTATTATCTATGTTCTGGCATAAATATTGAAAAAGTAGCCAAGTTGGACAAAGTAGACCGCTTACTCACAAAACGATGTTGATGGACAGATATACAATTGCCAAATCCAATAGGCGAACGTAAAGACACCTCTCAATGGCCTACTAATTTTTCAGCAGCCAGGGATGATAGATGGGCTCAATACCAAATTAAATAAGAAGTGAAGTGATTTTAGCAAACACATTGTACGTTATTTGATATGTGGAATAAAAAAATAATTTTAATAAAAATATATAATCATCAATCTATATAAACATTAATCAATTTAAAAAGATGGCCTATTGGCTTAGTTCAATTTATCTAGCAGTCTCTAGAGAAAACTTGATTCATAAATATACAGAAGACATTTATTTGGAAAGAAAGCAAATAAACATCAGTCTATATTTGATGACTGGCGTAGTAGTACATATTTGTGATTTATAACACTATTCAATGCGCTGGTGGTTTCCTAAAAGCGGTTTATTGAAGAAATTATAACTACTTCATTTCAAGCGTTTCTTTTCTACAGACTTTTAAATTAATGCATTAATGGCACTTTTGTTTTCAATAACATGATACCAAACACAAAAGTGTATGGAGTTGGAACAAGCTATAATTTTTATACACGAAACACAAGGTTTCATATACAGTGTGCACGCGGTCTACCTGGGGATGAATGTACTAGACAAGCTGGTCGACTATAAGTGGGAGAATAAGGGGGTAGCCTCTGTTACTAACATTAGAGCTACGTTATATCCGAAACCGCAGACATCGTTACTGCGTTAGTCCGTGAAAATTGCTACTGTTACTGTTAATAACAAATTCTTTAACCAAGAATAAAGTCGTTCACTGTAATGCTTTAGAGAAGATGGAAATGATATTAAACAATAAAAAAACACTATCTAGATAATTTATAAGTAGAAACTTGTTAAAGCATCAGACAATCGCACTAAATAATTTTAGCAACGGATTTCATGACAGCTTCCCAAATTGTATGAGTAAATAAAAGAAATGATTATCAATTCTAAATACTTAAAAATAATGTTTTTGTTCTTAAAATATCAAAAGTAAGAAATGTAGTTGATATAAAATTCAAAAACTTAACAATAGTAAACTCTTACTAAAATAAAAAGTAAATAATTCCGTAGTATTATAAAATAGAAAACAAACCAAATGAAATTCTGAAAATAAACATTAAATTTGTCGAACCGTGTTACGAATTGTATTTGCGCTAGGAATGGATCTTTCCGGATAACTCAAAAACAAAATTCAAATGAAATGCGCAAGTACAGCTGGTATCCTTGTTGCACTGATTACCTTGCTTTCCTTCCTTCCCCGAGAGTGGACAAAACGCGAGTCAGTCTAGCCTCAGCAAAAATGTACTCGAATCCCCTCTTTTCCAACACTACACTTGACCAAAAAGCAGTTTGTATATTGCTTTCTCGTACTAACTCATAGAAACTATCGATGTCGTCGTTTTATCACACAGTAAAATGCATCCTCATCTTGCAGGCAAGGCACTTGGTATAAATATCGAGGGTCGCGTTGCTTCAAATTTTCAATTAATCTACTGTCAAGCTTTTCTAAAAAACACCAGTGTTGAAACACAAGAAATCCCCCCACCTGAATAACACCGTATTACAGTCAAGACTAGAAACTTACAAAGTAAAAGTAAATTAGTATATTTTCGTTATAGTGATACAATAAATTCTCAAAAATCAGCTATACTAAGACTAAAAACAATGTAATTATGTTTGTTCACATTTATACATATTTTATTTACTTTAGCCCAGTCACTAAAGTTATTTATTATGCACAGGGTTTTCTTAACAATCTGTGCCAACTAAGTATCATCTGTAACAATGGTATTCGTGTTGTCAGCATAAGACACTACAGTACAGGAGTTGATGTATCTATAATTGTAAAGATCATTAACGATACTACAAAGTGCGGGGTTCAATATAGATCCTTGAAGAACTCCTTCATTTGTATACTCTACATCCAATTTCAAATGACCTAATGCTACAAATTGATATAATTTACTTATGTATTTGTTGAACTAGCTGAAGGCTTTGCACCCAAAAGTAGTGTACCAAACCCTCTAAACACTGTAGACACTAGGTGCTCTGATAATACAGATTTACTAAAATTATTAAAAATATTTTGAATTTAATTTGGATCAAATTGTAGAAGAGATGTTTAAAAATTCGTACCGGAAGTAATACTTGCTCTTCTGGAAAAGCATGCTCTTTCCAGATATCTCAAAAATTATGCATTTTATGCACATTTATTGATAGTCTAAAGTATTAAAACATTCATTTAATACCAATTTTGTACAAAAAAATTCTTTCCAAATTCATACCAGGGGTAGCTATAATCGAAAAGCTGGTTTCTACAAGTTCATTGTGATTCGAAGTAAACGTTAGAAGAATACCGGTACTTATAGAATAATCTATAACCGGCAGTATTTATTTTATAATTTCTGCATGGAATTGTTAATACTTTAAAAAATAGTTATCAAAGATTATGTTATTATTTAAATCATTATATAGTTTAAAATAGAAAAACTGTTGAAGTAAGTTATGGTTTTTTCTACATAATTCCTTGTTCAGTCACTTTGAGCAATGCAAACAAAATGCCGTCTATTAATTTCAATAAAATTCATTTGCATAAATTATAAATATTTCCTTATCTATTATTTAACCTTTAAGGAAGAATATTACAAGTTATTATTAACAAGGTGCAAGCAACGAAATGTTTGGTGCAAATTATATATTTATATACACTGTTATTTAGCAGTAAAGACTAAACTAGTTTCACATAAGGAAATTAGAAATCAAACCATATTTAAAAGTTTACTGGCTTGACAATACACGAAAGCGGATAGACATAAAGATTAGTCTAAAATAAACCCTATCTGCTCATTTTTTTATTTATATGCAACGCATATCAATTATTAAAATCGAACGCCGAAAAATAAACTTTTTCAATTCATAATGACAAGGAAGTAATATCATGGAATATCAGTTCTTTAACCGCTAAAAAACGAGAACATTATGTAACTTACTTTCTTGATTATATTAACAAATTTCAAACTTTCCAGCTGCGAAAGAAAGAATATCAATGAAAGTGGAACAGTTCACGCACATATTATTAAATTGTCGCGGAAAACGTGTGTTTGTAAATGAAACAAATAATTGTTAATTTTCGAACAATTATTTGTGCTACTATTACTGTGGCGGTGAAATGACAACCTTCCAATATATGGAAACAGTTTAACTAAAATGCATTTTTTATTTTGTGAATTTACATCAGTATTATCTATGTAAAAGTAGGGGAATTGAGAGCGAACAGGTCTTGTATGAGAGCAAAATTGGAACTGCTGCGTTTCCATAAAAAAATAAAAAACACGGAAATTGTAAATCGTGATAATTAAATTAAAGAAAAACAACAGAATTGGTAGCTTAGAAGTTTCACATTTAATTATAAAATACGGAAGCAGGTAAAACTACTGTTAGAGTTTGGCAGAGGACGATAATATCAGAATAAAAATAATCCTTTGAAACAGTTTCAAGCCCTATTAACTACTAACAAAGTGTGATATTATATTTTAATTACAGAAAAAAAGGTATGTATTATTGATATTTGTAGATTGTAATTGCCGATAGGTAACCGTATGTTTCTGATTTTTTAGTGTGTTATTCCTGGCTTCTACATAAATTCCGAGAACAGGCAATTTAAGTCGACCTCAAGCTGATAATAGTAAGTCTTATTGTTCAAACAAAATTCATTCTTTAAATATATTCACTGGTAATAGCAAAAAAATACAAATAAAGTGTATTCTAATGACTTATAAACAAGCATTGGCATTTTATCAAATTTGATATTCTAATTGCAGAAATCAGTTCATATCAAAAAAATATGTTTTAATACCAACATTTTCAGGACGTAAAATTTCTTCAATTGTCAATTGGTTATCGATAAACCATTAAAATACATACATCTATTATGTGATTATGTGAACATAGACTGTTCGATAAAAAGCCTTCTGGTTTTACCTATATCGCCAAACTATATATAAAATCAAATGTTTAGAAAGAAAGACACGTAGTCTGATCTATAGTCCGTCTCAACCCTATTATGCAGTACAGATCTTATGGCAATTGATTTCATAGTTGCCAAATCGTCTCGTTGTATAATGTCGTTACAGTTCCGGTTCAATATCTGACATTTTTTGTAATCAAAACATAACCTATACGACTGTTTGGCATTCAATTGATGCATACAAAAAATTAATAGTAATTTGAAACACTAAAAGGGGAGAATATATGGGAAGATGGATTAGTTAAAATATTTTTAATAATATAATCCTTTGGGATTGTTCTGTAGAAAATTATTTAAAATCTAACTGAATATAGGAAGCCAGAGTAAATAAATTAATATTTCAAAGAAACACTTAAGGTATACAATTTTCTTCGTTACTGAATATTGACATCTTAATCAACTATCCACTATAAATTCAGACCAAGATAAACTTAATCACAAATTTATTTTTCATAAAAAGACTTTTCTATTTATAAAAAGAACTTAAATAATACATATTTAGGAAAAGAATAACAATAACCACACATATACATGTACTTTTATTTTTTAATATGTTACATGACTTATATAGTCTTATTGAATATTAATATGTTAATCTACATTCCGTTATACACATTTAAAGACACAAATTCCCTACAAATTCATTTTGCAAAAACATACTTTCCCATTTATAAGAACAAGTTAATAATACATAATAACATTTATGAAAAACCTAACCATGACCATACAAAGGAGTAGGTACACATATTGTTTCATTTTTCTTCAATCACTTAAAGAATCTTGATCTGATGATGAATGTGTGATGTTAATTATAAACTCTTCAACATCGTCTTGCAAGTTGGCAAGGTGGCCAATGTAATTCTGCCAGTTGTTCACTGTTACATTCTGATAACCCTCCACAATTAATTGTTCAATATCTCTTTTTTTGAATGTCGTATTGTGCATTTCAACGTAGTGCTTAACTTGTACCCACACCATTTCAATTGGGTTTAATTCACAATGATAAGGTGGAAGCCGAAGAACATAATGCCCTTTATTCTTTGCGAATTCATCAATTTTGTTTCTGTCATACTGAGACCATAACCTCTGACACACAAGCCAGTAAATCTCTTTTTAACATGTCATTATCAAGTGGTATATTCTTCTCAGTAAGTCATTCAATAATTTGGTCTTCTCCGTGCTACTGCTGGAAACTTTTATAATTTTCTCGTGTGATATGAGGCATTATCGAGACCAACAACCGAGTTCTCTGGTATATTTGGAAGCAATTTATTCTTGAACCAATCTCCATATGTATCTGCATCCATTTCGCTATGAACATCAGCAGTATTTTTCTTACAAAGAAATGTACAATCAGCACCAACAACAAAACCTTGGTCGCCTCCAGCATGAATTAATGGAAATCGAGGCCCAAGACCACTTGCTGATTTTAAGCCAGTGCTGAGTCCTTCTGTAAAAGCTAGTCCACTTTTTATTTAGCAAGTGTCCTGCATTTACTCATGATTCATCAGTATATATTATAGTTCTACCTAAAAATAAAACAATCACAATCAAACACAAGCAAATAATAAATATAAAAGTATAACAAATTAAATGATAAACTATACCTTCGTCTCTGAATTTTCTGATGTCTCGTAAGTATTTATGTCTCCACCTAATGATGTCATCTCTTTCAATAAGAATACTCTTTCGTCCCACTTTTTAAAATTCAAACCCCATATCATATAGCAATCTGTAAAAAGTATATGTATATAGGTTATCACGTTTATCAGAATTATAGATATAGGTATGCATACTTACTTTTAAATGCTTGAAAAAGATAATATGCTTGCTAAAAGGAACGATTCAACAGAAATTATAAGATAAATTAAAGACAATATAAAAGTTTACACACTACGGCAAAAACTGACAATTGACAGCAACGATTACTCATATACCAATATACTTTGCATAATAGAACTTGCAACAAGGCAACCGGATATAAAGATGGCGTTATTAAGAGACTACTAAAGATAATAAGAGATGCCATATTCCTATTAAACCTGTACTGCATAATGGGGTTGAGACGGACTATAGACAAGAATAATTTAGTATGATAATTCAATCTTCTATTTCAAAAATTGACGATGCATTATTGCATCAAAGGCGATTTTACACTACTCAAGTTCAGAAAAATTTGAATAAAATCGCTTCTAATAAAGATTTTTCAAAACGCAAAAACTGTAATTTTTAGGACACGTTGTAATATAACTATGCAAAATTCCAGCATTCTACCGCAAAAATTAACGGTTTGCTCAAGAGTGTCATCTTCATTTTATGCAAATTTTGCAGTTGTTGATACTTTGGCATGTCGAGCTATGGTTTCGTAAATCCTAAATTGACCCAATATCATAGACTCACTGAGAAACATATAAAGCTAGTGGGTAATATGTATTATGTAATTTCATTAATATACAAATTTAAAGATATTTCTTGGTAAAAATGTTGATAACTGATGTAATAACATAGATATCTCTGTATACAGTGTGTTGGGTTCGAATTTTGGAAATATGTATATACAGGGTGTACCACTTAAAACTCCCAGGTCAAATATCTCGGAAACGGATAAAGATATTTGAATTTTGTAAAAAGTAGTTACTAAAGAATGTGATCGACTCTAGTTTGCTCTCACAATTGTGTTTTATTATCTGAAGATATAGATGGCGCTGCGATGAAAAGAATTTTTTTGATCGCCACAATTTTCATTTGTTTTTTATTTGAAAGAGTATTAAAATTAATGTAAATTTTACTATTTGTGTTAGTTTCCAAAATTTAACGGTTTCATAGATATTCGTGTTTAAAGAAAGTAAGAGTAATTTTAAAGTTTTGTCTTTATTTTGTTTAAATATTTAATTTGTAGGGGGAAAATAGCAGTAAACATATTCATAATTCTTGCTAGTATAGTTACTTCACAATTTAAATTTTATAGTTAGCTCCTTTTTATAAATTCCACTTCATAGGCACCCATAGGTATGTAGGCAGAAACGCATTCATGTCTGTGCTATATGTATGTATGCTTGCTTTGATTATTTAGGAAATATTTTGACATTAGCACACATTAGTGACATTTGCTTGATTATTAATTGTCTTTACAATTAGCTTCATGCAAACATTTACTCACTTTGCGTTGAGAAAGTATTAAAAATATGGTTTTACACACAAATGAAGACAAACTGAATATGGTTTTAATTTATGGAGAATTCCGTAGAAATGCATCTGAAGCAATGCTCTACGCTTTCCAAACAGGCCTTTTCCAGATCACAAAACATCTCAAGTGTGTGTGCAAATCTCAGAAATTACCGTAGCTTGAAAAAACAAAAACCATTAAGGCAGAAAAGAGTGCGAGATGATGAAATTACAGCGGTACAACAAACAGTTAATAATAATCCACATATATGATTACGGCAATTAAAAGAACAGCATGATCTATCTGTAACCTGTTGCCGTAGGATTCTAAAAGAAAATAAATACTTTCCGTACAAAGTTTATTTAGCGCACCATTTAAGAATAGGAGATAATCAACGCAGACTCGATTTTCTAGCAGAATTTTCTGTAATGTTAAAGGAAAACAACAACTTTATGAATCAGATCATATGGAGTGACGAATTTAGTTTTCACAACAATGGTACTTTAATTAAGCATAATGCTCGATATTGGTCAGAAGAAAATTTTAGGTGGATAAGGCAAACAAGAAATCAAACAGTTTTTGGCGTTAACGTTTGGTGTGGAATTTTAAACGGATATATCATAGGCCCACTTATCATTAAACATTCACTGGTGTGCACATTTCCTGCAAAATGAGTTATCACTACTGTTGGAAGATGTATCTATAGAGCTGCGAAATATATGTGGTTACATCAAGACGGGGCACCTGCTTATAATGCCAACATAGTTACTGACTATTTTAATCAAACGTTCCCACGTCGTTGGATTGGTACTAATGGCGTCCTTAGGTAGCCGGCTCGTTCGCCGGATCTAGCCCTGATTTTTTCTTGTGGGGTTACTTGAAAGCTGAAGTTTACAAGAAACCCATAACAGATATGAGGGACCTTTATAATAAAATTTATGAAAGTGTTCAAAAACTTAGTAGAAATACATTGTTAAATGTTTGCGGAAGAGAACTAATAAGGCGATATACGTTATGTAGCAATCAAGAAGGCAACAATTTCGGACATCTTTGTTACTTATATTTGATACATTTAAATATTTAAACAAAATAAAGACAAAAATTAAAGTTACTCTTACTTTCTTTAAACACTAATATCTATGAAACCGTTAAATTTTGGAAACTAACACAAATAATAAAATGTACATTAATTTTAATACTCTTTCAAATAAAAAACAAATGAAGATTGTGGCGATCAAAAAAATTCTTTTCATCGCAGCGCCATCTATATCTTCACATAAATAAACACAATTGTGAGAGCAAACTAGAGTCGATCACATTCTTTAATAATTACTTTTTACAAACTTCAAATATCTCTATCCGTTTCCGAGATATTTGACCTGGGAGTTTTAAGTGGTACACCCTGTATATGTAAAAATTATTCCAAACCAAGTTCGAAGTTTACTTGCATTCTTTATATGATAATTGTTACTGTTTAATTTGCGAAATAGCTCCGAAACAGCTTTTTCATAAGAGAAGTGAGATTTCGAATCAGAAAATTGATATTTCTGATTCGATGTCATAATTCATTTTAACTTTTACGTATGTATACAAATTCAATTTTGGTTCTGGTAGCATTAGTAACGTGTGTTATTAATAATTAATCGCATTTAAAGTTTATTCCGCAGAAATATAGTTCAAAATATATGTTCTATATTGCTGGGGTTTGTTTTTTCCGCGATTTTTTGTCTAATGCCTGAGCTTGCATATTACTATCCTAATGAAATTGTAAGTCTCTTTAATTGTTAACAGTTGCCAATGGATATTTCCTCATAATTATAAACTTGTAATAGGAACTTAAAATTATACAAAATGAGTATTTAATTATTATAATTAAAACTTCGATACGTATGTCGTGTCATATGAAAGTTCATATTTGCATCTGGTATACGGAATGACCTACTATAATTTTTCCTCATACAATTCGTAAATACACACATACATTATTATCTTGTTAAAAAAGTGAAAGCGTCATTTCCTCAAAATATCGGAAACGATATTACAATAGTTATATTGTAAAACATAAAACTATTATTAAAAATTGAATTCGTCAATAAATAATTACAATTTAAATTCGTTGCTGTACCAGTATATTTATTACAAAACGATGTGTATATATACGTTAGTATATACACATTATATAGAGTTATAATTCTAGATCTCTTACCTCTAGTGCGATTTAGAACGTATTCTGAATTCTAAATTATAGGTTGTGTTGTAATATAGGTATGTATGTTTCTATACCGTGTTGTCAGAGTCAGAGTTCAGCTGCGAATACATAAATGAAAGTGAACGTGATATAGCTGGTCACCTGGAAATTCAGAATTTCATTTAACATAAATTATAAAGAATTTTATTTTATTCTTGTTTGGATTTATTTTGAGTCTAATTTAAATGTACTTAAATTGTTGGTGATATTTTACTGATTTTATATGTTTAGTCACGTGAGCAGTTTAATATTACTGAAAAGTGATAAAACAGTGATAAATATGGTGCGACATAGAAAAATATATATAGAGGAGACGCGTTATATACAATTGCACATCATTGATGACATTTACATGTTGTCATAACTATATTATTGAAACTAAAAAAGTTATTTTGTGAAATTATATTTGAGGGCTTTTATTTCATTAGTTTAGACAGAAAATGTATACATTGATCGTAATATATGCATTCATGGCAAATAAACACATAATTTCCGTTTCAATATTAAATTTCTCTCTTATATATTTTTAATAGACTAATAGTTTAATTCGGTGTTGTGAGATAAATCATATCTGTCAAAAAAGTGTGTATTGTCTATATTTTACCTGTCAAATTTGCGTGTTTATTTTTGCTCTGATATAAATTGTATAACAAAAACAGTTCTTCTTAGAACTGTACATCCTGTTTATTATGTGTTTGCGCCCTTTGAATATAATGCCTAAAGCATTCTGTAAACAGTCGGAAGCTTTTTACAAACTTTTCTATGATTAACGAGAATAGCGCAAGTATTTTTTATTTTAAATTTTATTATGGATATGTTATGAAACATTTAAGGGTTTTAGACAATCTAAATCAATATAATAAATTAGTTGAGAAAGGCTGAAGTCTTAGAGCATTTCAGTTACTAAATATATTAAGTTATAATTATTGTATTGTGAATAACTTTTTTCTTTGGTTATACCAAATGTCACTGACAGAAATAAAAATAGATCCGGCAACATAAACAAGACGAGACGTCATGGATCTAGTATGACGTACAATTGAATGTAACGCGTTTCTACCATATATATATATATATATGTGTGTGTGTGTGTGTGTGTGTGTGTGTGTGTGTGTGTGTGTGTGTGTGTGTGTGTGTGTGTGTGTGTGTGTGTGTGTGTGTGTGTGTGTGTGTGTGTCTAATATGATTTTTCTACGCTGATGAAAACGAATCTTAAAATTATTTCAAATTTACAAATATATATATATATATATAGATATAATAAGAAAAACATATTAATGCGGCGCTTGGAATAATACAAGTAGAAAATTTCATGGGGTAATTCCGCTGAAAATGCAACTGCAGGCACGTGTTTTGAACTTATTGGTTCTAGCTAAGGAATAAGACTGGAAAAGGCAGTATAGACACAAACTATTCACAGATCAATCTAGTTAGCCGTTGGGTGTTTCCATATGGTGTAGATCCGACTGTTCACGGCTTCTACTTTTCCATTTGCACGGGTTCAGCACAGTACATGGTCAGGTTGTTAGCTAGCATATTACGGATGGTACATCACGGAATTAATGTATTTTTATGTTTTAATGTTAATATTCAAGGTTTGAGGGGAAGAGCTGAGAGTAGTATGTCTATACTGCTAAATAAACTCCCCCTTGTAGTTTGCCTTAAATTTAATTGTTTATTATTTCTTAAATAGTTATTGTCACTTATTTAGTTATAATTAACTTACTTTATGTCTTACTTTGAAAGTGAATTATTGTTATTTATTTATTATGCATTTCTACATCAAGAACTTTAGGTATTGTTCTTCACGTATGCAAGTTCTTTAATTGCCCCCGCTATACTTAAAACTCTATATTTCTTTTTTATAGTTGCCGAGTTAGAATATGCTACACCTTGATGATCTATACACTATACATATCTACAAATGTCTATGGAAAAAGTACAACGATGATTCTCAATTTATCTATCATGTAAAATGGAGAGCACAGCACCCTGACGTATTTTTGATATTTTTTAGTTACGAGTCTAATGGTGTGATTAATAATTCTATTTGCTAAATTCTAACTCAGTAATAATTTCATTGTATTACTAGATATTTCGTTCGTAAGTTTATACGATTCTCTAATAGTGTTATCGAAGTATATTTAAAGTGTTATTGTGTGTACGACATTTCTAAATAATTGAACATTAATTTCTGTATAATAGTAATATCGTATACCTTCCCGGATAAGGTGAGGTGCTAAAAATTCGTATGATATCCTAAAAGTATTTTCAATGCTTAAAATAGTACGTACAAGGCTAATCATATTAAATAAATGAAAGGAAAATACATTAATATTTAAAATTGGGATATATTATAAATCAATGTATTAAATTGTCAGTTATACAACAAAATATCTACTCTATATCTATGTATATAAAAAGTTGAAAATAGTTTTTTTTAATTATTAATTCTCAATTCTAAAGATAATTATCAATAGCAATTAGTAGATGTCGGCCATAGAAAAAGATTGAATTTTTTAGTACAGTCAGTACAGTTGTAGTTAACTGTCAAGGTTTTATGCGTAACAAATGCTTTATATTTTATCTCTGTGATTTGTGCAAATATTTTTAAGAGACAATTGACAAGATATATTTAACAGCAACATTAATAACAATACCTGAAATATTCATTTTTGAAGTTAAATATTTTAAATAAAAAGTTCATGTTGGTTGACAATTACGAAGATGAAAGTATGTATGTTAAACATCCCAAATTCAGAATAAGATATATGGGTCATTTTCAATAACCTTTAACGTTTAGTTTATATTACTTTCAAAAAATATACTTTTTCCGATTATACTCTTTGCAGTGATATTTCAAATCTTTAGAAACTAATTATTAACTTGTAAATCGAAATTTTTACCGTCACTTTTTTATCATTACAATCACGTATTAGCTGTTTTGTGAACGTGACGGTAATGTTTGAACAGTAGTAAAACGGTGTTAGAAATGTTACATCTAGAAAGACAGACTTGAGGTTAGGAAATATGGTTTAAAATATTGGACAAATGTGATAATAACGATGGCTACTGTTAGAAGTAAATTGTCCCATGGGACGGTAATGCCTAAAACTTGCCCTTTTTATAGAAGAAAACCTGTATAACGGTAGTTATTTTTGTAAAACACGGACTCGCAACATCCACTTGGCTATAGAAGATCATAAAAGTAAACAAACGATCAACCAGCGCCATACATTGTTTAAAATTTGACCCAAAAGTTGGCGTGACGATAAAGTTAGTGCTCTTAGGTATACTTCGTAAATATTTAAAAACCAAGAAATACTGCTATATCTTTGAAATTTTACATGAACTTGGCGAAGAACAATTGTTGAAGGAATGCAAAAAAAAAAATTTTATAAGATATATACAAGATATGATAAATATATAAAGCCAAATTTGAAAAACTGAAAAAGTATAACGTAACGGTAATGTAAAATGGAATATTTAAAGTTTAAAAATAAAAGGAGATAGCAATTTTAGGTTATTATTTTACTTTAAATTGACACACCATAACGTAATATACCTAAAAGAAATTAGTACGATCTAATATTATTTTAGATAGGATTGTAGTTATAGGATATATGTAAAGTTAAAAGTTAAGGGTTATTGAAAATGATCCATATATACAATTATACATAACATACGTATATCTGTACGCGTATGTTTCTCAGTAATCTTTTAATAGCACTTACCAGTCGTAGCTCTTGAATATAAAAAATTGTAGGTCAATGATAGTAATGTTATGAGGAATTGCAAATATGATGATATATAGAAGCACCATCTTTACTTCGCTATGTAAAGAGTTTAGGGTAAGGTTATCCAGTTTTCATTATTGCAGATAGAATACCAAATAGACTCTAGTTGTAAGAATAAAATGACGTTAATTTGTTTTGTATTGGTCGAAATAATCAAGGTAATTTACCGTAATTTCTACTTTACATTTCGCCATATTATAGATGTTAACACATGCCAATAATACTTTCGCTTAAATTTCTATATATGCATGCGTGTAATTATAAGATATTACGATAAATTTACTTAATCTACAGATATTT
This sequence comes from Amphimallon solstitiale, assembly GCA_963170755.1. Lineage (NCBI taxonomy): Eukaryota > Metazoa > Arthropoda > Insecta > Coleoptera > Scarabaeidae > Amphimallon > Amphimallon solstitiale. Next base: position 51,250,089 of record OY720678.1, on the reverse strand, counting down.
CGTCCTCATCAAATAAGCAACGTAGTAGTTTAAATATCTAGAATAACTTGCAACATAAATGAAGGTCATTAAATTTAAGATTTTTTTTGTCCTGGAAAAATAGCTACTGACGTTTCGGTTATCCGCCTCTATCCTCAAAGTAGCACTGATAAAACTTATTATATGAAAAATTCGCAATACGAGGGCAGTCTGAAAAGTAATGCACACAATTTTTTCATTCCGTCACTGAAAAATTCTTCCGACTTTTCTCAAATGCGGGACTTGACAGCTGCCTTCGGCTCATCATCCGAGGTGTAACGATTACCCTTGCATATATGCAAAATATGAACTTGTAGCTACTTGCTGATGGATACTAAAAGCCTATGCGAATTTTATGTTTTATCATTTATCACAGTAATCAAAAAGTAGTGATGCAATGCAACATTCTTCAAAGCGTATTAAAAATACTATATTTTTATAAAATTTGATTATTTAAATTGAATAGGCGTGGTATCCATAGTGTACAGATTTTACGGTATCCCAATTGTTTAATAATGAAGCCGACACGTTCCTTGTATATTCCATTGTAGTTTGCAATACGGTTTTGAGTGATTCGCCCGTTATTATGAATCCAATCATCGACGACTTTGCGATGTTTGTCGTCTGTGGCAGTGATCAGTGATCCGCTGCGTGTTTCATTAACAGTTATGGCTTTTCCTGGCTCGCAATCATAAAATTTTCTTGCCCATCGATTTAAACATATTCTTATAGTTCAGATCATTAGTAAATAGGTGATGGTCGGAAAGTCAACCGTCCCTTACAGTTTATTATTTTTCGAGTGAAACCAAGAGCTCAAAATTTAAATGTCTTTCCTGAATATTGCCACAGCGTGACGCTAAAACGTGTTAATTTCACGATTTTAAGTTCGCATGATTAGTAGCTGTCGTTGATTTGTAAAGCTATAGATAAAAAGAAATTAGACACTGGGTAGTAAACCAAAGGACTGCAATACACAAAAAGACCTAGCTTTACATAGCAATACGGGAGGCTAATACGGCATGATGGTGAGGTTTTAACGGGAAGGCGACAATACAACGCTATTGTGTCGACGATTTCCTCATAAATGTGCTATGAAGAAGACATACAAAAAACTGGACTTCCGCTTCCGCTTCTTTCGCGAATTATGATGCACATAGTGATCAATTATCATTATAAATTATGATTTCATATGACTTTCATTTTCACATAAATTTGACGCTAACTCATTGACTTAGCTCATATAAATCAAAGAATTATGACATATGTATATTGGGATTATAAAATGTTTGTAAGAACAATACAATATTTTCAAACATTAATACATTGTTATGGCTGTGTTTTACGAGTATAAGAATTAACGATCTCATCACATTAAAATGCGTATAAAGTCGTTCGAACATAATGGAGAAAGTTGTAAACGAATTCATTCTTTAATAAAAGAGTTTTAAAACAGTAGTGAAAATTACCAAAAACCCACATCGGCAGCAATAAAAGTCGGGAAAAATATACCTATTCAACAAGTGGAAAGATATTGCATGTTTAGGTTGTACTTAGATATGTATATTTTAAGAATCTATTGCAACATACCGTGATTGCGTATAGAGAATGTCTATGTACAGCATATTATGATAATAAGTGTTACATATAGTGCGTATTACAAAATAATCATTGATGGTAGAAAACAACGTACACTTACAACAATTTTAAAACAATCCCTTTCATTTATTTATTTAATAAGCTGTTGTGGAATATTATGAGAAACAACTCACATCGCATTATGACTTTGGCGAGATCTGGTGAAATTTATGTTAATATATTCATCTTTAGTTTCTGGGAAATCTGTATTAAGTCTTCTTAATAGGTGAATAATATATACACCTATGTATATTTCAACATACTATAGGTCCATAAAATATTCAGTGAAAGTTTTTATTTGAAATTTATCACATTTATGCAAAGACAATTCAATTTTTGGAAGCGAAAATGGAATAGAAATATAATACGAGAGTGTTGCTTATCTCACAATACAACTTTCATATATGTACAGGCCATATTCATGAGAGTTTGTATAAAGTTCGTAATGAACATTAGAACATACTCGTAGTTTTAAAAATACACGTAGACTAGATAATTTGGCAGGTAATTCAAAGCAACTATTTATCGATAATAGTAAAGTGTTACTTCCAGTTCAAATTTAGAATATTCTATAATGCAAAAATTAATTAAATCAGTTTAATTTACAACCCATTAAACGATTAGCTTTGTCTGTATAACAAATAAATATCTCTTTCATAAGAGTTTGTTTCACCTATTTATAAAACTTCACCCATCACTGATTCCCTCTACTGCAAAAACATCTGTAAAGCTATCCCACACTATTATTCTAAACTAAGCACTGAAGTGATCATAAATGTTGCAAGGTAATTTGACATTTCTCGAGGTCTTCTTTTGACATATATGGCTGCTGATGGTCTATTGTGCATCACCTGCATATAGGAATGCTATTTGAGGTTGTTATTTCTTTCTATTTCCAGGAACCTAACTGCTTGTGTACAAGTATGTGGTTTTGCCAATATTTGCAAATTATTAGCCTTGTTTACTCTCGTTCTTTCTGTTTTCTTTCATACTTGGTTCGTAATCTTCGCTGAAATCAATATCGAGGTATCGTCTGCGAATTGGTTAACATTATCTGCCCTGATGTTACTTGACAAAGTTATTCAAACTTCTATATACTTTTATATTGTTCATACACTTTAATAAGCATAACCAGATACTCGAAAAATATAATTTTCATGCTGATGCAAGGTGTTGTTAAAGTGGAAATAAGAGAGAGAGAAAGAAAAATCATTTGACAAAATAATTTTTCGTAATCAATAGACCCGAAAACTAGAAACCTGCAAAATTCTCAAGATCAAAAATTTTAAGTCAGAATACTTGGTTATAATAACAGTTCGAAATTTCGCCAAACGGTTTTGCTTAATAGGAAACGAACTTCCTTTCTTTGTTATTCTTTTTTTATTTATTGAATCATAATTTACACATTCTCCAATGATATTAGATCGCAAAAATAAATAACACACTACTTATTGAAAGAAACGCCTTAATTGTTTGCCTGAAAAAATTATAAAAATAATAAAGAGAGAGCTCTTAAGTTCGCGGAATGGGGGGTTGGGTTGTAGTAGGACAACTCTTTCTTATCGTAACGTGTTCAGTGACTGATTATTTGTATAAATATAAAGTTTTAACGCAATTACGTCAGTAGTCTTCAAACTATCGTCGACCAATCAAATTAATCGGGAATTTTAAAATATTGAGAAAATCGAGTATCGCGCCTTTATCAAGTTTCGTACAAAACTAGGAATGTCTGCTCATACCATAGTGGAAGAGATGTCATCGGTTTAAGAGAATTCTTGCGCGGGAAAATCTATGGTTTTTAAGTGGCATAGTCGTGTTAAGCAAAGTAGGAAATCACATGAAGACAACCCATGGCTGGGGTGGCCTATCGATCTGATCATTCTAGAACTTGTCAAAAAAGACGAACAATTAATAATGGAAGATACCCACTTAAATGAGACACAACTTGCAGGAATGACTAGAGAATCTGATACAACTCTTTTTATAATTCTTCATGGTCATATTGGCATAACTAAGTTAGCGCAAGATGGGTGCCGGTAATGCTGACCACGTCGCAAAAACAACAGCGTGTAGAATTTCCCCGTGCGTTTATGGACGTTTGTAATTAAGACAGGGTTGGTGTATTAAGTCGAATTGTTGCTGGATATGAAACTTGGATTCATCAGTATGAACCTCAGTTCCATGAAGACACCATGCAGTAACATAATAAAGGTAGACCACCTAAGAAGTAAGAACACAGTGGGCCGGAAAATTCTTGGCTAGCGTTTTTTTGGGATACTGTCAAATTGATTGCAAAGAGTTTCACTTCTGGAGCGGTTTAAAGAAGTCATTAAAAAAAAAAACGGAAAAATTGACGAAAGGTGTCCTGCTCCTGGATGATAATTCTCCCGTCCACAGGAGCCATGTTGGGCCAGCTACCATGCACACAGTAGGCGTCGATATTTTAGAATCATTCACTTTATGGTCCAGACCTAGGTCCAAGTGATTTTTACCTCTTATCTAAAATGAAATAGTGGGGTGTGGCAAGCAGACGACTTTCTTATACGTATGAGCGTTTCAAATTATACACAAGTTCTTGTAAATTGGTTTACATTTTACGTTACTTCTTAGAAAAATAATCCCGTACTTCAGGTTCAAATTTTAAGAATTTTTATACAAAAATTATTCAAAATCCTATTCTACTGGCAATGTACCTACTAAACTTCCGACCTGTGAGATATTCACAAAAAACTGACTTTCCATAAAAGTAAAAGACCTGCTTCCCATTAGGAATTTCGAAACATACGACTTTTTTTAAAGTTATTCAAATTGTTTTAAATACTTTTATTTTCTTAGAAAAATAAACCTGTGAATAAGTCCAAATTTTAGGAATTTGTTATATAAAAATTGTTCAAAATTCTATTCTAAGTACTTCTAGTAGCCACAATTCTCTTAATAAATCCCTATAGAATATATACTTTGCGAGATATTCGAAAAAAGTGCTACTCGCTAAAAGTAAAGTGTTACTTCTGGTCCGAATTTGGAAATTTCATTTATACAAAAAATATGTTGACAAATTGATAAATATTACGACATATTTGCAAAAACTCGCTATTCGATAAGATTGAAACGGTTACTTCGGTGCGAATTTTTAATTTTTTTTCATATAAAAGGTATTGAAAATCAACGGTTTAAGTACTTTTTATATTCGTAATGTACCTGTCTAGAAAGCATGACTTGCGAGATATTCGGAAAAACTGATTTTAGATGAGAGTAAAAGACCTACTTCCGGCAGGAATGTCGACAAACTGTTTTAATAAAATTCTTAAATTTAATTAAATTTGTATAAAGTTTGTGGTTAACGAGATATAGGTAAAATTCAATTTTTTCACTGAATTAAACTAATACTTCCGTCTACGGATTTTACTGAAAATCTAATCAGATTTCAAGAGGATGATTATACTCGCAAATATAACATTTGGAATTGATACCTATAGCCATTTGAGGGTACTTCAAAACGTGAACATCTGCAAAAATCTCGAGTGGAAAATTCTCGTCAACACAATACTTCCTTATAAGAAAGTAAAAGAGCTGTATGGGAAGAAACTTATTAGCAATGAAGAAGTAAAAGACGCAGTTTCAACGTATTTTTCAGGCAAAGATTAAACATTTTTTATGAATACACAAGCTAATTAAATGATCTGAAAGAATTATTATGGTAGCATGTGAATATACTGAAAGAGAAAAATAAATAAAATGTGCCCGCTCATCCCATATTGCCTGTGGATTTTTATTACACTAATTTCCCTTACACACGTAAAATTGTTTGACCGTACAGTTTAAAATTTAAGAATCACATATTTAGTAATTTTAATAAACCAGACATCCTATATTACTGGACAAACCAGAGCGATTCGTATTATTTTAAGAATTTTAGTAGATCAGATTTTTTTTCCAACAAATAACCTTTGCATAATATTTTCTTGAACAACTTTTTCTCGATCAAAAGTCATGGAACCAACATTAATATTAAGCAAGATTTTAGAATAATAGCATTTTATATTAGTGTGATATAATAAAGAAATATTATTATAATTATTATTATATTATTATATTATTTCTCAACATTTAATACATGTGGTTATTTTTTGACCAATTTTAGGTAAAAGTGTGTTCTACTAAAGTGCAAGATTTGTAATTTTGAGATCATAGGTTTCGTAAATTTGACTACCTACTTGAATGATTTTCAAAAATTTGTGATATAATTTATAACTTCTTTATTTCATTTGTTTGATTTTAAGTCTATTTTTTAATCCCTAAGACAAGAACTTCTTTTCTCGTTCACATACATTCCTGACCGTGAAAATCAAAACCGATTCACTGTTATGAAGTGTCGTCGAGTAAGACTTGATAAAGGTAAAAAATGTTGGTAAAAAGGTACCTACTCTTGTTGCTAGACAAACATCTGCTCTTCAATTATCAAGTTAATTGCTAACGTTTGGTTTGTTGAGAAGGTCGACCTTTCTATTGTATAATAACATGTTTTGATCATGCATTTTTTATTTTGGTCATGCACTCATGCAGAGTTTTTTGTTTTCGGTTCTCTCGTTCGACCTGATTCTTTATATAATCTCAATATTTCTTATCTTATGAAACACTGATTATACAATATTGAAATTAACATGCTAAAATATTAATATTCGAGAATTTTTTGAATATCTGAGTTGTTACACAATTTGTGTACTCACATTCCTTTATTATGCTTATTTAGCGAGTATAACCAGCAATTTTTAAAAGTCTGATATGCTATTTACTAATGATAATAGACAAGTCATTAATGCCTGTTATAAATGGTCACCTAGGTAATCCTTCCTTCAGGCTTTCGATGGTAAGTTAAATACATATAAACCACGCTGCAAATAGATTTAATCAGCGTTAAGCGTCAAACTTAGATACAATGTGGAACTAATTAACAATCTGAGCTAAAAGCCCGGCGATAGATATATGAATTGTGCTTGACAGCATGGCAATGAGAATGAAGATACTAGAATATTTTTTGTTCATCTGCCACTAATGTAAGTTTTAAGTGCACAAATAACTTGCAAACTTATTGACAATATTTAAGAAATGTACAATTTGGTCCAAAAAAGTTCATAATTTTCAGAAAAAAGTTTCTTTTATTTACCCCTAATTAGGCGATGAGTGCGTATACTATTGCACACAAATTTGTTTTATTTCAACCTACTTTAACAACACAGCCTGAAAAGTATTTTCCTCTCAAATAATATAAATATAAACACTCTAGAATTATAATCCTTTAATGTATATGCACATATACACTATATCTGATAAAATTAATTAAATTATGTGTACCTAATTAAAAACATATTATCCGTACCTATGTTTGATTACCCTTCTTTTGACACTATGTAATATAATATTATTAGTAAAGATCAGGTATTAATTATATAATAATCAAACGTCAAGGTCACCGTATATTTTAAATGCTTGAAGGAGACATAGAAACTACATATTTATCCCACAATTGAAAGTATATAATGCGTATATAATAATGCGTTGACTTTTTACAACAGACAAGTTATAAATACATACATTAAATTTCCAAAATGACTGCGAGGGGGCGCAATTCGCAATATCAATTAAAAATTCGATAATTATTCATTAAATTCAAGTTTAAGATAGGTTAATTTTTTTACTGGCAACATTATCAGACGTATTTATACAATTTTCATTTGAAACTTTTTGATCTCCCTTACGCGGGGGTGGGAGGTATGCCCCTCAGTAGATAGAGAATTTTACAAAGAATGGAAATATGTGTGTAGTAGGAATTTATGAGGTTGTTCCAAAAAAAATAATAGGGGATCTGTTCTTAATTTATGTATATTACTTTTGTTTTTAAAAATTCAAATGAAAGCAAACTATACACTGTCTAGTACCCTCTTAAAATAAACATAAAATTATCTTACTCGCAATAAATTTATATTTAAAATTTTTATTTTTCTGGATTGTCTTCGTATGATTATATCTTCGTCAAAAAAAATGGTAGCAACTCCCAATTTACATCATTCTCTTCACCTTTTTTATGTGCTTCAATGTTACGATATTACAAAAAAACAAGTATTATACATAAATTATGAACAGCGCCCCTTGTTATTTTTTTGGACAACCGCGCAACTTCGTACTACATACACTTCAATTTCTTGTAAAATTCTCTATCTAATGAGCCTAGAAACATTAGAATTCGTTGAGGCAAACCAAAATTACACCTACTTTAGTACGCAGACATGCCCCCTCCACCCTACCCTACACCGTATGGGAGTTCAATGTTAATATTTTAAATTATATATATTTAAGAAAAACAACTTTACTGTCGACTACGATAGAAAAGTGCTCTCGGCAAGGTTTTATTTTGTTTCATTGACTTTCATTGACATCTCCTTAGTATGTGGTAATATTAAATAGCTGAAAAATGTGTCAGTACATAGGTATAAGAAAATAAGAGAGAACCCGTCATTCTTGCCCAAGACCATAGGTATATGCTTTGTAAATCGTGGTAATAACTACAAAGAAGTTTATTCAAATGAATACGTGTAACAATGCGTTTCCTTATTTGTTCCATTACATATTTTTTAAGTAAGGAAAAAACTATTGATATTAATTAATCAGACAAGTTGCATAATAATGAAAGAAATCAGTGTTCAAATTGAATTTTACGAATTTATCGAAATAGTGCTGATACAATTACACGTTCTTACAACAGGTACCATCCTGAAACTTAATAGGCATAAAATTTACCCTGAACAATGTCCAGTATACAAAAAGAAATTATTTGTGTATAATTTCTCATATAATTAAATCAAATTTAAAGAAATGCTGCTAGCAATTTGACAAAAATTAAACCAAGTACTAACCATCAATATAGTGTAGTAGTGTGGGAAGGTACCGCGAGATCAAAAATTATGTTGATAAAGGTTTGCCATGGAATGTAAAACGTCTGTCTTAAGTTATATTAACTTATATCATTAAATGTCCTACTGTCATTAATATTTGTCATTATATTTTCTCTCTGACATCTTGTAGTTTTTCAATTAGGGTTTACATTACAGCACACAAAACTTACATGATTGAAGCGTATTTTAGAACAGGTATGCTAGTTAATGGTATTTGGGAATACAGTAAGCGTTCATGTTTGGATATAATGACAAATATTAATGACACCATGACACTTAATGATATAAGTTAAGACAGACGTTTTACATTCCATAGCAGACCTTTATCAATATAATTTTTGATCTCGCGGTATATAGTTTTATAGACTGATATTTTATATTGCTACTTAATTGTTTTTTGTTCATAGAGCCACTTGTGAAAAAGTGTTTTCGTAGCCACTAATATTAAAATCTCTATCCATCCTCCCAGTACTATCTATAACTGCATGCAAATTTCAAACTGTCTACTAGATTGACCATCTGCCTTTTATTTTTTTTATCATTTGTTATCACTAATGCTTTCGTCTTAGTGATATTACTTTTTATTCTTTTTTTTTAGTTTTTTAACCCACAATTTTACATAGAATTGCAGATTCTCTTTTCTATTTGTCATTATCACTACGTCATTCGCAAACACAGGCTCACTTATTTCCATGAGTCTTGTATTTTACAGTATCCTATGCTTATTGTCTTACTCTGACTTCTGATGCTCTAATTATTTCGTTCATGAATATAGTAGACAGGAGCGGGCTGATGTTTTCTCTTTCTCTTCCTCCCTGAGTGATACGGAATATATCAGATTTTAGGTAGTTGGTTTTATTATGTTAACTATTCCCTTGATGATAATGATTACATTGGTTCTCTTAATGTACGTTCTGCATCAGTACTTTAAGACTGTCCATAGTTTCTGTCTCGCAACCTTGTCAAAATTATTCTCCAAGTGTATAAAGCACATGTATATAGTTCGTTGTTGTATGGTATGAATTTATCTCTTATTTTACGATCGTCTTAGTCCGTCCTCCAACACAATTTCTTATACTTTGCATAAGACAATGATTTAACCGATAATTAAAACATTCTTCTGAATTGTCATTTTTGTAGATTTTTATAATAAACTGCTTTATCAGGAAGACATTTGTGTGTCTTTCTTTAAAACGATAGAGAAATAATTGTCAACAAATAAATTACCTCTTGTATTTAAGAAATCTTCTTTGTGTCGTGTTAACCCACAACCAGCAGCACCTCAGCCAGATGCTTATCCAAATGACCTAAGGTATGGACTCTCTATAAATTAATCCATTCATACTACATACATCGTACTGGCATGATAAATAAATTGCTTATTCTACACTCAGGTCAGCAGAAAAAGTTATATGTAGTAGATTAGAGACCTACTTAAGCATGAAGGAAGTTTTGGAAAGTATCTGATATGCTCCAAATGCCAATTTAATTTAAATTGTGGCTAATAAATTTTCAGAAGAACTGGCGTAGATTTTCAAAATACATGAAGATGCTGGTTGTGGACGGTGTAAAACATGTATGCATAAAAATAAAGAATTACGCGTAAAAAATTGAATTATTAACTCAAGTAAGAGAAACTAAGATTTATATACCTGATTTTCTTACTCTATAGAATAAAATTATTTTCTATAATGATTTATCTGACAAGGCAATTCAAAAATTCCGTGTATATACTGTCAAAGATGCCGAAAACGAATATTCATAAACCAGTTCTAAAAATGGAGAAATTGTCTAGCTTTGTGAACGTCTTTTATACTGTTTATTAATTTAAAAGTTAGGTAGGCGCCTATTGGCATGAATGTAATATAAAACAAAATTATTTTCTTGTTAAGTACATGCATTGAGTTATAGATGAAAGCTAAAGTATGTCTTTTGAGCTGTTGTTTTTTGAAAATGTGCGTTTTAATAGATGCTGAAGATGAAAGAACTTCAGGTTAGTTCAATTTGCTAAAAATAGTTGAAATAATTTTGTATGCAGGCAATTTATAACATGTTGTAACGAGAGAAATAGATATACTTCTAGCATGTACAGTCAGTCCGAAAACTATCGACCGTCAAAATCGTCAATTATCATCCAACGTCTGTACAGTAGTGATCGTGTGATCTGGCATTCATTAGTGCGTGTTATAAGAAAATCAGTTTAAAATTTAAAAAAATCAATAGTCATTCAAAAGAAGATTTTTCATCCGAAGATTAATTTATTGTAGCAAAATCATCTTCAACGTGCATTGACAATGCTGCATATACAGGGTTATTTATGTTATTTTCTGAAGCAAAGTTTTAGGAATTAGTCCAAATAAGAAAAATGTGTGGAAAAAATAAACGCGTTGTTGCCAGATTTTGCGCTATTTTAGAAAAACATATTTTCTTAAATAGCAACACCGCATTTTTTTAACAATTCCTAATACATCGTGAAATTCTAGACAAAACAAAAAGGATGGAAGTTTTTGATTAGAGTGGCGGTTTACGAGCTACTAGTGCCTAAACTTTAACACATATTCCAACATTAAAGGAATAACAAGGAGGCTATGTTCGTCCCTGCTGCCATAACATGACAATAAGTTCTGTGTAATCTTGAATTAAAATTGATCGTATTACACCTCAAGAGAAAATTGAATTAATTTTTTTGCATGTTGGCTGTTTAAGTTTGCGAAAAGCCTGCACTGAATTCTATATTAGACATCTCAACAAACCTCGTCCTAGTCCAGAATTCTTAAGACAAAATTCAGTTAAGTTGAAAGCTATAGGAAGTGTGCGTCCAAGGATTCGACAAAGAAGTAAAAATACTGCGGTACAAGAACATATTCTTTTGGGAAGTGTTGAAAACCCAAATCGATCTAGAAATAAGATTGCGCGAGCAGTGGGCTGCTCTCAGACTACAGTTTGGACAACCTTAAATTCAAATAAAATCCACCATTATAAAATGATGAGTAAACAGCAACTTCATGACGATGATTGTGTTCGGCGACTGGAATTTTGCGATTGGTGTTTGGAGAAATGGCGGCTACAACCACATTTTCAAAATTATATCTTATTTAGCGATGATACTTCCTTTTATTTAAACGGTTTGGTAAACCGGCAAAATTACAGATATTGGTCTGATAATAATACATGTCGAGCTGAAGATAGGCGTGGACAGATCAATCCTAAAGTTAATGTTTGGTGTGGCATATTTAACAACAGAGTGATAGGTCCTGTTTTCATAGAAGGGAATTTAACGGGCGCAAGGTACTTGACATTGTTACGAAATCAATTACAAAACTTTATTGATGAGCTTCCTCTAAACGACAGAAGAATAAATTATTTTCAACAAGATGGTGCACCACCCCATTTTAGTTTAGAAGTTAGAGCCTATCTTGATGAGCTGCTACCTGAGCGTTGGATTGGAAAAATACTAAGACTATTCTCCAATAAAAGTTGGGGAAATAGGAGTAATAATTATATATTCACAGTAAATTTGTGGCGCCATCTACTTGACGACATTTTAAGCGATATTCAAGCGACATCTATTATTGACATTCATATTGGCAGTTCATATAATATTGTAATTGAACCAAAGAAAAGGCAAAAAATGTACTATAAATTTATAAATATAAGAATAAATAACTCATCTTTGCCATGTATAAGGATATAATAACTTAATTTTAGGGAAAGTTGAGTAATAGTTAGGTACATGAAATGCTTAAATTAATTAGGTAATCTATCTTAGGTTAGGTGTGATACTAATAACATTAATCAATAATATTTTTTTAATTTAATGTTCGTACAAAAAATATTGTACAAACCACTTGCGTGAAGACATTTTCCACGCATTCGCGCAATTAAAAGCACTCGCTTCCTGCGGTCGCTCGTGGTTACAATGTGCGCTCATGCGGGAAAATAGTCTTCCCGCACTTGTTTCGTAAATAACTATAAATACCCGAGCTTATATGTATATGCGGCCGTTATTCCACTAGTGCTTTTGAGGTGGTCAGTATGTCATCATGTTGCGAATAGTTTTCCATGAGACTAAACAGACTCGCGTTTTGTTGACTCTCAAGGAAACCGGTAAACAAATGGTGTTGACCGAAAGCCGACAAACACGAGTCTATCTAATCGCATTAAAAAGTATTCGTTTTCCCATATCTTGTCTATCTCTAACTCGTGCAGCTAGGTGTCCTCCGAAAACGATTTTACTCTACCACCCTTACCGCTCTCGACGCTTGATCACACGAAAATATATGGAATGTAAACAAATTTTTATTATTATTAATACATACGAATATTGCAAGTCACAGGACAACTTTACTATTTTCTATGTTCTACGTTCTACTTCTATTGTGTAGGTATATTAGATTAACTTCCATTAAGAGTCAGGACAGTAGAATAGTTTCTACTTTGCGCGTTTTTTTGTGGTTCGCCACATTATTATTGGATAGCGACGAGGCAAAAATTAACTAATATTACAGAAGCGCGTTTAAGAAAATTGGTGTAAACTTGATAGGAAAATTCAATGATTATGGTAAATAAATAAGCTACCTATGAAGCATGGCTCATCATTATTACTATTATTATAATAAAGGTAAAAGGAAGTTCACACTTGGTTATTTGTTTGTGTGAACTTGCTTTTACCTTTATTATTCAATATGTTTCACCAAGTGCCTAGCGAGACCTCAATCAACTATATTATTATTATATTTAATATATATCATGTTTTATACATATTTTATCTAAATGTGAAAATGAACTATTTCTAATTAACGAATTAAGACGAAAGTTAATGAGCATATTCTACTACCATTAGAGCAGTCCTAATATATTTAATTACTTAAATACCACATAGGAAATTAATGAATAAGATATGAAAGAACACCATTCGCTATATCAGTAAGATGTGTCAATTAAATTGCTGAATCATTTGGAAATAGATTTTCGAAATTTCTTTAATTATTATTACTATGCATAGAAAAAGTTTCCTTATCTTCTGTAGATATGTTTATAAACCAATACCTATGAATATAATCTCAGTGAAAAGATAGGACTTTTAATATATTTCTATATAAATTCAATATAATTGATAACAATGACTTACGAGAAGCTTGTATAACGTGTACTTTTTTAAGTTATCAAGAAAATATACTGTTTATAAAAATCGAATGACTCATATAATTTCTTCCTCTACAAAAAAGAAGCCTTAATAATTCATTGTTTCTTAAGACCATCATGAATATAACAAGTTTTTCCGTACATAACATTTTCCATGAAGCATGAAAAATCGTAGCAAATGATAGAAAGACATAATAATAGCTTTTATTTATTCTCGCCAAAACTGACAACACAATAGTACTGGCACTGTTCGATCTTCGTAGGATTTTGAACGTTACTTATCCTCAATTCATAAATGGTAGGCATAAAATATTGAAGGTAAAAATTTAAACAAAATTTAAAAATTTGGACCGGAAATTGCACTTTCATGGAGTATCAATTTTTGAAATATTTCTCAAATAATGCATTCTATCGAGATTTATTAAGAATAATTTCTGTACAAAATAATTTTTAAATTTTGGAAACGATGTATCACTTTTACTCAGAGGTTTAGTTTATTAAGGAAATACAGAATCAGAAACTCTATTTGGAACAACTTTTGTATACACATTTCGGAACACAGACACGTATAAGAAAGTTCTGTGGTGGTCACACTTTATTTATTTTACTTTCTTATACTTACGCAGTATAAGGAAATTTGATAGCGAAAATGTTCAATTTCGAGATTTTGGCAGATATCCACGTGTAGCTTTTGCAAACATGTCTTTCTCGGTCTCTCTCTCTCTCTCTCTCCGTGTGTAACCACGGTAGCGGCCAAACGACTAAAGCTATCAATACAAAACTTTATATTTGAGACTTTTGTATCCAAGATTTATAAACAATTCCTTGGTGGATTTTTACTTTGAAGTTTATTGTTGAAGGATATTTGACATTCTTGCAAATATTTTATAAATATCATATTTTTCTACTCGTGAACTTCTAGTAAAAATCTTAATTAAAATTTACGTTATCTAAAACATAAGATGCTCCGACTGATATAAGAACAAATTTAATGCTTTTATACATTACAGTACCTTTCCTATACGGCAATATTTAGTACATATCATTTGCATTCAGGAAAAACATAAGATTTAAGTTCGCCAGATATGTTTTCCTATATTTCAGCAGCGCAGTTTATGTGTTGTGTGTTTTCTTTACCGCTTTACTCTCATAACTCTTTTAGTACTATTATGTTTTAATACATTAAAATATGTGATATTAAGCATGAATCAAGGTTCCAAGAGCTTCCTTTCAATACTTGCGTTTATGTTATCTTTATAAGCGATGTGTTCTTCGCCGCTGGGTCCGATAACAAAACTAACATTCTATAATCAAATTAGTAACAGCAGTACCTATATTATTTATTTGAAATAATTATGTTGTCAAGATATAAAATTAGATAAATAATAATTTGTGAATATAGAGCATGAGAATGATTTTACAATGCCCTTCAAGGCATCTTACCGTCCCCCCCCCCCCTATCACAATTTGCTGGGTTTTGTATCCAATTTTCGCCACAGACAGCGACATATTATTACATCAAATCCAAATTTTACGAAACAGAACCAACAACAATGCCAAAAATGTGTATTGTAATTAACGGAATAATTATAGAGATAAACGAAGGTTTGGTTAAAATGCAATTGTTTTAATTTCAGTATTAAAAAGCAACAACGTAGACCATTAATTTACGAGGATGATCTGACGAAAGGTCATGGGACTAGCCAATAGGTATTTCGTTCTGAAAAAACATCGCCCAGCATTTAGTTTGATGTTGTTGCTTAAAAAAGATGTGATAGTTACAGAAAATAAACTAGTAGCAATACATTAAATATGGCAGATTATAACTATTTTGGTTAATGGTTTAATTAGCTTCTTGAATTATAGATTAATTAATGATAGGTTAAGAAAACATACATTTTATAAAGAAATATCCTTTTATTATTTCTCTCCAAATGACATAGGTAAGATTGTGAAGATGGCGCATTTTAAGCAATTATTTCGAAAAAGAAAATATTTGTTTAAACGTATTGAGCAAAGTTATAAAAGAGATAAAATCGCTGTTTGTGATATATACAATACTTTTTTTCTGAGAAGATAGACACTATTGTGATTTGGATGGATATGTAGCAAACATTGTTCAATGATACACTTTCGAACGCGACGATTTGCTGCTAGGTTGCTTTATTTATACGTGGCTGCATATTTGGTCGATGAAAAATGTTCAAAACGTGTGACCACTCCGAAGTGGTTCAAAACATTCATTATGTGTTACATTAACGAAGAGCAAAAACAGAGACGAATGCTAAAACTTTGGGCATGTCACTGAACGTGTACACCATGTTTTGTACGTCGAGTTAGGTATGCCTAAGGTCACTGCCAGATGCTGCTGTTACTCAATGCAAAAAAGTAAAAGAAAGCAAATCTCCAACGACAAGTTCTAACCTTTTAACGTGAACCCAGTATATGTTTCCAGAATCAATACGGCAATCTCAGGAGGGGAAAATTGTGGGAGTCCTCCCCTAAAGACGACCACGACATCTTATTCACCAAACTTATGTTACCCCTCAAGGCAAAGCGAAAGTTGTCATCGCCGAAAAAACACGCAATAGCTAGAAAGAAGGGTGGTATTTCATAAAGTTGTTTCCGACCACCTTGTTAATCGGATCCAGTTCCTTCAGACTTTCAGACACGCCAAAATGTTAAGCCGTTTGCCGTAGGAAGGAAATTCAAGACACACGAAGAAGTTATTGAAAAAGGAGAGGAAAACGATCTTGATGCTGATTATTTTAAAACTATATTGGCACTCCAGTATCGCTAGTTCAAAGGCATTAATGTAAGTGGAATATGATGATAAATAAAAATGTTTTAATTCGAGTGTTTCATTTGATGCCTCACATTCTATCAATCATTCTCACATAGGTACGTACCTATTACAGAAACTTAAATAAACTTATAATTTTTGTTTATCCTCGCATTGTGTCATTTGCAAAGACTTTTTCTAATAAGAAACTTTGGATAAACACAAATATCAAAAATACCTTCAAAGGCGTATCTTGTGAAAAATCGCAGCTATCTAGAAAAAATTAACATTTGCAGCAAAACTCGTATTTTATATTCTGAATACCATCTTATTACTTTTTTAAATAATTATTAATGTATTTTCAGTATCTGAATTTAATATAATATAAAGGAGGTATTGCATATTACGAATATGCGAAAGAATTACATACTTTAAAATAAAATAAAATGACCTTCTTTCATTTATTTATGGCACGTATATATTTGAAGACATCACAGTTCTTGCACTAGGTCAACTTACCGGTAAGTATAGTCACTATAAGTAAGCAGTAAAACACAACAAAACTTTCACATTTCCTTAAAATATTCGTCTTGACAATTTTATGTATCATATCTCACAGAAAAAGTCAGATCTAGAGTCCAAAAAGTATAGTTCACACCGTTTCTATTTTAATGCTTTAAAGTTATTCCTTTACTTCTTGATATCTAGGCACACGCGATGGTGTTTATTTCTTAAGACAGTGAAAGTTACCTCGTACATACATGTATTGATCGATACTAGCAGACGCTGTCGAAGAACTCTTACTTTTACTATTGATAATTCTTCCTCTTCTTCTTCCGTTAACTCTCACTACAAAAGTTTTGATGTCGAAGAAGAAATCTTTTGGAAAATACGTTTAATCATTCGGAGAATTCCGTTGTGTAGTGTGGTGATATATCACTTATATGTTTGTATACGACAAGAAGTGTTCATCCATAATTTTCACTAAAATTGCAAAAAGGTATTTGGATAGTCCAATATATTTATATATTATGTATTTTTGTTCCTATACAAAACAACATAATAAAATAATTTATTGTCCAACAGCACCCATTTCTAGGACAAAGATTACATACATTCATAAATACAAAATAAGATTGAATATAAAGGGGTATCAAAAAAATTAGCAAAAATTTTATTGTAGTGGAACCATAAATCAGAAACGAGATTTGCTGAATTAATCTAATCGAGAACGAGCTTCCCATCAAAACAGTAACCATGTACATCACTCATAATACAAATACCAAAATATATATAGCGAGATCACACTGTCAAATCATACTGGTAGTAACCTTTCCTAACCTCAAAAGTAAAGAAAAGATCATTGAATAGTTTTACATTATCCAAATAATTTCTGACACGCATTAAAAATAGAAGTGACAAGAAAAAGTAAGTGTTTGGAGTACTGTATTTTACTAAAATGTACTTTTTGTATTCATCGCCTTTAAAGTGATATTTCGCGCATGCATTACTCGAACGAATGTAAAAATTGCGAAAAATACGAAAAGTCGAAGTAATTGCTACACATTTTTCCAGACGTGTAAAAGCCATCTAAGCGACAACCGCTTGAGCGACATTGACATTGACAGTTAATTGTATTCAACCGACAACGCGACTAATCCACTATAAATATAAGTAGAATACATAAAAAGTTAAGGACTTATTTAATGAAAATTTGAGTAATAGGTATGTACATGAAATGGTTAAATTAATTAGGTAATCTATTTAAGGTTAGGTATGATACTAATCACGTTCATCAGCAATATTTTTAATTAGATATTCGTACAAAAGATATCGTAAAAGCCCCTTGCTTGAACACATCTGCCACGCATTCGCGCAATTAAAGGCTCTCGCTTCTTTAAGCCACTTGTGCTTTAAAAATGCGCTTATACGGAAACATAGATTTCCTGCTAGTAATATCAATGGTGTTAAAAGAGTATTTTTATGTGTCCTTTTATCCGTGTATTCAGAACAACATTTGATATATTGACTACACAAAATGAGCACTTATTTTAATAATGATGCCAAAGATAAGTGGTTTGTCTCGTTTTTTGAGTTTCAGTTTCATTGTCTAAACGTGGACACCTAGAGAGGCATTATAAAACCTTACATAAAAACTATAAAAACTATTTTCCAGCAAAGAGTGAATAATTAAGACGAAATACAACATTCGTGTCTTTTAAAAATACACATATACTGGCCAAAATATAAAAAACCCTTCGAAGATAGGACGGTAGTGAAAAGGGAATTTTTCGACACGGCGAAGTGTTATTTGGAGTCTTGAACTATAAAACAGACATCATGCTGTCAAAAAGCTTCAGTTAACTCGTTCCACTGTCACTAAACGTGTCGAGATCATAAACTAGGGAAAGCTATAACATGATATCATGAAACGTACATACCTTTCTTTGCGGTTTAAAAAGTCCACAGACAAAACAAACATTGCCAAGTTGTGTATCTAAATTTAGATAGTATTTTCTGATATCTCGGTCAAAAACAAATGATTAACAATAATAGGTTGCGATATATTCACGACGTTTTTTTACAAACTCGTGTGCATTACAACAGATGAAGCTCCGGTCATAACTGGCAATCAAAATAGGTTTGTTGCGTTGGCATCATTTTTCTCACTCATCAACAATTCTATGATCAAAAGCACTAGATATTATGAATGATATGAACGTTGAAAATCATTCAAGCTCAAAATTTGCAACAAGGGCTCTATATTTCGGATATAGATGCTGTCGTGAAGTCGTTAAGTCTTGGAAAATTAGTAGAAAGATTTCAAAAATTCCTACCCGTCCTAATTTCTATAACAGATGTGCTATGTTACCTAAATATTATTAACTTGAAGTTCAAGTAAAAATAAAGAATTACCACTATGATTTGCACAATAAAGCTCTTATGAAGAAAATGCAGCTACTGATGAAGTGCGTGTAACGTTAAACTACGAGACGTTAGTCAATTGGTTTAGTTACACAACTTTTATTATTACAGTTCATCTCGAAAGTATTTCATGCAAAATTTAATCTACGACGGTCCAAATAGATTTTATTCCCCTAGATTTGATTTTTCTTAAATACCAGAAACGTTCTCATAATTTAAAATTCAAAATTATCTAGTGCACATAATAGTCGATGTGATGGTAACCGCGCTTGTTGGTTATTTCAATTTTGACTCAGGTAACTTTATTATTGACGTCCAATTTTGTGTAATACAAGCAATTTTAGTGAAAACGAGTATTAATATGGGTGTTCTGATTCCGAGAGTGTCCCTTCGGATATCGATGGCATTGCGCAAAACTTTGTCGATTCCCTACTTCCCGAAAAATCAAGACAGACGTACGAACAAGCCTATTCAAAACTTGAAGTTTTATGTAAAGGCAAAGGAATCAATGGGTGCGTTCACTCGGCACAACTGTTTATCAACTGTTCCTGAAAATTTCGGTGAACAAGGGACGCCTGACTATGATCATTCAACATGTTTGATGTAGCGGTCGCCATACTTGGTAGCATAAAATTTCTGCAATCTTTTAGCGTAAACTGTTTTATTTTTGTATTACAAATGGCGGGAAAAGAAGTAACGAAAGTGTATGTTGTGGAAGGAATGGAATATACCATCTCCGATGAAGAAGATGTCCATAATAAACTCGAAAATGGTTAGTATTGATGTTTTGATTAGAATAAATTGTTTAACTATCCAACTAACCAAAATTTGACAGTAGCTGTCAGCTACAAACATTTGCAAACACGGTGTACTTGCTTGTAGAGTAGGTTAACGATTGAATTTTATTGCAGACTACTATTACTTCAAGCAGTATGTGGATAAACATGAAGCTGCAGATTAATCAGTTATGGAAACGGCTACAGACTTTGACAATAGTAAAAGTTAGTTGGGTGATTATAACATAAAGCAACTGAAAATACAGTTGATATAGTTTCAGAGTCACCTGAATTTCACTAGACGCAGGCTACAACTGATTTACTTCTAACAGAGTGCGATAAAAAAAAGAATTAGTTTCGAGATCCTAAAATAAAAAAGAAGGGATTATGGTTTGATATTAAAAAGACATTTTTATGTCATGGACATATTATCACAGCGATGCCCTAGATAGGAAATTACGAAACATGAAAAAGCACTATAAAAATATTAAGGACAACAACAAACGTAGTGGCTGCAGTCGGGTCAGTTGGAAATATTTTGATAAGGTAGACGAAATATTCCAAGAAGACAAAACGATCAATTATGGCCCAACTATAAGCTCTTTAAATATGACACCAACTACTTGCTCATCTTTGGTAACATCTATACCATCAACTAGCTCCTTAAATATGTCACCTATTTGCTCCTCCTTATCGTCAGCAACACCTGTGCCAGTGCCATCAAGTAACAGCAGCCCTGCACCTCCTATAATACGTTCATCTGGATCAACATTGCCATTGTACATTGAGAATTTGTCACCATCTCTATCATCACCTACAGTACGTACACCTTCTCCAGCAACATCTTCGTCCCCACAATCAAATAATTTAGAGCAACATGAAAATGAAATAAATAAAATAAAGAAGACGGGATCCAGGCTGTTAAATGAGTTAAGAAGAAGACATTTGGATCTAGAGGAAAAGAGAGTACAAGCTCTAGAAAACCTTGCTCTCGAAATAAAAAATCATAATAGAATACAGGAAGAAAGGAATGATATACTAAAACATATACTTGAAAGTAAGCAAAAAGATTAGTTTTATAGATTATTATGCACCTACAGTTTGTTTTAGTTATTGTTGACAATAAAAGAACATATGTACATTTAAAGTGTTTTATTAATTTTTTTAATTATAAAGTTGCACAATGTCATTTCTTTTATCTTCTCCTACAATATTTAATTCAAATTGGTCATTCTCATCTACATCATACACTTCTATTTCAACATTGCCATCTTCCAGATTGTAATCATCTTGAGGATTTCCTTGCAGTAAAATAAAATTGTGAACGACACATGCAGCAGCAATTATACTATTACCCAATTGAAAATCGCTAATATCAAGATATTTCAACCGTCTAAATTTTATTTTTAACAATCCAAAAGCTCTTTCTATTATTGAGCGAATCATACTTAATTTTGTGTTATATCTAATTTGAGCTGGTGTCAAATGACCGTTATCTCTAAAAGGCGTCATTAATCTGCGATGTAATGGATAAGCAGAATCACCTATTATGTGATACTTGTTTGGAAGAAACATGTTATCTCCCAGTAATTGTTGTCCTATTTGACTATTTCTGAAAACACGTGCATCGTGCATTCGCCCAGGCATTCCAATGAAAATGTCTATAAACACTGCATTTTCATTACAAATTCCTAAAAAAAAACATATAAAAATTCAACAATCAAGCAAAAATACAATTACATACCTTGTAATTTAATGGAATGAAATCTCTTCCTGTTATAATAATCTATTGGATTACCAGGCGGTTGTTTACATGGAATGTGGCATCCGTTTACCGGTCCAATCACACCTGGAAATCCTTGCGACCGAGCTTCAAATATCTGATAAGTATATTATTCAACATAAGTTAGTTTTTTTTTGTATTTCTTTAATTACATTAGCTGTAGCATTATAATTTCCCCTATTAGGCCAGCGTATATATAAGGGTATTAAACCTTGAAGATTTTCAACCATTTCTTTAAAAATGTTATGGCCAGTACTTTTCGATAGACCAAGTCGATCTCCTGCAGCAATAAAAGTTTCAGGTTTACTCAATACCCAAATTGTAAACATCAGTTTCTTCTCTAATGGGATGATATCATTATGGATATTTCGATTATTAATAATAGTATTTAAAAGTTCCTAAAATATAAGGTATTTGAAATTAAAATAGATGAATGATTAATTTATCTAGCACTATTTCATACTTAATTTACTTACGTTAAAAGTTCCTCTCGACATTCGAAAATGATCTCGAAACTGTTGTAATTCATAATGGGGTATTGTATATTCATAATAATTTTCATTTCGAACAATAATATTTCGTTGATCTGGCACTAAATTATAATCGTCAGCCAGAGGTTCGCCTAACTCGTTAATAACTTGTTCGCCTAACTCGTTAATAACATGTTCAATACATCGTCGTCTAGCAGAATATTTAAAATATCAGCCATATTATTAAAACTATAGATAGTTGGTATAGATATGTTGATATATAAGTAAGTTACGTTTTTAGGTTATAGCTGTCAAAGGCTGTCCTTTTATATCGTTCACCAGACGTAAACATGTTTATGGAGCGATCATTGATCAGTTTCTGCTCATGTTCTATTCGGTGAACGCAGCCAATAATATCATCAGCAGGTTCTCTGGTATATTTCGAACATCTTTGAAAACACAGTAAGGCTTCGTCGCTTTGGGTATATTATTCTTTGCTGCGTTCAGGTATATCATTGAAGAAAAATAAAGATATTAGTAAGTACGTGCATTTAATTGCATTTTTAAAATGAAAATCGGAAGGATTTCGGTCAAAAAAAATCTAAAATTCTAACAAAACAGGACATATCCCAAATCCTCAACAATATACTGGACATTGTTTCCGCAGATCGTCTGCGTCGTTGCTTGCATATTCAGATGTCGATCTATTAACTGTTAAGAGGCATGGTGGTTGGCGCTCCAACACAGTGGCAGAAAGCTATATTGAAGATTCCAAAGAAAATAAGAAGAAAGTGTGCTCTAATATTTTGAGTAACATTTCAGGCACTGATGGCCCTTCAACACGTTCAAGCACTTGGGAAGTAAACTTACTGTCGAAAAATTCAGCCCATATGTCATCTGCTGGAATTAATTTATCCAATTGTTCAAAATTTGTAATTAATGTTTACAATAAATAAAGGTAATAAATTTGTTTGTAATTAATAATAACAAGTAAAACTCGTGACTAACTTTCTTTTTATTTCTTTTTTATATTAAACTTTTTGTATTATTATGAAGGTCATAATGACATTCAAATGACAATGCTAAATATATCATAATAACACCATCGAAGATTAAAATAATAATAGTATTAATAGATGCAATGCTTTTTAAACTATCTCCTTGGTTTTTTCTAGTATTGCTTAGAACATTTCCGCATATTACGGAAGAAGAAAATCATGAACTTAATTTGTATAATTTATTTCGACATTAGCAAAATAATCAGTATCAAATATTTGAATATTTATGCTTACTTATATAGAACAGATTTACTGTAATGCCTAAGACACTTATTACTAGGGTGCGGACACGTACAGTTGATGACTCATCGCCCATGGGCGCACTATTGAATTGTATTTTTATTGAGGTTTTAATTTTATTTATATAATTCAATAACAAGTGGCTGGTTATCTATAAAATACAAAATACCTTATTATTTGTTCATTTTCTCTTCTGTAAGACTTGTTCTCTTTGAATTAAGTACATCCTTGTAGATAGAAAACGTCCTTTCTACATCGCAAATGGTTATAGCTACGTACTGGAAATATTCTTTTATTTCAGCGTATTTAGCAGACACAATTGCTGCAATGTTATTAAATCTAGATTTCTATTAAAAACTGTGTCTAACTTTTGCCGAAGGCCACATCCGAAGTCACTTGGAATACTCTTGAAATTATTAATAGCCCACGTGTAGTGTGGTTAATCCATCTTTTAATATGAGATTTCGATTTTAAAATATGTGATTAGTTTAGGCAAATTTCCAAAGTGTTCTTGAAGGAATAACAACTGATTTTTTAAATTTGGGATTCGTGTTAGTTCCTTGCACTCAGAAATACTTCGAGCATCGTCATTTAAACATGTAACGAAATTTTGTAAACTACCGAAATTCTCTGCATAAAAACTATTTCTGTGTATGTTTTAGCAAAGCTAAGTGACGAAAGTGCGATATTTTGGCATTCTGTAACGATATTTTACAGACTTTGTAATAAATTTCGGAATCACTGACAATTCATTTTCATATCAGAAAAAGTAATATAAACAACGTTCTAGATCTAAATAAGTGATATCTAAAAGTGTACGCGTATGTTATTGAAACTCAACGAAATCCAGTGCACACATACGTCTAGATATTTGGGAGAAGTCGATTCAATAAACTGGTATTAAACAGACTATTACAAAAATTAGAAAGTACGTAATTAACTGTCAAAACAATGAAAAAACAAAACTAACGTAAGTATGAATGAAAATGTTATTTCTCTTGCGAAATATAAGGAAAATATAATAAATTTTAAAAACCCCTCACGCTCGTATCTACGTCGATGAAAAAAGGATTTTACTCATAAATTCCTTATTTTATGGACATTCTTTTGCTCTCATTCTCGGGCACTTCTCGGGCGTAAACAGATGTTGCAGTTCACCATATGAATTAGTACTATTCAATAAGTGTGTGTTGTTTACATTATTTCTTATCTCCGTTGTAACTTCGTCGTAATTTAAACCGATCATGTCCGCGCCCTACTTATTACCATTAAGAAAGAATATGTAGGGAGACGACGTCACGTG
This sequence comes from Amphimallon solstitiale, assembly GCA_963170755.1. Taxonomy (NCBI): domain Eukaryota; kingdom Metazoa; phylum Arthropoda; class Insecta; order Coleoptera; family Scarabaeidae; genus Amphimallon; species Amphimallon solstitiale. Next base: position 51,225,004 of record OY720678.1, on the reverse strand, counting down.
ATCAAAACCGGTACATGTCCGCCATATTGATAGTACACTTAAGTCAAACAGGTAGTGTTGGTAAAAAGTGGAGGGTATGTTAAGTGTATCGTGTATTAGAGTTATATAATAAGTTAAATATTAAAAGACATTATGGTTTCTTGTGCTCTACGTAGCTGCAACAGCAGAGACGGCGTTGATAAGAAGAATTTGTCTGAAATAACATTTCGTAGGTTAGTGTAGGCCTGACAGGTGTGGGATGACAGATTAGAATTTTGAGTAGTCCGGACCAGGTGAGGCAGCCATACAGCAAAGATGCTTTACAGCATCTCCATAGCATTTATCCTCAATGCTTATTACATAATGTATAAATAACATAAAGCAGTCAATTCACTCCTTCCTTGCTGTTTGAAGCTATGCTGTACAAGTAAATAATCACCATTATTTACTTCTGGTAATATTCTATTAAAGAAGTAAAAATAAGTCGAAATTAACTATTAATAGGTTTAGTTTATTATTTAGTTTCCAATATAAGGCAATAATTAATAAGTAAATGTATTTAAAGGTAATGCTAAGAAGCGAAAGTCACTATTGCTATTCTTTGGACGTAATCAGTAGAAATAATTAAATTAATGCGGGAGATACTTGTTGAAACTCCATAGTAACAAATACTAACTACTTACAGTTACTAATACCATTAAGTTTTGGTTGTCAATGTCATTAAAAACTTTTTCCCATCTGTTACGAATTAAAAATTTCATCAAATTAATAATTACTTTTAACAGTAATTGTCAAAATTAAATTTATTTGTCATAATAGTGGCACCAATTTCTTATTTTAGTAAAATACAAATATGTAATTTCTTTTCTTGAAACTGGACTATCTGAGAAGATCTCTGGAAAGGTTACCTGATTTAGAAGTCCACGCACTTTAACACGTAAATAATGATAATCTTTTAGATGTTATTGAAAATAATCCCTTTACAACAGTCAGCAGTAATTTTTACATGATTTCCTACATCTGAATATACACCTCAAACTTACTGCCAGGCACAAAGAAATCAAATTGGGTTTTGCTCTAGAGAACATCGTTAAAGATGAAATTTGTTGGGAACAAACACAAGCGATACAAAAACGTTCACCTCATCTAGATCTGGACGATTGAAGGTTTATAGGTCAAGGAACAAGGAATGTTTTCCTATTTCCAGGGTGCCCTAAACTATTGTGTATGTTTCTAATAATTCTTATAGCTAAATCCCTATCTAAAACGATTAAATTATTGTCTCCTAATGTCTTATATACTATGTTATTTCTTATGTTATAACCTTTAAAATCTCCTTCTCTTTGTATTTTCCTTCTTATTTCTAAAATCTCTTCTGTATGTTGACTGGCTTCTATGCTCTGTCGACTGTATATTTCTGGAGCATGATCGAAATCATAATTGTTTACTTGGTACGCATTTTGTTGTTTGATCCCTCCTTGAGCTCTACTCAGTGCATCAGCAACGATGTTATCCGTTCCCTTTCTATGCCTTATTCTGAATGAATATTCCGACAATAGAAGTGACCATCTGTATATCCTTGAATTGTTGAATCTAGTTTTCATAAGGAAAATTAAGGATAAATGATTTGTCTCAACCAAGAAGCTATTTCCTAGTAGGTAGTATTTTAATTTTGACACTGCATGAACCAAGGACAGGAGTTCCTTCTCTGAGGTCGTATAATTTAATTCGTATCCCTTCAAAATCCTTGATAAGAAACAGATTGGCCTTTCCACACCATTTTTTTATGTGTAGTAATTCTGCAGCTATTGCATTATTTGATGCATTGCATCTTAAAATGAATACTTCTTTAAAATCCGGCAGGTTTACCATTAATGCTTTACAAAAATTTTCTTTGACTTCTTCAAATGCTTTAAGGGTTTCAGTAGTCCATTTAAATTTTACTCCTTTCTTAATCATTCTAAAAAGCATATAAGTTTGATCGGATATTCTTGGAATGAAATGTTTATAATAATCTATCATTCCCAAGAATCCTCTAAGCATTTTTATGTTTTTCGGTCTGGGATATTTTCTTATTGCTTCTAGTTTCTCTTTTTCTATTGTAATTGTTCTGCCGTCGATTACATATCCTAAATAATTTATTTTATTCTTATAAAATTCACATTTTTCAATGTTGATCTTTAAATCGTTTTCTGCCAACGTATTTAAAACCTTATCTACTGATTCTTTGTGACTTTCTAAATCTTTATTGAATATCGGTATGTCATCCACATAATGAGAAACGTACTCCTCTTGTGGATCTAAAATTTGTTGCATTGCTCTGACCAAGGCCGCTGTAGCCGTTGACAGACCAATTGGAACAACTCTATATGAATATACTAACGAATTAAACATAAAGGAACAATACTTCCTTGAGTCCTTATGTAATGGTACCAGCCAAAAAGAACTTTTCAAATCTATTTTCGTAAACCACTTTGCATCAGTACACCTTGTTAATAAGGTCTCTATACTCTGCGGAGCTTCAAAATTAGGGGAGGTCCTTGAGTTAAGGCCCCTAGCATCAAGACATAAACGTAATTTTGTTTCCATTTGATTACCTGTATTTTTCTTTACTACTACTACTATAGGATTTATAAATGTTGATTCTGTTTTCTATGATTTTATTCTTTAACATTTCTTTAATTTCTAATTTGACTTGTTCTCTGTATTTATTGGGGACAGGATAATTTTTAACTTTAAAAGGTTGCGTTTCGTCAACCTTGAGCTTATGCTCATAGGGATTGGCTAAACCAGGTTTACCATCAAATGATTTTTCATATTTACCTATAAGATTACTCACATGGCTTATGTATTGTTTATCGCAATTTAAATTTGTACCATCCCTATTTTGCGTGAAGTCCCCACTTTGGCGATGCTTCACAGGATGTGCACTTTTATTGTCTAATAAACTACTATCCATTTCTTTTGTGAGATCTTGTTCAGTATTATTTATATACAAATTATTGATTAATATTTCATCTTCCTGTGCTTCTTTGCTCCAGGAAATTATTGAATCTTTAATATGAAATGTTTTATTTTCCATATTCATTTTTGTGCTGTATTGACTTAAAAAGTCTATCCCCAAAATACAATTGCTATTCAAATTAGGCACTATTATGAATTCTGTTAATAATTTTAAACTACCTATTTTAATATTTATACAAAATACTTTATCTATAGTAATGATATGTTTTTTATTTGTAGTAATCAAATTTACCTTTCGTATGGGCATATAGTGTCCCAACCTTTCTATGTCTTTATCTATAATATAGGTCAAGGAATGGTCAAGGAAACAGAGTTATGTCAAATATGTCTGTAAAATTGAAAATAATCGTAAGTTCTTAGTAAATATGTATATATGTAGTTAGATATCCGAAAATTGTCCTGGAATAGTACTCCACGTAGAAGAACACTTTAGAAGTCCAGTATATATACAGATTTTAGAAGGCGTGATGTTACCTTCAGGGCAACAAGTTTTTCCAGAAAACAACTTTACATATCAGCAAGATAGTATTGTAGTGGTTACTATAAATAAAAAGTTTGAAACTCTCAAAGCCAGTGTTGTTATTTGTTAAACGGTAGAAGTTAAATATTTCACATAAGTTACATTATCTCGTTCTAATGGATATTTCTTGCAATATTCCTCTATACTTTATATGTAGCTGTATATTATAATAAGAGTGAAAAACATTACAAATAATACTAAACTACATAAGATCGTATTACAATAAATAATACATTTATTTAAATCCATCCTGATGTATTATTTATCAGTACTTGTGTCATAGCCGTGTCAGGCAAACCAATCGAGTGCAATATTCCCATTATGTACTTATTTGCAAAAACAGCAATATTTTGTTTAATATTATCCACAGCACTTGGAAATGATGCCCCCGTAGCATATGGTGGCTCTGAATTTGTACATAAATAATAAATTCCTTTAGCTCTGTAACAAAACAATTTAATTAATTATTCAAATTGCAAAGTGAAATTCTTCAAGCAATAATTTTATTTTAGAACACTTCTTCATTTCAATTTGGCACTTAATAGAAATATTATGTGATAATATTTCTAAAGTTTATATAGACTCAATCATTTCATTTCTTTCATATTTAGCAATTACTACTTAGCAAGATGCAACAAATTAGTAAAATGCAGTGACAATGACTTATAGTCAAACTCCCGTGGCTTACAGCAAATAAATATTAAGTGAGAGTAGAACTATTTGAAGTAAATGCCTATAGCTCAAAATAGTAAGAATTTAAGAAACTCATATGTTTTTGAATAATAACTTGACTAGCTTTTCAAATAATGATTAATATATAGGAGACCTATTTAAAAAATGATTTAAAGGCATTTTATTTACACACCTATGAAAGATTAGTCATGAAACGCCCTGTATGATGTAACAAAATTCTATACCTTTATAAGTTAACTTAAGGCTTCCTAAAACTATGTTCAAAAATTTGATTAATTTGTTTTTAATATCAAAGATATATCTGTACCATTTTAGTCGCCAAATTTTCTCCAAAGAAAAAAAATTAAGTTAATTATATCTCGAAAACTATTTAGGGTAAATCGAGGGGTAAATGTAGGAAAGAATGCCAACAATGAAAATAAATAAGGAAGTTTCATTTAAAATAAAAAAGTTGATACCTATTTGGTGTAGAAGTGGTCACATTCCATGCATGTAAATATATTACAATCGTACGTCGAATCACTGTCACATGCAAAATATGAATTAATTCCGATAATTACGTCGTCATATACTTCAAATACGCCATTAATTTTAGAAAATGTATAACACTATAATCTAAAAATGACATCTAGAAAAAGAGTATTTCATTTGTAGCTTTTGCTAGAGGATTCTCAATTTATTTGGGACAACATCCAACTGCATAATAGACAATGATAATCTATGCGTTAAATAAATCCCGAGTGACAAAACATAAAAAATAGGAACGCGAGAATGTGTACCTATATAAGAATTCGTCAATTTCCAATAATACATTTTTAATTACACATTTTCGTGTTCCAACGTAATTCTGATTTCTTCATCTTTTCCAGTACATTGTCACACATAAATTGTGTGTTGTTTAAATAATATGTGTAGTATAAGAAGTGTTCACCAATAATAGTTAGTAGTATATTCTGTATTGTGTAAATTCCATATTTTCAGCCAGGCATATTAATAAAAACATTATGGGGATTCTTCAGGGTAAAACTTTTACCATACATATTATTCAATCAAAATACAGTTTCTGCACCTAACCCTACTGAAGAAGACTTATAAGTCGGAAACAAGTGCCTGCAGATGTGCCACGCCTAAAAATCTCCAATACTTGTAATTTCATGTTTCCACCAGGAAGAAACGTTTTTTACTTTCTTATACGTAGTATAAGGAAGTATTGTGATGATGAAAATTTTCGACCTCGAGATTTTTGCAGATGTCCACGTTCTGAAGTCCCCTGATACCAAAAAAGTGGTTTTTAAAAAATGTCTGCGTGTCTCTGTGTGTGTGACCACGATAGCGGCCAAACCGCTGTAGATATCAATTCCAAATTTTGTATTTACGTGTATAATCTCCCTCTTGAGATCTGATTAGTTTTTCAGTAAAATCGGTAGACCGGAAGTAGCAGTTTACTTCGGCGAAAAAATCGAATTTTGACAATATTTCGTCAACTACTAAGTTTAAACAAATTTATAAAGAATTCATATATACTTAAAATTGAAATTGAAAATAATCTTATTTAAAAAGTTTTTCGAAATTCCTATCCGAAGTAGGTCTTTTACTCTTATCGAAAATCAGTTTTTTGCGAATATTTCGCAAGTCATGCTTTTTAGACAAGTACGTTACGGGTATAAAAGTATTTAAAACATAATTTTCAATATCTTTTGTATAAAATAAATTTCAAAATTCGGACCGGAAGTACCACTTTTACTCTTATCGAATAGCGATTTTTTGCAAATATGTCGTAAGTTATGCATTCTGTATATATTTATCAAGAGTACAAAAGTATTTAAAACTGAATTTGCAATATTTTTTGTATATTTGAAATTTCAAAATTCGGACCGGAAGTAGCACTTTTACTCTTAGCGAGGAGCACTTTTTGGTAATATCTTGCAAAGTATGCATTCTATAGAGATTTATTAAGAGAATAGAAGTACTTAGAATAGGATTTTGATTAATTTTTGTAAAAAAATTTCTTAAAATTCTATAATTTGAAACGTTCATACGTATAAGAAAGTCGTGTGGTGGCCACACCTCATTTTTTTTTATAAAGTTATCAGGCTTCTAAGTTTTGTAACTTGTGGGTCATTCAAAACACAAGTTAGCATTGTCTACCACATAGTGAAATTGGACGTGGCCCCCAATAAATTATGGGCCATCTATGTACCTGTTCTTCTATTATTGTTTATATTTTACTATATTTGTCAATAAACCACTACGTCAAGATGTTATTTTTAGATTAGTTTTACGTTTCCTTAAAATACTGATAAGTTTACGTTTATATATAGTTCAATTTTTATAGCAATCGACCTACATCATCTATTTCATAAAATCCATGCCAATAGAAACTTATTTGTAAAATTATAGTGATGCAAATGTGCATTTTTTTAATATTAGAAATTACTTGACATATTAGTTGCTGTCATTATGGCGTTTTATCAGTTTGGTTATTTTACATACTATATGAAATACATTAGCCACAGTATAGCCTTAATCTTTTGTAAACGACCAAATTATATCACTAGTACGTTTTTAATATAAATATAACTTTCCACGAATAAGGTACACAGGTTTGCGTTGTAAGTACACGTATATAATATAATTAATTATACAGGGTGTCCAGAAACCCTCCTGACAAACGAATACCGGAGATTCCTCAGATAATTTTAAGACAATTTAACACAATTCACCCTAGTCCGAAAATGCTTCCTAAGGGAGCTAGAGCTCTTTGAAGATGGCGCCTTGTAATTAGTTTATTTTAATATCTCCCGAACGCTTCTATTTAGAAAAACAAAAACTGGTATGCTTATTTATCCTCCAGAGATGAATCGATTCCATCAATTGCGAATTTATAGTACCGGTCATAGGCGTCCGTTTTGGGTAGGTAAAAGGCTATTTTAACGCATAACTTTTTTGTCTTTAAGTTTTAAGCATTTGTGACACTAGATTATAAAATTTTCAGGTATTCTAGTACTAAAAGGTACTCTTACTTTAAGTCGGTAAGATACACCGTTTTCTATAAAAATTGATTTGAAAATTTTTCGTTTTTTCGTCATTAAAATTCAATTTATTGTTTTTTGCACTAGTTCGCTCTGAACTGCCAACAGAAATAAAACCTACGTTTTTAATTGTCAAATTGTTGTCAGTTCGCGAAGTTTATCTTTAAATTTTTTACTTTGTAGCATTCAAACACAACGATTTCAATTTAAAAAAAAAATGGTTTTTACTAATGAAGAATACGCCGATATGCATTTAGTTTATGGCGAAATGAGGTGTAACGCTCGAGCAGCGCAACGTAGATACGCTGAAAAATTTCCCAATCGTCAGCATCCCACTCACTCAACATTTACAGCTCTTCATCAACGATTAAGAAAAACAGGTTCAGTGGTCCCAAAAAAAAATTAAACAGGGAGACATAATGATGTAACAGCAGAACATGAAGATGTTATTTTAATGGAAGTTGAGGAAAATCCAGAAATTAGCGTTCGAAGACTATCTGCCATGTACCCCACAATTTCAAAATCTTCCGTAGGAAATATCTTACACAAAGAAAATTTATATCCTTTTCATTTTACAAAGGTGCAAGCACTGCTAGAAGGAGATTTTCCTGCTCGTGTAGAATTCGCTAGATGGTTACAAAATCAGATAAATCAAGATGAAGATTTTTTCAGGTACATTTTGTTTGGTGACGAAGCTTCATTCTCAAAAAATGGAATTTTTAATGTACATAATGCACACTATTATTCGTACGTTGGTGACAATCTCCACATTGTTCAAGAATTTAAGCATCAGCATAGGTTTAGCAAAAAGTCTGGATTGGAGTAGTTGACGATTATCTACTTGGACCTGTGGAATTACCTGCTCGTTTAAATGGTGTTGATTACTTACATTTCCTGCAAAATATTTTACCTGATTTGTTAGATGAGGTGCGTTTAAATATTCGGCAAAACTTATGGTTTCTACAGGACGGCTGTCCGGCCCACTTTAGCAGGAATGTACGAGACTTTCTAGATAATAACTACGAAGACCATTGGATTCGAAGAGGCGGGCCAGTTGCTTGGCCAGCAAGGTCGCCGGATTTGAATCCTTGCGATTATTGTGTTTGGGGATACATAAAAGCATTTGCTTATTCCGTTCCGATCCAAAATCGTGCACAACTCTGGCTAAGGATACAAGATGCTTGCAACGAATTTAGAAATAACTTTGGAATTTTTGCAAGAATTCGGTGTTCTCTAAGCAAAAGGGTGAATTTATGCATAGAGACTAATGGTCATCACATCGAGCATCTTTTGTAACTATCTACCTTTGATACTTGTTCTTTTTTTGCTAGTTTCGTTCCATTGTAATATACTTTGTTTTTAAAAACATTCAGCTAAAATTATGTTTCAAATTGATTTTTGCTTCTTTTCCCAAACTTTTTTTACGAATTGTGTGCTGCATTTATTGAAACAAAAGATGATTTATTAAATTAATTTTCATCCATGCCTTGATAGTCCTAGCCAACTTCGTCGCTAAAAATAAGTAGGTACATAATAAATTGAATTTTAATAACGAAAAAACGAAAAATCTTCAAATCGATTTTTCTAGAAAACGGTGTATCCTACCGACTTAAAGCAAGAGTACCTTTTAGTACTAGAATACCTGAAAATTTAATAATCTAGTGTCACAAATGCTTAAAAGTTAAAGACAAAAAAGTTATGCGTTAAAATAACCGTTTACCGACCCAAAACGGACGCCTATGACCGGTACTAGAAATTCGCAATTGATGGAATCGATTCATCTCTGGAGGATAAATAAGCATACCAGTTTTTGTTTTTCTAAATAGAAGCGTTCGGGAGATATTAAAAAAAAACTAATTACAAGGCGCCATTTTCAAAGCGCTCTAGCTCCCTTAGGAAGCATTTTCGGACTAGGGTGAATTGGGCTAAATTGTCTTAAAATTATCTGAGGAATCTCCGGTCTTTGTTTGTCAGGAGACTTTCTGAACACCCTGTATAATTCATTTTAGGTTTTCATTTCTTAATGAAGATTTTTATGCATCCCAATTACAAACAGTTTTGAGTTTTAGTTATCTTTCACGCATTTTTAAAATTGGCTGAATTGCTACTTATACCGGGTATCCGAGCGAATCGGCAGAAGTACATTACTGGTATCTAATAATATTGATAGGGAAGAAAATTAACACAAAACATGTAGATAATCATGAGCTCAACAATTTAAAAACATTTTCATTTGTACAGAGTGTTTGACAATGACAAACCAGTACAATCTTATGTATTTTTAATAGAACGCTATGCATTCTTTTATATTTTATAATAGCCCTTGAAGAGCTGATTAAACACACTTCAATCTGTTTTCGTCGATTTACAAATGTTTTTGAGATATGCCCATTATTTGTCGAAAATTATGAAACTCTTTTGCTACGAAATAACGATTAAAGATGAAGGATGTGTTATGGGCTAAATTAGTGGAGATACCTTTTCAGTACGTAAATTTTATGTTTATTTTCGCATGTGAGCTCACGTTGTTTAGATTCACATACCATTCCCAAAAGTTAGAAATTCTAAAAAAAAATTAATGGAACACCCTGCATGCTCATTCCAATGAAAAATACTATAAATTTACTATTTCAAAATATTTATTTTCTTCCGTCTCTGGGCGATATTGCAAGAATTTTAGAATATTATACCTGAATACACCCGATTACCACTTATTAATTTAAAAAAAATTGTTAAAACATGTTTCTAGTTGAAAAGCAAATCGTCAATACAAGTATTTAAATTTAATTTATTGGAAACCAGCTGTCTTGAATAAGATTACGTAAGCTATTATTTAGAAGCATCACAGTTATTATGAGTTATCTAACAAATTAGAAAATGCGTATGTTAGGTTTTTTAGTACGTTGTTGTATACGTCTACAATTCTTTTTAGCATATCATCTCTTCTTTATACTAAATTTTAAATTACTTTAGAATTAGTTTTTTTTCAATGTTGAAAATTCTAATTATATACTTAATTATAATCAATTTAATAATTAATTATAATTTTCTGCTTTTAGCATTGATAATTATTTAATTAGGTGAATTTTTAATTTTATTAATACTAAGTTTAATTAGAAAATTATAATTAGGATTTTCAACATAGAAAAAACTCATTTTAAAGTTATTTAAAATTTAGTATAAACTTCTGACTGCCGACAGTACATCTTCCATCTGTTACTTGATATAATTCACTACGATTTAAAGACTCTAACACAGAGACCCGCGGTAGTGCGGAGGTAGCGCAACCGACTAGAGATAAAATCTAAAATACAACATTGCGGTTATGATTTATTTTGTGCAACATCGTGTTACAGTATTCAACTCTATTCATAAAATTATTCCTCTGAAGAATTTGATGTAAGCTTATTTGATACGGACGGAATATAAACCTTTTTAAGGTTCTGTTAATAAAGTTTTTGCTCACCTGAAGGTCTCTAGAAAGTTCACACACGCGTGTATGAGGATTCTCTTGAACGTATAACAAAACATCCATTTGTGCATCCGCGTTTTCTTACAACATACTGCCAGTTTCTTCTTATCTGATTAATAATTTTTGTGCGGCGAAACCTTTTCAAAATCAGTCGGATATTTTTGGCTGTATATTCTTTGTACCAGCAAACAATTTCGAGCACTTTCCCCCAAAACATAGTCCATATACATTAATTCCAATTTTAAATACTTCATTTTACACTTAACGTAAATTTATGTACTTATAATGACGACTTCCCTTTTTAACTAAAATTATAAATCTAAGTTTGACGTTTGAACAATTTTTTTAACAGACAGCAGTTGCGATATTTTTTAAACTATTGCTAATTCATGAACATCCAAACTTTTCATTTCATGAGCTTTCAAATTTTATTAAAAATTAATTATTTGTAAAAAAAACAAGTAACTCTTTTCGATTAATTTTAGTTATGCTATGTGTAATGCAAGTCATGGCAACTCATATTTTTTACTTAATAGGACGTAATCAGGTCTATTCAGATATAATATTCTATTACCGTTGCAATATGGGCCACAGACTGAAGAAAGTAGATATTTTTAAATAATAAATTTTTAGTACTTTTGTACAATGGTATAGGTATAAATAAATATCGTTTGTTTTTTTTAGTTTTTAAAAAAGTCGAAATTAAAATTAAATTCACTTGTTGAAGTGATATTTTTACTAACTGAGCCCATAATAGGTCTTTCATCATTAATCGTTATTTTATAGCAAAATTTTCAGAAGTTGATCAATTATTATAAAATGTAAAAGAATAGCATTTCTTTTTTAAAAATAATATATATTTTTGTTGGTTTGTCGTTGGCGAATACTAAAAAGCAAATATCTTTAAAACTTAGAACTCATCTACTATTTTTAAAAAAATTATCCGCTATCTACATTATTATATAGCCAATAATAGACGCTCCGCTGGGTCAGCCTGTAATATAGAGATATTTAACTCTAAACCATCATCGACTACTCTGTTTGTATACTATGAAACTATAAAATAAGAAGAAATACATAATGTCATCTTATATATAAAATTGTGCGCTGAACCGGTTTTTTGAAATTTTAAGAAAAACTCTAGCAAGTCTGGAGCGTCTTTCTGTGAAGTTTGGTGCCAATCGGACTAAAAATAAAAACATTTTCGATCATTTAATCTTATTGATATCGGATCACCTGTGATTATTCCGTGGTTAGATCAGTACTAACCTATGTAGTTGCACTAATGATCTTATTTACATTGGATCACCTGTGATTATTCAGTGGTTAGATTACAAGTAGATGTATGTGTGTGGATGGGTGTGTATGTTCCCTACAGACTCCGAAACCGCTGAACCGATTTTGATAAAATTTTCAGGAAAGCTTTAGTATAGTCTGCAAAGTGTTCCTGTGAAGTTTGGTGCCGTTTTTGGGCGTACTAACGAGCGCCGGGTCTTGCTAGTGATATAAGTGACTTCTGTTGTGAACTTTGATCATGGAATTTTGGATCGGTTTGGTCAGGTGGCGTCAATATATGTAATTTTTCCGAAAAAAAGTAATTTTAAATATCGATCATATTCCTGAAAGGTATATGATAATAAGTTTATAAATGAATTTAAATATTTATTTAATAAAAACGCCACAACTAGTATGAATGCATTGACTGATGTACATGATCTTTTTGATGAATTTTCTGATAATTATGTGTTTTTCAATACGACCATCAGAAAAAGAAACAGACGTATGGAAAAGAATATAGATTGTTCTTCATGCAAGAATTGTGTTATATCATGCTGGAATAGATCACTAAAAGCATCTAGGTTGATTCTGTAAACACTTCAGTAAAGACGATTTAAATCAAAATTATAAAAATGAAAGAAAAAATATAAACAAGTTAATCAGCTTTGAAAAACAACAATACTATTGTAATAAAATAAATTGTTCCACAAATAAAACAATTTTAATTTGAAATTTAACCAATGCAATAAGAGGCAAATATAAAGAAACCACATCCTTAAAACTGCTGCATAATAATGCTATAATCGATAAATTAAATAATCTGCGGGACGTTAGCAATTTTTTTGCTGAGTATTTTTCTAAAACTGTTGAAACCAAAATCCAAAATCATTTTTGTGGGATCATGTCAGATTGAAATGCAAATGGGGATTATATTGATCACCTTCTAAATATTCCAAATGGTAACAAGTCTAGAAAAATGCCAATCAGCTTCATCAAGAAGTGTGTGCATGGGATCTCTCTATTAATAGGAAAAATAATTAATAGGTCTGCCTTCACAGGAAAGTGTTCATCTTGCCTTCAAGTGTGCAGCCGGTTTTTTTAATGTGATGATGCTGCATCTTCTCAAAGATCATTGAAAAAACTGTCTGTATAGCAAAATCGAGTGATTTTTTGACAAGTTTCGCATTCTGTGTGCATTCCTATGGGGTGGGAGTAATAAAAGTCGTGCAATATTTCTATGACTGTCTTGACTGAAAATATCATTGTACAACTCCAAAAAGGTCGCACGTTGTCCGGATAACCGAGACAAGGCGACCAGTAGAGCCGGAGTATGACCATGATAGCAGTGGCAATTACATAGAAAAGACTGATTCGTTTGTTATCGGTGATATACTCCCAGATGCCGAGCATATCACCAATAATAAACTATCAGTCTTGTCTATGTAATTGCTCCACCAAAACGTATTCACCAGACGCTACTGAAATGTAAGCATCATATCGGACCGTATACCGTAGTCGACATATTTTAATTTCGGTTTATACTTCTATCCCACGCAGAAGATGACTTTATAAAATGCAGCGATGCCTGCTTGCTAACAGTGGTGGGAGAGCAACGCAGTGTCGGGGGACCCTCACTCCTTGCACTTCATAGGAAACATTTGTCGAGTGTACTGTCTTGGCAGCCTCGCTATATGTTTATCTATAGTTATTTGGTCGCGCTCTTTTCCTCTTTCCACTTTCGTATCAGAAATTAAAATACGTATGTCGACTACGGTATATGCCTAGACACCATCAGCGGCTGGGCCGATGCCCTACCCAATTCTTTTCATACACCTTTCGAAGCCGTTTATCCAGCTGCACATGCTTGTTTGTTGCCCAGACTTCTGTAATTGGGTAGAGACTACCTGGACTGTGGTAAGTTATAAAGTAATTTATAAGTAATTTTGACTCAGTAACAATACGCTATGGGTTTGGGAGGCTCAATTAGCAGGTCAATATGTTCATCCTTTAAAAACAGAAGAATTGGTATGAAGATTCGAGGGAACAGACCTGATTAACTCAAGATGAACTTGGGAACACAACTGGGAATTTTGCTCGGCTCATTATTCTTTTTAACTTATAGCAGCGATTTACTGGAACTACTATGGTATTATTATAACAGATAGCCACCGATATTGTTAGTTAAATTTAAGATTCCAATTTGTCTTAAAGCATTCCATAACTATACCTTGAAGCAGAATAAGTAGAAATTAGTACTTTAAGTGTTGCTTAAAATTTGAAATAGGATAGTGTACGTACCCTGATTTACAATCCTTTCAACAATTATCATGTACACATTGTTAAGTATTGTAGTGTATAATTTACTGCGCTTGTGTAGAGTAGTATTGTTAATTCACCTGATCACATAAAGAAGAAATATTTGTTGATTTATAAAATGATGAAGGTAATCTCAGAAAAACTGATTACTCGAAGCTCTTGCCTTACCGTTAAACATCCTGATGTCCATTGGAATAACCTGCCTTTAAATTCTATAATTAATAATAATTAACTATAATTTCCCGTGCAGAGAAATGATTTGGCACAATTTCTAGTTGGCGTCTACATACAATGTTACTAAATCTTACCCCTCAGGTGTATATTCGCCCATTAGCTCGGCACTATCGGTTTCTTTCACAGGATATCCCCAGAAACCCACTTTAGTTTCAATAGATTCAGCAAAATAAATCGGTGCTCTAAGATGATTACAAGAAACATCAACTGAAATAAGTAATGAGTATTTTTTTTAATAATCGTGTCCGCAATTATCTACTTACACACACTGCAGCCTCGCTGGAATAACAAATAATCAACATAAAAATCAATATGTCCTACACTTAATGTTTTACCATATACACCTGCGTTTGTATGAATGGCATCAACAAATTTGGCACAACGCATTGTAATAAAATCCTTGTTCGTATAAAACATTGGCGCTGCTGGATCTAATACTAAAACAAATTATTAATTATTTAATGTCCCTGCACCTTTCTGGTCGTATGCATTTTTGGGAGTTAAATTTGATAACCAGGAACACTTTCAATAAAGAAGTCATCGTGTTGTAAAATCAATACAGATAATTTTTATATAATATATTCTTTTATAAGGATTCGGTGTTTGGTCAAAAATTGACAATACCTTCATGATAAATACGAAATGGTTTTCAAAACACAAGTGTTGTCAACACCCTCATGTACGAAAGAAGCGCGTAAATTCTTTAATCGATTTTTTTTATTATTATATAATTTATCTATGTAGTCATGTAAATACGTTTTTCGCGCCTAAAAGAATTACTCATCGCTTTCTTTCCTACATCACAACTTTGGCTTTACGATAGGAGAAATTTCAAAATAAAAATTGGTTTGTTAAGATCACGTTCCGACGGTCATTTCCCAGAAGGTCAACCCTAGTCCCCTTACCATCTACCTACAAGTGAAGCCTCTGCACCTATTTCGAACGCAAAATACTTAACATTGTGATTTCTTAATTATTAATTTACTCGCGATCTAATTGTCAGACGACAATAGGTCTCACATTATAATATTTCTTAATCCCTTTCTTGTCCCCTATTCGAAGCTCATACATTTCAGAGCAAAGACTTACGACTTATTCAGTACTTAATTTTTATTTAATTCTGTTTTAATATGTGTCATGTATTCTTTATCACCCCTTTTCCAATCGCAATAAATACGCATAACCTGCTATAGAAATTATTGTGACTCACCTTCGTAATGTCTTCTATTTATCTGTTATTATAGGTGCCGCACAAACGTACCTGCCGTAATTCTTAGACAAACTACCTCGAGTTAGGTGTCATTCTTTTCAGTATTTAATGACGAATCTCATTATGATGTTTGTTTCGATCAATCATGATATCTCGCGCCGCGAGTCACGTTCCCTTTATTCTCTTAAAACAGTTCGCGACCTAACCATCCCCCACTCTGTCGTTCCCGGTTCTGTTTTTTTTCCGCACTTACTGCGTTCTCTATATAAGTCGCCACCTGAGAAAAAATCTCTCTCTTACTTCTCTTACTCTTACAGCTTTACATCGCTCCAAGTCGTGTTCCTCGCGGTTCTAAGTCACGTTTGTTTTAGTGCCCTATTGTGCTTCAACATAACAAAGTCAAGCTACAGTGCCGCGATTCCTTCATCGGTTCGATTACTAGTTCGCGTACTTGTCAGACCCTATTCTGATTCGCCGGTTAATCCAGCTTCGACTAGACTCCCGGAACCACAGACAGCGCGGACTCCACAAAGGTATAAGTATCCCTCATCCATACTTGTTATTTTCTTTATTAATTATTCATGCGCTACATTAAATTTTACCTTCATTCATTCTTAATATATCCTAAATCATTTACGTCTTTGAGATTATTGACCCCCTTAATTTCGTACCGATAATACCTGCCTTAACCCAACGATCTTTCGAACGACCCACTCGTTCCCTCTCACTCACTTCCTTCTCTCATTCACTCCCATATGTGAATTAAATATTGTGTTTTTTTTGGTTAGTAAATAATTTATTAAAGACTTAAGGACAATCTTGTTGTTTTATTTCCCTTAATTTTTTATTTACTAATTACAATTCTTTTACAGGAAAATAAATATATTAATCCTTATATTTGTTTTATTTTCTTATCATATAATTTGTGCTTCTTTTTCCGTTTGTGTAATTCACCATTAGAGCTAGCAGAATACGGCACCAACAACGATAATAAGTTACGCAACGATAATTAAGTCGATAATAGTATAAAACTGAATACTTCATGAATTGTTTATTGTCTACTTGCCCTTATTGAGTAATACAGATAAAAGACGACACCTATGGTCGGCTCAGTAACTGTAATTGTCAAGAGCTGAGGATCTGTATGTTAAATGCTGTGCTGATATCAAACAGAGATATATAAATATAACAAATTTGTTTTTATACTGAATTTTCTAAATACCTAACATAATTTAAAGCTATTCTTTCAGTGATTATGTGAAATTTTAAATTGATTTACAGATGTTATCATACTCATCTCTTTTTGACGAAAATAGAACGTCGTTATAAAAAAAATTACTAACAGCGAACATATATTTGAATTCTGAAACACATCGCAAAGTGAAGTACGCATGAAATTTGTAAAAAATGTGGAAAGGCCTCTATAAAATTTCAACATTTATTTTCTGATATAATGTTATGCTAGATTAGTTTATTTTCTATGACAACAGAAGATAACAATTTATAAACACAAAGTAACTTTTTTATACATAGCAATTAAAAGTTGAGGAAGGAATTATGCCTATTCCAAACAAAAATTTCCATCATAAAAATTAGCTTAAAAACCAAGAAACTTATCAAAATTTTGTCATAGATCATTTCTACTTCAAAATTTTCAGTGTCTAATTATAGTGTGCATTAACGGAAAACAACAAGATAGAGATATAACGTGTAAGAAATCTGTTCTATGATTTTATTTTAAGAGGAGCGTTTACCTATCGAAAACTATGGCTCCGTAAGGCATCGCCGTTTTGCGTTTTTTAAATTTATTTTGTAATTTTAGAATCTCAAATTTGGATTAGCGATGCAAAATGCATAAATTTGTAATGTCAAGGTCAGTTTTTGTATTAATTTATTTTCTTAAAAAAGTTAAGTATTTTAGAAATAACTACAAAAATGCATACATTGATTAATGTCTACTAACTAAGGCTGGTACACAACAGAAAAAAACAACCTCTACGAGCCAGCTGCTCATTTGATGAACAATATAAAAAAAATCAAATTTATCGAATTATATTTGAAGATAAAACAATTAGAATAGTAAACATTGTCACAACGTTTCAGCAAGTGTTTTTCGAAGCGATCCCATCATCTATCCCCAATTTACGGGCCTAGCGAAGACAGAAATCTATCGAAATCGGTCGGCTATTGCAAACTAAAATCCGAACGACACAGCTTTTGCAATAAGAAAGAAATGCAGTACCTATAATATTGGAGTGTATATAACAGATGGGCAAGGGGAAATGGAATTATTATAAAAAATCAACAAAACAAAAAAAGTAAATATGTAAGTCGAATGAAAAATGGAGTTCATTTTAGAATTTATATATTTGACAATTCATTTTATGTATATCTTAAAATTTTCAACGCAGGGAAGCTGTTTCGCATAATTTTTAATAATTGTATTGAAAACGCTTAAAAAAAATTGTCTGTTAGCCTACTTGAAGGTAGCCGTATTTAATTATTATTACTATTAAATTACCGGTTTAGAACCTTTTTCTTAGAAAATTAAGGAATCATTGTGGGTTACGTTTCTTACAGTCCGTTTTTAATACATACGCTTTTGCTGTTAGGTCATACGCATTCTGCGCCATTTTTTTTGCCTTCAGAACGGTGCGTCTTTTCCTGATCTACATAGCGACAGAATCTGTGAATAAAACCGAGGCGCTCTGATCGAAACCAGAAAATCGTCAAGCTCCACCTACTCATACTCCCTTGCGTCTACCGTCCCGCTAGTAATACAAGTTGCATAAGTTTCGATGTGCCTAGATGCTGTTGGTAAATGCCCCTCTTACGGACGGTAGCGAATTAGCGAACTCTGTTCGTACGTTGTTTGTAGTATTTAATAAAAACTCATCCCAGTGGGATATTACCGATTGAGTATGGCGCGCTGGTTGGGTAAACTGTCTAACCATGATTTAACATCGGTGTCGTTCTGTTTAGTATGTGATCTTGAAGTCGAACAAACGTTGCCTATTGGTTGACCTAGACTCTGGAATTTTCATAGTATGCGCTATTAAGCGGATTTAATGATCCATTATCTTGATATATTTCTGTAGTTATTCGAGAGTTAGAAGAGTATGTTTACCGTTGGACTGTTGGAGTGTTATGGCACTCTATCTACAATTTCGTTCGCGTACATTGAAATCAAACATTATTAGGATTTCTTCTGTGGTAACATCTTGACTTCATCTTGAACATCCTCGTAAAACCTTCCATTTCTTGCTTGCTTTTGTTTGTGTCAGGTTCGCGACACTGAAGACGTTTAATTTGCTTCTATCAATTAGATTTAATATTATGTTCTAGACTCCTTAGTGGACATGCTGGGTCTCTCGCTCCGTCCTGTCTTGCTCTGTACCTTATATGTATTCTGGAGACTTAATATTTCCCAGTCTTCTCCATCTGATTTTCGATAAAATTAATATATCTACATCTATATTTAGTAAATGCTTCTAGAACCTGCTATTTTCTCCCACTCCACGATCGTGTGTTCTAGGATGCGCATCTAATTGTGCTATTCGTTCATTCCTGTGTCGGTTTTCTTCTTTGTGTTCTAATTTGATCGTCATTCAGAGCATTAATCGTTGTATGTCCTATTCAGGGGTGAAATGATGATTATGTGAATTAATTGTTAATTTTTCCCTGATGTAGGCTACTAACCTTGCCTGAGAACCTTTTAACCGGGGCTTGGCTCCAGCAACACCATCCACTGTACAACTTAGTCCTGCCAGCAGCTGATACAAAAAACAATACCAAGAAATTTAGAGAAATATTGCAACTTCTTAAATGTATCGTCATAAAGAAATGTTTTTCTTTTCTTGTTTAACATTTGCTTTTGTACTAATGTTACTATTATTATGCTGTACAGTCTACGCAAAAATCATTGCATTTTCTATTCGGTTTTTATATTTTACATTAATACTGTATAGCTTCTCTCTAAAGTCAAGATGTTTTCAGACTAACACGAACTAACGACTACCGAAATAGACACGACCGACAACTTTACATAAAAAATATAACTGTACTATATATAAATTATTTTATAGAGGACATCTGTGCCCTCTGAAAATGTTGATATATTATTCAGAATCAGTTTTTAGCTGTATAACCTAAAACTTTTCTTATATTTCCACACGTATTCCTATAAACTAAAATTTCCTAGTGAAAATAAAAATTTCTTACATGTTAATCTTGGCAACTCAATTCCATGTTCCCGTAAATATAATCCGGAAGATGCTCCAACATGAGCCCCCAAACTGAATGCAATAATGTGAAACCACTGTAAATCTAAATCTTCATTATTTCTTAAAAGCGTATCTATGAAATTTCCTAGACATGTGCCTACAGTTTTCGAACTTTCGACAGCTTGAAAATAACATGGTTTAAATGCAACTGCTGCGTAATCGACGGAAATTACATTGTATCCCATGGCCAGATATTCTACAAAGCAAAATAAAACTTATTCAAAAAAAATTTTTATTCGGTCAAGATTGTCACATTTCAACATTGCTTTCTATACAATTACATGAGTCAGCTGATGATACTACGTGTAGCAGTATTTGTAATCTGTTTTGAAATGTTTTGTAGTTTCAGTTAAATACACTCTTTGTAGAAAATATATTTCATAAAAACATAGTAAAGCTGATGTGTATTAAGTAAATTTGATATATTAATTAAGGTTTTAATAAATACAAGCAATTTATAATTAGTCTAATCTTAAAGTATTCCTGAATGTTATGTCTTTTAAGAACATAAAAGAGAAAAACCATACGACTTTAAAAAATACCAGGATATACATGTTCAGAATGTTATTTATTTGTTTGTTCTGCTTTCTTATAGATAGAAGAAAGTATTGTGATGATAAACATTTTAGACCTCTAGATTTTTGCAGATGTCCACGTTTTGAGGACCCCTAATACCGAAAAAATGGTTTTCTCAAGCATCTCCCTTTCTCTCCCCCTCCTACCTTTCTCTCTCTCTCTCTCTCTCTCTCTCTCTCTCTCTCTCTCTCTCTCTCTCTCTCTTTCTCTTTCACTCTCACTCTCTCTGTGTGTGTGTGAGTGTGACCACCACAGTGGCAAACGGCTACAGATACCAATACCAAAGTATATGTTTGTGAGTATAATCTTCCTCTTGTGATCTGATTAGATTTTCAATAAAATCGGTAGACCGGAAGTAGTAGCTTATTCAGTAAAAAAAATCAAAAATTACTAATATCTCGTCAACCACTAAGTTTACACAATTTCTAAAAAAAAAAAGTATAAAGTGAATTTCAGAAAGATTTTATAAAAACACTTTTTCGAAATTCCTATCGGAAGTAGGACTTTTTGTCTTATCGAAACACGGTTTCTTTGCAAATATCTCGCAATATGCATTTTATGCAGACTCATTACAAGTGCGAAAGAATTTAGAGCTAGATTTGGAACAATCTATGTATAAGAGAAATTTCAAAAACCCTTATCGAAAAGCAGTTCTTTGCAAACATCTAGCAAATTTTGCATTCTATACAGATTTGTTAAGAACTCAAAAGTATTTAGAGTACAATTTGCACATATAAAAAATATCAAAATTCGAACCGGAAATAACACTTTTCCTCAGAAGTTTATTTTATTAAGGAATACAAATTTGAACTTTAATTTGGAACAACTTCTGTATACACATTTCGGAACGCACATACATACATGAATTTCCATAGCCTAACTGATTATACAAAATAAAACTTTAAAGGAATTGATACATTTTCCAAAATAACTCTGAAACTAAGACGTTTAGTTATAGAGAAGTAGATACATACTGCCCCTAATTTTGAACGTGCAATCCAATCAAGTCGAAAAAAATGTAGGTTGCTATTTAAAAATAACAAGATATTGATATTTTCTGGATAAAATGTTTAACGTGGTTTTCTGATCACCTAGTATTATTTTGAAAAGTTTATAATACCGCATTTGAAGCAGTATACTTTCAAAAATAATTACCTAGAATTTTAAATATGTCCATGCATTCAATTATTGGGAATGTTGTTATGAGTAATAGTCTGCAGCTGTCAATTTTTTTATAAAAATTGAAATACTTCAAAAATGGTTTAAAATTCATCAGACAAACTATCCTTAAAATTAAGTTGGAAATACGAATCAATCATAAAAAATGGGGTATTCCATTTAAAATAAGAAAGTTGATATCCATTTCCGGTGTAACCGGAAGAAGCAAAAACTCAAAACTATTTTAAATCGAAAGAGCTTAAGGCGAAACTAATATTTGTGAAATTTCAAAACTCGACTCTTATTAGTTTTCTATACTGTTCTAACGAAATCTCGTCGTGATATACCCTGTATACGAAGGTACAGTTCGTCTAATGGATCATTAGACGCACGTCATCAATTTTTATGCGTACGAATCAAATAGGTACTTCCAGTTCAAGTTAAGCACTATATACATAATGCATTAATATAAACTTCACATTTTTGACAGTTCACATACACTTGACATACACACAAATTGGTTTAGGATATTACGTTAGTAATATATTATCTATGGCATTAGGATTCTGCCTATTGAGCGTGAATAAGCTGCAATAACCTATATAAAACACGCATTACGTTTGATTATAACGTTTATATAAATCTGTCATATTGCAAATAAGTTAAATTCAATATTTTACAATTTGTCGACATGAAAATTACTATAAACTTTTAATGTGTAAATTTCCATGCTTTAAAAGACTAACAAATCTTAATCATCTGCTTGATTAAATAACATTTATATAATTATACCTTATCTATGATTAAATAAAACAAACTGACATCCTACTGTGTATTTCAAATGACATTACAGGCTCGATACAACGTTAACGTATTAATCATTACAGTTGTTTGTACTAAATAAACTAATATACTATTCCAAATAATAAAACTCGATACATGATATAGTAGAAGAGGTTTATACCTTACGTACACATGTTTAATAATAAAGCATAGCAAGATAAATATTACAAATAATATAATAAATAGTAGATAACGACTAAATATTTTTAAATTATGGACTAATCGCTTTCGAACTCTTCCTCCGAAGTTGAAGAATCTATAGGATTTATTATGATGGGGTCGATTTCAATATCTGCTAAATGCTTCTCTCGTTGATACCAATCCTTAATTAGTTTATTTGTGTGCCTTACATAATTTTCCCAAGTATTTTGGCCACAATGTTCTAATGCTTCGCTCCACATAGTAAGAACATTCTCATTTCGGTAACCGTCCCTGCCAATATGCTTATTATAATAACCTTTCGCGGAAGCCCAAATTAGTTCGATAGCATTAAACTCACAATGATATGGTGGTAATCTCAACACATTATGCCCATGAGCTTTTATTAGTTCATCGATAGCGTACTTCTTCTCAGGCGTATTTCTCTTTACCAAATCCAGCAATTGATATTTTGTTAAATCGGTTGAAAAATTTACATTGTTTTCGTGTAACCAATCCATAATTGTTTGTTTTCTCGATATCGTGGTGGGCACTTTATTTAACACGATGCTATGGTGCGGAGCATTATCCATTAAAATAAGAGATTTTTCTGGTATATTCGGAAGAAGCTGTGCTGTTACCCATTGTTCAAATTTTGTGCTATTCATCGATGCATGGTAATCTGCCAGTTTATTGTTTGAGGCAAAGATTAAACTCGCGCCACTGATAAACCCATTTTCAGTTCCAGCATGAAGAATAATGAAACGTTTACCATCATAACCCTCTGGCTTGCGAACACTTTTGACAGAATCATTTTGCCAAGATTTTCCTTTATTTCCTCTCGAATAAATCCAGGTCTCATCCAAAAACACTACCGGTCTTGGGGTACTTGATACTAAATTATCCACATACTTTTTGAAAAACACACTTCTCATTAATGCAACATAATGTTTCTCAACTAGAGCACGCCTGTTGTCATCTTTACGAAATTTAAACCCAATATCCTTCAACAAAGTGGCTAAGGATTGTCTAGATAAGGATATAATTTCCTTGGTCTTAAGTTGATCTTTTAAAGTTTGCAATGTAACATGTTTTCCTAAAACAATACTTTTGTAATAAGTAGAACAGTATAATCATAATTATAAATTATTACTTTCTTTATACATGTTGAACACAGTATTTCGCAATTCCATTTTCGATGACTCTCGCAGATCTTTAGTTTTTGGCTTTGCACGAGGTCGCTTTTTACCAGGGGAAGAAAGAATTGGATTTCTCAGCTTTCGATGTTTAATAGCATAAACTGTTTGACGGGAAATATGCGGAGCGTCGCATACTCTCTGCAAATTAATCAATAGGTAAACATTATCACACAGTATTAGAATACATACTTCGTAAACAGCATTTACAGGTAATGTAGGCCCTCCGTTTTCTTTTTCTCTCTCGAAATACTCCAAAACGTTTAGCACAAGTTCTTGTGCCTGAAAATTCAAACGTTTTCCAGGCATTATCTAAAATAAAGTTACATAACCTCTATTTGATAAATTGTCTAAATATGTATTACCTTACAGCACACAAATTCACACCTATCTGTGTTCTGAAAAGAAAAATTACTATTGCAAAATATTAGAAAGAATAAAAATAAGTTAAAACAGAACGAAAAGAAATAATATCACACAAAAATACACGCAGAAATTGACAAGGCATTGAATACTAATGAGTAAAATCTGACAATTGATTAATGCAGTAGTCTAGATATGATTTGTATTGCAGACATATGTATTTTCCGCACTTGAATATTCGACACCGATATTAAATAAGGATAGATAGACTGACCGACAATCTTTGCTTATGTTATCAAATAATTACGTGCGTCTAAAGATCCATTAGACGAACTGTATAGTACCCACACTTAATTTTTTATTGTTATTATTACTTTTGTTTTCGTTTTTTCATATCATGTATGTATTGCTTTTGTAGTTCCTAATCTGTAATTAGATATCTATCTGCAGATTAGTATGTAAAATTCATAACAGTCCTTCTCAAACTTAATATAGATCACAAGTTTCACAATAATGAATTATGAAAAATACATGTTTAGGAAACTTCGTATTTTGAAAGTACCATAAATAAAACTCAATTTCATCTCAAATACACATTTAATTATTTTCGGTGTGCGCCGGTATGTCGGGGCCGCTCTGCATCGAACATAAGATATACAGCACAGACATGTGAATCGCTCGAGAAGCTATGGGCCCCTATGTATACGCACATGCCAGACACTGCAGTCCGTACGTATACATAGGAGGTCTTGCATCGCTTTAGGTGTACAGTCGTGTAGCCCTGCCGACAGACAATAAGTTCGGCCGCTAAGACTGTATACGCCCGAACCCTGCTCCGCATCAGTATGCTCACAATATTTCTATGTAAAAAATACATTAAGTGACAAAAGTTAAAAAATAAATAACATACATTACAAAAATATAATAACACATAAAGATAACGAAAAACATTCATATATAAAGCAAATAACAATATAATAAAATAAAAGATGTTAAGTTCTTAACAATACACCCTACAAGAACGTTTGGTAATTATCCAAAATTTTATGAAAACAGTTCTTATAATTTGCATATTCAATGATATCTTCACGAAAACTAGTCAACTGACAGAAATCATTAACACGATACTGTTTAAATAATCGTAAGTCAACATAGTTTTCGATGGTGATGCAATGCCAAATAACAACGGGCCTACACTTATGGATAGAAAGATAGATATACCCATTGCAGGTTAAATTTACACGTGAAATTAAAGCAGAACCAAGAATCTACACATTCGCTTTGATGAACACCACCAGGGCCGTTCCGTGCGGGAGGACAGAATGTGCACTTGCACGGGGCGGCAAAATCAGCGGGCCTTCAAATTAAACAATTATTGAGGGCAGATTAGGTAAGGAAAAAGGGTGGGCCGCCAAATTTTATTTTGCACGGGGGGGGGCAAAAAGGGTTAGGAACGGCACTGAACACCACCATTATACACATGTCCTCCGAACAAAATTTGTCTAAAACTAAAACTAGAAACTAGAATGGAAACATTACCAAGCATCCCATAAAACTCGTATATCTGTTGTAATTCTTCTTCCAACGAAGCCATGTTCTTTACACGTTCATACATAGACAGTAGCTAGAGACCTCCAAATAAACAAATCAATTCTAATGTAATAATGCAAAGATGTGCTTCTGTTTACTGCCACACTCGTTAACTAACATAAAACACGGACGAACACAGCTTACCCCTCTTTCACTACAACGCATTTTTTTTAAAACTTTGTATATAATTAAACAAATATAAATGTTCCCCTAAATACGTTATAGTATCCATAACCCAACCGAAGGGTAATACATCACTTCTATATCTACAGTAAGTACTGCGTGTCTGTAAATGTTTGTACGACAATTAAGTTGGTAGTATGGATTTTATTTTTCTAAAGTTGGTAAAATCCAGTGGCGGAGTATAGAAGCACGACATGACCATATTGTTCTGAATAATGACAAGCACTAAAGCACAATGAGGTTATATTGTACACACTTGTTAATATGTGCATTAAAAACGTTATTATTAAATGAAAATAACACTGATAAGTGGAAAATAAGTTTATCTATAAAAATTGTTGAAAATGTTCTCCATTTGCTTGTAATCACAACATTATTCGTCGTTTCAAGTTTTCAAATACATGGCAAAGCTGTTCTGGTGTTATATTTTGAATTTCATGCCCAATCGCTTGTTGAAATTCGTCCAAACTGTGCAAGCGATTTTTATAGACATTATCTTTACCTATTCAAAAAGAAAATAATCTGGTGATATTAAATCTGGACTCCTCGGTGGGCACAGGCCTTGGCTTATAATACGATTTTTAAACCATTGTTGCAAATAATCTATGGTGGTCAGTGCTGTATAACCAGTGGCTTCGTTTTGTTGGAAATAGCCACGTGTTATTTCATCAACATGCAGTTGATTAATAAATTGTGTCAAAATGATAGTTTGACCTCTCTCTACATTAATTGCTTCGTTAAAGGATATTGGCCCTATTATTCTCCGTCCTGAAACTGCAATCCAAATTCTTCCAACTTTTGATAGATCCAAATCTTTTTCAACAAAATTGTGAGGATTCTCCGTAGCCCACGTTCGGTAATTCTGGTTATTTACATAACTATCTTTGTCGGTGATGAAGGTTAGGTCCAGTAAATCATTATTAATAAGGTGCTCGTTAAACCATTGACAGTACAGTATACGTTGTTGATAATCACAAGGGTACAATTGCTGCACAACCGAAACTCGATAGGGATGCATATGTAATTTTTTATGTAGAGCTTTTGCACAACTAGCTCTACTAATCCCTGAAAAGAACACATAATTAAGGACTTGCGTTTATTTGAATATTCTAGCTCGTGTACCTGAGTGTGCTGATAGCCTTCGTAGTGATTTGTTGGGGCATTGATTGATTCGTTCTTCAAGCTCATTAACAACAGCAAGTGGAGTAGGTCCTCCAGTTGATTTATCCTTACAAATACATTTTTTTTTCTCAAAACGCTTTACAATCTCGTGTTTGTGATGGCCGAAAACCTCGTACTTGACATTTTCATTAGGAAACGCTTCTATAATCTAATCGAAGCAAGATTGCAAACTGTACGACCAAGTTCCATCCTTATTGCGAGTTGCACTTCGAAAGTGGACCATAAGAATGTGTGCGTCTAGCGTAAACATTTTTGAGCTCTAAAAAGAACTCTTCGAAATTAAAGGTATAAATATGAAGAATTCAGAGCAAATAATTTTTACAAAACCGACAATAACAACTGACAATACAAATCAATTGATGACAATTTATTTATCTACGCCCATGTACCCAGTTCAAGCGGCAGAGTTACGCTAAATCTTGATATAATTGCAGACATACCAACTTAATAGGCGTACAAACATTAACAGATACATTGTGTATGTTAACTACTTCTCTACAACCATATAAATATACTTATAAATTAACTTGTACTTACTTGGTCTTATCTGTGGATTTGGATCATGGTCCCTGTGGCCAGAGTATCCATGCAGTAAAATTTTTATGGGTGTATTATAAATAAAAGGTGCGTTTGATAAAGAACTAACATCGTCTTCCTTTAGTTGGAAAGGTTCAACTAAATTCCTGGAATATGTTACATATAGTCATTGTGACAAATTGCAAACAGTTACTAAAACCTATTGATATGTTAAATCGTAGAGCTAGTTAAACAATCAGAATTTTGCCTGTGACATTACCATTTAGAAAATTAGTATTCATACTGTCTCCTTAATAAATGTCAAGACATTGATCATAAAAGTCAGACGATCTATCCTCAATCTGATAAAAATGTAAAAATTTCATTGTTGCTGTCATATTTTATAATAATGAAAATAAGGTAATGGTTAAATATTAAATGATTACCGGTGATTTTTGAAAATTATTGACAAATTATACTCCTAATCAATTTCACACAAGTTTATGAAATTGTAGTACACACTTATTTTATATACAACGTGTCCCAAATAACATTTCCAACGTGGGGACCTCGCTTATTGTAAAAGATACAGGTTTGGTTAAATTAGATGAAGTATCCTAAGGACTAGTAAAGTTATAAAATATTCTCCAATTTCAAAATTTCCATGTATTTCAGGACTTATTGCAAGAAAAACAAGAAAAAGAAAAATATCAAATTTCTTTTCCTTGTTACTCTTTTGTTTTAGTAGACACATAATTTTTATTTGCACACTCTTGAGGTAGGTACTTTCTATGAAGAATTTAAATATCAACTTGTATTTTTCTGCACCTTCTATTGTTCAGTTTTAACCCTTAACTCAAATTTATTCTTTTGAAACGTCAAGTCGACTTTGTAAGAACTGAACGTGTTTTTTTTATTTTCTTTACGATATAGCATATGTGTTATCTATTAAAAAAAAAAAAGGTAAATGTTAGAAATTCATCAAAACCGTGTAGAAGTTGAACGGATGTGCTTGAAACTGTATTCTGAAAGAAGGCAGGTCACTGCTCCTACATACGGCAATTTGGTACCTAACTAATTTAAAAGAATATGGTTTGTTTTCCAAACCTACTAGAAATCCAAAATGAATGAATGGAGATATAGAGTTAAATGTATTCGAATCTGTTATTGAAAACCCATGAATATCCGTTAGAGAAAGTGAACATAACACTGGTATTTCAAAAATTACATCACAAAGAATTTTAAAGAGTCACAATATTATTTGTATAAGTGCACCATTCTACAGGGGGAGGTGAAAATGAACCTGGTTTGGAAAATCGGAACACACCGGAAAATCACTACGTGACGCAAAATAATGCACCTTGTCTGGAAGAAAATTTAAATATAACTGAAGAAATCGGCGATGCTGACATCAGTATTCAAGATCAATATTACAGCCCCCAAATATTGTCTTCACTGCCTTCGGTGGCCGGCAATCTCAAAAGAAAAAGTCGACCTGCTCTGAATGCTGTTATATTGACTACCGCTCCTTACAAATAGGAACTGAAAAAGAAGAAGTGAAAAAAGAAATACGTTAAGAACATGCGACTTAAACTTCAGCTTACTGATGAACCTCGACCATCCACCTCGACAGAACCAGAAATTGAAGTAGATATTGATGAATGGTATTACTTTTCTATGTCTATAAACTCTACTTAAAGACATGGTTCAATGTCTAAATGTGTGAACTGGGTTCATGAACCTTGTTCGGGGGCAGAGCCAATGAAACTTTATATTTGTGAACTGTGTTTTTAAATTTTAATGTAGTTGTTTAATTTTCACTTTTTTTATTAACCCTTTATAGGTTACTGGTTAAATTTCAACCGCCTCAAAAATAAAAGTGTATAAATAAGATACTGGTTGGATATTGTACCATATGATACAGTTGTTGGTGTTCAAACGGACTCCGGTCTGAAATCCAACCATATGAGGAGCATGCGCGATTATCTCATAAAGCGGTTGAAATTTCAACCGGTGTGTCTTAAATGCATCTACTGTTAATACACGCAAAAAGCGAATTGTTACTGTCAATTCTGGAAACTTCACGAGTGTGTTTTACCGGTAAGTACAATAATTTAAAGAGGAATTATTATATATAATTTTTGTTTTCATTCACTTTTCGGCAAAGATGTTATATAGATTTGAACTAAAAACTAACCACTCATTTCGGTAGCATTTCCACAATAATACATTATTATCATCTTATACGAAAACTTTTGTCACATGACATAACATAGTATACTGATCTGTATATATCTACATATATACCACGCGATCATTTAAATTCTAAATTATAGCAGGCGGGATTTTTTTTATTAGGTTGTCCAGAATATCAATTATTGATTAATTAACATTTTGAAACGTCACTTTGACAATTCCAATTGTAAATTAGTACTTATATACCAACTTAATTTAAATTTCACAGCCTGCTCTAATTTAGAATTTAAATGATCGCGCGGTACTTATGTATGGATTTTTTTTGGATGTTTTTATCTTTCTTTCCATCAATAATATTATAATTTTGCAACAATACCAGTTGAATTTTTGTCTACAGGTTTTCAAATTGTGCAACATGCCATATCGGCGTACTAAGAGAGTAAATTTAAAAGAACTAGCCGACTAAGATCCTGCAGATGTATTTGATTTCTTAGAAAGCATTGATGAAGATCAAGCTTTTGACTCTGATTTGGGAGGAGATTCAGATGCAGAAGACAGTGTTCCTGTATCGTCCTCAACTCCCAGCACATCAGGACAAAGAAGAATTAGTTGCAGATAAAAAATTACTGTCTGGTGAATTCGACTCTGTAGGTACCAGCAATATAACAGTCAGCAAGTGGAAAGACAGGGGCAAAAGATGTGTTCTTGTAGCCAGTACCATGCACAAAGTAGATGAGAAATCCACAGTGAAACGAATGACCAAAGAGGGAGTCAGAGTTAGAGTCGAGTGGCCCAAAAGTATTGCAGACTATAACCAAAATATGGGGGGTGTTGATCAGTTTGATCAACTTCACTCGTGCTACAATATATCCTGGAAATCACGCCGAGGTGGCTAAAACTATTCTATTACTTGATAGACGCTAGCATTGTGAATTCTTATGTTTTATATAAATCTGGTCTCTCTCAACAATCTAATTCTAGACCAAAGACACATCTTGTTTTTAGAAGTATACTTGCTAACCAACTTATAGGAGAGTTTTCCTCAAGAAAATCGCAATCCTATTGGCTGGTAGTTGGCAACAATAAAATGAAGAAAACCGACGGGAGGTCAATTACCGTAGAAAACACTGTCAGACTAAACAACGTCGGTGATCATCTACCTACAAAGACCACTTCTCGGCGATGCGCCATGTGTAGTACTGATAAAAAGCCCAAACGGTCGAATGTGGCTTGTAGAAAATGTGGAGTAGCGCTATATATATAGGTTATATATGTATGTTTTAGAGAGCATAATACCTAAGTAAGAAGTTTTTATTTTGTATTAATTTTGGTTAATAAAAGTGGTTGAAATTCGAACCAGTATTTTTTCATTTTAATCAATGGCGCAGTTGGTTGCCGGTTGAAATTCTAACCAGCTAAAAAAAAGTTACTAGGAGATTCTTTTTTGGTATAATTTTTATCTAGAAGACTTTTTTCAAAATATTTGCAAAGGTGTGAAGCGAGAAATTTCAATTTTTTTAATTACTGTTGTCTGCCCTATAAAGGGTTAATTTAAAAGTTTATTTATTCAATACGTTTTTGTAAAAAGAAAAAACATTATTTACTTTTTAAGTAGTTTTTATAAACTAGGCAGTGTGCTGGTTCAATTAAGGAAGCGGTCGGTACAATAGGTGCACCCGAACTCCGTTACGGCAGTGGCGGCTTGGGATGGTTCACATAGGGAGTGCATAGTTTCAAAATTAAAAAATATAATACAAGAACGCTTACCCAATCTTAATAAGTTTCACCGACATACTGTTCCAGACAGGCACTGTTCATTGTACAGTTTGTTTTCGAAGCACCCCTACATATATTTTATTTAGCCAATAGTATATTTTATTTAAAATTCCTCTCGAACTGTTTTTTACACAAACTGGTACAAACTCAAGAGCGAGAAAGATAATACTATTCTGATGTTTTCGAATCTACTATCGTTAAGAAAAAATGCAGTATTAAATTTAAGACCTGTTCAATCACGCTTCGAAGAATCGCCAAATTGAAGACGTAATAAGCAACCACAAACACTCCGGTATCCAAAATTTCACATTCACACGTCAATTTTCAAAAACTGTTCCGCCATTTTGTTTTTTTTGACATTTTCATTTTGGATTTGTGATCGACGACCTAAGACACCCCCGTATCTAAAATTTCACATTTATACGTCAATTTTCAAAAAATCCTCCGCCATTTTGTTTTTTTGACATTTTGATTATGGATTCGTGATCGGTGACCTAAGACACCCACGGATCCAAAATTTCACATTCATACGTTAATTTTCAAAAAATCTTCCGCCATTTTGTTTTTTTGACATTTTGATTTTGGAATTGTGATCGGCGACCTAAGACACCCCCGTATCTAAAATTTCACATTTATATGTCAATTTTCAAAAAATCTTCCGCCATTTTGTTTTTTTTGACATTTTGATGATGGATTCGTGATCGGTGACCTAAGACACCCCCATATCTAAAATTTCACATTTATACGTCAATTTTCAAAAAAACTTCCGCCATTTTGTTTTTCTTGACATTTTGATTATGGATTCGTGATCGGTGACCTAAGACACCCCCGTATCTAAAATTTCACATTCATACGTCGATTTTCAAAAAAAATCTTCCGCCATTTTGTTTTTTTTGACATTTAGATTTTGGATTTGTGATCGGCGACCTAAGACACCCCCGTATCTAAAATTTCACATTTATACGTCAATTTTCAAAAAATCCTTCGGCCATTTTGTTTTTTTTTGACATTTCAACTTTCGATACGTGATCAATGACACCACAAAAACCCCCAAGTGCCGAATTTTACTTTAATCAGAAGAGAGAAATTAATTTCAGCTAGCTCCGCCCACTCTGCATGCATGCGTAATTGTTTAAATAAAATTATTACATAAGGGCACATCAATGTTAAAAACAATCCTTTTCCCCATTAAGAAAAGGGGGCATACGCGTTCTGGAATTATCGTATTTTAATTCAAATCATTATTAAAATATTAATCGACCCCTGTACATACATAAAAATATTATATCAAGCGGGACCGTTACGTATTATGTGGAGATACAGAACCAACAGCGGTGAGCCGACTGGGAATCTGCTCACATGCTATGTATTAACGATATGGAACTAGAACAAAATACAGTTCTCCCCACCTTCAATGTAATGTTTAATGGCTTAACGCAGCAACGGTAGGGCATTGCTCATGGGTATGTTTTTCTCGGTGGAAGGGCTAAACATTCGAATAGTTTCTCGTGCGCTGTTAGTCGTCATTATATCTGTGACGACGACTCAGTGATGTCGTCAGTTCGATCACATTAAGCATTTCCTGAACTTCTTTTACTGAATATGGTAATTTTGGAAGTTGTTGCAGTTTCGCATAAGATATATTGTTGGCAATATACTTTACATCCTTGGATGTTAACGTTGCATTAATAGCCTCTTGTCCCCAAAGTTCCTTATGGATTAATTTCCTGGGTCTGGTAGAGATATCTTCGACTGCCTTTCCCTTAACACTATTACTAACCTTCTGTCTGTTTAAAACACGCTCATAATTTTCATGGTTGTGGGTGCCAGAAAATTTTGAGAAAACTTCGTTGAAGGGAAGCAGTTTCGAAAAACAGTCTTTTTTTATGCAGTTCCAACACATTTCCCCTGTTGATTTTACTTCACGATAAAAGTAAAAACTTGTAATTTTCCCTCAGCGGCAACTTTTTTCCACGTTCACTTAACATTTCAGTAAACTCTTTAATGCGGACGACTGTAACTTAACACATTCAAATTTAAACTGAAGAACATTCTTTCCGATCGAATATTCATAGTATACTGATTATTACATACTATTATAGCATTAATAAGATTACTGATTTACAAGATTCAAAGAATCAGATTAATTATATACTATTAGTATTATCAAGACCCTCTAATCAGAACGAGCACATTCGTAAGGAAATTCAGGATGGGATTAACAAACCTTTTCCACCTGTCATATTTTAACATGTAGCATAACGGGATTCGTGTGCGTCCGGTACAATTTAGGAAAACGGTTGCCTTTATTATATCAAGTGTAAGCTTTTTTAAATTGACAAATTTACCGACTTATTGGCATCAAAAAAATTTAAAAAATCTGCTCTTGCCAAAAATATCAAAGAATATCCAGACACCGTTATGGGCAAGAAACATAAGCCTGGTACAATATCGGCAACTTTCTTCTACATTGAGATGAAAGTTGAACTCACGGCCCTGTTTAACTAAAGCAGTTCACGATGGTTTTTACGTGGCAAAGTCTTATCCCATGCATTCGTGCTACATCAAGAAATTCACACTTTTCTACAACACTAAAACTCCAGTTACTTTGCCGAACCCGACTTTTCTCTGAAAGTGTAGGGTAGGTATTTATGAGATATATTATTGTAAAACTGAATGTTGAGAATGTGCTGTTTTAGCAAGGCAATAATTTACGCATTTTGAAACTTTTGGAGAAGGTTGCGGCATTTAGGAATAATCTGTAGTGGTGGATAAGAAAAATCAATGAAGATGGGGGTCAACTTTGTTTTCCTAAATTGCACAAATGCCCTCTAATAAACTTATTGTTTCACTAGACTTGCTGTCCTATTCCAAGGAACACCTCTTTAAGCTCACTGACTGATTTGCAAAGTACGTTGAGGAAGACGATATGGAAAAAGTTGCATGCATCTTAGATCGTTTCCGTGATCAAATTTCGCCAGAATTCACTTTGCAGGAAGAAGTGAGTCTAAGTGAGCTCAGTCTGAAAACAAAATTTGTTTCTTGCGATTTACCAGGCTTTTGGAAATCAATCAGAAATGAATATCCAACTCTAAGTTCAAAAGCTGGTAGAATCATCATTCTCTTTGCGACGACCTAATTATGAGAAGCCGTATTTTCAACTATAGCTGTAAAAAAAGCAAATATCGCGCAAAAATCAACGTGGAGCCAGTGGCTGCTGGTGATTACCGATATTATCACCGATAATAAACGGATCAATCTTGTCTATTTAATTGCTTCACCTAAACGAACCCACCAGCCACGACCGCGTGGAACAATAAATGAGAGTGGCAGTGTCAAACCATATTCCGTGTTTGGAAAAAATGTGTGGCGATCAGCAAGCTCAGCCGTCACATCAACTTACTGTTGAAGGATTTCATAATACATTTCATATTTTTTGTATTTTCATGTTTTAGTTTGATAGTTCCTGTGATTCAGTTTCAATAAATGTGAGGTTCACATTGTGAGGTTTACGCACAGACTAAACAACCCAGACCGGCAACTACTTGAAAAAAAAATATCCAAGATCTTCTATCCTTGTCACACATCAGTGAACTTGGTACGAAGATGGCGCTAGCAGCATATTGGCACGAAATTTGTAATGAGCTTCTCTATATAAGATTAAGAGAAATATAATAATCTAATAAGTGAAAACTGTCAAGAAAAACATAGGGATATAATAATAATAGTTTTTATTGATACATGTAGGTACTTATACAATAAACCATAATAAAATTAAATTACACAACCAATAATGAGAGGACATTAATAATACAAATCTTGTGTAATATGACAAATAAAGACAAAACTAATATACCGGGCTCTTTTTTTATCATTACACATAGCATTTTCCCTATGTGTAATGATAAAAAAAAATTGTCAATGCATTAGCGAAATACTCACTGTATAGTAGACAACCAGTTATACACTCGTATTTTGACAAGCAGGAGCTGTCATAAGATTTTTATCAGTCAATTTTCGTTAAACTTTTTATTAAAATTTTAAAATAAAAATTGAGTTTGTAGCAGAAACACTGTACGATACACGTGTTAAAATGTTATTTTATTTTGCTTATTTTAAATTGCTCCAGTTCCTAATCACCCTCGTGTCGCAAATCTTACTCGCAAAATAAAATAACACTTTTAACAATTATATCGTAAATAACAATTTTGTACAATTTTTCTTACATTTTTAAAATTCGAAATAATATCACGTCGTCAACATCATAATTGCTACATTAAGGATTTCTCGCCATTTCCCACTGGCCCCGTAACATCGATACAAATAAAATAATATTCTGGAGATCCGTTTCTCTTACTTCTACCATAAATTATTTGTAAGGAAAAATTAAACTTTGCAGCGTACATAAAACCTTTTACATTTATTACGAAACTGTTAAAATTTAGCGCGAAAGTATTTGATTCGGCAATAATACTTGTACTGGTAACACTGGGAGATATAGAGCAAAATAAAGCTTAGAAGAATTAGGTTATGTTTTTAATAAAGAAAATGCAGAATATCACTTGGAACAAAATAATTAGTTTATTATAACAATTAAACGAACTTAAATGTGAAGTCTAACATCATAACAAGTTCTCGAAATGTCCACCTTGTCTTTCAAGGCAATAAGCAAGGCGATCTTGAAAGCAACGAAGTGTATTTCTAATAAATTCTGGCCTTATTCCATTACATGCAGTACGTATACGCTCTTTTAGTTCATTCAAGTTGCGTATTTGTACATTGTTGTAAATTTTACTTTTTAGGTAACCCCAAAGAAAATAGGCATTTGGAGATAAATCAGCTGATATTGGAGGCCTTAGTATGGGACCAAATCTACCAATCCACCGTCTTTGAAATAAGTTATTTAAAAAATTCCTGATAGCGTTAGTAGAATGTGGCGGGGCCCCATCCATTTGGAACCAGGGTTAATCAACATTCATCATCTCAATTGATGGAATGATATGGTCTCTTAACAAATTCAAATATTTCACTGCAGTGAGGTTACCGTCAATAAAAAAATGGGCCAATAAGTCTATCGCTTATTATTCCAATCCAGACATTAATTTTTTGAGGGTACTGTGTTCGGGTCAGGTTTTGAGCGTGAGGATTTGTACGGGACCAGTACTTAATGGATTAATGGATAGGAAATTTAATAATTTTTCATGGATAAATGTAGGGTACAAACCGAAAGTTCTGAGAGTTGACTTCACCGTTTACGGTAAATGTAGCCTCATCAGTAAAAATTATTTTATTTAAAATTTCTTGGTTTTTATTTAACATGTTAAACATTATTTCACAAAACTCAGTTCGTTTTATCTTATCCTCTTCGAAAGGCTCTTAATGATTTGATATTTTGTATGGCCTATATTTAAATTCTTTCAGAGTTTTGTATACCGAACTGTACGATACTCCATAATGTTTAGCTACATCTAAAAGCGATCCTACAGACCGTTCCTCTACGTAACACAGGATACCTATTTAATTTCATGTCTTCTGTTCGAACATGATTGGTTCTATTTCTTTTTTTGTGAGAATTTAGAACACAATTTAACCATCTTCTTGAAATTTTTTAAAAAAGTTCAGAATTGTTTTTGCACAAGGTATAGGCCTGTCTGGATAATTGACGGGAAACATGTCTCTAACTTGCCTTAAACTATTATGTTTCTGGTACCACATTACTATTGCCACCTTTTCATTTCTGTTGTATTTATCCATGATTTATAAATAAATTATCTATTTTTTAATAAAATGTATTTAATTTATGACTTATGTTTGAATAAAAATTCAGAAATATTAGACATAAAAAATGTTTTTCCCGTCATGGCAACTTGATTTAAAAATTAAGGTATGCTATACGTAAATTCTTCATTGGTGTATAACTGGTTGTCTACTATACAGTGACTATGTCGCTAATGCATTGACAATTTTTTTTTATCATTACACATAGGGAAAATGCTATGTGTAATGATAAAAAAAGAGCCCGGTATATCAAAAGGAACAAATTCATCAATAGTTCATTACTAAAATGCTGATTTTAAATTTGTCCCTTAAACTAACAGCAAATGAAATATATAACAGAAAAATATGCAGATGTAGAAAATTAATATTACAAGTCTATAGTATATAAAATTGATATTATACAGATTGCCAAAAATAAAATCAACAACAAAATAGTAATAATAATACTAATACATAAATCAAAAGGTATCAAATCCGCAAAGCAAAGAGCATGTCAAAAATGCGATTCTTAAACAAAGGAAATGCCAATCTTATCTTAAACCTGTGCATTTTGTTAACTTCATCCTGTCCAAACCCGCACGCTAAACACTTGGACACCATATATGTATCAACATATAATTAATACGATGTACGACAAAGGATTGCAAAAATATGTCAAACGTGTCAAATTTTGAAATGTAGTTTTGAATGACATATATATCCACAGCATAACAAACATTTCAATAAAGTCACTATATCTAACAAAGTACCGCAATTGGTAAGGACCATGAGTAAGAGAGAGAAAGATATATTTTGGAATCAAAATGGCCGTTTGACTGCTGTCATATTATTACTGTAAAAACACGAAATCGCTCGTTGGTCGCTTATTTATATGTAATGTGTTATAATTGGTGTTATACATAGTAAGAAACGTTTGTATTTGTTGTGACAATAACTGGCTGCTATGTTGCACGATGCAAAAGCAGAAGCGAAAATGGATATCGTCTGTTCCCATTGCCAAGTGGTATGTAGGTAATTATAAATGCAATGTATTTAATATATATGTACATACTTTGTCTATTTGTTATTATATTATCTTATTTGTTTTGACAATAAGGCAAACGTAACACACAACGGAAAGAAGTATGGATGAAATGTATTGGACAAAGTGACTTAAGCCCAATGTCTATGATCTGTGAGGTAAGTGCTCAGTGCTCAGTAACCTAATATATCGTTTAATTTGATTAGAAAACATTTAGATTCATTTTTCGGAAAAACAATTCGAAAAAAAACGGATGGATAATCGAAAACTGTTACGTCCAGATGCAGTTCCAGATTTATTAACAGAAAATGAACGTTCATCTAATGCCATACATTACAACACCGATGAGACAATAATAACGGAAGCAAGTTCATTTGGTGAAACTTCAGGCCGGAAAAGGAAACGTATAAATGAAGAACTTGCAGAAGATGTCCCTAGCAATATTATATTAGATGATTTATGTCATGGTATGAATTTGAAATACTTTATTTACCTGTTGTAGTTATATTGCATATTGTGAAACTAATGTTTATCGGTCTGTTTATTAAGTTATTACATTATACATTGTGGATTGTTAGATAAGAAAGATCGGGCAGATGAAGATGAGGCGATGGTATTAGTTGATCCAGATCCAGAAATGATCGTACTGCTTTCTGATGGTGACATGCAAGAAACTCAAACACTGTTGATCGAAAAGTTGAGGAAGGCACTAAGGAAGAGTATAAAACAATGTAGTGTGTATAAGAGACAGTGTATCAACAACTTGTGATAAAAATAGTAGAAGCATTACTATGAGATCCGTTGTCAAAAAATAAATATAAGCTTGCCATAATACATATTTCGTTTTATTTACAAAAAATGCATGTATAGTTACTAAAACAAATTTAAACAATAAATAATATAGAAAATCTACATAATATCTGTCAATTCCATAGTCACTAAAACTGGACATTTAAAAATCGCGCTACTCACTACATTTCAGTTGGTATTGGAATCAATATGGCGTCCTAATTGCGGTACTTTGTTAGATATAGTGACTTTACATTTCAATTGACGCTGGCGCCATCTCATCTCCAAGTTCAGTGAATCTGACAAAGATGGTAGAGTATTGAAATTTACGTTTGCTAAACAAGAATGAGTATTCTGGATAAAATCTAGGATTAAGTTGCCGGTCTGGATTGTTTAGTCTGTGGTTTACGAGTTGTTTCCATTTCAGTGACTCATTTATGTCATTGAACACATATTTTGACAGTGACGTTGCGTCGGAAAAAATACTAAACCTGTAAGTACGCCGCGGAATGATTAAGTTTGGGAATTCCTATTCAATACAATACTGTGAGTTCATATTGTTGTCTATAACAGTATTATATATTTACTTTTGCAATTATTATTATTATAAATATATACTTACTTATTAAAAAGCCAAAATGTTACATTTTCATTAGGGCACACATCAACAATTGTACGAGGCGGACAATTGATCAACGTTGTGCTTATTATTATTCCTACGACTATAACATAGAAATAGAAAATGAATAATGGTAATAATATCTTACAATTCATGTGATTTGTATAAGTTAATAATATAACAGAGAAAACTTACCGGTATTTATCTTTGTCATTAGAGGTTTGTGAATTATATGAAATATTTTGCTCCATACTTCATCGAATATGTCCGTAAGTAAGATATACATCTTCAAAGCAAAATATG
This sequence comes from Amphimallon solstitiale, assembly GCA_963170755.1. Classification (NCBI taxonomy): domain Eukaryota; kingdom Metazoa; phylum Arthropoda; class Insecta; order Coleoptera; family Scarabaeidae; genus Amphimallon; species Amphimallon solstitiale. The sequence continues at coordinate 51,184,736 of OY720678.1, read as the reverse complement.
GACCATAATACTTTATCATAACCCTATGCTATTTTTTATTATTTGCTATTAATTCTCAACAAAATATTTTCTACACCTTTTAATTTATATATTACGTATGCGATAATTCCCGTCTTCCACGACAAATAAATTGCATTAAAAGCAAACACTTCCAACTTTATTTCGGCCCATTCCTAATTTACTCAATTCATGTGTCTATATAATTATTTCACAATACGTAATAAAAAGAATGCATTGTTTTATTAATATTGTATCGATGTTGTCCATTAGTAACGGTCATTATAATTGATTTTCATTCTCGCTTGTGCGATTTCGCAAAAAATGGAACGACTTCGCCCAATTATCTAGACGTAAGTGTGCACTGGATTTCGTTTAGTTTCAATAACATACGCGTACATTTTTAGTTATCATTTACTTAGATCTAAAATGAATTGTCAGTGATTCCGAAATTTATTACAAAGTCTGTAAAATATAGTTACAGAATGCCAAAATATTGCACGTTCGTCACTTAGCTTTGCTAAAACATACACAGAAATAGTTTTTATGCAAAGAATTTTGATAGTTTACAAAATTTCGTTACATGTTTAAATGACGATGCTCGAAGTATTTCTGAGTGCAAGGAACTAACACAAATCCCAAAACCATGTAGACAGCGCGATTTTTAATCAGTGCTACTGATGATGACAACTTAGTTGTTGAAATACGTATTTAGCCATTTTTGTGCTTTAGTGTGGTAAGGTGTTTTAGTGTTTTTGTGTAGTTTCAAGCCACAGACTCCAAGTTTAGTTTCACATTAGATGTGTCTATTAATAATTTCAAAAGTATTCCAAGTGACTTCGCATGTGGCCTTCTGCAAAAATTAAACGCAGTTTTTAATAGAAATCCAGATTTAATAACATAGGGGCAATTGTGTATGCTAAATACGCTGAAATAAAATAATATTTCCAGTACGCACCTATAACCAGTTGCGATGTGGAAAGGACGTTTTCTATCTACAAGTATGTACTTAATTTAAAGAGTCTTACAAAAGAGAAAATGAACAAATAATAAGGTATTTTGTATTTTATAGATCACCAGCCAAAAAAAAAAATTAAAACCTCTTTGAAAATACAACATTTCAATAGTGCGCGCCCATGGGCGATGAGTCATCAACCGTTCGTGTCCGCGCCCTATTCATAACCATTGACTTTTCAGATTTACCCTTTTAGATTAAATCGATATTTGGTTAAGTATTTTCAGTGCCTACTTATATAAATACATAGAATAGTAACGACAGATTCTCTTGGACTCCGGCGTGAGTCACATGCAACAAATTAAAAAGAGAATAAAATTTCACTTCGAATTTTGGTAGGTAAAATAATTATTACTATTACGATCGAGCGATTTCAGATAAAATTTAATGTGCAACTAGGCAGTAAAATAATTTTTCATCTCATAGAGGTTATTTGCCTCCACTTTCGCCTCGCCAACTAATATCCACACTGATAAAAAATATAACTTTATTACCTTGTTATTCAAATAACTATTACATCCCACCCATAATATCCAAATGATAAAATTAATTTTAAAAACAAACATTCTTCCACAGCGACATCTCAGAGCACTGGCATGACTACTTCATCTAGTTATACACCGACCTCTAGCAAAGGAATTTTAAATTCAACAGATGACAGCACAGTACGCTTTCGACAATAAATATAAAACTATAATAAAATTCAAAAGTAACAAAGGTGGTTGAAAATCCTAATAAACTTAGCTTCGAGGTAGAAATAGGTACATGAGACTTACAAATTCTATTACAAAATGTCAAATCATTGTAATAATACCTTTGCAAAAGCTAGAAACCCAAATGTAATTATAGTTCGCAATTAACACTTAAGTTTAGAAAATTTCAATTCACAGAAAATATTTAATTATGGTTTACATTTATCAGAAAATCGATTCATACCCATTATTGAATGTTTTTTTACCGTGCTTTTAGGGCTAGTTCCTGAAGAAAAGGCAAAAGGATAAAAAAGCCTTAGTAGAACATTATTTTATCCTTGCGCTCTACTAGCTGTCTGTTACTGTCACTTGCTACAAAATACTCTTATTAAATAATTAATTAATATAATTCACACAAGATATATCCAATGTATCTCATAGAATTCAAGGTTATGTCGTAGCAATTGCGTATTATACGTATACCTGATATACCTATATAATTAGCAATTACTTGCCTCATCTTACGATAAAATCATATTAATCCAAGGCCGATATTTAAATAATTGTGACTATCATTCCTACGATGTTGATTTCGAAAAACATACGTTCATTTACATCTTTAAAGACAAGTGCTTCGACAATTATGATAAGCAACAAATCCCATTTAACGGATATTTTCATGAAAGGTGTATCCGCAGTTCAACCGAAGAATCTTCTGAAAAATGCTGTACGTATTCAAGACGATAATCTATATGTTCATAATAATATTTATAAAATAAATATACCTTGTCATTTAGTTGGGTTCGGTAAAGCAGTTCTCGGCATGGCTGTCACGTTAGAAAATTTACTCGGTGCTGCCCTCTCGTCTGGAATAGTAACAGTTCCAGTTGGAATTTTTCAAACATTCGAGCAGTTACCTGAGTTATTACCAAATAAAAATTCACGTATAAAATTTATAGAGGGTGCCACGCATAATTTGCCGGATATAAATGCCTATAACGGTGCTTTGAAAATAAAAGATTTAATTAAAGATTTAACTGAAGACGATATATTAATCGTATTGATTAGTGGCGGAGGGTCTGCGTTACTTCCTCTTCCCAAATTACCAATTACACTGGACGAAAAGACGTCGTTAATCAAATCGTTGAGTAAAGCTGGCGCTAATATAGTGGAGTTAAATAGCGTACGCAAGAAGCTTTCTCAATTAAGGCTGTTCTTACGCTCGGATTGGCTACCACGTTGCAAGCGTTTGGAAGAAAACTAATTGTGCACTCAAATTTGTGAATTTTTGGTTCTAGTTGGTCTTAATATGTTGTTTAAAGATCAATGGATGATTGTATAACGATAGATTTTAAATATTAATAACTGAATTAATGCGATATTCAACCGGAAATCAACGTTTTTCGTGTAATTAAAAAAGCCAGTTTTAAATATGTTTGAAAAAAAGTAAAATTATACAATCATGCTTTCATATTTGCTGTTCAAGAATCCAAAATAAAAATTGAAAAAATTGCAAAAGTAAGCCAGTAATCAAATTTCCCCGAACCCGTTGCAAGGCAGTATTTAGGCACTGGGAAGTGGCGCCCCCTGCATGCAAAGCAGAGTTCGCCAGAAATTACTTTTGCAAGTATTAAAAGAAATTGAAGGGGCCCAAAAGATAAACTTTCGTGTCGTTCATTATTTATGCTGCTATTTTTACATAAGAAACTAGTAAATTCCAGGCAAACCGGAATACAAAATTCTTTTTATTTTACATTAACGGCTGTTGATGTATGCATGTACAGTTCTGTGCAATAAAGTGGTGTACATGTCTTATTGCTAATTTTGTAATTATTTTGTCAATGTGAAAATTGCTTATTTTATCCTGTATTTGAAAGGTTAAATAATGCCTTCATTATTGACATTGGTCATCAAAATGATTGGCTCTAATTATCTTTTATCTTGATTATTATTATATTTGAAATTATTGTTTGTAAAGATATTAACATTAAATAAAACTTATTATATTATATAATTATTTAATAATCAACACGCAAAATAAAATACAAATAAAAATAAATACAAAAACAAAATAAGAAAACATTAATAAATTAATCATACTGCCGTTTTCTTCAACGACTTTATTTAAACGATGGACATTGAATTAGTTAATTTTCATCTGCCACTAATTCTTCCCACGCCTTTTCTATATTATCCCAAAGAGATTCACATTTACAAAACAAATACATTGAGTGTATACTTTCTTAGTTAATAAATCACATATACCGTGCCTTCAAATACTTTCCTCATTAGAGTAGGCTGTTTTTAAAGTTTGTTAGGTAATCAATTTTGGTGTACATGCTAAGCTTTTGAAAACTTCAAATTATGATAGTTGTCATACTTAAATTCAAATTATAGACGTCTATTATTATTTACGTGCCAACCAAACTATCAAAATTACCTACTACCAATCTATATTTGTAAATGGTCAACATTTACGTTGCCTTTCTCCTCCTTCTTCTTGTCCTCTATCGCCTGTTCTCTGCAATCGGGTTTTCTTATAGGCATATTTCTCGTTTTTCTTGGATTCACAAGTTCAGGTAAAACACAATTTTTATAAAACGAAACTAGGTAAAGTCCCATTCCTGTTTTCAAAAAAAAAATCGTTTCGAGAAATAGTTTCTGTTTTTAAGGCCTGAGGCGTCCATACTGCGAAGATGCAATATGACCACTTAGTAACGTGTAACTGTCCCTGGATCTGATAGTACCATTTGTGACTGGTGTTCAGCTAGTTGTTTGTCAAAAAAAATATTTTCTTTTTCGTAATTCCTTCTTCAGGAGTAACCTCTCTCGCACACCAAGGACACTTAATTTCCACAATCCTCCTCTCTTCTATGAGGCCTTCTGCGGATGTTCCCAAGAAAGGAAACTTTGAGTGTATGAAAAAACCGCACGGCTGTATTTGCTTTTCAATAATTTCTTGTAGTTTTTTCTTGGCAACCTCCTTACTTTGTTTACCGTGTTCGCAAACACGGTAAACAAACTCGTAAGCTGTTTCTCGCCAAATCTCGATGCTGTCAGTCTTTTTGTCTTTCGAGGTACCACACTTCACACTGCTGCTGACCTCGACTAGTAAATTGAATTTCTTTGATTTCACCTTCAGATTAGTGTAGCCTTTTTAGAAATGCCGTCTTTTCTAAATTAAACTGTCCTGGAAGCATATCAGGTTTTTCACAGTTTTCACCATAATACTTATCACAACTTTTTAGTTTTTCCCCACTTGTGTTATTTTTGAAGTACTTTCGAACGGCCGTGGATTTCCATTTGGCTTTTTTTCTTTATTTCGAATTTCTATTTCTGTTGCAAATTTTCCCGGACTGATTCCATATCCAAGATGCTTTTTCATTTTATATGTTGGTCTCTTTGTGCTGTGGCTTACCACGGCGGCGGCGCCGCACCTACTTTTCTTGCAAAAATTAATTCTTTTACCACTACCAAACTTAGCAATGACTGAGTTGAATTGTTCAACGATGTTGTTGTTAACGTCATAAATTAGACTTGATGCATGTCTTATAAGATGATTTTTATAAGTCAGTAGTTTGGTATATAAATCTAAAAAAAGCATATTAAACATAAACAAGCCTAAGCCTACAAATCATGTGAATTTCATACTTGTTCCTTTAATGGATGACATTACGCAGCTCGTAGGAACATAGAACTCTTCGCAGAAGTAACCAATCTGTCAACCAATGTCAATTGTCAATATCACCTTCAAGCGATTTATTTTTTCGCTAAGTGGAATTTCTTCGTTTTTCCTGAATGCTATTGCTTTGCTTATTGCTAGGGAGCGGAATCGAGCGAGCTAAACTACCACGGAGCCACAGCCGTGAAAAGAAATAATGTAAACAACTGCGTGTTGTTTACATTATATCTGAATAGCACTAATTCATAGGGCGAACTGTAACATCTGTTTACTCCAGAGAATCAGAGAAAAAACTGCCTGCTGAAAGGAATTTTATGAATAAAATCCTTTCTTCATCGGCGTAGGTACAAGGGTGACGAGTTTTTAAAATTCATTATATTTACCTTATATTTCGCAATATAATATGTATGTTTCAATAACATACGCATACATTTTTAGTTATAATTTATTTAGATCTAGAACGTTGTTCATGTTACTTTTTCTGAGATAAAAATTAATTGTCAGTGATTCCGAAATTTATTGCAAAGTCTGTAAAATATCGTCACCTAGCTTTGCTAAAACATACACAGAAATAGTTTTCATGCAGAGAATTTCGATAGTTTACAAAATTTCGTTACATGTTTAAATGACGATGCTCGAAGTATTTCTGAGTGCAAGGAACTAACACAAATCCCAAATTTAAAAAATCAGTTGTTATTCATTCAGGAACACTTTGGAAATTTGCCTAAACTAATGACATATTTTGAAAATCGAATCTCAATTTAAAAAATGAGGTGTGGCCACCACACGACTTTCTTATACGTATGAGCGTTTCAAACTATACTATATTTTTTTTACACAAAAATTATTCAAAATCCTATTCTAAGTACTTCTGTTCTCTTAATAAATCGCTATAGAATGCATACTTAGCAAGATATTCGAAAAAAGGACTACACCCTAAGAGTAAAAGTGTTACTTCCGGTCCGAATTTTGAAATTTCATATATTCAAAAAATATTGCAAATCTAGCACTAAATACTTTTGTATTCTTGATAAATACATATAGAATGCATAATTTACGACATATTCGCAAAAAATCGCTATTCGATAAGAGTAAAAGTGGTAATTCCGGTCTGAATTTTGAAATTGTTTTTATGCAAAAGATATTGAAAATTACGTTTTAAATACTTTTATACCCGTAACGTACCTGTCTAAAAAGCATGACATGCGAAATATTCGCAAAAAACTGATTTTCGATAGGAGTAAAAGACCTACTTCCGGTAGCAGTTTCGAAAAACTTTTTAAATAAAATTGTTCTCAATTTTAATTTCAAGTACATATGAATTCTTTATAAATTTGTTTAAATTTAGTAGTTGACGAAATATTGGCAAAATTTAATTTTTTCACTGAAGTAAACTGCTACTTCCGGTCTACCGATTTTACTGAAAAACTAATCAGATCTCAAGAGGGAGATTAGACACGTAAATACAAAATTTGGAATTGATATCTACAGCGGTTATCGTGGTCACATAGAGACACACATACATTTTTTAAAAACATCTTTTTCGGTATCAGGGGACTTCAAAACGTGGACATATGCAAAAATCGCGTAGTCGAAAATTTCACATTACTTCCTTATACTACGTATAAGAAAGTAAAAATGGATTAACCACATTAGATGTGGCTATTAATAACTAAAAGTGACTTAGACGCAGTTTTTAATAGAAATCCAGGTTTAATAACATTGCGGCAATTGTGTATGCTAATGTAGAAGGGACGTTTTCTATCTACAAGGATGTACTTAATTCAAAGAGAACAAGTCTTACAGAAGAGAAAGTGAACAAATAGTAGGGTATTTTGTATTTTATAATCACCAGCCACTTGTTATTCAATTATATAAATAAAATTAAAACCTCTTTAAAAATACAACATTTCAATAGCGCGCCCATGGGCGATGAGTCATGACTCGCTCGATTCCGCTCCCTACTTATTGCCCAACCTAATCTTAAGTGATTTTTCTAAAATGAAAAATATCTCTACTGTGCTTCTGTTGACGATTCTGTTTTGAACATTGCTAACATTTTTAATTTTTTTTTTTTGCTGTGGCCTCAATATCCAATGACCGTAACACAATTTTATATCATTCGCGTTTTGATTTACCCCTTCACAAGGAAGGCTCATAGCAATGTACAAGACAGACACGCAGAGAATTCACGTATGTACGTCTTGATAAAACAGCAATGAAACATTTTTTCCTGAATTTCTTGGCGAAGGTTTAATGGTCCTGCAGTAGTGTCTTTACATAATTCTCTGAGTTTCTTGTAGTAGTTGCGCATCAAATGATTTTTACACTCAATTTTCTTGACGACAACAGTATCGTATGGATTTGACTCCAATATTTTCTTACAGCAGTTGTTATATCCGTCAGCAATTACTTGATGGTAGATCAGTTTATACATTTCCTTACTCTTAACGAAACCTTCTGCTAAAATATCGGCCTCCATACTTAAAGAAGATCCAATCCATTTTTTATAGCATTTGTGAGCTTTTGCAGAATTGTGAATCCGCCGTTTCTGCCAACTTACAAATAGTGCAAAATTTATTTTGAACACCAAGAAAGAGAACTTTTTTCCTCGATATTCCATAATTGCAGCAGCTCCCGACAAAGAATCATATTTACTACGATGTGATCTTTTGGGCCAACAGCCGTCTGCCACGACAGTAATCATCGGAGTGCCATATTGACCCACATCTCCAACGGCAATGGCTAACTCCCTCTTTTCCTCAGCTGCTGGTCTCATACTTTCCAAATATTCTGCTCCTACGCATCAGAAATCTTATCATGAACAGTGTTTTACATACGGGCTGACATGCGAGGCAAGTCTAAGGAAGATGCAATTTGTTCCAAATGTGAAAAATCAGACTCTATTGTCATAATCTCAAGCACAGCGTCTTTGTTTACTTCGTCATTATTGTCGTCAGAGCTATGTATTTTTAATGTTCTATTGCACATATTGCAATATAAACCGGTGATTTCATCTTTTATCAATCGCAAATTAATTATTTAATGAGCAGTTAAACTTGGGACAAGTGGTTGTGCAACTCAAAAAGAGACTTCATGATGTTTATTTTCAACTAAACAAACAAGTCATACATATATGTATAATGATAAGCTATATACCGGGTGTCAACGAGATCATGTATCAGCCCGGCATTTATTTAATACCTAAAAGAAATTTTGAAACTTTGACCATTTATATGATTCATTCATTCTTTTTCAGTTCATATTCGGTTTCTACTGAAAATTTTGACATTTCTGTCAAAGGTGGCGGTATCTATCAAATTTATCCATTAAAGTGAAACCGCTTCCTAACAATTGCCGAACCAGAAAAACCACCAAATAACCTATTTCTCACATTTACACGCATTGGCGAAGGAAACATTTATTTCAGAATAGAATTACTATACAACAAAAAAATTTATTGTTAAGTTGGTTTGAATTTAGACTACTTTTAGAAAATTTTAGATTTTCTACTATACCTATCTACCACTAAACCACAGCATATTTTATATCACTTGGAAGCTAAAAATTATTCCAATTATGGCAGTGCAATAAAAAATAGATGTTACAATTAAAATAAAACAAGTAAATTTAAAAAAATAAAAAAAAAATTATAGTTTAGATTGTACTGGGGATGCATGAATTCGTCATTCGTTGCTAGGAAAGAACGCAAAACAGGTAGAGTAGAGGTACAGTCTAGTTATTTTAATTCTCCTATCCTCCCTTATAACAAAACGGAGTCCACATTTGTATAATATGTCTATATAAATTTTACATTTTTAAATAAACTTTTATAGTCACAAATATTTTACCCATTTTAAAAGTATGGTTTATATAACACTACAGTGGTCAAGATGTTTCGAAAAGTTTCACAGCACTACAACCTCAATCTCTTGTATGGTAATTTGATAAGCTTAATGTAAATATATTAAATACTTTATTTTTTAAATATATTTGTTGAAAGGTCATCGTTGGCAAAGAGCGGTACAGTTCAGGGAGACTAAGTAGACAAATAAACTGCCTTTAAAAAAAGTAAGTAACTTCATTCTGCATTAGGCCGCAAATTTTTCTAATTGCTCTCGTATCTTAGCTAATACATATAGATCCATACCCAGGATAATTTCTACCATTAATCAAAAAACCACAAATGCTTACTGTATGAGATTTTGATTCGAAAGTGCGTGATTTTCCACATCCATCCAACGACAACACCTGTTGTTCGATTTCGCCAATATCTTTTTCAACGTCCTAACCCAAAATTAGTTTAAAAATAGGAAAAGGTAATTCAGAACGAAAGCTTATAACAAACCTTTCTTTTTAATGGAAATGTTTTACGTTTTATTCTTGACGCATTTAGTCGCAGACGAGGTTTGTTACCCCTACGGTAGTTAGAATCGTTTTTTCCCATAATCTTACGAATTAAAACGCTCTCTCTGCTAAGAATAAGAAATAGCCCTCAGTCGGTCGGTCCGGATCTGTCAAGCACTCTCATAAACTACAGTGCGCAGGTATTGAGCGCATATTCACCCCACTCTCCTCCACATCGAACTATCTCTGTCTCAAGTTAAAAGGGGTTCAAACGTTAACGTAACGACACTTCGCATGAGACAACGATTGCTGTTCCCCGCACACTTGCCCCGCCAACCAATGCAAGTGATTGTGAGAGAACAGCCTTAAAAGGGGGTGGATTAGCTTCACTTGCAAAGCCTGCTAAAGTAATAAGCTTGATATTATCGGATATTGTTGGCGATCCTCTGGATTTTATTGCGAGTGGACCGATTGTACCAAACGTCGATGGTGCAGATGAAGCCTTGAAAATTTTGAGGAAATATGAACTTTTGGATAGTGTTCCGGAAAATATAAAGACCGTTTTATATAACAAAGAAGACACTGACAAACTGAACAACTTTGATTGGGTAGATAACGTAATAATAGGTAATAATAAAATTGCTTGTAATGCAGCTGCAGAATACGCGACGAATTTAGGTTACCAAACAGTAATTTTAACAACTTGTATATCAAACGATGTCGAAGATTTAAGTAAATGGTACGCACGATTAGTTCAGTTAATTGTGAACGGTTCAAAAACGGAATTGATAGATTTTCTTGAAAACGCCAGGAAATCAAATTTAAGCGATATGCAATCTGATGAAATTCTAAATTTAAATCCGGACAAGGCGATTTGCATTCTAAGTGCTGGTGAACCGACAGTTGTAGTTAAGGGAAGCGGATGCGGGGGCAGAAACCAAGAGCTTGCATTAAGATTTTCGGTGGAAGTTAATAAGTTGAACATAAAAACGTCTGATGTTTCATTTCTGAGCGCCGGCACAGATGGAATAGACGGGCCAACAGATGCGGCCGGCGCATTCGGAAGTTCAAACTTGGTTAATAACGCCCATTTACATGATATTAATCCCATTTCGTTCCTGAACAACAACGATTCTTACAATTTTTATTGTGATTTTAATGGGGGAGATTGTTTAATTAAAACTGGTCACACAGGCACTAACGTAATGGATTTACATATTATCACGATAAATTCTACAAAAATACATTAAGATATTTTTCCTTGTATCATTGCAAAATGTAAATTTATTGTAATCAAATCAAAATAAAGTACTGAATATTTTTTGTTGCTATACTTAATTGGAAGTCCTGATCTAAATAGTTATAAATTAAGATAAATATTTAATTAACACTTAGGTACGGTAAAGTTGGGGATTGCCGTCCACTTGATTTTGCCATTATTAGCAATTCACCAATCTCTTAGCGCTGCATGGCCAATTGGATCTCGCTATCGCTGGGCGATATTAAGGCCGTAACATAACTTCGGTTTACATTTTCGAAATTTATCTAGCAGTAGAAAATAAACTCAAAAAAGCATGATTTCTCATTATTGGAATGAACTTTAAAATAACACTTTAAAAATTAACTTTGCAATAAATAATATTAACAATTTTATAATAATGAACACGAAAAAAATAAAATTTAAAAAAAAAATGTTGAAAATCAAGTTGTGATGTTGTTTCATGAATAACAATTTTATTTACATTTTTGATTTCTTGTAATAGTTCAAAAAGTTAAATTAATTGGGAATCAATTACGTTGTAAAGTGTCTCACTTCTAACTAATACTAACGTAATTCACGCTTTCAACTGTCATCGAAGATTTTTAAGTTTTTAATATTCTACACCGCAGTATTTGCCTCATAGCAAAATCAGCTGCTCTAGCTTCGATAGTAAATGAATTGTAAAAATGTAATGGTAAAAAACCTGTCCAAATGTCTGTTAAAATGTGGACTACTTAAAAAAGTTTTTATACAGTCACTCATAGTTATCTCAATTCGAGTTTAAAGAATGAGGTGTGGCCATCACACGACTTTCTTATACGTGTAAGCCTTTCAAATACAATACAGAAGATGTTCTAAATTACGTTCAAAATACTCTTATCTTCTTGACAAAATAAAGTTCATGATAAAAGTGTTACTTCCTGTTCAAATTTTGAAAACTTTTTATACAGAACTTATCCCAAATTCAGTTTATTTTCCTATAAATCTCTATAGAATGTATAATTTGAAATATTGGCAAAACACTACTTTTCGATAAGTGTACAAGGGGACTTCCGGTACGAATTTTGTTTTTTTTTATACAGAGATTATCCCAAATGAAGCTCTAAATATTTTTGAAAATCCAATAAATTTGTAGAGAAAGCATAATTTGCGATATATTTGCAAAAAAAACCTGTTTAGCTAAGACAAAAAGACTTCCGGTAGAAATTTCGGAAAACTTTTTTTATAAAATCTATCTGAAATTCACTTTATAATACACGTGTATCATTTAGAAATTTGTCTAAACTTAGTGGTTGACGTGATATTAGTAAATTTTGATTCTTTAACTGAAATAAACTACTACTTCCGGCCTAAGAAAGTAAAAAGAACTGCCAAATGTCATAGTATGTGTTGTAATCTCTGCAATGGTTTAGTACTACACAAATGTTAAAATAGATATTACATAATTAGTCGAATTTTGAAATAAACAAAGCTTATAATTTCTTAACAAAATATGAAATTTTCAATTAAAATTTTGAAAAATCTAATGTGTAATATTAAACTTAAATACTGGTAAATATAATAACAATGTACCTTACTTATAATTTCAAGATGTTCTACAAGATATTTACTCTTACGTAATATTCTTTTCAGTAAATCTGTGCATTTCAAGCGAGAATCAGATCTTGCTACCATAACAGTTTACCTACTAACAATTGTTAGCCCGAATTCTATCTGTGTGCGTAGTATAAGGAGATATTGTGATGACGAAAATTTTCGACTTTTACGTTTTGAAGTCCCTGATACCGAAAAAATGGTTTTTAAAAAATGTCTCTCTCTCTCTCACTCCAGTTTTGTGATGAGTATTGTGATGATGAACATTTCATTTTCGATCTCGAGATTTTTGCAGATGTCCACGTGTTTAATTCTCCTAATACCCAAAATTGGTTTCCTCAAACATCTCTCTATCTCTCTCTCACCCCCTCCCTCCCTCTCTCTCCCTCTCTCTGACCACGATAGCGGCCAAACGGCTATAGCTATCAATTCCAAATTTTGTACTTATGAGTATAAGCTCCCTCTTGAAATCTGATTAGATTTTCAGTAAAATCGGTAGTAGTAGTTTACTTAAAAAAAAAGCTGTAACTAGACGTATGTTCCACATCCTGACAGTATTAAATAGACGTTTGTGTCAACATAGTCTGAGTATGTGTGAGAGAACAATAACCTAAATTATCTCCGAAGTAACGCAATCAACAAAATGTTATATTACCAGGAATCTTTTTGTATACGGGGATCCGGATGTTTATCTGTAATGTATTCTCTTTAACGTTCTTATTATTCAAAAAAAGTATATATTGTATCGTATATATGTTGTGGCAAAAAATAGTAATAAATAAACAAACCTTTTCACGTAGCACAAAAACTTAAAAATATCCAATACTTTTGCTCATGAGTGTATATACGAGGGGGTACCCAAAAGTAACCGGAATTATTTTTTAAATGCTATATATTTACAAATATTTACAAAACAACCTTATCCCCTTCAAAATACTCTCCATTACAAGTAATACATTTGTCCCAGCGGTGCTTCCACTGTTCGAAACATTGTTTGAACTCATCTTTAGAGATGGCTGCAAGCTCCTGTCTCGTTCTTTTCTTGATGTCTTCAATGTTTTCAAATCGCCGTCCTTTCATGCCCCTTTTCATGCGTGGAAACAAGAAAAAGTCGCACGGAGCCAGGTCAGGCGAGTAAGGTGCGTGGGGCAGCGGAACCATGTTATTTTTAACCAAAAACTGGTTAACAGTGATGGCTGAGTGTGCAGGTGCGTTGTCATGGTGGAAGAACCAGTCACCTGTTTGCCACAAATCGGGTCTTTTTTGACGAACACTGTTGCGCAATCTTCTTAACACTTCCAAATAAAAGGTTTGATTGACAGTCTGACCTGGGGGAACAAACTCCATGTGAACAACTCCTTTCACATCAAAGAAACAAATCAACATTGTTTTGATGTTTGACTTGACTTGGCGACATTTTTTTGGACGGGGTGACGATGGTGTTTTCCACTGGCTTCATTGTTGTTTTGACTGTGGGTCGTAACCATAGCACCACGATTCATCACCAGTAATTACCTTTGAAAGAAAATCTGGATCAGTTTCAAGCTGTTCTTTCACTTCACGACATGTCTCCACTCGACGTTCTTTTTGATTGTCAGTCAGAGCCCGAGGAACAAATTTGGCAGCAACGCGTTTCATTCCTAAATCTTCTGTTAAAATTCGCTGAACCGAGCTCCAAGATATTCCACTGATTTCAGACAGTTGATCAATTGTCTGTCGACGGTCTGTGCGCACAAACTCTCGAATTCTTTCAACATTTTCATCGATTCGGGCAGTTGATGGACGTCCAGAGCGAGGTTTGTCATCAATCGACATGTCGCCATTTTTAAATCGAGAAAACCACTCATACACTTGAGTTTTCCCCATAGCATCATCTTTGTAAGCAGTTTTCAACATTAAAACAGTTTCAGCGGCGTTTTTACCGAGTAGAAAACAAAATTTCACAGCGGCACGTTGTTCACTTAAATTTGCCATCATAAAAAAACGAAGCAGCAGTAAAACAGCACTAGCAAAGCGGTCACTACTGACGAACAGAACGTGCCAGGTCAACGGCCCGCGCGGCACTGAACTGGCGACGAGTTGCGCTAGGCAGGCCCTAGCGGCAGAAACCAGTACTACAAAAGCTCCACCCATGGCAATGCTATTCCGGTTACTTTTGGGTACCCCCTCGTATACCTCTACACATATTATTATCATATACAATATGATCATTATTACATGGGCTAGTATTGTGATATTTTGAATTGCATAACGTTTTTTTTTTACACTTACACAAATTAGTTAGACACTGCATATGGAAGCCTCATGTCGTAAAGATATTTGCTTATCCTTCTTTACTACATCAATGTCAATAAATGTTCGCTTACAAATATCTAATTCTGACCTGGTGTACAGTTGATCTAAACACCATCCTTAGTACCGTGGGATAACACTTTGTGTGAGTGTTATCCCACTGGTGATTTGGTGAAGAGCATATCTTCTAAGGTTACACCTTAGCCAAAAATACCACGTTTAACACTCTTTTTTGTTTTATACAGATATCTACTGAAGATGGCAACTTAGTTGCCGAAATACGTATTTAGATTTTTTGATATATATTTTTTGTGGTAAGGGATTTTCCTTGTGCATTTTATTTCACAATAGATATTAATGACAAATTTATAATTTTGTTTGGTTTATTAAACTTCTTAAGTACCTAGTGTTTTATTAATTTTAATTTCGAAAACCTTTTCTTCTACTAGCTACAATAGATTATGGATTCGAAGTAATTAAGGTATTATTATTATTATTAATATTCATCACCTGATGAAGCCCTAGTAGGGTGAAACAATTGTAGTGAATTGAATAAAACTGTTTTGAACTCAATTTGAATTTATTTCAATTTTTACTTGTAATTAAGGTATTTTGGCACAAATAACATCCAGTGGTTTCATAGTACATGGTAGCATTACCTCACGTAATTCATCTTGTAGATCAGAAACAGAACATTTGTATTAGAAGTTTTCGGAAATATAAATTGTTCAGTCAGAGAAATCGGGGTAATGTGCAGAAGATAACTGAAAAAGTTTATTTTAAATTTATTTTTCTCTGTTAACAATTCATCGACAGCTTCTTCATTGTCAAATATGAGATTTCTTCTACTCGCTCTAACTTCAGCTTAGACAGAACATTTTGTGCTGAATTCAAGACTCTCACCAATTTTATTAGCAGCAATTTTCATCTGATCATATCCAGATTGTGTTTATTTATTCATATTTTATATGGTTTCTGATCATAGTCTTACACATTATGACAAATTATAATTATAGATTTGAATGGTTTCCAAACTGAATTCATCTCAAATAAAATATCCAAACCACACCGCATATAAACTTGTAACTGTAAAAATTTTTTGCTAACCTTCCTGCTTGCTTTATCTTTAGTTTGTACATCTCTGTTGTCGTCTTCTATTATTTGGAATAATACATCATATATTTCGCAATATTAAAATCGTATAGGTTCTAACACACCTACTGCTTGAACACTTAGTAGTACACAATGGTATTAGAGTTATAAGCAAGTAATAACAAAAAACACACTTGGCATTGTTTCACAAATAAATATAATTAAATACTCGATGTACATTTCGCCTTGCGGCATCGTCAGGAGTTCTCGAGAAACTAAAGTAAAATTTAATATAATGTACCTACTTCTAACAAAAATTTAAATAAAAATGTACAAAAATAGAAAATTATGAAAAGGTCATGGCTTATCTGGAAAGACCGTTTTTACAAGGCTAGGGTTCATTAGCGGTGAATTTATGAGTTCTGTTTGTTCATTAAGAACATTGCCTGGTTGTAAAAGTAAACTTTCTTTGCAAACATGTTTTAGACACGGGACATCAATTTTCAATAGACAATTTAGAAGTACTGTATAGTTTAAATAAAAGTAAAAAAATGAATGTTCTAAAAGGCTATTTTATAAAAGAAAGTTTACTTTTACAACCAGGCAATGTTCTTAATGAGCAAACAGAACTCATAAATTCACTGCTAATAAACCCTAGCCTTGCAAAAACGGTCTTTCCAGATAAGCCATGACCTTTTCATAATTTTCTATTTTTGTACATTTTTATTTACATTTTTGTTAGAAGTAGGTAGTTACATTATATTAAATTTTACTTTAGTTTCTCGAGAACTCCTGACGATGCCGCAAGGCGAAATGTACATCGAGTATTTAATTATATTTATTTGTGAAACAATACCAAGTGTGTTTTTTGTTATTACTTGCTTATATTTCGACATGTTTCACCAAGAGATTTCCATCACTTCATTTAATTATTTGGTATTAGAGTTAATTGTGAAACATCTTTTATTGTCGTTTCCCAATATTTTGTAAAATAAGAGAAAAAGTGAAAAACTCCTAGTACAATAGAAAAAAGTTGTTAATGTAGGAAAGAAAGTTACATCATTCACAACTAGGTTTAAAGAATCACCTGTGCAGGGTATCTCAAGCGCTGGATAGTTACCTTGTCCATATGCGCTTTATTGTCCATAGACTTGTTCTCTAAGCCACTTTAATTCAATACGTAACTTTTCTAAGTGTGTTAGAATAAGTTCTGTTAAACCCTCTCCGGTAAAATCACTAGCTTCAATAAAATCAATAAAGAATTCTTCAATTTTATATTTATTTTGAATGGAGTTTGAAAAAATTAATAAAAGAGCTGTTTAATATGATTTACGTCTGAGGCACAATCGGCAATTATTGATAAAAATTTAGAGATTTCTGTTATTTCGATAAATTGCTAAAAATTACATATTCCACCAAATTTATTAATTCATTTGATGTATTATTCCTTAAATAAGTTACAAATCATTTATCACACTCGTATTAAATACTCTTGATATATTCTTTCTTAGCTATATCAAACTTAGAAAGCAATTTTGCCAACTTTTGGAAGCGTCCGTTATGAGGCTGAAAGAAAGGTTTCGTTGTACCTCAAAAAGCTAAACAATTTGTGGTCAGTAGTCTAATTGTTGACATAAAAGAAGTCTTCTCCAATGCTGAATTTTTTGACATTCATACTTAATTTTTTTTTTTTAATCGGATGTGTAATTTTGTTTATAAAGACACTTCTGTAGTTCATCGACTTCCCATGCATCGCAATGGCTTTTATAAGATTTCTCAATTAAAAATTCCATTTTTAGGCAAATGACTAATAGCACACGAATTATTAAAAAATATACAACAAAGCAATAACAGAATAAATCCATCAAGTTTTCTCAACGATTCCGTTATTGCTCGGCACTTTCAAATAATAAATACTACGAAGGTGAAAATCTACGCCTTGCTTAATTAATAGGAAACTCGACTTCTTTAATATGATTTATATCTTACCCAACCAATACTTGATCAATTTGACATGACATACATGATAAAATGGAATATTTGGAATTATGTGGGATTATGCGGGGTTACTTGGTAGAATTATGACGGATTCCACGGTCATCAGAGAGAATGTTTTTGTATCTATTGTCCTGTATAGTCAACAATACTTTATGTAATCGAATTATCCCTTCAAATTAAACGCCATGTCCATAGTTCAATCACACTAGTAAAAATCAAATTGAATATTAACAGAAAGTGTTTTTCACTTCCACGACGCCTTACGACTCATTACTTGATCATACGGTATTTTGCGGGAAATTGCTGATCGTACACTAATTTGAACCGGTTTGAACCGAGATTTGAACACATGCGCGTTCCACTCGGCATTTTATTTATACAAGTCAGTCTAATGCGGTGTGAATTATTGCACAGATAATCTTGAGGATAATTTTTACAGGTGAAATCAAGGTATGATTTCCACTTGAAACCTATTACCAAGTCTTTTACCAAGAGAGTAATTGTAATTTGTAAGCGCCCGTTCTTTTCTTTAGATAGAAGTTTCACAAACAGGGGCTGAGTGCTTCACCGAAGTTGAAAATAAGCTAAATATTTCCGTGTCTGTCTGCATAAAAAATCTTTTAAGGATCAATGGATTTACTAACGCACAATTACTTGCTCAAATCACAGATGATGACATCTTGGAGATGGAGAAATTTATGGCCGAGACAGTAACAACATTAATTCCCAAAGAGGAATACGAATCGAATTTAGGAATATTTTCGAAAAAAACAGAAACTTTCAAATTTATACAAGGTCACAGAAAATTAATTACCATAATTTACAGCCATTTCAAAAGAAACGTTCTAGGACAATCTAAAACGCAAGATAAATCCCTTGCAACAAATTGGTGCACTGGAACTTTAAGTAAGCGAAGATGTCGGCCGAGACCTCAGTTAATCTATAGAATACTATATGTACAATAGAACCCAGATTATCAGAACGATTTTCTGTTAATGGTACTCCATATTATCCGACCCCTGACACACTAAAATCAACGTTAAGTCCATCTTTGACATGTGATCCAAAGAAAAAATAGTGAGATTAAAAATATTAAGTGGATTTTTAATCAGATTTCTAGCTCTGAAGCGAATACTTCGATAGAACATGCTGAAATAGGTAATATAGCTGATCAAGTGATATCTTCGTTATAAAATTCAGAAGATGTTAGGCAAAAATTTTTGGGAAAGCTTGCAAAGCAATAACTATATAATTAGCAATACTCTCATTGTTCCTTCGTTCAATAGATATCAAACAACAAGAACATCCTAACAATGTTGAAAGTCCTATTGCTAGCTCGATTGTCAGTGATAATTCTTTTGAAGAAACGGAACCAGGTGAACCAGAAGCCTCATGCTCGAAATGGAAATCCTCTGATGGTATAGAAAATCGAGACAGGGAAAATAAATCCCATCACAGACCCATCACTCAGTGGCCATTATTAAGTGTAATTGAGTGTAATAAATTTTACGCTGTTTTTTTATGATGAACGGTGGTATGTAGGTCAAATTATTGAAATTATCAATGTTACAATTTTTAAAATTTATTTGCAACCAGAAGATAAAATGAGTTTTCTTGCCGCAGAAAAAGTGTGCTCACCAGAAGTAATCCGTCTGTTAGAAGGCATACCTGAAAGTGAAGCTACACGTTCCTATCTAAACCTTATGATTTTAGCCCTTTCATCATATTTAGATCCAAAAATTAGTATTAAGCGCCGTCTTTACAACATTTGGTATGTTGTTTTCCTTAAGTAGTGTATAAATAAAAAAATTCTTTTTCGTAAGGCTGGTGTTATGTAACCTTCGATTCAACATTCATTGACTTTTAAAACGTGCACAAAATCCTCAGAATTCGTGGAACATATAAAGAATTTTATTTAGGATTATTGGGATTACATGGAATTATTAGGAATTACTTGGAATTGTGTGGAATTATATTGGATTATGTGGGATTATTTACATATGGTGGGATTATGGTGTACGCTTTTGAGTCAGCGGTTTCCCCCTCGCTTTTAACATACTAATATTGCGTTTTGAAGAATGGATTATGTTTAAACTTGTGCCACATATTTTGCAATAAGTGTTCGAATAGTACCTCTTTAATTGAAAAACTGTTGGCGTTCATCGAGATGTTATAATACAAGAAAATTCACATCACAATACTAACTACTTGTATTCTCTATGTGTTTACACTACATCGTTTAACATCACTGACGAAACCCGATTTTTGTAGCTGTTCCTATAAAAACACTTGTCATGATACTTCTACTTTTAAAAGAATAAGACTAAAACTAATACAAATTAGGTATATAATTAACTTTTTTTAATAAAAATATTTAATTTCAACTTTTTAACGTACAATTGAATGCTTTAGTTTTTCTTTACATATTACATACACGTTGGACAACCCAGGTTCTCGGCATGATCTAAATATGGTATAGGAAATAGTCGTGCGGTGTTGCCATCGCAGTATTTATATTCACCCGTCCCGTGTTTAATATTTCTAATATTTCAGTACGGATTGAGACGCTGTGGAGTATATTGTTGCCGATTAAGTAAATATTACGTAAATGCTAATCAATAATAATGCATGAAGCGATATTTCTCATATTATTAAAATATTGGTGTAGATATTTACAATATGTAATACTGACAAAGTGTGTTCATATTTTAAAAATTTAAAGAGCGTTTTGTCATATAATAAAATGTATTCTAAAGAAAATAAATACAAGCTAAATTCTAAACAGTAAACAAAGGAAATGGATTCTAAATAATGTGAAAAATTAATACAAAATTCTAATATTATTTAATGAAGCGCTCAAAAATCCCTCCATTTTCCGCTTCACAGTAACCTAGCCTATCATAAACTTCTCGACGTACATTATTTAGAGTTCGGGGTGGAATGCTGTTGCATATTTGTCTAATTCGCATTCATAACTCTGGTAATGTTTTAGGCGTTTCGTGTTGATGTCCGTAGATCATTTGTTTTAGAAATTCCCACAGAAAAAAATCGTTGGGTGTTAAGTCAGGAGATCGAGGTAGCCAGCGTATATTGCCCCTGGTGCAAATGAGGCGTTAAGGAAAATTTACATTAAGAAATTCCAATACTATTCTGGCGTTATGGGCCGGACGCCCATCTTGTTGGAACCAAATTTCCTCAAGATTACCAGTCACATTGCGTACAGCAGGTATATCATGATGCAGTAATTGCAAGTATGTCTGGGCGTTTAAAGCGCGATTTATGAGAAATGGACCTATAATATGGTTACCCAGAATTCCTGCCTAGACATTTAGCTTCTGTGGGTACTGCGTTTTTGCTGTTAAATTGATATGTTTATTTTCCCGAGACCAATATCGGACGATGGACGGATTGTGGCGACCATAAAGCGAAAAAGATGATTCATCCGTGAATAAGATATTTCGGACAAAATTATCATTCTCGTCGCATTTTTCCCTCATAGCCTCACAAAAGTCAAGGCGATTATCTTGATCAAGTTGGAAAATTTCCTGACTCTTTTGTGTCTTAAAGCACTTATATTTATGTCGCTTCAAAATATTCCCAACAGTAGTTCTTGGAATGTTCACGTTTTCGGATATTTGACGGCTCGAACACGGTTCATTTGCTTCAACAAATGCACATACTTGCACCTTCCGCTCCATTCTTTCGTCAGAAACAGCACGTTCCTGCCGATCGCTATTGTTGCATTTAGAACAGCCAGTAATACAACCGGACTTTTCGAAACGATGGACGATATTTAAAACTGAGACGGTTTGGAACTGGTCGATCGGGATACGAAAACACAAAACGCCCAACGACTGCTTCTGCACTTGGAGAAGAATAATACCACTTAATGATACTTATTCGCTCCTGTGTTGTATAAGTAGGCATCACAAAGAAATGTGAAACTCAATATTTTAAATTGTTACGTGTAATAGCCCGTCTGACACGATCATTTTTAATGTACATTTATCTATCAATTATTGAAGTAATGACAAATTGACAGAAAAATGTACATAAACACTTTGTCAGTATTACACATTCTAAATATCTACACCAATATTTTATTAATATGAGAAATATCGCTTCATGCATTATTATTGATTAGCATTTACGTACAGCGTCTCGATCCGTATTGAAATATTAGAAATATTAAACACGGGACGGGTGAATTAAGAATTGCGACGGCAACACCGCACAACTATTTCCTATACCATTTCATATACGATATTTAGATCATGCCGAGAACCTGGGTTGTCCAACGTGTATATAAAATATTGAAGTACCGTGTTTTTCAAATCACACAAGCCATATAGCAAAATAATTCCATAAACCTCAATCTGCCAATCAATCTTTCTTTACTTTAGTATTTAAGTGTTCTTGTTATGTAATAAGAACACAAAAATCAGAAAATAAATAACAACTGTGAAAATATGTTAACGCGTTTTATGGAATCAGGTGAAAATAAACAGGTAGCAAGTAGCAATATTTATTAATTATTTTGGACTCACGCGCGTTTCCCACTTAAAGTCTACAACAAGAGTTACAACTTATGTAAATATACCAGATAAAAAGCAAGAAAAAGCAAAAACAAAAAAAACTATTATGGTGAATTTATTTACAAATTACAGACTACATATTAACAATATGCAAAAGTTTTATCTTCAAATAGTAAAATAGACAAAAAACTAAAGACTAAAAATAATCCTATATCTAGACATCTTAGAAAGGAATATGTAGAGCAGTTGAAAATACCCCTATTAACTATATAATTTCACTCTTTCATAACAGATATCTAAAGGTTAAGTGTACCATATTAAAAATGTGAGTATTCTGAAAGAGAACAACCTTTCATAAATCTTTTCAAGATTATAAACTGGCTTAAAACATATTGGATCATTTTATAAAACAACCAAAACCCATATCTAGAATTAATATTTGCTTTTTTGTTTCTATTTCTAGCTATAAATATATAAAACACAGACAAAATAAATTAAATACCAGTTGTAGATATGGATTGGTTTTAGAAAAGAAAAAAAAAGGAAATCACAATTTTGCTCTTCTCCTGATGAAGCTAATGTAACAGAAAGGATTTTTTAAATAAATGTAATTTATGTACTTATTGTGTATTCCATTTCCATGTTGCTGACAGGAGAAACTAGAGGTGATCTATGAATGGTTTATGGTTAAAAAAATTTCATGAAAATATAATATGGGTCCCTGTATATTTCACAAGATACTGACATTCTAGAATATTTGCAAATTTTATTAAGGTATATCAAACAATTGGTTATTGCAATGGCTCCAATTTGGAATGGAATTTTTTTTAACGTGATGGGGGATCTCCTCACAATGCTCGTGAACTTAATGATCTAGTAAGTCATCATTTTTGCAACACGTGGATTGGAAATCAAAGATCAATACATTGGGCTGCAAGGTTTACGCAATTAGTACCACGAGACATTTTTGTTTGTGAAAGTATAAAAGATTTGTATTTAAACAGTTGAGTTTATGCCACCAGATGATTAAATAAAATATAGTGCTTTATATTATTTAAAGGAAATTTTACACATTTTTCAAATATATAAAACATAAGAAGTTTTACTTCAATGATAGGAAAGCTAGAGTGGTATTTATTCAATATCTAAAGCTTCTGTAAAATTGTATTAAATAAGCAGCTTTTAGGAATCGCAAAATTTATGTCATAAATTATTCAAGATATCGAAATAAACATTTTACCAATACATTTCTCTTTAGAAGCGTAACTCCAAAAGCCTAATGTCAGATATAGCAGTTTTTTTTATAGAGAAAACTCCAATTTAGCCCATAATATTCGCTGACTACAATGCTGTTGACATGTAAATTTAAATAATGAACAAAGGAGTGCATAAACTTTGCTGTGAAACTTTGAAGTTGAAGGAATATTATCGTCCCAGAGGAAATCTTACCAGACAAATTTCTTCTATCATGGATTGAGTCGAAGCTGGACTGCTTCTTATAACTGCACCCGTTGAGGAATCGGTGGAGATTGATCACAATAAAATCTTTCGATATATTCTCACTAATCAGAGTCACAATTCGAATATATTCTATTCCATCACGACACCTGTCTTAATTCTCCTCAGGAAACAGTTGACACGCCTGCAAATAAATTTTCATCTGTGTATATTGATAGTACAGATTTTTACCTTGATAATATCTACTTTAATCACATTCTTTTTACACTAATATCTATTACGAAATGGGAAGTAATTCATGTAATGCCAATGTTATCTCAAACAGGTTAATTTGATTTACAATTTAAAAGTATACGTGATACAACATTTTCTTTCAAACTGCAACTTTTCTGACAGATGAAAACGAGTTATATTCAAGAATGATGATACATCCTGAATGAATCCACTACAACTATGGACTAAAATTTTGCTAAGGCCTTTAAAGATGTTATTTATTCTTGTCTTTATCGCAACAGTAAATATGACATTTCGCGTAATCAGCAAGACTTTCCCAAAGATCACAAATCTTATGTCGAACACGAGTTCTTTTCTGATACTGCGTCTGAAATCTTACTTAATGAAGCATCAGGTATTTTTTCACATTTTAATTTTCTCCAGTTTGAAAAATAATAATGACTATTCAACTCATGTGTCATTTGTAAAAATATGACCAATAAGAATCAAAGAATCACATTTTTGTGTCCTGGCAACAAAAATACTGCTGCGTATTTACACTAGTGGGTATTTTATTGAAATCACCACTAGTGGTATCGGTGGATATTTTTGACAGATATATGTCTCCAGATATAATCTCTTGTTTTCTTTGTGTTTTCCGGAATAGTTTTATGAATTTCAGCATCAATTTCACTATCACCTTTTTCACCAAACCTTTTTGAATTGCTTTCCATATCAGAAATCTATTTATTCTTGCAATAACTTATTAAATTCGAATCGTAGAAAATTTTCTACATTGACAGTAGTTTGTTGAAAACATACTACTATGGAAACCAACGCAATAGCTACTTAATTTTAGAAAATTAAAAAACTCAGTTCGTCATTTATGAATGAATCATTCGATGAATAGTCCTTCGAATACAATTCGTAATCAAAGTATGGTAGATCATTTTTGCGGTGTTATCACTCTTGTTTCCTTGCGCTTGTAAATAGGACTCGTGCTGACGCACTCGTCCTATTAATATTCAAGCGCAAGGAAACATTCGTGAACCACCACAAAAATAATCGAGCATACTTTGACTACTCGTTGTATTATATATGACTATTCAATTCACCTGTCATTGTTCAAATATGAACCAATAAAATAGCAAATATTTACTTTCGTATCATAGCAACAGGAAATTTCAGCGATTATATCTTCCTAGAAGGTATTCAAGTGGATATTTTAAACAAGTGAAAGTCTTTATTAATGTAACTCATTTACTAACAATATTGAAGGTACAATTAGAAAAACTAACATTACTGCAGTGCTGCAGCAGACATTCTGGAACAGAGCTATCACTGGGAGTACCCGAGGGAGTACCTTTCTCTTGTAGCTTAATACCGTCACTATTACTGACAGATGTCGAAGTTGTACATGACACATTTGTTGTTGTAAAATTTCTTCGCATTTTGGTGATAATCGACTCGTGGTGCTCATCATCAAGCTGCAAGTACGATTTTATGGAATTCAGATTTTGGTGTCCCGTTATTTTCATCAGTTGTTGCTCTCCGACTCCAGCTTTCGCCAGAGATGATACAGTTGAAGAGCGTACCGAATGATTTGATATCTTCCTTCTTTTAACATCTAATCCAGTTTTTTCAGCTAATAACTTCACCCATTTACTGATCTCACATATACCAACTGGACTGTTCTTATACCACACCGCATTCTCAACTTTATCCCAAAACGGATTCGGTGTCAAAAACATCCTTTCTGTTTTCACATTTTTTCCTCTCTTCGATTTCAGTAGATAATACAATCTAAATAACAGAAGAATATTAATTATACCGTCTTGAAATTAAATATAAATAGGTTACCTAACTGGACACATATCGGTATTGCTTTTATTCTCTATCAACCACTTGCTGCCTGTCAATGATTTAGTTCCCCCCTGCGCAGTTTTCGAAAATACTGGATTATACTCAATTCTACCAGTTCTGCTTCCCTTGTTATCGAGTTCCTCCTTGAAGTAATAGGTGAAACAGTTGCTCCCTTCTCCTCCCCGCCAAGCTAGTTCGTAAGATGCTATTAAGAAAAACTTTTTCTGTAAACCGTCTGGGGTACTCTCATCTAATATGCGTATCATATTTAAGTATTCTGGTTCTGTAAGTGCCGCCGCGTTGCTGGTTCTTTTTTCAGGACACGCTTGCAGTTTTCTTCTTGTAGCATCCCTGGCGTCACGTGCTGACTTAAATATTGCATCAGAAAACGGGTTTACGTTTATTTTCCACTTATTGAAGAACATTTCTTGAACCATTTTCGCCGTCACGTTCCACATGTGCTTGATGACGCCTTCTTTATAATCGGACCCATCTTTTTTCTTCATATTACATGCCCACGACTTTAGGATGACATTTAAGTCCACAGGAGAAGTAGATTGATCCAGTTTATAGCCTTTTGCTGTTAAAAATGTACTAAATTGTCTCCATACTGAATCTTTGGATTTCTTCGTGTTCCAAGGGATATTTTCGCAAATTTCAGCATCGATTTCGTCTTCAGATTTCGTGCCAAATCTTTTCTCAGTTCCCATTATTTAGAAACACCAGTTTTTATTCAACGAAACGAACTAAATAGGAACACGATTCCAAAAATTTTAATGACAAACATAAATGTTTTTTTTGTTGACATGGAAACGTAATCATGTGTAACTAAATTTTGAGTCATTTTAATATGAAAAATTGATTTGGTTCATTGAATAGTCTCTCGAATACGATTCGTAGTCAAAGTTGAGTCTACTATTTTTGTGGTGCTTTACACTCATGTCTTTCATAATTGCGAATACTACTCGTGCTCCGCACTCGTAGTATTTAAATGCAATCATGAAAGACATTCGTGTAACCACCACAAAAATAATCGACATAACTTTGACTACTCATGGTATTATAAGTGATAATATATCACTAAAATACCTGTACTATAGAAAAAAGCTCAGGGGATAATGTTTAGATAAAATATTATAATTTGTGTCTGTAATCTTTTATATGCATAGAAATATTGAATTTTGACACATCTTTGTGGGTTTTTAATCATTATTTTTTGTACGATAGTCCTAAACATCTCGAAATTTTACAAATTCTTTATTAAATCATTCTAATAGCTGAGTAAATTTTGCCTTTTCATTTTTCTCTTTTTCCCTCCCTTTTTTTTCTTACTACCAACCTTATCCTCCTAATATACCAATTAAAATATATCAATGCAAATAAAATTATAACATGTCCTTCAACACAATTTTGTATGGTTTATAATACTTCTCATTAAATAGCTACTTCCTAATAAAATTGAATAATTCCTTTTGAAGTACACTGTAGTTAATTAAATTTATAAATGTAAACATAAAAATATTTTTTTTTATTCTCTTTTTAAAAATCCATTTATTGTTTTTTCATATATGATGAATGTTGAATTTGCCAGATTTTTTTTTTTATTAATTAATAAACAATTATTTATAATTATAAAGTGAAACTCCTGCGAATAAAATCAAGATGTAATATAAAAATACACCTTTAATATTGGATAATTGATTTTCCCTATAAAATATGTAAAATAATGAGATGGTAAGCAGTGAAAATTCATTTCGTTAAAATTCCGCCAACAATTTTCAAACTACGACAACTACCGAGCTCGACCGAATCAATATCACATGTAGGGTAGATTATGCGCATTCAGTTGACTTCGGCATGTTGCCTATCTCTGAAGCACACTACTTCTCAGTCATCTGTTGTGCTATGGCGTGTATCGGGTTATAATCAATGAATTATAAAATATAAGACGCGAAAATGCCGAAAGGACTATTTTTTCCGTATTCGTGTGCGTTTCTTATCGTACTGTTTACGTCTCTGTGCCCAAACACCGACACCGTGCTTGTCATAAACGTTAGAAATCAGGTATGTCCAAGTTTATTTGGTGTAGTGTTAATTAAGTTGCAGATTCTGTTTGTTTACAATTGTCATCTGGTAATAAATACAATTTCATTTAAATGCCGTATAGAAATATCTGTGTTGTTCATAATATATTTTACAGGTTTTAATTCTAGGAATTTATAAAATGTATGCATCTCTTCAATATGCATTTAATATATAACATTCAACATGTTGCAATATGCAAACTTTGAATTCCGGTAAGAGTGCATTTTCCATTATATTAAACTACAGATACAATTTAAATATGTAATGTAATTGTAAATTAGTTACTATATTGTTTGAATTTTCTATTATTATCCCCAGTTCAATGTTATTGTTATTTTGGAATAAGTGTCTTCATTAATGAAGCCGAAGTTTAACACTGTTTATGTGTATCTAAGTAAATACTTTTTACTAGGAATTTATAAAATGTATGTAAGTATCTCTTCAATATGCATTTAATATATAACATTCAACATGTTGCAATATGCAAACTTTGAATTCCGGTAAGAGTGCGTTTTCCATTATATTAAACTACAGATACAATTTAAATATGTAATGTAATTGTAAATTAGTTACTATTATTTGAATTTTCTATTATTATCCCCAGTTCAATGTTATTGTTATTTTGGAATAAGTGTCTTCATTAATGAAGCCGAAGTTTAACACTGTTTATGTGTATCTAAGTAAATACTATTTACTGTCGTCTTAAGATACATACTCCTACAATTGAATTAAATTATAATTTATAAATAATGTAAGTGATTCTGTTGTTACATTCTAACTATATTTTACTTCAAACATTAGAATTTTTGTTAAATATCTACTAAAAAATAAATATGAGTGCCCAATATGTATTTGTTCTTTTTTTTTGTAAAATCTAATGCATTACGTACATCTTGTTTCATGTTTGTTTTTGTTCTGAACCGAACTGTAACCTGAAGATTACTCTTTTTTGTTTGTCTTGTAAATTGAATAGTTCTGACATATTCTTGGGGCAAATAATCACAAAAAAAAATACCATCCATTTTCCTACTCGTTAATATATGCTGAAGACCTATTGGAGGTGTTTAATCTGCTTGTTTTGCACGTGTCTTTATGACCTTTATCCTATTATTATGCCTAGGTATAGGAATAAGAAATAGGTACAGGCATTTATTTTTATAACAGAAATTATATTACTAGTTCAAGTTCAAGTACCTACAATTTGGTATGTTTAGGAAGCATCTGTATAAATTCCTTGTATTGAATTACCAAACAGTCGGCTTTATTAATTTTATTACAAATTTCCAATTTGTGTGATTACGAACATTATAATTCTGTCTAGAATATATGTTCAGAATAGTCCGAATAAGGTTTTTAGGGAAAGAAAAAATGCAAAAGTTGCTGGGAAAACAGGAAAATTCCGGACAAAATTAAAAGTGCGTTTTTTATTGGATTTTTATAAGAACTAAAAGCCATAACCCAAGATTCGAAGGATGGATAGGATAATTCTTTTTTTTGTTTTGTTCGTTATGGTCCTCGAAATATTTTCCAGACAATTACAAAGGAAAGTCAGATAATTCCGACAAACTACAAAAATCATAATTTTTATATGCACTCTCGATGA
The DNA here is from genome assembly GCA_963170755.1 of Amphimallon solstitiale. Lineage (NCBI taxonomy): Eukaryota > Metazoa > Arthropoda > Insecta > Coleoptera > Scarabaeidae > Amphimallon > Amphimallon solstitiale. The sequence continues at coordinate 51,155,010 of OY720678.1, read as the reverse complement.
TAACAATAGGAACCACATATTTCGTTGATTCTATTTTGTTTGGTTCGTTATGCTCCTGAGATGAAAATAACTGAGTTGAATGTTTTTAATTGAAAAAAAATCTGGAGGATCTGGAAAAAAGAATTCCAGTCCAAATTAAAATAAAATTACATTTGTTTTTCTTTTTGTGTTGTTTTGCTCTGTCTAACAAATGTAGTTATTTTATTTCTATTTATCTATTAATTTTTCGTCACTATGTAACTTATTGGCTTGATTCACAATTTGACTTTCAGCTGTCAAACGATATTTGCGCACGTAGCGAAATAATATTTTAATCATTGGTGCGTCTGTTTGTGATCGTGTAACTTCTGAAAGACTTGACCAATTGAGGTCATACTCACACAATATATTTGTTTTGTCGAGGCGATAGTTTATAGCCACGCTAAGATCCAATAGGTGGCTCTGTAGTTATTAACAAATTCTATATTCATTGACCATAATAACCATATACCGTGGGTTTTTTTTATCACTGAACATAGCACACGATAACACCTATGTTCAGTTTTAAAATAAACGCATCAACGCATGGAACATTATGCAACCAACATTGCGTTATGTAACAACAAACTAACGTCGGTCAATTATTTGTTTGGACAAACGTCAAAATCAATGTCATAACCATATTAGAAGTAAACACAAAATTTAATTCTTTAAAGACTACTTTTCTGTCTGAATATCGAAAGTGGCAACAGTCTTAGAAAAGTGGATGTGGTGATGTAAGTATCATTTAATAAAGTATTAAAATATATTGACCATATTTTATAGATTGCAGAACCAACTTTATGGTATTTTGGATATGTTTATTGTAAATCATACAGTAGCACGTAAGTCGACTGATGTTATTAGCGAAAACTGCAAAGGTGAAGAAATAATTGTGCAAGTGGATCAAGATATCGACTATTCACAAGATAACACAGATATTGCATTGGTATTTTAATATTAATTTTTAATATTTAGTCTTCTTAGTTGGACTACAGTTCTGGTTTATTTATAAGCAATGCAAATGAGGACGTTCAACCTGCTCCAAGTACCTCAAGTAATTATATTGAGGAAGGCGCTATAAATACAGGTGATTTTGGCACAGAAAACAAGAAAAGGAAATGTGAAGCTATTAAGGACAGTACTCCATCCCGCAAGAAATGAAAAGATGATGAATATTTGAAACATGCAAATGATGCTTTAGTAAAACTTACTTCTGCTTTGGAGAATGAGCCAACTCAACAGCCTGAAAACAGCGAGGAGGTATTTGGTAAATTAGTAGCTGCCAAAATTAAAGAAATTAATTGTCTTCGAATAAAAAATGAAGTTCAATTTAAAATTTTAAATGTTATATATACATATTTAAATAAATAAATATTTTTTTGTATTAGACTTTATTTTTAATATTAATTAATCATAACTGGAATAAACATAAATCAATGTTCTAAATATTATGCTCGGCCACTGCGTGTTCCTGCCAATCTGCACTCCTATTGTTGGTACAGAAATAGTTCCGGAATTCATCTCTAATATTTCTGGCTTCAATACTTGACTTATTACCACCTTGTTTTACAACTGTTGGTAAATGTTTGGTATTGCTAATGTTAACATCTGTCACATACCTTTCACTTTGTTACCAAGAAGTTATGAAGTACCACACATGCTAAAGTTATTATTTCTACTTTTTCAACATCTAAATTTATTGGTTCTAATAAAACTCTAAATCTATTAGATAAAATTCCAAATGTGCTCTTGATAATCGGTAATTAAGTATTTTATTGTCATGACTTAAAAATCTTTGCGGATATGGCTTCATAACTCCTTCTGTTAAAAATGTATATGAGAATTAATCACCATACTGTTAAATAATGCGGTCTTAACTTCCGGTAAATTGTTTCACACACTTCTGGAACAAACCTGGAAATAATGCTTTCATGAACTCGTGTTGAATACATTTGAGACTGGAAACTTTCACCAGTTGCTAAAAACCGCAAAGTAATTTGCAACCTGAAAAATCATAAATCTATTGTATTTGATTTTTTTAAATATTAAGAATATCTCACTTGCTATGGGCTGATATACTGTCTTGCATAAATGTATCTTGCTTTGTAATATCAGCTCTAAGGTAATCTAATAATTTATGAAACAGAGCATCATTCATCCGTAAATAATTCCTATATAAGTCAGGGTCCTCAATGCGTAATTCATTAATTAATGACAAAACATCCCGGCCGCCTTAAAAGCCGGTCCATATCTTTCTTTTTTGTTAGCGTTTCTTATTTTTTATATTAAGAATGTTTGTTATTATAACAAGAACTGCAGCTCGTAATAAATTCTTTCTTGTATTTGTGTCCATTTGGAATTTTTCCAGAAAAATACACACAAATGAAATTTTAAGGTTACAAAATTCCGGATACCCGCCAAACTAGTAATACATTCGACGCATGCCCGGACCTTTAAAATTTTGCGTCGTTGCAAGTGGGCAAAATAAATTCTGCACAGAAAGTAGTACAGAATATTCTGTACAGAAAGCTGTGCAGAATCTTGTACAGAAAATTGTACCGTGTCAAGTAAGGATGTGGCGAGTTTTAATTTTCTTTCTGTGGGTATTTATTATACAGCCATCAGAATCAAATTTCCTACTAATCGCCTGAATTGTTCCGATAGATGGTATGGGCTTCTCAGGATATTTGACAGAAAACAGATCCCGCACTTTCCTTAAACTGTTTCCAGCTTTATACCAGTTTAAAATTTCTATTTTATCATCTTTTGTATACATTTTTTAAATTAGGTGAATACAAATGTGAAATATTGAAATATTCAAAATGTCATTTCTGTTATGACATCGATTTTGACGTTTGTCGAAACAAATAATTGACCGATGTTAGTTACATAACGCAATGTTGGTTGCATAATGTTCCATGCGTTGACGCGTTTATTTTAAAACTGAACATAGGTGATATCGTGTGCTATGTTCAGTGATAAAAAAGACCCACGGTATATAATACTACAGAGATATCAACAATTCCTGTAGACCACGTGACTACCAAATTAGGCAACCCAATTAACAGCAGTTGGTAGTATTGAATGTTTTATGTAAAATATGGTTAAAAGTGTCAACAATGACAGCAGTATTTGTGAATAAAATGTACGCTACTGTCAAATACTAGCGATACGCGAATCTCATAAACGTATGAACACGAAAATCACCAGATTTTAGAAAATTACTGATCACGTGGTCTACAATCTTTCTCGATAGCACTGTACTATATTGCGTGTGTTGTATCTTGATAATGTGTAATTTTTCGTCCCAACTAAGAGAGATAGAATTGATCGCATTGCTTGTTCTGCGCATGCGTCGACAGAAATTGTCCATTTTGAATTTTTCGAAATGACAGATAAACAGAAAACATAATTATAACCTCTGATTTAAATACAGAATTCCACTATTAAATTGACATCTATAACTATGATATTACTGAAAGCATACGCAAGGTTGTTGTTTTTATTGAATTCAGTTTTGTGCAAGTTTAGTTCATCGGTGAATTTGTAGAATTAACCCAGAAATACGCGGTAGAATAAATAAACGATATGAAGGCTGATTCCAGTGAATTATTAACAGAAAAACTTGTGAAGTTATAACTTCTGCGTTGGTTTATACGTGCTTACTGGAATATGTGAAATTATATTATTAAATGTAAATACCGATCGTTTCATTTTGATTAACAGAAAAAATTTTGAACAGAAAAACTTGTGAACTTACAACTAATACATAGATTTGTATGTGTTTATTAGAATATGTGAAATAATGTTATTAAATGTACCTAAATACCGATCGTTTCATTTCGTCTTATTGAAAAAATTTTGAACAGAAAATCTTGTGTACATTGATTTGTATATGCTTATTGGTGTATGTGAAATTATTAAATATAAATACTGCTTCTTTCATTTTGATTTACAGAAAACACATAAATTAATGTTTTACATACACAATCGAATAGATTCAGGTATGTTTTATGTAAGTCAGTTGTATTATATTTCAACATATAGTTTTGCTATGTATTTTTAAGCTTAAGAATGCAAATAAAATTTCTTAAATTACTGTATTTAGTATTTTGGCTATATATAAGAATAAAACAACATCTATTTTATATTTGTCTACGTACATTATTCAATATAATGTCGTGTAATCAACAATGTAAAGAACTAATTAAATTCCTGTAGTGTTCCTTTATCTAATTGTTGTCGAGATATACACTGAAACATGAATGTTTTAGCAAATTAATCAGCCTGACATTTTTGTGATTGAATATAATTTTTATTAATATTAAAGCGTAATTTATGCCCATATGGTAGCAAAGAATATAAACGTTTGTTTATATTCTTTGCTACTTGATACACTTGAATTTCTGTAGTGTATCTAATAGCACATTCATATTCAATACATTTTTCTTGAGTGTCTATGTCTCATAAACTGAGATGAGTAGAAATGAGACTTGCAAATAATTTATATTATTGCTTGTAAAAAAGGTATGTTGATGTTGTATTTGATTCAATAATTACATCAAAGTTCGATTTCTACTTACGAAGTAAAAAATCAAATTTTATTTTATTTATGTTCGAAAATCTATTTTGTTTAACTTTCTTAAAACAACAAAAAATATTATGAAATATAAATATTTGAATGAATTAATAGATACATACAAATTTATAAAATGATAAAAAAAGATTTAGAGAATGTAACAATATCATAAAAACAAGAATACTGTTTGATGCCGTGCCTACCTTGCAGTTCATAACACTGCAGTATTTACTTCCACAATGTTGGGAAAAGTTTAGAAGATCACACATTGTCTTGGCAAAATCCAAAATGAATATTATCTTTATACTGTACCATCTACAAGTTGTTTTAAACTAAAACATATTTTATTGTAAATTTAAATATAAAATACATTCTATGTGCTTGATTACAATTTAGTGACAGAAATTACGATACAGATTTAGCAAAGTACAAATTAAAAAAAACACTTCACCATCTTATAAATAATGTGTTCATCCTTCAAGTTATTTTCACAATCAGTGATGCATCATAGCATAAATTCCAATAACCGGCCCAATCTCTTCTCAAAATACCCAATTTCGGCATATTATTATCTCATATCATAAGGGATCTGTGGATTCCGTGGTGGACATGTCAAAATTCTTCAACTTTCTGTGAACACATGTATGTTCTATTAGACATATACCAAAAAATTAGAAGGTCATGGCAAAAAGATTGGTATGTGTCTCTTCTAAGAGGTTTAATAGAAGCCTTTTTATTATGAGCAATTCAAATATTTTAATATGTAACATAACAATACAATTACCTAATTCATGTAAAATTTACTGTGTTCTTTCTGTACATTGCTCCGATGTAGATGAGAGTAATTCTCGATACAAGAATACCACATTATCCAATTCATTATTATTCTTGCATGTTGAGTTGAATAATTTTGGTGTTGGTATTATATAATAAATTTTTGTACATGACCTATAGAGGTGGTTTTGTATCTGTTCACGATATCCCGTCATAATATATTCAAAGAAACACAGTTGCTATGCAATTGAACTGATTGCGGGTTTTACTCAATTAATTTACAATATTTACGATAACATAACCACAATTCGTACAACTTTTGACAAATATATTTCTTCAGTATGATCGTTTGTTTGTCTTTGATTTGCACATGATGCCACGACGATATTTCTTCATTCATTAAGGGAAATTAAATTATTTTTCCACCTTTGAAAAGGCACAATTATTAATTATAAAGAGGTTTGTCGATTTTTAAACTATTTATACTTGTTTAACGATGTACAAATAATAATTAAATATTTATAGTAATGAATCTATGTGATAAACAAACATAACTAATTTTGAAAAATTATTTGTAACGCATGCGCAGTTTGGACAATGCGACTCTAAAACGGCATAGCACCATATGTTTTATTTCACAATGTTGGAGCGAAGTTTTCCTTGTCTACACGCGATATAGTAGTATTATATACCGTAAGCGTCAAATTTTAATTTCGGTTTGCACTTGTATCATATGCAGAAGATGATCTTATCATATGCAGCGATACCTGCTTGCTAACAGTGGAGGGAGAGCAACGGAGTGGCGGGGGACCCCCACGCCTTACAAATGTCCAGTGTGGCAGCCTCGCTTATGTCTATCTTTAGTTTAATTCGTCGCGCTCTTTTCCACTTACTACTTTCCTATCAGAAATTAAAATATGACGACCTCGGTATATGATAATAACTCATATTCACAATATAAGTTGGTTTTATGCTAAAAAATAAAATTACAAAATCTGGACCCGATAAGTGGCGCTGTTGCCGAATTATTTTTAAATTTAACCAAATAAAATTCATCAAGTCATGGATATGTTTTAAACAATATCGACTCTTTCTCACCTGTTTATTTTCAATAATACTTTTCCGATACGCTGAACTAACCTGTATAATCGTCCCTGCACTACTATTTTGTAGGAAAAAAGGAAGGACAAATATTGTACCTAATCATATTTACTAACATTAATCAATGGTACTATAAATCTCAAGAACATATCAGATTAGTTTCCACTCCTGTCACTAGTCACATTGTTTTCAAGTAAGCTTGCATCATATTGTCGATTGTTCTTGTGAAACTATTGAGACCAAAAGCATTTCTATTCGTAGCAGAGAAAGATTTTCCAGTCGCAATTTGTTGACGTGTTGTGTTGTTGTTTTTCTATCTGCTGCTCGTGTTTTTGAGCTGTGTTTGCTTCTTCGCCTCTTCGTCATCTTTCACGTCTTTTACTGCCAGTGTCGTGCCTAAATATTGAATTTACAAAATAAAACGTAATTTTATAATCATATGTTTATACTTACGTGCATCTATAAACATTGCCAATATGACGTTAATAACTATAATTTTCTAAATCACTACTGAAAACAACTTTAAACTGCACTTATGGGATTCTATTGTCAAATTTGGCAATTAATTGGAATTCAAGCAGGTGTGGAAATTGTAAAACGTGAAAATTGCTAGAATGCAAATGGCGGCCAAAACAACACATTCTTCGGTATCTAATGGCTGTCGAGTGATATTTACGGCTAAGACTTTTTGGTATCATTAATCAAATTCGACAACATTGTGAGGATACAAAAAAGTTTTGTGACTCATGACAGTCTGTCAGACACTCAAATCGTAAGCTATTTCTTTCTATTGATTTAGATTAGCGTTTTAGTTTGGAAATAATAGCGATATTACAGAATTACACTGGCAATAATTGATTCTGATTTATCAAAGACAGAAATTCCGTCACAAGCAGTGGCATGAGATATTAATCGTTGGTACTTTTGATATGGTAGGCTCTACCTATGAATGTATTTGATAAATGTAAATAAAGATTTGATTAAATTCACTAATTCCTAAAATTGTCTATACGCATGTACCTTTAGTATGCACAATTAATTTGTGCCTTAAGCTCTGTTGAACTAAAATCACTTATTCAAAGTCACAGGCGTACCTAATATTTCACTGTTTTTTTTCTGGAATAAATGTGAAAGTTATGTAACAAGCTTCTAGTAAATATTACGGTTCCTAGTGCGAAACTGTTTCCATGCTTAACTAAAATGGAACTCACAACACTGGAAAAAACGTGTAGGTACTTCAGTCATGCTTCACATTCGATGTGCGTATGTGCAAAAAATATTTGTGGAAACGCTGTAAATTATCTGTGTCCCTTGCAAGCATGCAAATTCATAAGTGTACTTCACTTCCCCCACCGGGTTATTTTCAGAGCATATCGATTTCACTGAATTAAATGTATGTTTTAAGACACACAATTCCATTAATGTTCGTAATACATTAAAAAGTGTTTGAGATGTAAAGAATAACATTAGCATAATTTTATCACAAAACAATGCTCGAGACTAGAACGAGAGCCGCGGAGAGGCGATCATTCTAAAGCACGAATATTTTAGTTCCATTTCATTATTGTTATCTTGAAATTATAATACCTTCATTTTACTACTAACTATTAGTCCGCAAAACTAATACTTTACGTTGTTTTACTTTCTTATACGTAGTATAAGGAAGTATTGTGATGATGAAAATTTTCGACCTCGAGATTTTTGCAGATGTCCACGTTTTGAGGTCCCCTGATACCAAAAAAGTGGTTTTTAAAAAATGTCTGTCTGCCTGTCTGCCTGTGTGTGTGTGTGTGACCACGATAGCGGTCAAACCGCTGGAGATATCAATTCCAAATTTTGTATTTACGTGTATAATCTCCTTCTTGAGATCTGATTAGTTTTTCAGTAAAATCGGTAGACCGGAAGTAGCAGTTTACTTCAGTGAAAAAATCGAATTTTGCCAATATTTCGTCAAATACTAAGTTTATACAAATTTATAAAGAATTCATATTTACTTAAAATTAAAATTGAGAAAAATTTTATTTAAAAAGTTTTTCTAAATTCCTACCGGAAGTAGGTCTTTTACTCTTATCGAAAATCGGTTTTTTGCGAATATTTCGCAAGTCAAGCTTTTTAGACAGGTACGTTACGTGTATAAAAGTATTTAAAACATAGTTTTCAATATCTTTTGTATAAAAAAGATTTCAAAATTCGGACCGGAAGTAACAGTTTTACTCTTACCGAATAGCGATTTTTGGCAAATATGTCGTAAATTATGCATTCTATATATATTTATTAACAGTACAAAAGTATTTAGAGTTATATTTGCAATATTTTTTGTATAGATGAAATTTCAAAATTCGGACCGGAAGTAGCACTTTTACTATTAGCGAGTAGCACTTTTTTTCGAATATCTTGCAAAGTATGCATTCTATAGCGATTTATTAAGAGAATAAAAGTACTTAGAATAGGATTTTGAATAAGTTTTGTATAAAAAAATTCTTAAGATTGTATAGTTTGAAACGCTCATACGTATAAGAAAGTCGTGTGGTGGCCACACCTCATTTTTTTCTTGTAGGTACCTTACTTAGAAGATATCGAAATGCTTTTTGAATACAAGCTTAACTGGTTTCGTATTCTTAATCATATTCAAGTCAGAATAATATTGTAATTATTATCCCTTCTATCTATAAAATATTCGCTTTCTAATCTAATCTAATCTATTTCTTTTCACTTATCTAAACCGGTTGTACATAATATTGAATTGGATGTTAGAACTTATATGTATTTGGCTGATGCATTGCACAAACATATTCAAATGTATGTTAATAATGTTATAAACTTGTACATTAATGTAATTATTCGTATATTTTACAATTGACTTTGATGCTTGTTCTGAAATCAATCGAATTTGATTACTGTAGTAAGTCTTTATATTGCAAAATAAATTTTAAACGGAACTTCTTACTTCCTAATGGGCTTTTCTAGTATGTTAACTGGAAACGTGAGAAAGAAATAATTGTGTTATAACATTATTTAAATTATTTTTAAGGAAAAGTATTTTAAATAATGTTATTATGAAATGTGTATGAAGACAGGAAAAACGATTAGGATGTTTCCTTTTTTTAGTACATGTTTTCTGTAGTATTAGGTATCTTTGATGTTGCCAAAAGCATGGTTAAATAGTCTGAAACTAATAACATACAGATTAAGAAAATCTTAGTTGTCATTTTTAGTAGCAAATTTTTATAATACAAAACTGTTATCCATTTGTAATACACGTTCAGTAGCTGTACATTATTTAAAAACAATCGTCGTAACACTTTCTATTCTCAAAGTCTGTTTATAAAATGTCATCGAAATAGTTTGTCAAGGCCGCTTCTGCGATTTTGCGATAAGTTTTAGAGTGGTAAGTAGGGTACAGTAGGTTCAAATTAGAAACCTAGCATTGGCATTGGCAATATACGAGGTATGTTAGAAAATGAATGAGACTGATTTCTTATTAGCAACAGTATTTAAGTCGCTAAGGCCGAAGTCAGGTGAATAAAGAGGCTAAGAAACCACAGGATGTCTTTTGATGTCAAAAACTCCGTAATGAAGGTGGCCGTGTGATATGGGGCGTTGCCATGATGGGGCATCCACTTGTTAGCAAAGCCAGGTCTCACACGAATCATCCTTCCTCTGATCCTTTCAAGGACAAAAACTTGGTTGACAGCTTGTCTTGGAGGTACACTTCTTTGTGAACAATACCACTACCTTCAAAGAAGCAAATCAGCATTGATTTAATCTTTGATTTGTTCTTTCGAGCTTTCTTCGGCCGGGGAGAATTCTCAGTGTGCTACTGATGGCTTTGCCGCGTTGTCTCGGGGTTGTATTCAAAAACCCAAGCTTCATCACCGGAGTCTTCGGCAATTCTGTCAAGGCGTTTTACGAATGTCCGTTTGCTCAATTATGAGGTTTTTAGGCACCATTTCGGCACAGATCTTTCGCATGTACAAATCTTCAGTTAAAATTTGATGAACGATGAAACTATTCAATTGCAAATGGTCACTCATAATTCTTATTGCTAAACAACGGTCTGATCTTACAAGAGCCTTGACACGTTCGATGTTTTTGTTGGTTTTTGAAGTTGGAGGCTACCCTGAGCGAGGTTCATCTTTCACCTGTTCTGGCCCATCCAAAAATGACTTGTGCTCTTGATAAGCAATGTTTCCCATAGGGATGCTTCAACTTCTCATAAGTTACACTTGCGCATTTCCCAAGTTTGACACAAAACTTAATGGCAAAGTGATGCTCCAAATTTTGCTGTTCCATTTTGTGCGACAAAAGAAAAACACAACTTTACTAATAGCGCTCTCAGAATTCACGTGGTGACAGTAGGAAGTCCAAACTCGGACTGAGCGCCGCAGCGTTGTCGCGGTTGAGTCGCCGGAGTTGCCAACATTTTCATTCAAAAGTTGCCAAATGTTGCCAAAATTATAAAACTATTAATATTTGTACATAATTCCATAATTTAAACTAATTTGTGTGGTAATATCGTTTAACGATCAATAATTAAAGCTGTTAAACATTAATTGACTCTTTTTCCAGTACCCATACCAAAATAATTACATTATTGGCTATATGGAATTGATTTTTGGGAGTTCTAGAACCATTAGAAATACAAAATAAGATAATCCATAATAATGTATGTACATATATAGGGTATACAGTTTACGAATTTATTCATGAATAACTTACAAGATATTTTTTGCCTATATGTATTAAAATGTATCACATAAATATTTTATATATATTTAATAGGTAAATCATCAATAAAAGATAACGGAGACAGTTGGGACTACTACTACTACTACTTCTGTTTTTCCATTTTCCAAATTGTAAATTGTGACACTCTCCTTCATTGTCTTTAATAAATGTCATAGTTGCTAGATAATGATGAATTTTTCATTTATTGAAATTAATTGTAGTGAATATTCTCTCCACTGCAGCACTGCTATGTGGGAGAGACAATAGTTCGAATGCAAATTTTGATAAACGCGGATATCTGTCTGTTCCTACAATGGAAAAAATACTATCGCTCCCTATACTAATTGAATAAACAACGATCACTTCGGTGAACACATACTTCCATTATATTATAGCATTTACCGATTGTATGTGTATACGCATTTAAAGCGTTAGACTCACTAAATCGGGAATTCCCCAGCTTTCCCTGGCAGTAAAATGTTTATACATTCTTTTGACCTTGACCATTTAGCGCTCTATGTGTAATTCTACCAGTAATACATACATATATACGTAGCACGAGAATTCTTTTTTAAATTAAGTCTTCCTATTATTATTTTTAATTATGACAAATTTAGTAGAAATATTTATATGGAATTAATTTTTGTATATGTAAAATGTTGCCATTTTTTTGGATTTCTTACAAAGTTGTTGCCATGTTGCCAGAGTTAGTTGGAAGTTGCCCAAAATGGCAACAAGTTGCCAGCAACGGCAACCCTCAGGAGCAGACTAACAATCATGCCTAGTGGGGTAGAAGAACTACGGCGTTGCCAGATCACTCGCAATGATGCCAGTCTCATTATATTGCACACACCTCGTATGAATTTTAATTCTATGATTTTCCATAAGTTCGATGTATCTAACATGCTGACCTCTCATGTGATGTATATTTCAATTCATAAATCAGACAAAATCTAATTACACATATTTAAAAGATTGTGAAAATTATTAGAACTTGTTCACATTGTTATATTTTTTTAACTATTGATATTAATGAAAGGCCCCTAATACCAATATTTTTGTTACAAACGGCCAAGAAACGTATTTTTCAAATAAAGATACATAAAATAATGTGTCGTGAGCGCTACTTTTTTTTCTTACAAAGGCCTCTGTTGTAAACTTTGCAAACTAAATAGCTATTTTCTCATCAAAGTGAATCGCATTTCTTCGCTCCAAAATCCATTTAAAATTAGCATCAGGGGGCGAAACTTTTCAGCTGCGCTGTACATTCGTGTATTTCGTCTCATTGATTTTTGTATTTTGTATGAATGACGAAAAAACAATATTCTCATTACTAAAATTCAACCATTGCTATTGAAATATATACTTTAGAATACTATATTTTGAAGTTAAACATTATCTGGTCATTACTTTTTTGCACATTTTCGAAATTCGTCCATTATCATACATAGGACAGATGTTCTATTTTCATTCTCTAATGCAACTTACCGCCGGCAATGTTACGTTAGCAGCGAATACAGCTTTGGCATTAAACTTTTTCATTACATTGCAGTGCACAGTATGTAGGTATTTATACGTGTACACAACTGTAGCACCTGGAGGGCATGGATTTGAATCATTGTGCTTTAGCGAAATGGCCTCGTTTTAGCTAAACAGCAGAGCGAGCGCCCTCTGCATTTCGTAGAAAGTTCCATTGCAAATGTCATTTGAATAGTTTGCCGGACAATTTGCCTCTAGGCACTTAAATATACATATATTTATTATTATTCTGCTAAAACCAGCAATTAAATAGATTAGTTAATGGAGGCTATTGTTAGTTATATCAGCAGACCTGTTTGCTTAGTAATCCTGAAATACATGCGTGGCTAATACAAGGAATAATGTTCGCATCCTCTTAATCACTCTTTTTAATAAATCCTAAAGATATAAAAAATAATAAATAAACCACCTAAGAAAAGCATAAAGAGAGCTGCAAATGTCTTACAATACAATACTTCAATGCAATTATTCAAAATGTTTATGATTAGGATATCGTGTCACTTTATAACAAAATGACGCACTTTTTACCCACACAATGGCGTCTTGTGTCAAAAATATATTTTGCTATTGCATCAATATCTTCGTTTCACGTTTATTTTAAATGCATATCCATTTAATATGCCAATTTGTGCTATTTATAGTTATCGCAGATATAATGAACGGATTTTCAATAAACTGCACAATCAATTATTTGAGATTTCTAAACAAAGTTGAAGTTTTAAATGCTATCTGAACAACTGATGACTGATGTTTTGATCGCTTTGTATACACTTAGTTAATAATACAGTGTGATTAATATCAAGTGAAGGTTGCGTGGCCTAAATTTTTAGGTTGGCAACAGTGATTAGTTGGTAATCTTGAGAAACACTTGTATGTAGGCACTCTGTATAGCCGTAACAATGTGCACATATGGTTTTGACAAATATGTATGTATGTGTTTATAAAAAAAAAGAAAAACCATTTAGATCACAACGACAGAATAGGTACCTGTATGAATCTGCCTAACAGAAAATTTTTAAGATACCACCACACTTGAGATTGATTTCATTGTAATACACAGGCAGAAAATTAATGTTTTCTAGGTGTTTTCGTAAAATAAAAGAATATAATTATTGAGTTAACATTGTTATATTCAAATAACATGTATGCAGTAGATGTAGAGTAATATTTTCTTAAAATAAAAGTATAATTTATTTAAATCAAATATACTGGCAGTTTTCCTTCAAACCATTTATTTAAACGAAACTGAAGTAATTAATTGAATAATGTAAATCAAGTAAGTAATTGTCATGATTTAAGTATGTTGTATTACATTGAAAATGGGCATTTTCTTAAGGGGGCTTACGCAGAGGTGTCGACTAACTGCCGTGAGGTAGGACGTAAGGGGGTGGCGCCATATGCGCTAATGTAAATTCCGCCGATGTAAGGTATTCGTTAAAATAAAACAAACAGCAGAAATTTTTGTTTTTCTTATTATATTTTTGCATTAAATTGAATACAAAGGATTAATTAAGGCTTCGTTGGAAGCACTTTCTTATAATTTAGATTTTTTACTTCTACATTTCACTGTCAACTTTGGCAAAATTTACAACATCATATCACAGTTTCAGAAACTCTATTTTAAAAACTAATTCCAGTGGAGTATGCATTGAGCCTTTGTTTACTTGTGTTATAGATTTCGTTTTGATATTTCGTAAATAAATGCGCTACTATTGTTTTAATGAAACCTTGAAAAGTCCAGAATTTACATTAGCGTATATGGCGCCACCCTCTTACGTCCTACCTCATGGCAGTTAGTCGGCACCTCTGCATAAGCCCCCTTTAAGCGAGTGCTTTTTTCTTGAATTTTTTATGGATGATTGATGTGTTTGAATCAGTTTATTTGTTTATCACACAAAGATGAAACCTTACCTTACTATAGTTTAATATATTGATACAACTTTTGTTTAGACGTCAATTATTCTCTATTTATTAATAGAGAATATATACATGTTGGCTACATTATTTTTACACAAGAAAGAAAGAATTAATCAAGTAAATTAAATTAGTATATGTAGTAATACTAAGTAAGTATTAATAAAAAGGTAAAGTATAGAGAAGAAATATATTTATCTCAAGTTCAACATATACTTCTAATACTCTACATATATTATTTTCAAATCCCCAGCAAAATAATGTGAATATTGATATTCTACCATGTTGAGATGTATGCCGGAAATTTTAATATTCTTTGATTTGCTGTGTCTCAAGTTAGTGCTTAGATTCCTTGTTCGTTCATGCTCACACATTAAACTTCATGAAATTTATCAAGTTTGAAATTATTGTGAACTTTACTAATCGTAAATTACAAGCGCAAGAACTTTATATAACCACAGAGATTTTCGAACTAAAATAGTATCGGAATACGCAGTCCTATTATAAACTAATTAAAACATTTAGAAATTCTAAATTGGATCGGTTATTTTTTCGAAAGTTTAAACGATTTTAACAATTACCATAATTAAATCTCTGTGGTTTGCCAGAAGTTTTTTGTGGAAATATACTTAAGATGTGAGCTATTTTTATAATTGTACCTTGGTTTTTAATGTTTGAACTTGCCTCCTTTATTTTTTTAGCCTGTTTCTACCATGGAGGTACAGTGTACATAATGCCTCCATAAATTTCGCTAGTGCAGAGCTTTAGTGTTAAATTACAATTATTTAGAATGCTATTCGGTTATGTTTCATAGATAAAACTATTCTTATGGGATACTTTAAATATGTAACAGAAATTGCATAAAGTTAAATTAATCTAATTATCAAAAATCATAGATATTTCATACATATATGTGAATGTTCGCCACCAACATTTCATTACCCCGCCTTTGTACAGATCGAGGTTGTTGGAGAGGTCTTTTTCCTATAACAGTGTGCATATGATGAACGGGTTGGGTTTGATTACAGGCTGTTGGCATTTCCCTTGTTTAAGAACCGCATTTTTGACATGCTCTTTGCCTTGCAGATTTGATTCCTTTTGATTTGTGTATTATTATTATTTTGTTGTTGATTTTCTTTTTGGCAATCGTGTAATATTTGTTTTATATGCTATATAATATTAATTTTCTACAGCTACATATTTTTCTATTGTATAAATTTAATTTAAAATCAGCATGTCATTAATGAAATATGTATTGCTGAATTTGTTCCTTTTGGTACATATTATTTTTGTTTTTATTTGTTATATTACACAAGATTTGTCTTATTATTGCCTTGTCTTTACTGGTTGTGTAATTTACTTTTTATGTTTGATTGTATAAGTATATGTATCAATAATAACTATTATTATTATTATTATACAAGTTAAATTTATGAAACATATTTTCCTGAATGTCTATACCATTATAATTTCAGAACTTTCACAAATTTATGTGAGGTGGTGTCACAATTTGTTTTCTCCCAAAATTTAACTAGATGTGATCTGTATTAAACGTTCGACAGCTACCTAAATTGGACTTATGTGCAGAAAGGCATACAATTGGATTTCTAATGCAAAAAAGAGAAAATTTCGAAATAGTTAATTAGTCAATTAAAATAATTAGGAAATTTAAATAAACAAGAAATGCAACTGAAGGCTGTAGCTAGATGCAGTAGATATTTCTCCATGCTGACGATTTTTGAAGCATCAAACGTAATAAGAACTGTAGTTTAGAAAGCTTTAATTAGGTCGATTATAATTTATTTAATCTTCCAGCCTTTTAGGTAGGGATGCACCGGAATTCCGGCGGTACCACTAAATCCGGCCGATCCGGCCAGTTGGCCGGAACTACCGTTCCGACCGGATCGCTTTCCGAATTTTCGGAACTTTTTGGAAATGTTTAAGTTTTAAATTTTTAATATAATTTAAATTCAAATATATGCAAAAATAAAGAAAATTATTTTAAGGTTTTTTTTAATTGGTGCCTACTTACCTATTGTTAAGTCGTTAATTAACCACAAATAATTTTTTTTTTGAACAAAATATATTTTCTTTCCAAAAATTACAAAACATAAATAGTAAATGAAAACATTATTAACAGCCAAATTCTAACAGCAAAAATAACAGCCAAATTCCCTGTCATGGATAAGTCTTATAAGATAAGTATACAGTTTACATGAAAAATTAGAGTGAGAAAAACTTAGTATTCATAATTTATTTTATTAAGATTATGGTGAATAAATAAGAGCTTTTCGGCATTTTCAGAGTTTAGCCTACACCTATTATCAACATATATATTACCAATTTCTGAAAATAGTCGCTCTGAATAGACACTAGTTCCTGGGCTTGATAGGAACTGCCTAACTAAGTTAATTAGATCAGGAAATTTTTCAGTGTGCCCTGCTCCACCACTCAACTGGATCTGCCTTTCTATCTATAATTGGCATTCCATAATAAGTATCAAGTTGATGGAGTATGTCATTTTTTAAACCAGATATAGAAGATGCAGACGTTGAAGCTGTTACAAAGTCATTGTAGCAGTTCCATAATGTAAAAGTGGAATTTGTTGATGAATCAGTTGTTTCATTTATTCTTGCTCGTTTCTGAATTGCAGCTAAAGGCTCATCATCCTTATCTTCGGTAGTAACACTAGTAACCCTTTCATCTTCTCGTGTTTCTGCTTCATCAGTGGTACTGCAAGTATCTTTTATTTTTCCCAAAAGACCTTTTTTAATCTCGTCACTTATTGAGTTACTTGAAAAAAAATAAGTTTTATATCGAGGATCTAAAATAGTAGATATTGTATAATAATTTTTAGATTCAACATCGGAGAATCTCTTATTTATTCCCGTAACCAGGCTTTCTTTTATAGTTCCAACACCATATAACTGTTCTATCTTATGGGACAAAAGGTAGCGTTTTAATATTGCAATCGTTGGAATGACTTCTGAAATTATCGATTCTGTGTTGCTCATTAATTTTGTTACCTCTTCAAAAGGGCGCAATAACTCAAGAACCGATTGCAAGAGGTCCCGCTGGTTATTTGTTAAATTGTTTAAACTGCTATTTTCAGTAAGGTGAATAGTTACACACCGTCTCAAATGAAGCAACCTTTCTAACATGTAGAAAGTGGAGTTCCACCGCGTTTGTACATCTTGTATAATTTTTTTCCGTTCCATATTTAGCTCTTGTTGTATTTCAATTAATTTACTGCATGCTAATGAAGAATGATTGAAATGAGTTGCAATTCTGCGGGCAGTACTAATCATATCTGATTATTAGTTGCAGTTTATGTATAAAACACCCCTCACTATTTATTTCTGCATCTTTACATCCTCTCACCATATTGGCTCCACTATCCCTCATCAATAAATGAATTTTTTGTTTGTCAATAGCCCAACCGTTTGTCAAAGTTTCAAGTTTATCGGGTATTGCAAGTCCCGTATGACTGCCTGCAAATTTATCGCAACACAAAATAACATTTCGTTTGTCCCACTTTTCTGAAATCCAGTGGCCTGTAACACTAATGAAGCTTTCATTTGTATTCGAGCATGTCCAAATATCAGAAGTAAGAGAAATAAACGAAGCTTCACCCAGAACCTTTGAAATTTTTATCGTAACTCTATTATAAATGTCAGGGATTATTTTATCAGTTAAATATTTTCTGGAGGGGGGTTTATACTGAGGAGAAATAGTATTGAGTAATTGCTTAAAACCAGTATTTTCTACCAAGGAAAAAGGTTGGTTATCTAAACAAATCATTTCTGCAATTTTATAGTGAATTCTTTCAGCTCTCTTGTCATTGATATCCCATGCTTTGTGAAGTTGTGTAAATTCAGTTAAAGTTGGTTGCCTGGTCTCGACTGAGCCTGTAGCTGCAGATGTAGATGCGGAACCGAGTGCAGAACTCTTGTTTTCTACGAAATAAATTAAAACTTTATTATATGCGGTCTAAAAGCTAATATTTATTTTACTTCCAATTTGATTCAATCAAGTAATCAATCAAGCTATCGTAAATCATGAAGTAAAATTTTCATTAAGACAGGACCAAAAAAAAATTGAAATCAGACTAATCAAATCACTAGACACAATTTCAAGTCAAAAAATGTTATCTATTGAGTCGGATAAATAAGCGACAAAAAAGTAAAACATTCAACAAACAAAGCTACAAACCCAATCCTTTACCCCAACAAAAAAATATAGATATAAATATATTGTACCTTTTCCTCCAAAGTTATTTGAAAATTCTTCAGGATGATGCCGCTTCAAATGTATTATTAACGGGCTTGTAGATGCCGATTTACCAAAGCCTCCCCTCGAAACCACCATTTGACACAAATTGCAGGTAGCTTTGTTTTTGTCTTCTTTAAGGACATCAAAAAATTGCCAAACTTTTGACATTTTGACTATCTGTATTAAAGAAAGACAGCAATTAGTTGAATTAGTTTATTTAAAAAAAAAACAGGCCATTTTATATCTATGTAATTATAATTATTGATTTTTTTACTTACTTAAATACACGACACAACACTAAAAATCTCGAACACAAAACACAAAATTCTCAGAAACTTAAAACGTGAACACCAGCAGACATAAATACAAAATACAAAGAGGGATTTTCTGTGAGCAAATGAATAATGAAATGACCTGCAGCCCTGTGCCTTTGCTTATGATTAGCAGGCGTCTGGGATTTCCCGACTTTCGCGTCTGTGATTCCCCGACTTTCGCGTCTGGGATGCCCCGACTTTCGACCAGATATATTTTGTAATTGGTCAACAGTGAAGGGTGTGCGTGTTTCCTTGCCTATGATAGACCGGCGGCTGTGGTTCCCCGACTTCTTTTTAATTTTTTTATTATTGACAGGTGGCTGCTATTCTCCAATTGAATGAGTAGAATTGTTTTAATTTTGTTAATGCTGATTAAAAATTAATATTTAAATAAACAGTAATTTCTATCTAGGTAAAATTAATAGTAATAAACACTCTGCATACTGTAGCTAGTTTAAAAAAAAAGTAAAAAGAAATCAGCCTCAATATTTTCAATGTTTTACGTATAAAAATAGGCATGCACATTCATTTCAAATTTAAGTCCCGATCCGGCCGGATCGGCAAAATACCCGATCCGGTGCATCCCTACTTTTAGGGAGCAACATGGGGTATAAGTTATAACTTCAAAGTAGCACAATAATGTCAAGAATCAAATTTAGCTTATTTTGTAAAACTTCCGAAATTAGGCTAGAATGGAATTTTGAAGGGGATATAAAACCACATTCTCCTAAATAAAGTCCCAATGCAGAACAAAAGGTCGACCAAGTCTAATATAGTTTGATAAAATTTAAGCATATATTAAAGGTTGGAAATTAGAGGAGAAGTGGACAGATTAGAAATGAGATAAGGCAGAAAGTAATGAGGGTTCAGGTCAATGCAAGACCGCGGCTTTACAAAGAGGAAGCAATATTTAGGCATACATTTAATTTTTCCAAAAACGTGAGCGTCTTTAGGCTTGATCCGATTTAATTTATTAATCCAAAATTTGTATTTAAAACTATAGAATAAAATTCCTGCATTTTAAGAACCGAAATCTCATTGATATTGATTGTTTCACATATTAAGAGATTCTTTTGTTACATGTTTTGCAATATATGCTTTGATGATTGGAGGTGTGGAAAATCCGTTTAATGTTAGCGAGGGGATTGTTTAAACAAACACTACAAATCCCAATAAGTATTATAATAACTTGAAAACGTAACGTATTATTAAAGATTATAACATGTCACGTTTTCATTGTGCTATTGTACGTTTGTTTCTATCAAGATCAGAGGCAAAAGCACAATAGTTAGTCGTATATTTAATTTTCACAAATAGATTTGGTTCGTGTACATACAAATGTATAATATTTACGACAAATATAAATATTAATTAATTCCTGTCTTCATCGACGAACTTTAATAAATAAACAATAAAAATGTTTGGTCGCAAAAGCACAATATTTTAATTAAGATTCTTACAATTCCAAAACATATTCATATAAGACAACAAAAGCTCAAGCCACTAATGAAAAATGTTCAGAAAGGGAAAGCCGTTTTCTTTGTATGTTGGTGTGATAGTATTTGTGGAATAAACAATGTTGTCAATCGTATTTAATGTTATTTAACACATTTCGCAAAATTTTATGTTTAAAAGGAGGCACATACTACATGTCACATATTTTTGAAGTTGAATACACAATCTCTTTGATTGACCCTCTGTATATCAGACTTAATTCTACCCTGACAACTAAGGTAAAAATATGATATTAATTCACCTATAATAGGCAAATGAAAATTAAATGATTTATACATTATAATGCCTAAAAAATGAAAAATGTAAAATTCGTACAGAAACTTTCAAATAAAATTATTATATATCTGTGTCACTTCCAATCTGTAAAAGTTGGGATATTCGATCAGCAGTGCAGTTAAATTGTGTTATATCAAGCTTTTTCGATATTCGTTCGATCCTACCGCCCTCTCTATCACTTGCTGTAGCAAGCCATCGACCACTACATTTATCGATATTCAGATCAGCAACTTTTTCAAAACGACGGCGTACTTCATCTACGAGCAAACCAAACATATTTTTTAATATGATTGTAAAAACTACGACGGACAAACGAAATAGTGTATAACAACGCAGTTACTGAATAACAGTATTCATATGGTGAACTGCATGCATATCTGTTTTCGTCAAGAAATCGGACAGCAAAAAAATAGATTTTAGTGTTAAATTCCTTTCTTCTTCCACGCAGGTAGAAGCATGAGGAGTTTTTAAAATGTATTCTACTTACCTTATATTTCGTAAGATAAATAAAGTAGGGAAAATTCACTTGATTTGAACAAACAATAATGTATTTGGATTGTATAGATCACAAACCAATTATCCAATTATATAAATAAAATAAAAAAATTTACTCATTTTGACTCATCGACCACGGGCGATGAGTCAAACAATTATTCATTGTACAGTGTGTAATATATTCTGTGATAAATTAATATAGACTTTAATATTCTTGTGTAAAGTTAATACGATGTTGACGTTTCATCGGAGAATGATAAATTGTGACATCATCCCCTTGCTACGTGCTTGACAACGTCGCTAAAGTAATATGAGAAACGGCACTATGCAGTTCAGAGAGGCACTGAGGTGGGGTGTTAGAATTTGGGAAACGCAGGGCCGAGCTAACTCACGTCGAAGATGGCGTGTCGGTTCAAGGCAGCTAAGAATGAGCGTCGGTCGGCAACGACGCTAGCGACGTTGTCCGGGCACCAGGACACTTAATTACCTCAAAGGTAACCTACCTGCGATCCCTATGAACTCACCGCTGGCTGTGTCCCTCCAGTAGGAGGCACCACAGGACCAGCCTGTATACGGAACAGCAACTCAAATTTTATCCAGTGCTAGCTACGTTAAATAAAAAAAGGAAAAGAAAAGGAAAGCTAGCAAAATAACAGGTCATTCAAGATAAAAGCACCGGTTCAATTAAGTCAACTGTAACTTTTTTATTCAGAAACTCAACTAAGAGTGGTTATTTGTTTTTCTTTTTTTTTGAAGCAATGTTTCGATATGTAAGCACTAAGCTACATACATAATAATATCCAAGAATGGTAAAGGATTAATCAGAAAATAACAATATAAAATTGAATATCCGCAAAGCGCAGCCTGGAGCTGGCAGTCGGCGTCCGAAACGTTTCTTTGCCTTACATAGGTTTACAGGCAGTTCAATCAGGTTTATTATTATTATAATTCAAATTTGTAAATGTAACAGTTGGTTAAGAAATGTCTTAAACAAATAAACTTTGAAGATTCACAAGAAGCGACAGTCTTGCTAAACATTTATCATATTACACAAACATTACAAATTGATTATCTAATCTACATTAGTAAAATTATCTGACTTTAGGCTGTGCTTTTAATAGAAACAAGAAAAAAAACATAAGAACTACACTCAATAGTTATCCCGAATTTAATCTGTAAGACGTTAAAAAAAAGTTAAATATGGTTCGTCCTGTTTCACTAGTTTCGCTGCAACCACCCTGTGCATTGCGGTGGGTAAAAGAAAGTGACTAAGTTTTAAATAGCTAATTACACGTCGCAGCACAGGATAAAATGTATACATAAAGGAAACTTGCTGTTCTCTCGTCAGCTGAATTTTACACACGAAAAATTCGAAATCGCCGTCTACAAGTACTTAGGTAGGTAGACGAGGTATTCATCCGTAGAAAAAATGTTTTACAATACCTAACTGCGGAATCTTCGGAAGAACAGGATCCACACACGAGCTGGAGGGGTGTTGGAGTCCTTTCAGTCCTCGAAATGGTCGGATTAAACAGCAGAACCTACTGGAATAGCAGGGTTCGTGCTCAAATGAACAGGTATCCGTCAGATACGGCAGGTACATAAGATATTTCGGAAGTAATACCTACAGAGGGCATCACCCCGCTACTGGTTTCTATTATGTAAGAAGAAAAGAAACGAAGGAATTAAAACTCTGACTACTAGGAAAATTACAAAGCTTTTTGACTTACCCCCAACTTGGAGAACACGATAATTAAAATTTCGGAGGCTTCACTAGCGCAAAAGAAACTGAGACCACGGCACGTGGTTTACAAAAAACTCAGAGTGTCGTGAAAATTCACGGAACGCCCACGATAATTTCAGCGATAAGGCAAAGTAATAGTGCCACAAATCTCGTTAAAGCCGCCGAAGCGATTAATTGTCTACTTAGACACACAAAATAATTCACAAACGATTTGTGGATTTGCACTGTGTTTAACACATCCGAAGGGTTGACATAAAAGTGACCCAAATTTCAAAGCCGCGTGCGACTTGACCAATGCGCCTATTTCCACGAGTCTTCTGGAACCCGCAATATTCTCAAAGAAGGGCGGGGAAAATTCAAAATTTCAGCGAACACCATATGTATCCCATAAAAGATAATAACAGTCGCTTGACCTTAACGAACACCGCATTCTTAGCCCCCTTAAAATGACCATAGTAAAAAAACGTAAAATAAGCCCGATTAAAATGCAGAATACTTAATTACGCAAGTCGAATAGAAAGTTGTACGTTTACGAAGTTGGTACTATGGAAATGACAGCCAACTAACCTTGCTTGTGCATAGATACACCAAGCATGTTTCGAAAACAAACCCACGACGACCATGGCTTATCTCAGGTAATTAGACCGCTTACCAGAATAACACGCTCACGAGAATACGACGGCAAAGGTCCGATCATAATGTATTATTACAGGTAAACATCAATACACGCTGTCATGTCCTAGAAGGAATCTTCCGAACACGGAAAAGGTGCCCCGTTGTACACACTCAAAACACCAGGCCAAATGCAGAAAAGAAAACACGTAAAGTACAGCACATAAACCGTATATATATACACTCCTTGTAGTACCTTTCTTTTAGAGACACAAGAACTCAGAAAATAGCTATAGTATGCATGATAAAAGATGCATAAAACAACCAAGCAAAACAAGTAGAGCTCCACAAGGGTAAATACATCGGAAGAAAGCATCATAACGGAGTTTTCTACTACCCAGCGAGAACATACAGAAGGATAAACAAGCCAACTAGGTGCATGAATGCATAAGTACGAGGTCAACGTACCCTGCAATAATTAAATATCAGCTGTAAACAAAAGCGTTTACCACAATTAGCATAAAAGGTTTTAGCAGGTAAGTGTAGCTTAGAAAGTGTCGTAGCAAGGCACAGGAAGTTTATAATAGCTACTCTTAAGACAACGCGATCATGTAACGAGAACATACAAAAGCATAATAAATTACATAACCTCAATCCTGGGGCTCTAGTCAAAGTAAGAAAATGCGTTCATATTAAGGCAAGAGTCACGCTAAATTCAAGTACTTTAGTATACCAAGCACGGTCAAAATAATATTGTGGTGCTAAAAATTGCGATATGGTAAATTCATACGAGGTTCGATCGAAAGGAAAAGTACGGCGTAACACCCTTTAATATAAATTTATATCGAACAGTGACCTACAACCAACATCACAGTGACTTTGTGAACTTGATATTATGTAATTTTTTTTAAATGTTAATAGTGTGTAGATTTTTGTTGTGAATACAATATCAGTATCAGATATTTAATCAATATATTACCAATGTAGACAATGTTGGTCTGATATCAACCCAACGACATAAATTGATATAGAAATTTTATATTCGTACGACATTGGGTGGGAGTCACTGATATTCTACCGATCTTAGAATATCAGCTCGACAGTGGCCCGCTTGGATACCGACGAACTTGTGCTACTAGGGAAAATACAAGACGCGATATGGTGAAAAAAATACGCGATAGTAGAAAGAAAAACCAGAATTTATGAAACATGCATGACACCTATTATAACTTACGGAAGGGAGTCGACGTGAAACTACAAAAATAAAACAAGCATTGAGAACAACAGAGAAGGAGCCGCTGCGAATGAGGGAACAAAGGCTTCGAGATAGGTTTACAAACATCAAAGACGTTGAAATAATTACCAAAATATGAATGACAGGCAAACGACCTCAAGGAACACCACGCAAAAGGTGGAGGGGCAGCTACCTGTCGACGTCCAGAAAAGATCGCTAGGCATTTACATACTAACAGGACGAAGAAGAATAATTAATTTGACCCAGTACCTCGATTGGACATTAAACTGTGTTGCTGTGGAATAATAATATCGCAGTATTGGAAATTCCTATATAATATGATATTAGAGGTCAAAACGCGATCCAACCTATAACAACAAATATCCAATTCAAACGACACAAAATGGCTGTGGTTCTATCGATTTCAACTCTGTGGATAATATTTGTTTTCAAAATTGATTAAAATTCTTTGGTTGGTTTTGCTGTATCTGTTGAACAGAAATAAATTATTATTATTGTTAGTATTATTATTATTGTTGTTGTTATTATGTGCAATTAGTACCTTTATACCTTTAGAAAAGACAACGTTTCTAGCGAAATTAATGCCACTTTCACGTCTTTACCATTGGTTGTCTCAATTTAATAATAAAAGCACGCGACAAACGTTAGAGTAGAAACCTGGTGCTACATTTTGCAATTTCCTTTTCAGTGCGCAGGTATCTAATTTCGTTTTAATTAATGTACTTCGCATGCTTATATTTACTTACTTCTCAGTATAAAGGCACCTTCTAATATTGTTTATGAAACTTCATTATGCTTTCTCTCTTAGATAATACGTGTGTACACTGTATGTACATATATAAGACAAAGGCGAAATATCGATTGTTGCCGAAACAAAGCGAAATGATATTTGCGTACGATTGTACTCGACGGTTTCGTGCAGACAGTTCTTCGACAGACTCGACGTACAATTAAAGTTCAGAGGGAGGAAAAGGAATTGTTGTAATGATCTCTCCGTTTTAACGTTGGATTCTTGTAAAGTAATTTAAATCAAATACGGACGAAGGGGCAGAGAACTGAACTCAACCAATTTGTAGTTTAAACGGTTGCGAAATCGACGGTTCGTTTTCTCTGTTTAATCTCTGGAGTGTGGGCATCGCGGAGGTGCCATCTGTTTGTAAATTTATCTTTAAAATGGGAAATAATTTTTATCTTCAGAATTTTCTTAAATAAAATTTTAAATTGTGTTAATTGAGTATAGTTTTAACGATTTACAAAATAGCGTCAAATAATTGTTTTTTTAATACTTGAATTATTATCCAGGTATCTAGGTAACAACAAATTTACCTACAACAGTAACAAACAGGTAGTGCTATTTTTTATTAAATAAACATTAATGGTACAATTATTATTGTTGAAAATTCGAAGACCAGAACATTCAAAATCATTGGCTATTTGGAGCAGATTCGATTTTCCGGTTTTCTGTGATAACAGGGATATCGATATCTGACGATGTTGATACAACACCCGTTCCATTAACAGCACCAGCAATACGTTTGGAAACACATAGTGTGTTTATGGTGGCCTCTTCGATATAACCATTAGCTACAGTCGATGATTTCTACACAACCTGACGTTTGAGTTCATCCACACTCATTCCACTATTCACCATGATCGTAGCAGACGACCGTCTAAAAGCGTGATCCGTATATTTGACAGCATCTGGAAAATCCAAGACACGCGCCACAAGAGCAGGATAACTAGCAAAAGTAGTAATCCCGACCGTTTGTTTAATGTATTTTCCATTATTATATTTCAAAAACACTCTCTCTATGGATATATTATCCGGACGTAGTGACATGTATTGATCCAACAACTTCGCATAAAATATATCAGAATCAACAACTGCAAATTTTCTACCTTTTACTTTCTTATACGTAGTATAAGGAAGTATTGTGATGATGAACATTTTCGACCTCGAGATTTTTGCAGATGTCCACGTTTTGAAGTCCCCTGATACCGAAAAAGTGGTTTTAAAAAAATGTCTGTGTGTCTGTATGTGTGTGTGTGACCACGATAGCGGTCAAACCGCTGTAGATATCAATTCCAAATTTTGTATTTACGTGTATAATCTCCCTCTTGAGATCTGATTAGTTTTTCAGTAAAGTCGGTAGACCGGAAGTAGCAGTTTACTTCAGCGAAAAAATCGAATTTTGCCAATATTTCGTCAACTACTACTAAGTTTATACAAATTTATAAAGAATTCATATGTACTTAAAATTAAAATTGAGAATAATTTTATTTAAAAAGTTTTTCGAAATTCCTACCGGAAGTAGTACTCTTATCGAAAATCAGTTTTTTGCGAATATTTCGCAAGTCATGCTTTTTAGACAAGTACGTTACGGGTATAAAAGTATTTAAAATATAATTTTCAATATCTTTTGTGTAAAAAAAATTTCAAAATTCTGACCGGAAGTGCCACTTTTACTCTTATCGAATAGCGATTTTTTGCAACTATGTCGTAAGTTATGCATTCTATATATATTTATCAAGAGTATAAAAGTATTTAAAACTGGATTTGCATTTTTTTTGTATATATGAAATTTCAAAATTCGGACCGGAAGTAGCACTTTTACTCTTAGCGAGTAGCACTTTTTTGATAATATCTTGCAAAGTATGCATTCTATAGAGATTTATTAAGCGAATAGAGTACTTAGAATAGGATTTTGAATAATTTTTGTAAAAGAAATTCTCAAAATTCTAGAATTTGAAACGCTCATACGTATAAGAAAGTCGTGTGGTGGCCACACCTCATTTTTCTGTTTCAGTTGGTCAAATATAAATAATGAAAACGGAGCCCTCTCTTTTAATGTCCGACAGACTTAAATCACAAACTTCATATCTTCTACATGAGCCAAATATGCCAAAAATAACGACACCTGAAAAACGAAATATTGCTCTCAATATTTGTCACAACTGTAAAAATGAGGTGTGTCCACCACACGGCTTTCTTATACGTATGAAAGTGTTACTTCCGGTCCGAATTTTGAAATTTAATTTATACAAAAAATATTCCAAATCCAACTCTAAATACTTTTGTACTCTTCATAAATATACATAGAATGCATAATTTACGACATATTTGCAAAAAATCGCTATTCGATAAGAGTAAAAGTGGTACTTCCGGTCTGAATTTTGATGTTTTTTTTTATACAAAAGATATTGAAAATTATGTTTTAAATACTTTTATATCCGAAACGTACTTGCCTAAAAAGCATAACTTGCGAAATATTCGCAAAAAACTGATTTTCGATAAGAGTAAAAGACCTACTTCCGGTAGGAATTTCAGAAAACTTTTTAAATAAAATTATTCTCAATTTTCATTTTAAGTATATATGAATTCTTTATAAATTTGTTTAAACTTAGTAGTTGACAAAATATTGTCAAAATTCGATTTTTTCGCTGAAGTAAACTGCTACTTCCGGTCTACCGATTTTACTGAAAAACTAATCAGATCTCAAGAGGGAGATTATACACGTAAATACAAAATTTGGAATTGATATCTACAGCGGTTTGGCCGCTATCGTGGTCACACACACACAGACACACAGACATTTTTTAAAAACCACTTTTTCGGTATCAGGGGACTTCAAAACGTGGACATCTGCAAAAATCTCGAGGTCGAAAATTTTCATCATCACAATACTATATAATATATATATATATATAATATACTACGTATAAGAAAGTAAAAATAAGACAGCTCTTAACTTCAAAAACAGAAAAGTAGGATTAGGAGCTTAAATGGTTATTTACGAAACAAGTGCGGGAAGACCATTTCCCCCCATGAGCGCATATTGCAAGCACGAGCGACCGCAGGAAGCGAGTGCTCTTAATTGCGCGAATGCGTGGAATATGTACAATATTTTTTGTACGAACATTAAATTAAAAAAAATATTATTGATTAATGTCATTAGTATCATACCTAACCTAAGATAGATTACCTAATTAATTTAAGCATTTTATGTACGTAACTATTACTCACTTTTCCCTAAAATTGAGTTATTATATTCTTACACATGGCAAACATGAGGTGTTTATTCTTATATTTATAAATTTATAGGAGTAGTACATTTATTGCGTTTTCTTTGGTTCAATTACAATATTATATAAACTGCCAATAAAAATGCCAATAATAGATGGCGCTTGAATGTCGCTTAAAATATCGTCAAATTTATTGTGAATTTTTAATTATTCGGACCGGAAGTACCACTTTTACTCTTATCGAATAGCGATTTTTTGCAAATATATCGTAAGTTATGCATTCTATACCGGGTGTCCAGTTTAAAATGCAGTACATGGGGATATTGGAAACCGTTCGAGATACAACGTCGGTTAAATGGGAGAAAAGTTGCGTATTCATTTGTCCATGGATAATCCGACATCAGATTTTGAAATTTTTGTTTCACTGGGCAGATACAGGGTGAAAAAGAAAAAAATGCATTTTTGAAAATCTTCCATATTTTGTTTCCTAGAAGAGATAAATTTACAAAAGTTGTAAGCTAAGGATAATAAGTCATGAGGATTTTAAAAATGATTACAAAAAAAATCTAGGTCTACTAGATTTTGCGTGACAATAATCAACTTTTGTTTTTCTTATGGCAGCCATATGGGATTTTGACATTTTTAATATCTTCAAAAAAAATGCTATTCAATGATGTATAACATGTTTATGTTCAAGATAGTAAAAACATGAAAAATAGAGAAAGTAAGATTTTAACATAGTAAGCCATGGAACTGTGGATATCTTAAGTGTATACTGATAAAAAAACAAAAAATAACAAGTCTCCAAGTACTGTTAAAATATCTTTAACATTTTATTTATTAGTATTCATTAAATAAAGGTAGTTAGGTAGCTGAATCATTAATGTAACAACTGTTCAAATAAGCCACCGTTCATTCGTATGCACAATCTACATCGTGTTAGTACTGCCTCACAAGATTGTCTAACCATGTTCGGTGTCATTTCATTCACTGCTTCTTCAACTGCTTGACGTAATTCTTCCACGTTTTCATAAGATCTCGAATACACCTTGTTTTTCAGATAGCCCCATACAAAAAAATCAAGAGGTGTGAGGTCCGGGGACCTAGCAGGCCACCCTATTGGTCCTCGGTTACCAATCCAGTTATTGTAATATTGATTATTTAAACAATTTGTAACCAACAAGGAATTGTGTGGAGGCGCTCCGTCTTGCTGAAAATACATATTTTGCAACGTGGCAAGTGGAAGTTCTTCAATTCGTTCAGCAACATGTGTGCGCAAAAGTTCTAAATACCTTTCAGAATTTAAATTCTCATTGAAAAAGAATGGACCGATAACATGGGTATCAATAACGCCGATCCAGACATTAAATCCCCATCTAACTTGCTGTCTAATGCCACGAACTAGGTGTGGATTTTCATCGGACCAAAAGATAGTATTTTTACGATTAAACATTCCAGAGTTAGTAAATCGACTCTCATCAGACCATAAAATTTTCGCAAAAAAGTTTGGATTTTCATAATGTTTTTCGATGAACCAATGACAGAATTTTGCTCTCCGTATTTCGTCACCATTTTGAAGCCCTTGACTGGCTCTCTCACGATAAGGTTTGAATTTGGCACGCTTTAAAATGGTACCAGCTGTTGACCTAGCCACGCCAAGTGTATTTTCAATTACCCGAAAAGACGTACGGGGATTTTCAACTACTGCTTGAAGAACAATATTTTCATTGTTTTCATTGTTTTGCCTTTTTTTGGGTTTGACAAAACTTCCATGCATTATCAAATTATCACGCAATCGGCGAAAAATGCTTTTTTCTGGCCGCCGCCTTTCAGGGTATCTATCGAAATACATTTCTGCAGCCAATTCATCATTTCTTCCACACAAAATAAAACACTCCAGCATTTGATATTTGTTACTATTTGTAAAACGATCCATCTTAGGTTTGCACAGTACAGATACTTATAACAATACAATGAGATTAACAATAAGATTACTGACAGTTCAGAATAAACTTCACAGCTTTGAGAGTTGTTTAATACAAATGTCACATTTATTATCACGGCCTACTATGTAAAAATCTTACTTTCTCTATTTTTCATGTTTTTACTATCTTGAACATAAACATGTTATACATCATTGAATAGCATTTTTTTTGAAGATATTAAAAATGTCAAAATCCCATATGGCTGCCATAAGAAAAACAAAAGTTGATTATTGTCACGCAAAATCTAGTAGACCTAGATTTTTTTTGTAATCATTTTTAAAATCCTCATGACTTATTATCCCTAGCTTACAACTTTTGTAAATTTATCTCTTCTAGGAAACAAAATATGGAAGATTTTCAAAAATGCATTTTTTTCCTTTTCACCCTGTATCTGCCCAATGAAACAAAAATTTCAAAATCTGATGTCGGATTATTCATAGACAAATGAATACGCAACTTTTCTCCCATTTAACCGACGTTGTATCTCCAACGGTTTCCAATATCCCCATGTACTGCATTTTAAACTGGACAGGGTGTATATATATTTCAAGAGTATAAAAGTATTTAAAACTGGATTTGCAATTTTTTTTGTATATATGAAATTTCAAAATTCGGACCGGAAGTAGCACTTTTACTCTTAGCGAGTAGCACTTTTTTGATAATATCTTGCAAAGTATGCATTCTATAGAGATTTATTAAGGGAATAGAAGTACTTAGAATAGGATTTTGAATAATTTTTGTAAAAGAAATTCTTAAAATTCTATAATTTGAAACGCTCATACCTATAAGAAAGTCGTGTGGTGGCCACACCTCATTTTTTCTGTTTCAGTTGGTCAAATATAAATAATGAAAACGGAGCCCTTTCTTTTAATATCCGACAGACTTAAATCACAAACTTCATATCTTCTACATGAGCCAAATATGCCAAAAATAACGACACTTGAAAAACGAAATATTGCTCTCAATATTTGTCACAACTGTAAAAATAAGACAGCTCTTACCTTCAAAAACAGAAAAGTAGGATTAGGAGCTTAAATGGTTATTTACGAAACAAGTGCGGGAAGACCATTTTTCCCCCATGAGCGCACATTGCAAGCACGAGCGACCGCAGGAAGCGAGTGCTCTTAATTGCGCGAATGCGTGGAAGATGTACAATATTTTTTGTACGAACATTAAATTAAAAAAATATTATTGATTAATGTCATTAGTATCATACCTAACCTAAGATAGATTACCTAATTAATTTAAGCATTTTATGTACGTAACTATTACTCACCTTTCCCTAAAATTGAGTTATTATATTCTTACACATGGCAAACATGAGGTGTTTATTCTTATATTTATAAATTTATAGTACATTTATTGCGTTTTCTTTGGTTCAATTACAATATTATATGAACTGCCAATAAAAATGCCAATAATAGATGGCGCTTGAATGTCGCTTAAAATATCGTCAAATTTATTGTGAATTTTTAATTATTACTCCTATTTCCCCAACTTTTAGTGAAGAATAGTCGAGGGAAGTAGTATTTTATAAACTAAATTTTATTACTATCAAGTTAGATATTTTTTAAATGTCCCAAAGTTCCAGTGTTTTTTCAATTTTTACAGTCGCCTCGACCGGGAAATACTCTTTCCTAGTCTAGCGACACATGCGCCAAATGTCACTTTATACAGGCGGTGAGCACAAAAAAATTTTTGCGTATGTCCTCGTCTCGAAATACAAATGATTTCTTAGGGTCATAACCTTAGTTTGTTCCCTTCATACGCTCCCCTTTTTTTTAATTCTTGGCATTGTTTGTAATTTTGAATGCATGCACGATTGACGATTTATAGATAGTGGACTATTATGAAACACAAGAAATTAGATTAATTAATGACCCTTTTTAGTAATGTTACCTACCACTTCGTTTATGTGTACAGGCATCAATGTTTTGTCCACCGTGTGGTAATTTTTCATATTTTTTGGAGTATGCAGTTTTTGATTTTTGTGGAATTAATTTAAATTCGGCTTGCTCAGCTAATCGTTCAACCTCCGATGAAATCTCTTCATTCTTTTTGTAAACTGCAAATTCAGAAAAATTCTGAAAAATATACCTATAACAACCACATAACAACTAAACAACAA
This sequence comes from Amphimallon solstitiale, assembly GCA_963170755.1. Lineage (NCBI taxonomy): Eukaryota > Metazoa > Arthropoda > Insecta > Coleoptera > Scarabaeidae > Amphimallon > Amphimallon solstitiale. The sequence goes on along the minus strand of OY720678.1, from coordinate 51,121,735 downwards.
TAATTACTAACCCTTTCTATGTTAATTATTAAAAATTAGATTCACACGCTACCTTGTAAAATGCACCAGTTCTTCTATTCTTTTTCTGAGTTTCGCACTGTATTGCAGGTATAATAAAAAAAAATAGCATATAATATGTGTGTGTAAGAGCCTCTAAAGCACTTGCTCCACTTAAACGCACTCTGCTATCTCGTCGTGCTCTTAAACGTGTCGCACATGCTTTACTTATACACTTATATTATAACTAGCTGACCCGGCAAACGTTGTTTTGCCATATAAATTATTTCTAGTGAATATTTTGGTAGTCTAATAAAAAATATGTAACTTATTGTAAGTGTGTGGGGATGTGGTATATAACTGAAAGAGGAGAGCTGTGAACGATGACGGCTTATAAAAATAACAAAACACCCAACATTCATTTCTTGAATACGTTGTACTTTTATTATCTTAACTAATAAATTTGTAATTACATCTCTATCACAAATAATGACAATTAAGAAAAAAACACTTTGTCAATCTCTTAGTGCAGTGGAGTGTACGATTTTTTTAGTGAGTCCATCTTTAGCCAACACAAACAAACTGGATGGTTTACCCAAGCGAGAACATGCCACGTATAATTGTCCGTGTGAAAAACACGGTGTGCCCAAATCTAAGCCACAAACAGACATCGTTTGGCCTTGATGAGATCCTCACACAACGTTTGCCGAGTGTACTTTTTCGGCAGCCTCGCTTATGTTTATCTTTAGTTTATTTCGTCGCGCTCTTTTCCTCTTTCTACTTTCGTATCAGAAATTAAAATATGTCGACCCCGGTATATATATTACATTATAATATAAATATTTATTATATATTCTGAATTGTAACTGTACCTATATGTATGCTAACCATACATCTGGCATATATTGCCAATTTCGTGTATTCAATCAATCTGCTAGTCAATATACATAGAGTTATAATTCCTTAAATATATAAACATTTTCCTATTATACTCGATTGTATGGGACGGCAGATAAACAAAAAGGGGACGATATTTTATTTTTCAACGGTATTAACATGTGCTTTGAACATAAAGAAAAGAAAGAAAGATGAAAACGACAAAAGGATAACCAAAAAAAAATGCTCCAGGTCTTTTCGATACAAAGCCATCTCGTTCAATTATGAAACAATTTCGTTTCCCTCTTGATAAATGAATTGTCAATACATCATCTGTTGCGTGCGTTATAACATTATTGGATCGTCGTGAATAAAATAGAAAGAAAACAGGAGAAAACAAGAAAACAAAAACGTATTTGTCCAGATGGTATTATCGACATTTGAATTTGGAGATCAGCCAACTCCAAGTAATATGGGATATTTCTGTACGCATTTGCCCGTATTTCAATTTTGTTACGGCGAGGTTTTACCAACGAAGTTGTTTGCAGGAGATTCGAAAAGGACACGGATTTTGTTTTTATGTACCTTTGCCTGAGTTTAGGTTTTCATGAAATAGTAATAGCTGTGTGTACCGGTGGTTAATTATTGTTTTTATTATAATCTTAAAACAATTTCCATTGCACAAACCTTTACAAATATTTGCCTCATATGAAGTCATTTTGTATTGTTGATATTCTAGTTATACATTGCTTTAGTTACATTGTAATTATGCAGACTGACACACTGAAAAAATTACATATTATTTTACCTATTGTGGAATGGATTATGTAGTCTATTACGTTCGTTCAGGTGGTTAACTCCTAGGTGGTGTTAGTACAGGGTGACAACTGGGAACCGGATGTTTTTCCCATAGTATAGACCTTAACGCGATTAGCGTGGGGCAAATGTGACGATAATGCCTTTGTAATGTTGTGCCATTTCAGTAACGGTGGAGCAGTTGACACTAGAACATCGCCTGTTTGCATACGACACGTTTATCCGAAACTGGGAATCAGTGATCACTACACAGTAGCTTTTCGCACTCACTTTAATATTGGTAGACGGGACGGTATTTCATCTCACAATACTATCTTAACAAATGAACAAATGGCAGCGTAATGAAAAAAAGTCGCAATGTCCAGAAAGAACCCTAAGAACCTCTGAAAATATAGAGCGAGAGAAGCTGCCGTCAGAAGTCCGTCACGGTCCGCCCGAAAACATGCAATTGAATTGGACATACATATCGCTTAGAAAAATCTTGCATACGGATTTACAATTCCACCCATACAAACCTCAGATTGTTCAACAATTAAATGAAAGAGATTGTGAAACTTGAAGATTTCGCTATGTGAATGCAAGTTCTTTTGGAGGATAATTTAGATCTGCAGCTTCTAATGAGCGACGAAGCTCATTTTCATTCAGATGGAGGAGTTAATATACAAAACTTTAGGTACTCCGGAAAATCCACGAAATTTCCACGAGCGACCTCTTAATTATAAAAATGTCGCAGTATCGTGTGCTATTGGTCCTACTTGCATTATGGGTCCCTATTTCATTGAAGAGACCGGCCGTACCATCACCATTAATTATAACCTCTACGTTCAGATGATCCAAAATGTTATTGTGCTAGAACTACGCAGAACCCTGATAAATCCAAGGAATGTGTGATTTCAGCAAGATTGTGCCACGGCACCTACTGCCAACGCACAATGAATATTGTCCGTAACATGTTCACAGGAAAACTTATTTCACGTTTTGGAGATGTGCCGTGGCATCCAAAGGTCCCCAGACCTGTCAATTTGTGATTTTTCCTGTGGCGGTGTTTGAAGAGTCGTGTATATGCTCACAAGCCTCGTAATTTGGTCGACTAGAAGAACGATATTCGTCAAGAAATCTTGACTATTGATCGAACGATGTTGGAGCGTGTTATGGGGGATTTCTTGAAGAGGATCGAAAACTGCTTCCAACGCGATGGAAATTATCTTGATGACATTATTTTCCATACTTGATACACTTCGTGAAATGGCATTGTCTAAGCTTCATTTTATGTTAATAAAATCGCTTGCAAATTATTTTTGTAACGTTTATTTGAAAATCATCCGGTTTCCAGTTGCCACACTGTACAATGTATTAATCAAAAACCAAAATTTAACAACTATTACCGTAATTACTATAGTAGTACCATAACTGTAGTATAACTCTACTATAATCGCCTAAAAGCGAAACGAGAATTATTAACACGTGTCTTTCTAGGTTATATTAGACATTAAGATATCTTTTGCAAATATGTATGCGAACAATACGGAACATATATACTAATACATTGGATGCATTTTAATTTAACATATTAGATGTAAAATTACACTTTTACCTAGTATCTTCTTGGGCATATACAGAAAACAATGTTGAACAAGTGTTTATGCAGTTTATGTTCTTGACATTTACAAAAAAATAATATCGTGAAAGTAATGGCAGATATACCTAATGTGTTTCTGCCAGTAGACACTTTCCTATATTATTAGACACTTGTTAACAGTTCCAGATGTCTACGTATACAAGGAACGCCAAAAGTGCCTGCTACTGAAGTAATGATAAAAGTAGGTTAGAAATTGAGAATACTATGTTGGACTTTTGTAGAAATTATAATGTAACACCTGCAACATCAGAAGGGATATTGTTTTGCAGGAATGTGAGACCTCTATCAAAAGTTTTGCAGATCGTGTAATAGTTATTTACGAACCAAGTGCGGGAAAACTATATTCCCGCATGAGGCGTGGAATATGTCTTCACGCAAGTGGTTTGTACAATATTTTTTGTAAGAACGTTAAATTAAAAAAATATTGATTAAAATTATTAGTATCACCTAACCTAAAATAGATTACCTAATTAATTTAAGCATTTCATGTACGTAACTATTACTCACCTTTCCCTAAAATTAAGTTATTATATTCTTACACATGGCAAACATGAGGTATTTATTCTTATATTTATAAATTTATAGTACATTTACTGTGTTTTTTGGTTTAATTACAATTTATTATGATCTGCCAATATGAATGTCGTTTAAAAGGTGGTAAAATAGATGGTGTTTGAATGTCGCTTAAGAGGTCGCCGAATAGAAGGGGCTTATACATTTTGTAATGGTACATTACATTATAATGTTATTTAAAATGAATAAAAATTGCCCCAAAGTTGGGCGACCTAATGTAATGGTACAGCATTACCATGCAATTAAAAAGAATAATGGTACAGCCCCAAAGTTGGACACCATAATGTAAAGGAACAGCCTATATTTAATTTAAAAAAAATGTAGAGTTTAAAATTTAAAATAAAATTTAAATAACTTGCTTTGCCGGCTAAACTCAAATCAGATTATCTCAGGGCGATTGGGATTAATAAGAAATGATTAAGTAAACGGTGTTCCTAAACATTAATTATATTTAATAAAAAAAATACTATTGTAAAACTTTAAACAATTCGTATATTCAAAACCAATGAATTATATATAACTACTTTTTACATATAACACAAGAAATAAAATATATTTAAAGACAATTTTAATATATTTTTACAAATAATTAATCGGATACAAATATTTATGTATATTTTTCCATATAGTCAAACAAAACAACGAATGCCAGAATTTACTACGTCGGCTGGTTTTGTGTACTATTATATAAATACACAACAATATTAATACGGATTAAATTACATTCTCCTTCATAGAACGGAGATGATATATATATTTATCAACTTTATTATGTTAATTTCAATTTAAAATGTATTTCATAATCTTTAATTCTTCAATATCAAAAATATTTTTATTTACAATAACCTTTTAAAAATACCTTATAATAAATAAAGCTTCTTTCTTCGCTCTTCGGCAATTTCTATCCTCAGCAAACTCTTCTTTGCTTGGCGTTGTCATCAACGGAATTTCCTTAGTAGTCACGATCCTGACGTGACGAATCCTCTTGCTCTGCTTACTGGAGCACAATATATTTATTATAAACTTTTAACACTGAGCACATTTACTAAAGTGCTACTTTAATCACTATTTTTCAAATAACAATTCTTATGATTGTTATGTAATGCATTATAGGAGTTTTAGGTTCTCCTTTTTATAGAACATTTAATGTATATTACTTGAACTTCTTGCTAGTCGGGGTTTGACGACTTCTTTATGAAGCCAGCCAGTCAAATCCCTCCGACGTTGGAGTTAACTTTCCGACTCGAATCAAGTCTAACGGTCGACTCTCTCGTTCTTTGCGCGTGGTTCCCCTTTCTCTATATAGTTCGGTTCTTTCCACTTAAGTTTCCCATACACACTCTTTTACGTAGGCGAATATTTATCACAACTGTAGCGTTTATTTCACTGTTGTAAACATTCGGCGACACGGTTCTTAGAACTAAATACACACTAAGCTTATGACTAATATTTACTTAATAATACCATAACATATTCATTGATTTCAAATATTATTTTTCTTCAAAATATTAAAAAACAGAATATACTTAATTAAATTCTAAAAAATTAAAATTATAAAATTAATAACTGAAATGGTCTGTACCGTTACAATTTATAGGAAGAATTTTTAATTATTACTCCTATTTTCCTAACTTTTAGTGAAGAATAGTCGAGGGAAGTAGTATTTTATAGACTAAATATTATTACTACAAAGTTAGATTTCTTTTTAAATGTCCCAGAGAGCCAGTGTTTTTTCCAATTTTTATAGTCGCGTCGACCGGGAAATACTCCTTGCTGGTCGAGCGATGCGTGCGCCAAATGTCACTTTACAGGCGGTGAGTACAAAAAACTTATTACGCCACTTTTCATTAATTTTTTTTTAAAAAGATACACATTTTAATCAATGTTTAGTAAATTATTATGCTCAACACAGGAAACATTTGTTCAAATGTAGGTAAAAATATTTATACCTCTACTGGGTGATTTGTTTATTACTACCTTGTTTTGCTGAACTTGAAAGAAAAATGTGTAGTTGTGGGATCCAGTATAACGTACAATAAAATATACTGATATTGGGTGGTTTGGACACTACGTGGACTAACAAAGAAAGCGCATTTTTTTTTTGGACAAATACATTTTATTTTTGAATATAGTCTTCTGTTCGTTGAAAACACATGTTCCAAAGATATTTCAAATTAGTAATTCCTTCATTGTAGGTCGATGAATGTCCTCAAAATACTTTTTACAGCAGCGATTACCTCGCAATAAGACGAAAATCTTTTACCGGCAAGCATTTTTTCAGGTTTGAAAAGAAATAATACTCGCTGGGAGCCAAAGCTGGTAAATAGGGCGAATGAGGCACTAATTAAATACCATTTCATGAACTTTTGCCATTGCAATTGCAGACTTGTGAACAGGTGCGTTATCCTGATCGAAAAGCACTTTTTTCTTTGCCAAATGAGGGCCTTCCTCTTTGATTTGGTCACTTAGTTGTTCCAACAAATTGGCATAATACTCACCATTTATTGTTTTCCTCTTTTCTAAGTAGCCGACCAAGGTAATACCATGAGAATCCCACCACTGAAAACAAAGCGGATTCTAATAGTGTTGAATTCCACCTGGATTCTAATAGTGTTGAATCCCAGCTGTGCTTTGATTACGGTTGGTGTTAAGCCTTTCAAATAAAAGTACTTATTACTGCTTCCATCTCAGTTTTTTCCATTATTACAAAATCATACGAGACGTTCACTTCAGCGTACTGTCAAAAGCAAACTAATCGACAGATCGCTCTGTACTGTCATATTTAACCTATTAAAGGATGATTCCACAAAATGGTAAAGAAGATTCCTGCGAATTCGCGCCATCTCTGTGTCGGACACGTACCTTCCGAACCACCCTCGTAAAAGAAAGATAATTTTGCACACATGAAGAAACTTTTTCATCATCCAAATATAAGAACTTTATATCAGTTTTCAAATGTCATATCGTGAACTTTTGCATGTACTTCTGTAATTAAACGCAAGAATAGATTAGCTGTTAGTTCTAAATATATATTTAAACTTGAACCTTTATTGTAGCTGCATGTTTCCTCCATCTATCCAACTTAGCACAAAGCAAACGCCGCCGTACCGCACAGGTCATGAATTTGTGTTTCGGTTATCTACATTTTAACTGATGTACTAATTTTAAGTCCGAATATAGCCCCGTACCACACAATCCTTCACTAATTCTCGGTTATTATTGCCAGATAAATTATTCATGAAAGCATTACGAGCTTATTTATACCCGAACGGATATTATTTAAATATGACGAGGACGTCGTAATATGAATGTTCTCGAATAATTTCCACCGGATATTAATTGCAAATATAATACAGTTTAATATGTACAATATAGCTATATAATTAGGGTATCTGTTAAAGTTAAGGCACGCAATATTGATTATTCCCAAAACGGGGTGCACTATATATTTTATTAGTTTGATTTCTATAATGAAAGTTTAATAATGCGACTCACTTTGTGTACACAATAGGCGTGAAAATTATTCATTTTCTATTATCTCTGACATTTTCATATAGGTAGCATTTTATCTGTTAGTTGCGTGATTTCTGACCGCGATAATATACGCATGTTCGTAAATATGTAAACATGTAAATTCAGTTAGTCCAGGCAAATTCTTTAAAGAAATATTTTTGTATGTGTAAATTCGGAACGCAAATTTTGTTATACTATAATTCATTATATTGTTCCTTACATGGAAAATATTTTCAATTAAAATTAAATGGTCTAAGGCAGCGATTCTTAACCTTTTGCGAATCAAGGACCCCTTTTTTAAATATCTACAAAAGTATTTATTTAATAACAAAAACGTCATTCACGGTAGTACATCTGGCTGGATACACGATGACAATACTTGTACTCCTCACATATCACTTCACACCTACATCCTTAGCGGGTAACTACCTATAATAAACCACCAACGTTTCGATCCTAACTTGAGAATGCGTACATCTGATGCCTACTTCCCGGTAAAAGCACATTTCCATCTCACTATTCAGTTGGATATATGTCCGTTGGGCATGAATCGAACAGCTAGTAATTTGCAAATTATGGGACCCCGATTCTTCTTACCTACACAGTATGCGGAATATCAATTAGCTTCACTCACATTCCAGACACAATATCAGTGTTAAATTAGTCCATTACGTTTGTACAAGTGGTTAATTTTATTCTTTATAGTAATGGTACAAAATACCGAACAATACCAAACTTCCTAAGAGCGAAATAAGAGTTTCTACCACGTGCCTTTTTGGTTATATCAATCAACAAAGTATGGCTTGCAACTTTACATGCGCCACCACCGATAACATCGAAAATGTTCACCAAATGTTACTGGACGACCGTTGAATCAAGGTTAGAGAGGTATCAGAGGCTACGCACATATTGAATGAGCGTGTTTGTCATATATTGAATGAAGAATTGGACATGTGTAAGCTATCCGCGAATTGGGTGCCGCGCTTGCTGACGTTAGACCAAAAACGCATGGAATGAAGATTTCCATCCTATTGGAGCAGTTTAAGCGAAACCAGTCAGGGGGGTTATTCTGGAGAATAGCGATACCACGTGATATCGCAAAAGCGTGACGTTAATAGCGAGTGTCGCTCCAACCTATTCTACACAACATACTTAACTTTTTAGTAACATTTTTAAAATTATGTTTGCATTACGAACATGACATTGGTAATAGTGGTAATATTATGGGGAAAAGGACATTTACATTTATGGTGTTGATGTGTATGTTTGACGTTTGTGATTGTATAAAGTGTATTTTATTCAAACATATCACGAAATCGAGAAGAGAGATAGCGCAGGCCCAAAAGAAGCATTTAATACTTTTGGTAGATGTACTGTTCATGTCAGTACATCTACCAAAAGATGCTTGGCCAAGAGCTGTTAATAAACTTTTGTCAACATGTCTTTTGTAACTACCATGACCAAGAAAATATAGTGTACATAGAACCTGTGCAAAGTTATATATACAGGGTGTTTAATAAGATTCGGCAATATTAAAGGGGTTGATTGTCCAGGTCATTTTATACAAAAAAGTTTATAATAAACAAGGTCCGCAAACGCTTCGTTACCGATCTACAGCGTGTTGAAGTTTAATTAAAAGAAACAGTAAAAATTAAATTTCTCCAAGACGGCAATAAAGATCATAATGAAATTTTAGGCGTGTTATTTTTCAAGAAAAAAATAGGACGCCGCTGATTTCTCTAAAAATAAAAATATGTCTATTCTTTGTTCAATTGTGAAGAAAACAGCTCTCTTAACTTTTTATCGTACGACGTAACGTCTTTTAGTAAAAAAAAACACATTTTAGTGCATGTACATTTATCATGCTTACAAAAATATTTTTAAACAGTCCTGTTTTATTCACTGACATATTGAATGACATATCATTAATAATTTTGTATGTGTCCAAATTGTTGAATTTCCTTACCATGAATCGCTATACAAATGCAGATATGACCGACATGCACTACATTTATGGACTTTCTGATGGAAATGCATTAGAAGCTAGGCGGTTGTATACTGAAAGATTTCCTGGCCGTATTGCTGCTGATAGAAAAACTTTCGAAAGTATTGCTAAAATTGTTGGTATGGTAAAATATTTGTTTTTGCCCTTAAATAAAACCCTTGTTATTTAAAGAAAAAATTCTGTAATAAATGTACATGCATTAAAATGTGTTTTTTTTTTACTAAAAAACGGTACGTCGTATGATAGAAAGTTAAGAGAGCTTTTTTCTTCACAATTAAACAAAGAATAGAAACATATTTTTATTTTTAGAGAAATCAGCGGCGTCCTATTTTTTTCTTGAAAAATAACACGCCTAAAATTTCATTATGATCTTTAATGCCGTCTTGGAGAGATCTAATTTTTACTCTTTCATTTAATTAAACTTCAACACGCTGTAGATCGGTAACGAAGCGTTTGCGGACCTTGTTTATTATAAACTTTTTTGTATAAAATGACCTGGACAATCAACCCCTTTAATATTGTCGCATCTTTTTTAAACACGCTGTATATTACTGAATAAAAAATATCCAACTGCAATGTTTTGTTTATTATTTTGGACTCTAATAAAAATCTTACAGCTAAATATTTTGGAATGGATGTACAGTTCTCGACAAATAAAATGGGACATATTTTTTAAACTGTAGCAGCATGCCTTTGATTAAATATGATATCGATATTATCAACAACGGAAATTTCTATTTAACTCCTCGTCTATTATTGAAAAGGGTTTCAAAGTGTCTCTTAAAACTTGTGTTTCTATCCTTAGCCTGCGAATTTCTCATTTTCTTTCTTCTCTTTCCAACAAACGGATGGCTAGATATTGCCCATTGAAAGCTGCCATTGTCGGACAAATAAGAAACAGAAAATTTGAAATTACTTTTATTTTAAACTTTTATTCTATATCAAATGTCAACTGAAAAAAAGCAAGTCGGTAAAACAATAACAGTAATGAACTTATAAGCATATCATAGCGATATCGATAAATTAGAGCGACCCCATTTTTAGTCTCGCTAAATATAGCGAGATATCGCTAAGTCATGACGTCAAAAAGAATCATGGCGACATCGCTATCCTCATGAGAATAACCCCCCCCCCCAGATTTTTTGCGCCGATTCATAACTGGCGGTGAAACATGGATCCCCACTACACTCCGTAGACTCAGGCAGTTGACTGCAAAGGATGAACCTGCTCCAAAAAAGGCGAAGACGGTTTTCTGTGATAGTCACGGGATTTTGTTCATCAACTATCTCGAAAGAGGTAAAACAATAACCAGAATGTATTACGCATCATTACTTCATAAGCTGATGGCAGAAAGTGCAAGAAACTGCCGCATATAAGGAAGAAACGTGTTCTGTTCCACCTAGACAACGTACCTGCTCACAAGTCGGTGATTGCTAAAGGCAGTATTCACGAATTGTACTTCAGATTGGTTGAACACTTACCTTTTTTACCAGATCTGGCCCCCAGCAACTTTTTCCTCTTTCCTAAGCTTAATGTTTCGGTAGGAGGACAGAGATTTTTATCGAAGGAGGAGATCATCGCATACGTAAACGTCTATTTTGCGGAACAATACGCCAGCTACTATTTGGAAGGATTAAAGAGGATAGAGCATCGCTTGGAAAAGTGTATTGTCTTAAACTGAGGCTATATAGGAAAATAAAACTACATTTCGCTGAAAAAATACTTGTTTCTATGTTAGGCTCAAAACGTTTCAGACTACCTACGTACCTATCATATGCAGATATGTTGGTCAGTATTATTGAGGCATTTGATTGCATTGACTTATTACGGAGAGCTCCGTTTAATGTCATATATCTCCAGTTTAGAAATGAATGCACTTTCAGCTTGTTTTGGTTCAGGACTAGTTGTATGCGAAGGTCTGCCATTAATTTAATGTGCAGGATTTTTAACGAAATTGGGCTGTTTGCAGATAGAAGATTCTCGTAGATTCAAATGCCGTCGCCTCTCCCCTCTAAAAAAAATTCCTCAGTTGATTTTATGGTGAAAATTAGCAAAATAGACAGATGTTATAGCTAAATGCGTAGCGATGGTTCTAAACCTCATTACGCTCTATCTCTCAGGCAGTTTTATTACCTAATGTTAACCTCAGACATCTAATCATTTCGTGAACAGAAATAAAGTTTGTGTTTTCTAGTTACTTAATTTTTACTCATCGTTTTGAAACTACAGTTTGCTACTTCTTCAATTATTCGATTGCTCTCTTCTTCAGTTTAGTTTATCAACGTTAGGACCGACTTATTATCTGCATAAAGGCTACTGTGTATAAAAAAGTGTGCTGTTCCCAGTACTGAACCCTGTAGTATGCCTCGACAAATTAGTTGTATATCTGATTATACAACATTTAGGTCAACTCTGGAATCTTTTCTATAATACTTCTACAATAGAATTTCATGGTTTACTGTCGAAAATCTTGCTAAGCTGCATGACATGGAAAGTGCAACACCAAGAATGGGTGCGAATTTTTTGACCAAACTTGGTAGAAACGTATAACTAGTCAAAAGCAATAATTGATTAAAATTTTGTTGCGATAGATCAAGTGGTCATGACACATCTGACACTTCATTCAGTTTTCGCTGACATTAATGTGTGGTGTATTAATTGTTTGTTTGAAATTAATTTCAACGGTTTTGTCTTATTATACCTTTGTTTAACTTGTTTAAAGAGTTTTATTATGCCTAGAGTGCGGCAACGTGGAAATTATCGCCAATTAAGCGAATTCGACAGAGGTCGAATTGTTGGTTTGCGAGAAGGTGGTTTTTCATACAGGGAAATTGCAAATCGCCTTAACCGGAACCAATCCACCATTATGCGCTGTTATCAATCATGGACTAGGGAAGGTCAGGAAAGACGCCAAAGAGGAACCGGAGGCCGAAGAAGAACTAATGAGATACAGGACCGCCGCCTTCGCTTAATGGCACTAAGAGACAGGTTTTCCAGTACCAGATCAATTGCTGACGTGTGGTTAGGTAATATTGGTCGTCCTGTAACCCTTCGAACCGTTTATCGTCGAATTAGGGGTTTCGGCTTACAATCTTATCGTCCACATCTTGTGTTACCACTTACGGCTCAACATCGACAGCAACGTTTGGAGTGGTGTAGATTGCGACTGCACTGGAACGTGGAGTGGCACAGGGTGGTATTCAGTGATGAATCTCGATTTTGTCTAGGGATGCATGATGGCCGTATGAGGGTCAGACGAAGACGTGGGGAACGTCGTGATATTCAGTTTTCCGTTGAAAGGCATGTGCATCGAGCAGTGGGTGTTATGGTATGGGGTGCTATAGCATATGGGAGTAGGTCTCAATTGGTGTTCACCCAAACCACCATGAACGCCCAGCGTTACATTGATGAGGTGGTAGAACCCCATATTCTACCATATCTTCAAACGCTCGCAGACCCACTTTTCCAGCAGGATAATGCCCCTCCCCACGTAGCGAGAATTTCTATAAATCGGTTGGAAGAGGCTCATATCTTGCCATGGCCACCCAAATCCCCCGACCTCTCGCCAATAGAACATGTGTGGGACATTATGGGACGAAAACTTATGAATTTAGCCAATCCCCCGTAGACACAAATAGCTCTCTGGCATGAATTACAGGTTGCTTGGGACACCATACACCAAGAGGATATCGACCACCTAGTCGAATCAATGCCACGAAGAGTGAGGGAGTGTGACACTAATAGGGGCGGTTCAACACACTATTAATAAAAATTATGTTAAATTGTGTTAGTCTTTTGTTTTTTTCTTTGAAATTTTAATCAATTATTGCCTTTGACTAGTTATACGTTTCTACCAAGTTTGGTCAAAAAATCCGCACCCCTTCTTGGTGTTGCAGTTTCCATGTCATACAGTATATATCATCAGCTCATTTTATAGTAGAATATCATTTTAATGTCTGATTGTATCTAAATAAGAAATACAGGTTTTCTGTATTTACATGAATTGAAATATTCAATTATGTATTTTAGCAAAAGGTTAGAAATAAGAGATGTTAATAATAAGAATTCAAAATGAGAATTCATTCACTAGTATTATATGTATTATAGTCGTTTTATTCATAATTGAATAACTGCTATATCGAATCGGTAAATGGTGTTTTACGACGGCTATATAGATCTAACAGTTTTTTTTTTTTTTTAATGAAAATGTGTATACAAACGCCTCGAATCGATTGAATTATACATTAAACAATAGGGGTCACCATTTCAAAACGAATGACGATTATGTTATAGCTTCGAATCGAGATATTTACAAAAGCAAGCAGTTATATTCAGAAGGAGAGCCCTTAGAAAATAAAGTTGAAGAGCTAGAGCGCGAAAAAGATTTCCGAAGCAGATATTTGAGGAGTTCTCTTCTTTTGTTTTACTGATTCGACATTTCTACGCTGATTTAAAAAAAAGTTTTTGGATGCGAGAGATACACAAAATTGAATTATATATAAACTCGAAATGTGTTTATCCCCAGGGAAATATAGGAATTCACAAACATTTCCTCTCTGCTTTTAATTTGTCACAAATAATTATTTTTCCAACTGATTTTATTGCAATTGATATGGACACGGGATTAAAACAAAAGCATTCTGCAAATGTAATTCTAGTTCCCTTTATAAATGAAATAATGGACAGTGCGCGTAAACAAATTATCGATTATCCAATGCTGATTGGTTTCTATTTCATGTTCAGTCGTCCCGGTCTCATTGCCGTTTTTGCGCAAATCCCCGCTTTTGAAAATATAGACCAGTAATAGTGGTAGTAATAAACAATAAATATATCGTCTTTCGTGACTTTTTAAATGTTATATAGTTTTTTTGGTGACACAATGTTTTACTTCTTGTTGCAATTTAATTTACGTTGCTAACGCATATTTTCTTGTACATATTAGTTTGAGGAGTTATGTATATATATTGCACAGCACGTAACAGTTAGTGTTGCGGTTGTATCTTGATCGTCTATTGGTTAGCACTTTTATTTTTCAAATTTGTTTGAATCATTTCCTTGGTTTTTCCCTTATTTAGGGAGAACATTTATTTTGTTTCTATATTTAATTAGCAGTGGTAGATTGCCTAAATTGATTTTTCTGCTTCGCGCTGAGTAAATTAATTAGGAAATTTTATCACAAAAATTTGCCCACGATGAGATTTGAACTCATGACCTTCTTAATGCCGTGTAGATGCGCTAACCAACTGCGCCACGAGGGCTTGAGTTCATATCTACTTAAACGTCTTGATATCATCATCAAGAGACAGATTGAAATAATACAACTTTATCCGGCAGTTCGGAAATGATTGTGTAAATTTGAATTTTAATTATTTTTAAAATTCTGTTTTTCTCAGCGGAGAAATACCTAAATTGATTTTTCTGCTTCGCGCTGAGTAAATTAATTAGGAAATTTTATCACAAAAATTTGCCTACGATGAGATTTGAACTCATGACCTTCTTAATGCCGTCAAGATGCGCTAACCAACTGCGCCACGAGGGCTTGAGTTCATATCTACTTAAACGTCTTGATATCATCATCAAGTGACAGATTGAAATAATACAACTTTATCCGGCAGTTCGGAAATGATTGTGTAAATTTGAATTTTAATTATTTTTAAAATAATTAAAATGAATCAATTTAGGTATTTCTCCGCTGAGAAAAACAGAATTTTAAAAATAATTAAAATTCAAATTTACACAATCATTTCCGAACTGCCGGATAAAGTTGTATTATTTCAATCTGTCACTTGATGATGATATCAAGACGTTTAAGTAAATATGAACTCAAGCCCTCGGGGCGCAGTTGGTTAGCGCATCTTGACGGCATTAAGAAGGTTATGAGTTCAAATCTCATCGTGGGCAAATTTTTGTGATAAAATTTCCTAATTAATTTACTCAGCGCGAAGCAGAAAAATCAATTTAGGTATTTCTCCGCTGAGAAAAACAGAATTTTAAAAATAATTAAAATTCAAATTTACACAATTGGTAGATTGCTTGTATTGATTTTCTTTTATTTATCGTTGTTAAATCGATGTAGATTTAATTATTGATGGGTATATTACCGACATCTATTGGATTGGGTTGGGTCTAATCTCCCGAACCTTCTAAACTAAAATTTTGGTTACTGCCTCTCTCTTTCGTTCAGACCTTCTTAAAAGAAACATCTACCGACGCAAAAGTAGCATTGTTCTCAGTCAGCCTTCAGCACATTAACTTGAATTTTTGGTTTTATCGTTGTTTTAATCACGAACAATGTGGATTGAGTTGTAATTTGCCAAGATTAATTGGATTTTGTCGAAAATTTGGAAAGCTCGTAAGGGAATGTGTTTTGAAGTGAAAACTTCTATGGGCGCGTTGATTGTGGGCACTGAACGAGACTGAGCCGTCACGCTCGGCTATGTAACGCTCGTTCGGGTAAAGTAGACTCGAGTCGACTAAGGGAGCGAGAGAAATATAGTCAACGCGTCACTGCTATACTCGTTCGTTTTTAGAGTTTGATAGAAATCATGATCAGACTAAGCGAAATGTACTAGAATAATGTATGCACAATAATAATAAATATATATTTTTTAAATGTAATATAGAACGAAAATGGAAAATGTAAATGTAAATGAATATAGAACGAAAAAAAAGTTGTATTTCGTATTATTAACCTCGCCTTGATGAAGTTTTCACTTCTGCCATGTGATCTTTTTTTTCTGATTGGAAGTTCTTTCGCTGCTGTAAGTACATTTATTGATGAGTTTTGTTGATCCTAATTGTGTTATTTTCTTCTTGTTCCGTCTTTTAGTTTGCGTTTATTGTATGGTGAATTTTGAGACGCAGGCCGTTTCATGTATGGAAATTTCGAAGACACGTGCATCTTTTTTTTGGTAGTGAACACTGTCAGCCATTTGTAATTTTTGAAGAAGGCATGTGCAGATACTTGTATTTTTAATTATTTGATAAGATATTCTGACGTTCCGATGATATTTTAATGGAAGATTTTTAACCACTACCCTCCGGACGTTAATCCGCACATCGTGGGAAATCCTTTGAGGTTGTAATTATTGAGGAAACTCGTGTCGAGTTTATGTGTTGAACTGTGTGGACCGATGCAGGTATTTGTGATCTAGTTTTTATGTTTTCTAAATGTACTTCGTGTGCCTAGAACACTACTGATTAATTTAATTAGGCATAGTTATTTGTGTGTTGCCTGGAGTAGTTACATAATCATAATTTCAATTATCATAAATTAACAATTTAATTTTATGGCACTTAGGCCTCTGCTCAATTTCAAATTAGTTATATAACGATCAATTTTAGAACTAATTTCAATCTCCCTAAGGAGATTACGAGGAATTTTGCTAGTGTTATTGTCAAATTTTACAAATATTTTTAATTCATTGAGATTCAGTGAGCTACTTTAATTGCCACACCTAGTATTATATTTTGTTGTTTATAAATCAGTGTAATTTGGTAATTTTGGTCCGAGATAAAAGGGTATAATTTTAATGATTTAATTATCGTAGTGTATTAATCTAATTTATCTGATTCTGTGTTACAATTATATTGTTGTATTTTATCTCTGAATTGAGAATTTTAGTTTTATCGTTGAATACGTAATTTATTTCGGATTAAATGAATCTTCCTTCTCTTAAATCAATGTTATCGACTCCTGCCACCTAGTGAAGAATTTTATAAGAGTCCTACAGTGTGCGTTTTGCATTACTCATGTGCGTAATGTATACCTTTCCTGGCGGGTAGATGGCGCACTTGTTTTATTTAGTGGTTTCGGCAGTTTTAATTATTTCTAATTTAGTTTTGGAGTTTCTTTTTGGGCTTAGAGTTATGTAACAAATTAATTATAATTATTTTCCACTTTTCTATTGTCATTTGAATCTGCGTTTCTGTCGTATGTTAAAATATCAGGTTAGGTCGCTCTGTCATTAGTTCAAATGTTCGTGTTACGCTTAGGATCGCTGAATGACAAGTGGATTCCTCCTCTTTGAACGTTAACTGTCGTAGAAGAAGCATTAAACATCACAGAGCAGAAGCATTCTTTTTAGTCACCATCTTGAGAAATGTTGGATGTTAAAGTATATCGTGTTTAATCGCTAGTAAAAGGCGGATAGTATAATATTTCTTAAGGTTTAATATGGTATTGGCGTTATAAGTATAAACTTGTTGAGGATATTGTTGTCGTGACTTAAGAATTGTTAGCTGCTGTAAGTATAATTTCTATATTCAAATATAGCTGTTAGTGCATGGCATAGACCTTCATTTGAGCACTTTTGTTGGATTAAGTTTAAGAACCACGTGCCCATGGTAATTTTACGGTTCCAAGGGAATTAATTGCTGTATCCTGCGGTGAAGACATAATTGAGGTGCAGATTAATGAAATACTGTAGCCTTCCTACGCTAATTTTTCCTGAGATGTCGTTAGCCGAAGATATGTGAGGCAGTTTTCTTGTAACGTGTGGATCCTTAGAAGGTATCGTGTATGGTAGCTGTGGATGTGGTTTTCCTTTAAGGTACTGTGACTGTGTAATTTTCCTGATATTATCCATAACGTAGAAATTATTGGCCAAACAGTTTTGGTAAAATTTATGTCAATTTCAAGTACTTCGTACAGTAAATTTCAATTTTCCGGCCTAGCTAATCAAATAAGTCATCGTAATTTCTTAAATTAACTTCTTGTGGCATGTGAGCCTTTATAATTTGAATGTATTAAATTAACGTAGTTTATTAACAACAGTGACCCCAGTTTGGAGGTTACTCTGTCATTTTTGGAGACGTTACGTAGCCTTTTTATTTTTGGATTTAGAACTTGAACAAATTTTGGATGTGTATTGGCGTTGTAGCCTCACATCTGTCTTGTGTAAATTCATAGCTTGTTATTTAGTGTAATTAGTCAACCATTTAAATTTATATTTGTACAATCTTGTAAGAAATTATTAAATTTAATTTTAATCACGTTCTCTTATGTAAAGCATAGTTAACTAGCGCTAATATTTATAGTATTAGATACCATATAACTTAGAGTCTGCACTCTAATGTCGGTTGCCTCTGGTATACAGAGTGGTTTATTTTGTGTTGACGTGTTGCAAATCACGATCAAACTGTTCGACTTTTGAGGGACTTTCGGCAAGTTGTCTTATAACTGTATGCTTTTGGTAAGAATATTGTCGGTTAATTATTTTAACTTTAAGGTTGTTTCATGTGTTCTCCATTTTGAATTTCTTAAATTTTGTAATTGTACTCATTGATAATTTTAAGTTGGGGATCACCTTGGGTGACCATTTAAGATTTTATTCATTCCTTCAGAAGTTTATTACTGGCAACTGAGTTGCGCTTTTGTGATTCATATTTCATAGTTTTGTGTCTTTGAATATCTTGTTGGAAAAGATTAGTTAGTAATAGCCGGTTTTGTGTTCGATATTTGAAACGAACTGTTTGTTCCAAATTATAGTTTTCAATAAACCGTATGTTAAGTTTGAATGAGTGTGTGATGGTCTTATTTTTCTTATCACCTGGGGAGTTTTACATTGGATCTGGTCCGGGGTCTGAATATCTGTTGGGCTCAGCATATTTTAACGGATAGGCGCCCTAACAACTTAGAGGTAAGACTTGAGTGTTATAAGTTGGTGATTATTTAATAGACAAGCGTCTTCCTAAATTTAAATAGAAGGTTAATTACCGTGGTGGTGTCTGACTTACTACCTTCTTGGAATTTGGGTACCGAATCTGTTTAGGGCCTTGGCCATTTATAATTTAAATACAAGAGGGTAGCATCTGTAAGGCGAGGATATCTAAGCTATACTCAATACCATCTAGATTCTAGCTAATGGTCGTCACACGGCTTGGCGTATTGCCCCTGATATACAGGGTGTTTGATATGCTAGTGTTTTGGTTCTGCAATTTAGCGACCAAGCTGCTCGACAACTATAGGTTTAGCAATAATAGTTTCTTTTTCGCATTCATTTAACCACATTTAACATGATTTATCAAAATTAATTAAGTCAAACCTTTTGTATTTCATTTTATCATTTAAATTAATGTTTTAATTTTATAATTTGACTAGGACTGCTTACACGTTAATTGTATTTAGATTTATTGTTATTCAAGCACAATGTTTTATTTGATGTTTCTTAATTAAGCGTCCTATCTGTGTGGGAATTTAAGAAGTTGATGATTGACTTTGGTAATTTATTTCATATTTTGTCTGTGGTTTTTCTTCCTCATCTTTGGTAACTTATTTCATAATTTAGTAGTTATTTAATAATTTTGGTGACTATTTCATAATTTTGTTGCTATTTAATAATTTTTGGTGACACTTTCATTGAATTTTGGGAAATGAATCAATAAATTCTGTTATTAAATTTGAATGTGTGTGTGTTTGGTTTTGCCAATCATTTTACCTGGGGTTTAAATATTGAACTTTGTCGGGAGTTTAAAGTATCAGGTTGGTAGACAGTAGATTACCACGGATTGGCGCCCTGACATCGTATAACCTTCGACTTGTACAGTGATTCAAAGCTGCGCTCGCGACTGTAGCTGGAGGCACTACTGTTTGATCATATTCAACACCGATCCCTGGGAAGTGTGTAAGGTAAGACCATAAGTGTCGTATAAGCTGGCAATAAATAAATAGACAAGCATCTCTTAAAATATTCTGATTTAGTATCTGATAATTTTTAATAGAAGGTTACTTATCGTGGTGGCGTCATACTTTCTGCCTCCTTGTATTTTAGAACAAGAGGGTAGCATTCTTACATAGTCTCATTAGGTCAATACACTTTGTCCAATGTTTCTCTAGTTTTTTGATTCCTTTCAAATAATAAGATATCTCGAAGTTCTCAATTTTTCAGGTAGGCAACAGGAAAAACTCACTGGGCGCTAAGTCAGGAGAATATGGCAAAGTCTAAATGACATTTTGCTATGGCCACCAACATGTGTACCCATACATTGTATTGATGCACTTCTTCTTCGCCAAATGCGGTAGTTTTTTTCTTTAAATCGCCTTAGAGCTTGTCCAGGAAGTTGCCGTAATATTCTTCGTCGATTGTTTGTCCCTTTTGAAAAGTAATCGAGCGAATTATGCCGCGCGTATTCAAGAAAACTGTCGCCCTGACCTTATTGACCGACATTGATGCTGATTTATCGGATATACCGCCTCTTTCCACTACTGCTTGGTCTTCGGTGTAATAGATCCATCTTTCGTTCAAGGTTATGAAATGGCGCGAAAACTCATGGAAACTACTGCTGAGGAACGCCAAACACTCTTTCGATGTTGTCAGAAGGTCGCGTTTGTAATCAATTCTGAGAAAGCGCAGAAATCTTCTTGCGGATAGGTTTCTCGTATGCAAGTGATCATTCGATATCGAAACCACTGTGCCATGTGGTGTGCCTTTGTGCATCACTTATCCTTGCGTGACCACAACCAAATTCAGTAAACTACTTCTTTACCATTGATTTTGATGATCCAGCGTCTCTTTCGAAAGCTTAGCGTTGGATTGAGTGATGGTTTTCTTTCGTAGAAACTAATGATTGATAAGCGCTTTTTTCCATTTTCGCTAAAATGTTTGTGCATTTTGTCTGTTTTCAGTGGCTGTCCTAACTTAAGTAAAAAACGCAGCTTTCTCAAACATTGGTAGTCGATTGGCACATGGTAGTTGACGGGAGCAGTGTTGCTCTTCAATTTACAATGCGGGAAATTCAAAAAATTACGAATATAACGATCCGTCTTCATATTTTGTAAGTTCAGTCAACTAATAACGAATTAAATATATAGCGATGCATTCAGAAAATATTCAAGAATTTCATAATACTATTATTTCAAGAAAGAAAATAAAAACTTTGACTGGATGATAATAAAATTTTAATTTCCTCCTTGGTCAGCAAAATTAAATATAAAAATTAATAGAACGGAAAAGAGATCATTGAAAATTTAGCAATCTAATATGCAAATTAGGAAATGTGTAAATAAATACTATGTTCGTGGAATAAAAAAAATATGTGTTCCTGTATATTCGACCACACTATAGAATTTATTTCCTAACAAATTTTAAATTTTATTATATACATTTCATTCAACTGCTGATGTAGATCTTAGGTTTCCATAGTCCAGATATTGTAGCGCTATTGATGTGGTGTTGTTATATCTGCGTTTCTGGCAAAACGCACTCTGTTTAAATGTACATACTTAGTAAAATTATATATTCATATTTACTGCTGGTCATTATTTTTTCTTTAAAGTATACTTGACCTCAGCTTTCAATATAAAGCAATACACGTATCGTCCCAATTGGACTTTCTTGTGATAGCAAACATCGATGACCTTTTGATGGCATACTCCAATTAATTTTGCGTGTGACTATGAAAATTAACGCAGTATGTAAGTTTGGTTTCTATTTTGTTAATAATACATGTAATTGTATATTGTGGTGACAAGACTTGTAGTAAGTAATGGTACTATGTGTTTATTCCAATTAACTATTAAGCCATCCACTCTCAAACTAAAAAAAATCGGTCACATTACCACTATCTTCTGCGTTAAATGTAAAAGTAGGTTTGTGTTTCCTTTGAATAATTTTTAATTATAACAGTTTCACGTCCTTCCATTTTACACTTCCTTCGATTTTACAGTAGAGCAAGTGTTACCAAAAAACATACCTTGTTGATCATGTTCATAGGAAGATTATTTTTATACAGCAAACAGCGTGTGTTAAGATCGACCCATTCGGCATAACGTTCTCTATTGGCTGTAATTCCAGATATTCTGTTATACTAGGTGATAATCTGGCTTCTGTCAGTTAAAGAATATATTAAGAACTGAAGAATATTACCGCAAATCCCGTAGCATTCAATGTTTTGTAGAAATATCTCATGCGATGCTCTGTTGCAAGCTTTACTCATACTTCATAAAATAAAATTATTGTACTGTATTGGGTCCACTGCTGTTCTCGACCATGATTAACGATTTACCGTCTGTGCGTGCATCGGCAGCTTGTATCAGCCTTTATGCGGATGATACCAGTGCAGTCATTACATATCCTAGTACACAAGGTTTAGTGGCGTCAGCTCATAATAACATAATGGAGATTCAAATGTGGTGTAACAATAAAGGTATCCAGCTGAATACAGACAAAACTCAGATGATGTCCATGCAAAAGTGTTAGGATTAACCCCTGGACAATAAATTAATATGGAATATACACGTTAATCAACTTTTCAGTATATCGAGTGCTACTGTTTACCTCAAAGAGATTGGAATATACTAGAGGAAGCTTGACTGCAGTTTGTAGGCGAGGTAAGTGGTCGCAACAACTGCAGGTGGGGTAAGGGGAATTGATACATTGCCAAGCGATTATAGTCCTTAAGGAAATCCGACGGCGTGCTGTCGTTGGTCGAAATGTCGTGCTCGTACTTGGTTCGTATGATTTTGTTAAATCCTACACGCATTTGTTTAAAACTGTTTGTGCTTTGTGATATGTAATAACGCGAATTAAGCACTTTTAATGCGAAATACAAAATGGTGAAATTGTGTTATTTGTGTAAACGTCGATACGAAAAGGCATTCACTCGAGCACATCCAATCAGCGCTCTATATTTAAACTATGTTAAACACGTAAAGTTGAATTCTTGACCAACTTACCTACGATATGATCGAGTGGATGCCTTTTCGTATCGACGTATACACAAATAGCACAATCGCACCATTTTTACTATGTATTTCGCATTAAAAGTGCTTAATTCGCGTTATTACATATCACAAAGCACTTTTAAAACAAATTCGTGTAGAATTTAATGAAATTATACGAACCAAGTGCGAGCACGACATTTCGACCAATGACAGCACGCCGTCGGATATCCTTAAGGACTATAATCGCTTGGCAATGTATCAATTCCCCTTACCCCACCTGCAGTTGTAGCGGCCAAACATTGCAGCTTGATACTTCCTCTAGTACAGTGATTCTCAACCTTATTTTTGTTGTGGCACACTTCTAACGATTTCAAAATTTGGCGGCACACAAAGAAAAAGATAAGTTTAAAAATTATTTACTTACCTATAACAAACTGCGTAAAATAGTTTATGATAATAATTTTAAATGTGCGAAATAAAATAATATGTACTACAAAAATAACAGTAAGTTTATTAAGGAATTAATTACAAGTTAATAATAAGAATACTTTTAATGCGAAATTTGAGCTTGATGTTTTTTGATAATTTCATTTATATTTGGTCGTAAAAATGACAATGCTACTCTCATATCGTCTTCTACATTTAACAGTCTTGATCTTTTTTTAGTTTTATTATTGGTTAATGCTGAAAATCCGAATTCACACAAATAAGATGTGGAAAATTGTAATAATATGTTTAAAGCTTTCTTGGCTATCATTGGATAATCGCATCTAATGTTAATCCAAAATGAATTTATTGATTCTTCCGAATGTTTTAAAATTAAATCTCGATTATTGGAAAGCAAAATGAGTTCTTCCTCTTCATTCAAAATTAAGTCAAATACAAAAGTATCCGTTATGAGAAAGGAATTACGAAGCCAATCAAATTTCTTTATATCTAATATTGGGAAATAATGAATAATTCTCTCATCTAATGTTGTCAAATGGTCAATAACAATTAATTCAATAGTTTTATAACAGTCTTTTGGGAATGACTCAAACTTTTCTAAATTGCCTTTCTGACCTTTATTCTTCCATAAAGTTATTTGTTTTTGGAATCCCACCAGCTTATCGGTTGAGTTTAAGATATTTTCATTAGGCCCTTGTATACTTGAATTTATGTTATTAAAAATAACAAAAATGTCTGATAAGTAAGCCAAATTAGTACACCATATTTTGTCTTCCAACAAATGAACAAAATCATAATTTTTATTTTGTTAAAAAATATTTTCGTTTTGTCCGTCTTTTAATTCCAGCACACGATAAAACTTTTCCTCTGGACAACCACCTTACTTTCGTATGCAGTAACAAGGATTCGTACTTGGCTTCCATAGCTTGGCATAATTTACTAAATAAGCAACTTTTCAATGGTCTTGATTTTATGTAATTAATCATTTTTAACACATTGTTCCAGAACTATTTTTAATTCTAATAGTAAATATTTTGTAACAAGTGCTTCTCGATGCAAAAAACAATGGGTAACTAATATATCCCCATTCAGTTGTTTAACATGTGCTACAATTCCTTTCAGATGTCCAGTCATAGCTGGAGCACCATCTGTACAAATGCCAATACATAACTTCCATGAAACTTTAATTTCATCTACATATAAACTAATTACGTCAAAAATATGTTTGCCAGTTGTAAAATCAGGTAACTCCCGACAACATAAAAATTGATTAATTATATCATTTTCGTGAATAAATCTGACGAATGCAATTAATTGAGCTTTTCCTGTAATATCTGTTGTTTCGTCGATTTGTATAGCAAAATTTGAATTTGCAAGAGTTTTTGCAGTATTTTGCTCAATATTTTGCGATATATCTTTAATTCTGCGATGGATTGTGAAATTCGAAAGTGGTTTTTCACAAATATCAATATCTGCTCATCCACCAATCATTATTTTTACAATTTTGCGACAAGCTGGTAATATAATTTCTTCAGCCAAATTGTGAGGTTTTAATTTAGCAGCAATCAATTCAGCTATTTCGTAAGAAGCTACTTGAGCCTTTTCAGACATATAGTTTGTTTTTCAAAAACTTTTACTTGCTTGGACTTTGAAGATAAAGACTTTTGAAAGTAGCTTTTATCTTTTGTTGAAAGCGAAAGATGATTAGTCACCAAGTGACGTTGGAGTTTGGTCGGAACCATAGCACTATTTGATAATTTACAACCACATATCACACACTCGGGGACAACTTGGACATTTTCCATTGTAGAGGTAAATCCAAATTTCAAAAAATCATCATTGTATTTCCGATGAACAACGTATTTTTTGGAGCGAGAAGTATCTTAGTTGTACCGGGCGTGGGCTCATTAACTTGGTCGCTAACGTTATCATTATCACTATTATCATCGTTAAGCTTTCTTCTTTTTAACCATTTATCCATTTTCAGAAGGTTCTATTAAAATAAAAATAATATTGTCGAAACATTATAAAAAAAAGGCGAATAAAATATTACCTTTAAATACAATTTATTCAAGTTTGAGAATACAATACTGCAAAGCCAATATGTTTATATAATTTTATAAATTGAAACTGCAAGCAAATAAATTAATAGTAAACTGAATCACATACATTAGCCAATTCTAACGAAAGAAAATGTGCAGTAACTACTATGCAACGCGTTGGGAATCCCCACTGTCATTAAAACAACCTGTTTTTGTATGTACTAGTGACAAGTGTGAGCCGACTTGAGGCACATATAAAACACAACACAACTCTCGTAACGAATGCCTATTTGCTTTCGTTACGCTACGAACGTAAGTTGTCGAGGGTTTTCGAATTTCGTACGACATCGGTACACCTCGAAACTTACAGAATACGAAAGTTCGACCGTAACGATTTTTAGGTACAATGCGTTCGAAAATGCGTAATGAAAAAGTTACAGAATAGGGGTGTAAGAAAGAACGCCTTGCAAAATAAATAATGAAATAATTTAAAAAAAAATATGGATTTAAATATCTATTCATGTTAAAAGGATTTTTCTTTTTAAATCATATTATTTAATAATATTGCGGCACAGTTTAGAATTTCACGGCACACAAAAGTGCCACGGCACAGTGGTTGAGAACACTGCTCTAGTATATTCCAATCTCTTTGGTTTACCTATTCAGGATAATAAGATCAACGTTATCTGGTTTGGTACTCATACATATGTACTACGGTCTGGTGCAGTCTGTCATCTCGTACGGATTAGTTTTTTGGGATAATACCTCGGAGGTAAATACAATATTCAAAGTGCAGAAAAAAATTGTGCAGTTATGACACATTGTGCGCCCCTGTTCAGAAAGTAAAATAAAGACTATTTACTCCTTGTATAAATTAATACTGTACATACGAAGCAGTGATATCAAGAAAAACAAAGACTATCATTCCTACAATACTAGCGGCAATGAGTTTCTGAGACCGGCTTTTCAGCGACTTTGCATATCTGAACGTCGAATAGACTATATAAAATCTCTGTGTTTTAATAAACTGCCGACGAATATAAAAAATGAAACTAACGTTTAAGTTTTCCAAAGGAGATGTTCACAGTCCTTCCAGAATAATCCTTTCTACTCTGTTTTACAATTTATAGATATCTGATGCTTTATATAATGTTATGTATGACTAGCCTAATAATGTATGTATATTATTCATGTACCGGCATTCGAAAGGTTAAATAAATATATTATCATTATCTTTTAGTAAGTTTGATGTAAGTCTGCGAGAGTAGAATTGCCAGATATATATCAATCCTGTTGTTTTCGAAAATGCTGATGTTATTACTAGGGTGGATCATTATATTCGAGACTCCGACCGAGAAGGGTCTACAATGTATGTCTTCCTCTTTATCTTCTGCTTAATTGTTGGTATAACTTTGGTAGGAGTGGTAAGAGCAGAATATTTCCAGTATCTCGAAGAAACTCTCTTTCGCGATGGAATAATTATTGAAGCGCTTTGAACGCTGAAAAGATTATGTCGAAAAGTATTTCCTATAAGTGGCCAAATATTGAAATATAAATTTAAAATATTCTTTTCAAACCGACCTCCAGAAGTATAGGTGAGTATTTGTTTTATTATTTTTAAAATAGTATCTTTTTAAAAGTGTCTAATTTTGCCTAACTCTATATACAGTGACGTTAATTCTTAGAATATTGGAAGCATTTTTTGCGGTATAGCGTCATGAGTAACTTCATGGGTGTGTCCATATTAAACTCTAAAGGAATTTATTTGTGTCAATATAACTTTTGTTCTTGGCACTTCTTGGGTGTCATATTTTTACATTTCGTGCGAATAGGCGCTTCCATTTTATTGATTAAACATGCCTAGCATTCAAGACGTACCGTGGATAAGGAAGGCTGTTATTACCGCTAAGAACTAAATTAGTACGACATAATTTCTGCAGCCAACACCTTCAACACAATACACACAAACATAGGAGGCATTTGGTCGAATAAATCAATCAAATCGCTAACTAGAAACTGGAACTTGTATAAATCATGGTAATAGATGAACGGTTCGGTTTCGGCGGTAGACGCCGTTTGGCATGCTGATCCCATTAATATTAGGTTTTTAGCAGCCCGTACAGCTAGCTACCTTACGTCTTACGGCGATACCACCCGCTAACCGATAATTAATATCGCTACTTTACATAACTCCTACTATGCCTTTAATAATATTAAGAACGTCGGGAAATATCAGTATAGCGAACGCAATAAGTAATGTGACATTTCAAATATGTACAGTTGCGAGTAAAATAATTAGGTTCATTTAGAATTTGTAGGTTTCTCAAAATGAATTAAAAGTTCTAGTTTCTGCTTCTAATAATTAGAAGGGTTCATCCATCTTCCGAAGCTACTCCATATCTTACGATAATATTTCATAATAGCCATACGTACAAACTTTTGATATAGGGAGTTTATAAACAAACATCAAAAGAAGTGATATAGTAGTTTAATTTTAAACTAGCTATGAAGCTTTATTTCACCTTTATTAACACGTTATAAAAGCACACATAATAGTGTGTTAGTAACTTACTTTAGCGTTAGTCTAGTAGAATTTATTTTTCGAATCATAACTCAAGAAATATGCCAATCATATTATGACAGGTCAAGCTTAACGATATAACACGTTCAATTTATATTACTGTTTTGCAATCTAAAATTAAAAATCGATAGCTACATGAAATGAATATTGAGATTTATATTCGGTGCCAAATGTCTCATTACAAATTAACCATACCTCAATTTCGAAAATCCGATTTTATATTTTAAAATAGAAGGAATATGAAATAATTTCCTCATAAATCATTTATTTCATAAGTATTTAAAATTGAACTGAATTAATTATAAGTAGAGACCCGACACGAGCGGCCGATGACTCATCGCCTATGGCCGCACTATTGAAATTTTGTATTTTTACAGGGTTTTTAATTTTATTTATATAATTGGATAACAAGTGGGTGGTGATCTATAAAATACAAAATTCGTTATTATTTGTTTAGTTTGTAGTTCAAGTCGAGTAAAGGAGTATTAATATTTACTAGCAATACTTTCTCAAGGTTCTCTTCTGTAAGATTTGTTCTCTTTGAATGAAGTACATCCTTGTAGATAGAAAACGTCCTTTCTACATCGCAACAGGTTATAGGTGCATACTGAAAATATTCTTATACTTTAGCATATTTAGCAGTTAGCTTTTGTGTCATTGTGCCCATACACAATTGCCGCAGTGTTATTAAATCTGGATTTCTACTAAAAACTGCGTCTAACTTTTGCCGAAGGCCACATCCGAAGTCACTTGGAACACTTTTGAAATTATTAATAGCCACATCTAGTGCGGTTAATACATCTTTTAATTTGAGATTCTGATTTTCAAAATATGCGATTAGTTTAGCCAAACTACAACTAATTTTTTAAATTTGGGATTTGTGTTAGTTCCTTGCACTCAGAAATACTTCGAGCATTGTCATTTAAACATGTAAAGAAATTTTGTAAACTATCGAAATTCTCTGCATAAGAACTAGTAGCTTCCAGCCATGTTCCCCATCTAGTTATTACTGGCGACGGAGGCAGTGACAAAGATGTAAGTTTTTCCCTGTGAAGAGCTACTCTCAATGGTGCTTCTCTGAAAACTTTTTTAAAAGCAAATACAAGTCTATCAAAAATTCGGATAGGTGTCTCTGATATATTCACAGATTCTGTGGAGAGTATGTGCTATACAAGTAGTATGCAGCATATAAGGATATGTTTCCTTTAATAGTCTGCCTGTTTTTAAGATATATGGGGAATTGTCACTAACAAATAAAAGTATTTTTTCTTTGTACCTGTCGTCCGAATGAAGCATTTTGTGCAAATTCTCGTCAATGGTTTTAGCATATGTTTCCACATCAACTGTATTTATAACTTTAGATGCCATTACATATGCGTTATATGGAATAATTGGATGTAGTACACCAGCTACAACATTTACCACACAGCGTCCTAATATATCGACAGTTTCGTCGGCACTTATCCATAGGTACTGATTTGAAAGATGTCTTCTTGCATTCTACTGTTTTTGTGAAGCACTTAGGAACATAATATTTGCGTAAGGTGGATTCATCAGGACCGTTTCGACCAGTATATTTTTGGAGAAATGTGTTCAACGTTTGTCAAGTTTATTTAAAGAGATATTAGCCGCCATAAAGTTTCACAGAGTTGTTCGATAAAATTGCCAGCTTCCAACGGGTCCAATTTCTGTATATGTTTTAGCAATGCTAAGTGGCGTACGTGCGATTTTTGGAAATTCTGTAACGAAATATGTAATTAACAGTCAAAACAATGAAAAAACGAAAGTAACTCTCCGTACTTTATTTATTTTATGAACTACCTTACATGCAATATTAACGACTACCTACGCCGATGAAGAAAGGCATTTAACAGTAAAATCGACTTTGTTGCTGCCCGTTTTCTCGACGAAAACGGATGTTGAAGTTCACCATATGAATAGTGGTATTCAGTAACTACGTAATGTTATAATTTATTTCTTTTGTCCGCCGTAATTTCGGCCTGAACGTCTTGTCTATAATTTAAAGTTTCTATAGACATTAATTTACGTTTTATTATTTTACGACTGAAGAGTTTGGTGAAACGATGAGATTTTGAGCAGAGAATTTATTGCGCTAAAGCAGTGCTGATGGCACCAATAGGTCAATATACATATCCATTGTTGGACGATAACAAATTCTTCACTCATTATCTCTATGTTGTGATGCTAAGTGTGGTGCTTTTATGAACTGCCATATGAGTGTTTACTTTAAACGCCTGTCAAATTCGTTCTATATATTAACATTCATTACTTTTTATGGTTATTAGATCACTAAACTAAATATTATAAGAAGGGCATTTTGGATTTTTATAATAACTATCATTTTGAACTTACCTAATTTTTGCTTTTGGTCGATTGCAGGGAGACACCCATTTTCATAAACCGTTCCACATACGAGTAGTAATAATTCGGAGTTGGAATTATCTGTTATAGTTATCAAATCATTACTATGATCTAAAATTAACATTTTTTATATTCATTGCCATTCGCAATAGAATGAAATCTTTATATGTGACCTGGACTACGGAAAGGTACCTATGGTTAGAAAACAAGTTTTCGAGAAAACAGCTGTTAAAGATAACAAGTCGTGTGTAGGCGTCGCGTTTGTATTTGCGCTTCTACTTCTTCTTTTTCCGTCTTGCTCTTGGCTCTCCACCTCTCTTTAGACTTCCACTATACAGTGGTGCTTTTACAGTAAATATGTTTGTACCTTATTCAAGTGATTTCCCCTAAATAGCTAATTTGTTTCAGTTTGTGAAAGTGCAGAATGGATTTAGAAGAAGAATTTAAATTGATTCTTCCGACCATAGGTACCTTTCTATAGTCCAGGTCACATATGGATTTACGAAATGACTCTTGTTTCGAATCAAATTCAGAACAAAGGCAGTGAGATTAAATAATTTATTTGATTGATACCTTTCGCTACAAGTTGGACGATATACCCTAGTAGATTGAAAAATTCCAAACTCCAATGTATCAACAGTTATACCTCGTGTGAAGTGGACGCTATCTAATCCATACATACAATTAATGGCTAATGTTTCAGTAACTTCAAAAATTTTAGGACATATATTACAGCATTCAAGTCAAAGCTTCAAGGCAAGCCTTTTAAAACAGTTACATATAAATATTGATGTAGGCAGTGATTAGATAACTTTCCAATGTCCTTACCGTGTGGGGTTTCGTTTTTTGTTGTAGTTGGCAGTGCTACTGTTTTGGTTACGTTACAGAGACAAAGATGTAAAGCTACTTGAGGACTAACTTTTCCTAATACAAGATATTATATTCTGTATCAAGGTTTATGAACCTCACTTTATTCACGAGTTTTATTATTTACGAGCGTTTTTTTTTAATTAATAAAAGGAGTTACTAAAAGCGCCCTACACACACGCAGTTTTGCTCGAAGGTCGACCTGCGCAGGTTAGCCTTCGAGCAAATGCGAAATGACTACACATTATTCAGGTAAATCTACAAATTTGCTCAGTTCATCAGTTCAGAGTATTGTGGAA
Source organism: Amphimallon solstitiale (assembly GCA_963170755.1). Lineage (NCBI taxonomy): Eukaryota > Metazoa > Arthropoda > Insecta > Coleoptera > Scarabaeidae > Amphimallon > Amphimallon solstitiale. Next base: position 51,090,035 of record OY720678.1, on the reverse strand, counting down.
TGTCGACGGGAATTAATAACGATTTGTTTCTGATGGCTGTTGTGAGCGCTATTTGTGCGAAAAAAAAAAGGAGAGATGAAGCTCAAAAACAAAAAACTATTCGTTCCAAGTGGGTAAAATCCTGGCTAAATAAACGATCAAATTATTCACACATCAATTTAATGGAAGAATTAAGACTGGAACCCGACGATTTCCGAAATTATTTACGTATGGATGAAACCACTTACGTGGAATTACTAAGTATGGTAACGCCGTTGATTGAGAAGAAAGATACTCGCATGAGAAAAGCCATCAGCAGTCACGAAAGATTGTCTGCGACTTTACGATTTTTGGCCACTGGACGCAGTTTTGAAGATCTCAAGTATACAGCTCTTGTATCGCCTCAAGCGTTAGGAAAAATAATTCCGGAAACTTGTAAAGCTATTTGTAAAGTTCTACATCAACAATATGTAACACTAAGTATTTGTTTAAAACATACGTCAAAATATTCAATACCAATGACTATAATTTACAGTTTCCCATGTCTGAAAGGCAGTGGTGGACAATTGCCAATGAGTTTTTTACCAAATGGAATTTTCCCTGTTGCCTGGGAGCAGTTGATGGCAAGCATGTTAGAATAGCTTGCCCACCAAAAAGCGGCTCTTTTTATTACAATTATAAAGGCTACTTTAGTATGGTGTTAATGGCAATTGTTAATGCCAACTATGAATTTATACTTGTTGACATTGGGACAAATGGACGCGTGTCAGATGGTGGAGTCATTGAAAATACTGCGTTTTATGCAAAATTGAAAGGTAATACCCTGAAAATACCTTTACCGACAAAGGCCTACAATACCGCTGAAGAACTACCATTTGTATTCATTGCTGATGAAGCCTTTGCTCTTTTACCTAATTTTATGAAGCCGTTCAATGTCAGTATTTTAAATAATCAAAGGAAAGTATTTAACTACCGGTTATCTAGGGCACGAAATGTTGTCGAGAACGCTTTTGGCATTTTGGCAAGCCGTTTTCGCATTTTTCACACTGAAATCAACCTACAATTACAAAACATTGAACTAGCTGTTCTTGCATGCTGTTTTGTTCATAATTTTTTGCGAAAAAAGCTAAACGATCAATATGTATGCCGAGACGTTAATAGTCTTGATGATGCGATACAAAATATAACAGAGAGAATGAATGCATTTGGCAATCTACAGCGTGGTCCTAACAGAAATCCAGCTGAAGAAGCAAAAAGAATCCGAGAAAGGTTTTCTTCTTATTTTAACAATGAAGGACAATTAACATGGCAACAAAATCGTATAGATGCAAATAATGTTACTCCCTAATAAATATATACTCATATTAGTTAAGTTTTTTTATTATAAACCAAAAGTGTTGTTACATTCTATTAAAAGAAATTTGTGCATAATAATCACGAACATTTTTATTATGCTGCTGCATAGTGTCCAGATTACATACTTCATACTGAGAATTGGGGGGTTGCTGTCTACACGAGGTATTTACAAATGATTCTCTTGTTAGTGTACCCAATTGAGCTTCGAAAAGGACTTCATTAATAAGTCTTTCAGCATAAATTTTCATGGAGGGCTCAATCTTTCGTAGTTTTTCTGCAATTTTTTTTCCAATTATGTCATATTCATCATCGTCCCGTGAAGACTGTAGTTTTTGTCCTACTAGAGAAAGAATTTGGTCACTTTTATCCTCTTCCCTGTAGATTTTGCTTTTTAATCTTCGCCTTTTTTGTGTAGAAACACTGGAACTACCTTCAGAGCATGCCGGCGTCAAAGGCGAACTTGGCACATTTATTTCATCGTGACTATTACTTTCACTTTTGTCAAGATCACTATTATTATCGTCTTCATTTCACTTTTGTCAAGATCACTATTATTATCGTCTTCATTCTAAAAAATAAAACGCCAACATTTAAATAAAATATTTCATAATAATATTATTTGTGATCTTACCTCTTGCAAATAATTTGCTCTGTCATTTCCCACACTGGGTCTCGGTGTTTCTGAATCCTTCAAAAATAAGAGCAATGGATAATACCAGAGATTAGGCCTATAAATCTCATCGAGTCCTGTTCCAGAATGTGTCGAAGACACGACTTTCTTATATTCCTTCCGAAAACAGCTTCTTAGGGAATTAATTTTTTTTACAACATCGTCCTTCCTAGCATCTGGATTTAACTGTTTCATATGATCTACTAAAACCTTGTAAGCCTCATCCTTTTTAAATTTATCTGCATACTCTTTTGATTTCACCTTCCACAAACAAGTATTGCTTCGGTATAACTCAATAAACTCTATCAAAATGTCCTTTTCCGTTTTTCTGGTAGGAGATTGTTCTTTTTCATGTTCCATTTTACGTTTGTATTATGCTTATGTTTTATGAAAACTCACTAAACAATAACACATTAAACAAAAACCACGAATATAATCTCAAAACTACCATGTAATGTTCTCTATAAGCATGGAGCGTTGGCACGAAATGACAACACACATGGAGACTGACCTGCGCGTTTGCACGAAATATCAGAATTTTCGGATATCTCGCGAGCCGCGCCAGGCACTGAACGCTCCTTCAGTTTTTGCCAACACACACTCACATTTACCTGCGCAAACCGAGGCTCGCAGGCCGACCTTCGAGCAAAACTGCGTGTGTGTAGGGCGCTAAAGAGTTTATGAAATGAATTTCGTACTGTACTTTTTCTACTCCCGTGTTTAAAATGCCATTTATCGCATATTTTCATGATGCTAATTGACCTCTTAAACACACCTTGACATGCTGTGGATTCGTGTACTTTAGTCACTGGGTAAACTTAGCAATGGGCACTTTAGTCACGCTCTGAAGTTAGCTCTAGATTTTTAAAATGCAAAAATCAATTGAAACTTGAGCACGATGGTTGACGCTTGTCAGCGATCTATCAAACTATTCCGAAGTGGCGAGACAACAGACAAGTAATTTTATATTTTTTTATTATTTGCTGTCGTAGAAAAAGTATAGTATTAAACTCGTTTTATAAACTCGTGACTAAATGAGGTTTATGAGACTTGATACATAATACATTATTCTCTACGATAGCAAATAATAAAAATAACACAAAATTACTTGCCTGTTGTCGAGCCATGTCGGGGTAGTTTGACAGATCGATGACAAGCGTCAACCTTTTCAATTGACTTTTGCATTTAAAAAATCTAGAGCTAACTTTAGCCCGTGACTATATAAAGTGCCCGTTGCTAACTTCACCCTGGGACTAAAATGCACGTATCCACAATTTGTCAAAGTTTGTTTAAAAGTTCACTTAGCGTCATGGAATAATATGTGATAAATGCCATTTTAAACACGAAAGTAAAAAAAATCAATCAAATAACTACTTGGGATTTAGAATTAAGGGCGTCCTATGGAATCATTCATTAGAAGTATTGATCACTGCTGTAAGACGATAGTGTGCCAAATACTCAATGTAAAAAGAAAGCGTTTTTTTTGCCTGAATACAAAAAAGGCTTTCAATAATTCTTTAGGCTCTCGTTTTCAAAGTTTAGAAAATTAAAAAGAAGTAAACTACTTTTCGACGATGCTAATAGTAAGCTAATTGGACATCAGAAAAAGGAACGGTATAAACTTTAACCATGCAACCAGCTGTTACAACATACATGTCCATCACATGGAAATTATCAACCACCAAGAAGGCGGAAATACTCCAAGCAACAACTCAGTATTGAACGATAAAAATTTAATTTAAGAAACTAAATGAAACTATCAAATATTGCAATTAATATGATATGGAACCAAAAATCCATACGATAAAAAAAAACTACACAAACGTAACTAAGTTCGCAATTTTTGTTATAATATTAAAATCAAATTAATATTAAATAGGAAAAAATAAATAAACGTATCGAAATTATTTAAACATTAAATTAAAAAATTCAGACTTATTTCTCAAGCTTCGTTGATTATCATAGCTTTAAGAAACCTGGCCCTTCCTTTGCATTGCGAAAAGCGTCCACCAACTGTAATGCTCCAAAGTAGGGCACCATAATGAACAGGAACCTCTATATCCAAATTAATATATTTAATGTAAAGTCAAATTTGAAAATAAAATGTAAAGAAATTTCCCAGCTCAGCTCAGTTCGGATTCTCTCAACGGCGATTCAGGTTAATAGAAGTGATTAATTAAGAAGGTTCCTAGATCATTTATAAAAAAAATACCAATTAAAATTTTAAGTAATACTTATATTCAAAATCAATGAATTTTATATATATATTTTTACAGACAAAGAAAAAAGGTATATATAACATATTGTTCTTAACATAAAGAAAAACAAAAATACATTGATAGACAAGTTAAATAGGCTTTTACAAATATTAAATTGATACATATATTTACGTATATTATCCGTTATATTCAAACATAAACAATAGAGCCAAGAATTTACGACGTATGCTGCATACAAGATTTATGTATGATTATATGCATATACGACAATTGGGAAACATATTAATATACATTATACTTTATATTTCGGAGACGATATGTATTTAACAACTATATTTATTTATTTTGTCTCTCTTTGAAATTTAATTTATAATATTTAATAATTTATTATCAAATACATTTGTATACAATAAGTTTTAATCACTTAAACAATCCCTTATTTAAAAGCTTCTTTTTTCAGTTTCTTTCTTCTTCGTTGTGTTCTAACGGGAACTTCTGTGTTCACGACCATGACGTGACGAATCAGCTTGCTCTTCCAAAAGGAGCACTATATCTTTATTACAACGAAATAACACTTTGCACATTTAATATGTATGTGCCACTTTAATCACTTTTTACTACTTTTACAAATAGCAACAGTTCTTATGATTGTTGTCGACTCTCCCAGGAGTCTATTGTTTGGAGTTCACCTCTCGATACTAAGTCTCGCACTTGACTCGGTCTAGCTTTCGACTTTTGACTTCTCAACACATAATAAACCTTTCTTAGTATAAAATACTACTGTAGTTGTACAGTGTTGACCAGATAAATAAAACAAAAAGCAAACCAATACGTATACGTTATTAATCAACAATAGAATATAACATCTTGTTCTACATGCATCTAACTTGTACATCCTTTATATTATGTAACAACTTGAGGACATTATTGGAAAACCATTATTTTTAATACATTAATTTAACGCCACACATAGTTCAACATGCTTCACAGATAATAGAAGATACTTTTTTTGCTATCCGAAGTTTCATACTCGCCAGAGGTGTTTGATGAAGATTTTGTATACCATTGAAAAACATTAATACACCTTAATTTCAATGTATTAAGGATACTTTTTTATATTCCATAATTATTTTGAAAATGATCCTTCCTTCGTATTCGAAAAATTCACCGCACACCGAATCTCACAATTGAATTCCACATTATAACGTATCGATTGTCATGTTTCACAGATTTCATCATTGTGTTAACCGGATTTAACTTTTGGCTAATACGATTTGGCACGTAACTATGTGTCATACGTTTCAATGAGAATATTGATTTTGAAGTGATTTACCTGATTATAATTTATTGTATTTGTGCTTTTGCCATTTCCATACCAAGAATAATCTCCCTTATACCGTGCACATATTGTTACAATTTTTGCTAGTAATTTGTGGAGAACTGTATAATAACTGATTATTTAATTATCATTATGCTCATTTTGTAAGTATGCATTATAAGCAGGTATACGCATATAATATGGTATCAAAAAATGTTGGGGATATATCAGTCGGGTACAGTATTTATAATATAAATAATAATAGTAATAATAATCTTTATACATCATTTCGTCCTCCGTAGATATCGGTAGCGTTACATTCGAAGGCTTTTAATTTAGTTATGTAAGACCGATTGGAGATAATCATTGAGACTATTCTAGCTAGATGCTGCAAAATATTTGATATTATATCTTAAGCAGTCTATGTTTTAAAGAATTAATTTCTTGGACAGGAATAATTAATCCCCCCCCCCCAGAAATTAATTCGTTAAAGCTGCTCAAAACTATGGGCATCAAGTGACTGAATTTTGTTAATCAAAGGAAACTTCTCGCAGCAATCGATACAGGCACACAATGTAAATTTCGAAATGTACATTTATAAGTAAACTTAAACGCGACTGTAGTGCTCTTACATTTAAAGAGTGACACTAGGGAAATATAAGCTTTTAATCTATTTAATAATTTCGATCAATTTCAGGTAACACAATTAACGTCTTGTATTACGAGAAGGGTAAAATCTGAGTTCGTTCAGGATTTTAAACTAACATTATTACATTATCCTGTTATTCAATTTCATAACGACGGAGTCGAATACTTGATTGAGACGTAAATTAAATATTGAATGTTGAATTTAAAAATCTCGGAAAAGAGAAATGTAAAATTGAATTATCATTCCATTGGGAAAGAATTCCGAATTAGATAAAGTAAATCCTTTCTTTGCAAAAGTAACTCCAATACGTACAAAGATATATGTTAATTAAAAGACATAATTTGGGGAACAGGAAAGTAATGGCCTTTTTTAATAAATGAGATATTATGCTTTTGGAGTTGGTATTATTTATTTTGCTACGTAGTAATTTAGTAATTTATTTATTTATTGGTTTAGTCCATTTTCGAAATAACTAAAGACAATTTAAAATTAGAAATAGATTCTTTTGAAGTATGGTTATAGTTTGTGATACCACATGATCTACGACAACTTGTTTTATTCATTATGAGTTTCTCCTTAATAAAGTGTTGATTGTTAGGTCACCTCCAGATACTGGAAACATTATACGATACGAACTGAATTTCGTAGCGATCAATGATTCTTGGCTTGGGAGTATTTTGCGATAAACTGGAAATGCTGCCGAAATTTTCCATGTCATTCACTTGCAACGACGGCAGATCTATTTAATCGAGATCAGGCTTGTCTCTCCAGCCATTGAGGTATCTGTCACTGAAGCCAAGCTCAGTTTATGTGATAGACATTGAAAACATTCGCAATTGTATAAACATTTGTTGGTGCGTTTCGGGGACTGAAAATGAAATCGACAAAGGACATCTATGGTCTCGATACAAAGATTCTAGCGTCTGTCATTCATATAATAGCAGAACCAATTATGAATGTCTTCAATAATTGTCTTCTCCACGGTGTCTTCCCTAAAGAACTGAAACAGGCGAAGGTAGTACCAATACACAAGAATGGAAGTATCGATGACGCCCAGAACTATAGGCCGATATCAATATTACCAGTGAAATCAAAGATTTTCGAGAAAATAACTAGAGACAGGCTTATAGAATATCTGGAACACGTCGGCATGTTTACCAACGAGCAACATGGGTATAGACGTGGGAGATCTACAACTACAGCATTATTAGACCTGCTGGATCAAGTGACGGGATTAATGGACGCGAAGCAGAATATGAAGTTGCTTTGCACAGATCTGTCGAAAGCTTTTGACACGGTCGACCATTCGATTCTGATGCAAAAGTTGGAGTACTGGAGGATAAGAGGCACAGTCTTAAAATTCATAAAGAGCTATTTAGAAGATAGACAACAGCGAGTTTATTGGGGGAACGAGATGTCCGGCACTACTGAGGTGAAGCTTGGTGTCCCACAGGGGTCGATACTGGGTCCAGTTCTATTTATCGTATATATTAATGACCTCCCTATTAATGTGAATTGTGGCAGCACTTTCCTGTATGCGGATGATGCCTCCTTTTTAATCAATGTAGACGGTATTGATGGGGAGGATGAGATTGACAGGGTGGCGAAGGAGGCTCAAGAATGGTTCTGGGCTAATGGTCTGAAAATGAACCAAGATAAACAACAGTCCCTTGTGTTCTCCACTGGTGCTCCGGCTAGTAAAAGTCTAAAGTTTTTGGGTGTGTATTTGTCGGGTAATCTTTCGTGGAATGAACATCTGGATCACTTGCAACACCAACTAGCAACATCCATTTTTGTCGTGAGACGAATTAAACAAATAGCAGGTGCAGAGGCTGCAAAAGAAGTATATTATGGCTGCTTTCACAGTAGAGCAACATATGGCATAATCCTGTGGGGTGGTTGTGGAGCAGCTAGGAGAATTTTCCTGCAACAAAAACAGGCTATTAGAGTAATAGTTGGCATCACAAGATACACAACTTGCAGAGACTATTTTAAAAATGTAGAAATACTTACCTTACCAGCCATTTACATCCTCGCCTGCCTCACACAAATCCACAAATGAAACAAATGCAAAACCCACAGTGATGTCCACAACTACAACACCAGGGGACGAAATAATATAGCTTATCCTTATCACCGATTGGCGAGAACGCAGATGGCAACAAATCGTCAGGCTCTGATTTTGTTTAATAGGATACCCGATACCATTAGACGCCTTGATACGAAGCGATTTAAGGATAGAATAAAAAGGATACTGCTTGAAAATGTAATTTATAATATACCGAAATTCATGAACTTGAATTGGGAAAGCTATTGTTAGTTTTAATGTTTTTTAGTGCTTGTGTTTTTTGTTGTTTTGTTACTTTTACACATATGTGGACATGTCTATATTTTTGATGTAGTTTTACTTGTATATATTATGTTTCTTTTTATTTTGTATGTATATATATTGATGACTATTTTCAAACTTGTACATACCCTGTACATCTTTTTTGAGTAAATCAATCAATCAATCAATCATTTATAAGTAGAAATTTTTAGTTGAAAAATCAGGATTTCTTAGCGCGAAATGATTTAGCCATAATTCTTTAGTAAACCAGAAAAAAATTCTACCGGCATATTGGAAAACGTTGAGGACTTTTGGTATTTCATCTTGAGCAACCTCCATATCTCAGGAAAGATAGGTATAAGAAAGTCATTTGGTGTCCAGATCTCATTTTTTATATACTAAGCCCGTTAAAAGACAATATTTGACCAGTGTGATCTGATATGTAGAGATTGGTCGCATTCAGCAGACAAAACAGTTACGCAACTGTTCTGTGATCGGATTCAAATGATGTACGCTCATTCTGAGCATTTTGTGGAGCGGTCGCGATTTTTGCGAGCGGAAAAATTCTACGCTTACTTAATGAGCGCATTTTGTCCGCATGTGCCATTAACGCATTCCAACACCAACGTAACACACAATTTTAAAGCAAGTTACTAGAAAAGTAAGATAAGCAAATTAAAGGTATTGTGTAGAAATAAATGTACTATAATATTGAAGTTAATCGAGTATTTTAATCGGGGTTGCAAAACTAGCCCTTACACTAAAAACTACGCCGAAAGTTATGCAGAAAACAATATATTATTATTGTTTAGTTGGTTTAATCTGTATAATTCTAACATATGGCAGCAGTGAAAAGTACCATGGATATATTGGAATCTTTAAATCTTCGTAAAATATTTCATGAATATCTGCGTTATTACTACGTGCTGTATGTATTTGGTTCATGTCATTGCCATCATCTAATATTTCAATCAAATATGTGTGGTAATATGATGGAAAAACGGTTTTTGTTCTTGTTAGCGGTGAAGCAATTACTGTATATTTCACCTGCAACCGTGAATAACTTTTCTTTACAAATGTCTAGTCTGGAGTTCCTTCTGAACACGAAATTAAGTAATATGTGATCAGGAGGTATCCTCATAATCTAATGGCAGATTAAATAGACGGAGCAGTGAGAAAATGGATATTTTACCATGACAAAGGGCATCACTTCCATCCACGCCTCATAAATATGGTTTGAATTCAACAATAATTAAGAAATTTAAAGAAACATTTATTCGTCTCTCTAGAATACGTATTTCACATTTATTAAAAATAGCAATAATAGATTCATCTTTTATGTATATTTAAGTATTTTTCGCGTAGTAAAATATTAACGTATTTACATATAAAATCCCTCTTTTTCGTTCTTAGAGGTAGTGCACTTTCATCAATATTGAGCATTGAAAATCTTCAATAAATTCCTACAATTCCTCTAACATTCAAATATATTTGAAACCTCACCCAAAGGCTTCCTTTCCCCGTTAGCAATTTCACGACACTGTTATTTAACGTATTTCCTGGCCTATCTGTTTTCACCTTACCTTTTCGATTGCCGAATTTTTTTCACTCATCTGACTCCATCCACCCCTACTAGTTGACCCAAAAAACATTTAAGCTTGCTTTTCAATCGTTTTTAAACTAGCATACATTGTGCTTCTATATTAAACTATTTCAAATATGGTAAAGAATGAATTACTGTCTTTTTTCACTTGGTATTTCAGCAAATATATTTATATTTCAAGATTAATGTAATAATGCACATATAAACCAATTCGTTTACAGAAGAAGAATATATTTAGTATATAAAGCATGTATAACTTAAAAAGACGGAAATAAAAGTAAGGAAATATGAAAACCTGGTATCATTTTTCTATTATAGCTCTCCTGTTTTATTACATAAAAATAAGGTATGGGAACCATCGATTTTCTTATACTTATATGCGGTCCGATTTGCTACACAAATGATCTAAATTTAGTTGTAAATAACTTTATATACATGTGTTTGGGAAACACACACACATCTAGTGTCATTACCGACAATCAACGCATAGACACCGTGTTTCGGCCTTTAAGGCGTCGTCAGTTTACGTGCGACCGCCAGTAATGACTTTTAAACTAGGTTTGCTACTTACATCGGCTTTACGTGGAAAATGTCGTAAGAACATCACAGCGACATCTGCCACCCAAAAGCGATGGTTTTCGGCTGCATTCGCATGCTATAGAGAAACCTACATGTTTGAAGTGTATCCCGTATAATAGGCACCACCAATCAAATATGAAAATGAAAAGTGTTAAATACTTAGATGCTAGAACTAATATCAAGAGGTAAATACTATTGACACATACACATTTATACGCAAAACTTATATGTATATATATACATGTGTTTGGGATACACACACACATCTAGTGTCATTACCGACAATCAACGCATATATACCATGTTTTGGCATTTAAGGCCTCGTCAGTTTACGTGTGGCTGCCGGTAATACCACTGGATGTGTGTGTGTATCCCAAACACATGTATATACACATATACGTTTGGCGCATAAATGTATATATGTAAATAGTATTTACCTCTTGATGTTAGTTCTAGCATCTAAGTATTTAACACTTTTCATTTTCATAGTTGTAAATAAGTTTTATCCTCTGAATCAATCTTGGAGTAAAAGTGTTACTTCCGGTCCGATTTTTACTTTCCTATACGTAGTATAAGGAAGTATTGTGATGATGAAAATTTTCGACCTCGAGATTTTTGCAGATGTCCACCTTTTGAGGTCTCCTGATACCAAAAAAGTGGTTTTTAAAAAATGTCTGTCTGTCTGTCTGTCTGTGTGTGACCACGATAGCGGCCAAACCGCTGTTGATGTCAATTCCAAATTTTGCATTTACGTGTATAATCTCCCTCTTGAGATCTGATTAGTTTTTCAGTAAAATCGGTAGACCGGAAGTAGCAGTTTACTTCAGTGAAAAAATCGAATTTTGCAAATATTTCGTCAAATACTAAGTTTATACAAATTTATAAAGAATTCATATGTACTTAAAATTAAAATTGAGAACAATTTTATTTGAAAAGGTTTTCGAAATTCCTACCGGAAGTAGGTCTTTTACTCTTATCGAAAATCGGTTTTTTGCGAATATTTCGCAAGTCAAGCTTTTTAGACAGGTACGTTACTTGTATAAAAGTATTTAAAACATAGTTTTCAATATCATTTGTATAAAAAAGATTTCAAAATTCGGACCGGAAGTAACACTTTTACTCTTACCGAATAGCGATTTTTGGCGGCAAATATGTCGTAAATTATGCATTCTATATATATTTATTAAGAGTACAAAAGTATTTAGAGTTATATTTGCAATATTTTTTGTATACATGAAATTTCAAAATTCGGACGGGAAGTAGCACTTTTGCTCTTAGCGAGTAGCACTTTTTTTCGAATACCTTGCAAAGTATGCATTCTATAGCGATTTATTAAGAGAATAAAAGTACTTAGAATAGGATTTTGAATAAGTTTTGTATAAAGAAAATCTTAAGATTGTATAGTTTGAAACGCTCATACGTATAAGAAAGTCGTGTGGTGGCCACACCTCATTTTTTTTATTTAAAAGGTATTTCAAATCTAAGTCTAAATACATTTATACTCTTAATAAATCTGTATAGATTGCATAATTTGCGAGATATTTGCAAAAATCTATTACTACATAAGACTAAACGTACTACTTCAGCTTCGAATTTTGATTTTTTTTTAAAACAATGTATGCGTATGTTTTACGCTTCTGTATTAAATATTTCCTAAATTTCTAATCAATTTGAAATTTACAAACTCCCATAGTTATTGGAGGTATATTGTTTATATCGCAGAAAACAAAATTGATTCTTACATAGCATAGTAGCGATAGCTTACTCAATTCCAGAATTAAAAGCCTACACATTGTGGCTGTATGGCATCCCACGAATCAAAATTAACAGACTTAGAAGACTCAACCATGGTATAAATAACAAGACTATACAGAAGATATTTTATCTAACGTACTTTCTGGATTAGTTGTAATATATGCCACACCAAATTCTTTGTCAGAGTAGTATACAATACCCATTACTATGCAACTTCATATGCAACATCAAAAACCCAAAAAAAACTTACTTTGAAGGCTTAAGGGTATGCTATGCAGTTTACAGTCTACTAAAGTAAATCAACTTCGTCTTCGACTTATTAATTATGAGTTTATTACTGTTGCACTACGATATCATATCATTCTGTACAGCAGGCCCGCCGCCTGCAAGAAAGGTAACACAGATGATGACGACACTACGTAGGTAGTATGGTCATTGTATTGAGATGCTGTGTAATATTGTGTCAACAGGTCGTTGACATAAATCAGAAACTATGTAGGATCTAGTACCGATCCCTGCGGTATAACACATCCAGAGTGACATTATTTGATCACTAGTAATACGTATACGCATACATCGAATATAACGCAATGATTTACAAAATGTGATTTGCTTAATAAATATCACTGATTTTAATATATAGTTGGAAACAGTCAACAATTAAATAAATATACAGGGTGAGTCATCTAAGCGAGTAAGGCCGATTATGCCTTTACGAGTAAAGATATTTCGAAGCGGTTTTTTCCTTGTGATAGCTGTTCCTTAGGAGCACGTTTTAAAATTATTTTCTATTATACAGTGTGTTCCATAACTTGGTAGCTAACCATAGTTATACTTTTTTTAAATGGAACACCCTATATATCAGTTCATTTTTGAATTTCTTATTAAATTTCACATCAAAAACATGTAAGACGTTAATACTTTAAATGTGACTATTACTGAGCTATTGTCTCTTTTTGATATAATTTTGTCAGTACTATACTATACCTATATTAATTCAAACCCCAAAACTGACAAAATTATATCAAAAAGCGACAATAGCTCAGTAATAGTCACTTTTAAAGTATTAACGTCTTACATGTTTTTGATGTGAAATTTAATTAGAAATTCAAAAATGAAATAATATACAGGTTGTTCCATTTGAAAAAAATTGACTTTTTTGCAAAAACTAACAAAAGCGTATCAAAAAACGACAGTAGCTCAGTAAATGTCACATTTAAAGTATTAACGTCTTACATGTTTCTGATATGAAATTCAATAAACAATTCAAAAATGAAGTCATATACAGGGTGTCCCATTTAAAAAAATTGACTTTTATTCTAAAACGTGTCATGTAATTTTAATCCAGTTTCCTGCACATGCAGTTGGTAACTGTAAAAAAATAAAACGTGCTTCTATTAGGACCTCTTATTGTAAACAATACTGCAAAAAATTTTGTCCATCTAATACGTCGTTTTCGAGAAATATAATTTTATACAAACATTGAATTTTTCAGAAAAATGGGAATAAGTCAAAAACTTTACACTTTAGGCCTATACTATCTTATTACTTTTTGACTAAAAATTATACGGGGAATACAAAAATGCAATAATATAACTATAACTATAGTTAGCCACCAAGTTATGGAACACTCTGTATAATATAAAATATTTTTAAAATGTGCTCCTAATGAACAACTATCACAATGAAAAGACCGCTTCGAAAAATCTTTACTCATAAAGGCATAATCGGCTTTACCTGCTTAGATGACTCACCCTGTATGTATATAGATATCATTTATAACACAGTGCAAAAAATTAATGGTATACTTTGTGCAATAATTACTAACATTTGCAATTTTGTTTAAATATAATTGAAAAAGGATATATGGTATATCTAAATTATACTTGATTAACGCGATTGTAATTTGCATTTTTATTCTTAAATACATTTATAATTCCATCCTGTTATACATACTACAATGCAGTCGACGTTTTCGATCTTCATGTACAAACGATGTTTTATGAGCTTTACATCAGGAATTAATTTTAATTATGTGCAGAAATATAATGAAAATAATTAAGATGTTATCGGCGTGATAACTTCCTGTTGCCACAAGAATTTATCCTTGATTTTCATCATTTATCACATATTTAGGTTTTTGTGGTTTTGCATAAGCAATACTACCAGTACCAGTGTTCATTACCATTCTAAAGGCATCTGTCCTGGGTCATCTTTCAGGATAACAGTGTTGGTAAACTCTCTGGGGTAATAAATAATTTCTCTGATATTCCTTCAGTACAAAAATTGTATTTGTAAGCGCTTCTTTAGAAAAATTTATTATAAAATCGTTTCAATTATTTTAGATATACAAATTACGCGTTAACTGAGGAGCAACTTATTAAATGCCATCCATTCAATTTTCAATTTTGCAGTTAATGGCACGGCTTATTATAGCGTATTCAAATACTAAGTGAAGTTGACAAAATTATAACAAAAAATGACAGCAGCTCAGCACTGACCACTTTTGAAGTAATAGCGCTTTATATGTTTTTTGCGTGCAATTTAGGAAACTTAAAAAATGAACCGATGTACAGTTTATCCATTTGCAAAAAAATTGACATTTAGACAAAAATATGTCACGTAATGTTTGTACACATGCAATTAGTAGTTGAAAAAAAATGAATATGCCTGTATTAGCTACACTGCAAAAAATCGTGACCAATTAACACGTCGTTTTCGAACAATATAATGTTTTAAAAACATTGAATTTTTCAGAAAAATGGTAATAAATAGAAAAATTTAGATTTTAGGCATACACTACCTTATTAATATTTGACTAGATAATGTACAGGGAATACAAAAAATGTAATAATATATACGATGTTCCGATTAAAAAACTATATTTCTTGTCAGCCACGAAGTTATGAACACTTTGTATAATACAGAATAATTTTAAAATGTGTTCCTATAATCAAGGGCTATAGTAACGAGAAAAACATTCGTAAAGGCAAAATCTACCTTCTCCACGGAAATGATTCACCCTGTATGTATGTAGTTACCTATGTATGTACTGTCGCTGTTCATTCTTGCTGTAATGGAGAGATTTTTAAATTACACCTAGATAATATATATGTTTGAAACATTTATTATTATGTGACCCAGTTTTGTCTCACCACAGCAACGTCGCGCTACGGTGATCTACAAGCTCCGTACATGCGAGCTTACTTTGTAATAGCCCGTTTCGCCGTCTACGTATTAAGGAATGGATCTGTGAAAGTAAGTTTTATGATGCCGTGAACTTTTGCAAGCACAGACTATAATTCATCTGTTATGTCCGGTTGTTAGACAATTTTCTTTTCGTTCGAAGCAGCGTTATTGATGTATCGGGACGATATAGACGCTACGAGTTTAAAACCGCATCACTATTATGGTTTTATATGCTATGGGAACAATTAATCACCAACTCAGCGTTGTTTTTTTTCATACAGATATAGCAAATTAATCAGTCGCATTTGGTGGTTCGACGTAAGCTCGATAATAGTATTCGTTTGAAACTGATAAACTTTCCTCAAATAGAAATTTGGAAATTTCTTGTAAAAGTGTAGTTACACTATATAATGTGTGTATAAATTGTCGCAAGAGCTACACGCAGCGATATTCTTCGTTCGGTACTGAATAAAAAATATTAATGTTACAATGTCGTATTATTTTTTGTTAGTTATCACGGGGTTCTTGAAGTTCAGATTTTTGGTGCGTAACTAAGCCTTCCTGAAATTCGGTATCTGTCAATAGAGATAGCTGCAATTTAGTTTCAAAAATAATTTTTACTAGTATTATTTCGTAAAAGTTTTCGTTTGGATTAAAAAGTTTGTTTTTAACACTTCTTCATTAACGTATTTTCACGAAAAACACATTTGACAATGTTGTAGAGCAATGTTTGATAAATGGCATTTTCTTAATAAAGTAGTCAAAATGGAAATGTCATTTATCAAACACAATAATTGTCATTTTCATAGCTCACTTTAATAATGTTAACTTTTCCATAGTACAGTAACTACGATATTCGACATTTAATAACTCGAAAACGGTTAAGATACCGGTATCATATGGTATAATTTTGAAATCAGTTTAAAAGGACCATTATAAAAATTTAGTAATATACAGGGTATTCCATTAAAAAAAATTCTTTTTATACCGTTTTATCTGCACGCCACTGTGTTTTTGATAACATGCAAACAAAATTCAGTCAACCACACAATTTTTATATGAAACATTTTTTTGTATATGCAATAATAACGATGACAAAGGGTGGGTAATTTATAATGAATAAGCCTGTACATACCTAGATATGAAAACAGATTGCTTTCTTTAATACATTATCTATATTACTCGATTGTTTGAAAAATCTAAAAAATATATAATTAAACATGACATGCATATGTATGTGCGTCTGTTACTTATACATGAGTTTTTAAAATATTAGTTTTAAGAAACTAGTACAATTTAGATAACTCGCCTTTTAATAGTTGTAATTAAATTAATTACAATTTCGAAACTTCAATAATTCTTGCTACTGCATCTTTTTACTACTTCGCTGATAATTTAATTTATGAATCTGAGCTTTAAATTCCTCTTGACTGACTCTTTAGTATCTTAAATTTCGTAAGCGCAGTCTTCATACTCTGAAAGCTCGAACTATTTCGTGACACCAGATCAAACAATGCAGAACGTCTGAACCAACTAATTTCCTAAAGCACCCATATTAAGCTGCTCGCTTGAAAAGAAGCATCAATATCATCTCATAAGTACATAGACCTTAAAGATCACTTTAAACGTTGTTTACAGAACCGAGAGTTAATCATCTATACATGTACGTATAAGCACATGTTGAATGCAACTGTATTGGTAGTAGGTATGTTGATATTATTCAGTTTAAAATTCAACGGCAGACTACTGTAAATTTTCCTTATATGAAAAAACACAAATAAATGTTTTTAATATAATTATAAGTTAAAATGTTTCTTTGTGTTATGAGTAGACACCGCAATATTTGCATATTTGTGCATATAATATGCTTTTTGTCAAGTTTTTGCATATTTTCATGAGAAATGCATATTTCTTCATATTTTCACTGTTTGTTCATAATTCCCAGAAGATTTAAATAGGATCGTAGTAACCACAAAGTACAAAACTTTATTAATCTGTATTTAACGACTCAAGAATTCAAAGGAGGATAAAAGACAAACTAATTGTACCTGCGGCTTTAAGGATTAAATTTTTTAAATTTCAGGTAGGTGCAGTAGATTCCGCTTATATGAACCACATTGGTACAGGGCATTTTTCAGTGAATTAAGTGCCGATTCATATAAACTACGGCTATATGAAAACCATATACATATGCTGTAAGTACGGAAGAAACTGAAAATGTACAACGCGCAAACAACATAACTCTCAGGCACCTGGGAATCCCGGAATAGATACATGACTATATATTCGTCATATATCTAGGACTAATTCGTTACATGCACTGATATAACAGGGATTCTCAGATCAAATAAGCAAGCCTCGCGAATCGACGTGCACATACATATACATGATGATTTGATGAGTCAATAAACCGGCGGAGACTGGGGGTTTTCCAGTGATAAAGTACAGCTGTCAAACTTATAAGTTCTTCTGTAATTAAGAAAATAAATTATTTGAGTGTAAGGTGCCACACAGAGTGTTTCAAGATATAGTACGAATGCATGCTCCCACAGGTTGAACACGGTAGGTGGTATGCAATAAAAACAATGGACGTGAGAAACACGCTCTGTATTGTCAATATTTCATTAGAAATAATAAAAGTATACGTGTATTTATAGTATGAATGTATATTTATACGAAATGTTAACTACCTTATGTGAAATACAAGAATATATTTTCTGGCTAAGTTTATTCTGTAAGATATTATCGCCGAATTGAATGTTAAAATTATAAATTAATATTAATTCCTTTATACCCTTAAGCCGGACAGATAGTTTCCAGATTCTTAAAATTTGTATGGCATCGCCGGATTATGGAGGGATTAGTACAATAGATCCTTAATGGTTTTATTTATGACGTCACACTATATCTTGAAATAGATTGTACATGAGAGAACTAAAATGCCTAAAGTTAAAAGTGTTTTTTTGATGTCCTAGATCAAAGGCCATCCAGAATTAGTCATATCTGACGAAAATGTGTTCTGCAAAGCTTGTGGGAAAACGGCATGTGTTAAGATTATTTGCGCAGGATACTGATTTTAATGTACAATGTGATCGCAAATTTCTTATGAACCAACATCATAGAACCGACTTTTATAAAAAAAAAAAAATTAAAAAACTGGAAGAATCGAAGCTGTCCCAGTTAACGTTGCCTCAGGTTCTAGTAACAAATAAGCAACAGGTAGGTATTTAATTCAAAGTTATGTGAGGCTGTGATTAAAGCTAATATACCGTTGCAGAAGTTGCAAAATGATCATTTTAAAAACTTTTTAGAAGAATTTTGCAAAAAACTGTACCTGATGAAAGTAGTTTAAGGAAAACTTATATGCTTAATACCAGTATGATTGACACTATTAAACAACTGTTAAGTTTATATATTTAATAGTGAATGAAACGACAAATACATGTGGTCGCTACGTTGCAAATTTATTAATAGGCTGTTTAATAAGCAGAAGCAGGTCCTAGTAAATCAAATTTGATTGCTTGTAAAGAGCTCGAACAAATCAATCATCTAACATTGTTACGTTTATAAATGAATGTTTCATGAACTTTTTCTTTGCTTGATACAGTACCAACTGAAAAATTTTTACTTCTTTTATCTGACGCTGCTACCTGTTGGTTAAAGCCGGTCAACAGCTCAAAATTATATATCTGAATTTAATTCATGTAACTTGTTTAGTTCATGGATTAAACAGAGTGGCAGAGGAAACCAGGCAGCAATGTCCGGACGTAAATTGCTTGGTCAGCAATGTTAAAAAAATCTTTTTAAAGTGGCCATTGACAGTTCAGATGTATCGAGAAAAATTGCCATGTATTCCTCTGCCACCTGAAACCGTTGTAACAAGGTGGGGAACATGGTTAAATGCAGCAATTTTTTATGCAGATAATTTTGAGCCGATCAAAAAATTAGTGTTAGAATTCTGCTATGACAATAGTATTGCCGTAAATAAATGTCAAGCTATTTTAAAAAAACCATCATTAAGCAACCAGCTTGTTTTTATAAAAGGTCATTATAGTTTTGTCAGCAACAGTATTTTAAAACTCGAAAGGGAAGGTATGCCTTTTATACAATTCATAAAACTGCCCTGGAAAAATTGGACAAGCTGTAAATGAAAAAAGTATAGATACTTTGGGAAAAAATCAAGGTTACCAAACTGTGAGTAAAATTTACAAGATTTTATCGGGCGTTGATGTAGAGATGTTTATTTCAAATATTAAAGCAAAATGCAAAAGGAAAAGTTCCTTAACAAAAAAATTAAAATAAGATAAAAACATATATACGTATTTTGGCAACTAAGTTGCTATCTTCAGTAGGAACCAGTAGAAAAACAGAAAAGAATGTTAAACGTAGTGTTTTTGGCTAAGGTGTAACCTTAGAAGATATACTCTTCACTAAATCACCAGTGGGATAGCACTGATTTCTTAACAAACAACAGCACTTTATTTACTACCTAAATCTAGCACGACTATAATACAACCGTGAAGCGTGACAGATTAATCACCTAAACTTACAATAATTTGTACAAACTGGACTCGGGTATTGGCCCCTTTTATGACGGACCAATATCTCAGAATTCATTAACTTTCATCATTTCTATATATATAAATACTTTCGTAACTGTCTAATTCTCCAAAATTATTTACAGTTTTAAATAATCTAAGATTATCTGGAGGCATACCGTGGCCTGTGTCGAAAATATGTCGAGCAACGCTTGATTTTTCCGGTCTGTTGTATTTAAAATGTGCAATATGTTATTTGTAACGAGTTGAAATTTAACGCCTTGCTTACCCAACATATTTTTGATTACAATCTTTACACGTTATTTCATAAATCCCAGATTTTTGATCTACCTGAATTTTATCTTTAGCGTTCCCTAATAGTGATTTTAATGAACTGCCCGATTTAAACGCGATTTGAAGATCCTGTTCTTTAAAAATGCTGTTTAAATATGTTGTGGCTAAATGATCCGGCAAAGAAACAAACTTATTACGAGTCTTTTGAGGTAGCAAACATGTAGTATTCTAAATTTGTTTCTTAAGTGTTATTGTGTCCTAATAAGCTTAGTTACTATTTCTGAATCGAAACCATTGTACTTCGCCACCTTTTTAATTAAAAATATTCTAACATCTGTACTTTTGTATATAATAAATAATAATAACAAAAATTGTTCATTATTTTATTGTGAGCATGCATATTTGGGTACAGATTGCTTGCTTTTTTCCTGCATATATATGTGCATATTTTGTTAAAATTTAATGCATATTTTTCGGACTCTATTTATGAGTATTAATTAATATTGGAAACAATGGCTTGTAAAATATTATGATGAAGAAACATGTATTTCATTCACTTTCTAGATCGTTCTAACAATCTAAGACGCCCTTTTTTTATGTTATAAGGGCAACTTGTGCAAATTACCAAAGTTTTCAGATAACGGCCAGTCAATAAAAACTTTTAAAACTACTTGAACGATCACGTCAGAGCGGCCAAGCGTTTACTGTAAAAAACACCTCCTAACAATTTAACATCGTGACGAAAATATATAAGCTCAACTTATCTTTTAGTTCCTTGTGGTTAAAGCCTAAAGAATTAAGTCTATTGTTAGTTTCAGTTCTTAAGTTTTTTACAATGTGTTTCATAGATTAAATTCGATTTATAATCAACTGAATTTTAATTTATTACTTTTCAGAAGCATGACAAATAAATAAATTTACGAATTTTGGTCACTGTTGAAGATGTACATATATCAAACATTTATATAAATAAACCACTGTCTATATTACAGCACATTGTATCCCATAATATTGATAGCGGTAATGTTCATATACAATTGATTCGTATTATTACAGTGACATATTCTCATATTTATGCCTCGGCTGTTCAGAATATCAAACCAACAATACTTCTTGCTAACGGTGAAGATGTGGAGTGGTACCTTGGACCACTTTATACACGTAAATTACACATTGAAATTGCTTGTATAATAGCTTATAAATACAGTTGAATGTAAACAATGAAGAATATAATAACACTTGAATGTTATTCAGAAACACTATACAATGAAGTACATCGATAATTATCAATACATTTTCAAGGATACACAAGGTAGATTTTATTATCGACATGTCGTTTTTAGT
Organism: Amphimallon solstitiale; assembly: GCA_963170755.1. Taxonomy (NCBI): domain Eukaryota; kingdom Metazoa; phylum Arthropoda; class Insecta; order Coleoptera; family Scarabaeidae; genus Amphimallon; species Amphimallon solstitiale. Next base: position 51,068,213 of record OY720678.1, on the reverse strand, counting down.
ACACATTTTGATCGTTAGACTAGTTGTGCCTATTGTCATACAGTATTATTATGATTCGAAAAATTGATAAATATATTGCTTTTCTTGCTAAAGTTTAAGGTTGTGAATAGGCAATAGTTGACTGCAAGTGATTCAATGCATGATCGTAGCTTGTTTGGCTTATTTGGTGCTTTATCGTCTTTTAAACAAGAAATCACGCATTTTTACTTTCTTATACGCAGTATAAGGAAGTATTGTGATGATAAAAATTTTCGACCTCGAGATTTTTGCAGATGTCCACGTTTTGAGGTCCCCTGATACCAAAAAAGTGGTTTTTAAAAAAATGTCTGTGTGTCTGTCTGTCTGTGTGTCTGTCTGTCTGTGTGTCTGTCTGTCTGTGTGTCTGTCTGTCTGTGACCACGATAGCGGTCAAACCGCTACAGATATCAATTCCAAATTTTGTATTTACGAACATAATCTCCCTTTTTAAGAACTGATTAGATTTTGAGCAAAATCGGCAGACCGGAAGTAGTAGTTTACTTCAGTGAAAAAATCGAAATTGCAAATATTTCGTCAATAACTAAGTTTAAACAAATTTATAAAGAATTCAAATATACTCAAAATAAAATTTGAGAAAAGTTGTGTTGATAAAGTTTTTCGAAATTCCTACCGGAAGTAGGTCTTTTACTCTTATCGTAAATCAGTTTTTTGCGAATATCTCGCAAGTCATGCTTTCTAGGCAGGTACATTACGAGTATAAAAGTATTTAGAACTTACTTTTAAATATCTTTTGTATAATAAAAATTTAAAAATTGGGAACGGAAGTATCACTTTTACTCTTATCGAATAGCGATTTTTTGGAAATATGTCCTAAATTATGCATTCTATATATATTTATGTTGAGTACAAAAGTATTTAGAGGTGGATATGGAATATTTTTTGTATAAATGAAATTTCAAAATTCGGACCGAAAGTAACACTTTCATACGTATAAGAAAGTCGTGTGGTGGACACACCTCATTTTTCTTAAATGTAGTGATTTATTAGTTGTCACATTCTTTTCTTCTTTGATGTCATCTAAAGAACATGTCTTGCAATCTTCTTTTACTATTCGCATAGTATCTGGGTATATTACTTATAGCCAGATGTATTATGTATGACTACATTTCGCGGTAAATGCAGAGAGCTACCAATGTTAAGTTGGGTCACAGGCGTCGGCGTAATAATGACTCATGACCGTCCTAGTTCCATGTAAGTTAAGATCTAAATTGTTATCATTATTAATAACTACCACTGGTTCATATAAGTCGTCTAATTGGAATTTAAGTCCAATGCTAATGAGTATGTATGATTATTTATAGAATGTCTTGAACATGAAATTTGACGAATTGACAACGAGAAGAACACGAGTTATTCACATGATACTCGTGTAGAAAGTCGTGCGGTGGCCACACCTCATTTTTCTTAAATGTAGTGGTTTATTAGTTGTCACATTCTTTTCTTCTTTGATGTCATCTAAAGAACATGTCTTGCAATCTTCTTTTACTATTCGCATAGTATCTGGGTATATTACTTATAGCCAGATGTATTATGTATGACTACATTTCGCGGTAAATGCAGAGAGCTACCAATGTTAAGTTGGGTCACAGGCGTCGGCGTAATAATGACTCATGACCGTCCTAGTTCCATGTAAGTTAAGATCTAAATTGTTATCATTATTAATAACTACCACTGGTTCATATAAGTCGTCTAATTGGAATTTAGTCCAATGCTAATGAGTATGTACGATTATTTATAGAATGTCTTGAACATGAAATTGGACGAATTGACAACGAGAAGAACACGAGTATCATGTCAATATTACTTTGTCCTACCAATACCCTCAGTTGGAGCATATTAATCTTATCGGGAAAAACTGGCAAAATGTAGTGGGAAATGTTTCTGCATCCACGATACGCCTTGATGGTGCCGGTATGTTTTGCTTCCGCCGTTTCGCCCGTAAGATAACGTACGAGTTCCCTTATTTTTAACATTTTGTAAAAATAGATTTACTAAATTACTTACCTACATATAATAAACTCTAAAATGTTGATTATATAAAATATATACAATCGACACTGTTTATAGCGAAACTCTATATAGTGAAAAACTCTTTATAGTGCAAGACCTAACGTGCCAGCAAGTTTCTGCATCTGCTCATAAGGCCAAAGCAACCCATTTGGCCTTATGAGCAGATGCAGAATCTTGCTGGAACGTTCACGGCTGATTTTGGAGGAGGGATCGGTTTAGTGGCTTCACAACGGTTTCCAGGACGAATTTCTCAAAAATATCTCATTTCTTCAAAATGCATTTATACAGTGCTATAACTGCGATTCGATTTTCTTTATCGGACCATTCCATAGCGACAATAAACTCAAATAACAATTATTTGCACATATGACCAAGCTAATAGTTGGCTGTCAAAAATCATGTGTTTTGATAAGGATGCGTTCAGTTAACTACTGCGACAGGGTGCGTTCAAAGTTGTAACATAATTTATATCCCTACTAGGTATAATGAATATGTACAGTTTTCAATAAAATCGATTACAACCAATTTTCTTAGTTGTAAATCGCTCTTGTCAATGTCACTTTTTGCACAAAAACACTAAAACACCTTCACCACACTAAAGCACAAAAATGGCTAAATACGTATATCAACAACTAAGTTGTCATCATCAGTAGCACTGATTAAAAATCGCGCCGTCCACACACCGTAGCGTACAGAACAACACTGATTTCCAATTTACGGGGATGGTTTATTCTTTTAGCTAGGCTATTAACTACTTCATTAAAAATACCTGATCGTTGTACCGTTAAATACATCATACTTACTATCCTAATCCTATCCTTTAATTCGAATATTCTAAGAAAACCAACAATATAATTTCTTATTTACGGGGATGGTTTATATATTTTTACCTAAACTATTAACTACGTCATTAACAGTACTGTAGTTAATAGTTTAGGTAAAAATATATAAGCCATCCCCGTAAATAAGAAATTATATTGTTGGTTTTCTTAGAATATTCGAATTAAAGGATAGGATTAGGATAGTAAGTATGACGTATTTAACGGTACAACGATCAGGTATTTTTAATGAAGTAGTTAATAGCCTAGGTAAAAGAATAAACCATCCCCGTAAATTGGAAATCAGAGTTGTTCTGTACGCTACGGTGTGTGGACGGCGCGATTTTTAATCAGTGCTACTGATGATGACAACTTAGTTGTTGAAATACGTATTTAGCCATTTTTGTGCTTTAGTGTGGTGAAGGTGTTTTAGTGTTTTTGTGTAGTTTCAAGCCACAGACTCCAAGTTTAATTTCTGTCACTTTTTGATTATATTGTGACAAATAGAATGCCAAATTGCATAAAATAGTGAAAGTACTAATTCTTTCAAAATTGGAAGATGGTCGGTCAATAGGGGCTGTAGCCCAACATTATAACGTTGCTAATAGCACTTTGCAGAAGGTTAAAAAAAGGTGGAAAGAAGACGCTTTTGTGGCATGTAGTCTTTCTCTTTCTCTGAACCTAAATTATTGAAAAAATGAGAATACGAGAGTACGTACATTAGCATATCACTGACTAGTTCATAAGCAAACTCTATACATATTTTATGTACCGGGGCCAAACGGTCGGGGGCGAAACGGCGACGCGGCAAAACTGCTGGGGTGAAACGGCGGCGGTAAAACGGCGGGGGCTCAAAGTTGGGGGTGAAACGTACCAGAACCAGCCCTGACTTATCACCATGCAATGTCCATTTGTTTGGTTTGCTAATGGAAGCGTTGGGAGACGAGCGCGTCGAGTCAAATGACCAAAAATGCGTTGAGCATAATGCAATTTCAAAGTGGGAGACTCTATAGAGCAGTAATCTGTAAGAAGTAAGACGTTTCTAGTTAAATAAATTTCATTAATAATAGGGCTCGCTTAAGTCTGTTTTGAAGATTAATTTAGGTGCCCAAAATAGTAGTTTTGAAACGCACATCCGTTGGGACGACAGTTTACTGCGGACGTTTCGATGCGGACTTTTCGCACGGCCACGATCGTTTTGTCATACGGACAAGTTTGCCGAAGAGACAATTCGTCTCAGTATGATCTAAATAAAATAATATAATGAAATAAGTCCACAAAAGAGAAGTAAACATTGGCGCGACGCACCGTAAATAAATCATAAATCATCTATACATCCACTGCGTAGGCGACAGACAGTCTCTCGAGCTATCAAGAATGAAGCCGGAGATTTCTTGTAAATTCTAGAGTCTTTGTATTCCGATATAAAAGCAGCCGGTGCCCCGGAAAGTATCAATCCCTTCCGTAGTATTCGTACGGTACAAATAAATATAGTGAGCAGGGTGCAGTTTTTATTACAGTGCAATAAATACATAAATATTACAGATATAAATAGTAGTAATAGAAATAAATACGCGTGTTAATTTATTCGTAGTAGTTTTAAGTGCGTTACATTTATTTTATATTTTTATATTGTGATTAATTTTAAGTGTGTAAATATACAGACAGTTTTATAAAATTTGAACGAGTTGTTTATTTCGAACCCGAAAACGCAACAATAATATTGAAAAGTACCTCAATTTAACAATGTATGTATAGATTCATCACTTGAACAAATTTGACTCTGTGATACATGTTGATCATGTATTCTAGGAATAAATTTTAGGTTTGAAAAAAATGGGATTTTTTAGATTGAAGTGAAGATGCGAAGGGGATGTCGAAACGGCCATGACGAATTGTCACATCCCGATATATTCTGCTTATATTATGAGTTGTATTCCTTAACACCAATTTTATGTCTTTATTCCTAATTTATATTATGCTAGTTGTTATTTTGTTCGTCAACAAAATAGTATATTACATACCAAGGTTGAGAAGATGACTATTATTGCCCGAGTGGCGAGATTAAATTCCGAGGCGCGCAGCGCCGAGGAATTTAAGCCACAATGGCAATAATAGTCTTCTCAACCGTAGTATGTATACTATTTTTTGTACCAGTAGTCTAATTGGATCTTGAAACCTTAATAATTATGAATAAATTTACTCATATATGTAAAAATGCTCTTGTAATAAAACTTCATATAAAGAAATAATTAGGCTATATTTTGATGTTGACAAATAAGTTTTGACATAAATACTGAAACTAAAAGTCAAGTATTTATTAAATTATTTTTCATTCAGTTTATAATGTCTGAAGAGTTTAGATGTACACCACCTGAAATGCGCGAGATTGCAGAACAGGCAGTTGAGAACTTGCTTCCGCATAAATCCAAACACTTATACATGAAAACGTATACAGAATTTAAAAAATGGTGTAATAGCAAAAATACGGTAGTAACTTCTGAAAATGTACTTCTGGCTAATTTTCAAGAATATTCAAAAAATAAAAAAGCCTCAACTTTATGGGCGCATTATTCGATGTTGAAAGCTACACTTGGCCTAAAAGAGGATATTAACATATCAAAATATTTTAAATTAGTTGCCTTTTTAAAAAGAAAAAATGAAAATTATAAGCCCAAAAAATCATTAGTATTTACTCAAGAGGAAATTATAAAATTCCTTACTGAGGCACCTGACACAAGTTACACTACCTTAGTTGCAATGTTTATATATTAATACTTTGAAATTATTGACAATATATAACCTTGTAGACTGCTCTTGTAATTGGTGTTGCTGGTGGATGCCGAAGTGATGAGCTGTGTAATTTATTAATTTCTGATGTCATCATGAAAGATGATTTAATTATTATTCACATCCGCAATAGCAAAAATGGTTCGTCTCGAAAGTTTGTAATAATGGAGCCACTTTGGATCAGAATAATTAAAAACTATTTAAAAATTATACCAATTCCATATATAGCAAAATTCTTTATTAGTGTACGTAATGGTAAATGTACTAGACAAAACATTGGACATAACACAATAGGACAGATGCCAAAAAAAATTGCCCTTTACTTAAATTTACAAAATCCACAGTTATATACAGGTCATAGTTTCCGCAGAACCTCGGCTACACTTTTAGCTGTCAATGGTAGTTAAAACAACATGGTGGTTGGAAATCTTCTACTGTAGCTGAAGGTTATATCGAAGATTCCCTAGTAAATAAAAAAAATATAGCATGTATGTTACAAGGTCTACCTACATCTACTTACGCAACCACACCTGCAATATATACAGGAATTTTCCATATGAATCAAATTCCATCAACATCAGCAGTACAATCAGGATCTATTTCGACTGAAGATATCGTAAATACTCATGAAATTAACTCAATTAATAATACTGTCATTAATGTGCCCACAGATCTGCAAAATCCTGGTTTTTGAAATAGAATTGAACCATCAATAAATTTGACATGCCACAATTGCACTATCAATTTTTATAAATAAATTAAATAATTCTTCACATCTGTAATAGTTACGTGTTATATTATTTCCATATTATACATATTTTGTTATTGTTACATAACCTAAAATAGAGTTATTTATTTTACTTACCTTCTTTACATCTATAATAGTTACGGGTTAGGATATTGTTTCCAATTATACTATGAAACATATTCTGCTATTGTTAACCTAAAATACAGTTAATTATTTTAACTTAAAGGTCGAGCATTTAAAAGTTTTAAATTTTAGGTATGATTTGTGGTATAGATCTAAATAAAAATAAACTGGAATGAATTTTGACGGTTGACAACTTAACATACATACTACTGCGATTGCATGGTTGCGGCATTCGTTTTATTTGTTTTCATTATTTCCCTAGGTCAATAATAGCCTCATTATTTACCTGCTATTAGTTCCAGGTCGTGAAATTTCATTTGGTGGCGCTTTGTTATGTGTAAAAATGCTATGATTTTTTACTACTGGTACAAAAAAGTCTGTATTTCATGGGCTGCTTACACCAAGTTTGTCTTTTAATTATAGAAAATGGTAATGTATAATATGTAACAGATATCAGGACGAAAGGGAAGTTCGAAATTTTAGCTTCATTCAACCTAAAATAAAAAATATATAAAGCTGAAAAGCTTTATATACAAAAAGAAATATTATGTTTTATATACCTAACTGTATTTTCACCCAGTTCACTTTGAGCTCGTGTAATAACTCTATTACGACTTAATGTTTGAAAAAGATCATTACCATATTAATATATTTCTTGCCATCATCCCATTAGGAAGTAATAAAGTCAGAATTTAAAATGTTAATCTGCTGTAGGTACATTAAGGTTCAAAGGAAAATGTCAAAAGTAAATACCCTTAAAAGTTAATAAAAAAATCATTTATACCGAATACTGCCCGCACAGCAGGTCTTTCCGCTTGTTTCATATCGTTGACCCGTTCTCCTCGGGGTAATAATGAGGTGTGGTCACTGATTTAATGTAGCACATGTCCTGCTGGACTCGCTATCTTATCACGATGTCGATTTTTACGAGTCCCAGATGACAATGAGAAAAAACGAACCGTGATCCTATGTCGAATTTAAAGTGATCTTTGTCACAGTCCGAATTGTTGGACACATTTTTAAAATTACGGTCACATACTTTCGTGTCGAATTGGTGCATTAAAAAATCAATATTATTCAATAGTAATTGAATTTTAAATAATATACAGGGTGATTTATGAGCTCACCGACAAACTTTACCATATGAAAGCGCTTGTTATTTTAACAAAAAACATTATTGGAACATATGTCCGATTTCAATTATTTAAGGAAATAAAAGACTGCAAATTTTTTTTTAAAATTTACTTCATAAACACTTACATATTTAAATAAATTGCTCAAATCTCAAAATCATGTGAATAGTTAATTATATTAAGTGTTCAAAATGTCCTCCTCCCGCTTCGATGCATGCTTCACAACGACGAACTAAAGAGTTGTTCACCCGAACAAAAAGGTATGGTTCATTTCTAATTTGTGTAGCAGCATGTTGTATTCTGTGTAACAACTGTGGGCGTGTATTAATCTCCTCTTGATAAACAATTTGCTTCAGGTGTCCCCAAAAAAAGAAATCCAAAGGATTTAAGTCGGGTGATCGCGGAGGCCATGCAATTGGACCATTATTACCAATCCATCTGTTTCTAAAGTGCTGGTTTAACCACTCAACAACAACCCGTCCGCGATGTGGTGGAGCACCGTCCTGCTGGTACCACATAGTTGCAATAACGTTAAGAGGTGTATCTTCAAGAAAGTCAAAGATGTTGTTTAAAAAAATTCTGTAAGTATTTGCATTCAAACGTTCTTCCAGAACATACACAGGTAATAAGGTATCGTTGAAGATTCCACCCCATACGTTGATATTGAATCTTTGTTGAAAATTACGTTGCCTAATCGCATGTGGGTTTTGTAATGACCAAATATGATCATTATGGTAATTGTTTATTCCGTCTCGTGTAAAGCATGCTTCATCGGTTCACAGAATATTTGTAATGAAGTCATTATTTTGAGCATGTTGCTGCAATAACCAATTACAAAATGCTAGCCGTCGCTGCGCATCTCCAATTTGTAAACCATGAACATTTTGTCGATGGTAGGGATGAAGGACTTCGCGGTACAAAGTACGCCATACAAAATTTTGACTTACATGCAGATTGTTTGCTATTCTCCTAGTACTAATTGAAGGATTGTCAGTTACAGCATCAATAACAGCTTCGTACAGCAACGTAATTTGCAACAAAGATTCAATATCAACGTATGGGGTGGAATCTTCAACGATACCTTATTACCTGTGCATGTTCTGGAAGAACGTTTGAACGCAAATACTTACAGAATTTTTTTAAACAACACCTTTGACTTTCTTGAAGATACACCTCTTAACGTTATTGCAACTATGTGGTACCAGCAGGACGGGTAGTTGTTGAGTGGTTAAACCAGCACTTTAGAAACAGATGGATTGGTAATAATGGTCTAATTGCATGGCCTCCGCGATCACCCGACTTAAATCCTTTGGATTTCTTTTTTTCGGGACACCTGAAGCAAATTGTTTATCAAGAGGAGATTAATACACGACCACAGTTCTTACAGAGAATACAAAATGCTGCTACACAAAATAGAAATGAACCATACCTTTTTGTTCGGGTGAAAAACTCTTTAGTTCGTCGTTGTGAAGCATGCATTGAAGCAGGAGGAGGACATTTTAAACACTTAATATAATTAACTATTCACATGATTTTGAGATTTGAGCAATTTATTTAAATATGTAAGTGTTTATGAAATAAATTAAAAAAAATTGCAGTCTTTTATTTCCTTAAATAATTGAAATCGGACATATGTTCCAATAATGTTTCTTTTTGTTAAAATAACAAGCGCTTTCATATGGCAAAGTTTGTCGATGAGCTCATAAATCACCCTGTATATTATGTTTACGAAAGAGACATATTAAACGTTAGAGTTATACATACATATTTACATGGCCGATTAATATCAGTCAGTATAGTACATAATTTAAACGTTTTGTAATTGAATGAGAAAAATATTTAGTCATAATTATAAAATAAAGAGAACTTTTTCTTATCTTTACGGTTATGTTAAATGTTTAAATAGTAAACGCAGATTTCATCCACAAATATTTAGTTTCAAATAAGAGGTTTTTTTTAGCAATATATAAACTATTTTTCTATTAAACTGTTTGATTTCTTAAACAAATTTTTGTATTTAAATATTGTAATTAAGATTACAGTATTTTGAATTTTATTATATTACTATGGAATGCTTCTAGATCTTTAGACGTATTTGTGTTATAACGTTGTAATATCTTTGTTAAGGTCATATCGTTAACTTAAAATTTTCTTCGGTATAATGTAAGTATATTATACAGTGATTTTTCTTAACTTCTGCTCGTTATATGGCGCGAGTATACTTTATTTGTCCTTTATGTATTGTTTTTGCTGACAACAAATATTTGTTATAATTAGTTTATACTATTAACACACCCTCCGATATGGACTTATCGTAGAGTTTTGTTTACTGGGATCAGATGAAACAGTTTATACCTATGAAATCAGGAACGTTGAAAAATTAAGTGCACAAGTTTAAACCGTTGCTGCATCAATGGCATGGCAATTGGGCAGCGTGTTACGAAAAGACAATTTAATTTTGGAAATTAATTATATTTGATTTGCACCATCACCTAGTAAAATAAAAACCTTAAGAATTTGAACACTTGTATATACTTAACGATAACGATGTTATTTACATGAGGTCGAGAAAACATTTAACTTAGGCTGTTGAATCTTCCTGTTTCGAAAGATGTGATTCGATTTTTCACCTGGATCTTGTTGGTTTAGAAGTAGCAAAAATATAACTCATCACTGATTTTTCGTTTTAAGTGGTTATTCAAATGAAATATCACTACACTGTTATATTTACAACGTTATTTACATTAAATAAATTAACAATGTGAATAAATTTAGGCTTCTTGCATTGGACAAGTTGAGCCGTACATGATAGCTAAAAGAACTGCTAACAAGTTGAGTTTCGATGATGAACTGACTATTTCAATTTTCTATTACAACAAAGTAAGTATTTAGAGTGGGGGTGGTAAGTTTACAAACCATACCTCCTCTATTGCTGTTCGGAAAAAAACCCACAATAAGGGGTTGCAATATTTTCATTTAATGTTCTCGGAAGGAGCAAATAACAATAACATTCTCTAACATCAATATATGAGCCCTGCTGTGTGTTTAGAAATTTCTTCAATTACAGAGTATCTAGGTATAATTCTGAAATCCCGCAAATGTTTATGTACCTTTAAGCATTACTACGGTATAATGCTAATAAAATAAGGCAAATAATTGATAATGTAGACAAAACATTTTGCCGATTTTCTAGAACGTGCTTATCCCTAAATCCCGAATCTACAACATGCGGACAACATAGTAGTTTCTAAGAAAGAGATTACATTAGGAGACTGATGTTCCTCTCGGTCTCCAGATATAATTAATGAGTAATGATAAGTATACATTATTTTACGGTTATGAGAAGTAATAAAATAATTGTAAGCCCTTATATAGAGAATATATACATATTCTAATTAATTGTACTTATGTAAAACAAAGCATATTCAAACTAAAACTAAACATATATATACGTTTACATAGAATAGAGAATATTACTTTATAAAAAACAAAAAAAAAGAGAAAAATAATAATAAACGTCCTTAACATAGGCATTTGAAACTTAAGAAGAATCCATATAAAATAACTTATGGTTTTTTAGACGTAAAATTACTATAGTAAACAATTTTAAGTTTATTTGTAATATCAAAAATAATAATGAATACTTGTAAAAATCTCCAATAGGTAACGGAAACCATATACATACATATACGCATTAAAAATTCAAACACGCAGACATTCTTTAAAAACCACTCTTTCGGTATCAGGGGATTTCAAAAGGTGGAGACCTTGCGGTCCCATGATTAGGGAAAAGTAGTATTTTGATTAATCTCTGCCTGTGTCTCTGTGTATGTTAGATGACATAATTAGTTTTAGACCATGTTGCCAGTCGTCCCATAATTATGATACTGTAACATATTTTTTAGTATATTACGACCTCGAGCGTAATAATTAAAAAGTGTACTAAAAAGAAAACGCGATTCTGCACCAACCATTCTAAATGAGGACACTGTAACAGACGTTCAAAATAGAATAGAAGGCAGCCCAAATAAGTCTGTACGAAAATTGTCTGCACAATCAGGTTTGTGTTAGTTAATTGGAAATGGAAGCATTCATGAAATACTGAAGAAACATTGACACATGCATCCCTGCAAGGTATACTGCAGCAATTATATCCTCTAGATTTTGAGCAGAGAATAAATTATTGTATGTGGTTCAACAATACAACTAACAACGATGAAATTTTGGATAGCGCATTTTTTTCCTGATGAAGCCTGGTTTTATTTGTCAGGTTATGTCAATAGCCAAAATTATAGAACCTGGTCTACTGAAAATCCACATGTTTTTCAGGAAACCAGTTTAAATCCAATAAAGATTGGAGTCTGAATTGCCTTGTCACGAAGACGTTTAATTGGACGAATATCTTTTTAATGACACCATTAATGCTCAACGATATGAGAACTAATTTAACAGCCTTTTATAAATGATTTAAATGAAGTCGAACTGTACAACAGTTATTCCCAACAGGATGGTGCTACACCTGATACAACACAAATCAATATAAATTATCTGCCTGTAATCTACAATGATAGGCTTATCAGTAGAGGACATTGGCCAGCTAGCTCCCCAGATCTTACACCATTAGATTTTCTCTTCTTTGGATACTTAAAAAAGCTTTTTTCTATAGATTTCATATTTTAAAAGAATTAAAAAATGCTATTACACATGAAATTAATAATATAGCCATTGAAACTTTATAAAATGTTTTTAATAACACGAGAAGACGTGTTGACTTGTGTTTTGAAATTGAAGGGTGCCATTTTGCTATAAATTTGTGTATTCTTATCGTGACATTTGTTTTAGTGATTTGTAATATTTATTTTTAACTGCAGACATGTTTTTTCTAGTTATTTGAAGCATCGTTTTCTCTGTCATTGTGATCTAAATGATTTTTTTGTTATAAATATTGACAATATAATTTCTTTCTATTCTCTTTGTTGATACAAATATCTGTCAAAACTATTTGCGCACTTGTTACGGCTGTATACAGTGCCTATACATAAATGTTTCTCAATATTGCCAATGTTGCCAATATAAAAATGTAGGCCCTCACTTGAGATTGACCACATTGTAGTAGTTGTAACAGCTGCAATATTTGGGATGTTTCGGCTGGTACTACTATTTAATTATTTTCATTTAATATTTTTAATTTTTGCTTTGTCATGTGTGCCAGTTGTCCTTTGTCTTCAATTTTTCATTTTCTACTATTTTTGTAGATTTACTTACTGTTTGAATTTTTTGGTTTTGTTAAATTATAATTAAATTAGAGTGCATACATAAAGAAAAAATTGTTAAGTCCAGCGCGTCTAAAAACTATCACTTTAATTATTTCACTTTTAAAATTCCGAACGACGCGACTATAAAGAATTGTGTAGGTTTAAATTAAATGTTTGATTGTTTGAAAACATTCAGCGTCTATCAACATAAAATGGTATTCGTTTGTCGTATCTACTCTTTGCGTTTGATGTGTATATGTATGTATGTATATATGTACAGATGTATATACATGAAACGGTTCTCTAAACAGGAAAAACTGTTAGTTATGTACGTCTGCAACTAAAGTGCACCGCCACATTTTCCTATCTACCGCGAACGTAGCGTATCTGCAGTGAAATAAAATTCCAAATTAAATTACTTCGAAGTTCGGGCACCAGAAGCACTAAGGCAAAGACCGTAACTTGTACAAGGTACCGCTCATATAAAACTCTTTCTGTCAGCGCCATGGCCTTTGACTGTTGACGTCTACTACTGAGAGCTAAAGCTTTCGTTTATTGCAGATAGTACTTTGATGAAGCGGTATGAAATATAAATATAATCAAAAATTGATACAACTTGTTTGAACAAGTTTGATTTATAATAGAAGCTTTAATTTGTACTTCTTTCTCTTTGTCAAGACGATCTTTACTCTTTTTTAGTTAATTTATTTGCAATAACACATGTAAAGCAAGCATGTCTTCTTTCCAGCCGAAGTTTGCCATTCATTTGTTAATTTATTTAATTATAATATACAAACACCGCTTTATACATGATATATAACATAAGTGTAGGGCAGAGGGACGAGATCATATACAATTTAAAAGCATTTGTCTATTTAGCGTATAAAATAAGTACAGAAATTAATACTCTACAGTACTTAAGAAGAGAAGGAAGATGCTTAAGCAATCGTGACTTGTTTTATTTAAGTAGGATCCGTAGTACTGCGGAAATAATACAATAATCAGCCAGCGTATGATTTTTTTTTTGCGTAAAATTTCAAATTGACATTTGTGATTTGCAAATACGTTAGGTTTATCCATATTTTTAACGGATGCAACATTTTTAATATTAAACCGAAATAATGGTAACATATTAAAAACAGGATGACAATATTTCTGTCCTAATTGTCAGCCTACCTAAGATAGATTACCTAATTAATTTAAGCATTTCATGTACGTAACTATTACTCACCTTTCCCTAAAGTTAAGTTATTATATTCTTACACAATGCAAACATGAGGTATTTATTTTTATATAGTTATAAATTTATAGTACATTTATTGCGTTTTTTGGTTTAAATACAAACAATTCCGAACAGCCAATCTGAATGTCGATGTGGGTCAAATAGATGGCGCTTGAATCTTGCTTAAGATGTCGCTTAAAATGTCGTCAAATAGATGGTGCCACAATTTTTTTAGAAGAATTTCTAATTATTACTCCTATTTCCCCAAGTTTTAGTGAAGAATAGTGGAGGGCAGTAGTATTTTATAGACTAAATTTTATTACCACCAAGTTAGATTTTTTTTTAAATGTCCTAAAGGGCCAGTGTTTCTTTCAATTTTTACAGTCGCCTCAACCGGGAAAACGTATTTCCCAGTCGAGCTACACATGCGCCAAATGTCATTTTACAGGCGGTGAGTACAAAAAGGAATATAAGATGTGCTTGCCCAAAGTCCGCCCACCCCTTATCTTTTACACGAAGTGGAATAAAACGTTAACACAAAAATTAAACAAAACCACTATAAAAATACTAACTTGATCACCATATCTCATTTTAAAATTTTAAAAGATGGCGCTGTGGTCTATATCACGTAAATATTTTAAATGGCTAAGGGGGTCGAGTGGCCCTTCATTTGAAAGAAGATCTATTCAAAATTTATGTCTTTTTTAAACTTCCATCATTTGTTATTAATATAATAACAATTAAATTAAGCTCTTTAACAAGGCGAATAAAAAAAAATAATATTAACATTAAAAATGTTCAAAATGAGCACCTTTAACCTCTTGGCAATAGAACAACTGATTGCAAATCAGTGATGTAATTATCCTACCCGTGAAATTCGGAACTTATTTTTAACAAATGAAGTAAATGTTGAACAAACATAAATATTGCATAGATCATCCAAATACCTTTTAAATGAGGGGTCACTCGACCTGTAATAGGTAATGAGGGCAATATTTTACGATATTTAGCGCACCTACTTAACAGTGTTTTGTAAATTAAGTAGAATAGTATTCAATAACATGTTTAATAAACAACGTAAGTAGATTAAGATGTATAAATAGTAAAGGTAGGTTAAGTAAAGAGAGATTATAAGGACTGTTAATTGTTATAACGATAGTTGTATATTCACCCGTTATTAGTACACAATAAAGTTGTAATAATGTAAGATATGTGTTACTCACACAAGTTAGTGTCCATACAGCCCGGAGTCCCACGGTTATTATCCCAGACCCCCTTTGCCACTTAACATTTTTAATTTTACATAGCCTACAGTGTCATCTATCAAAATGTGAGACATGGTCATAAAGTTAGTATTCAATAATATCAAAGCTATTTGAAAAATTGTTCCTGAAAAGACTGAAACCTATCATTAAAAATAAGTCCCTAATACCTTCACATCAGTTTGGATTTCGAAATAAACATTCAACTATCAACCAAGTGCACAGAATAACAGAAAAAATTGAAAAAGCATATGGAAAAAAATTTGCTCAGCCATTTTTCTAGACATGCCCAGGCTTTCGATAAAGTATGGCATGCAGGACTAATGAATAAAATCAAAAGCATGTTACCAGGACAGTATTCAGGTTTAATAGAATCCTACATATCCGGAAGAATGTTTCGAGTTAAACAACAAGATAAATACTCTAGCATAAGAGAAATAAAGGCAGGCGTACCCCAAGGCAGCGTCTTGGGATCAATCTTATACCTACTGTATACATGCGATATCCCTCAAACAAAAAATGTCACCATTGTGACCTTTGCTGACGACACCGCTATTCTGGCTATCGACACAAATAGTGAAGAGGCAGCGAAAAACCTCCAACAGGCGAGCAATGATATAAATACCCGGACCAAGAAATGGCGAGTAAAGATCAATGAGAGCAAATCGGTACACGTTAACTTTGCTTATACGCAGAATACATATGTACCGATAACAATTAATGACACAAGCATTCCAATACACTCCAAAGCAAAGTATCTTGGAATGAACTTGGATGTGGAGCTCCGGTGGGCGGAGCATATTAAAAAAAAAGAGGAAAGAATTGGACATCAAATATAAGAAAATGTACTGGCTTCTTGCAAGGAAATCCCAGCTGTCGGTACACAATAAGCTACTTCTTTATAAACAAATATTGAAACCCATATGGAGCTATGGAATTCAACTATGGGGTTGTGCAACAAGGAGTCATATCGACAAAATACAAACATTTCAAAACAAGGTTTTGCGAAATATCGTGGATGCTCCATGGTACTACCGGAACCACTATCTACACAGAGACTTAAAAGTCCCAACAGTAGTGGAAGAGATCGGCAGAATTGCAGCGAAGCATGAGGAGAGACTCCATGCCCACGTGAATGCTGAGGTTCTGCAAATGCTGGATAATACTCAACTAATACGTAGACTGAAACGAATCAAACCATTCGAGATGGTGTAGTGTACAGCGTGTGACGCAGTGACAGTGTCAAAGCAGAGCATTGTGTTAGTGCAGTGCAAAACACGAGAACATCAGTGTTTTATTTGAGAACCTGAGGGAAACCACTGGGGATTTCTTAGCAGATAAATGTTTAGTTTTAAGAACTCATAATAAAATTGTAGGTTAGTCATACGTGACTAGTAACAATAAAAAAAAGAAATAAAAAAAAATTTATCTGTCATCTATAGTTTCATCTTGATTACTTTTTTCATATTTTTTGTATTTCCATTTTTCTTTTTCTTTCCGGCAATAATAACATTTATAATTATTATTATATATTTGGAACAGTTAATCACAGTTTCTCATTTTAGTCACGAGTATTGAAACGCATGTCCTCCCTGATGTGATAGCGGCAGGCGTCTTGGCGTTTTATTATTCATGAAATAAACAGAACGTAAAAATAAAATATGAAAAAAATATTACCGAAATAGACGTTCATTCAATTCGGTTGCCTTCCAATTCTACTTTTCTGATGTTTCATTTTGACAGGATGAGTTTTTATTGTCGCCTCTTACTTTCGAAGTAATATAGATCCCCTCATCTTGTCTACTTTAATATAAAAATATATACCGTCGATATGTGCCCTTGGGGCCATAAACGTCTTTCCTATATTGCGGTGAATAAAAATTGCAGAAGCGCCACAAGAGGGCGGCGCCGTAAAAAATGTAGATGACTCAATAAGCAAATGGCCGAAAAAATTACTTTCATTTTATGTTTCATAAACGGCACTTTGCCCGAAACACAAGTGAACGACGTCATTTGCATGAAAAAAACGTAAAGCGGGCTGTAAAAAAATAAACTTGTGTTCAGATTTCGAATTGGTTTGGTTCGGGCTATTGGAGCGTAATGGGTAAGCCATGAATGATAATGATAATTAACTATATTAGATTTCACACCTTTATGACTGTCATTCATAATTAATTTTTATATGCCGTGAATGTAGTTCAAAAAATAGTACTGTAATGAACACACCATAAATATTAATATTAATAAATATTGTTGATGAAAGAGAGAAGTGTAATTTTGAATTACACTAATAGAAATTACATTGCAGGGTACATTGAATATTTCCATTTTTCTAGGTTTTATTTTTGTACCAATGGTGTCTAAATTCCTTTTATAATAATGGGTAATTTTTTTAGAAGATAGGTTTTGAAACAACACATTTCCTTATATAATCCTACATTTTAAATGAAATTTATTATTATTTAAATAATTCCTAATCTATGTAGATAAAAACTTAAAATGTAATATTATACTTAAATAATGTTTGATCTTTTACTCCATTTCTGACATTAGTCTTAAGGGGGCGTTTGAATCATAGAAAACAACATTTTATAATTATGCAAATGTCGATTATGAAACCATTAATTGTTTATTTTATTGTATGTAGCATGTCATAATGTCCTCCTACGTATGGTATAGGTGTTTAATTTACACAAATTCTTTTTATAATTTTTTTTTTCAATTTTATCAGAAGAATCCCTTAACCCTATGACGCGTGTTTCGTAGAAGAGAAATATAACAGAAATTTTGACAATGATGTATTAGTTTGGTTATTTGCATATTTTAAATAATTGGTAAAGAACAGCCATACTTGTATTTTGACTAAGACAGTGCGCGAGATCCGAAAATACTGTAGTGTGACTGGTTATCTAAGGAAATTAACAAATAATCATAAATATCTAAGTTATTTAAAATGATTTAATAGTGATCGTATACCTATTTCTTACTTCAAACAAATTGTGCCAACTCAATTATTTGTATATTTGAGATGATGAATTTTGATACAGCGCACGACATCTTTAGGACAAAAATGTTGTTATTTTTTGACAGTAACGAAATTACTTATGTTGTCTATGATTCAAACGCCCCCTTAAATGTATACAATTCATACATGCTTATCAAGGATTTCTTATGTATCACATAATCATGGCAAGACTAGGTATATTGGCCGTTGTAAATAACATGATATACTAGGTGAAATTGGAAGGAAAGATGTATTTTGAGAAAATACACTTAGTCATAGCATTTATGTAAACACTAAATAATGCATTGACTCTATTTGTAATGCTGCTATTGTGTAAGATCAATAGTAGCATGTAGTCTAGCATTTCGATCTTTAAAATTCCGTTGGTAGAGTAGATTTCCATTGTTTGCGCATAGTTGTAAGTCATTTATCCTTCGTGTTTTCATACCCCATATATTTTACAGATGAACCAGAAAAGCATTTTAGCAGATCAACATGAGCATTAGTTGGAAACCACATTCTGCTGTAAAATGCGATTTTCAGTTGTTGATTCAGTATGTTATGGATGTAACGAATATCATATAGATGGAATTACTGTCAAATGATATATTATGACAGATATGACCAACAGCTATTTCTATTATACGATTATCATCGAGATTCTTCACTGAAGTAGATTCAGTTTTTTATTAGCCATTATGCCATATTATTCAAAAACTAACTCGTATGTAAATAGTTGTTTATTAATTATACCTTTCCATTTATGCTTGAAGCTGAAGAATAATTAAATGCCAACAAATTAAATCTGAGAATAGATAGGACAAAACAGCAAATGCTAAACACTTGAATAGACTTTTAAAAAACGTCTTTAAGATCCCTAGGCATATATAGACAGTGAACTTAGACGGAACGACCATACAGAGCACCTAGCAAAATAACTAAGTAGTGAGATTCTTGCAATACGGTAAATGAAATATTGCGATACAAGAGGCCGTAAAAATCTTTTACCATTCTAGTTTTCATTTCATTCGCCATCAATTTCTGACTATTTTCGAAAAAAACAGAGCAGTTCTAGGGAGATTGTTTTACAGGGCTAGCCACGTTACATTCTTGTAGATCGCGTATCTTATTATGTTCAAACTTAGTTAATTGATGGAAATTTGCACGTTGTCTAATGAAAGGTATTCCATTACTATTTGTTAGGATTAAATAAACATGCAAATATGTTTTATTATGACATTTAGTCACGGTTTTTTTTTTCTCAATAAATAGATATTTTTATGAAAATTTTACCAAAACCCAGTAAATACTGGGTCTTCATATTTTTATTTTTTACATCTGCTAGCATATTCTCGCATTAGTATAATAAAGAGCCCAACTACAGGTGAATAAATCATATATAGGATGGTCTAACATTGACAAAGTCGAATGGTGGTGGGTCTGGTAAGTACGTTTTTTGGGGAACAGTTGGAATTTTTGTATTTGGCCAACAACTGAGAGCAACACTTCCATTCTGCTCATGTTGAGATCATGTGACCAGTACGACATTCTACATCTTAGCCACTCATTACCCTTTTAGACCGCTCCAAGTACGTAAAATGCTTTGTTTTGCTTGAAGCTTTATCGCTAAACGCTTAAATCAGAATTGCGTTCGCTATTTTGTGCAGTTTATAATAAAATTTAAGACGAAGTCGTTTGCTGTAGCCAAGTGCTGTACGTGTGTCTAACATCATGCCGCTTGGTACATTGCGAATCAAAGAACTACTAACAGATCCCAAGCGGCGGCACTATTTCGTTCTATGATTGGTTTATGCGAACCATCCAAATTAGATTAATATTTGGGTAGCACCTTGTTAGGATTTGCTATTACTAGATGTACTAACGTACGCGGTGTTTTCAGGCAAAGGATACCAAAAAACAGTTTCAATCTGTTTTATTTTTTATATGTTTAACAGCTTAGTTACTTTGACTGATAAATGATAAATAGTGTTTTTGTTGTTCTTGAATTAGTATATTTTACGAAATATACTATAATAATTTTTGCGTGATCTGTATCTATTTTTGGCTGTGGAGCTAGAATATGGAATCTACAGAAGGGTGATATTATAAACTCTTTTATTCAACGAGCAGTTTACTTTTGAAAATAAATAATCATAATTATACAGCTCGGATTAACAACTATTATTCAAAACAAAATACCACTGAACTATTAATAGATAACAGACGTAAAATTCAAAGTTAGATTTACAACCAAATCAATCCATTTCTAAAAACAGTTTTTTTTATAAAGAAAATAAAAGCCTGCGATATAACGTAGTAACATAAACAAGAGACCATGCAGTTAATATTGAAATGTCAGGATCAGTCATAAGGCAGTCAGAGAAAGTTTTATATTTTAAAATTAAGTTATGTGTACCTAATATTTCTAACAAATATATTTACTCTATTTAAGTATATATTATGTATAAACAAATTTTGAAATTAAAACATCACAGAAAGCGAAAGTTGTCTTTTTATATTCTTGCAACAATTATATATGTAGCTACCTTAAGAGCCTCACATGCTTTCCCTAAAATAGATCGATAGATGTTCCCCAGCACGTCTAGAACAGACAGCCGGTGTTGAATTTCTCGGATTTACTTTTGTAAATTCACTTTTTCCTACTAACTTTCTTTGATCCCCTCGAAAATTTAGTCGCTTTTTCTTCACGGATCTCGGTTCTTCCCGCCCCACTTTCTTCTTTCTATTCACGTTTTTTCCCTTTTCATCTTATGATTTTTACCAAGCCCGTTGGAATCCGGGATATTCCTCTCCTTCCACCTAATGCCCTGTCTATCGTTAAATGTTCAGAACTGCTTTGTTTCAGACGTCAAATGTCGATTTTATAAATTGCAAAAGGCGAGCTAAGCTCCGGTAGTGAAATCAGGATACGCAGAAATAATCTGCGATTTTTACATGCTTCTCGCCTATCTTCAATTTTTATCATTTGTGGGAAATATATTTTAAATTGAATATTTAATGGCGATAATAATGTAACTCAATAGTAATATAGACGCTATGATGTTCGAAATATGAAAGTAATATCATATAAATCGTACATGCTTTGCATGTACCACACAATGTACAATTACAGTGATGAAAATACTATTAATTATAGCGAAATTTTGATATAAAAATGTTTGGCTTGGCAGAAAATTGCAACTCATGATTTCCGCTTACTTTCTTTACAATATATTTGAATGATTTGTGTGAATCTGTGAAACATTTTATGGTCTCCCAGTATGTTGACGTTACATGCTGCATTGTGCTTTCTTTCATGTCACGGGCAATGACGGTTGCTGTTGATGACATGGGTGAATGGGGGGACAGCTGGGTCGACTTCTTAACTGTTAGGAGACTAATATTATACACTTTCAGTTATTGTCTGGTGTGCCTTGTAGCCTTTATGTTCCGTCTCGGGGGCGATCTGTACCTGAGTGTATTCAGGTGAGGTTCTTAGGGCTGATCATCGATCCTGCTCTGGGCTGGGGCCGTATTGCCTGCAGATTGAGAGTAAGGCTTTGAATGGCATTATACTGCATTAGAAACATGAAGAGTGTTGTAAGTCTTGAATCAGTTTTATCAGATTTTTATTTTGGGAATGCGGAATCCGGATTAAGATTTACGCTGACCTTCTAGGGTTCCTTGCCCTATTTTGGCGGGGGGGGGATGTGGGGGTGGATTTTTGTTTCGGAAACCTGTGGTGAGGTGTGTTATGGGAGTGTGCAAGTTACTTGTGTTACCGTTATTCTTTTCGTATACAGGGTGGCGCACCTCATTCCCGTCGGTTTATATACGAAAAGCGGCAATATGTTTTATTTTTATTTTTATTGAAGGTTGTGTAGGTTCATTAGGGGCACGTTTTAAAATTATTTTGAAATATACAGAGTGATCCAAAAGAATTGGCACACCAAAGTTATGAAAATTTAAATGGAACACCCTGTATATTATGGAATGTTTTGATATTATAGGCTAAATTAAGGCCATTTACTGTTATATTCCCTATACCTAACTCAACCTCTTTTCGAGATATTTCACTATTTTTGAAAATGTAGATCAAAATTTCACATTGCTGTCTTCCATATTTGAGCGAATTATTTTAAATTGTATTTAATGTATACTCAAAGCTTTAGACTCTAAGATAAGCTAAAGTTGATATCTAAAAATTATACAGGGTGTTTAAAAACTACATTTGTGTTTTGACTAATATTAAATGCAAATAACTTTCATATTTTAAATGGAACACCCTGTATTTATTGCCATATTTAGATTCTAATTTCAATTGTTTTTAAAACTGTATTAGGGTTTCCTATACCTATCTCTTATAGTTTTTTGGTAATTTAGGATTTTCAGTTTCAAACACTAATTTCTTGCAATTTTTTCCAAAAGTAGGTTTTGCCGCTGTTATTAATACTTCAAACAGATAAATTATTTGACAGTGACAGTACATATTAGTTAAGACATCAACGCTTTTCGACGTCGTTTAAATAATTTTAATTATTTAAAATGAGAACCTACTCTGAAAACGAAAAGGCGGATATGATTTTAGAAATCGGAGAGTGTGGCGAAAATTGCTTGCTAGCATCAAGAGTTTATGCTCAAAAATATCCTAACAGGCGTCATCCTGACAGGCGGTCATTAGAAAATTTATTGCAAGTTTTCCGAATAACAGGAAGTGTGCGTTATCAGAAACCAGAACAGCAAAGACCAATTACGGGAAATGAAGAAAATGATTTTGTTGTTATCGGATCTCTGCCAGAAAATCCGCATACAAGTCAGCGAAAAATATGTGAAGCCAGTGGAATAAGCAGACGGAGCGTCAGAAGAGTTATAAAAAGACACAACTTCTCCCCGTATCGTATTCAATTACACCAAGAACTTTTGGAAGTGGATTACGATAGACGACTCCTATTTTGTTTATGGGTTTTAGAAAAGTTTAGTGAAGATGAAAATTTCTTCGATTTTGTACTTTTTTCGGATGAGTCATCATTCCACAATAACGGATTAGTTAATAAACATAATTTTCATTACTACAGTGACGAAAATCCCCATTTTTTAGAACTATTGATAGGCAACACAGATGGTGTGTCAATGTATGGGGTAGAATAATTGAACCGCAAGTCTGTTCATTTTTGATGGTCACTTAAACGGCGCCATGTTTCTTCGATTTTTAAGAGACAATTTGCCTGTACTTTTGGAAAATATACCACTTAAAATTCGTCAAATGATGTGGTTATAACTAGACGGTGCGCCAGCGCATTTTCAAGTATATGTAAGAAATGAATTGGATAGGCAATATCCCAATAGGTGGATAGGAAGCGGCGGTCCACAGAATTGGCCAGCAAGATTCCCAGACTTAACGAGTCCCGATTTTTTCTTATGGGGATATGTCCAAAATATCATTTATGATACGCCACCAACCACACCCGACGATATGATAGAACGAATAAGAATAGCGTTTCGTTCTAGAACACCAAATATTTTAACAAGAGTTAAACATAAACAGTCCTTTCAAGAGAGAATTTGATTATGCATTGAAACAGATGGATATCATTTCGAACATTTGTTAAAACATTAGTTTTCTTTTAAAATTTAAGTTTGTTGTTTGTGTAATAAAGTATGTATTTCTTATTTACCTAGTTATGACGCCTTTTAATTAATGTGAAACAAAACCAATCAATCCGATAGGTTAATAAATATTAGCATTTTGAAGAATATTTTGCAAGAAATTAGTGTTTGAAACTGAAAATCCTAAATTACCAAAAAACTATAAGAGATAGGTATAGAAAACCCTAATACAGTTTTAAAAACAATTAAAATTATAATCTAAATATGGCAATAAATACAGGGTGTTCCATTTAAAATATGAAAGTTATTTGCATTTAATGTTAGTCAAAACACAAATGTAGTTTTTAAACACCCTGTATAATTTTTAGATATCAACTTTAGCTTATCTTATAGTCCAATGCTTTGAGTAAACTATAAATACAATTTAAAATAATTCGCTCAAATATGGAAGACAGCAATGTCTCTGAAATTTTGATCTACATTTTCAAAAATAGTGCAATATCTCGAAAAGAGGTAGAGTTAGGAATAGGGAATATAACAGTAAGTGGGCTTAATTTAGCTTATAGCATCAAAATATCCCATAATATACAGGCTGTTCCATTTAAATTTTCATAACTTTGGCGTGCCAAATTTTTTTGGATCACACTGTATATTTCAAAATAATTTTAAAACGTGCCCCTAATGAACCTACACAACCTTTAATAAAAATAAAAATAAAAAATATTACCGCTTTTCGTATATAAACCGACGGAAATGAGGTGCCCCACCCTGTATATTGGAAGAGTGTATTTGGTTTAAAAAGAATGAATCTTCATTTATCAGAAACTGTGATATATCTGTTTCGATGGGAAGTCGCTCATCACTGGACCTGCAAGTACAACCTGTCATTTTGAGAGGAGCCCTTGATATAGAGCTATTATGTTTTACAACAGGCTTCAAATTTCTTTAAAAAACGCTGGGTTACCGGCGATTTTCAAGTGTAAATTAAAATAGTATTTGCATGAAAGCTTCTTTTATAGTTTAAATGGATTCTTAAATTCAATTTTGTAATTTTATTGATTGATGATGTTTATATATATTTGTCTTTTTGGTTGTATCTTTATTGATGATCACGTTTCTACTTACGACAATAATTATTATATTATTATTATTTACCGTCTCGTCATTTTAACTACCAGATGACTATACACTGAAATAAAGTAACGAATAAAAGCAATAACATCGTTGACATTCATTTAAAAAAAAATCTCGAAGGGGTAAGGCGATTTTACCTAAGGGAAATATTTCCATCGAATTTTCAGTTTCTTACGTCATTTTTTTTCATGTTATGACGTCACCCACTTTTTTTTATAACAATCTATATTTTTTTAATAATTTCGATAGTACTTTCAATTCCCTATCCAACGGTATAAAACTTTTTATATGTCACGTTTGAAAAAAAAATGATAAAAGGAATTTTAAAATTCAAATATTAAAAATTCACTACTTACTTACTTATCCGTATCCTCTTTTGCCGTTAGGCGTCGAGGCGTTCTGCTTTGCAGAATTTCCTCCATCCTGTCCTATCTTTAGATATTTTTTGAGCATGTTTCCAGGTGATTCCCCGGTCCGCCAGCAGCTGAGCTATCTCCTGATTCCATACTCTTCTTGGTCTACTTCTGTTTCTCCTCTTGTTCCAGCTAGCCTCCCATATTTCTTTTACAGGGTTCGTGTTACTCATTCGTGTGAGGTGTCTAAACCAACTAAGTTGTTTTTCCTGGAAACTCACTCTATTTGCAAAATGAATTCAGTTAGCGGTGCATAAAACAAAATATATTAGTTACGTCTGTCAAAATAAACTAATTTGTCAGTCTCACAATAAAATAAGTGTTATTCCCTTTTCTAAATTAGAATAATTTACCTTTTGCAAACTATTTATTAATAAAAATAGTAGTACTGAGCAATATTCTCAGAAAGTTAACGTACGGGCAGGAATTATTGGTGACAGAATTCTTTTTTGCTAACAATTTGAATGGAGAGATATACTTGTAATTTCTACAGTTCGAATTGATACCTGCATTAGCTGCATTATTTCCTAATGCAGACAGCCCTGACATACAAAATAATAGTATATGGCCACAACATGATGGTGCTCCGCCTCATTCCGCAATTGCGACGTTACTTGGACCAAGTTCTCCCAAGAAGATGGATAGGAAGAAGAAGTCCGATGGAATGGCCGGCTAGGTTTTCAGATCTAACGCCATTAGATTTCTTTCTATTGGGGTACTTAAAAAGTAAAGTGTATAAGAATCGACCTAATAATTTAGAATATCTCAAGCACAGAAGTTTACATTAAAATGGATTAATATCAGCTCCAACTTTTCAGAATGTGAGAAATGAGTTTTATAATCGTCTTGGGTGTTGTCAGACGGTACAGGGTCGTCATTTTGAACACTTAGTGTAAATGTAATTTAAAAAGTGTTATTTCTAGGATTATTTTTGTGTTTGATGTTATTGTTAGAGTTTTTTTTCTCTGGTTAATCAATTTAATTTTAATGTAATTATTAACTTTGTATGTAGTAGATAGTAAATTTATAGTTCGGTTTTTCAACATTTTTGTTATTTTATAATAAAAACGAAAGCATGCTAATTACTATTTATTCTTCTGTTTCAGTCAAATGACAGCTTTCCACATGTTTAATGCTGTGTTCCATGTGACACTAGTATTAACATTATTATTAATATAATGTATCAATACACTAGGCAATAAGGACAATCTGGCCTATTTTGTGTGTCAGTTATTGATCAAGCAGAAAGATGGAAAATAATAGCCTGTTGTATTTATACAATGTTTAAGAAATCTAGGCATACAGAAACTTCATCTTTATGATCACCAAGGATTACAATATTCATTTGATTTCGATCAGTTGATATGAATTGTGTATGTTTGTTTAAAAAAATTGCATTTCTATAATACGAGGGATAAGCTACAATTATTGAGAATTGAAAAATCTAGTTACCCTTGCAAAACAAATTGTTGTTTATTAAATAGTGCATTATAATAATATATTATATATATATATATAATATTTTATCTGTCAATTGCAGTTTAGTTTGTGACATTTGGTTGAATAGTGTATAAGAAATAGTCCATAGAGTAAGCTTCTGTTATCGGAAAAATGGAATTATCACGAGAGAACTTTCGGACAATAATTTATAATGATTTCAAGAAAGGCTTGAGCGCATATGAGTGTGAGTAAAGTTTAAAATCGGCATTTGGGAATCTCGCACCATCATTGGCTACTGTTTATAGATGGTATACATAATTTGAGTGAGGTTGCATGTCGGCGGTACACAAAAAAGGAGCTGGCCCGCCTTTAACTGCTGTTAACCCCGAAAACATTGCTGCGGTGAAGAAGATGGTGGAAGAGGACAACCGCATTACCTATACAATGATAGAGTCCAATCTGAAGATTGGATCGTCGCAAGTGAGATCAATATTGCACGAGCATTTACATTTGAAAAAGGTTGTATCTCGGTTTGTACCCCATCATCTGACAGACTTACAAAAAGCAGAACGTCTTAAAATTTGCCAACAAACTTTAGATATGTTGAATGCTGCGTTTTTTGATGTTCCCACTCGCCAAGAGACCCGAGTCTGGATACATGAAGACGAGGAAACCCCTACGATGGTGAAAAAGAACGAGCAATGAAAAGAGTTATGTACGCATTATTTTTTAGAAGTACGGGTTTGGTGGCCGCAATTAAATTAGAAGATCAGACGATAGTTACAGTTAAATGGTATGTTGAAAATTGTTTGCCTACTGTGTTTAGTAAAGTGCGCAGAAAGGGGATCATGTTACATCATGATAACGCGTCGTCCCATACAGCAGGGACAACTGTTCAGTATTTAGCGGAAAACAAAATCAAAATTATAGAATATCCTCCTTACTTACCGGATTTGGCGATGTGTGATTTCTGGCTATTTTTTGAGCTCAAAAAACATTTGAGAGGGAAATGGTTCCAGTCAGAAGAAGAGATTGACATCGCCGTTGAGTGTTTTTTTGATAGTATCCCTAAGGAGGAATGATTAAGTGCATTATTATAAATGGCAATTACTTTGAACATATTTAAAATAAAAATTCTAAAAACTTGTATCAATCTTTCTATTCTCAATAATTGTAGCTTGTCCCTCGTACCATGTCAACAAAAACCTGTAACAATCAGAATTCACCTTTTCCCATCAAGAACCTTTGAGGTTTTTTTATATGATAAAAGCATAGATAGTAATGTATTTAAAAGATCTGATAAATATTTGCTGCTGGAACAATTAACTATTTAGGATAAAGTAAGATTATTACTGCTCACAGAGAATACGACTTCTGATCAGATGCGCAAACCAGGAAGAGACACAAACATAGACTGTGTGAGCAAGAGGAACTCCATACGTCTCAAGCAGGTACTTTTCGCTGTAAAAATCATGCGATATTAATGCATTATCCCACTACCGTATTGTCCTACTGCCTAAGCAGTTTTTACCGGCAATGCTATTCTTGACCAAATGTAAATCTACTGGAGCAGTCTAAATAATTATTTTATATTGTTTTTGTTTGAAATAATATTAATATTATTATTATTATTATTTAGTGTTCTATGACTTTACAGTATTACATCATACTTGACATGGAGTAGACGGACTGTTGATTGACCTAAAGCTAATTGCAGCAGAAGAGATACCATCCCATCAGACTGAAGGAAAAATAGTTCGTTCGGAATAGTTTCTTATTCAATATGCCGGACCGGCGATTTGTTCCTACTAAACTACACTCAAACGTTCATTGTCATTTTCTAACCATCTTACTACCTGACCATAAGCGTCTATACATATTACTATTAGACTGGCAGTGTTTAACTAATTTCCAAATTTATATTTTTATTTCTCCTTTGTAGATCATCCGCAGCCTGATGAATAGCAGTATCAGGCTTTCATCTATTATTCCTAAATTTCGCTTATTAGAATCCCATCTACTAGACATTTGAATAAAAAAGGGCGAATTGCTCATGCAAAAGGACGAATCAAAACCTGGATTCGTGTATCAGCTGAAATATATCTTGCTTTCTCTTTGTTTTCGGATTCGGATTTTCCTAAATAATAACGTCGCATTTTGTCTCTAGCATGGCTTTTCAAATTACACGCTTATTTGGTGAAAGTAATTCACGTGCAAAAAATGTAGATCATATTTCTTCCTTTTGCCTTATTTTCCTTCCTACCGTTTTCTTTTCAATCTATTCGAATTTTTCGCATTCGTAAAACTTTGTATAACGGAAATAAATCATGCGAAATACTTTATTATTTGACTTTCCGACACTTTCCGTAAAATTTTCGAGTTTCTTTTGTTTTCGCGAGTTCTGCGTAATTTCGCCGATACCGCTTTCATTTGTCTCGGCTCATTCGGCAAGCACATTTCGGTTGAGAGATGGCGCTCGTATTTGTATGCGTATGCTAGGGGAAAACCTCACTGACAGAAGGCAACGTACGCACTAGACTTAGACAAATGTGCGGATGATGATCGGTACAGGATGGGCGTACTTGGGTTAGCGGTATTTAGGAGAGAGAATGGCAAAATGTGAACGGGTAGTAATTCAAGACACAGTGACGCGACCGAATTATACATTAAGAGGAAGAAGAGGGTATTAAGGTGCGATGACGACAGCAATCGATCACTTGATTTAATTTCGAGCCGCGATACACCTGCACTTCAACTTCCACTATATTGATTTAGATGTGGTCGTAGTTTTATTACTGAAGTAAATTGAATTGGCAATACTGGATATTGGAAATTTAGTTGTCTAACATTTTATCGTTAACAGGTATTCATCTTAACATAAAACATAAAAACGTAGGTGCCTATGTCTGTAACCGCTTCACGTCTAAACCACTCGGCGTGTTAACATCAAATATTCGTTTGGTACTCCGATAAGTTTATCTATTTTTTGGACCCGCTAGGTGGCACTGGGTTCGAGACATTTCAATAAAATGTATTTTTCTATTTCGATGCTATAAAGTTCACTTTATGACACCCGTTTTGGTTGCATAAAGTACTACTTTATCGCACGCTAATTTTATTTTTTTGAGGTTGGTAATAAAAAAAATGGAACCAAATCATATTTAAATGTCAAATATAAACCTTTAATGTAACAAACATGTGTAATATAAGTTGTAAAAGAATAAAAAACACACATGCTAACATTTTATTTACTAATTAACAATATAAATTGTTAAGCAGAGTTGTATGATAAGTTTTCTGATGCTATTATTGAAATTTACTTCCCATGTTGAATAATACAATTGTTATAAAAGTTTAGGTACTATAAGACTAGAGTATTCGTGTGCATTAATGGATATTCCAAGCAGGATTTTGGGAATACACTACGTTTTGTCTGAATTCCTGTTCCGTCGCATTGACAGACACGCACGTTAATATTCCCTATATTATTTTCTTTACACCAACTTAAAAGTGCTGGTATTGTTTTTAATTAATATGTCAAGACCTTGTTTGCAAAAGATTTTGTTTTCTCCTATTTTGCGAATATCTATCTATCTAATTATTTATTTGTTGATAATTTAAAATAATTTATTGCATAAAACAGTCTAAATATTAAACAAAATTATATATAACACCCCCGATATTCAAATATTCAAAATGTTCTACTTAAAATTCAGAATAACCAACATAAACACAAACAAAATTTCTAGAAGCTTTTTTGAACTTTTAATACCCGAAACAGAAAAAATAGTACCTATAAAATACACGTTTCATAAGACATTTTGCGCACTTGTTCTTTAGAAAACGCGCCTAACGGTTCGTTTTCTAAACTTGAACGCGTGCCCAAAAATCATGTTTTATGAAACTTGTAGTTTAATATATAGTCTGTTTCAAGATATAGTAACCTGTAGGAGCTTGCATTCGCACTATATCTTGAAACAGATTATATATGTATAGTCTTTTTCAAGATATAGTGCAAATGCAAGCTCCCACAGGACACTATATCTTGAAACAGACTATATATTAAACTACAAGTTTCATAAGACATGATTTTTGCGCACGCGTTCAAGTTTATACATATATAGTCTTTTTCAAGATATAGTGCGAATGCAAGCTCCCACAGGTTACTATATCTTGAAACAGACTATACTATTTTCTAATCTAATGCCATAATAACGCATCGAAAATGATGCATATATAACTTATACATATAACTTATACACGCGCAGTGTGCATTTATAGATTATCTATAGTTCGATTTAGTGTTTCGAGGGTGGCTACTTGTAATTTGTAATTCTAATGCCAAAAAATCAAAATAGAATCTGTATTTTCAATGTACGGTGTGTAAAATATGTATAAAAATGAAACGAAGTACAATATTTTACAACTACATGAGATGTATCTTGTTGACAGAATATTTTTACAAAAGCTGTTATTTCCATTAATTGTAGTGCTTTCGTTTGAATATCCCGGAATGTTTGTATTTGTTTGACATCCGAGCATATGACATAATTTCACAGACTAAACGACCCAGACCGGCAACTACGTGTAAAAAAAATATCCAATATCTTCTATCCTTGTTTACCTTCCACATCAGTGAACTTGGTACGAAGATGGCGCTAGCAGCATATTGGGTCGCGGTTACATAAAAGCGACCACTAATTTGACATTTTGTGTTATTTTCATAAATTTTGGTAAATCAGGCTTTTAAAATGTTATCCTATATGTTGTCAGCAATGACAGCAAAAATTAAGTAATATGATATATATTATTACAATAGGAAAAAGTGCCGGTCGCTTTTATGTAACCGCGACCGTACAATAAGAAAAGATTACAATAATACGTCCAATTTGAAATATTGTTTGGAATGACATATGACATTGATTGAAGGAATAATATGTATAGCTTCAATCAACGGTATAACCAAACATAACAAAAAATTTCAAATAACGCTAACGCCATCTCATCCTCAAGTTCAGTTAGAATGACAAAGATAGTAGAGAATTGATATTTTCATTTGCTAAACAAGGAGGCGTAATCTTGATAAAATTTGGGATTTAGTTGCCAGTCTGGGTTGTTTAGTCTATGATAATTTAATGTTTTTGTTTAAAGAGGATTCACTATAACCTTTAGCCACAGTTGAGGACTTCCAACCCCCATGATTTTCTAAGGTCAACAAATTACCACCATGATTTGCCAAATGTGTTGCACTAGATCTTCTAAAACTGTAAACAATTCTAGACTTGGCAATTTCAAAAAACTCGCAATCTCCTTCGGAATTTTGCCTATAATATTAATACCCGTTGGACTATTAATACACCGATAATTGCGATAAGTCAAGAACACTCACTTATGACCAGTATTAATAGGTCGTATGTTATAATATTTCTTAATTAAATCGGTGCATATTGTATCTATAATTACGAAAAATCTCGGAATATTATTTTTTTGTTTTAGGTACAGAAATAGTGATGGTGTCAGACTTGTAGTCAATGTCGTCTACAGACATATTTGTCAGCTCTTCTCGTCTACAAGCTCCGTTCTAGCCTATAATTAATACTACCTACAAGTTAATACTATTCTATGCAAAGCTGCGATTGTGAAAAATGTACTTATACTTTTATTGACAAATATATTTGATTGTTCGCTTCTTGTATAAATTTAATAATATATATCTATTTCTTAGACTTTTTGGTAGGTTTATCCCAGGATTATCTACCAAAAAAATATAACATCTTAGAAGAAATATGAGAAATAATATTAAATTAGAGATAAACAATTCAGGGGAAAGCCTGTAACTTCTTATACTGCAATATATCTTCATCCTTATATTTAGTTAAGCAAGACCTCAGCATCGAATAAATTGTGCTTAAAGTATATGGTTTATATTTAGTATATTGAAACTTAAAATAGGCAATTAAAGTGTTTTCTGATACAACCTGAAGTTCTTTTTCTTTATACCATTTCTCAAATTTCATATACTGCTTTTCATAATTGCTGAGATTTTGTGGGAAGTAAATTATTCACGACATTTATAGCAATTTCTCTAATTACAGGTGTTGTACATAACATATTGGTACTCATTTTATATTAAATTTAAATATCAAATATTGAATATAAAAATCGCGATAAATTAGATTTTGAATTTATGTCAAATGTCATAACAATAATTGTTGTTGGTGGTTGGCAATTATTGCCAATCACCATAAAAATTACTGAATTTCGGAATTACTATTATTTTTATAAAACAAAAAATGATATCTCGTGTCGTAAGATACTTATTGCACGAGCCCAAGTTTAGGATACGACGAGCACAGCGAGGAGTGTCCTAATGGGCGAGTGTCATGAGACTCGTTCTTTAATATACCATTGTGGTCTAGCTCATATCCAGTACGACTCTATTAGTTGGTTACGTAGAAAAAAATACTTTTACAAAAAAATTGACCCGGTAGATGGCGCTAGAGTCGGGATATTTACGAAAATGAGTCATGGTCTGCTTTGGCTTATATTGGGAATAAGTGCATCTCTCATGAACAGCTGTATGTAATCTGTTCACGTGATGATAACCCAAATAATTTATTTACTTATGCAAAAAATGCCAGATAAAAAATAAAATAAAGCATTCTTTTCTTTAACATTAAAAACAAAATTTGTCTTTCATTCACCTCAAAATATTTACTTTTTTAATAAAAAGAAAATACATGTTAAACAAATTATTTTTGTGGAGAACGTTTGCCGGGTCAGCTAGCCAAATATATTTGTTTAAGGCTGGACGCCCGCTTCAAGCTGAGTTCGATTTGAAATGGGCGTACCACTGCTTTTCGTGCAAATGTAAATAAAACACAAATGTTTAAGGGTCCGCGTGCTCTGTCTTATGCTGAGGAAAAAGATAGAGAAAATAACTTTTCACCTAATCTAATCTGCCTGTAATTTATGGCTGCGTTATGGTCTCAGATAATCGCCGGTTGGCCCACATGTTTGGCAATCAGGAAGCAACCGCCCCTAAATTATACAATCTATATTTTCTCAAACACACAAAAAAAGTGAAGCTGGGTATGTAAAATCACCTGCCGGATTCAAATTTTGAGTTGGAAAATAAAATCGAAATAGCAAAAAGGTCGAAAAATCGTTTTTTTGTGTAAATTTTAAAATTTTCATTTTCTTCAATTATTAATACTTATCTCGTGATATCTCAGCAATGCAGAGAGCTAGGGATCTGTTTTTTTTAAAGGTTATACCCTAAAGTATTTGGATGATACTAGTGTTTTCGATTTTTCTTTATGGTGTGTAAATTTTATAAAAAAAAAAAGTTTTAGTAGACCACCAATTTGTGTAAGATATTTTTCAGCTATCGAGTAACTAATCTTATTTTTCAGAATTTACCCATATATATGTGAAACAAAATAAAGCCAACATTCCAAAATTATTTTTTGTGCAAGAAATAAATTTCTAGATCGTTTCAGAAGCACATTATTGCGAGTCAAATATAATAATTATACTCCCTGCCCGCAAGCCGTGTGAGTCCTAGCATGCGCTTCTAGCAAGTATATCGTTAGGGACGGGAAGAGATATTGCTTTTACTTTCTGATACGTAGTATAAGGAAGTATTGTGACGCTGACAGTGTATATGTACACTATATTGTAAAGAAAATATCAACGGTTTCGATAAAATAATGTCCGAGTAACGATTACTTTCTTAACATACACTGATCTCAGAAGTATTTTACAAACTGCGTAGAAACTGCCCGAAATGGTAGGCGGAGCTACCTCTCGACACAATGTGCGAGCGTACCACATACTCTATTTGATTTCAGTGAATTTCGCCCAAATTTCAAAATTTTGTTTTCCGTTTCGTGACCTTATTTTTAAAAATTAAGAAAAAATAAAATTTATGTATTGCTGTTGAGTGTTACATAATTTTAAATAAAGGCTTGTTTTTTGAAATTTCTTACATTTTTATTTTTATTTAGGGCCCTTTGGACAATTTCGAAGAAATTACGATTTATCCATTGAAAGGCATTTTTTTCTTAAATTAGCGTGTAAATTCGGTAAGGTTTTCATGAAAAATACGATTAGGAAATGGGAAAAACGATTTCGAGGCCGGGCGTATAGCCTTAAGTATGGAAAATCTTATATTTCACGGAGGTATTTAGGATTTCTATTTAAAGAAGGATGAAATGGAAGTATATTATATTTCTATAACATATTGCTATGACATCATATATGTTGAGAAAAGTAAAGTAAGGTATTAAATAACCCACTAGAGCGAGTAGTTAGAAGTACAGCATATTAAATCTTCTATGAAATATCAACTGCATTAAAAAACTCATGTATGCTGACGATTCATCCTTATCGATAGGAGAGTTTTGGGGAACATATACAAGGACACGTATGTCATTATAAAAAACAGATTTGACAGTAAAAGTTATGAAATATATCAAATGACTGTATATATTCTTGCGTGCTATAATTGCACTACGTATTGCAATATAATAAAAGCAACCGAATGAAGCCTCGTGTCGAATTTATATGATTACAAAATTTCAAATAATCAAATTTTGTCGATGTTAATTTGAAGTTCAACATAATATTGCACTACGAAATAATATCGTCAATTTATATGTAAATATAATATTAATTTGACAAGCACAGTGTAAATTAACATTGCGCTGTATGTCTATATCTAATTTACATATATAATTAATGGAACTGAAATAAAACAGGCTAGTTTCATCCATATGGCTATTACGGTTTATTTTTAGTTTTAAAAATATTTCGTACCTATATTTAAATAGTAATTAAACATTAAAATAATTTAACATGTCTAAAGCAAACAGCCATAAAACCTATTGGTTGGTATATTTCATGTTGTAATGTATTACGTAACGGATTGATATAGACCAGAAATACATTAATGATTTTCCTGTAGTAATTGCAGCTTCTTGCGCTCTACCGAACAGTAAAGTGCCTTTGTTGAATCCCATTGAAAAATATCATCTTTATACGCTGCCGTTGTATAATAGAAACAAGTACCACTAACATAATTGAAAACATACTCACAGAAACCAACACAAAGCCATAATTAATGACAAAGATAGCTGGGTCAATAACCATAGATAATGAAACTGCTCTCAAATATAGCGATACTTATTCAACTTCGATTTTGCTGAAATACACTCTTGGTCAAATCATATTGTATTACTGAAAGTTGTAAATTAAATAAGAATTAATAGGTGTTACTGCAATGATTCACTCTATTTTGTTACTTAATAAGACAGTGATCTCGTAAGAAGCTTAGCTAGTTCTGCTCAGTTTTGGTAGAGGAAAAGTTTAATAAAGTTAATAATACCAGAATAACCTGTGTTATTCTCTCTCTCTCCCTCTCTCTCTCTCTCGCTCTCTCTCCCTCTCCCCCCTCTCTCTCCCCTCTCTCTCGCGCGCTCTCTCTCTCTCCTCTCCTCTCTCTTTGTCTCTCTCTCTCTCTTTCTCTCTTTAGATTTCCAATAAAATCGATAGACTGGAAATACTACTTTACTTCAGTGAAAAAATCGAATTTTTTGCCAATATTTCGTCAACTACTAAGTTTAAACAAATTTATAAAGAATTCATATGTACTCAGATTTAAATTTGAGAAGAACTTTATTAAAAAAGTTTTTCAAAATTCCTACCGGGAATACGTCTTTTACTCTCCTACAATACGCCTAGTATTTAATACTTAATTTTTAATACCTTTTGTTTAAAAACAAGAAAATGGGTGTGCTTAAAACCACACGGCAGAAGTGAAAACTTCATCAAGGCGAGGTTAATAATACGAAATCCAACTTTTTTTTTTCGTTCTATATAACATTAGGGTCATCCTGCATCGACAAATTCAGTTGCTGAGATTTAGTGTGCTTCTTTTGACGATATTTCTTCACGCGCATATTAGACAATTCCCTTTTTCGTTTTAATTTGTCATCGATTTGATTTTCTTCATCCATCCTGTGTAACAGAAAAGAATTAAATGCTTATAAATTCGTATATAATGAGCAATTAAAGCAATGCTCTATTCTCAACGTTTCTGTTTTGCATTGGTATACAAATTATAGTAAATGCTTATGGACGTTATTTAACACGGAATATACTGATCAGTTTCCGAGTCATCCATATCATTTTAATAAACATGCTAAAACTTACCTGAGCGCGAAAT
This sequence comes from Amphimallon solstitiale, assembly GCA_963170755.1. Lineage (NCBI taxonomy): Eukaryota > Metazoa > Arthropoda > Insecta > Coleoptera > Scarabaeidae > Amphimallon > Amphimallon solstitiale. The sequence goes on along the minus strand of OY720678.1, from coordinate 51,030,987 downwards.
ATTATATTATATTATTATAGAGATAATGTCTCATACAATTTCGCGGTCACGATATATAATCGCGTGTATTTATATATAAATTGATAATATGAATACTCGCTTATGAGTCCCGCGCTGGTCTGATGCTAACGTGCCGGCTGCTCACTCGTGCGGCTCGGGATCGAATCTGCTCGGGGACATGAATTTATTTATTCATTTAAATATCAATTTAATTGAAATTATATACCTCTAAATGATATATTTCTCTCGTTCCCTTAGTCGACTGGAGCCGACTTTACCCGAACGAGCGTTACATAGCCGAGCGTGACGGCTCAGTCTTGTTCAGTGCCCACAATAGTAATAGTAATAGTAATAGTAAATTTTATTAATGCATTTAAAAATACAATAATAGTCCATAAAAACTGCAATATAAACAATTACAGGTCCGACATAAATATAAATATAATAATAATAAAATAGGTATATGACAAACAAACAGAATGTTTACATACAAACAACAAAATTGACAAAATATATATATATATATGTATGTGTGTGTAAGAAAAACAATTAAATACGCAGAGAGGTGTTAAACGAACTGCTCTATCTTCATTTATCTTCATTTACCAGGCATCCCCCATCTACTCCTCCATGGTATAATATTCCTTTTCTGTTAAAATTCGTTTAATTTCTTTTGAGAAGCGCGTGTGACTAAGTTGTTTTATGTCTTCTGGTAGGTGGTTATATAACTTTACACCATAATAGTTAAGACTGCCCTGAGTCATTGTTAACCTTTGTCTCGGAATACGCAATTTATTACGTTCCCTTGTGTTGTATTGGTGTTCCATTCCATTTGTCTCGTATTGGTGAAGGTGTTGGTGAACGTAATTCAGAGCATGATATATGCATAATGATGCCAAAGTTAGTATTTTTGTTCGTCTAAAGAAACCCCTGCACGACTCATTATACCTCAGACCACAAAGAGCTCGCAATGCCATCTTTTGAAGAATAAATATTCTACCGGCTGCGCCTGACGGGCCCCAAAACTGAATTCCATACGAGAGATGGCTATGGAAAACGGAATGATAGGTAAGTACCGCAGCTTGTTGTGTTGCTATCAACTTTATTCTCCTAATGGCATAGATCCCCGAAGTCAGTTTTTTAGCCAGTTTATCTATATGCTTTCCCCACTTTAACCCAGTATCTATAGTGAGACCCAGAAACTTAACACTTTCATCATCATCTGTTTTCGTCTTAACAACTAATTGTTGTGTTTTATCGACATTTAATTTCAGTTTATGGGTAACATTTCCCTGTAAACAGAAGTTAAATTAAATTCTGTTTGACTAGTTTTCTTGAGACTTATGGATTAAAACTCTTCTTCATCATTCAAAGAAGTTTTGTAAAACACAATCCCAAATTGTTTTTCAAATTTCAGTCACCTAAGTTTTCTATAATCAAATTTATTTTTCACGCCGTCATACTTTTTCTTTTGCAATGGAGCCTTTCTAGAACTAAGAGATGCAAAATCCAAGAAATCTTTCTGTTCCATGACAATTACTTCAAATTTATTTTTTTTACCTGTCGTTCTGACTAACTGATACCAGTTCCTGGGATGTTGAATTTTCATTGCGCTTGATTTTGCTTTCCTTTCTATTAGTGCGTGAGTACAGTCACACTCCATGTGAGTGTGACCAGGTATAAGAAACTTATGCTCCAATGTCTTTAATGAAGGTTGATCTCGCATTACGTAAGTCATCATAGAAATTTTGTTCGGTACTGAGCTGCCTGGGAATCCATACTTTACTCATTTCCAAATCTTCATGTAGAATTTTAAAATCTTTGTTAATAGCTGAAACTTTTACTCGGCGGGTAGTCAACACTAAATCTTCAACATAGTTGATGATTTCTTCAGTTCGTCCTTCTAGAGGTCTTTGGATCATCATGAATGGAACTGCTTATACTACAATTTGACGTCGAAATAGGACTTGCTATTTTCTCCACACACTCTCACCATTCTGTCATGGATATTCTTCGGGCCTTCTTTTGATAAAAATTTCATGACACTTCTGTGTTCAAGTTTCAACTCACTCATTTTCTCTTCTTTAAACGAATGTAAAACTAACACATGTTAAGCGATTTGGGCCAAACTTCGAGATGACACTATAAAATATCACAGAAACGTCATCTAAGAAAATTGTCGTGATAGCATATTATTTTCATTGGTAGGTACCCGTACATGGGCCTTTTTTTGCATATATGTAGAATGAAAGTAGTTCCCAAAGATTGAATTTTTGGTGACCAGATGCGTACTATTTAAAATAAATCTTGTGTGACATATCGCTCAGTGCATGCGCAAACTCTAAAGAATGCAATACCTACACTCTCGTACATTTAAAGAACTATTCAGTTTCTCAGGTAGCAAATATTTAAGTCTTTCTGTAATCCTAAACCATAATTATATGACAATGGCCGACATATTACTTCCGCAATCTAGTTATTTCACCCTTGGTGTATGTTGTGAAGTTCTTTAAAATCAAAAGTCCAAAAGTACAAAAAGAATATGCTTCTGGATTTGCTTATTGTTGATAGTTTTTCTAAATGAATTTGTTCTTGTACTGCCAAATAGTAAAACATTGCTTTAACAAGATGTTGCATCTCTGCACTTTAGCTGTTTAGGAGTTTTTAGGTAAATGCTTTCCAATGAGGCGAATTGGTGCCGAGGGTCGGTTGTTACTTCCGAGATCCTAAGCTATTTTATCTCTGGTTTGTGTTTCTGAGCATCTTTAAAACCAAAAGTGTATGTCTCCAAAATGCAACATTTAGGAGTTGAAGAAATAGAAGTTGAATTAACAACTAAATACCTAGATCTAGACAAGTCTTCGTAATTTACAAAAAGAATATTATTATGGGATACTATTTTGAAAATTTGATTTACATTGTATATTTGTTTATTGTTTGTTTTGTGTTATTGTTGGTAGATAATAAAATTCTGTTTTTTGCTCTTCATATAAATTCTATTCGAAAATTTGGAACGAAAATCTATTTGTCAATCCATACAATTCCGATTTAAAAATAGTGTGTCACAATTAAAAGAAAACTGAACAACCGGGGCACATATCAGTTAAAGTCAATTCGGGTACGCTGAATTCAGGGTGCCAATCGTTTCTTTTAGGTTAGGTCATTTAGTCGAATTATTTCAAATGGTAATTTTTGTCCAATACAAGTGTTTGCTGCAATATTTTTAGTATTTAATTATTTTTTTTTCGTTAAAATTTGATTGGATTTTCACTGTTTTGGTAAAATACACTAAATAGAAGTCATTTTACTAAAAGAATGGTCGATTTAGCTAAAAAATACAATTTATCACATTTGTTCCCAAGAAAATTGTATTTTATTCCTGCTTTCTACTTTTTTGATTCCAAATCATTTCTAAAATAGTTTATTTTGCATAAAATATAAACAAATAAAATAAAATTCAGCTATGATTCTACACATTTTAAATTATTAAAATTGTTTCATTCATTTAATTTTTTTTTCAATTATGTTTAATTTCAGTTTCTTCTTGTAAATTCCAACAAATATCTCCTAATAGAGCATCAAGCTTCTTTCCGCTGTACCAGTGTTCAAGTCTTGCTGTTATCTGATGAATGCGTTCACCATGCTCATCAGATTCGGCTGGTGACTGTTCGGCGAATTTTTCGATATGGCAATGAAGAAAATGTAATTTCAATGACATACTAACACCGACGTTGTGGAAAGCGTCAAGCATATTTTCAATATGTATGCGCCAATCTTCGGATCGACGAGCCCCAAGTACATTTTCAATGACCGCCTTTAAATAGTCCCATGCCAGAAGCTCTGCATCACTAAGAGCGCTTTCGAATAGTCTGTTCTTCATCAAACGTCGAATATCTGGTCCATTAAGTATTCCTGTAATAAAATAATGTTAAATTAAATTTCAATTGGTCAAAACCTTCTTTAATTTTCATTCCGCTTAACCGTGGAAAAATACGACATAATTCATTAAACGCATTGCCTTCAGGATCCAGTTTTTTTATGAAATTTTTCGCAATTCCTAGATTTATGTGAAGTGGCGGTAGTAATACTTTTTCAGTTGGTACAAGTGGAATATCAATAATGTTATGTCGGCGCAATTTAATTTCTTCACGTATAGGCCAGTCCTGTTTTTCGTATTGATCGCCAGCATAACGAGTGTCTCATAAACACACAAAACACATAATTTTTGTGTACCCCAATTGCAAACCAGTGAGAATTTAAACCACCTTCAAGTCCGCAAAAATTTTCCATTTGTAACCATTGTACTTCACTAGATCGATGATTTTTTTCAATGATAAGTAGTTCTCGTTTGTGTTTGTGCTCAGTGCAATCGGAACGGAATTTTTTGAGTTCGTAACGTAGAGTAGAACTGCTTTCAAACTACTTTTGGACGAATCGATAAATAGTCTCCAGTTTTCGGGTTTATATTCATGGTGCAATGTTAAAACCAAACCGCGGATATCGTCGCAATAAGCCAACGAATTATTCTCAGTTGATTTAAAAAAATGAGAAAAATGACGATGACGGCCGATTGATCCATATACACGAGCGTCTGGTGCCAAAATGTTTACTCGTTTCAATTCTTTAGCTAAGAGAATCGACTGTCGCTGTGATAACTTGAGGCGGCGTGTCATAATGTCAAGACGGTTTTGTGTAATTTCAATATGGTTGCAATATGGAGTGACGTTTGATGGTACATATACGGATACACCTGACTCTCCAGCAGTTTCAACAGTTGGCGGGCGTGTATTCTTCATTAGGGTTCGGTTTTTTTGGGATGGGTATGTTTTCGGAGTGCGGTAATGGTAACTGTACAAATATTGTTGCTTTGTATGTCATAGAACGAATCTTATTTCTATTTATTCCGAAATTATAATTAACGCACGCGTATCATTCAGCTGAATTATGTACTTACTTGTGGGTCCGTCCAAATTATAGGAATACCAAAAGGCATACAGTTGATCTCACCTTTATTCCATTGATTCAATTTTTTGAAGCATCCTGTACAAATTATAGACGGGACCCATCCACATCGTGAAAAGCTTCTTGATTGAAATATTGGCGATATATTTCAACTTTGTTCGGCATGGTAGTGTATTTTCCGCAAACATAACAAAAGTTATTGAATTTTATTGCTCCACATATATCCATTTTATATATTTTAAAACGATTAATTTCGCAAACCGATCAAAACGCGCACTGAAAAAACCAAACAGAACTTGTAAACGAGGTCGTTTGGACCAAATGTCACAATATGTTTGATGGCTATATATAAATAAAAATACTGATGCCATCTGTTGAACATATCTCAAACTGAATGCATAATTTTTAAATGTGTATAATCATAACTTAATTTTGTTTCTTAATCTTATTTCTGTTTATTCCGAAATTATAATTAACGCATGCGTATCATTCAGCTGAATTATGTACTAATTATTATCTATGTTTCTATTCATATCTTATGCAAAAATAAAGTATTTTATAATTTAATTAAATGACCTAGCCTAAAAAAACGATTGGCACCACTGAATTCAGCGTACCCGAATTGACTTTACCTGATAGGTGCCCAGGTTGTTCCAAAGAAAATTGTCAATTTCGTGCACAGTGTAATTAAAGGTGGCGTAAAAGTGTTTGTTATAGTGAATAGTGAAAGGTCGACAAGTAGCGGCTGTGTTCATAACATATCTTAATCTTTAATAAATTTGTTTCGTAAATAATCATTCAGTGTATATAAATACTGTAGATATATTAAAAAAGGTATATTAAACCATATACCTACTTATCTGCAGTGAGCACGTCACTTATAGGTATAGCCACAAGAGACGCCTCCATTCAGGCAGTTTTAATGGAACACACTGGAGAGCCGCTGGCACATTTTCGCTGTAGCAAATGTCTCTGTAGCAGCAGTTCAATTGTATCGAACTGAATTGCGGTGGTTTGACGCGACAAAGGTGCGAGACGAAAGCGGGGGTCGTTTTGTCCAAACCACCACGGTACGTCAGTGGCGTCTCCACTGCTGCCTCCAGAATGATGTATCGGACAAGTCGGCGGTGGCCGTCCGATCGTGATTGGTGGCCATTGTGTTAGATCAATGTGCCGTCGCGCTACTAACAAAGCAGACCCTGATGCAGGTGACTTATTACTGAATCGGTGATCGAATCGAGCTTGCGAACACAATACATAAATGCCTCTTTGCCATGGGAATATTTCTTTACTTTTCTTCTTTCAATCACACGAGACGGTTTTTTGCAGATATTAAGTGAGGTAGAAATAGCATGGATTTTTATACTTTTTGTAAATAAGATAAATAACTTCACGAACTGCTTGTATGAAATGTTTTCTATAATAAGAATGTCAAACTACTCTTATAATTAACTAATATGAGTTTCATGATACTCTTCAAATTCTCAGTAAATTATAAAATACACAAGTATGAGGTTCGTGCCAAAGCAGTAAACATTTTGAATAATAGTATATTACATACCAAGGTTGAGAAGATGACTATTATTGCCCGAGTGGCGAGATTAAATTAAATTAAACCACAAGGGCAATAATAGTCTTCTCAACCGTAGTATGTATACTATTTTTTGTACCAGTAGTCTAATTGGATCTTGAAACCTTAATAATTATGAATAAATTTACTCATACATGTAAGAATGCCCTTGTAATAAAACTTCATATAAACAAATAAGTAGACTATATTTTGATGTTGACAAATAAGTTTTGACATAAATGCTGAAACTAAAAGTCAAGTAGGTATTAGATTATTTTTCATTCCATTTATAATATGTGAAGAGTTTAGATTACACCACCTGCAATGCGCGAGATTGCAGAACAGGCAGTTGAGAACTTGCTTCGGCATATATCTAAACACTTATACATGAAAACATATACAGAATTTAAAAAATCGTGTAATTCCAAAAATACAGTAGTAACTTCTCGAAACGTACTTCCATTAAACACACAACATTAAAAAGCCTCGGCCCATTATTCAATATTGAAAGCTACACTTGGCCTAAAAGAGAATATTAACATATCAAAATATTTTAAATTTGTTGCCTTTTTAAAAAGATAAAATGAAAATTATAAGCCCAAAAAATCATTAGTATTTACTAGAGGAAATTATAAAATTCCATACTGAGGCACCCGATACATGTTACATTGCAACTAAGGTAGTATGTTTATATATTAATACTTCAAAATTATTGACAATTTATAACCCTGTAGTCTGCTCTTGTAATTGGTGTTGCTAGTGCATGCCGAAGTGATGAGCTGTGTAATTTCACATCATGAAAGACGATTTAATTATTATTCACATCCGCAATAGCAAAAATGGTTCGTCTCTAAAGTTTGTAATAATGGAGCCACTTTGGATCAAAATAATTAAAAACTATTTAAAAATTAGACCAATTCCAGATATAGCAAAATTCTTTATTAGTGCACGTAATGGTAAATGTACTATACTCCATTCACTAAACATATAGAGTAATCACGAGCTGTTCACGGCTGTTTCACGTGGACAGCTCAATTTACAATAGAAAACTTATATTAACAATAAACTGTTATAAAATCTTTTGATTACATATTTAAATTTTCAAAAACAACAACTTATTAGTTTATATAAAATACCGACCCGATTAAAATTTACAGAAAATGCATGTTTTGTCTTTTTAGATAAGTAACTAAAATACGTAAATCTCAAACATAAACTATATCAACAAAACATTCGTAAATTGCTTAAAATCCATCACTTAATAAGTGGATAAATATTAATTGACTTAACAAAAAAATACACAAATGCGCATTTTGTAAACAATTTAATATGCATTTGTCAAATTCAATATCAGGCATTTTAACACATAATACAAAACCAATATAAGTATTTAAAAATGAAGCAAATATACCACGCGATCATTTAAATTCTAAATTATAGCAGGCGGGATTTTTTTTATTAGGTTGTCCAGAATGTCAATTATTGATTAATTAACATTTTGAAACGTCACTTTGACAATTCAAATTGTAAATTAGTACTTATATACCAACTTAATTTAAATTTCACAGCCTGCTCTAATTTAGAATTTAAATAATCGAGCGGTATTAAATACTTTATTCACATGTGTATATAATATAAAAAAAAATACAAGTTTAAATAGGGCATAGGTAGTTACTTTATTGTGAATTTATAAGGTATTTTATACGTGTATAGATAAAGTACATACATAGTAAACATATATAAATTAAATGCATACACAATATACTTTATTTTCAAAAAATATATAGAAGAAAGAGCGAAAGAAACTATGAATGTAATCATATATTTTAAATTTTTGTATGTTGACAATTAAAATTATTCCTGAATGTCACTGTCACATTCACTACTTTCAGAACTTTCCAAATTAATTATGAAACTCTCTTGTAAATTTTCAACAATTACGTCTAACTCCCACATATTCTTCACTACCTCCTTAACATGTTTGATGGCATTTAATCAGTTCTATTTTGTAACATTGTTCAATTATGTGTGTAACAGCTCTTTGACTTCCTTAATTTAAATGTAGTGTTTTTCCATGCAATTTCTCCTTTAACTTGGGCCCATATTAATTCAATCGGCCTCAGTTCGCAATGATGTGATGGTAGTCTTTCACATTTTTCCTTTAAAAAACTATTACGAGCTCTTTTTTGAAAGAGAAATTCACTTCCACACTGTTGTACGTTTGAGGTTTGGCAAGTTCTCATCTTCATTTATTTTCAATAAAATCTTATCCACTCTAGGCACCTCATTTTTATAGAAAAATGAGTGTACTATACGTCTAATAATATTGCACATATCATCATCAATATTATCCAGGACAGATCGTCCTCTTGTATACGTCTTTGGAGGTTTCGCATCTTGTGCATTGTGTTCTCGTAAAATATTAAAAACACTTGCGAGCAGATACCTGTAGCTTCGGCTGTAAAGTCAACAATTCGTGTCTTAGAGTCAGCTGGGCATTCTTGTTGCCGTTTGGTAAATATATTCAGTACAGTCTCTTTTTCTAGCACTGTAAAATGTCTCTTTACTCGTTTCTTCAGTTGTGGCTGCATTTTGCACAGTACTGTATAAACAGGTAAAAACAGTAACTTAAATTCAACACTTCTCGAAAGCTGAAACATAATTAACCTATAAAGCATTTGCTTTGTTTACGATTTATAGATCTTACCTTCAATAAATCTTTAATCATTAATAGAGTCTTTAAAAATACTGAGATTAATAATAATAACAACTTAAACAAATACAAAAAGCGCAAATACAAGGAACAATTCAAAATACTATATAGAAAAAGCAAAAAGTATACATATATAACATATATTTTACTATAACAGACAATGTTATTTATCCCTGCTAGCACACTATATGCTCACTTGTTCTACATTAGCAAATACGTATTTTCATCCTTCTCTAAAATTGTGATTTTGCTGCATGGGTATTGTCACAATCATGTGTCATAATCACAGAAAGCAGATGATTTATATCGTGTGTTTTAGGATTTGTATGTAACTCTCAGAGCCAATAGAAAGGCAGTATTAAAAATCATGTGTTGTTCACGCGTTTTTTGCTACTCTATTGGTTCGGTGAATATAGTATAGACAAAACATTGGACATAACACAATAGGACAGATGCCAAAAGAAATTGCCCTTCCGTAGAACCTAGGCTACACTTTTAGCTGTCAATGGTGGTAATATCCTTCAGTTAAAACAACACGGTGGTTGGAAATCTTGTGTAGCTGAAAGTTATATCTAAGATTCCCTAGTAAATAAAAAAAAATAGCATGTATGTTACAAGGTCTACCTACATCTACTTACGCAACCACACCTGCAATAAATACAGGAATTTTCGATATGAATCAAATTCCATCAACATCAGCAGTACAATCAGGCTCTATTTCGACTGAAGATATCGTAAATACTTATGGAATTAACACAATTAACAATACTGTCATTAATGTGCTTTACAGATCTGAATCAGAATTGAACCATCAATAAATTTGACATGCCATAATTGCACTATCAATTTTTATAAATAAATTAAAATTCTTTACATCTGTAATAGTTACGTGTTATATTGTTTCCATATTATTATGTTGTTACATAACCTTAAAATACAGTTATATGTAAAGACAGTAAAATATCTTTACATCTATAATAGTTACGTGTATTTGTTTCGAATTATACTTCTGTCATACATATTTTGCTATTGTTAACTAGAGATGGTCTTAACGGTGATTTTTCATTCACCGTTCAACTACATTATTACTCATTATTAATTAATATGAAAAAAGTTTAATAACTTTGTTAGAACGTAATCGACTTCGACTTGCTACGTTACAGCCAGTGTGAAACATATTTATGTTAAATTGATATATTATTTAAAGTTAAGAAAATCTTAGAATCGCAGACAGAAATCTTTCTTTACATGAAAAAGATATTTATTTGCCCCTATTGAAAAGAACCCTTTCCATCATAATAAATACGAAAGTAATCACTGTGATTCCACGAATTTGCAAACGGTGAAAACAGTGATTAGGAAACCACTGTGAAAAATCACTGTCACCAATATCTGCTCTCATCTCTATTGTTAACATACAGTTAGTTATTTTACCTTAGAGGTCGAGCATTTATAAGTTTTAGAGTATGATATGTGGTATAAATCTAAATAAAAATAAACTTGAATAAACTGCAATGAATTTTGACGGTTGACAACTTGACATACATACATACTACTGCGATTTCATGGTTGCGGCATTCCCTTTATTTGTTTTCATTATTTCACTAGGTCAATAATAGCCTCATTATTTACCTGCTATTAGTTCCAGGTCGAGAAATGACATTTCGTGGCGCTTTGTTATGTGTAAAAATGCTATGATTTTTTACTACTGGTACAAAAAATATATAATAACATTTTATCAGTATGTAAGACCAACGTAACGAAAATTAAATATATATTGACTTCATAAATGAAACACTTAGTGTTGTTATATTTTGGTGTAATTTGTAATGTTTGACGATCAACATTTCAGAGAGATACAAGTTAGAATCGGCAGGAATTAGAAAATATTTTTATTGTTTTTGTTGTTAGACTATGTCTCTGGCCGAAAATTTTAATACTTACTTTTAATGATAATGCTGTTTTTTTCATAGTGCAACAGCGTAGAATAGGTCAAACTAATAGTATTTTAATAAATAAAAGTATACACATAAGAATAAACAAATACATACATACACACCAAGCCGGTATTGTGAACAACAATGCACATACGAATACGTATTGCATATGAAATATCTCTGAGAGGAACTGACCGACATCTGTTACCCAAGCACATAGTGGGTGGCGTAGAGTCGCAGTAACAAGGCTAATACTACATGAGCAACTGTAGAAAATATGCATCCAGCAACTTAACAAAGGGTGGCAGACCTTATTTGCAAAATATAGCAGATAATATTTGAATATAGGTAGCCTTAAGTGCTTTTTTCGATTCATAAAGAGACCATTTCACATCTAAAATTTAGACAAACAGAAAACTTTTCTTAGTATAATATTTCAATATCATACATAATAAGGAATCTTTACTCATATAGCCAGTTAAATATGAACACTAATTCTAATTAATCTTAGCTTCAAACATAACATCACTTATACGAGATGTTTATTTCAAAATGTATATTTACAGTTTGAAATAAGAGTATGTGAATAATTATGAAAATATAAATATATTTATTGAAAATATCAAAATTATATAATAAACCCAAATAACACGTCAACAAAGTCGTTACATCCAGAAATAATGGTGTTTAGGTAAATTATAATGTATGAAACAACTTAATTTCGATGAAGGGAAGAGTATTAATTATATTATAAAATTATGTCAAGCGATTCTAATTTAATAACAAAGTAATAATTTTAAAGTAATTAATTCACCAAGCAGTAAGGGAGATAACGTCATCAGATTTTCAATCGTGGTCATGTAATTCCTACGTTTCCATTTTATTCTATTTAAACTGTCGTAAATTATACAAGCATCCTCGTAATGCTAGTATCGTAATACGCGACAATTATAGTTTTAATTAATTATGAATTTTTCTTAATGATTTAAGTTATAAAACCAAAAGAAGTTTCTTTATATAATCCAAGCTTTCGAATTTGCAATGAAATTAACATGTTAATATCGAATAACCCATAACAACATACTATTAATTTTGTTAGCACTAAAGTTCATATTGCTCTATCTTATTGTGTTCTTATATATCAGAATATTCCTTCGTACATCTATCTAGGTCACTAGTGAATCATCACTTGGAGGAAGCAGTAAGTAAGGTAGGTCATTGTCTGAGGACTTGCACATAAACAGAACAACATACAGATAAATACGTAAAATAGACATACCTTCCAGCATCAAAAGTTAAATATAAGGTTTAATACATATCAAGATCAATGTGACAGCCGCATGTAAGATACTACGATACGGAATTCACAGTGCTGCCCAATGAACGAAAGCACATAGCGAGAAGAAGCTGAATTCAAGCGAGACTATACTCCGGACAGTAAAACGATCGAATTTATAAATAGGGATTTCATTTTCTTCATACCATAACATTTTTGTCGTGCAAACGTGGATCATTAACTAAAATAACACTGGCGTACCCAAATTGGGGTAGCTCTATATATACTCAACACTATAGCATTTTCCCAACGTGAGACATTTTGCCAGAAGTTAAATGTTGTCTTAATCTGTTTTTAATACTCCCAGCGGGAATTTCTTTTATATCTTATGGTGAGTGATTGTGCAATGTAGATGCAACTTACTATAAGTTTGCCTCATGCATTGTGCCTATGGCTAATTAAAACACCATTCTCAAGCTGCACTGGAACCCTTCTGACATACGCACAACCTGACTTTGGGCACTAAAAGCAGAAGTTATTATAATTACTAATACATGTGTGTCACGTACTTTTATAATATATAACATTAGTAGAGCGTAAAATAATGCCTTTGATTCGAATTTTTGTCAGTGCAATGTGGTAAGATAATTTGCCTATGGCAAGCCGAGTTTTCTATTAGTAATATTGCTTGTCGTATTAGATGCAATGTAACTATAAAATTGCTCTGTGTTGACTGCGTTTACTAACTGGACATTCTAGGCACACCATCATTGATTGCTGCGATTGTGCTTCAATTCGACAGCACTCCTCATCAACAAGAGAAATGAGTGATAGATGGAGATGTTTAAATAATTAATCAATCTTTATACGATCTGCAAATCCTTTGGGCTTTGATCTTACATACTATTCTTTGTTTACCTTAACCTAATGCTGTAAAAAAGCAGGGGTGGATCATACTTTAAACTGCAATGAGAAATGAAGCAAGTCGGCTTCAGTGAGGAATGCCGAATGATTGTCGCCTTGGATGATCTTATTCGATTGTTAATATAAGGTGTAATATACAGAGTGAGTCATAAGAAGCCGCTTCGTTGCTCTTTTGTGTTTTAAATAAAAGAAAAAATAATTAGTGGAAGATTTATAGTTTATTGTGTCGCATATTCTAAAAATACTCTAAGCTCTGACGCACTTCCGGTTTCACCGGAAATTCACGGAACTTAATTTTTCTAAATGACTCACCCTATATATTCTTGGATTCTCAAGTACTGCTGTAAATGGCCTAATCAACCGTTTTTTCTTTTTCGAAATTCATCCGATCGTTTTTGATTTATTAATTTTTTTTTGAAAATATTTGATCAAAACACGTGTTTAGAAAAAAATCATTTTCTCATCGTTTCTTAAAGTAAAAACATTAACTTTGGCGGTGCTTGTAGGCTAGAAAATTCTGCATCATTTGGTATAAGTTGCACTAGACAAACAACTTTGTTTTTCAAAGTCTACTTTCCCAAATGTTCACATACCAAAAACTTACCCCCGGCATATTATTGTGGCATTTTGTTCCTTTTTTTAATCTCTTTCATTTTTGTTAACAATGTCCTATATCTATCTTTTGTAATTTCTGAGATAATCACTATAGGATCAATTAGCGGTCAGATAAAGAACTACGAACGCTGTTGTTCTATGCACCCTAATATTCGTTCAACCTATGGAAGGCTGGAATGGGGCGCGACTTCCTTAGTCAACTGTCAAACAAAGTAAAGGTTAAATCCAACTATCCCAAAAGTATTAATTTTATATAATGATGGGCATCGCCTTTCAGTTTTTTTTTTATTCCGGCAATGTTCAGATGTTCATTATTTACACTGCTGGTTAACAACGAAATAAAATAAAGATTGTGTTTACTGACATAATTAAAGATGCCGCTTCACTATAAGGTGCATGAAAAAATGCTGCTGTCTTCAATTTAATTTGCCTAATTGCTCGTCTCCTTTCATTGTTGAAGCTCTTCTTAATAGATGGCTGTAGTTTTTCAGAATTATAAATTGAATTCCTAAAACTTTGATAGCAAAAAAATTAACAACAAAATTACGCAATTTAGGTAACTTAAAACTATTGAATAACGTAACAACAATCAAAAGTAAAAAAAAAAAATTTCATTAAAGAATATATTCAGCATAACCACAACTTTGTGCAATGCACGTGGGGTATTCTGTTTTACAAAAAAGTACTAACGTTGCGTAAAAGGTTTCGACATATTCCTGTAAACGATTTTCTGATTTTAATGTTTATGTTTTCAAAAAGTGTTGAAATCCGTCCTAGAAAACGAAGATACTCTTCTCCATTAACATTTTCATCAAAGATGAAAGGTCCAATTCCTTCCCACATATTTAATGACCAACGATTTTGAAAGTTTGCAGTGAGGGTTTTTAAGTGTTATAATAACGAAAATTATGACGATTAACTTATCCATTTTAATAAAACGTGGCTTCGTCGGTAAACTACAAAAAATTGAACACGCTCATTAGCTGCTGCCCATTGGCAAAAAATGTAAGGTATTCTGAAAATTTCTTTCATCTAACCCTGTGTATGAATATGCTACCGATGAATTACATATTTCCTAATTATTCTGGATTCTCAAATTTGACTTACATCTGACTGATGACTAATTTTCGTAGTACTAGTATGGGGGGTGTTCGACTACACTCGCAAGTACCATTAACTTATTATCCTCACCAGTTATTAGTCTGCTCTTTTTTTCATATTAATACTTTCTGTTCACTCGAACCTTTCCTTTATACTTTCGAAGGTTTCTGGCTTGGTTGACTTCTACCAGGGATCGCTGTGCATAAGGTATGGATGCTAGCAAGGAGTTTCTTTCAGATTCACCCAAAACATCAATCATATCTATTAATTATTAGCGATGTTTTTATAAATTTGACATAAATGTTTACCGACTTTCTTTAACAGTTGACTCAGGCAGTCAGCCGCATTCCAGCATTTATTGGACGAATATTTGGGTGCATATCACAGCACTCGTAGTTCTTTATTTGACCACTGATTACTTCTATAGTGATTATCTCAGAAATTACAAAAGATAGGCATAGGACATTGTTAACAAAAATTAAAGAGAACAAAAAAGTGAACAAAATGTCACAATAAAATACCGGGTGTTCCATTTAAAAAAAAATAAGTTTTTGCTACGTGAAAATTTCGGAAAGTAGGCTTTGAAAAAAACAAAGTTGTTTGAGGTATTGTCTAGTGCAACTTATACCAAGTGATTCAGATTTTTTTTGGCTACAAGCGCCGCTAAACCTAATGTTTTTAATTTTAAAAACAATGAGAAAATATTTTTTTTCTGAACATGTGTTTTGGTAAAATATTTTCACAAAAAATTAATATCTCAAAACTATTGGCTCAATTTTGAAAAAGAGAAAACAGTTCAATAGGCAATTTATAGTAATACTAGAAAATCCAAAAATATATAGGGTGAATCATTTAAAAAAATTAAGATTCATGCATTTCCAATGAAACCGGAAGCGCGTCAGAGCTTAAAGTAGTTTTAGAATATGCGTCCCAAGCAACCATGGATCTTCCATTAATTGTTTTTTCTGAAGAGCAATCGAAGAAGCGGCTACTAATGACTCTCCTTGTACAAACTGGTCTATGGTAACGGGAGATTTTGAAAACGTTATTATTTTGAAACTATGCATAGGTTGCTATGGAATTATTTGTCAAATCGTTTGACATTTTATGCCATTCAGTAGTCATGGTGTGGTCCGGCGAGCAACGTTCTTTTATAATCGAAGGGTATTACAGAAATAATGACTATGAGGTCGCGGAAATTTCGGATTAATTTCAATATTCATCGTCACGTGAGAGTTACATCTGGTCACGCTATGAAAGAATGCGTATAGTTGAAGAAAGCGGAACAGCGAACAATGTCAAACGCACGGGACTAAACCGAAGTGTCAGAACTTTGGATAACATTAATCGAGTTAGAGCAGCTATACAGCGCAGTCCGAAACGTTTTAGTCGAAAACATAGTCAGGCAATTGTCTAGCTAGGACGATTTTTCTTGGAATTCTACACAAGAATCTCCATTCCGTCCTTATAAGACCCAGATTGTTCAAGCACTTAAACCAACAGAGTATCCTAGTCGCCTGCATTTCTCTGAAAGGATGCTACAACAAGAAATTCATGTTCATATTTGTGGATGTCTGATGAAGCGCATTTAAATTTTTGAGGCTATGCCAATAAGCCAAACAGGCGTTATTGGTCAATAGAAAATCCAAAGCAACTTTACCAAAAACCATTACACAGTCCTAAGGTAACAGAATGGTGTGCAATGTCTTCTATGGGAATTATTGTTCCCTTCTTTTTTGAGGATCAGAATGAAAATGCTGTAACACTCAATTCTGCACGCTATGCTGACAGGATACACCAGTTTCTGACACAATAATTGAACCTGCTTCCACAAAACAACCAGAATACATGCCTTCAGCAAGACGGTGCTACTGCAGATACCGCTAGGGTATCAATGACTGCTGTGCGACGACTGTTTCCACATCGCGTTATTTCTAAACATCGAGTGGCCTCCAAGATCGCCAGACCTAACAACGTGCGATTACTTTTTGTGGGGCTATCTCAAAAGCAAGGTTTTTATTGATAAACTACGAGATATTCTATAACTTAGAAGAAAAATTATTTAAGAAATTGCCAACATTCCGTTGGATATATTGCGGAGTGTTGTGCAGAATTTCAACGTCCGACTTCAGGAAGTTATAGAATAGAGGAGGCCATTTGCCTGGCATAATTTTTAAGAAATAGAAATGGCCAATTTGTCTTTTAACTAGTATACTACGTTTTAGTTAAGTTCTGTTGCTTTTCGAATAATAAAGTTCTCAAAATTTCCCGCTACCATGGACCATCTTGTACTTGAGGGTAACAATGTTACAAATTAACCCCCCCCCCCCCCACCCTCCCGTCATATTTCTGCCGTACTTATTTTCCCAACGTAAAATTAAAATTCTTTTAATTAATTCAGACGAAAGCTAAATAAACCAAACAAGTTAACTGACTGTTATTACTGCCTTCGTACATTTTAAGTTTTTCTGTGTAGAAGTGAAGCAGCTCTGAAAAATCTGAGATTTAATTAGTTCTTCATGTTCTACTAGGATTCCCATTTTACTTCATGCTATGCTAATTATCATTCCCTTAATGTTTTAAGTTTTCAAGCGCACATACTTCTTTCTTAATGTGTCTCACATTCACAGAAATGTTGGTATTTCTCTATATTGGCAATTAATTCTGTAGATTATATTTGACAGATTAATTGTGGCATTATATTATTTAACTAATTGTCGTATTAAGTACTACAGTACAAAGTGACGTGGCTCTCTACAGTCCACTTAACAACTAATTTGTACTCGAGATTTTCAAGAACGTCTAATTTTGTGACAATGTCTTTTAACAATTCATCTTGTATGCGCGTTGTTCAACAAATGGAACTACTCCCGAACTAGTTCTCGGAAATTCGAGTGGTAGCGAATTGCTTTGATCCCATTCCAACTTAAATGGAATTTCCAACGTCAGTACACATATTTTCTCGACAGATTTCCCATTGTAAGCAGTGAGTATTCATAGGGTATATTCACCATGAAATTCATGTAAATAATTTAGGTAAAATGTGTATATTTTAGGAGGAGCATTTTCTCCGTTTATGTTGAATGAACTTTGCATTGAATATATACTTTATTTCTTTTGGTAAATTAATTTTATTCAAGTACACACTGAGTGAGGATTCAAAAGGAAAGTTTTGCTTGACTTTTAAGGGCTCAGATTGAGTACTTGACATTTGAAGCCGAAAAACTTC
This sequence comes from Amphimallon solstitiale, assembly GCA_963170755.1. Lineage (NCBI taxonomy): Eukaryota > Metazoa > Arthropoda > Insecta > Coleoptera > Scarabaeidae > Amphimallon > Amphimallon solstitiale. Next base: position 51,012,660 of record OY720678.1, on the reverse strand, counting down.
TAAATGATATGGGGGTCAAGTAATCTTTTCGTTTCAGAGCTGTTTTGCTATTTAAATTAACAGGCTAAGTTCTTGAAACGACTCAGGAAATAGATATATTTTTTTAAATTTACATTTTATTAAATAATTAAATTAATATATTTATGTAGTTACATCATTGATTCGTTTGATTATGTTAGCTAATCTTTTTTTTTATTTGAAATTATTTTTTTCGTTCATTGTCAGGAGTTCTTCAATAAGAACGATTTGATTTTGCAGCGAAATGAAAACTATTTAAGAGGCAACCAAATTTTCTATTTTATTTTAACGCATAAAAGCATATTGGAGGTTTTCTTTGGATTATGTGTAGACTGTTATGTAATTTAAAAGAAACGAAAGCCAATTTTTTGAAAATTTATAAAAATTTTTGAAAAAAAAGGTGGTTTACAAAATGTACCACTGCACACTTAAGACAATTTATGAACTATGAAACTTTTGAAAACAATTTTTAGTTTTATTTAAACAAAGTGGTACTTTACATAAGCAACACTCCCTATTTGAACGAATGTCGTTTTTTTTTGAACTGCAAATTACGCAATGTGTTCTACTTGTTCGAATGGGCCTGTGTTCCGCATTTTGCAACCTTGTTGTTTTTGAAACAAAAGGTTTATGTTTTTTTATAAGGACAGTATGATTTATATTTGCACCTGATGATTTTCTTTTCTTGATTGGTACAGTTATCAAGCTGTCCACGATAGAGTCTAAAATTTTTCATGGTTACTTTAGGTAGATTTAATTGTTTACTTAAAACGAATGCATTTACAACGCACGCATCAATTAAATAAAAAAATATACGATGCCACCACTTGGAACTTTTTCGATTTACTTCGTATGTACGTTTGTTTTGATAGAATTTATCGACAAAGTTCATGTTTACGTTGTAATCGACTAGCATTCTAGGACAAGGAATCATTTTGGCAGTTCCATCTTTTTCCTCCTCTTTACCTCCAGAACCTCCTCAAGATGGTGATAATTAGATAATAAATGTACACTTCGTTTATCCTTCCATTTAACAGCTACCAATCCCCTATTACTAACGCTGAAGTCAAAGTCCCCTCTTTTCAAGCCTTTGTCTGGAGTAAATGTGGGCATAAATTGTCTGGTAATATTTACAGTTCCACATGCATAGAGATGTTTCTGCTGAAGCGCTTCCATTAACTTCGTTGAGGTAAAAAAGTTGTCGAAATAAACGTGATGACCCTTATTTTCTAAACCCTCATACAATTCCAGTACGACACGACGTCCCATACCTGCTTCAACAACATCTCCCTTTTTTCCCGTATAGATATCAAACTTTAAGCGATATCCGCTTTTATCTGCTAACATCTATAACTTGTAACCTCTTTTTATTGGTTTCTTCGGCATATATTGCTTTAACGACGATCTTCCTTTGAAACTTATGGATTCATCTATAGCAACATCTCGAGAAGGTATGAAACATTCGAGAAATCTGGTCTGCAATTGTGTTATCAAGGGTCGTATTTTGTACAATTTGTCACACATTGGGTCTGTACGAGGTGGCATATATAAACTGTTGTTGTTCAAATGAATGTTGGATAAAAGCCAGCTGAAACGGTTGACAAGCATTAGAGAAGAAATAAAGTTATTATGTAAATGTTTATCCGTAGACCGGCAATCTATATAACTAGGTAGTCTTTTGATTCCCATCAATAAATTTATCTCTATAAAAGTTTTTATTTCTTTCTTGTCAGTAGGCTGAAAATTTGCGCAATCATATTGTTGATTAGCATAAAAATTCGTTTGAAATACAATGAATCCCAAAAATATTCTGTAAAATATTGATTAAATAATTCGCCAGGAGACGGATCGTCCAGATCAATTATAAATTGGGCAACACCCGAGTCTCCTATGAAAGAATGTTTACCTGTAAGGGGACGTTTGCCTTACTCCAAGTGATATCTGGTACTGGCATTTGTCGCTTTTTTTCGCAATTTTACCTTTTTTTTGGGAATTGTTTTTCCGAAAATGGCTTAGGGGTATATCCATTTCGCTGTCACTATCCATTTGTTCTCCTATTTCATCTTCGATATTTTCAACATCTTCTCCTTCATTATCTTCATTTTCTTGGTTTTCTTGCTCCTGCTCTGAGTGATTTGATTCTACTTGTATTTCATCTGGTTCACATTCATTATCTGCCTCGTTTTCAGAATCATCACTTACAATCGACTCTGCATCAGACGGAATGGTTTCGTAGTCCACATCATCATTAGCATATAAAGCTTCATAAAGGTCACTTCAGTAATGTCTACTAATTTTAGCGAAATTTCTTCTACTTTCCGAGACATTTTCTCGTATCTGTTAAATAAAAAAAACACATACTCAATTACGATTGTGCGCGGTGGTACAATGTGAAAACACTTGTAAAATTGGAAAAAGAGCACTATCAAAATTGATTGCCTTATTATATAATACTAATTAGAAGTTGGCTACAAAATAAACAATCAAAGAAACCATAATGTCTTTAATATTTAACTTATTATATAACTCTAATACACGACTCACTTAACAAATAGTCGACTTTTGACCAACACTACCTGTTTGACGTAAGTGTAGTATCAATATGGCGGACCTGTACCCGGTTTGATCACGTGACGTCGTCTCCCTACCTATTCTTTCTCAACGATAGCTATATACAAAGGTCTAATTTAAGTTACGCCCCTTTGTGTTTGGATGACAGTTCCAACAAATGTCAAACGATAATTATGACAAATGTCAAAAGGTGAATAAATATTATAAGGTTGTCCAGAATAAGTAACACTTCTATTAACAAATATGGCCGCCTGTAGCCATGTAGCAATAGATACGGCATAAAATGAATAATTCGTATTATTCAATTTATCCCGTTCACTACAATCTATCTATAGTAATTCCGTACCTAACAGATTGAATGTAGTAGTAGATTAGTTGTGTATGTTAGTGTATATGTTTTTTTTAAAGAGAATTTTACTGATTGATATAAAGCGGTATGCAGTCGTTTTAAAAGAAATGCAAATATCAAACAAGAACAAATTGTGAACGTATTGAACATGGTACAAATTAATTCTTGGCTTCTTAATCTACTTTCAAACAAATTGAAACATTATTTATGTTTTGTATCTTATAACGAGCTTTGTGTCTTTGTGAAAAATAAATATTTCTATATTATTAGTATTTCATCTTGCTACAAAAGTCGATTCATATTAAATCAATACTGTTAAGTTTAGCATTACATGCTTCCATCGTGTTTTAGTTTCTTCTAGGTAGTATAAGGAAGTATTGTGATCATGACAATTTTCGACCTCCAGATTTTTTTATTTGATTTTAACAGAAATTATTTTATCTTTCATGCGTTTTATTACAATATATCGGAATTTGATGACACTTAAATTAGCTTTGTTTTGTAAAGTGAAACCGAGATTGACAAATATGGTATTTTTGAACATCATACTTTAAAAGTTGATTCAAATTGTGTCGTGTTTGAATTTGTATACGATAAAATCAATACTACATTCTTACTTTTCGATTATAATATCAAAGCTCTCCCTTAGCACTTTTTCCTTTTAGTCTGTATCATCTGAAATCAATTAGGAGTTGAAAGAGAACTTTCCTCCAAGCAAGTAGTTAATTTTGTCGATTGAAATTTAATTTTTGATTTCCAGCGAATCAGCAGAAGTATGCGAGTTTTAAATTGGCCCGAAACTTTCACCTAAATAAATAATAATAGAAAGTTTATCGTAGATCCTTCATTTCGGAGGAGTTTTCTTTAAACAATTTTTATTTGTCTTCCACGCTAAACTTACAGAATCCTAATACTTGTACATAATTTAGTTTATCAGTTTACTTTAAGGTTAGTAGTTGTTTCTGTTATGGGCTTTGCAGTCGTATTATCAGTTTCGTTTTTCTTGTATTGCCATATGAATCCGTTTCCTATACAGTCACTGTCGATTATTCCCAGTATTACTGAAATAAAAGCAAACTATAAACACTAAAGTAAAATAATTTACATTTTTACATCTACGAAGGATAAGCTACAATTATTGAGAATTGAAAAATCTAGTTACCCGTGCAAAACAAATTGTTGTTTATTAAATAGTGCATTATTTTATCTGTCAATTGCAGTTTACTTTGTGACATTTGGTTGAATAGTGTCTGTGAAATAGTCCATAGAATAAGCTTCTGTTATCGGAAAAATGGAATTATCACGAGAGAACTTTCGATGATTTCAAGAAAGGCTTGAGCACGTATGAGTGTGAGGAAAGTTTAAAATCGGCATTTAGGGATCTCGCACCATCATTGGCTACTGTTTATAGATGGTATAAAGAATTTGAGCGAGGTTGCAAGTCGGTGGTATACAAAAAAGGAACTGGCCCTCCTTTAACTTCTGTTAACCCCGAAAACATTGCTGCAGTGAAGAAGATGGTGGAAGAGGACAACCGCATTATCTATGCAAAGATAGAGTCCAATCTGAAGATTGGATGCTTGCAAGTGAAATCAATATTGCACGAACATTTGCATTTGAGAAAGGTTATATCTCGGTTTGTACCCCATTATCTGACAGATTTACAAAAAACAGAACGTGTTAGGATTTGCCAACAAACTTTAGATATGTTGAATGCCGGAGGCCATCAAATTATTTCTAAAATTGTAACTGGCGATGAAACGTAAATAACGTTTTTTGATGTTCCCACTCGCCAAGAAAGCCACGTCTGGCTACATGAAGACGAGGAAACCCCTAATATGGTGAAAAAACAACGAGCAATGAAAAAAGTTATATACGCAGTATTTTTTAGAAGTACGGGTTTGGTGGCCGCTATTAAATTAGTAGATCAGAAGACAGTTACCGCTAAATGGTATGTTGAAAATTGTTTGCCTACTGTGTTTAGTAAGTGCCCAGAAAGGAAATTATGTTACATCATGATAACGCGTCGTCCCATACAGCAGGGACAACTGTTCAGTATTTAGCGGAAAACAAAATCAAAATTATAGAACATCCTCCTTACTCACCGGATTTAGCGATGTGTGAGCTCAAAAAACATTTGAGAGGGAAAAGGTTCCAGTCAGAAGAAGAGATTGACATCGCCGTTAATTGCTTTTTTGATAGTATCCCTTAGGACAGTTGGTTAAACGCTTTTAAACTATGGAAGGAGAGAATGTTTAAGTGCATTATTGTAAATGGCAATTACTTTGAACATATTTAAAATAAAAATTCTAAAAACTTGTATCAATCTTTCTATTCTCAATAATCGTAGCTTGTCCCTGAACATCATTGTTCCTATCTGATCAGGCTGTAGAAAAAATCGGGCTTATGAGACATTTGTGATAAGTGGTTGAAAACGATAAATGAAGAAGGCTGGCAGTATTATGGATTTGTGCAGAATTTTGGATTATTGATAGAGATTTATTAATTAGTAAGCTACAGATTTTTGAGAATTAAGGACAACATTGGAGTTTGGTTAAAGTCACATCTGCAAAAAGTAAATTATAATGGCTATATATCAAATTCAGTAAAACTAAACTTTGGTGTTCCTCAAGGATCGATGCTGGGCCCATTACTATTTAATAGGTATCTAAATGATTTAGTTATGGGTGTGAAACATTGCAGTATTTGTATGCTCGTGGACGACACATGACATTTGTATGTGGAGATAATCTAAATTAAATAACTATTCAAAAATTAATAAATGTTAAACATAATTATACATGTGGCTTTGTAATAAGGAATTATTTATTAATGTTAGTAGCAAGTTAAAATAATTAATTAATATTTCAGGATATGTAACCTCTGCTAGTAAATACCATTACGTGATAGCCAGTTACTAATTGAATGTTATAAATAAGGTTATTTAATTTTAATTTTCTCTACCTATATTTTATTTAATACTTGGCTTTTTATGGTTTGGATGACAATTATAACAAATGTCAAAACGTAATAATGACAAATATTAAAAGATGTGTGAATATTATTATTTATGACAATTCTGAAATGGCTGTTTTAGGTTATATTACTTGACAGGTAAAATTTTGCAACATATTAAATTTTACGACATTTAAATTTATTGACGCATGTCGGTTGCCAAATTTTCTTGTGTATACGCCATTGCTCCTTTAATCCATTTAGGGAACAACAAATAAACACAATGAAGCAAAAAAAATCTTGTATTCTGTGGATACCTCAATTAACAGACCAGCAAGAAGAATCAGCTGAATGGTAGCGCACATAACAGACATAAAACAGCTTGATTTTGACAAACCTGTCACCGTAAATTCCATAACGTGCTGTTACTCAAAATTAGAAAACATATTTTCATATATTTAGCAGGATGAATTATCGTTCCAGTGGTCCTACTTACAAAATTAAACATTGTTACACTTAAGTAGTAGCACTCGGTCTATCATATCGGTCTTTCACGGATAAAATACTTTGGTGAACAGAATAGGATCTTGAGGTATCTGATTCCAAATTATTATAATTTTCATATAACTAGGCAGGACTAAAATTACGGTGCAATGTTAAGAAGAAAAGTAGAAACAGGTGTTCACTTATGATTTTATCATAATAATAATAATAAAACCTTGCTCGCAAGAATCCAAATAACCTCAATTTGTAATTATAGGAACTTCTCCTTTTTGTAATTTTAAAACTTTGTCATGATATATACGATATGAATTGTATAATGCATAAGGAGCCTGTAAATTGCACTATTTATGGCTAAGCTTAGCACTAAGTACTCATTTGAAAATAACGGAAAGTATTTTAAATAATAATAAGCCTTTTACCACAAAACAATTATTCGAATTGCTATTCCTATAATTCTGTTGACTTTCTCATATATTGTAGCATATTATTATTGTATTTAAATTTGAATATATACATATGGAAATGATGAAAGGAGAATATAAATTGGTTTGGTAAAGAGGAAATTTTAATTAATACCTTCATTATTTGTGTGGTAGGTATCTACATTAATTACTAAACTTCTCTTCTAATTATGTATAATCCATAAATAGCGAAATATACTTACCTAAATATAATACCATATCCAGAACATTGAATATCATGATTACAACCAAACATATGAGTTCAAGTTTACCTTGCATATTTAATTATTCATTCAACAAGAATAATTAGATATAATAATAGATATGTTGGTATTACATATCAAATTTTATTTATCCCAATTCATATATTAATTATATACATGTGTAAGTACGTATGTATGAACGAATGTAATTATTAAATTATTACTTCATTGATGTTTTCATAAACTGATGATGAACATATTTTTAGATCACCATATGTCAAATAATTAACAAATACATCAACTCTGACAGCTAAACATGTATTCGTACGTCTTTGTTTATAGAACAGTCAGTGAGTAGTGTGTTTTATTCGATCATTTTTAGTATTTAAGTGTTATAAAACCCTACCGAGAATGTATCAAAGGATACAGATAATTCCATCTATGCATGTTAAAATATAATGTATATTTGAGAACAGCCAGTCATATATTTTATTAATAAATTCTGTGTGGACAAATGTCAATAGGTTGACATCATTTTATTCTATTTTCTGCGGGATAGACATCAATATCTACTTTCACTTTGCAATATGAAGATCGCGTTTGGAGAATCACTAAATATTTATTTTTTTAAATTTAAATTTTACAATTATTTCATCAACTACTAAATTTAAACAAATTTATAAAGAACTCGACTGTACTCAAACTTAATTTGAAAAAAATTTTCTTAAAAGAATTTTTCTCTTATCGAAAATCAGTTTTTTGCAAGTATCTTGCATGTCTTGCCTTCTGGACACATACATGATGAGTATAAAAGCATATAAAGCTTGTTTTTCAATACCTTTTGTATGAAAGAAATTTCAAAATTCGAACCGGAAATAGTGATTTTTTCACATATCTCGTAAATTACGCATTCTATAGGTATAGATTTTTCAAGAGCACAAAAGTATTTAGAGCTGAATTTGGAATAATTTTTATATAAAAGAAATTTCAAAATTCTGAACGAAAGTAATATCGAGTAGCACATTTTTGCAAATATCTCGCAAAGTATGCGTTCTATAGTGATCTATTAAGAGAATAGTAGTGCTTAGAACAGGTGTTTGAATAATTTTTTTTATAAAAATATTCTCAAACTTTGGACATGAAGTCGTTTTTTAAAGAAAATAAAGGTATTTAAAACTTATTTTAGAACAACTTTGGTATAATTTGAAACGCACATACGTATAAGAAAGTTGTGTGGTGGCGACACCTCACTTTATTATACTAAAATTGTTCAAAATTTTATTTCTTCTTTAATAAATTTCTATAGAATGCATACTTTGCGAGATATTTGCAAAAAGGTGCTACTCGATGAGAAATCTATATGGAATACCTAATTTACAAGATATGGGCGAGAGAGAGGCCGAGGGAGAGGGCGAGAGAGAGGGAAGAGAGCGAGAGGTAGGCCGAGAAAGAGTGAGAGAGAGCGCGCGCTCGAGAGAGGGGTTTTCTAAAAACCACTTTTTCAGTATCAGTGGACTTCTTCAAAACGTGGACATCTGCAAAAATCTGGAGGTCAAAGATTTTTATCACAATACTTTCTTATACGACATATAAGAAAGTAAAATATAAATGAACAATTGCGCAGCTTAACACATCTTTAATAGGTCAACATTTTACAGCAGAGTGCGTATTACTTAAAAGAATCCTCAGTAATGCATATTTGGTAAACTTGCTCTCATTTCAATAGACCGAGATGATAGAATACTGGATTAGATTTTAGAAGTTGAATAAGCATATACTGGTGAGCATTAAAAAAATATATATTTTACTAATGGTTTTCAATAGCTTTATAAATTTTTCTTACTTTAATTGCAATCAAAGCCAATATTAATAACATGATGTATTTGAAGTCGACACTAACAGTCGACAATAATAGCAGATATTTCATGAATTGAAAACTAATTTTATGATAGATCATTTAAAATGTTTAAGCGACATATCTATAATAGAGCTTCATATACTTTATGACCACTAATTAAATTATTTGTTTAAATTAGTTAATATTGTAAATACTAGCGATACCCGGCGCGCGTTGCTACGTCCAAAAGAAAACCCAATTTTTATCGGTACCAAATTTCACAGCAACACTTTCCAGTCTATGCTAGAGTTTTCCTGAAAATTTCATCAAAATTGGTTCAGCGGTTTCGGAGTCTATATAGGAAACATACACACATACACACATACACATACACACATCCAATTTTATATATGAGATTAAATAAAATCACAATTCTGAGAGGATATAATATCGCTAAGCCGTTTTTATTACAAGATCAACCCACTCTATGTCCATACATTAGCTTAATTAAAAAGTTCTCTCCAATAATGTGGTAAGCTTATTTTGCTCATTCCTTCAAAAGCTATTTAAACTTACTATTGATAATATCCATGGATATCACTGAAAGCATGTCCTAAGGTTACATTGTCTAAAGCTAGGATTAACATTTACTGCAGTTAATTGTAGCACACGTGTTATGGATACTTAAAAAGTAATACAAGGTGGAGATATCGACTCTCTTTCACCTTTATATTTATCGTCGCCATGCTGAAGCTGTGTTATTATCGAAGTTAATATTATTACTAGCCGCGACGTCCGTTTTAGCTTTTAAATTTGTTATACAGCTGGTTAAGTGTTATAGTTTCTTTTGTAAAAGAAGTAATTGTTATACCCCTATCTAAATAAATTACTAGAAATGTTCAGCCGTATACTTTTTGAACAAAAAATATTTTCTTGAAACTTTTGTTTCATGAAATGGGAATTGAACGTATATATGTACATTAGTGCATCATATATTCTTGTTTGTACTTCGAAATATATGTATAGGTTACATACTTTCTTGTTTGCCGTATACTTATTTCAAAAATTGAAAAGTTACAGCCGTATTCGCATGTACGACTTTACGTTTTCTTTAAAAATGTATACTTCTGGATCATATATTTTATGACATAATACCTCTAACGAAAACTATATGTTTCATGAATGTCTGATAACGATTTATGATGATTAAGAAATAGGAGAAAATATGTGGCGTACACTTCTTATACGAAAAGGAGCAATCCGTCTATAACGCAAAAACTCTGCTACATTCTCTTTTATGAGTTCAAACCTGACTTAAAATGATGTTATTTAATACGAAAATTCGTCATTTCCTTCGGTGAGTCTAATTTAAAAGTTAACAAACGAAGAAATTGGTACTTGACATATACAGGGTGAGTCATTAGTAGCCGCGTCTTCGATTACTCTTTTGTGTTTTAAATAAAAGAAAAAATAATTAGTGGAAGATCCATAGTTGCTTCCGGCGGAAATTGTAAAAATACTTTATGCTCTGACGCACTTCCGGTTTCACCGGAAATGCACAGAACTTAAGTTTTTCAAATGACTCACCCTATATATTTTTGGATTTTCTTGTACTGCATTAAATTGTCTGTTCTACTGTTTTTCTTTTTCAAAATTGAGCGAATAGTTTTTGAGTTATTAATTTTTTTTGAAAATATTTGACCAAAACACGTGTTCAGAAAAAAATCATTTTCACATTGTGTTTAAAAGTAAAAACATTAACTTTGGTGGCGCTCGTAGCCAAGAAAATTCTGCATCATTTGGTAAAGTTGCACTCGACAATACCTCAAAAAACTTTGTTTTTCCAAAGCCTACTTCCTGAAATTTTCATATACCAAAAACTTATTTTTTTTAAATGGAACACCCAGTATTTTATTGAGACATTTTGTTCCTTTTTGTATTCTCTTTCATTTTTGTTAACAATGTCCTATACCTATCTTTTGTAATTTCTGAGATAATCACTATAGGAGCAATTAGCGGCCAATTAAAGAACTACGAGCGCTGTTGTTCTATGCACCAAAATATTCGTTCAACCAATGCAAGGCAGGAATGGCGCTGGACTTCCTTAGTCAACTGTCAAACAACGTAAATGTTAAATCCAACTATCCCAAAAGTAATAATTTTACAGAATGAAGAGCATCGCATTTCAATTTTTTAATTCCGGCAATGTCCAGTTGCAGTATTTAATTTTTGACTGTGTTGGCTAACATCGAAATAAAATAAAGGTTATGTTTACTGACATATTTGAAGATGTCTTCAAAAAGCTTTGAAAATCCGTCCGTAGATAGCGAATATACTCTCCTCCATTAAAATTTTCATCAAAGAAATAAGGTCCAATTATGTAACTGCTCAGTATTCTTCCCCACAGTTTTAATGACCAACGATTCTGAAAATTTACAGGTGTGATAAAGTGGGGGGGGGGGCTTTAGGTGTTATAATAACGGAAATTGTGTCGATGAACGTATTCACTTTAATAGAAGGTGGCTTCGTTGGTAAACAACAAAAAATTGAGAAAGCCAGGATAATTTATCTGCTGCCAATTGACAACGATGCAAGCGATTCTGAAAATTTCTTTCATCTAACCCTGTTTATGAATATGCTACGGGTGAATTTCATGTTTATCAATTATTCTGGATTCTCAAATTTGACTTTATTTAACTGACGACTAATTTTCGTAGTACTAGTATGGGGGTGTTCGACTACACTCGCAAGTACCATAAACGTCTTATCCTCACCAGTTATTGCTTTTTCCGTTCTTTTTTCATATTCTATACTTTCTGTTCACTCAAACCGCCCACTTTATACTTTCGAAGGTTTCTGGCTTCGGTTGACTTCTACCAGGGATCGCTGTGCATAAAGTGTGGATGCTAGCAAAGAGTTTCTTTCAGATTCACCCAAAACGTCAATCATATCTATTAACTCTTCAAAAGAATAATTCATTTGGTTGATAACTAATAGCGATACTTTTATAAGTTTGAAATAAATGTATACCGACTTTCTTTAACAGTTGACTCAGGCAGTCAGCCGCATTCCAGCCTTTATTGGACGAATATTTGGGTGCATAGAACAGCACCCGTAGTTCCTTAATTGACCGCTAATTACTATTATAGTGATTATCTCAGAAATTACAAAAGATAGGTATAGGACATTGTTAACAAAAATGAAAGAGAATAGAAAAAGGAACAAAATTCCTCAATAAAAAACTGGGTGTTCCATTTAAAAAAAATATGTTTTCGGTATGTGAAAATTTCAGGAAGTAGGCTTTGAAAAAACAAAGTTTTATGAGGTATTGTCGAGAGCAATTTTACCAAATGATGCAGAATTTTCTTGGCTACAAGCAACCCCAAAGTTAATGTTTTTACTTTTAAAATCAATGTGAAAATGATTTTTTTCTGAACAAGTGTTTTGGTCAAATATTTTCAAAAAAAATTAATAACTCAAAAACTATTGGCTCAATTTTGAAAAAGAAAAAACAGTTGAATAGACAATTTAAAGCAGTATAAGAAAGTCCAAAAATATATAGGGTGAGTCATTTAAAAAAACTAAGTTCCGTGCATTTCCGGTGAAACCGGAAGTGCGTCAGAGCTTGAAGTATTTTCACAATATGCGCCACAAGCAACCATTGATCTTCCACTAATTATTTTTTCTTTTATTTAAAACGCAAATGAACAATCGAAGAAGCGGCTACTAATGACTCACCCTGTACATATTATATATAATATATTTTAATTTTTTATGGCAACAACTTCTCACTTTTCTACTTAACCAGAATACTGAAGAATTTATAATTACTGCATTAATTAAAATATTTGGTATTGTTCAATATTACCGCTGAGGAATGGACAAACCATCTCAAGAGGCTGTACAACACTGAAGAACAAGCGGATCTATGGACCATGCCCAACGATATCGACAACTACATTATAAACAAAACAGAGATCAAAACAATAGCCAACAAATTGAAGAACAGAAAATCACCAGGTTCGGATAAAATAACAAATGAAATGCTCAAATATGGGGGCGACGAGCTGATGCTACAACTGTCACATCTCTACAGTATGGTTAGGGGAAGTACCCCAGGAATGGAAATCTAGCATTACAATCCCTATCTACAAGAAGGGAGAAAAGAAAGATCCAAGTAACTATCGAGGCATAAGCCTGCTCAACACCACCATGAAGCTGCTCACCAAAATAATAATCCAACATCTATCAAGCACAGTCAGCATCAACGAAGAACAACAAGGCTTCAAGCAGAATAGATCAACAATCGACGCTATATTCATACTGCGATAAATCATCGAGAAGTCCATAGAATTTAACAAACCTGCGTTGCTCTGCTTTGTTGACCTAGCGCAAGCATTTGATAGAGTGCAACTAAAGGATGTGCTAAAGATCCTGCAAGAACGAGGAGCCAACAACAATATAATCCAGGTAATAAAACAACTCAATACCAACAACAGTACAAGAATACAGTCAGACACCGCAACCACAGAGGAAGTGCAAATATCGATAGGTATCAGACAAGGAGATAGCCTTAGTCCGATGCTCTTTAGCCTGGTAATGGACCGCATCCTAGACCGGGTAAAGGATGTGGGACGAGGCTACAGAATGGGACAAACCGAATTCAAAATATTGTGCTATGCAGACGATGCGGTTCTTATAGCGGAAAATGAGGACAACCTGCAGCGAATGCTATTCGAGCTAAACCGGGCCGCAAAGAAATATAACATGAGCATCTGGATACCGAAAACCAAATCCATGACCATAAGCAACGAACCGATACGATGCAAGCTGGCACTAAACGACCAACCAATCGAACAAGTGATGAGCTTTGAATACCTGGGGATAATAGCCTCGAGCAGTCGAAATATATACGACGAGGTGAAAGCACAAGTAAATGAAGCAGCAAGAGTGTCTGGCTGTCTGCATAATACTATTTGGAAAAACAACCACATGTCGATAACTAGCAAGGCTAGGATCTACAGAACAGCAGTGAGACCCATCCTCACCTACGCAGAGGAAACGAGATCAGACACCAACCGGACGAAGAGAGCACTACGAACGACCGAAATGAGGGCCCTGCGAGCGATCGCAGGCGTCACACTGAGGGACAGGCAGCGAAGTAATGGGATCCGAGAACAGTGCGATAGGATGCTAGATGTTGTTGGATGGTCACGAGGAAGAAGAAGAGAATGGGGAGAGCATGTCGACAGGATGGGAAACGATAGACTCGCCAAGGCCGCATACAAGGAAAAACCGAACACGACCAGACCCTTAGGAAGACCACCAAAAAGATGGGCTGACTCCTGGACCTCATCGTCACAAGACATTGAATAAAAGTTGGAGAAACAGGACATAGTCCTATTAAAAAGAAGAAGAAAAAGAAGAAGGTATTGTTCGCTTTTAATTGACATCAACTAAACCACAAGAAAAGAAACAAGCTAAAAGGTAAATGTCGGGTAAACCCATTGTAGAGCAACCGTAGACACGTATTTCTGAGTCATCGATTGTCATCAGCACGGTATAACCGAGGAATAGGAACCTTGGAGATGTAATTATCACAGGCCGTGAGGTGGTAGACCGCTATTTGTAGCTTTTTAGAGGAACCTCGGTTTTAAGGATCGCCAGGATCTCTCTTCTGGCTGTGAAGCTGCGTGCCATCCGAATGCAGAAAATAAAAATAAAAAATTAAACTATTACGGATACATACAGGAACAAGAAAAAAGTATCGAGAAAATCCTGGTGTAGCCACGGAATTACTGGATTTGAACTAAAAATAAATCTTATACTCGCACAAAAATGCTATGAACATTTTGGAGTCATACTAACTCCACCGGTCAAAGGCCACTTAATTCATTTTGGATTACGCCATTTAAAGTATTTCAAATTCTTTGCTACATATTAATATGCAAAAAGAAAGACATTTTGTCATCATTTTTTAAATCTAGAATTATCAAATTGACATGATTTTATTCTACTTTCTGCGAGATTGACATCAATATTCACTTCCACTTTTCAGTGTGAAGATCGCGTTTGGAAAATCACTAAATAAATATTTATCTTTTTTTTATTTTAATTTTACTATTATTTCATCAACTACTAAATTTAAACAAGTTTATAAAGAACTCGACTGTACTCCAACTGAATTTGAGAAAATTTGTGACTTACATATATACATTTATATGTAAAACGTATATGCATATATGCATGTGTTTGAGATACACACATACATTAATAATAATACATATATGCATATACGTTTTACATATAAATGTATATATGTAAGTCACAGTATTTATCTACTGCTTGATGTTAGTTTTAACATCCATGTGTTTACACTATTCATTTTCGTTTTGATAGGTGACGCCACACAAGGCTCTATTACACGAGATACACTATTAACATACAGGCATCTGTATAGCAGAACATGCCGTCAGAAGCCATCGCTTTTTTCTGTGTCATCTTTTGGGTGTTAGATGTCGCTGTGATACTCTCACTGCATTTAACACGCAAAAATTACATAAGCAACTTTGTAAGTCTTGAAGCCATTGTCGACAGTCTCCACGCCCACTGACGAGACCTCAAAGGTCGAAACACCGGTGTCTGTGCATTTGATTGTCGGCAATGGCACTTAATGTATGTGTGTAACTCAAACACATGCATATATGCATAAATTTTTTACGTATAAATGTATATATGTAAGTCACAGTATTTATTTACTGCTTGATGTTAGTTTTAACATCCATGTGCTTCACTATTCATTTTCGTTTTGATAGCACAAAAGTATTTAGAGCTGGATCTGGAATAATTTTTATATAAAAGAAATTTAAAAATTCGGAACGAAAGTAATATCGAGTAACACTTTTTTGCAAATATCTCGCAAAGTATGGGTTCTATAGACGAGTCGTTCTCGCAAGCGACATACGCCACCAAATTAAAATGTCGTAAAATTTGAGACGTTGCAAAATTTGATCTGTCAAGTAATATTAGTTTTGAGACTGTAGCCCTAAATAATCAATTAGATTTCTGGTTTTAGCACTACCGGCAATAATTCTAATGTGTAACTATTAATTTGATAATAATTTTGCTTAACTGCTATAGAAAAGCCAAGTAAAATAATTATTTTATATTTGTATGAACATATCTGCTGTTAACAATTAAATATAAGTACAATAAAGGTAAGATTTTCAGAGAGACTTGAACTTTTGGAGTTCGTTTAAGCAGTCAGGAATGTCTTAAATAAATATGTTCCAGTAAGTGCTACTATACAGACAATGAAGGATATTGTTTACTAGTAAAGACAAACAGTTTACTAGTAAAGACAGCAGTATCCTTACTAATAGTTCTATATCACTTTTTTATTAAAGGCATTAAATTAAAGTAATTTTAAATGCAACATCAACAGAAAAGAAGTTAATTATAAAAACATATTTGTTTGCCGTATTCTTACTATTCACATAATTATTACCATTATCAGTGACGTGAGCATATCGTTTGAAGGAATTCTTTCAAGTATCATAGATTATAACATACTTTTTGTACTCGCTTATCAAAACCTGTCATTTCACAATTCGATTTGCGTGCGTAAAAAGTCACTTTAAACACGAGTGCGTAAAAGTAAAGTTGGTACTTCCTAGAACTTGATTAATTTAGTGACATTTTAAAATCATAAATTCCTAACCTTAATAATATGCTACCCAGTTCGTTGTTTTTCTATGAAAATAAAAGGAAATGAAATAGAATTTTTTGAATTTGATAATTTTAAATTAAATGTCACTTCAAATAATCAATACTGCCAATTCAATTTTTTTTAATTAATATCAAGAGATTAGTAGTGTGTCATAAACGATAACGTATTTAACAATATGTATTATTATTATAGTTCTCGTACAAAAAATATTGTACAAACTTCGTGCGTGAAACATTTTGCGAATTCGTGTCCATAAAGCGCTCGCCTTTCGGCTCGCGCTTTAAACTGGTCACTCATTCGCGAAATATGATTTCACGCACTTGGTTCGTAAATAACTATTTTGCACGTTAACCAATTTTTGATTAAGCTAAACATAGTTATTGTAGTATGTCGCAGTAAAGTTTCCTATCTATGCAAGTATTACCGATAAAAAAGAAACAAGCACAGATAGTGACACATGAGTTTTTGAGATAACCACAGCAATTTTGATAAATTATTGCAGATACGTACAGGAACAGGAAAAAAGAATCGGGAAAATTCTGGTGTAGCCACGAAATTACTGGATTTCAACTGAAAATAAATCTTATACTCGCACAAAAATGCTTTGAACATTTATGGAGTCATACTAACTGCATCGGTCAAAGGCCGCTTAATTCATTTTGGATTACGCCATTTCAAGTATTTCAAATTCTTTGTTTCTTATTAATATGCAAAAAGAAAGACTTTTCGTCATCATCCTTTAAATCTAAAATCTCATTTGAATAAATTTAAAATTTCATTATATAACAATTGTTTTTCCAGAATATCTCCTCTGTAGTATAAACGCACAATTAATTTAATCCTCCGGAAACGAGAAAACATATTTACCTCGGGCAATCGTTAATTCCGCGTTCGCGCGCGGAATTGCAATAAACAGTATGAAAAGTCCCTAATCTGAAATTCTGAGTGGCATTAAAATGCATAAAGTTTCGCGAATGAAAGTTTTTAAGCATTCGCGTTGCCTGCTGCGAGGTGACGCTTCGCGGGAATTTTCAAACTCTAAAATAAGCTTATTATGGATGGACAGATGTGAAACTTCTTTCGTCAGAAACACGAAGGATCAAAGTTCTTTTTACTTCTCTATTAGCTTTAGTAGCCTTGTTTCAAACAATATTAATGAGTTTCGAAATCATTTTAAAGTATTAACAAGCGTAAAGAAGATTGGAATAATAAATACATTTTGTTCCATTTTCCATGTTTTGCTCAATTTTGTGCATATCTATTTTTAGTGCACCAATGCAATGCCGACATAAAGGTTGTTATTGGAGTAAATGTGTATCCTTGAGAAACTACCTAATTTATGTCTGCGTTGACAGTATTTTCAAATGATTGTCTGGTTTATAATATAGGTAAATTTATCTGAAAAATTCAGTCATAGAGGTGTAGTATTTCCTTGATCATGAAGTAAATGTTAGTGTGACATTTGTGTGGAAGTAATTCCCCTGGATTACGACTATGGGTGCGTTCCAGATAACGATCGTAACGTTAGTAACGATACCGTTCCATTAACGCTCATAAGTACTCATAACCTTCGCCGATCTTTTCATGCGAACCCTGTGCGAAGCTAGATTTTATACTCACAACGCTCGCATTTTACATATGAGATGATGTGAACATGAGTAAACATAACATTAATATACGTTTATTTACCAATTGCTATTATTTTACATTTGCTGACATAACAATACTTTGTTGTTTACATGAAACAATTTAACCTCATAAAAAGATAAAGTAAGAGTAAATATGGTGGAAACGCGTTACATTCAGTTGCACGTCATACTAGATCCATGACGACTCGCCTTGTATATGTTGCCGGTTCTATTTTTATTTCTGTCAGTGACATTTGATATAACCAACGAAAAAAATTATTCACAATACAATCACTACAATACAATGTATTTAGTAATTGAAATGCTCTAAGACTTCAGTCTTTCTCAACTTATTTGTTATATTGATTTAGATTGTCGAAAAACCTTAAATGTTTCATTACGTATCCATAATATAATTTAAAATAATACTTACGCTATTCACATTAAATTTAACACATGATTATATAAAAGTTTGTAAAAAGCTTCGACTGTTTACATAAACCTTTTGGGCATTATATTCAATGGACGCAAATAAATAATAAATACACTTCTAAGAAGCACTGTTTTTAAACAATTTATATCAAAGCAAAAATAAACATGAAATTTGACAGGAAGAATATACACAACGCACGTCTTTTTGACAGATATGATTTATCTGTCAACACCGAATTGAACTATTAGTCTATTAAAAACATGTAATATAGAAATTTAATATTGAAACGGAAATTATGTGTTTATTTGCCATGAATGCGTATATTACGATCAATTTATAAATCTTCTATTTAAGCTAATGAAATAAATGCCCTCAAGTATAATTTAACAAAGAAACTTTTTTAGTTTCTCCACTACAGTTATGACAACATGTAAACGTCATCGATGACGTGCAACTGAACTTACCGCGTCTCCAGTATAGGTTTATGGACTGTTTAATATCTAATAGGTACTTAACGCATAACACACATACAGAATTGACGCAAGTGACACATGTATGTATGTGTACGAAAGCCGTTCCATTTAATAAAACACTGTTAGCTTTAAAATTTAAATGAAACAGAGATCGTGCGCAACGTGAGCGTGAGCGTTGCAAGGGTAATCTGGAACGCGCCCTCTTTAACCCATAGATAAAAAAAAGTATGAATGTTGTACTCTAAGGTATTTGAGGGCTGATTTAGTACAATTTTAACATATTTTAACATTGTCAATTTTTGCTCTATAATTAGACTAGCTGGATAAATAAAGATGCTATAGTAATTTTAAAATGATCTAATTATTACCAATAATGGTCCTTGTTATCTTCGTCAGGTTGAGAAGTGCCAACAAGAAACTGATTAGCGTTATAAAGCAAATTTTGGTCTGTTTTGAAATGTGTGCGTAGAAATACTAACGGGTTTGGTATAGACAGCACCAAAGAGTGCATCACTGTAACTAAATTAGCAAATTGTAATAGTGCCAAAATGGAAAAAAGTACATCAAATATGTACCGAAATACACAGAAAAAAGATTTTAGTGAACATTAGCTTTTTAACCCGTGTTATTTGCAAATATTCTATATTTCTTTTAATAATTTTACATGCATGTATATCAGTTTATTGTAATATTTGAGTATACTGTACAAGAAAGTTATTTTGTTATAATAAGATCATTTAGCTGCGATTTTGAAGATCACGTGTTAGGCTTAAAGGAGTTGTAAATTATACTATCGATTGATGCCAGAGTGGCTGAATATTTTATGAGGAAAATATTGCGATGTAGAAGAGTAAAGCTTCAAAATCTTTCAATGCAGTTGAAAGCGGCGATTACGTTAAACGAACAGTTTACAACGTAAATGAACCGTAATTAGTGTTTCCTTTTGAATTGTTATAAAAAATTAGAAACGTAAGTAAAATTGTAATTCTGATACACTACCCAACAACTCTATTATCAGCAACACTAATTATTTTAAGATTATTAATATTAATTGCCTATTGTAGAGTTAATGTTTAAAGTGTTAAAGCTTATTTGAATAAAAATTCAGAAACTATTTCTTTTGTGTATTATAAGATGGCGCTACATAAGGATCAATATTTTGAGGTTACCAGAATCAATTTCTTCAGTATAAATCGAAGTTATGTGACGGCCTTATATCGCGCATCGATAGTAGATACTGTTGGCCTTGCTTATATACATATATGTCATAGCGCCATCTACCGAAAAGGGCAGGACAACGTTTGTCGGGCCAGCTGTACTCTTTATCACGAAGAAATAGACTAATCACGAAGAAATCACATGAACATTTGTGACGTTACAAGATAAAAGCTGAAAAAATCGAATTACACGTCCATAATAATTATTTTACCACAGTTGTTATAATAACGACTATTCAATTCACCTGTCATTGTTCAAATATGAACCAATAAAATAGCAAATATTTACTTTCGTATCATAGCAACAGGAAATTTCAGCGATTATATCTTCCTAGAAGGTATTCAAGTGGATATTTTAAACAAGTGAAAGTTTTTATTAATGTAACTCATTTACTAACAATATTGAAGGTACAATTAGAAAAACTAACATTACTGCAGTGCTGCAGCAGACATTCTGGAACAGATTAATAATAATGAAAACAGCTTGTTTTAGATTTACACTGTGTTTATTAAAAATATATATGACAATTGTTTCGCTACCTTGTAGCTTCTTCGGATAAATGTTACAGAATGAAGTGTACAACATAAACTTATTATATTGAAAATATTACTGACTACACTACGGTTTTCCCAGCAATAAACCTTAATTGTATTATAATGTACTTTATGTATCTATTTTAAATATACTCCGTGACAAATGAGTATCTTTACAACTACTTATAAATTATACATATTTAATAAAGGTGAAGAATTTAAATCTAATTTGTCATTTAATAATATATCTAAATTTTTTAGTCTGTTAATTTCTAGTGATTCTAAGAGATTTAGTTTTTTACTTTTATTTGCTATGTGTAAGATCTCGAAATTCTCATCAAAGTCATGGTTGTTTTCAATCAAATGAGTGGCATACGTTGAGTTCTCCTTTTTATTAGTAAACGCTTTTTGATGATCTTCTATACGTTTTTTAAAAGCTCTTCCAGTTTGACCTATGTATGCTTTATGGCATGTACCACACGATAATTTATAGACACCCGATTTGTTATCTTTTGAAGTTTTATCTTTATTATTTTTAATAAATGTCCCTAAGTTATTGTTTGTTTTGTATGCTACATTTATGTTTTGTTTCTTAAGAAATATAGATAATTTTTTCTGTTCTCTACTAATGAAAGTGAATGAATTGAATTTCTCATTTGGTTTTTCTGTGATATTGAGGTAAGCTTCTTGCAGACATTTTTTATATAACTTATCCGAAATTAATTTATTGATAATATTAGGGTCGTAGCCATTATTAAAAGCTATTTGTTTTATAATATTATATTCTTTATTGTAATCTTCTTTTGACATAGGAATATTAATAAGTCTAAATGTCATACTATGAAACGCCGCTAGTTTTTGTTGGTATGGGTGATTTGAATTATAATGTATCGTGGTATCCGTATGTGATTCTTTATGATAAATAGAAAAGTTAATTTTATTGTCGCGTTTTTTTAACGTCAAGTCTAAGAAATTGATACTATTATCATTTTCTTTTTCTATTGTAAATGTGATATTAGGGTCTAAAGAATTAATAAAATTGAATAATTTATTTAGTTGTCTATCTGTGCTTGTGTATCCTACTAGAATATCGTCAACATACCGATACCAAAAAAACACATTATTCGTCAAATCTTTATTTTTTTTTTAAAAATTCTATTTTCTAAGTTGTCCATAAAAATTTCCGCCAAAAGTGGTGATAAAGGGTTACCCATAATGAGACCTTGGTTACTTTTGTATAATTTATTATTGAAACTAAAATAATTTTGTTCTAAACAAACTGATAGCACATCTAATATTTCGTTCATTATAATCGGGTTTGTATTGTTAATTGTTAATAAGTGTCTAATTAATTCAATGGTTTTATTGGGCGGAATACTCGGAAATAAATTTTTAACATCAAAAGATATTAGTCTAAGGTTATCTGGTAATTTCAAGTCTTTGATATTGTTTACTAATTCGTTACTGTTTTTTATACTATATTTTGGTTTAAATTTCGTGAATCTTATAATGTTTTCTATTAGATGTTTTGAAATTTTTACTGCTGGTGCTGTGATATACGAAACAACTGGTCTAATTGGGTATTCTTCTTTATGCAATTTTATTAACGAATACAATTTTGGTGGTTGTGGGTTCATAAGTCTGAATCTCTGCATTTCGTAAACACTATTACAATTAAAAAGGAATTTTGAGTTGTTAATTACATTCGTGATTTGTTTTTGGTAATCAAATGTAGGGTCTTCCGCTATGACTGAATATTTTCCTTGATCTAGAAAATTTTCTGTTTTTGAAATATATTCCTCTTTATTAATGGCTATAATAGTTTTTCCTTTATCTGCTCTAGTAAAAGTAATATTATTGTCTTTAGCTATCTGATTTATATTCTTTGCTATGTTTATTTCTTCATTCTTAGGAGAATAGAAATTTAACTTTTTAATTATATTACTAGCTTGGCATTTACTATTTAAATCTTTTAAAGCTAATTCTGATTCTACTGCAATTAATTCTCTGTTTTTATTTTGAATTTTATTATCTGCCATTAGATTATAATTAAATCCTTTATTCAATAAATTAATTTCTTTATCATTAAAGTTGATGTCTGTGAAGTTACAAAATCTATTAAAAAATTTTAATTCTGTGAAATTATTCTCTACTTTATTTATTGGAATTGGTTTCTTAGATATTAATGTACTTAACTTATTACTTTGTGCGGTAAATTTTTTGTGTATTAATAGATTAACTTTAGTTCTCGTGTATAAATCTAAAGAGTCAAATTCAATCGGGTGTAGTCTATAAACTAACTCTGTGTGTACTACCTTTAAATAGATGGACGCCACTTCTCTTTTTGAGTATTGTAATTTCCTATCTTCTGTCACCCATTTTTTCATTCCCAAAATTCTTCCTCTTTTTGCCGATATGCTCTTATTGCTGGTCTTCAAATTTACGGAGAAGTACAACAACACAAAATATTTGGTTTTACAACAAGTGTATCAAAAATTCAGTGTTCCCGAATTATGTAAATTTGAAGACCAGCAATAAGAGCATATCGGCAAAAAGAGGAAGAATTTTGGGAATGAAAAAATGGGTGACAGAAGATAGGAAATTACAATACTCAAAAAGAGAAGTGGCGTCCATCTATTTAAAGGTAGTACACACAGAGTTAGTTTATAGACTACACCCGATTGAATTTGACTCTTTAGATTTATACACGAGAACTAAAGTTAATCTATTAATACACAAAAAATTTACCGCACAAAGTAATAAGTTAAGTACATTAATATCTAAGAAACCAATTCCAATAAATAAAGTAGAGAATAATTTCACAGAATTAAAATTTTTTAATAGATTTTGTAACTTCACAGACATCAACTTTAATGATAAAGAAATTAATTTATTGAATAAAGGATTTAATTATAATCTAATGGCAGATAATAAAATTCAAAATAAAAACAGAGAATTAATTGCAGTAGAATCAGAATTAGCTTTAAAAGATTTAAATAGTAAATGCCAAGCTAGTAATATAATTAAAAAGTTAAATTTCTATTCTCCTAAGAATGAAGAAATAAACATAGCAAAGAATATAAATCAGATAGCTAAAGACAATAATATTACTTTTACTAGAGCAGATAAAGGAAAAACTATTATAGCCATTAATAAAGAGGAATATATTTCAAAAACAGAAAATTTTCTAGATCAAGGAAAATATTCAGTCATAGCGGAAGACCCTACATTTGATTACCAAAAACAAATCACGAATGTAATTAACAACTCAAAATTCCTTTTTAATTGTAATAGTGTTTACGAAATGCAGAGATTCAGACTTATGAACCCACAACCACCAAAATTGTATTCGTTAATAAAATTGCATAAAGAAGAATACCCAATTAGACCAGTTGTTTCGTATATCACAGCACCAGCAGTAAAAATTTCAAAACATCTAATAGAAAACATTATAAGATTCACGAAATTTAAACCAAAATATAGTATAAAAAACAGTAACGAATTAGTAAACAATATCAAAGACTTGAAATTACCAGATAACCTTAGACTAATATCTTTTGATGTTAAAAATTTATTTCCGAGTATTCCGCCCAATAAAACCATTGAATTAATTAGACACTTATTAACAATTAACAATACAAACCCGATTATAATGAACGAAATATTAGATGTGCTATCAGTTTGTTTAGAACAAAATTATTTTAGTTTCAATAATAAATTATACAAAAGTAACCAAGGTCTCATTATGGGTAACCCTTTATCACCACTTTTGGCGGAAATTTTTATGGACAACTTAGAAAATAGAATTTTTAAAAATAAAGATTTGACGAATAATGTGTTTTTTTGGTATCGGTATGTTGACGATATTCTAGTAGGATACACAAGCACAGATAGACAACTAAATAAATTATTCAATTTTATTAATTCTTTAGACCCTAATATCACATTTACAATAGAAAAAGAAAATGATAATAGTATCAATTTCTTAGACTTGACGTTAAAAAAACGCGACAATAAAATTAACTTTTCTATTTATCATAAAGAATCACATACGGATACCACGATACATTATAATTCAAATCACCCATACCAACAAAAACTAGCGGCGTTTCATAGTATGACATTTAGACTTATTAATATTCCTATGTCAAAAGAAGATTACAATAAAGAATATAATATTATAAAACAAATAGCTTTTAATAATGGCTACGACCCTAATATTATCAATAAATTAATTTCGGATAAGTTATATAAAAAATGTCTGCAAGAAGCTTACCTCAATATCACAGAAAAACCAAATGAGAAATTCAATTCATTCACTTTCATTAGTAGAGAACAGAAAAAATTATCTATATTTCTTAAGAAACAAAACATAAATGTAGCATACAAAACAAACAATAACTTAGGGACATTTATTAAAAATAATAAAGATAAAACTTCAAAAGATAACAAATCGGGTGTCTATAAATTATCGTGTGGTACATGCCATAAAGCATACATAGGTCAAACTGGAAGAGCTTTTAAAAAACGTATAGAAGATCATCAAAAAGCGTTTACTAATAAAAAGGAGAACTCAACGTATGCCACTCATTTGATTGAAAACAACCATGACTTTGATGAGAATTTCGAGATCTTACACATAGCAAATAAAAGTAAAAAACTAAATCTCTTAGAATCACTAGAAATTAACAGACTAAAAAATTTAGATATATTATTAAATGACAAATTAGATTTAAATTCTTCACCTTTATTAAATATGTATAATTTATAAGTAGTTGTAAAGATACTCATTTGTCACGGAGTATATTTAAAATAGATACATAAAGTACATTATAATACAATTAAGGTTTATTGCTGGGAAAACCGTAGTGTAGTCAGTAATATTTTCAATATAATAAGTTTATGTTGTACACTTCATTCTGTAACATTTATCCGAAGAAGCTACAAGGTAGCGAAACAATTGTCATATATATTTTTAATAAACACAGTGTAAATCTAAAACAAGCTGTTTTCATTATTATTAATTTGATAATGGATTTACATCAAGTAAAAGGCGAATCTATCAAACAGCATTCTGGAACAGAGCTATCACTGGGAGTACCCGAGGGAGTACCTTTCTCTTGTAGCTTAATACCGTCACTATTACTGACAGATGTCGAAGTTGTACATGACACATTTGTTGTTGTAAAATTTCTTCGCATTTTGGTGATAATCGACTCGTGGTGCTCATCATCAAGCTGCAAGTACGATTTTATGGAATTCAGATTTTGGTGTCCCGTTATTTTCATCAGTTGTTGCTCTCCGACACCAGCTTTCGCCAGAGATGATACAGTTGAAGAGCGTACCGAATGATTTGATATCTTCCTTCTTTTAACATCTAATCCAGTTTTTTCAGCTAATAACTTCACCCATTTACTGATCTCACATATACCAACTGGACTGTTCTTATACCACACCGCATTCTCAACTTTATCCCAAAACGGATTCGGTGTCAAAAACATCCTTTCTGTTTTCACATTTTTTCCTCTCTTCGATTTCAGTAGATAATACAATCTAAATAACAGAAGAATATTAATTATACCGTCTTGAAATTAAATATAAATAGGTTACCTAACTGGACACATATCGGTATTGCTTTTATTCTCTATCAACCACTTGCTGCCTGTCAATGATTTAGTTCCCCCCTGCGCAGTTTTCGAAAATACTGGATTATACTCAATTCTACCAGTTCTTCTTCCCTTGTTATCGAGTTCCTCCTTGAAGTAATAGGTGAAACAGT
Organism: Amphimallon solstitiale; assembly: GCA_963170755.1. NCBI lineage: Eukaryota > Metazoa > Arthropoda > Insecta > Coleoptera > Scarabaeidae > Amphimallon > Amphimallon solstitiale. The sequence goes on along the minus strand of OY720678.1, from coordinate 50,985,969 downwards.
TGCTCCCTTCTCCTCCCCGCCAAGCTAGTTCGTAAGATGCTATTAAGAAAAACTTTTTCTGTAAACCGTCTGGGGTACTCTCATCTAATATGCGTATCATATTTAAGTATTCTGGTTCTGTAAGTGCCGCCGCGTTGCTGGTTCTTTTTTCAGGACACGCTTGCAGTTTTCTTCTTGTAGCATCCCTGGCGTCACGTGCTGACTTAAATATTGCATCAGAAAACGGGTTTACGTTTATGTTCCACTTATTGAAGAACATTTCTTGAACCATTTTCGCCGTCACGTTCCACATGTGCTTGATGACGCCTTCTTTATAATCGGACCCATCTTTTTTCTTCATATTACATGCCCACGACTTTAAGATGACATTTAAGTCCACAGGAGAAGTAGATTGATCCAGTTTATAGCCTTTTGCTGTTAAAAATGTACTAAATTGTCTCCATACTGAATCTTTGGATTTCTTCGTGTTCCAAGGGATATTTTCGCAAATTTCAGCATCGATTTCGTTTTCAGATTTCGTGCCAAATCTTTTCTCAGTTCCCATTATTTAGAAACACCAGTTTTTATTCAACGAAACGAACTAAATAGGAACACGATTCCAAAAATTTTAATGACAAACATAAATGTTTTTTTTGTTGACATGGAAACGTAATCATGTGTAACTAAATTTTGAGTCATTTTAATATGAAAAATTGATTTGGTTCATTGAATAGTCTCTCGAATACGATTCGTAGTCAAAGTTGAGTCTACTATTTTTGTAGTGCTTTACACTCATGTCTTTCATAATTGCGAATACTACTCGTGCTCCGCACTCGTATTATTTAAATGCAATCATGAAAGACATTCGTGTAACCACCACAAAAATAATCGACATAACTTTGACTACTCATGGTATTATAAGTGATAATAATGAATATTATCGTTATTATAACAACCCGTTTTTTGAAGATGTCTCTTGATTATAGGTAAATATTTATTTACCTATAATCGTTATTATAACAACCCTTTTTTTGAAGATGTCTCTTGATTATAGGTAAATAAATATTTACCTATAATCGGGTTGTTATAATAACGATAATATTCATTATTATCGTTATTATAACAACTGTGGTTTGTTCTAATTTTTTAATAAATTTTGTAATCAAATACAGGTTATGTTAAATCTCAATTAACCATATATGATATCAACCTTATTAATAAAATTTCCTTAAATTTAAATTATTTTTCAATCGCATGTAGTACTACAAAAGAAGCGTAATTAAAAAAATTTTTGGAAATTAATTTTAGACATTTTTACGCTATCATCGTACCACATGACGTATATTAATTTTTCTGTTTTCATTCGATTAATAATTTTGACGCAAAAAACCACTGTAATATATTTTATTTCAAAATTAGTAGATGCATGCTTACAATTATTATTAACTTATAAATGAAAGCCGTTATTTGCAAATGCGTTTCACCTTCGTCAGCGTGTACGAGGCTCAATGTTTACATCTGTTCAACCAATGAGAGAACGATCACAGGGTATAGTAGCATATAGAACTAACCTAACAGATTCATGTTATCATGATATTTAATTACAAAGATATTTCATAAGAATAAACAGAAACGAATATTCATCAAATTAACTTACGTTATAGAAATTTTGTTATCATGCAATTATTAGTGTAGAAGAAGATAATGTCCTTAAAGTTATGTTAATGTATATAAAATATGCGATAATTACCTGTACACAAATTTGTAAACTCCAATCTCATTTATGATAAGTTTGTAAGTCAAAAATTCATATATAAAATTTAAGTCCGTTAGTAAATCAATTTCCATGTCATGAAATTTGTAGTTATGCACCACCATAATAAATATCATACCTATTTAAATACCTTAATCATTTAAGTATGTATTTTATGTAAAAATAACAGGATAATAGTGAGCATGGAAAACTAAAACAATTGATAGAAGAATAACATTTTTGAACCGAGGAGACTACATAATTTTCTGTACTGTCTCGACGCCAATAATTAAAATTTAATATTCTGAAATAAATTATTAAAAATGTACTTATAAGTACCTGATAATATGACCTAGTATCATAATCCAGTCGTGATAGTGGAAAATATTTAAAATAGTTACGTATTTGAAGTGCTGAAGTACCATATTTGAGGTTTACTTACAATTATCTGACGAATGAAAGTAAACTAATTGAGCCCACTGCACAAATTAATAAACAAGACTTGCTCTAAGCTTAATGGATTTCGTTGCTCTTAAATGCATCTTAATGCCAGAGGTCCTGTTATTAATGCTAAATTTATGCAAAAGAAATCCTGATTCCCTATAGAAAACACATAGCGAGAAGTACTAAACTTCTATATATTATACACTGAAACTTCCCATAGGCGAACATTGTTCGTTCCGACAATATTGCTCTGCTATGAGAAGTGCCCGTCTATCAGAAGACAGAAAAAATTAAGTAGAAACGGAAAGCTAAACTTTCATTTGAACAGACAGTGTAAAATTATATAGCTCACTAAGCATACCAAACGCTTGTTCATCATCTTCTTCAAAAGAAAGTTGTTTTACCTTTCTTTTATTTCCAGTAGACCATCTTAATAGCATACTATTCTTTACTCATAATCATCAATTCTAGGAATTTCTATTTCATGTTCTTCATCATCTCTGTTTTGAGTTTCGTTTTCTAAATTATCGGCCAAAATATGATCTGGATTATCGTCTTCTGTTTACAAATTGGCGTCAATATTTATAAATTCCTGTACATCATTATTTCCTAATTTTCTCATTAGCGTACACATTTGAGCCACTTTAGATAAATGAATTTCATCTTCAGGATCAAATTGGTCACTTTTAAACTTCTTATTTACTTCTTGAAATTCTGTTTTCTTGAAACAATTTTGAATTGTATCAGATGAGACATCATTCCATGCTTTTTTAATAAAATAAATCGCATCTAATACGCTAATCGCTAATATACGCTAATCTAATAGTGTGTGATAATATGCTACTTAAATTATGTACCGAATCAGAACTGTCAAACTGCGATAAAATGTGTTTTAGTATTAAATGCCGGTACCAAGTTTGAACATTTTTATAATGCCTTGATCTAGCGGTTGGCGGTAAGCTGTCATATTTGGCGGTAAGAAAACCAGTTTAACATTTTGCAACTGTACGACCTTAGAATGAACAGCTGCATTGTCAAAAAATAATACAATTTTCCTGTTTTGATCGATCATTTTCCGATCAAATTCACGCTACCATTCTGTCATCCAAGCCTTCTTATTTGAATACCATTCGGTAGGAAGAAGAGCAATGCTAAGATTTTTAAATGCGCGAGGGACCTGATTTTCTGATAACTAAGAGTTTTTCTTTCTCCCCTGCTATATTCACACAGTGCATTATATGCAGTTAATTTTTTTTCAAAAACTTGCCGCTCACACATTTTTCGCCTCTTTATTGGTAGTGCCCGAAAAAATAACCATGTTTTGTCCAAATAATAAATATCGCAGGGTTTGTACCCTTTAGTTATTAACAGCAACCTGTTTATGAAAGCTTCGACATCTTCTTGATTTGCGCTAGCGGCTTTACCAGATATCATGCGGTAATGAATATTATCTCGCTTCTTGAATTTATCTAGCCATCCAGTAGAAGCGGAAAATTTACAGTTGTCTAATTTCTCAGCAATTTCCTTGGTTTTATGCTTAATTAGTACCCCTGATACAGGCATATTATTATTTCTAGCTTGCACAAACCATTAATATTCTGAGACCTTCAGTTTTAAAAAATCGCCTTATAATTCTACTATTGTCATTTATTTGCCACTACTTTAGATATTCATCTTTTTTGCTATTATTTGCGCGACTTGTTTTGCCTATATTAAATTTTCAGGCTTATTTACGTGAACTTGGTTTTATTGTTATATTCCATGATCGTAATGTTTTCTTTCAGCGTTAAAGTATTTTTTTTATATTGTTTGCTACAATAATTAAAATATGTACATTGTTCATATAAATTATGCCATAAAAACTATTTACAACTTCTACAAAGAACGTAACAAATATGTATTTACATACATATTACACACAACACACCCAGACGAAGTTGACTTGCGAATTAAACAAATATCTATACTGTTCAAATCAAATCATCAACGAAGGCAGGGGATTTACTGGACTGAGTTACTACTTCTCGATTCTCGCGACCGTTTAATAGAAACTTTCCGGTCAAAAAGCAGATAAATAACTGTCCGTGCCCGTTCAAGAGAGTGTCCGCATAAGAAAAAACAATTTACTAGGAATTCCCTACTTATAAATTCGGGACCGGATAAATCGCTTACCTATAAATACTATGATTGTGTTTTATAATAAATATTAAGACGTCCAAGTTGATTACACTGGTCAACAGTGAAATTGCTTCTTAGGTGAAAGTACCCAATCCTGAATGAATTCAACGTGCTGAACACGAATATCACATTGAAAAAAGTTGATTGGCTCACGTTCAAGATATTGACGTTTTGTCCATTGTATAGATGCTATTGCATAATGTAATGCAATTTAGTGAGAAATTACGAAATTTTGCGTCATATTGCATCACCCCTTCATGCAAAGAAGTTAATGCAGCATTTACTGTAAGTTTCCATTGAGAGTGTTGCGAAATTGATTGCGCAATATCAAGCAATAGCTAATTATAGTTTATTTATAAATGGCCGACGTGACAGTTAACTCGTGCAATGTCCGTTCATTCGCGCATATTTTTCGAAGCTCTAGCATACATAAGTGATTGCTATAGTGTAAAGTAACTAAACAGTAGCAATGCCTCGTAACTGTGTTAATAGTGCAAATAACTTCTGTTATATTTGCGGAGAAGTGACATTTGCTGCACAGAAAAAGAACATCAGTGCAACAGTTAAGAAAGGGTATCATTTGTATTTTGGTTGCAAGATAGGCGACCAGGACAAAGACTGGGCCCCACACTTATGCTGCCGCACTTGTGCCGTAAATCTTTCACAGTGGCTTAATGGCAAAAGAAAGGCAATGCCATTTGCTGTGCCCATGATTTGGAGGGAGCCCACCAATCACGTTGACGACTGTTATTTCTGTATGGTACGACCAGCTTCTGGAGGCATCACCAAGAAGAAGAAGTGGACAGTTGAATACCCTAACATACCATCTGCTCTGCGACCTGTCTCTCATGGCGAAGGACTCCCAATTCCAGAACCTCCTACAGATTTTTCTATCAGTTCAGACGATGAGGATGGCCATGCGTCGGCGAGTTCTCCTCAACGTGGCAGTAAGGATGATGACTTTTCGTGCTTTGACGAAACATCTGCACCACATAAAATTACCCAGGATGAAATGAACGTATTATAATATTGACATAAGTACACTTTTTCTGAAATATGCGTACATATAACAGAAAACCCGTAGCCAATTCAGCTTTTTCTTAGTCATTTTCGTGTTCAGCACATTGAATTCATTAAGAAATGACTATTTTCAGCTTGGAAGCATGAACTTTTCGAAAATTTGTTGCCCAGTGTTATGAATCATTTCAATATATAAGACCGAAGCACAATAATAAAACAAAATTATCTATGTCCATAAACGCTTATTTTTATGAATAGTAACCCAAGGCTAAAGGGATAGTTTTAGGTTCACTTTTCAGATTGAGTTACTTTCTTTTTAAAAAAGTAAACAAAGTTGAATATGATTTAATTAGAGAAGTATTATTTTTTTAAATTAAATTACATTCATTTACTACTTACTATATTTTATGACTTGAATTCATTATGAACTAAATTTATTAAAAGTTATTCACCATTTCCTTTACTGGGTTGCTATTTCTTTTTACAAACTCTTTAGTGAGTACCAGTGAAATATGACGTAGTTTGTTAATGTTCATGTAAAATTTCAATTGACACATTAGCTATCTAGAGGCCACAAATGTCTGTGGTTTCTTCCACGCTGAACCATATATACTTTTTCCCTATTTCATTTTTGTTTCTCTTCTTACTTCCATATCTCAACATAATTCTTACGAACGGTCGATTCTGCGGGAATATATCGACCACAATACTTTTGCAAACAAAGTAAATTACCTCTTTTTTTGACAAAGGTATAGTTGATGAAATCATATGTTTACACAGGTCCTTGGGAAAAGCAGACTTATTTACAGATATATTTGTTACACATATTTCGCTTGCCTTGGGGAATTGACACCTATCCTGAAGGATGCTTCAAAGTGTCTGCCGCCCAATCCTTTCAATTTAAGATAGTAGATCAGCGAAGAACCCACCTCAAAAGCCGACTGAAGCTAGTGGCCGGAAGGTAACTCTCGCGGAGGCAGACGAGCTATCCCTACATGTAGGGAGGCTCTGGTATAGAATTAGAACATTAACAAAGGAAATATTAAGAGCTTCTTATATGAGAAAGATATTCAGTTAGAGAAAAGTAGGTAATGTAATAATTATCATAGTTATTACATTACATACTTTTCTCAGTAATATGTGTATATAATACTGTAATACATACATAAGACTGAACATCGTGTTCAATCTTATGTATGTATTACTGTATTTCATTTTCTATTTTGTATTTTTGCAGAAATATGAAATGGAGGATATATGTGTTATGAGTACGTTTCCTGTAAATAAGTACATATTTCGAAATTATTTCTTTCTTGTTTCATACACAGTGAATAACATAACACGCAAATGTGCCTAAAAGGAATATTGTCGAATAGGTAGTTTGTAGAAGGAATTTTTCAATTTTTTTATATACAGGGCGAGTTTTTTTTCCATTATTTGCATGGGGATCTCGAAAACCATAAGAGATACGCATTAGGTTAAATGGAGAAAGATTTGCATCTTTATAAGTCTCATCAAGATACGTTTTTGTCCATTTAAGAAAATGCATGGTTTACTAGATATTTGCAAAAAATAGAAATTCTCCAAAACCTTTTCAGTGCTATATCTCTGCTATTCTTAAAGGTAGAATTTTTTTTTTGAATATTGTTTTTAAGAAATTCAATTTCAGGCAACGACACTTTTTAATACATAATAATAGTGTATTGTGCTGTTATTTATTAAAATAAGTGCTACGACCCCTACATCATTGCAAGCAGAAAAAAATGCACTATTAGAATATGTCATAGCCAACTATGGTTTCCATTAAAAAAAATTAGACATTGCTTGCTAACTCAAAAATGCTAAGCAAAATTAAAAATTTAAGAAGATGTCGTTTGAAATTAAGTTTCTTAAAAACAATATTCAAAAAAATTTTTTCTACCTTTAAGGATAGAAGAGTTATAGCACTGAAAAGGTTTTGGAGAATTTTTATTTTTTGCAAATATCTACTAAACCATGCATTTTCTTAAATGGACAAAAACGTATCTGGATGAGGTTTATAAAGATGCAAATCTATCTCCATTTAACCTAATGCGTATCTTTTATGGTTTTCGAGATCCCCATACAACTAATGAAAAAAAACTCAGCCTATATATATATATAATATTGTATATTATGTTCTTAGTTTACTTTTGTATACAACACTTATTGTGTTGGCGTTGAATGATACAAATCCCATAAGAATGGAGTGAATTAATAAACTGTTTTGAACTCAATTTGAATTTATTTCAATTTTTTACTTGTAAATTATGAAGTTTCAACACGTATCTCGGTCTTCAATCAATTAATTATTGTCTACTTTTTTGAATTTTGTTTGTTGTTATTGTATTTATTTTGTTAGCATCATGGAATTTCTATAGGTATCTCGTTCTATCAATTAATTATTATATAACAAACATTTTGGCAATTTCTCATAGCCGTATTACCATACGCGAAAAGGGCAAACAAAAAGTAATCTTAATCTAGTTAAATCTCTTCCGAAATCGAACCGATTTATACATACAAATTAGGGAATATCTGCCCGAATTAATAACAATTAAAGTTGTAAATTCGCTTTAATTGAAAAAATGTCGATTGTAAGAGCAGTATTATCGGAGTTTTAATGAATTCTGGAATTCTTGAATTGGCCGGCCGACTGTTATCGATCCACTTTACCGGATCTATAAATAAACCTTTCGATTGTTGTTTGGAAAAAGGTTAATGCACGGTTTTGTTTCATTGAGAGAGGCAAACGGAATAAAAAAGTTTCGCGTATCTCTCATTGTTGCGAATTTAAAAGCTGGCGTGCAGACTGGAATAATTGAGCATGCGAAAAAAGGAGAATAATAGAAGAGAGAATTCACTTAACTTATTGCTTGATCGATAGACTGGAATATTTTCTCCGAGACCGTTAAATTTCCTTCACTCATTTCAATACAGTAACATATATAAGAAGCATACATATAAAAGTATATGTTAATTAAAGGGCTGGCATTTTAATAGTGCACTTTTAAGGTTACAATACTATTCGTTATTTTTTATCACAACATTAATAGTTTTCCTCACATAATAAAGTATTTTTAAACAACTAGATAGTAAGTTTTCTCATTTTTAGCGGAATGCTTCGATTTCCGCCGTGCTCCTTATTACTGGCACCGATTTGTCCCAATCGTCCGAAAGACTGACAAAGAAACAAATTTTGAGCGTACATGTTTAAAAATGATTAGATAGGTACTTATAAGTTTTAAGCTATTTTCGTTAAAATTTATACTTGTTGGTTTCGGGATTAATATTGTCACGTTTTCGGGTTCCAATAAACAACTCGTGCAATTATTTATTTAAAAACAGTCTGTATATTTATATACTTAAAATTATATAACAATATAAAATATAAAACTAATTTATCACACTTAAACTACTATTAATAAATTAAAATTAACACTTGTATTTATTTAGTTCTATTACTAATATCTCTGTCCGTATTTATGTAACACTTCTATTTATTTACACGGCACTACTATATTTATTTCTTTGGCTACCATGCACTCGAGACTACTTAAGGACTTTCTTATTCCGGAATTACTCCGCGATTACTTCTCCCGCAATGAATCATCCATCGGTGACCCAGTCGCCTTATATACACCTGCATGAAATGTTCTCGAAATGTACCAGTAAGTTCGGTAATACACCAGTGGAAATCTGGACTCTTCCTTGCTTACGCCGTACTTCTGTGAGATGACATAAAAATGACTTGTTTACATATCGTTTTTATACGCCGCTCCGAAACGATTTATGGGCTCTGCTTTTTGTCGTCGTACACTCATTTCGTCACAATATGAAGTTTATGTTATTACAGTTATAATAGTGAAATTATATGATATTTGCATTTTTTACATTACCTTGCTTATTCTACTAAACTACGTATCTTACATTTATTGAACAGAAACATTTAGAATTAATATTTGGTGAATATGCAGAAGACGAAGCTAGAAGTTCCAAAACTTTTGGACTAAGTGCAATATTGATATTAATGGTTCTGAAGATGCCAAGAGCCTTTACCATTATTTTCACACGGGAGGATTTTCGTGCAAAGTTTACACGAGATCTTTTGACGTCTTTCTAGCAGGATTGTTTAATAGTTTCCGGATAGGAAAAGCAGCCGCATCAATAATTGCGTACCTGTGAACAAGAACAACATGAACTGGAGAGGAGTCCATTACAATTGTATACATATACATATGTATATACAATTGGGGGTTTGAGACGATAGACCGGTTTTAAGCTAATGCGGGCCAAGGTGCCACGCTTTGTGACCTGCGGAACCGTGCGACACAAAAATATCGATAGAAAGCAAATCAGCACCTAATTTTTGAAATGCACTTACAGGAATCAGGAACTAGCCATTATACATTTCAATCAAAATGCTAATAGGTAACAATTTTTCTGTAGTTCTGCTACTTCATAAATCTGTATCTTTCTAAGCTAGGGTTGCTAACGAAGTTCTACTAGGTAAGTAGTATAACCTCGCCCAAAATAGACTCGAAGCATGTCTAAACATTATTTTTTTATTCTAGAATGATATCGATTTGACTGGTTGTGGGATTATTATTTGTCACTTGTTTTCCCAGCCAACTTAATTTAGTTATTACGTTGTAACGCATTGTATTTCTCGTGTTATGATTTTACAATAGTTTTTTTTTTGTGTTTTTGTTATGTAAGCGTATATGTACTTGTCATACATTGTTGTTTTCAGAATAAATATCTCTATCAGAATTAGTAAAAAAGAGCATGTGCTCCAATATGAAAAATTGTGTTTTGGTAGTTTAGCTTTAAAGCCTTTAGGGCTATACGTGGTTTTATTAGGCAATTTACTAGCCTATTCGCAACCATTTAATTTGGTGTATAGATAATTAAAATCTGTTATTCTTTTAATAAAATCAGCTTCTTCTTAAAGTGTTACTATCTGGAAATAAACCTATCATATGCAAATGAATTTAGAGCCTCATAATAAGAGTAAAGTCAGATGTTTGGAGTTACAAATATTACACGAATTCAAAATCTTAGAAATAGGTAGACAAAGTACCTAATTTATAATTATTTACGGAATTTATAAAATCGTTATGAGTGATTAGTTTTTATGTATAAAATAAATTTGGTGAGAAATTTTATTATTGCAAATCCTGAATTGCCTCGGAAGTATCAATTTAATTTAAACAGCGGAAGACCCTTCCGTAAAGTCAGATTAAAATGAATAAACTGTATCTCCCGAAAATTCAATCGGTATGATATCGGATTTACTGTGGCACCATCAACATTCCAATTTAGTATTCCTTAATCTTCTCAAATTAACGTTTCGTTACTTTTTTTTTGTCTGGCTGTTAAAGTAACATTTGCACTTTTTTTCATTGGCGTGGAGCGTCCCCGTTGCGTCGAATATTTTATGCAAATGCTCGTGATGAAATTTCGTTATTCTGGATTCAGAGAAAAAAGAGCAAACCCGGTGATGACCTCGTGCTGTCTAACAAATCTCCGACGTCAGGGTTAGAATGGAATATGCGAAAAAAAACGACGGCTGCTGGAAGAGAAAGAGAGAGAGACAAACACAAAAAAGGGAACGATACAGAGTCGTAATTACATTAAACATTGTTATTTAATAAAAAAAAAAAGCGGTACGTAATTAAACTGAAAAAGATATAATTAAATGAGAATTTAAGTAAACAGAAAAGCAGCAGTGTGCGCCCGCGCTGAATAAATAGATAGCATGAGGAGGTACCGTTATTTTTTTTTGCCGGGCATTTTAAATTCGGTCTGGGAGATTGTCCCTTAATTTTTAATTAAGGACCTCGTTAAATAAATCAGTTGATACAAAAATAGGGACGATATTCTGTCCTGGTTATTATAAATTTCATTTCTTGCCAGTAAAGATCAAACTCATCCTTTTGGATTAAATTTGTAATACTAGTGGCCGTTTTTATATTCTCGAACTAGGCTTAGAAACAAATAACTAGAGCAGGAAGCAACATACAAAATTGAAAAAAAGAAAAATAGAAAAGACAGCAAATTAAGGATATATAAATTAAACATTTTACAGTCTAGGAAATTGTGGAACTTCCTACCCAATATTGATTAATGTGAGCAGGTATAGTTCTAAACAATACAGTATCTGCACAGTTACATCTCTATGTCTTCTTCAGAACTGATGTGGAGCCACCGTCTGATTATTACATACATATTTGCTAATATTGAAACGCAGCCCTAACTGACAAATATAAAGACTCAATGTGTGTGACCCAGTATGGCGTTTTTAATGGAACCCTTATAGTATATAATAATAACATGAAAATAAAATAAAACTCTTGAAAACTTTCCACAATTTTTATTTAGTCTTTGCGACATATGTTTCGGTATTGTTCATACCATTATCGAGCACCGAGCGGAAACTAACAGGTCAGTTTGTGTAAGGTTGTTATATATGTCGTTGTGTTTATTGTCTCTTTTTACATAAGTGTCTATTATGGGGGTATGTGTGTTTGCAAAGTCTGTGTGTGTGTTCGTTACTTTCTCTTTTCCTTGAATTGATTTTTTAATTTCTAATATTTCTAACAGATATTAGAAATTAAAAAATCAATTCAAGGAAAAGAGAAAGTAACGAACACACACACAGACTTTGCAAACACACATACCCCCATAATAGACACTTATGTAAAAAGAGACAATAAACACAACGACATATATAACAACCTTACACAAACTGACCTGTTAGTTTCCGCTCGGTGCTCGATAATGGTATGAACAATACCGAAACATATGTCGCAAAGACTAAATAAAAATTGTGGAAAGTTTTCAAGAGTTTTATTTTATTTTTATTTTTAATAGTTATTAATAAAATGTTCCACCAAGAACCGTCTGCTAACTCAATTAATAGAATAATAACATGATATAATGGCCCCACGATTGGTAGCCACATTGTAATAGAACCCTTATAATGCTCTTTATTTTAATAATTTTTAAAATAAAATAAAATAATTGAATCATTATACCTGACTAGCTCATTTATTTTTCCAGGTCGATCCATGCTAAGAGGTGTCAACAAAAAAAAGTCTTAGGGCATTATTTGGTACAATTCAATAAATCACAATTGTATCAATTTAAATAATATTTGTATTAGAAACCAAGATTTCTTTCATATTTTGATACAAACACAAGAGAAAACATTCATAAAATAACAACATAGCTTCTTCAATACTGAAATGTTCAATGTGATTTATTAATACTATCAATTCTAGGAAATATTATATGTCATATATTTATATATATGACATATACTATATATATATATATATACCTATCTACTACGCAAATCATAGCTTTATCACAGCATCGACAAACAATTTAAAGATCCCGAGACATTATTATATCTAAAACATTTTATTAAATATGTTTTTATTCTTATTATATTAATTTATTTGCACCTTTATATTAAGACAATTTTTTATATTTAATTAATTATATAACATTCATATAATAACATTTTCTAAATACCTTTCGTATAGTCTTTTCTTTCTTCAGATGAAGATAATCTTCCTGTTGACGGTGTGCTTAGTTGGAGTACTCCTTCGATAGTAAAGACGCCGATAGCTTCCACAAACTGCTATTCGCACAACAATAACTTTTTATTGGAAGATATTGTTAAACTGAGCAACTTTAACACTTCGTTAATGGTCGATCTTTTGTAAACAAGACCTATTTATTCACATTCAAGGTTCTAACAATAATTTTATACTTTATCGACCACTATGCGTGTGTCGACTTACTTTTTAATTAGACGACCTTACTACTTTACGGTAAAACCGAATATCTACATCGGTGACCGATCTCTTCCAAGGACTTCCGTCGACTCCGTATTAATTGGAATCTCGTTTACTTTTTCTCATGCAAGTCTCGAGGTTCCCCCTTTTTCTAGAACGCACATGTATCCTAGTTGTAGTTTTCACACGTTGAAGTTACGTTAAACTCGCCATAACATAAACACAACATCACTAATCTTATAATTAACATAAACATTCGGTGCCAGGCCTCTTACAAATACTTGCTTATCAGTCTAGTGCTTATTTTATACATAGATAAACATATAGGAAAAATAGTTCTAAGAAATATATATATATATATTGGTTTCTAATACATAATTTTAAAAATACAATTTATACATACCTATTTGAAATTCATAAAATCATTAAAAATAATAAATTGTGCCGTACCGTTACATATTGTTTGTGATGAACCTAAGAATATGTATTTGTGCGTGGCTTATTCATTGACATTTTTATCTACACTATTATAGATAACATGAATAAAATAATATCTATATGTCAATCTGTTATACCAAAAACTATCCATTGATTCGTTAATTTCAAGTACCTGTATCAATCAGACTGGATAAATGGGTATTAATTATATATTTGAAAATTATTTACGTGTAGGTATACAAGAAAAGGTCTTGATCATTTACGCATATATATATATGCCAGACTTTTGACTACCTACCATGTACGACTGCGCATAAAACTCCGACAAATCCCGAATAAAGCCCTTTGAATATTACTTTGTAATAAATACCTTTTAATATTACTTTGTATATTATTCTTTGCATACAATTCTTTCTATTCATTTACATATGCGGCTTGAATTGATTTCTTTATATCAACCTTATTATTTATAAATATTGCTTTCCCATAATAGCAGCGACATCTGTATTTCAGATATCGCACCATATCTAGTTCGCGCTGATACACCACAGCGTCTCCGAGCATCTCCGAACGGTGGTGCTAGCCAACCTGCTGCTACGGTATAACATTTCAAGTGGGCGACTTTCGCCTACCGGTTGTCAAAAGTATGTTTGGTCGCCATAAGTAGTACAGTATATACAAACGGTCGCGGAAAGCGGGCTCTCGCATATATACAGGGTGAGTCATTAGAAGCCGCTTCTTCAATTGCTCTTTTGTGCTTTAAATAAAAGAAAAAACAATTAGTGGAAGATTCATAGTTGATTGTGGCGCATATTCTCAAAATACTCTAAGCTCTGGCGCGCTTCCGGTTTCACCGGAAATTCACGGAACTTAATTTTTCTAAATGACTCACCCTATATATTTTTGGATTTTCTAGTACTGCTTTAAATTGCCTATTCAACCGTTTTTTCTTTTTCGAAATTGAGCGAATAGTTTTTGAGTTATTAATTTTTTTTGAAAATCATTTTCTCATTGTTTTTAAAAGTAATAACATTAACTTTGGCGGTGCTAGTAACTCAGAAAATTCTGCATCATTTGGTATAAGTTTCACTAGACAATACCTCAAACAACTTTGTTTTTTCAAAGCCTACTTTCCGAAATTTTCACATACCAAAAACTTATTTTTTTTTAAATGGAACACCCAGTATTTTTTTGTGGCATTTTGTTCCTTTTTTTTATTCTCTTTCATTTTTGTTAACAATGTCCTATTCCTATCTTTTGTAATTTCTGAGATAATCACTATAGGAGCAATTAGCGGTCAAATAAGGAACTACGAGCGCTGTTGTTCTGTGCACCAAAATATTCGTTCAACCTATGGAAGGCTGGAATGGAGCACGACTTCCATAGTCAACTGTCAAATAAAGTAAAGGTTAAATCCAACTATCCCAAAAGTAATAATTTTACAAAATAAATGGTGTCATATTTCAGTTTTTTAATTCCGGCAATGGCGAGATGTTCATTTTTTACACTGTTGGTTAACAACGAAATAAAATAAAGATTGTTTTTACTGACAAATTTCAAGATGCCGCCTCACTAAAACGTGCAAGTAACAATGCTGCTGTCTTCAATTACTTTGCCTAATTACTCGTCTTCTTTCAATTTTGAAGCTCTTTATAAGAGATGCCTGTAGATTTTCAAAATTTTAAATAGATGTCCTAAAACTTTGATAAAAAAAGATTAACAACAACATAACGCAATTTATGTAACCTAAAACGTCGTAACAACATTCAAAAGTAAGAAAAACCAATTTCATTAAAGAATATATTCAGCATAACCACAACTTTGTGCAATGCACGTGAGGTATTCGGTTTTCCAAAGAAGTATTAACGCTGCGTAAAACGCCTCGACATATTCTTGTAAACGCTTTTCTGATTTTAATGTTCATGTCTTCAAAGGTGTTGAAATCCGTCCGTAGGAAATGAAGATACTCTTCTCCATTAACATTTTCATCAATGAAGTAATGTCCAATTATGTAACTACCCACTATTCCTTCCCATGTATTTAAGACCAACGATTTTGAAAGTTTGCAGTGAGCGTTTTTATTCTTATGTGTTATAATAACAAAACCATTAACGTATCCATTTTAATAAAAGGTGACTTCGTCGGTAAACAACAAACAATTGAAAAGGCTAATTTATCTGCTGCCCATTGCCAAAACATGTAAGGGATTCTGTAAAATTTCTTTCATCAAACCCTGTGTATGATTATACTACCGATGAATTACATATTTCCTAATTAATCTGGTTTCTCAAATTTGATTTACATCTAACTGACGACTAATTTTCGTAGTACTAGTATGGCTGGTGTTCGACTACACTCGCAAGTACCACAAACTTATTATTTTCACCAGTTATTAGTCTGCTCTTTTTTTCATATTTAATACGTTCTGTTCACTTGAACCTTTCCTCTATGCTCTTTCGAAGGTTTCTGGCTTCGGTTAACTTCTACCAGGGATCGCTGTGCATAAGTTCTGGATGCCAGCAAAGAGTTTCTTTGAGATTCACCCCAAACTACCAATCATATCTATTAAACCTTCATAAGAATAATTCATTTTGATAATAACTATTAGCGATACGTTTATAAATTTGACATAAATGTTTACCGACTTTCTTTAACACTTGTCTTAGGCAGTCGGTCGCATTTCAGCATTTATTGGACAAATATTTGGGGTGTGTATCACAGCGCTCGTAGTTCTTTATTTGGCCGCTGATTGCTTCTATAGTGATTATCTCAGAAATTACAAAAGACAGAACATTGTTAACAAAAATAAAAGCGAATTAAGAAGCGAACAAAATGCCACAATAACATACTGGGTGTTCCATTTTAAAAAAGTAAGTTTTTGGTATACGAAAATTTCGGGAAGTAGGCTGTGAAAAAACAAAGTTTCTGAAGATGTTGTCGACTGCAACTAATAGCAAATGGTGCAAAATTTTCTTGGCTACAAGCACCACCAAAGTTAATGTTTTTACTTTTAAAAACAGTGAGAAAATGAATTTTTTCTGAACACGTGTTTTGGGTAAATATTTTCACAAAAAATTAATAACTCAAAAACTATAGGCTCAATTTTGAAAAAGAGAAAGCAGTTGAATAGGCAAATTAAAGCAGTACTAGAAAATCCAAAAATATATAGGGTGAGTCATTTAAAGAAATTAATTTCCATGCATTTCCGAAGAAACCGGAAGTGCGTCAGAGCTTTAAGTATTTTTACAATACGCGCCCCAAGCAACCATGAATCTTCCACTAATTGTTTTTTCTTTTATTAAAAACACAAGAGCAATCGAAGAAGCGGCTACTAATGACTCACCCTGTATATATATTAGCAGAACATACAGCATTACTAAGAGCTGCTTTAATTTTAGTAATGTTTATTCAGGGAGCACACAAAATAAATTCTCATAAATGTTCTCCTCGAAACTTATTAGGTTTTAGTGATTCTGGATTTCAAGAGACGAACAAATATATTTTCCACCGTCAGCTCGTTCGGAGAGATTTAACATCAACATACACACACATGCTTTGCAAATCGCCGATTTTACTAGCGCTTTTCAGCTCGAACGTGTTGGCACTAACTTACGTACACTAACACTTCGTTACAAGAGTAAATATGCGTTTTCCAAGGGAAGCATTTCTTTTTCGTAAAAATAAATGGCCCCGCTAGAAAATTTCACGTATTTACCAAACGCCGATTGAATGTTTTTGTAGGGAATACTTTAAAAGCCTGTGAAAACATATGTAAATTTGTGAAAATTTTCGTAAATAATCAATGTTTTCTAAATGCAGATTCCATTGTATATATTCAATGAAAGAATAATATAGACATCACAAACAAATTTAACGTTTTGTTTAATCTTAAGAACATAATTAACACTTTAAAATGCATAATATCAAACGTCTTGTACAGTATAAAAACATTAACGGAAAGCTTGCGGAACAGCTCCCTCTTAAATTCAGTCATGAGACGCCGTTTTAGGTTTGTTGGTAAATGGTTGTAAACCTTTATCACTTGCATTAGTATATATGCATTATAAATGCAAATTTTGATGTGAACATGTAATTTTGATCAACAGCTGCAAAATTACAGAGTGCCTAGCATGGATTATGTAATGCTAATACAAAACACTTCAACAGAACCAATTGATAATATAATAGGTATGTCTTGTTTCGATATGTTTTATATTCCAATTTATTTTGACTAAATAAATAAAAGATATATGAGTAGGCATAGCGGTGTTGCCGAACACCAAGAGCCTACATACAAACTCATTCACACTATGCTATTATCACAATCTAATGGGATAATATAGCTGCATTACATCAAATCTACCAGTATCTTTGAAGCAGAGACACATTCTTATCCAAGTGTTTTTTGATTTTGCCCAGGGCAATGGTCACTTAAGAGGTGCAGTTCCTTCACGCTATCAGGTATATACTGCTTAATGTACTGATAAAGAAACGAGCATACATCATTTGAACCTTTTTTAGCGCAACCTTCGTGATAGATAAAACAAGCAACTTGGTCGACCTTCATATTATCATTACAAAATACACTGTCTGTTAATTGTCTTAAATAAAAGAAATGCTGGACAGAAGTTTTCGTCAGTTGCAGATTTTGCATGTAGTCAAACGACAGAGCTACCACTTTTTATTTTTATGGAAAGACTTTCACAGACACTACAAGTATCCATCTCTTAATTAAACCCTTTATTATAGTATTTATATTTAATTTTGGAGTCTGGACATTTTTCCTTAAACATATCGCTAACTCAGCGTTGGATGCTCGCGAACATATTGTGACAAAGTTCTGTCCTCTTCATTTGTGGTAGTTCTTCGTCTACCTGATCCTGTTTGCCTTCGAATTATATTCTCAACTGTCTATTTACGCAGCAAGTTATTTATGAATGTATGGCTAACATTTAATTCTCGAACAACAGCTTTTGCCGACAATACATTGTCGAACAAACCTATCGCGCGCACTTTTTCCGGTGTAGTCAACATTATTTTAACGTTTCTACCTTCGTTGTGTGGGATATATACATAGAATCAAGCGGTATTAAATATAACAGTAACAAAACGATAAAGACACTAACACTAATTGATTAAAATACACTTAAACGTACTAAAAATATTTATGGAACTTATTTTTATTTATAACTAAATTATATTTATTACTTTATAATTGATGTTCACATTATTAACTGAACTAATAATAACCCCCTTCTTTTACACATCTTTATCTCAGCGATATTTCTCATTGCTTCTGGAATGACGGTGACCAATTCCCCATTCATTCTTTTTTCGATTCTTTTTTAGTGCTTTACGTCGAAAGAATCATCTCTTATCGAAATTTTAGTTGAAACTTTTTTTTGCAACTGAGTGTACATCCGAACATTTAACAAGGACGTAAAATTAGGAGATCTAAGTCACCAAAAAATGTGTTCTGTATTACCAATTCACAAATTTTGAAACCGATTAAAAAAAATATTATTTTCTACTTGGTACTGATAATTTCAATATAGCCATTTAAGTATCTTTGAGTGGTGTTCGAACCCACGACTTTCCAATCACTTATTAGGTGCTCTGTCTACTGAGCCAGCAAGAATGTATAAAGTGGAATCGTTAATTTAAGTAAATTTTAATTTTTCAAAAATTGCCCACGGTCGAGCTGCAAACCCATGACCTCCCGATTGCTAGTCGGTTGCGCTACCAATACGCTACCGCAGGTGTCTGAGTTAGAGTCTTTGAATCGTACTGAATTATATCAAGTAGCAGATGGAATTAATGTCGGCAGCCCAAGTTTTGTACTAAATTTTAAATTACTTTAAAATTAGTTTTTCTCGGTGTTAAAAAATCTAATTATAATTTTATGCTTTTCGCAATGATAATTATTTAATTTTTAATTTAATAAAAAATTAAAAATTACATAATTAAATAATTATCAGTGCTAAAAGCAGAAAATTATAATTAGAATTTTTAACACCGAGAAAAACTAATTTTAATAAGGTAATTTAAAATTTCTTTAGTTTTTTTTTATCAGGGCCAAGAAGAAAATAACAAAAATTATAAGGGTCAAACCTAAACAAAAGATAATAATACTTTTTTGACGTGGCACTTCTCAAGCCAGAAATGAAACAATATGTTTATGAATCCGTATTTTTTCCGTGGCAATCATAGCATTGGCGCTATCTTGTTTGCTTCTCATGTCTGTAGGAGTAAACCAGCTTACAACTACTGCTGACTACTTTGTAATCTTTTATTACTGATGGAGTGCAGACTTAAAAATGCCTTCCGGAAAATAATTTTTCTTTTACTCGCTACTAGAACGACATATTTGAAAGTGCTATATACGAAGGCTTGCTTTCTTTTCGTCTTGGGCACATGGACGACGTTGTTTGTTATTTTGTGCTTGAAGAAGTCCTTGCGAATACCAGTACTCTTCATCCTAGTTGCTAAATTATGTAACCTGGCAAATATCTCTGACTGTTGTTTGTTATCTACATTTTCGATGCATTTTAATTTGCAGAGACATGTAGCTCCAATTGACTTAGTAGGCGCAACATTACATTACCCTTATATTTGGTTTTCTTACACCCTTTCACTCTAGAAAACAAAATTTACATTATCTACCTTATGCATCACTGATTGAACTTTCCGGTTCCTTTTAATAATCTTCCGTTTACATTCATCACTGTTAACAACACCTTTTTTACGCTTTCTATTAATTGTCTCTTCCATGAGTTCACAACTAGTAAAGAAAACGGCTGATGGGCAGTCGCTGATGAAAGGTAATGTAATACCATCACCACCACATAGGGCGTGGGAAAACAGCAGAGAGCAAAAAGGATACAAGTCACTGACTTATACCCTGTCTGCACTCAGTGTTAATTGACGTAATTATGCTATTTTACTATTTGTGGGGCTACATGCATCATTCCTGCACCCAACGATGAAGTATGGTTTGAAGTGACAGATTTCGTAAAAAGATGATGTACAGAAAAATATGACTTCTAACCTTTCTGCAATGAGTGATTCAATTACTATGAAAAGAAAGTATATAGAGGAGACGCGTTATATTCAATTGCACGTCATTCATTAACGAAGAATTTATTTTGTGAAATTGTATTTGAGGGCCTTTATTTCATTAGTTTAGATAGAAAATGTATAAATTGGCGTAATATACGCATTCATGGCAAATAAACACATAATTTCCGTTTGAATATTAAATTTCTCTCTTACATATTTTTAATAGACTAATAGTTCAATTCCGTGTTGTCAGATAAATCATATCTGTCAAAAAGGGGTGTATGGTGTATATTTTACCTGTCAAATTTGTGTGTTTATTTTTGCTTTGATATAAATTGTATAAAAACAGTTCTTCTTAGAACTGTACTTCCTGTTTATTATCTATTTGCGTCCTTTGTATATAATGCCGAAAGCTTTCTGTAAACAGTCGAAGCTTTTTACAAACTTTTCTATAATCATCTGATTAACGAGAATAGCGTAAGTATTGTTTATTTTGAATTTTATTATGGATATGTTATGAAACATTTGAGGTTTTTCGACAATCTAAATCAATGTAATAAATAAGTTGAGAAAGGCCGAAGTCTTGCAGTTACTAAATTTATTACGTTATAATTATTGTATTGTGAATTATTTTTTTCTTTGATTATACCAAATGTCACGGACAGAAATGAAAATAGATTCGGCAGCATAAACAAGACGAGACGTCATGGATCTAGTATGACGTACAATTGAATGTAACGCGTTTCGCTTTGTCAGCGAAAGAAGCTAGTGCTGTCATTAAACGTTTTGGTCATATCGGCTGTATGTATTATTTAGTAATAATAGTAAGTGTGGTGAAAATATATATTACATACCGAGGTGGAAAGTGTTTCATTACTGTCGAGATGGAATGAAACTTTTCACCGAGGTTTGTATACTATTTTATTTACAACCATAATTATTATATTTATTTGTAATAAAAATTTCGGTGAAACTTTTGACATATTGAATTGTTAGATTTGTGATGTCCTAGCGTAAACGTCAGTTTTATCGGTGAATAGATTATAAACGAAAACTTTTAAAAGGTTAGAAATGCCAACATTACGCGTATGGTTGTAAATAAAATATTTTGTGTACAACCATACGCGTAATGTTGGCATTTCTGACTTTTGAAAAGTTTGGAAGTGTGACTTTGTTCAAGTGTACTTCCCGCCCTCTATTCTTGCCCTCATTTCCCAATCTCAATGTCAATCATAAAACTGTCAACTCGATATGTCAAAACCTTATGGGAATGTTTATCACAAATATTGATTAATTGTATGGTTGTAAATAAAATTAATTGTTACATTAGAATTATTGGAAGCTTGAACCCATGTAGATAAACCGCCCTGCTATTGTTGATATGATGATATAGTGATTTACTGTTCTTCTCCATTCGAGCTAAAATATCCGGATTGCTACGGGAGGACAGTTTCCCTCAGTTTCAGTGGAGTACAGTCCTTGAAGACTTTTCTACTCAACATTTCTTTTATAATCTAGTCACCAAAAAAACTGACGAACATTTATTTGACGTTTACGCTAGAACATCACAAATCTGACAATTTAATATGTCAAAACTTTCACCGAAATTTTTATTACAAATAAATATAATAATTATGGTTGGAAATAAAATAGTATACAAACCTCGGTGAAAAGTTTCATTCCTATCTCGAGATAAAGTTAACCTAGGCGCCTCGCGTCTCGGTTAACTACTTAATAATCTCTCGACAGTAATGAACACTTTCCACATCGGTATGTAATATACTATTACACTTTAAACAGTCCTTTATACCACACACATTTTTGATTGTGTGTGTGATTTCTCTAAAATAGCCACGCACTTATTTTTATCACCAAATTGGTGATCTGGCGCCAGTGTTTATTTTACATCTTTTGATATTAATAAAAGTTTTATCGGTCTGTAAAAACTAACTTGTACTTTTTATTGGTTTGGGATCATAACATTTGTATTGTTTTCCATAGAAAACTTTAAAACTGGAGAACTTGTAATATGTAAAATGTAACTAATCAAGTATATATCTCATTCCGAATGTAGAAATTCGCATCTAAATTATTTATACTTACTATCACGAATCATGCAGAGTATTGTTTGTTTTTTGTGTACACTGAAACAAGGAAACAAACAGAGCAAATAAGAATGATAATTATGTGTGGGTTTGAGGCACGAGTTGTGTTTGTATAAAGAATACACCGAATGTGGTTTTTGCTTTTCTATCCTATTCAAAAACACCACAAATTAAAACGAAATACACGTTTTAAATAATTGCGTTGTATGTCCCAATTGGATCGTTTTATTCGAGCCAAGAGCGTCGAATTAACAGCAACGCTATACGTACTGTTGTACGCCATGTATTTTTGAAATGGATCGGACTTTATTTAAACTTTGTCCGCAATTCACGCTTAATTAAAGGCCATTGTCGATTCTGGTGCATAATGAAACCTTGTAAAATTATCCGTTAATGACGCCACTTGAGCGTTGAAATGAACTTTTATTAACACACTGCCTGGCTGCTGACAATGCAACGCCGAACTATAATCTCCGCTCTCGACTAGCATATGCAGAACTGCAGTCTTTCAACTGCTTCTCTTATCCTTTCCTTTATCTGCCATTTGGAATATGTTCCAAGCATATAATATGATGGGCTCTTTAGGATTTGCGTTTGTACGACTAAACACAGGAGGTCGTCAATAGAATTTCACCGCTTGTAATCTGGGGATCATAAACTACGAACTCAAAATGTATATAATTCTTTCGTGCCACAGTATTAAAGAACATTTTGTGATAATATCGCTATATTTCCGACGCTTTGCCTTGAAAGATTATTCTAGTACATATTTATAATACCCTTGTTGGTGTTTGTACTTCTGAAAATTTCTTTTTCCAATATGTTTTACTCAGAAAATGATTACCTTTTTAGTTTCTTATACATAGTATGAGAAAGAATTGTGATGACGAAAATTATCGACCTCAAAATTTTTGCAAGTGGCTGCGTTTTGAAACTGAAACTCTCTCTCTCTGTCCATTGTCGGTGCTTGTGTGTGTGACCACGATAGCGGCCAAACGACTGAAGCTATCAGTATCAAATCTTGTCTTTACGTCTATAAACCTCGTAATGAGATCTGATTAGATTTTCAGTGTTATCAGTAAACCAAAACTAGCAGTTTACCTCAGTCAAGGAATAAAATTTCACCAACATCTCTTCAGGTACTTAGTTTAGACAAATTTCTGAAGAATGCAAAAATATTCAGAAGTAAATTTGAGATATTTATTAAGAGTATTGAAGTATTTAGAACAGGATTTTCAATAATTTTTGTATAAAAGAATTTTTAAAATTTGGATTTATAGTAACACACTCACAGGTTTATTTTTTAAAGAAGATAAAAGTATTTAAAATTTAATTTAGAACAACTTTTATAACATTTGAAACGATCATAAGCGTTATACGAAAAAGCGTGTGGTGGCCACATCTCGCATTTTTTTTATTAGGTGAGTATAATGGTGTACTGATGCTGACAATGCAGGTGGTGTATTTTACACCTGCATTGTCAACTTCAATTCACCAATTTTTAATATAAAGTTTGGGCAATGAAAGATTAATCAGACCTTCTGAGCCAAATGTGGAACAAGCATCATCGTGCAGCTAATGATGTAAGAATTATATTTTCATATGGAATATTATTATCTTACAATTACAGCATAGTTTTATTATTGTTGACGATTAGAAAATGGGTTCATACAATCAGTTATTCTATACCGAATTTTTGTCAATTCCATGATTATGAAATTAAATATAAATATCTGGCTCACCAGTTTCATGATTGCGTTGTCATACATATACGAGCTGGAAACAGAAACATTTTTACAATAAAATAATGCTCTGCCTAACAAGCACGAGCTCTTCTGTGATAGTTTTTTGATAATTAGCAAATGAATTTCCTTGCATTGCCTTTAATAACTCACAATTTTAAATTAATTCATTTTTACGCAAATAAAACACATAGTTCTTGTAGAATTCTACAAGTTGTAACACTTGGTAAGTATCTTTCAATACAGTCAACAAAATCCTGTTAAAATATTCCAAGAATGTGTCATGATCAGAGAAAATTGTGTTGCTAGCATTGGCGGTGACACCAAAATACAATATCAAAAATTACCGAAAATTATTTGCTGTTCCAAGCTGAAATAAGCATAATCAACTTTCATCTCTTGAAAAGCGTTGGGATGTACCAATTTGGTATACTTTTCCATATTTTCAACTGAATTTGCTTTCATTATCTATATACTATAGTATTGAATATTATTTGTAAATGTCGGTAAAGCTGAGGGCACAAAACGGGTGATAATATAATTATTTTAATATTACCTACCGTAACTTAACATTCTTGCTGTTGTTCTTATCTTGAAATATTTGTGTATTTGGATATATATGCAAATATATCTGCCAACACATGATGCATAGTGATCTGGACAGTAGCAATAAATTTAAGTATCACTAATATATATATATATTATCAACTTGTATAACTTCGTGTTCATTTACGCAATAATTAATTTTAGTGTCTTCAAAAAAAATCAAAATACAAACTGCAATCTAATTTATTTATTTATTTTCTACAATAGGGTATAATTAATCTTATATGAAGAAATAAATTAGAAATATTTTGTAGAATATTTGAATGTGATTTTTGAAGGAATGTCAAAATTCTGAAATGTTCGCCATTTCGACGATCTCGGCCAATCATCTTTTCCGTATACATGACATGAATTGACCGGCAATGGTGGTATAGTGTGCCCTTCTAATAAGGAATCATATAAAATACATTTTCACTAATTTCACTGGTTCTGGATGATGTTTTTTTGTATTTTAAAATTTGTCCTTTTCCTGTTGTTGGGCACGATTTTATATTTACTACATTTATAAATATTTTACGAAAAATATATCATTTAAATCAGTATCTTCAATTCAGTTATATCTTGAGCGTTGTATTGGTTATTTTGCACTGATTGATTAATGATTTTCTGTTGCAAATACAGTTAATATTGGAATTAATTAATTTTCAGAAGACGCTAATCTAAACATATGTTACCCTTTTTGAGCTTGGGCACACGTCTCTTTCTTAAAGAAATTTTATTGTCAGTTATTTTCGATTGTGTTGAATTTTGGAATTAAGGCACTCCTGTAGATTATGGAACTTAATATACTAATTTATTTTAATTAGTATTAGATTATTTTCAAAAACTGACTTAAATAAATTCTTAATTGACATATTAAAAGTAAACCTCTTAAATTTTATGTCTCAATCATCATTTCAAACGATGATTTTTAAATAACCTTTATTGATTACTATTCCTTTCCTATAAATTAAATTCTTTATATATTGTCGAAATATGTAATAATTACGCGTATAATACGATAGATACTTTATAATAAATAAATATTAAATCATAGAATAAAGAAAACGTCTTCGGTCTACATAAATCCTATTATTTTCTCTTTTTCCAATTGTTCCAAATGCATTCTCTACATATATATTATTCATTCGTTTTAAGAGTGCTGCTTCAAAATAACGTCCTCCCATATTTCTTCATTAAAATTTATCGCTTCATCCGACTGGAATTAACGACCGTATGCATGCCTCCATATTTCAGCGATTGTGTTTTTTACATAATAACGCGCGCTCTTCCACATGGGTATATGACACACGCAGCATAAAACTGGAAAGAGAGAAGTCGATAGTCATTCATTGATCGACATGGCCCCGTGATTAAAGTAATTATGTCATGGGGCGTATGTGTCATCCCGAAATCCGACAAACAAGTTTTGAGTAATGCGAAGGCTGTCGCATAGAATTTCTCCGATTCGTAATTGATTTGAAATTACACAGTTCGATGACTGACCTTTCGTTCTCTGCATTTCCTCTCTCAGTGCATGTACAACATGCAGTTTATACATTTTTATTTGGAGTTCGAGAGGTACGACGTGCTAATGACGTTAGTTCGAAGATAAAATGAAATTGATAGCGTTACGGATAAAACATAAAAATTGATAAAAAAGTAGTCTTGTTGAAAATTGAATTTCTCTTGAAGTTTTAATTGGTAACGTGTATATTATTTCAATATAGCTGGTGCAGTTTTGGAAAAATAACATTCTGATAACGTTCTCGTCTGTAACAACAGACTATTGAGAATTAAAGCGTCCATGGACCATGCGTTATAAAACTCGAGTTAATTGAATATTATTTCAAAATTCTGATTTTAATTTACTTTTCGACTATTTGGAGAAATATCTCTGTTTGTAATGGAAGTAACTTTTGCTGCGTCGTTAATACTCTCTGTACAGTTTGAAACTTGTGATATATAACGGAGTCGCAGTCGATAATATTTGCGAATTTTTTGTCGAAGTAGGCAATTGGAAGTGTTATTTAAACATGAGGTGTAGCCACCACATGACTTTCTTATGCGCATGTGCATTTCAAATTATACAAAAGTTGTTCTAAATTAAGTTCTAAATACTTTTACCGTCTTAAAAACATAAACATGTAGATACTTCCGGTCCGAATTTTGAGATTTATTTTTTATACAAAAATTATTTAAAATTCTATTCTACGTACTTCAATAAATCTCTATAGAATGCATACTTTGTGAGATATTTACCAAAAAGTGCTACTCGAGTAGAGTAAAAGTGTTACTTCCGGTCCGAATTTTGAAATTTCTTTTATACAGATTTGTTAGGGTGTTAACATATCCTTCGAAGTTTATAGTGCAGCCACGTTCCAAAAATTCAATGTGAACGATGCCATCGTAATCCCAGAAAACGGTAATCATGACTTTCCCGGCAGATGGACGTGCTTTGAATTTTTTCGGTTGTGGCGAACCCTTATGTCTGTACTCTATGGCCTGACGTTTCATTTCAGGGTCGTAATGGTGCGTCCACGACTCGTCACCGGTCACAATTCTGTGAAGAAAAGCATCACCTTCTACTTCATATCGAGTCAAGAGCTGTTCGCAAATTTGTTTCCGATTGGATTTCATTTCTTCAGTAAGCATTCGGGGAACCCAACGTGCGCATACTCTTCTATACTGGAGCACATTGCAGATAATGTGATGTACTCTCTCTTGTGAAATATCCACCCTGTCGACAATGTCACTTTGTTTACACCGTCGAATCTCACGAACCATTATAAAAGTTATGACTATGGAGGCATTAGTTTTCAATATGCCCTCGTATATTCTGAAAGTGACGCCTAGTACCAACAGAAACTATAGTTGTTAGTAATTCTTAACGTACTTTAGAATATGAAAATTAATAATCCAAAATGTTGTCGCTACAACAAATTGAAAATTATTGACAATTATGTATTTTTCGGTTAAAGCTTTTAATATTTGTAGGAGTATCAAAAGATATCGTTTATAAATTCTCTTAGAAAAAAATTGTCGAGCAGCAAAGTAGCATTAGGTTTATTATGAATATTTCAAAGTTGCCAATTGTTGCTATAATTAGACAAAATATATCATTACTTTACTAAAATATTGCAATTATTATCATCTAGCTAGCCTGGCAGATGTTGTATAGCCCTTTCCGGTAGGTGGCGCGATGAGTTTCATTTGATTAAAATCTCTGTATAAGAAAGTCTGGACAGAAGAGGTCGTTAGCGCGATTGAAAGATAGGCAAATAACTCGACCATAGCGAGACTTATCGGGTCGAGAGTTTTTTTTTGTCACTAAACCAACATATATTGTGAATACAAGTAATTTTGATCCATAAATATAGAATTTGTTAATACCCTGACTACAGCGACACCTATATAAATATGACCTTCACTAAAATTACGTTTTTTGTAGTTTGTCCGAATTATCCGACTTTCTGTTGTAATTGTTTCGATTTTTTTCTCTGAAAACTTTTGCAAGACTATAACGAACAAAACAAACAAGAAAATGAGTGCCCTTGAAACCACACAGCAGAAGTGTAAACTTCGTCAAGGCGAGGTTAATAATACGAAATACAACTTTTTTTTTCGTTCTATATTACATTTAAATAATCGTCCGCGAAGTTACCAATTCGCGAACGCAACACAGTTCGCGAAATACAATTTCGCAGCCGTTGCTATGGCAGCGGCCGTTAAAGTAAGTACACATTTTGACACATGTTTAATCACACATTCTACGACTTATTTTGACAACTATCAAGTATTTGTAGTTTATTATATTCGTCTCATTTCCACGGTAACGCATGTAAAACAAGTAAACCACTTTAATTTAGCACCTTTAGAACTAAATTAAATTAAATTGTGTCTCAATTTAAATTAAATCGATTGAGAAATTTAACGGTTGCCCAAAAAATTGTGTGTATATCTTGTCCGCGATAAACTTGAACGTACTCGAGATTGTCTTGCCTCGGCCGCAAGCATTATTAAGGAGATTTTCGGACGCATGTATACACCGTGTTTCATGTAACTAGCACATTAGAAGTTTTTGTGCTTACAACGCGAATTTTTTCCAGAAGTTTTGCCTTCTCACATAATTGACCGCAATCTTTCAAGTTAAAATATTTTTAAACTCGTGCAACTTCCGGTTACACCGGAAGTAGGCGCCATCTTTGTTATTTTAAATGTGACACCCTGTATTTTATTCGAGATTTGAATTGCTTATTTAAATAGAAGAACAGAGATACCGGGTTGGATTATGTCAAAGTCAACCGTTTCGGAGTTATTCAACTGTTTTCCATTTTTAGGGCACTTGAACGTAAATTTTAAAAGTTCTTTATCTGAGACATGAAAAAAGATAAACAATTGAAATTTGTTCCTGAGATAGTCAAAGTATTGTCCTATTCGAATATCACCAGGTTTTGCAATAATATTACACAGGGTGTTCTCTAATTAATTTACAATTATACACATTTCAAATGCAAGAAACTCAATTTTTTCAAATGAAACACCCTGTATATTTTCGCCTTTTCTGAAGCAGAAAAAAATGGTCTTTCGATTCACTATTACATTCCCTATACCTATCTCTAGAGGTTTTTGAGTTATTGGGGAGATCAACCTGAAGGCCCGATATTTTGCCAAATAAAACTGAAAAAATAATAGATTAAATATAGGAGGAGTGGATTAATAGTCATTTGTAAGCAAGTTATGGGCATGGAAAAAAAGTCTTCTAGTTCAAAACCAAAAATTTATTAATTGCGAAAACATTTTTGATCTCACGGTATAAGTCAAACAAAGAAAACAAAAACCAATCTAAAACCAAATCACAGCAAGTGCTCAATATGTCCACCGCCTACTTCAACGCATTTATTTAACCTTGTTTGGAGCTGGTCAGTCGTTGCACGTTCAATCATTTGAACTTCAATTTGGTCAAATGCTCTTCGAACCCTATCCTCTAGTTCTTGCCTGGAGTTAACTGGTGTTGCATAGACCTCTTTTTTTATGTAACTCCATAAAAAAAAGTCAACTGGAGTTAAATCCGGAGATCTAGCAGGCCAAAGACATGGTCCATTTGGACCAATCCACCTATCCTCAAATAGCTGGGTCAACTCTTGATATACAGCATGAGTAGAGTGAGCTGGAGCTCCATCCAATTGAAACCAATAATAGTTTTGGTGTGGCATGTCATTGACTATGTTTGCCACCACTTCCCTAATGATTCGCAAATATCTTTCGGACGTTAGCCTTTCATCATAAATATGATAAAATACCCTTCCCCACCCTATTATGGCGAATACATTAAAACTAAATTGATATTGAAAATGGCTTACTCGTGAAAAGTGGGGATTTTCATCTGCCCAAAAATGACAATTTTTATTATTTACAACGCCTTGCCTGGTAAACTTGGATTCATTCGACCATAAAATCTTTCGTAACATGTCCGGATCTTCCTGTTTACGAATAGTTAGCCACTCACAAAAATCAATTCCTCTCTGAGCGTCTCCATTTCTCAGTTCGCGGACTTTCCTTTGTGCATATGGGTGCCATTTCTTCTTTGCTAGCACGCGTTGAATTGACGTCATACTAATATCTAAATCCACCTTTGCTTTACGTATCGAAGCATGGGGATGAGCTGTGAAATATCCCAGAATATTAATTTCGTTGTTTTCTTCACCTGTTACTGGCTTAGTACAATTTCTTTTTGTGTTCATATTCCAATGTCGCAAAAAATGTGTTTCAATTTTTGCAAATTTGAATCGATTCATCGGAGGCAAATTAGGGTATCTCTGATTGAACACACGGCAAGTTCTACTTATTATGCTATTACATTCTCCGTGTATGTAAAATAAATTAAGGATACTTTCATTTGGATAATTATTATTATATGCACTAATCAAATCATTCAGTAAAGTACAAAAAATATCCAAGCATCAAATTAATAACACTGACAGCGAACGAAATTTTGACAACTAAACATTTTGTTACTTCCAAGGCATTCTTGAAATTGTGTGTGATAAATGGCAAAATATCGGGCCTTCAGGCTGATCTCCCCAATAACTCAAAAACCTCTAGAGATAGGTATAGGGAATGTAATAGTGGATCGAAAGACAATTTTTTTCTGCTTCAGAAAGGGCGAAAATATACAGGGTGTTTCATTTGAAAAAATTGAGTTTCTTGCATTTGAAATGTGTATAATTGTAAATTAATTAGAGAACACCCTGTGTAATATTATTGCAAAACCTGGTGATATTCGAATAGGACAATACTTTGACTATCTCAGGAACAAACTTCAATTGTTTATCTTTTTTCATGTCTCAGATAAAGAACTTTTAAAATTTACGTTCAAGTGCTCTAAAAATGGAAAACAGTTGAATAACTCCGAAACGGTTGACTTTGACATAATCTAACTCGGTATCTCTGTTCTTCTATTTAAATAAGCAATTCAAATATCGAATAAAATACAGGGTGTCACATTTAAAATAACAAAGATGGCGCCTACTTCCGGTGCAACCGGAAGTTGCACGAGTTTAAAAATATTTAACTTGAAAGATTGCGGTCAATTATGTGAGAAGGCAAAACTTCTGGGAAAAATTCGCGTTGTAAGCACAAAAACTTCTAATGTGCTAGTTACATGAAACACGGTGTATATATAAATAGACGATATAAATACTGTCTTTCGGCTCCCGCCCTTGGTCTAATGATTAAGTGCTGGCCTCTCACCCAGGCGGCTCCGGTTCACATCTGCTCTGGGACAAGAATTTATTTATTCATTTAAATTTCAATTTAATTGAAATTAAATACCTCTATATGATATATTTATTTATCTTGTTCCCTTAGCCGACTTTACGCGAAGAGCGTTACATATCCGAGCGTTGCAGGTCAGTCTTGTTCACTGCCTACAATCAGCGCAACGCGCCTAAAGAAGTTTACACTTAAAAAAAAAAAGAATAACGCATGTCCATCGTTCGAATCGTTAGTTATGGTCTTGAGTTCATATAAAAGCCCTGTAGAAAAAGCACTTTCGGTTTTTTCCGAATTTTCCAATTTTTCTTTCTCTAAAACCCTTATTCGGACTACTACGAAAATTTTTTAAAAAAATAGCGAAATCAGACCAGCTGTTTTCAAGTGATGCGCTTACAGCGAACAGCATCGTTAGTAACTATCAATACTTATGTGAATATCAACCCCATTGGACCGTTAAACAATTAAGAATTACATTAAAAAGATTAAATTGTAAATTATCTAATTGTGATAGAATTGTACATATCGGAATAATTTATTTAAAAATGGCGTAGTATCGATTCTATCCACTATAGATATGTACAGCGCACCACATATAAGTTGAGCGGTCATCGACGCAGATCAAGAAGAGAGAGAATGCACGATAGAGATGGATACAGCTGTTACAAATGCATGCGTGTACACCCCGCTACTACCACTCACTCCTTTATCCTTTGCGCATATGACCTTCACGGCTCAAGTTATATATGGTGAGCTATATGTTTGTATGCTGGATACAAGTGACACTAAAGTCTCCATCAAACATCTACGGCACGACATATAAGTGCTGCTACTATAAAATACTAGAACAATGAAGTTTGTTCAGATTTGTATAATTAATTGTCCCGTGACAGGTTTCTTATAAATAAAGGTTTCATCATTTAACAGCTGTCTTAGCGCTTTGTTTTTGATACTAACACGATCTTATGAAAAGTCAAGAAATGAAACTGTACGAAATTCGGCAAGCTCAAAATGTTATATTATATATATTTTGTAATTCGATAATATGTGCTAATTAATTGCCAAGAATCGTTCTTTTATTTTTTTAGTTTATGATAGCCAATAAGTTACATCCATAATCTTTCATATTTTTATTCTCTTTTGTTTGTCATCGTATTTGTTTTTTTTATTTCCAAAGGTTAATTACTATTATAATTAAAGCCCGCAAACGGTGTATAATTTAGGGACACAAGTCGACGAGAGCAGGAGTTTCCAATACCATTAAAAACATAATCTTACTCTTAAAACAGAATATGGAAATACGCCTCGCAGATATAGTGTAAAAACCTTACGTCACTATGTAAACATTGTCGGGATCGGAGCCATACAATCGGTCTTACAATATAAAAATAAAAAAATTTTCAATTTTGTATATATAATCTCGCACATTGCGATTTTATAAGCATGTTGTCAATGGGGTTTTTAGTAAACGCAAAATATGTAAATTTATGTAGATAGCTAACATTCATAGGCGGCGCAAGCGGTTATTCGTTAGTTATAGTGCAAAATAAATATATTGCATATTAAAATAGCAAAACTTACATTATTTCTATCTTACTTGTTACAAGAAATAAATATATACTGTCTTAAATGTTCAGTTGTAAAACTTTGTCGTTTGGAAGATAATATGTCCTTATAACGCGAAAATGTCCGTTCTACATCGCAGCTAGTTACAGGGGCAAAGTAATAATTTTGGTAATTTATATCAAGGACTTTTTCTCTAGGTTCGTTTTTTTTATTAAAGATGAAATTTTATTTAACCTTTCGTAACCCGGGTTTCTTTGCAGTGTACCTTCAACATATTGCTGAAGCCCAAATCCTTCTGGAACACATTTCAATTTCTCCAGTGCATTATTAAAAATATCCAGTGATTGTGTCAAGGGTAATCCTTGTTTTTTCAACTCTTTTATAGTCTGGGGTATAAAGCCGAAGTAAGTATTTATAAAATTCAAATGCAATTTTAACTGTATATCGTTGTTCAGTAGTACTTTACATTTCATAACACTTTGAGCTGTGTCATCCAACCCTAAAACCACGTTTTTTATGCTTTCAAAGTTGTCGTGATAAAAAACACATGCCGATATCCAAGTGCCCATCTTGTTAATACTGGTTGTGGAGGTAGTGGTAAATCAGGACAAGTTTCTCTGTAGTATGTTATCCTGTTTGGTGCTTTTAAAAAAATCTGGTTTACATAAGATATTAAAGTATTAACATCGTCAAATTTTTCACGAATGTACTCACAAATTCGATGCATGGTATGTGCTAAACAGGTAACGTGGATTAAATTCGGCAAGGATGATCGTAATGTACGTCCGGCTTTTAACATATATGGTGCTGCATCAGTTACCAGTAAGAGCACTTTCTCAGCACTTTCTGCGTCAACTAATAAATTATCCACAACTTTTAGCACTAATTTTGAAATTATGTCGTAATTTACTTTATCTACTATTTCACAAAGAACCAAAACACTTTTAGTAGCAGTTGTACTCAAAGATCCGGCAATAACATTAACTACTGATCGACCTAAGGCATCCGTGGTTTCATCAGTTGATATCCAGATATGCTTGCCCTTAAGTTCGCTCTGAATTGTGTATAATTTTTTCAAATACACCGAATTTAGTTTCGCCCTCACGCTAGTTTCAGCAGGTATAGAACGCTGACAATATTTTTCTAGAAACTGTCGCAAATAATGGTTTGTTAGTTTCCAGAACGGTATATTACAATTCACAAACAATTCACATAGTTCGGTTCAATTTCAATATTTACAATATCCATATATTGAATAGACAAATATTCATACATACATACACGTATATATTATATATTCACATGCAATTATCATTTAAATATAAAAATAAATATTTGCCAGTATTCACCCACAAAATCGTGCGCGCCCATGAGTAATAGAGGACAGATTTAGGTGAACAAGGATAGTCTTAGAACTTTCTGCGGGCTCATTATAAATATGTGTTTTTATACATATTCCTCATTTTCTTACATTATTTTGTTATAAGAAATGACTTTATTCGAAATAAACGATATGTCATTAATATATAATACATGGTTTATCCCTTGAGAAATAACATTTTTTATTTTTTCCTTACAAAATATTCGATAAAAAATATATATCCTTACCTTATTTGGCCACAGTAAATGACTAAGTTGAAGGAAATTCAGGATGTCTCATTATGGTATAATAAAATTTGGAATCATTAGCGTATAATTCCTTTATTGTAGATATTATCAAAAAGCCTCCAGAATTAATAATCTTGAAATCCAACTGAAGTATCTATAGGTTTTCCTACATCTTGAAAGGGAATAAAATTCTTTTGATGTGTTCGCAATTCCCGTGCTCAGTTAATAATTCACGCTTTTTCGATCACTTCGACACGCGGCATAAATACTAACGTCAACGTTGGTACTTTGATTTTATTTATAGAGCCGGACGAGCTTTGAAATGTTAAAGTTACGAGCTGTATTGACTGCTGAGCACAATTTCTAAAGCAATATACATACTTTATGCTATACGCTTACGCCAGTGAAAAAGAATACTTCCTAATATCTCATTAAATCATTTTTATCTTCATATATCAAAGAAATAGGCATTAATAGAGTATTCTTTAAATATAAATTTGAAAATATATTTATACTGACAGTAACAAGGGACTCCAACCCACAATAAACCAAGTTGATGTCATAAATAGGGAAATGCTTGCTTTGAGTAAATCCATAATTTATAACATTTTAAACGTTTTTAAAGTTATTTGTATCAGTATATAATATGTATATTATACATTATTTTAGTAATTTTAAGAAGAATTTTATGGCCTGTTACAACTTATTCTCTCGTTTTTCCCAAAGTCTTTCCAGCGAGTTTGGCTTCAGATCATAATTCCATTTTCTTAACTAACAGTTTATGGCATTTTATTTGTACTTTCCAAATTGTGCAACCTATCTTGATTAATTGATTATTAATGAAATTAACAGTAAACAATAATATTATTTGCGTACGGTCATATATTATTTGGCACCATAGATAGTGATATAAATATAATTATGTTATTATTAAAAATTTCGTTGCTATTTATAGAAGACTGAATTGTAAATTCATTACCATTACATATACAATAAATGTGGTCCATCTTTATAGGCGTAAAATATTTATTTGAATTTTTTTGCTTCCCACACCATATAAACGTTCTATTATGTCAGCAAATTCATTACTGTAACCTCTGCTGCATACAGGTTAACCATTTTAGATAATAGAATAATTAATCTAAGGCAAAGTAAAAATTTATTAAAATATCATAAGCACCGAGACTCGTTTATCTGATTCCTCAGAATGGTTTATTGGGTAATTGAAAGCGTGTATTCGCTTTGTACAAATATATACTCTTCTCGAAATACTTTTATGGTTAGTGACTATAAGACGCAAATGTTTTATATTTCAATTTCCATGTATACTTTACGAGGGTAACATTGCGTCTATATCTGCGTTGTATTGTAAAAAAGTTATTCGCCGTTGGACACTTTATTGACGCTTATTGTTGACAATAAATTGCCTTTTATTAGACAGGAACTTTTAGTGCTATTTTATAACATGTGTGAAATGAATTATTAAAAAAGTTGGTGGAAAGAATTCTGGGATACCAACACGTAAAGATAACATTGCATGGTAAAGCTTCAGAAGCTCCATGCAGAGTGGTGGACGTAACAAAATGAAGCTAAATTGTCTTCTTCAAAAGAAAAAGAACACAGTTTTGTAGAAAGGCTTGACAACTTTTTTGATATATTACGTGCAACTGCTTTGTAGTTGTTGTGGTTGACCATAGAAAAACTGGACGACTATATCCACGGGATTGATTACGACCTTGCTTGTCAAGAGAAAGCGGATACGCGAAGACCACAACACCATTAATTCCAAGCAACTGAATCGATGTGTTCAAGAACAATACAGAGGAATGGAATTAGTTACCTGTTACCGAGTTTATTAGAAACGTAAATTAGATTTTTGAATTCCAAGAAAATGTCTTTCATCAAGAACCTGCTCCATTACAATCAAAAATACAAATAATTTATGGGAAAAACATCATCATCACTTTAAAAGTAGCTACATTTGATGCCTGCAAAATAAGTGACACATACGCAGTCCATATTTTAAGAGCTGTATCAAATGTATTATCCATTAGCAGATCCGAATTCTAGACAAAAAATGATTGTTGGGAGATATTTAATATTAGAAATCGGAAATTATAAGTTGTTGGCACTAGTAGTCAACTGGGATGGAAAGCTTCGTCCTGCTTTAACGAGTGAAAACGTCAATAAGTTTGCATACCAGTGAAGATTTTGAGCAATTTCTAGGAGCTTCTGCTATTCTGAATTTAACAGGAAACGAATAGGCCACTGTTTGTACAACGCGCTTGTCGAATGGAATTCGAAAGTAAAGTAATATCGTTTTGCTGTGACAGTATGGTATCCAGTTGGGTTATTTAAATGGAGTGCCCAGTGTATACCTTCTATGTAGGCACCATATATTTGTTCTTTTGGAGAGTGAGTTTCATATAAAAATGTCTTCTTCATTTGGTTTAAACGTGCCGTTATTTAATCGTTATAAAAAATTTGACAATACAAACAATATTTATTTATTGAAGGAAAACATCATACAATATATAAAGTTGTACAAGCATTTGAATACGCCAATAAAAGAAAATCACACATATAAAATATACTCCTATACACACATAAAAACGTACATAGAGTACGTAACAACTGAATTGGCAATACTAAATCAAAGATTTGCCTTTTTAAGCTGAAAATTTCTTTGATGGAATAAATACTGCTTCTCACCAAAAACCGAACTATTCCTTGCTTAAATTTTGATTTTCCTTGCTTCTTGATTGTCTCCGGTAGGACATTATGTCGCCCCACTGCAGTGTAGGTCGTTCCCGTTTGTGCTCGCGTGACTCGATGGTATGGGACCATGAAGCAGTTGCCTCTGGTGTTGTAAGCGTGAACGTCGCTGTGGGTGGGAAAGTCTGTGGATCCCCGGGTATATTGAAGACAGAAGTACTGACGCCAGCCATTGCTCTTCTGTTGAAGGAAAATCTCCACGTCCCCCGCCGACTCACCTCAAAGAAGAATTCCATACGTTGCCCTACTGTTGTAGACCAGTTTCGCTACCCTATGTTCGGCTATATTTATTATATGGCGGATTGCATAGATTGAAGTTGCCAGTTGCTTTTGACTCTCCTTTATGTATTCACTCCAGAGAAAGTTGCAGTCCAGGAAAATAAAAGTCTCGAAAATTCTTCTACCCTTGAATAGGTGGTGTTTTTGTTTTCTCGTTATTCCTCTTCAGTCTGTTCGTCTTGAACAACTTGTTTGCTTTGGCTGTGTTGCACTTATCCGTACGGTGTGGGGGCGTCGTGGGCTGTTTATTAGACCGTCCAAGTAGGTTTTTAGAAATTCATAGGTGTTTTTCCTAACGCCAAAGTATTTATTTTTTTCCAATAAATGGACACCAAGAGACACCCAGGTAAAGTAAAGATTAGATTGCATCGGAAAAAATTACATCTATAACATGTGCCGGTTAAAGGCGAGACTGCAAATTCTACAGATTTATGATTAGCAATGCCACAACCTCGTGACGATTATAAAGAGCTGTTATTGCTTCTAATATTAGTTTTTATTGTCAGGGTTCCATCATGCACGTTGATCAATTAAATTAACGCAAAAATAAAAGACAGATATTGCAGATATGTATCTGCGAAAAAAGCATGAGATTTATCGTAAAACTGTAAATAAATTGGGCGAATTTAAAAATATGAACGAAAGCTATCTCTAGCCACAAGTAATAAAATATTAAACCATTTGTAGTATATATGTAAATTCTGTCAAAATCGTTTTATTTTTTATGACGCAATTTCGAATGTCACAAAGCAGACTATGTTTAAAGGTTGGAAGAAATGAAGCCCAATAAAAAAGGCATGAACGGTTTTATGCTAAATTATGTTAATGAAAACAAAATCAAGGAAACTGAAGATTTTATATGCGATAAAAGCAGATAAGTTTTTGATAAATTAAGCTTACTTACAGACGTTTTAGAAACAGCTTGGAGCGAAATTTGTTTTTACGCACAATGTTTGAATATTGTCAAAAAATTTAAGGCATCAAGCTTATTAGTAAATATAAACCAATTTTAATAAAGAGACAACATCAAAAATAATGTTTGCTCCATGTTAAGATTATAAATCATGTTTCTCAAATGTTAACAGGAAAACCAGGTCGTAAGATTATGAAAAATGTGGGGATTTTTAAGGTTGTATTTAGATTTAACATAGTATTAAGAGTATGTGGAGTAAACAACGCGTATTGTTTTTTTCAATTAAATAATTAAAATTAAAAGGAGAGTTTCTTTTGAATTTAAAGTATTTTTTCTGTTAAATATACAAAGTGATCTTCCTATAAATGTTGTCTTATTTTAGAAAATATGAAATGCAAGATAGAGAATTTTACATGGAATTGGAGGATATGTAGTAGGAAATTACTTGGTTGTCAAAAAGAGCAGCAGGGGGCGCTGTTCTCAATTTATGTATATTACTTATGTTTTCTTTAAAATTGTAAAAGGAAGGGTATATTTTTAATATCGTAATATAGAAGCACATAAAAAACTGAAAATAGTGATGAAAACCGGAAGTTGCTACCTCTTTTCTTGACAAAGATATAGTCGTACGAAAACAATCCAGAAAAATAAAAAAAATTAAATATAAATTTATTTATTTATTGGGAGTAATAATTTTATTTTTATTTTAAGAGAGTCTCTAGACAGTGTATAGTCCGTTTTCACTTGAATTTTCATCATACTCTTCCATAAATGTATTCATTTCAATCTTCTTATCGATTTTTTAATTTATTGCATATGTTACTTTAGATTCTCCTATTAAATGTTTTCAAATTCTCTAGCCATTATTTTTTAAATATCATTTCTTGTCCTTTCCAACATTGAAATAAAATACTAATAATACTGAACAGTGTAGTTTGCTTTTTTTTTTTTAATTTTCATCATACAACATCGCATGCACCATGATACTAAATTACATTATTATGAGATTTCCAAGGTGGGCCATGAAAATCAAAATGTACAAATATTATTGTCACTTGTAGTTAAACTTTTTGTACGTATTTAGCAAATTAAGCCTTTTTAGACACCTGCATATAATTATTAAGTTTATAAAATATCATATTCTAACGTTGAAGATATTGACATGATCAGAATGTATTTTTAATGCAATGTAAATGCATGCTTGCTTCCCGGCAATATTCCCTAAATTATCCGGAAAGAAGACATTGAGTTTTTATTCGCCTTGCGAGATAGTCTTGATTTTTATTTATGGGGCAGAATAAAAGACATAGTTTATCACAAAAAGCCGATTACAACAATTGCTGCCTCCGAAATTGAAGTAACTGTTCTCGCTACTAATCGACAAGTAAACATGTGTATTAAAAATAATGGTAACACTTTGATCGTTTTTTTTGTTTTATTTTTTGTACTTTCTGATTTAAATATATTTTTTTTTCGTTTACATTACTTGGTCAATATATTTTCTTATTTATGTTTAGGTATAATAATAGGTTCTTTTACTTACTTTCATGTTATAGGCGGGGACGAATTAGATATCAATTTTTGTATCCCTTCGTTACTAATAAGTAAATGATTTGTTTATACCTAATGCATAATATTATATTGTTGTTTTTCTCGTTATTGTCTACTTAGTTCAAGAGTTATGGAAATTATTTTTGCTGTTTACCCATAATTAGATGTATAGCTGT
The DNA here is from genome assembly GCA_963170755.1 of Amphimallon solstitiale. NCBI lineage: Eukaryota > Metazoa > Arthropoda > Insecta > Coleoptera > Scarabaeidae > Amphimallon > Amphimallon solstitiale. The sequence continues at coordinate 50,945,198 of OY720678.1, read as the reverse complement.
TGGGTAATAAAGATGTATTATTATTATTATTATTATTATTATTATTATTATTGTCATTATTTTATTTCAATGTCTAAAAGGACAAGACATGAAATTTAAAAATACTTAGAGAATTTGAAAACATTTAAAAGCAAAATCTAACGTAACATATGCAATGAATTAAAAAATCGGTGAGAAGATTGAAATTAATACATTTATGGAAGAGTATGATGAAAATTCAAGTGAAAACGAACTATACACTGTCTAGAGACTCTCTTAAAATTAAAATAAAGTTATTACTCCCAATAAATAAATAAATTTATATATAACATTTTTTATTTTTCTGGACTATCTTCGTAAGACTATATCTTCGTCAAGAAAAGACGTAGCAACTTCCGGTCTTCATCACTCTCTTCGGTTTTTTATGTGCTTCAATATTACAATATTAAAAATATACCGTTCCATTTAAAATTTCATAGAAAAAACTAGTAATATACATAAATTGAGAACAGCGCCCCCTGTTCCTTTTTTTGACAACCACGTAATTTCGTATAAAATACCTTTCAATTCCTTGTAAAATTCTCTATCAAATGAGCCCAGAAATATTAAAATCCGTTGGGGCAAACCCAAATTATACCTACTTTTGTACGCAGTCATTCCTCGCATTCATACCCACCCCTTCGTATGGGAGTTATCAAAAAGTTTTAAATGAAAATTGTATAAAAATGTCTAAAAATGTTGCTAGTAAACATTTTAATCTATCTTAATCTAGAATTTAATGAAAAATTATCGAATTTTTAATTCATCTTGAAAATTGCGCCTTCTTGCGATCATTTTGAAAATTTAAAAATATTTTAATAATTGATTTTTTTTATTTGCAATTTCTTTTTATCCCATTTTCCCTACTAATATTAAAGACAATGGACGTTGCAAAACTTAAATAAACAATAAATTAGTGCAATTTGAACATAAAAATATAAAATTTTATTAACCATCTCAGCTACTATTTCTCAAATACACAACGTAGAGGTTAGTATGGAATAAAGATATTAGACATCCAGAACAAAATTTGATCAACTATTTTTAATAAAATACATTGGGTATAATACGATTTATGACATGCACATATCTTAAGCATAAAAGAAAATTAAATTACATTTTAGAACTATAAATTCTGGAAATTGCTGAAAGCTTAAAATATCCGCCAGTATATTAAAGTGTAGTATATAACAGCAGAAACGTGCATGAGCTACAGAAATAATCAGCTTCTTCTCTATTCAGTCGCGAGTTAGTATACCTCAGTTTATAACCACGACTAACCTCAAGCGTTACACGTTACGTGCCCTATCGCCGCATTTGATTGTTTGCTTTATATTTTACGTTAGTACTTTGATAAAACCTACACTCTCTACTGTGTGTATACGTTTCTCTGCAATTTTCTAAATGTATTCCTAGGTTTAATATCAGTACCTGAACTAACGTATAAATTTTGTACTTAAATTCGTGTCAATCTTCGGATCTTCATTATATTTAATTTCCGAAGAAGAGAATGAATAGTTTATATGTTGTAAATTAAAGACAGAGATATAATTCTATAATTGAATTACTAGAACTTACTGGAAGGCCTACTATAATAAACCAACTATATACAGTAATTAGACCTTATGCATGTACTGTTGCTGGTAATAATTATTTGGCGTCGTTTTTACCTACTAGTGAAATAATACTATTAATTTACCAGAAATATTTCGGATGCTCGTACCATCTTAGCGCTTGTCGGAAAAACACAAATAATGTCCTCTTTGTGTTGTAATTCCTGCAGTTTAGCAGAAGAGTATCGAATTGATCAAATATTCTTCATATTTTCCAGATTATGACTCAATTAATTACCCCTAAAAGCAGAAGAAAATATTTGCTCTAAGTAAGATCTCTTTAATTAACAAAAATATTAGATCTGTCTGCAATAATTGTGTTATTTTAAAATATGTACTAATTTTTTTGCTAGGAGGGTGTTATGTGGTGACCAGGGCCGCGCACTGCATAGTTCTTGTATATGAAATTAGCTGACATGGATAGACTGACGAAAAATAGAAAATTAAAAGTCCTTGTCACAATATGAATTCCAAATACTTCTTTTTAAAATTAAGTTGCTGTCTGAGTGCACGCACCTCTTTATTCTTTTCAATTACTTTGTTATGAGGCCCTGCACTTTACATTGCATATGTTACATCAACATCTATGATTACCAACTGTAAGTGTTGGCCAATATATTGTCTTGAGCCAGTCATTTTGATTTTCTGTGTTATTTAACTTTTATGAATAATTTTGTTTCCCTTTAAGATGGAAAGGCTTGTTTGGCTAGATACTGGAGTTGTTTGACATATTAAGTTTTCTCTCTGTTAATTCGTATATAATTTATGTGTTTCATTTTTGACACTACCATAAATATGGTCTTGCTTATGTTATAACCATATTGTTTCTAGTTGCATGCATTTTAATTATTATGTAGATCTTGCGGCTGTTCAGTTATGAAACTTCACCTGTAAATATACATTTTTATATTTTCACTGGCTCTAGTTTACGGCATCCGACATGGAGCCGGTTTTAGATTGGGAGAGCATTCTTTCAGTATTCCATTCATATATTGACTAATGTTAGACTCTACACGTTTCTGCATCAGCTATACGTTTCTTCTTACTTCTATGACTTTTGCATTTATATCTGTCTCTGAAGAAATTTCCCTATTTTTTCTGATTTGTATAGTTACTTTGAGAAATGAACGCACCATCCTGTTTCACTTCTTGGAACCGTCTTGCCGCGTAATTTGAAATACTTTTATTTTACGTAGCCCTATGTGATCAACATAACTGTCGGTCTTCGTAGAAATGGCCATTCTCTTGTATGTATGCTATCGGCCAGACTTTAGTAGAGTGTGAATTTTTAAAATTATGTAACTACTCACTATTTTCCCCACAGTTTTAATGACCAACGATTATGAAAGTTTACAGGTGTGATAAAGTGGGGGGTTTTATGCGTTATAATAACGGAAATTGTGACGATGAACGTATTCACTTTAATAGAAGGTGGCTTCGTTGGTAAACAACAAAAAATTGAGAGAGCCAGGATAATTTATCTGCACCCAATTGACAAAAATGTAAGCAATTCTGAAATTTTCTTTCATCTAACCCTGTGTATGAATATGCTACGGGTGAATTTCATACTTCCTAATTATTCTGGATTCTCAAATTTGACTTACATCTAACTGACGACTAATTTTCGTAGTACTAGTGTGGGAGTGTTCAACTACACTCGCCAGTACCATAAACGTCTTATCCTCACCAGTTATTGCTTTTTCCGCTCTTTCTTTCATATTCAATACTTTCTGTTCACTCAAACCGTCGCTTTATACTTTCGAAGGTTTCTGGCTTCGGTTGACTTCTACCAGGGATCTCTGTGCATAAAGTCTGGATGCTAGCAAAGAGTTTCGTTCAGATTCACCCAAAACGTCAATCATATCTATTAACTCTTCATAAGAATAATTATTTGGATGATAACTAATAGCGATGCTTTTATAAGTTTGACATAAATGTATACCGACTTTCTTTAACAGTTGACTCAGGCAGTCAGCCGAATTCCAGCCTTTGTTGGACGAATATTTGGGTGCATAGAATAGCGCCCGTAGTTTTTTAATTGACCGCTAATTGGTTCTATAGTGATTATCGCAAAAATTACAAAAGATAGGTATAGGATATTGTTAATAAACATGAAAGAGAATAAAAAAAAGGAACAAAACACCTCAATAAAATACTGGGGTTCCATTTAAAAAAAAATAAGTTTTTGGTATGTGAAAATTTCAGGAAGTAGGCTTTGAAGAAACAAAGTTTTTTGAGGTATTGTCGAGTGCAATTTTACCAAATGATGCACAATTTTCTTGGCCACAGACACCACCAAAGTTAATGTCTTTACTTTTAAAAACAATGTGAGAATGATTTTTTTCTGAACACGTGTTTTGGTCAAATATTTTCAAAAAAAATTAATCACTCAAAAACTATTGGCTTAATTTTGAAAAAGAAAAACGTTTGAACAGACAATTTAATGCAGTACTAGAAAATCCAAAAATATATAGGGTAAGTCATTTAAAAAAATTAAGTTCCGTGCATTTCCAGTGAAACCGGAAGTGTGTCAGAGCTTACATTATTTTTACAATATGCGCCACAAGCAACCATCGATCTTCCACTAATTGTTTTTTCTTTTATTTAAAACACAAAAAAGCACTCGAAAAAGCGGCTACTAATGACTGACCCTGTATATATATAACGGGGTCGACATATTTTAATTTCTGATACGAAAGTAGAAAGAGGAAAAGAGCGCGACGAAATAAACTAAAGATAAACATAAGCGAGGCTGCCAAGAAAGTACACTCGGCAAACGATGTGTGAGGATCCCCCGACATTGACACTGCGTTGCTCTCCCACCACTGTTAGCAAGCAGGCATAGCTGCATATCATCAGGTCATCTTCTGCATATGATAGAAGTGCAAACCGAAATTAAACTTTGACGACTATGGTATAATTTATATTATAAATAAATGTAATCAACACATATTTTATTACTCTTGAGGAATAATGAGTTTGCAGGACCTGTTTGCGGTTGCAGTACACCCAGAAGTTTTCAAAAGCTCATCCTTAATTTACGCATTACAGCGTTATCATCTTTCTTTGTTTGTAACACGAGGATCAATTAATCCATAGGTCTACCATGAAATGAACTTGGTTGTTGTCCCCAATAAATTGTGGATATAGAAACTGCAACGGCAGTTTGTCTTGCTATTTTTGTTGTGGGTTAAGATGATGTTTTATTTTAGTTTTATACGTTTTATATTTGAAAAAGGCTAATTGCGATGTAGGGCAATCATAGACATGTGTTTCAGACTCATTAGTCATTGTCAGTTCGGTGTAACCAAAGAATAATGTGGGCTATCTTGGAAATAGAAACAACAAAGGAATACTTATCTGTATTTCACCAACCCCTTCAGGCTACCACTTATTCCAAAAACACAAGCTTTTCCAAAAGGAACAGTATTTTCACGATCTCAGTGCTGACGATTATAAAACTGATGTAATGGGATTTCAGTACATCACGTTCTGCCAAATCGCGTTTGAAAAATGTTTCCTTAACTGGATAGTTCATGAGAGTTCGTCTAAAGTTCTTAATAATAAATTAGTTTATATCATTAAGAAGGGAGTTGTATATTTTTAAACATTGATAAATCGTCAGTTCTTGTGTTTGAAAAAATTCATTTGTATTACGTCTGCTTACTCTAACCACCTTTTGGAAGGGACATAGTTTTGATAAAAACATTGCCATTTTACATATTGAAGATATTGCAAAGAAAATGAAATGTTTTAGAATCATTAGAAATTAATAAAAACAGAAATGTTCAAATTTACATAAATAGATCACCTTTATTATATTTACTTATCAAATATCATTTTCTGATAAGCATAATTATTACTTTAAATCATAAATTATCTGTGTAACTGTAGTCTCATTTCTGAAACAATTGTCATCTTTTGACTATATGCATGAAAATCCATATGATTTTGTTGTCATTCATATATTCATGTTTAGTATGATTTTTTTATTAAATAAAAGTTTAATCGTTAGAATAATTAAATTGTCATAAACTTAATTTACATTGGCTGATTACTTCTGACTTCCTCAGTTAAATCTCAAGTCGTATAATGACGAAACAATTACATATTTTTCTATATGTCATCTCTATGTTTTCAACATTTTTTTTCGCATGGTAGGACATTCCATGCCCGACAGGAAACTTCTCATAAAAATTCGTTTAAGCAAACAAAAGCTCGTTTCAACTAAATGAAAACCAGTGAAAGAAACACTATTAATTCAACCGTAACTCAGGGATATGATGATAATGAAAAAGGAAGCATGGAGAACATATTTGTTTACGGACTTGTACCGGTGAGGGTACGTGTATCCTTATCTGTTATGTATGAAAAGAAAATTACGTGATGTAAAATAAAAACAGGCTTAAGCATCGTTCAGACAATGCTTTAAAAAAGTAGAACGCACGACTTTGATGTCGCTGCTGAAAGGGGATCTTCAATGGATGAAAGTTCTGCTAACTCCCGAGATTCACCTATGCACGTATCTGTTACATCGGATGAGGTATTTTACCATTTTGCGCTAGCATATTTGCATGGAGTATAGCTTTTAGATTGAAATCCGCAATGCATTCTAATAAGGATTGAACGGTTTCACAGGAGAGATACGGTTTTAGATCTAGATTACAGCAAAATCTGATTTCCTACGTTGCATAAAAAATTGAAAACCAAGAACTCTCGTCGTAACATATAAAAGGATTAAAATTGTGGTATTTCCCTTCGAGCGCACTTTATTTGTATGTACGCATGAATCCTAATATTAATTGTGCACTGATTAATAAAACACGGTTTTGAATTTGTAATAATAGATTGGCATTTATTGATTATTTATCATTCTAATCAATTTGAAATATTTATAACTTTATTACTGTAAAACATAATCCCATAATTATGTCACCAAATGAATACATTTTATAAAAGTTGTTCGAAATGTCCACCGTTATTCTCAATGCATAGATTGACACGTCTTCTCATGTTATTGAACACATTGTGAAGTGTTTCTGGTGTAATATTTTGCAATTCTATTGTAGTTGCCTCTACAAGTTCATCGAGAGTATGCAGTCTGTTCTGAAACACTTTATTTTTGAGATGGCCAAAGAGAAAAAAGTCCAGTGGGGTTAAATCAGGAGAATTGGCCATCGATTTCGACTAATCAATCGGTTACCACAGTATTCTTGCAAATAATTAATAGGTTGTTGCGCAGTATGTGCAGTTGCCCCATCTTGTTGGAAATCCCCAGGTTTAGTTCATCTTCTTGAAGGCTTTAATGAAGGGTTCCAATATTTGTTCTCGATATCGTATTGCATTAATTGTATCATGAAAAAAAAATTGGTCCAATAATCCATCTTTTCGACATTGCAACCCAAACACCACCGTTAATAGGATGGCGACTACAGACAAAACAAAAACGTGGATTCTATGTTGACCAGGTACGGTAATTTTGAGAGTTGATATACCCCAAGCTTCATCCAAAAAGAAAGTTCGATTCAAGTCTTCTTCATGTAATATTCCATTAAACCAGTTGCAATAATTCAGTCTCTGCTCAAAGTGATTGCCCCGTCAATTGTTGTAGTATAGAAACTTTATATGGGTGCATATGAGTACTTCCGTTGGAAATACCTACAATTTAAATACATAATGCTGTATAACAAATTACGTTTAAGTTAATTAGATCTCTTTACCAGTTTGAGCAAACAGCTTTCGTATAGATTTTGTAGGACTAACTTCCATTCGCTGCCTAATGTCTGCGACAACATCTCAGTTAAAACTGGTACTTTGTCAGGTCTACGTTTACAAAGACTCCCCGTTTCCTTCAACATTTCAATCACCCTATTGCGATGACAAGTGAATTTGTCCAAGATTACTTCCAGATTTCCATTTTCCGTTACAAATTGCTGAAAACTCGATCCCAATGAATGTTTCCATAATCCGTCCTCTTGCAATGTTCCACTATGAAAGTGTGACATTACGATAAACGTATCCCAGTTGTATCGTAAAAGCCATGGTATACGAGGTATATTGTCTTGAAATACACAGAAAAGCGACAATAAAGCAATGAAAACACGAAAGTACAAGACACTTTAATACATTATGATATTGACATTTAACATGTAAATTTAGTATGGGCAATTCACGGAAGTAAATGTTTCCTAGTTTTTGATAATACTGGGACCTTTTTGTTGCCAATCCAGGACAGTTAAAAACGATCTCTTTGTATAAACGCTGAAAATATGCCTTACTTCTAGTCAGAATTTTATTACGAACACAACTGCTCGATAAAGCTGCCTATAAATCATACACAGTTGACCAGCTTGCTTGTAATACTTGGTTTGGAAAATGGAACGCTTGATACTATTTGCAAGTGTCATAGAAAATATACAATCGATATAAATAAAAATCAAATGCGGATCTTTGTAAGAAATATTTGTATAGTCCGAATAAGGTTTTTAGGGAAATAGAAATTGGAAAAGTTGTCCGGAAATTTGGAAAATTCGGGAAAAACTGAACTTACTTTTTTCGTTAGGATTTTTGTATGATCTCAAGACCATTAACTCATGATTCGAAAGAACGATATGCGTAAATCTTTTTTGGTTTGTACGTTAAGTTCCTGGAAAAGTTTTCAGGAAAAAAATTCTGAATAATTACAATGGAAAGCCGAAAATTTGGACAAACTACAAAAATTATAATTTTTGTATATATCTACTCTCGAACATAACACAATAGGAATGACATATTTGGTTGATTCTTTTTTTATTCGTTAAGTTCACTGGATGAAAATAACTCAATTGAATGTTTTCAATTGAAAAAAATTTGGGAAGATCTGGAGAAAAATCTTTATTCTCGTACATATAATCGTTGGTGCGTCTGTTAGTGATCGTTTAACTTCTGAACAAGTTGACGGATTTAGGTCATATTCACACAGTATATTTGTCGAGATGATGGTTCATAGCCTATACTAGGATACGATAGGTGACGCTGTAATAATTAAGTTATTAACAAATTCTAAATTTATGGATCAAAAGGACTCATATTTACAAAATATGTTGGTTTAGTGCCAAAAAAGAAAATCACATAATCTGAACCCGATAGGTGGCGTTGTGGCCGAGTTATTGTATATACATATATCATCGCGCCACCTACGGGAAAGGAAAGAACAACTTCTGCCGGGGCAGCTAGTTTATTAATACATATAACCATAATTAATAATAATCCATGACTGAATCATTATAGTTATATTCGCCTGATGTACGACTTCAATTTTTCTTCGTAGGCATTCTCCATGAAAGTGAGCAAAACTTCAGCAAAATGAAAAATAGTTATATGATTATGAGATTAATGTGGTTGTTAAAAAATATGTATGGACTAGTGCACGAAGTGAACCACTTTTCTCAACACGAAAGAATTACTTGAAAATTACATAGAGTAATTAGGATATATAGAGAGCCTAGAATATCATTTATAGACAAATAAATTGAAGTCTGGTTAGGTGCAGGTATGGGAAGGATATTGCATACTTAACGGATAGCATTCCATTAGGTGTAGGTTAGTAAAATGGTAATAAAACTTACTAAAGCATATTAAATCGTATATTATTTTTTAAATTAAACTTACCTCTTTATTGATTGTGCTTTTGAAAAAAAAATGATGTTTTTTTGTTGAAAAGAAATGCGTTACTCTTTTTGGTGGCTTAAAATTAGTAAATACATAATTTATTAAATTTTATAGCACCAAAAACACTAAATTATTGTTAATTTTTTATTTGTATATATTCCAAATAAAACTTAAGTTTGCTTATAAGTACTGAAGAAATTATCTAAGGTATGCGCATACGTAAATACCATATATGTATAACAATTCGAACTGTGTATACGTAATTAATTGTAGTAATATAAGCATCTTCAACGGATGGAAATCTATTTAGTTTTTACTGTTGTATGTTCATATTTCTAAAACTCATCACTTTTACTCGAGGTTTGTCATAGTGACATATTTTTATGTTCTCTGCTGATATTATCTATTTTAGAACTTGACTGTTCAAAAACACTGGTCAACAGTGAAATTGCTTCTTAGGTGAAAGTACCCAATCCTGAATGAATTCAACGTGCTGAACACGAATATCACATTGAAAAAAGTTGATTGGCTCACGTTCAAGAGATATTGACGTTTTGTCCATTGTATAGATGCTATTGCATAATGTAATGCAATTTAGTGAGAAATTACGAAATTTTGCGTCATATTGCATCACCCCTTCATGCAAAGAAGTTAATGCAGCATTTACTGTAAGTTTCCATTGAGAGTGTTGCGAAATTGATTGCGCAATATCAAGCTATAGCTAATTATAGTTTATTTATAAATGGCCGACGTGACAGTTAACTCGTGCAATATCCGTTCATTCGCGCATATTTTTCGAAGCTCTAGCATACATAAGTGATTGCTATAGTGTAAAGTAACTAAACAGTAGCAATGCCTCGTAACTGTGTTAATAGTGCAAATAATTTCTGTTATATTTGCGGAGAAGTGACATTTGCTGCACAGAAAAAGAACATCAGTGCAATAGTTAAGAAAGCGTATCATTTGTATTTTGGTTGCAAGATAGGCGACCAGGACAAAGACTGGGCCCCACACGTATGCTGCCGCACTTGTGCCGTATATCTTTCACAGTGGCTTAATGGCAAAAGAAAGGCAATGCCATTTGCTGTGCCCATGATTTGGAGGGAGCCCACCAATCACGTTGACGACTGTTATTTCTGTATGGTACGATCAGCTTCTGGAGGCATCACCAAGAAGAAGAAGTGGACAGTTGAATACCCTAACATACCATCTGCTCTGCGACCTGTCTCTCATGGCAAAGGACTCCCAATTCCAGAACCTCCTACAGATTTTTCTATCAGTTCAGACGATGAGGATGGCCATGCGTCGGCGAGTTCTCCTCAACGTGGCAGTAAGGATGATGACTTTTCGTGCTTTGACGAAACATCTGCACCACATAAAATTACCCAGGATGAAATGAACGATCTTGTTCGCGATTTGGATCTGTCGAAAAGCAAAGCGGAGATACTGGCCTCAAGACTTCGACAGTGGAATCTTCTGGAACAGAATGTCCGAGTGACTTCATTTCGCACTCGCCATCAGCTCTTCGAATCTTTCTTTAAGAAAGAAGAAAGCCTTGTGTTCTGCTGCGATATTGATGGTCTACTACAAGCTCCCGGTGTTGCACATGAATGCCACGAATGGCGGCTGTTTATAGACGCTTCAAAACTGAGCCTAAAGGCGGTTTTGTTGAATAATGGTAACCAGCTTCCATCCATACCTATTGCACATGCGGTCTACATGAAGGAGACTTACGGCAATCTAAAGCAGCTACTGGAGACGATTAACTACAGCAAGTATGGCTGGTAGATATGTTCTGACCTGAAGGTAGTATCTCTGTTGATGGGTTTGCAGCAGGGATATACAAAGTACTGCTGTTTTCTTTGTCTGTGGGACAGCAGAGCAATCGATTTGCACTACATCAAGAAAGACTGGCCTCCGAGAGCATTTTTTAAGCCTGGAGAAACTAATGTACAGCACCCACCATTGGCACAGCCACACAAAATCATCATTCCTCCTTTACACATCAAACTCGGTCTTGTCAAAAACTTGGTAAAAGCCATGGATAAGAATGGACCAGCATTCAAGTACCTGCATGACAAATTCCCTCGACTCAGTGAAGCCAAAATTAAAGAGGGCATCTTTGTGGGGCCTCAAATTAGACAGCTCTTCCGAGACCCCAAGTTTGAGGAACTTCTTCAAGGTAAAGAAAAACAGGTTTGGGATGCATTCTATCAAGTGGCAGCAAACTTCCTGGGGAATGACAAGGCAGAAAATTACAAGTGTCTGGTTGAGGATATGTTGGCTTTGTTTCATGAATTCGGCTGCAATATGTCCTTAAAGATCCACTTTCTTGATTCCCACTTAGATTTCTTTCCTGATAACCGCGGGCAGGTCAGCGATGAGCACGGCGAACGCTTTCATCAGGACATTGCCACCATGGAGCAACGGTACCAAGGCAAATGGTCTACGTCAATGCTAGCTGACTATTGTTGGACAATCAGTAGAGATGCTCCACAAGTCCACTACAAACGGCAGGCCAAAAGAAGTCGAAAGCCGGAAGCAGACTAATGTTTTCTTACCATGTATTATAATATTGACATAAGTACACTTTTTCTGAAATATGCGTAAATGTTTTCTTACCATGTATTATAATATTGACATAAGTACACTTTTTCTGAAATATGCGTAAATGTTTTCTTACCATGTATTATAATATTGACATAAGTACACTTTTTCTGAAATATGCGTAAATGTTTTCTTACCATGTATTATAATATTGACATAAGTACACTTTTTCTGAAATATGCGTACATATTACAGAAAACCCGTAGCCTATTCAGCTTTTTCTTAGTCATTTTCGTGTTCAGCACATTGAATTCATTAAGAAATGACTATTTTCAGCTTGGAAGCATGAACTTTTCGAAAATTTGTTGCCCAGTGAAATATTTGAAATAATAGAAATGTTTTGTTCGGAAAATTTATAAATGTAGTTTTTTTGCGTTAATTACACTGATTGATTTTAAATATTTGGGAATCTGGGTTATTATATTATCATGCCATTTTAAGTTTAATACTTATACTGATTTAAGGAATAGATTATTTCTAATAGTTTATTTTTTATCGTTTCTGTAATTTTTACTTCACATTTTTAATTGTGTGAACCATGTATATTTGATGTTTTAAATGACATATCCTTATTATACTTGTCACAAAAATAAAGTTATAGTCCATTAAAGTAAGACATTTTAGAAAGAAAACGGATTCATATGGTGAACTTTATAGAACTGAAATAGATAAACGATTTTAAATGCTTTTAGCAAATTCGTTTTTTCAAATGTTTTTACAGGATGTTAGAGTGGTTTGACCTTCAGTGACATGTCTAGTACTCTTGTTTGTATTGTAAAATTATTTCTGTTTTTACAAACCATTGTATTTAAATATGTGGTTCCAAACACGACTGCTTAGTAAAAATAGTGCGCAATCAAAATTAATCCAAAAATTACATTTTGTACGCAATGAAAAATTTGTTAGGGAGTTTAATTCCTATTCATGCTCTTCTATAGGTGGAACTACTTGACGAAATACGTATACCGGTGCATATTGCTCGTACATATAGTGGATATGTGAATAGTTGAAAAATAAGAGATTTTTGATGCAAGATATTTTTGTTGATTTTAAATTTAGAGAAAACCTTTTAACGTCAACTTATGATGAATTTAGTAATCTAGCCCGCTGAATAATCAAATTTAGAAAGAAAAATGATCTGATCAAAGAGAATTAATTAATATGTCAAAATATTAAAAACAAGTTTTCTAAAAAATCCTTTGTAGCAGATTTGTTTGCTTTAGTTCACGTTATAACTTGAATAAAAAGCTACCCCGCTCTGCACTTATTTTTGATTCAACTATTCTTTACTTTGTTTTAAATGAATATAAAATAAATAAAATTAGGCAACCCACATCACAATGAATTGTTATTCTGGTAAAAATCTTTCCGCGGTTACAAATGTGTAAATATTTGGTCATAAATGAATTTTTATTTGCTTAGATATTGCATAATATTGAATATTTATTATATATTCCCTATGTGTAATAAGTACTCGGACATCCTTGGCTTATTAAATTATGTGCTATGCAACCAATATTACATTTCCGATCTACTATATAGGATGCTTAATTACAATATTGAATATGAAATTTATACAAACGTGAGATTTCTTTCAAAGAGTAGAAATTAATGAGCATTACATTTTCTATCTAAGAACTGTTTCAGTTATTATTTTCACCCCATTACGAACAATCATAGTGTAGCATGGTGTAATAAACTCTGTACTTGTGTCATAGTTGTTTTTCCTGACACAGTATCCATAGAAAATTCTCAACTTGTTTTTCCCTTATAGGGAGGCGATGTACTGCAGGAAACTGTCTCGGCAAATGTAAGTGAGGACACAGTTAGCTTGGAGTTCCAACGTTCGGATGGCACCCTGGTGACACAACTTATCGATTTCAGAAATGTGAGTGAACTTATATATGTTAGTGCTTGCGTTGTCTTTTCTATTTTAATACACTTGTTTTACATTTAAGTTACTGTTAAGGAAACTTTCGTAATCTATCTAATAATCAAGCTGTAAAGTTGTAGTGTATTTTATTTGCTCTCTATTCATTAACTACCTAACGATGTATATGTCTTACAAAGTTGCCTCGCATTTTAGGAAAATAAGTTTGTAAACAACTACGTCATAAATATCTAAAAGTAAGGTTTTTTCAAACACTTATCATGTGAAACAGCGACTTACCTGATCACAACGACAACATCCACGATAGAGATGTATCGGGAAGTCAAGTAGTCAACCGTTGGGTGTATTATAATATCAGGTGCATCCAATTTATCAAACTAAAGTCATATCGATTACGAGAGCATTCTATAAGCGCGTTTGGATATATATGTTCGTGTTGTTAATCGGGAGTATCGTGAAATAACAAGAGTTTTGCTGGGAACTAATTTTTGCTGTTCACGTATACGTCCGACCATTACAGACATTCTGTAAATATTTAAATACAAACTATAAAATTAATTAACCGTACAAACTATACATGCGGTTATGTTTTGACATATTGGTTTTAATGTGTCGCGTGACAAAAGGCAAAACATAAACATATCTCTCTTTCATGTTATCACCATTAACTCTCAGTCTAGACTCCATCCATTAACGAGGTATTCTAATGCAAATGAATAACCTACAAAAATAGCGTGCTGTCTTATAGAAGGAAGACTATGTAATTCAGGTAATTAATATTAAACGACATACAACAAGTATCGAAAGAAATCTAAAGGAAACAGAACCTGAAATAACTGCAGAATTCAACCGCAGAGCACAAGGCAGAACTTCGTTAAGTATTGTAAGCAGAGAAGCGACAATATTGTCGGATTCCTGATGTTTCGTGACCCACGTTCAATTCGTCACCTTGACAAACAACCAGGTACACTATAAGGCAGAGACACCAGGAAAGGGCAGATCAGAGAAGCGTGCCATTGGTGGCAATCATGACTGAACCACCAAGCTCGCTCTGTCCACCGAATAAACAAGGACAAGCTTTAACGTCTTTGTCACTTCTTGTTGATCGTCGTTTTCTACCGTAAGTAAGGAAAGGTAAATTTCAGGGACGGGTAGGTGTACGTCAACCATATTTGCATGGAGATAATGGATAGAACGAAAAGGTTAGAAAGAGCCCCCCATTGTGACTGTACAATAGAGCAAAAAAAATATCCTTTGAATTGACTAATCAGTCGGAATATGCGGTTAAAGTCGTTGTCCAGTTTTCGTCTAAATACGCCGATCCGAAAAATGCCCCCCGATTGCATTGTTTCAACAATGAAGCAGGAAGATGGTTCCAGGTTCCATCTTGCGTTAGCATAAATGCTCCTCATATTAGCAACTGTGATATCTGCATTAATTTAATAATGCTCTCATTACAGATTATCTAATAAAATATTAAAAGAATCACTAATTTCTAATAATTAGTTTTAGTATACTATAATGTCAGAATGTGACACGTGAACCACCACCATTCCCAAAATTCAGATTGTGCGAAAAATCTATCCCCAAATATTGCAAATTTTTTTTTAACATCGCGTAATCTCTAGCAGATACTAAATTTTTCCTTCAACATGTTTTAAAACGTACTTCATAGTTTCAGACAATATACTTTTTGGTAAAACAATAATCAATATGTGACGCGGTACCCCCCCCCCCCTTTCCCTCCAGTTTGTTTAAGTTTGTCTACGCTTTAAGGCCGATATGCTTAGCGACGTAGCATATAAGAAGGACAAAGATACCAGAACAGTTATAGAACAATACCAATATCCCTAACATCATATTTGCAGCAACATATACTCTGGCAAATAGTGAAAGAATGTTTACGAAATAATGAATACTCCACATTTTGTAATGAATTAATATTATAGCCAAGGACGCATACTACAAACTTTCGTCCTTAGTTTGGTTTTGCATTACATATACATATCCATGTCTTATGCTCGAGCGTATACAAAAACGTTGTCTAGATAGGTGTATGTATGAATGGCACTTACCCACAACGCGGCGTTGATTACGAGAGCCTATTAAATAGACATAGTTTCACTTGTTTAAGTAAAGGACGGGACGAAAGAAGATGTAACTTCCTTCTAAAACTTGCTAACAATGGCATTGATTCATCTGCTACTCTTTATTTAGTCATTTTCTTAGCGCCCAGGTATGCTGCTAGGTCAGCTGGGACATTTTACGTACCCACAACTCGTACCAATGTTCCATTGAAATCACCCCTCTATCATATGTGTACTAATGCCAACTGTTTGTGTTCCGACTTCTTCTGGAGAAAGTAATTTCTTTATTTTATGCATTACACTGTCGGTTTTTGTGATTTCTTCTTTACTCTAATTACACTCTAGTTCTATCTATATCTTATTTTTGCATAATACATTTAAGTTTTCTTATTGTTAATTTTTGTGAATATTATTATTATTTTTTTCTACTTTAAATATGCACGGCTGGTAGCATACAATATTGGGTCACAGATGCTTCACTGTCGTTGATAGTTTGGCATGGCGTTGGTAGCCAACGTAAATCTAAGGCGTAAGTGTGAAGGTCGGGCAACATTCGGCCAATACAATTGCATGATGTTGACCCTATGTTGATAAATGCTCATGTATATGTTCACATGTTATCGTCAAGTTTATGCACCGAATATATTATTTGTCTTTTCCCCTAATGCGCAATTTAGTGATTTTTACAGATGTTCAAGTGTCAATATAAAGTTGGAGGATTATCACAGAATGACATATTGAGATGTGATCGTCTTTTATACATCGTCAGCGTACGGCGATATTCAGCCGAGGAGTTTGAAATAAGGGAATAGTATTGTGTACCAACATTTCCGACATCATGCATCAATCAGGAAACAAACTTACAGTGATGTATTGTAAGGATTACAATGCATCAACGTTATTCTCTTAATATAACTCCAGTGTAGATTTTTATTATCAGCACATCATTAACCGATGTTAGACTAACACATGATCGATATTGCGGATCTATAGGCAACAGCCTACCAACGATCTAAAGATACATACACGTGGCTTTTATATATTTCATTTTATATTTAATATTCGTCTGACATCATAGTTTGGGGGGCATTGATATTCAGCCGATTGAGCGACATTGGCATGTTGTTTCTCTAAATATCAGATGACCCAATGTGCTACTAGGGAGTAATTACAAGAATGTTAGTCAGTAATTATCTATAATAGTTCTGAGAACTCGTGTATTTCCTAGACACAACTACGTTTAATTTCCATCAATTGCAAACGAAAGTTTTACAATATTTCCAAATGATCCCAGTCTTTCATTCACATTTACAGTATTATGTCAGAGAAAAAAATGATTTGTATAGTAGCTTATATATTAAAATAAATAAAATATATAACTTAGGGAGCGGTTGGATAGCGAACAGTTTGCCTGTTGTATTTTTGGATTGTTTGTGATTTTACCTTCAAATCTATGATATTATACAATAAAGCATTTTAAAGTTGATTGATTTTTTAAATTATAAATATTTTCACTGAATGTAATATACAAAATTTGAATCGTTGGTATTATTTTATTATTCGTATTTTGGTCATTGGGCTTGTCTTATTGCGTTTCTAGTTGCGAAATAAAAAATAAATAAAATGATACGCAAGTTAAAATTAATACTATAAAATTACGATATGCATTTCGCAAATGACATCATTTAAAAGAGTTCTACTTGTGAAAAATATTTTTACTCAATTTATTGAATATACATTTGATTTTTGTTTTGCTTACGTAGCTAGGGTTGCTATCAAATAAATAAAAACAAAGATTATTCCATAGTTAGGAGTTATTAAATTATCATTTTTTGCAAGTGAAATACAATTTTCTGCTATGAAAACATATTTTCTCTTATAATTTCAAAATTTAATACAACAAGATAACAATTTCATATTTACTTGGTGGTCCAATGACATTTAAAATATTCCATTTTTATTCTCCTAAAGATATAGGAATAATTTTAGTACGGAACGTCCATTTTTAGACGGCTTGACATTTCGCTTCCCACTACAAAGGCATCCCTCGAGAGCATTTCAATTTTATCTAGGCCGTGGTCGATCCTTCACGCAGTAAGTCAAAGGTCGACTTGTTTTTCTTTAAGTTCTGACGGAGGTACATCCTCTTGATTTTTCAACGTTCAAAGCTGTTTCCAGTTTATTTTGATGTACGAGTGTATATAAAACAGTAACAAAATTGGTTTTTTTATTTGTTTGTTGTGCAGGATACTAAAATGGTGATGATACGGTCTCCGTAATCTCTCATAAGAAAACTACCAAAACTAGGAGATATATAATATTTTTTTTAAGTTTACCCTTTTTCTTGGTTGGATCTTTTCTTCAATATTAATCCGTCGCTCGTAACAATCAAGTACATTGTAACGCTATTATCTTCAGTGCGTTTGAAATTCGATTTTTGCGTATAGGTTTGGATGTGTATTATGGGAATGTAATATCAAAATTAAATTAGGTTTTTTATTTACGAGGGACGGATAATAATTATTGCAAATGGCTATACTAAATGTAAATATGATAAGGTTTCCTGATAAGGTTTGACACATTAGTTACAAAATATGAGTCTGGTCCTACAGTTGGCTTAATCTTGGTGAATTTACAAGTGAAACTGGTCACCTGTGTTTTGAAAATGGGAAAGTTTGGCTGTTGTGCGGTAAGAAAATGGTTCTTAAAGAAGGAAAGGTTAGGAAAGGAAATTCAGAATACCATATATACATTGAAGGAGGATTCAGATGCAACCACTTCTTGCTGGGTGATTGACTTCAAGAAAGAAACTACCAGTGTCGAATATGAATCACGCAGTGGACGGCTATAAACTGTAACAACTCTAAATATGATTTATAAAGTGCTCTGCAGAACCTCAGCCGTTAACTTCCACTGCAGAACGTCAGCGTGCACTGCAGAATGTCAAGTAACACTGCGGACAGTTTTCAATAATACTTCCCCAGTTCCCGTACTTCAAAGAAAGGTCATTCGAAGAAAGCAAACTGCCGCTCGCTAGACTACCCCAAATTTAGTTGCAATTAAAATACAGAAACAAAACGCAGAGAGAAACTGGTAAAAAAAGTCTAAAAAAACTTCATCCAAAATCATCTAAGAACCAAGTTTCTTCGTCACTGACGAAACCTCTTAGAGAATAAAGCATTGATAATGAAAATAAATCCGTAGAATGTCTTGAGAATTATGCGAACACCGCATCAAGGTCAGGAATAGATGTATAAACTGTGACAGGTAGCTAAATGAAACCTGTAGTAATCGTACAGACTTTTGCAACGCATGTGGAAGATACAAGAAAAAAGACAATGTGAAGCGTGTTTTGTAATCTATTATAAGCCATCTCTTCTACTGGGATGCTGCAACACACCCACTACCGCGCAAAAGATAGCCTACAAGTATTTTTTGTTGTTTTAGTATTAAGAAAAATGCTTATTTTTGTGTTTATAACAGAATATATTATGCTGGATCATGCAAGTATATTTTCTTAAGTAAATCTTTTAAATTAAGAAAGATGTTTTTTTTTAACGTGCAGTATCTCTACTACTTTTACCCTCCATTTATGAAAATTATAAGAAATTGAGAGGTATTCAGGAGTCAGTATCGAGCAACTTTTATTTATATGATATAAACGCATATTCACCATAAAAATAGCTTAATAAAACGTAATTAGGTATAATGTAACTCTTGCTATAACAAGGTATTACAAGAAATAAGAATTTTGGCTCATCCTCTAATACAGGTAATTTTTTTAAATTTACGAACTAGGGTTAATATGTTTTATCTCTTTTTATTCATAAATAAATAATGCACGTATAGCAAAACTGTATTATGGAAGAACCTCACGCTGGAATGTGTATGCGGCAACACTTGCTTAAATACGACTGGTTAAGCTTCTTCGAATAGCACTGCTATTATTCTATTAAATTATTAATATTTTTCGTATGTTCTCACAATTTGCAATTTCCTACAGTAAGTTCTTTTTAATCTCTAACTTGTTTTCATCCTACTTGTAACACTTCGTCAGCTGCTGCACCAAGCACTTCGTTTTTACTGTCACTATGAGGTGTCCATCAACAGTTGATTTCCAACTTCAATTTTCGGAGAGGACGCAGCTTTTTAATTTTGATTTAAAAATCTAAACTTTAAGTAATTTGAAATCCATCAATAAAAAATAACACAAAATACAACTAATTTGATATTAAAATATTAAATTTTTGCTAATGGTATCACACATTGTAAAAACTGCAGGTCACAAATCACAGTAATAACTGGAATGTGTATATTTATAATGGAAACTTAAAGGTAGTCCAATGCCTCAAAACTCAAAACTGTTAAGGACAGAGAATGAGATGTACTTAAAATTAAAATGACTGTTCTTGGGTGGAGGACAAACGAACCAATGTATAAAGATTCATTCATTTTGATAACGCTATATATTCAAAAGTATTAAGTACAAAGATGACAGTTATATGAAAATAACCGTAAACTCACCGTGTTTGTATTATGTACCACAGGTGGCAACACGAGTTCAGTATTAGAAGAGAACTTTGTTTGTTAGTATGTGCGAGTTGTTCATCTATTTTAGCAATGTAAGGCGCTTTCAGAAGAGAGTATGGAACTGTAAACAAAGCATTATGCGGTGGTATCGGCAAGTAAAGGATATTAGTTGTTTGTGTAAAGGTAAAAACTCCGAATGTGCCAGACGATACAGTGGAGAGAGCGTGGAGGGATAGTATCGCAAGCCGCGAACTTGGAATACTGCAGCAAACTATGTGGTAGATTTTGTGACGTCGTTTACATTTCAAACAGTACCGTGTGTAGATTCTGCAGTACTTAACGCCGGAAGGCCATATCCCTCGTCTAGAATTTTGTATCGAAATGCAGGAAGCATTGGAGGATGACCATTTTACCGCCAAGTTGATATTCAGCGATGAGGAGAATTCCGTGTGTCCAGGAACGTGAAACATCATAATTTGTGAATTTGAATGCCTGAATCCACGTGCAGTTATGAAAGTTCAAAGAGATTCGGCATATGTGAGGGTTTTGTACACTTTTACACACAACCTATGGTCCGTTTTTCTTCGTGAGAAGACTGACTGGTGCAAATTACTTGGACATGTACAGGTTGTTATGGTTGTTTCTGCAACTGACTGTTCATACCAGGGATTTTGTCTTCCAACAACGTTCATCAATACGTGAACTATGGACTTCCTATCGCTGGATTGGGTGTATTGGTGCGGATGACCTTGCTTTGTTCCTTTGCCCTCCAGGTCACCTAACTTAACTCCTTAAGTTAGGTGTTTCCTTTGGGGACACAGTGCACACCTTGTTTATGTGTTTCCACTACCAAATACATTAGAAGAGCTGAAAGGCGGATTAGTGCTGCAGTGATCACCATTACAAAATGCCGCTAGAAAAAGCGTGGAACTACCGCCTGGATTTGTGTCGGGTGACCCAGAGGATGCACATAGAACATTTGTAGAGTGTGAAGACAACTTGGTGGATTTGCGGTTCTATTTATATAGCACCCACATTTGTACGTGTAATAATACTTTCGAATATATAGCGTGTTGAAAATGAATGAAACTTCTGTAGTAACCCTGTATTATTAGAGTCTGTTTGGAGACCTGCAAAGGAAATGAAAGATGAAACGACTCTGTTGCCTCAATAATTCGGCGTAGACGTATTGATTTGGGCTTGTATAGGTTTTACTACATCCAGAACACAAAAGGCACTAAAAAGGTTGAGAATTAATATATTTTGTGTTTAATAATACTGATGTGTTTTAAAAATGGATGATCCGATGTGGCCAATATTTTAAAACGTCGAGGAATGCTTTAAAGATTTTTTTCTTTTCCTTAGTTGAATTAGCATCATTATTTTCTGCTGTATCCGCGTATCTAAGGGCGCCCTTCGTTGTAGTGACAATTTACTACATCGATCGCTTAAAACGTCCATTTATTTGATGAGGATACGCGAAAAGTTGAATCGCATCCACGAGAAAATCTGTTCGACAGGCATTCCCTAGGCGGATTCTGAACTTTCTGATGGACACGCCGGATCAATTTAATGGCATTTTCGGTCGATAACTTGTTTTGTTTTGTTTCCATTTTATGGTCGTTTCATCGGCAGACGATATGACTGAAAAGTTTTATGGCGATTTCAAGTTAGGGATGGCTTTCGTGGTGGAAGATTTTATAAGCTTAAGGCTCATTCTCTTTGTTCTTTCTTCACGCGTTAAAAACTTTAGTCGGTAATTGAAAATATCGATTTTGCTGGGAACAAATTGCAAGTTAAAACTTTCAAGTGAACGACTTGTTGGTAGGTATTTAAACTAAGTTTCGATTATAGAATCCGGATTTTTTAAATACACGTTATAACTTGTACCTTACAGAATAACGTACATCAAAGCTTTACAAAATTCAATTTTCAAGTTTTAATTTAGAAATAAGTATATTACAACATATATCAAAAACATATTATAATTTGGAAAGATACTGAACTAGAATCTGTCACAGTATAAAAATATTAGAAGGATAAAATCATACATATATGTTATACGAATTTTTAAAAAACTGCTGTGATTAAATGTCCACCAATGGTCTCGCCCGTATAAACTGGGAGTTCCGCTGGGTGGCGGAATCTTTACCATTGTAGTAACGTATCCGCCGACAAAGGCAGTGTTTCGTGCAGATATGGCGGAATGGGCGTACTTGTTTTGTCGATTTCCGCTGATCGGCGGCATGTTACTGTACTACATGAAAATTCCGCCGTTGTCGTAATGGTCATGATCATAACCTGTCTAATTGTAATTTAATATACTAATATTCTGCCGACCGGCTGAAATCGACAAAAAATACGCCCATTCCGCTGTGTCTGGCAAGACACTGCCTTTGTCGGCGGAACTCTCAGTTATAAGGGCAAAACCGCGGAGATTTAGCCACAGCGTTAACAAAACTCTCAAAATTCACGCTAAAATAACTATCTTTTGCTTTTTAAAACTACCTATTCTACTATAGTTACTCATATAGTAGTACTAACATAGCCTTTAAAGAAAATATCATGAAGAATTTCTTTACGTTTTTGTTTAAAAATGTAAGTAGTTCTATTTAATTATTTAATTTTCATGGTATTTTATGTCAACATTATGCAAATTTTCAGTTGAAATTTTTAATTTCTTCCTAGACAGATTCTTCAGACCAGTTGTTAACTAAATATCTTCCTCTTCAATTGGTCTTTAACTATGCTCTGTCATTGAGGAAGGCGTTAGCATATGATCTTTAACCAATCGCTTTTGTGTTGTGATAGGGTATTAATACATTTGTGTTTATAAAAGTGCAACCTTCATAATTAGAGTCGTCATATTTTCCTTTAGATCATCTGCGTATGGTGAATGTGCTTTTTATATTAAAGGCACTAGTATATTTAAAGAGATGTGGTAAGATACTCGTAGTTGAATATTACAATGGACGTTTAAAAGTGCCCTAATGTCAGTAGATTAATGATTACCAGCTATTTATACCCCCCTCCAACTCATTCATAAAGGGCGAGTAACTAGTCTATTTAACACTACACGTTCTTAATCTCTTCTAGATTGTCCCCGTAGCTTATGAAGAGTGGAAGATCTTAGCAGCTTCGTTGCATTGATCTTTTTTCATTTTATATTTCCTCCCTTTCTAATAATGACCGTTAACAACTTTACCTCTATACACGGTGGCCAGAAAAATGCGGACAAACGCCAGGTAGAACGATTCTTTGTTCAATTCTGAGGCGATAATCTTAATACAAAAAAGTTATACGGTCCTTCCTTACGGCATACGAGACCATCAAACATTAAGTTGTACGGCTAAAATTTAGCACTGTACTACTTTTTTCAATTAAGATTGTCAACTCAGAATTAAACAAAGATTTGGCCTGCGTGGCGTTTGTCCGCATTTTTCTGGCCACCGTGTATAATTGCAAGATATACATCGTCAGTAATAGTTTTAACTTTGATTTGTTTTTTTCTGTTGTTCAGTCAGACCACCAGTCTTAGGCTTAGGTAAGCTTCCCACAACTACTGCTGCCATCTAGTGTATTTAATCTGCTTGTGTAAAGTGAATGGGACTGCTTCAAGTTTGGAGAATGGCAGGGATTGTAATTCTGTAATGAGATGGCGGCCTGCTATTGGTTGGGTCCGTAGAACCAATCGCAAAGGTTGTAGAAGCATGACTTCATTGTGACGTTTATTAGAAATACAATTTTGGATTTTCCTTGAGCTACAACAACTTGTAGCAGCAGCTCTGAAGGCATTTCTTGCAATAGTGGATGTAGTTCCAACCCGGAAACTAAGATTTGCTCTTAGAGAATGATCGCAGAGGTCTACACCTTAGAATATTCACCTAATTTTCATTGGACACATTGAAGTATAGACGCACTGTAATGTCCTTACTATTCTTATCAAATACATTTAAAAGCAGAATTGATTGCCCCGAAATTCTTGCACAACTGCCGCTATATATTCCGCGGGTATCTTCGCGGTCGACATTCAGTATTTAACTTCCTACACAGCGTACTAATATCCTTAGATATTCAGCTTTACACCATATGTGTAACATTTGTAACGAATATCAACATTTGTATTTTTTGTTATTATTATTATTGTTACAATTACTTTGTTTTTTTATATCATTTGTTTTTCTTATTTTACTATCATGTATGTATAATGTTTGTGTCCCTAATCTGTAATTAGACATCTGTCTGTTGATTAGTGTATCAAATAAATAAATATTACATCTTCTTAATTAATTAATATGAATATTGAATATGATGATTACTTATATAAAAACGCACAAAATCCACGTTCCCTATATATGAATAATTTTGGACATTTATAAAAGCCTATTCGTCGTTCGTCCTGAAAATAAATCAAATAAATGTGCAGTTACGTTCACTTATTCAATATTGGAAAATATATTATGGATCTATTTTGCTTCCCGTTTGCGTGTTCACGATTATTCAAATTGCATATATCTATTTGAAATAATAACAATACTTATTGAATGTAAAATAAACAGTGAATGTATGTATATTTTGCCAGAAATATTATTCAAACTTTTACGAACGCGGTTATTATGGATTGTGGTCCAAATAATAACTTATTATTCAAATACTGCGCCGAGCAATTTAATTATCCGTCGGTATATTATAACTTCATGCTATGTTAAATAGGATTTCGCTGATTGTATGTAAATCCGTTATATACCCATGCACGCATATAATACATATATGTTCTAAAACGTTGATAGATCGAAATTTTCAATGTAACTGGGAAATAAAGTGATATATAGCACATGTATATAGAAAAACACATTATTTAATTACATCAACCTCTTTTGTTTTATTTTTTCAATTGCGATGCGGATCAAAGGTCCATGTTTTCCCAATTATTTGTGTTTTACATGGTCGTAATCGATTTTGGTTTGTTTTATTGAAGCCGAAACACAAAGGTGTATGCCTTTGTAGCGAATACAAAATAATTTGAATGTCTGGAAAACCTAATAATTATCAAATATTTCGTTTTTTTACCATCTTAACGTTGCCATAATGAAAATTCTCGACTTTTGCAGATGTCCACGTTTTGAAGTCTCTTGATACCGAAAAAGTGGTTTTTAAAAATCTCTCCCTCCCCCCCCCTCTGCCCCGCACCCTCCCCCCTCCCCCCCCCTCTCTCTCTCTCTCTCTCTCTCTCTGCGTCTCTGCCTCTATCTGTCAGTGTGTGTGTGACCCTGATAGCGGTCAAACGGCTATAGCTATCAATTACCAATTTTGTATTTACGAGCTTGAGATGTAATTAGATTTTCAGTAAAATCGGTAGACCGGAAGTAGTAGTTTGCTTCAGTGAAAAATCGAATTTTGCCAATATTTCCTCAACTACTAACTTTAAACAAATTTATAAATAATTCAAATGAACTCAACATTAAATTTGAACAAAATTTTATTAAGGGCGAACTGCCGCCGTCAGTAGGATTCTTGACGAGAGTTGTAATTTTCTGTTTTGTGGAACAAATACAAAAAAATGTAATATATTCGAGTGTTTTAAGTGAAGTACATCTTATGAGTGACTCATTATGAGAAGAACACTGAAAATTTAGGCTATGTGTATTCAGAAATAGGGCAAAACTTACGTTTGTAATTCAAGTTTTTCTCAATAACTATTTTGTAAATTAAATTGAATTAAGGCTGTACCTTTAGAGTAAGATTTATTGAAGGTACTTAAAGGACGTTTTTCTTCTCTCTGTGGAAAAATAATATAGAAAACATATTGTAAACTTGAGTCACTTTCTACACTCCATCTATAAATATTTTAATAAGTTTTATAAAATAATAATTCTTTAACTACCTCAGAAAAACCTTAAAATATTTGTTTGTTTTTGTTTAAATAAAATCGCTGCAAAAATTACGGAGAAAAACTTGAATTTCTAATTACTTGATTTCGGTAGTCGGCAGTTCCCCCTTAAAGAAGTTTTTCGAAATTCCTACCAGAAGTAGGTCTTTTACTGTTATCAATTTTTATTTTTTATTTTGTATAAAGAAATTTCAAAATTCGGACCGGAAGTAACACTTTTACTCTTAGCGAGTTGCACATTTTTCGATGTCTTGCAAAGTATGCATTCTAGAAGTACTTAGAATAGAATTTTGAATAATTTTTGTATAAACAAATTCTTAGAATTGTATAATTTGAAACACTCATACTTGTAAGAAAATCGTATGGTGGCCACACCTTATAATTTTTTATGCTTTTGACCTTATTTCGAAGACCATAATATATGCACTCGTCAACGTCAAATAACATAATAGAAGATAAAATATATGTACTTATACCGATATTATATAAATAAATATTCTTTGCGAAATTTTGTTTTAAAATTCTGCTAAATATTTGTTCTTTTTTCTAGTAAAGGAAAACATTTTGATAGTGTTACTGGAAAGACTATATTAAGATATCATATAAGAATCAAATTTTACCAATATCTCCTCAACTTCCAAGTTGATTTTATGGAAGTTATGGATTTTAAGGGAATGTATTAGGAATTAAAAATATTCAAACTTTATATCATTGAAAGACAATTATCTCGTCAACTACTAAGACGATGCATTTATCTACCGAATAAAATTGTGTTTAAAAGTGAATTCGAGAACAATTTTATAAAAAAATATTTTTTAAAATTCTTCTGGGAAATATGGAAAAACAGTTTGGGCGAATATCTCACAAATTATACACATACACACATATTTATAACTTATAACAGTATACAAATATTTGAGATATCATGTGCAATAAATTTTGTAGAAGAATATTTTTAAAATTTGGAAAGAGGTAAAATTTTCATTCATCATCAACAAGCAGCTTTTTGCAAATGTCTCGCAAATGATCATATTTGCACATATTTATGAAGAGGATAAATATTAAGGAATTAATTTAGAATAATTTATATATAAAAAAGACCTGTATAAAAAATTAGGACCGCATATATATATACACAAAAATAATTGGTAACAAATATATAATAAAGCAATATTCAAGGGAGCATATGACATTTTTGATTTGATTGTATTTTGAAACGATTTCCTCTCGGAAATGAAGTTATCAATAATTCAAGAGCATCGACACATATGAACTAAACTAAACAAGAAGTTAATGCTAGACTGATTACGGCATATTGCTATAGACTCCATCATAAAGAGTTGATATTTCTCTATGTTTTACTCGATTTTGGCCTTCCATATACTGCTGACAAGTCTTTGACCACTATACCTCTGCAAATGGCGTATTACCTTAATTGCCGTTCCTGAATAAATGTTAATACCAACTGTACTTCACAAATCTGCTCTTTAATTTCTTATTTTTAATCGTGTCTCTCTTGGTAGTTCTGTTTATGAGTTTAAGGTAATTTTATTGGTTTACCTTATACCTTTCTATATTTCACAGTGCATTGACAACACGGAACTCCTGTAGAAAGCTTTGTTTCTATACTAGCAGCCTATCAAACTCTCCCAAGTCGCCTGTCCGCGGTAGCTTACACCTTTCTGCAGGTTTCCGTAAAGATCTACGGGTTTCTGCGTGAGCAGTTTTATGATTTTCTTTATATTGTCGCACTTTTCTAAACTTTCGACGTGCATGCTTTTTTATTTTTGGTACAGCCTGAACATATATTTCTTGATACCAAGTAGATATTTTATTTCGAATTCTTTTCGGACGTTTTACACAAACGTTTCAAACAGCAACAAAACACAATTATAAAATAATTTAAATATATTATTTGGTGACATATCCTTTAATACCGAATAGTTTAAAACAATTTGGTGTAATGGTATTGATAGAAATTCTGTAGTAGTTCATTCTTCTGTTCGGGATAACCACCATATATATTATACAAATATTTTCTACGGGAATGGGGTACGTTTAATTCGAATTTGACCGAAAATGGTGTAATTTTGTGGATGTGTTTTAGTAAATGATTAAATTTGGTGTATGTTATGTGACAGATGTGTATGTCCGCTATTATTTTCTTCGCAAATCTTCTTTAACAATTACTGCATTTTATTTTTTACAATATATTAAAAAAAAATTAGTAGGTACATAAGAATCATATCAGCTGTTCATTGATCTATTAATTATATTACTGGTTGAACTACTTTTTCTATTCCCGTGTTTAAAATGCCGTTTATCGCAATGTTTTCATAGCGCTAAGTGACCTTGTAAACACACCTTGACAAGCTGTGGCTTTGTGCACTTTAGTCATGGGCTGAAGTTAGCTCTAGGTTTTTTAAGTGCGAAAATTATGACATTTACTCAATCTGTCAAAATAATCCGACATGGTGCGACAACACAGTATTGATTATTTGTGGTCGTAGAAAAAAGTATATGGAACTCGTTTTATAAACTTGTTAGTTACTCCTTTCATTAATCATGAGCGTAGCATACACTAAAATGGCGTTTATAAAACTTAATACATAATATGCTATTATATCATGACTATTAAAATTGTGCTTATAGTATTTCCATTACTAAAATAGTAATAACATTACTCTTTAAATCTGTTTCTCTCCCTCTCTCTCTCTCTCTCCCTCTCTCTCTCTCTCCCTCTCTCCCTCTCTCTCTCTCTCTCTCCCTCTCTCTCCCTCCCTCTCTCTCTCTCTCTCTCTCTCTCTCTCTCTCTCTCTCTCTCTCTCTCCCTCTCCCTCTCTCTCTGTGTGTGCTACAGCTATCATTTCCAAATTTTTTTACTAGTATAATCTCGGACCGGAAGTAACACATTTACTCCTACCGAATAGCGACTTTTTGCAAATATGTCGTAAATTATACATTTTGTATATATTTATCAAGAGTACAAAAGTATTTAGAGTTAGATTTGCAATGTTTTTTGTATAAGTGAAATTTCAAAATTCAGACCGGAAGTAGTACTTTTCCTCTTAGCGAGTAGCACTTTTACTTTCTTATACGTAGTAATTTGAAGTCTGCTGATACCAAAGTGGTTTTTAAAAAATGTCTGACTCTCTCTCTCTCTCTCTGTGTGTGACCACGATAGCGATCAAACCGCTGTAGATATCAATTCCAACTTTTGTATTTACGTGAATAATCTCCCTCTTGAGATTTGATTAGTTTTTCAGTAAAATCGGTAGACCGGAAGTAGTAGTTTACTTCAGTGAAAAAATTGAATTTTGTCCATAATTTCGTCAATTACTAATAGACCACAGTCCAGCGACCTTTTTTTTTTTTGATTAGTAACAGGCTGAATTTTCGTGAATTGCTTCGTTTTGACGAGACGCCCAACTTTTCCCTCTGCGAAAATTCGCGGTAGTGGTAGCTAATAAACTACGCATGGGTCATATATGTCGATTGGGTGATTGTTCAAATTTTATTACTAACCGTTAGTGTTTTAGTTAAATCTGGAGATAATTTGATAAGAAACACAAAAAAACATTTGTCCTACAAAATCGTTGGTTAGAACGAAGCGTCCCCCACCCGCAACATGTACAAATAACTTGGTCACAAAAAATGATTACTAACCAGCTGATTTTTTTACTATTGCTTAATAAATGTTTCTAAAATGAAATGTCCACATTGTCCTACAAATTGTCCTACGCTCTGAAATTGTCAACTCCACGGTAACACTTTTCTCATTACTAACAACCTAATTCTATTTTTTTTCTCTTGGGAATAAACTGTAGAACACGACTTTACTAATGTTCTACAAAAAAAAGTGGTAGATATTGATAAAAAAAAATATTCTGATATACCTGTGATAATGCTAGCGAATTTTAAATACCTGAAAACAAAATTGAAGTAATTATTAATTTAAGTACAGGTAAAAAGAAATTGTACTTTAACATCAATGAAATTTATGCCAAGCTTGGTGAAAAATTATCTTGTTCTCTCATTATATGCCATATTTTTACAGGGAACGATTATAACCCTGCTTTCTATCGGAAAGGAAAAAAGAGGCCATTTAATATTTAAAAAAAAAACACACCATTTCAAGAAGCTTTTATGCAACTCCTACAAAGTGGACGTACTGAATTAACAAAATCGAGCGAGGTATTCGAAATCATTGAAGAGTATGTGTGTAGGATATATGCATTAAACACGAAAAATGACATTAATAAAGGACGGTACGAATTGTTTCAAAAAGGCTATAAATGCCGTAACGAAAATGAAGAAATTTTAAAAAAGAATATCGTAGGATATGATGCCTCTAGTTTACCACCAACGAAACAAGAATTGTTGCAGCAAATCAAGAGAACGCAATACATCTGCAGTGTATGGTGTAATGCATACATGCGCAACCCCACCGAAAAAACACCAGAAAATTATGGATGGACAATAATTGATGGCAAATACGAATATTATTGGTTTGATGGTCCTCAAAGTTCATCTTTTGAAGAATTATCTTCGGACTGCCAAGGTACCCTTTCAATCCCTTTTTCACTTATTGATTATTCTGAATTTTTTTTTAATTTTAATACAGAGTCAGATAACATAAAGGATGAAAATGATAGTTGCCACGATGATATAGAGCAGGAGAATGATGTTTCAAGTGACGAAGATGAAGGGTCGACGGATGATTCTGATCAAGATTGATTTTTTTATACGCAAAAATAACAATTTTGTTTTTATTTTTTAGACAATAAAAAAGAGTTGGTCAACTATGAAAAGTATGCGTATTTTTTTTCTATTAAAAGAAGATATTTTCATGATCATTTTTTTTATAGTTTTCCCACTTTTTTCAGAAACTTTTCAAATAAATTATGTTACTTTTTAAATTAAACAAACAATTAAACATTAAAATTAATATTACATTAGAACTATAAAGAACATTTTTCGGTTTTATAGTCGAAGTTTTAAGAAAACATAAAAGTGCGTGAAAAATTCAAAAATTCGCAATGAATGTAAATTTATATATTAGGCTTTAAAATCACGGGAAAAACTTCTTGATAATCTGAATGTATGTGCAAAATTTAGTAGATATCAGAATTCTGCTTAAGTAATAAAAGTATATTAATTTCTCAAAACCGCAATTATAAAATAATTCGTTATTTAAAATAATTTTTGTCCGACTAGTGTTACATACCATTTTTTTTGTAGGACACTATTTTATTTGGCCAGAGAATAGAACAAACAACCTATCATGTGTTATCTTTGTCCTCCTGTTAGTAATGAGAAAAGGGTTACCGTGGGACTGACAATTTCGAAGCGTAGGACTGGAAAAACATACCATTCAATTTGTAGGACAATGTGAACATTTCATTTTAGAAACATTTATTAAGCAATAGTAAAAAAATCAGCTGGTTAGTAATAATTTTTTATGACCTCGTTATTTGCACATGTTGCGGGTGGGGGACATTTCGTTCTAACCAACGATTTTGTAGGACAAATGTTTTTTCGTGTTTCTTATCAAATTATCTCCAGATTTAACTAAAATACTAACGGTTAGTAATAAAATTTGAACAATCACCCAATCGACATATATGACCCATGCGCAGTTTATTAGCTACCACTACCGAGAATTTTCGCAGAGGAAAAAGTTGGGCGTCTCGTCAAAACGAAGCAACTCACGAAAATTCAGCCTGTTAGTAATCAAAAAAAAAAAGGTCGCTGGACTGTGGTCTATAAGTTTAAACACACTTATAAAGAATTCAAATGTACTCTCAAAATTGAATTTGAGAAAAATTGTATTCAAAAAGTTTTTCGAAATTCCTACCGGAAGTAGGTCTTTTACTCTTATTGAAAATCAGTTTTTGCGAATATCTCGCAAGTCATGCTTTCTAATCAGGTACATAACGAGTATAAAGGTATAATTTTAAAGATCTTTTAGGTATATAAAAAAAAATTCAAAATTCGGATTTACTTTCATCAAATAGCGATTTTTTGCAAATATATCGTAAATTATGTATTCTATAAGTATTCATCAAAAGTACAAAATTATTTAGAGCTGGATTTGTAATGTCTTTTGTATACATGAGATTTCAAAATTCGGACCATACGTAACACTTTTACTCCTATCGAGTAGCACTTCTTTTCGAATATCTTGCAATATATGCATTCTATAGGATTTATTAAGAGAATAGAAGTAGTTTGCATCGATGTAGCTTTTACTTGATGGAAATTCATATTCATATATTTACTTTCAAGAATAGAAGTACTTATAATAGGATTTTGAATAATTTTTGTATAACAAAATTCTATAATTGGAAACGCTCATACGTATAAGAAAGTCGTGTGGTGGCCACACCTCATTTTTTAAGGAGTATAGAGTTTATATCAATTTCAATAATATTTGCTACCAGGGTAATACACAAATAACCTAATTATTTTATATTATTTATTTGGTAAGTTTTGGCATATAAGGTTAATTCTACCATCTTACTGTGTACCTTACGATACTCATGTAAAAGGCTTAGGCTTATACCACATATAATATATACCACATGGAAGTCACTGCCTTTAGGTGTTTGGAATGCAAATCAGCAGTGTTTTTACTCTTACAGCATAGACGTAAACAGTAACAGTTATTACAATTTTATAGGCACAAATATATGAATATGTAACAAATACTTCTTTCTTTTAGTGACCACGTCGTTAATTGGAATACGACATTTTGTAGCATCAATTTCGCACTTAAGATATTAATTATAACCACATGTAAGTTGTTTTATTTTTCAAACAGTGTCATCTGACGTACGAAATAATTTTCTGGGTATCTCTTTCTGAGTGCTCTATATACCAACTGAGCTACCAAGCGAATGTGTTTTTTATTGCGATATTATCTTTCGCAGTGAGAAAATAATAACTTTTATTTAAAATGACAAATATCTTCTTGTAAATTATATCAAGTATATTATAAAAATATTATTAGAAAACTTGTAACTTTTAAATGTTTTACTTCCTTTGATTTTAACATCATCCTACTGTAAAATCCGAACTGAAGGTTCCTCTTCTCCCAAAAAAGTCGTTTATAATTAAAGAATTTAACCGACTTTCTGTTTTTAATTATAATACCGAAATAATGACCAAGTATAAAAGAAGGGTGAGTTCGTGCAGAGGTGGATAATGAAAAAGGCCTTTTTGAAAGTTTTAAATTCGGCATTTTATCCCAAACACACAAAATAATAGTAAATGCGGATTATTTTAACTTCTTTGTCCTGCCGCTCAGGCCACTTTGACCTCATTAATATTTGAAAAGAACGGCTCATTTTCGTTCTAAATCTATATTAACGTTTGGAATCTCTGCCGTTAACTGATTACAAGCTAAAGTATTAATGAAGTTGGAGATTTTCTAGGTTTCTTTCGAACTTTACTTTTAATCTCTCTGCAATTGCTTCGTAGCAGATTTTGAAGTTTAAAATTTGTTTGCGTTTTATTTTAAATATTTTAAATTGGAGACATATATTATTACAAATGCAAACATTAGTGGTAATTAATATATCTAATTAATTTAATTCATTATTTAATAGTTAATATTTCATTTTTATAGATATCGCTGTCGGTTCTTGGTGAAACATAATTTATATATACTTTAAGGTAGATAAAATTAAAAAACACTTGACTTCGTTTCACTTAATTTATTAGAATATCTCTAACAATATGTCAACTTTCAACAGTGCAGCTACCTACGGAATCGCTTTGTGGGGGATGTCTGCCGAGGCCGAGAGGGTGCTGATCATGCAAAAAAAAGCTGTAAGAGTATTGTGTGGACTCGGGTTTCAGGACACTTGTCGAAGTGCTTTCAAGCGGGAGAAGATTCTTACAATCACGAGTGTATATATTTTAACAATATTAAAGTTTATGCATGGAAATTCATTACGTTTCACCAAGAACATGGATCTCCATAAATATGTAACAAGACACAAAGAAGAATTTGTTATTACCCACCATAGGCTGAGGATGACACAACAGAGTATAAATTACTGGGGTGCTACACTCTATAATTGCCTCACAGACACTTACAAGCAAAAATTCAAGAGGGCTGTGAAGGAAATGTTGATGGAAGAAACTATTTACAGTGTACAGGAATTTCTAGCAAAAAAACTCTAGCATCTGGCAGCGATTATTACATATATAATTTAGAAATTTTTCATAATAGATTCTACCTATTTTTATAAACTTTGTACGGTAAATTCTGAAATTTAATATTGTATTGGATGTCTATCCTTAAGTATTTTGTTCTATGTTGTTTGTCTTAATGTATCAGTGGCTTTGCACTGTTGTTTGATTTGTTATTTACTATCTTACTTTTTTACTGACATGTCATGTAAGCTTTTGATGACAAATAAATATGAAATATGAAATATGAAATATGAAATAATATTGTTTCGGTATGTTCTACCATTCTCAAAGAACTGAATTTGTGTGTATATTTTGTAAACTTATATATTACTTGAGGGCTGAGGGTGTGTTTGCTGTACCTACTTTGACCATTTTATTACTGTGTCTATTATCGGTGTGTTTATGTATTCTGTCTGTGTGTTGGTTATGTGTAATTTTTTATGTATAGCTTTTTTAATTTCTAGTATTTCTAAATAATTAAGTTTTTTGCTTGCCGATATAGATAGTTGTAAATTACTACATAATGTTAACAAAAGCAAAAAACTTAATTATTTAGAAATACATACTACCCAGTGCTACGGCCACATACAACGTCGCATTTAAAGATATTAAAACCAATTTTTAAATCAAGGTAAATCTCAATACATTTAGGCAGAGAGTGCGCTGTGAGATGATGGTGGGGGAAGGAGATTCGCAGGGCCAACTAACTCAGTCGCAGACGGCGTGACGGTTCAAGGAACTTAAGTGAAACGTCGGTTGGCGGCGACGCTAGCGACGTTGACCGGGCACCAGGACACTTGTTACTCTAAGTAACCTACCTGCGTCTCCTAAGCATCCGTCACTGGCTGTGTCCCTCCAGTGAGAAAAGTATCACAGAACCACTCCGCATATACAGCCCAGCAGTACAAAACTATTTAGGAGCTATTTACGGTAAAAGGGTAATAGAAAGTCAAAATATCCAGAACGAAGTAAATAAAAGTCAGGCATCAGTTCAAGAAAATGGTAGTGATTTATTGGCTAACGCAGTAATTAAAAAAAAACAAAATAACGTAAAGGTTTAGTCAATGGGCATTTATCTAACAAAAAAAAATAATATAGCATATATAAATTACTGTCCTACGACAGCGTCAGACTAGCAAACGAAACGTTTCATTGCCTCACATTTCTTAGTACAGGCAAGTTATTATAAAAAGAAATAATTAAAAAAAATTATAAATGCAAAATGAAGCTAACCAGAAAATTTACTAATCTGGTGGTCGTTAGAGCAAACGAACAAACCCAAAATACTTAACTAAACTTCATTTAATCAATTAAAATTTAAGTGAGCTAATCGTAATCTTTAGTACGAACAATATCAGTTATGCGCAAAGCATCCAAATACTAGTAAAAAAAACTGGCAACAGTGTATCAAAACCTCCCAATCTGTTCAGTTTCGAACTGTGCTCAGACCAAAAATATCTCTGACACCCCCTGTATATAACAGAGTCCAATAACAGAGTAAACTACTGTGAAAAGGCAAATTAAATGTCACAGCACAGAACGAAATGAACGTACAAGGATTCACTGAAACTACATTGACTGTTAAGTCTTAAGATTTACTAAACGTTAAAATATTACTAGATTTACTTCGTCTAATTCAAAATGAAATTACTAAATAACAATTAAAATATTCGACCATTAGTCGAGAGACAACTGCTCAAAAATAATAGTTTTGCAATACTTGCTGCGCATCCTGTCACAGATGACTGAAGTGGAAGATCGCCAGGACCCTTAGGAATAGGTAGCCACACAACAGGTCCAATATTCGATGTTCAGGAACTGCAGTAATTATGGTGCATCAAAACAATCAGAAACGTACATAGGTTGGGTTAACAGAACTGGATGCTGTTCTACCAGTTAATTTTCATACCCCAACTTAACTTCCTAAAAATGGTGGAGAAAAAAAAACGAACAATTAACGCCCGGCAAATTAAAAAAAGATTCCTTTGACTTACCCTCAAGGGGAAAACGAAATATACCAAATATTCGAGGACATCATAAGCACAAATTGGCCAACAACAATAGCCCCGTACAATCAGCACGTGGTTTAACGATAAATATTCAGATGCCGCATTCGGCGCACATCTACTCAAAATTCTTCGGAAAACAAGATAATTTCCACTATCGTAACTCGTCAAAGCTGCATACGCATCAGTATATTCTCAAATATACAAAATAAATTACAAAGTTACATAGTTTGCACTAGATGTTTCACGAATAATGGTTGACTAACAAGTGACCATTCTGGAAACGGCACCTCCATTCTGCTACGTCAAGCAACAGCAAAGCGAAAACACAAAATTCAAAATGGCGCGGGAAAATTTAAAATGTTACGAACACAAATCCCAAATGCGTTAAATAATTCCACTGTAACGACGCTAAATTAAAAGACACGAGCATATACACAACTTTAGTATAACGGCAGATATAATTCGAAAACACACTTTCTTGAAATTAATTCTACGATCCACATTATTGAGAAAAGTAACTTCAATGTTTAGTAGGTTGGCGCCCTGCGAATCAGATTACACTGTCTAGGTACGATGGCGTTTCACTGATAGCGACCAAAACAATACCGAAATAAAGATACAGAAACTAGAACGAAACAAACCATAGCCTACAGGTATTTATAGAGATATTACGCATTACAAAAAAACGTTTCGAAAAGGACGTCCTGCGACCCATCTATGTTTACTTCTAGGGAAAATGACGAGGGGACATAACCTTCCAATCTGACGGAGATTTAACAGGTTTTTCACGTGTAAGGAATACTGCATCCTCGACAAAATACACAGGTCAATACAACAAAGCTTAAGCACGGTATGCTAATCATCTGACAACAATTCTGTGGTTAATATTTGTAAAATTTTAGTGAGAAATATCAGCTGTTCACAGAGGTTAACAAAAGTGTACCCCCGTGCGAAAGACGCATAGATACGTAACAATGAGAACCACAAAGCATGTCCATGCTTCCACAATGACCGAATAAAGAAGTTCTGAAAATAAACATGTTCCCAGGACGTTAAACATTCGATATTACACAGTAATCGAAATGAAAGTTTAGAAGCATTAGAGAAAGCATAACCAAAACAAGCAAAAATATAGCACGTAATGCTAATATATATCACGCAGGTAGGTCGTAGAAGATAAACATTACGCAATAGTTCACAGATTTATATAGTCCCAAATTTACTCGGAAAGTATAAATTCCACCACTGTCAATACGTAATTCATTACACAAGCTAATATTTCGTAACTTGAGTACTGATAGCTAACAAATATGCATAGGGCTCGGTCAATTAGACAAGACGCACGTTCTAATTACGTCAGATCACACCGAAATATACGAGGGGTGCTCGCATAACGAAATTTCTCAGTTAAATGTCGCGGAAAATCTAATGATAAAACGAGATCTTAAAAAACGCAATTTAGGGCGTAACACCAGTCATACGATAATTCATTCGAAGGCATTAAAAATCGAAATCACGAGTCATAAACAACAATATTATGTATTGAAAATTAAGTTTTATATTCGCAACGTACCTGTCTGAAAAGCAAAATTAGATTTTTTCACTGAAGTTAAACTACTACTTCAGGTCTACCGATTTTACTGAAAATCTCATCAGATCTCAAAAGGGAGATTATACCTGTAAATACAAAATTTGGAATTGATAGCTATAAGCCGTTTGACGGCTATTGTGATCACACACACGCACTCACACAGTCACACACACACACCAATACTCTTACACTCGCACATACACACATATACCGCACACACTTACAAGCCTACGGATTCGCACACTCAACCCAACCCAACCTAACCCGACCCGACCCAACCTAACCCACATTACATACTGTAAAACCAAGTAGTTTTGCAAAATCAGTTCATGGAACTATTGGAAGAAGTTCCTTTGAATGTATGCCCTTGATCTAGAGTCTCGAGTTTGACCTGGAGCTGTATACAGGCTGATTCTTAATATATGCGACAAACTTTAGGAGCTGATTCCTGGGGTTATTTTGATCATAAAAGTTCATAAGAACATATGTCCAAAACCGCTTAGTTCAGAAGTTATACATTGTTTAATAGAAAGTTAAAATAATAAATGGTTTTATTATAAATTAACAAAATAATTAGTAAAACAAAATTAACTTATAGTAACTGCTCGGCCCATATGTGATTATTATGAAAATTAATAATCGCGTTTCTAGAGAAAGTAGCCTCGTCAGTGAAGAATATTTGAGCCAAATGGTTAGGATTTTGTACGACTTCGTGTTGCATCCTTTGACAAAAAGCTATTCTTTGTGGAAAATCTGCTGGCAATAGAGCCTGCACCCGTTGAATGTGATATGGATACAACAGTTGATCTTTCAATATTCTCCAAACTGTGGCCTGACTAATGTTTAAATCAAACGCAATTTTTCTGGTGCTTGTTGTAGGATGTTCCTCAATTTCATTTAATACCATTTCTTCAACTTGTGGAGTTCTCACTGTAGATAGGGGCCCGCTATCAGTCGTCCGTTTCTTAAAACTTCCCGTTTCACTAAGACGTTGATGAAGACGGGCAAGCATGGAATGATG
The DNA here is from genome assembly GCA_963170755.1 of Amphimallon solstitiale. Taxonomy (NCBI): domain Eukaryota; kingdom Metazoa; phylum Arthropoda; class Insecta; order Coleoptera; family Scarabaeidae; genus Amphimallon; species Amphimallon solstitiale. Next base: position 50,906,089 of record OY720678.1, on the reverse strand, counting down.
CGGTATGATACGGTTCGGGTATCGTTCTGCATAAAGACGTCTAGCAGCACGCGCATTTCCATTGGCAAGACCGTAAACGAAATGCATATCACACATCTCAGCATTCGTATAATTCATTTTAGAAAACAGAAACTGGCAATAAACTGAATGAATACTCTGACACTATTGACAAATATTGAAATGACAAATAAACAATTCCAAAATACCGTACATAATCACAATACGTGCTTCTTGAGCAACTGGTAAACACCAACTGATTAGCATCGACAACGCGACCACTACGCATATTAGAAAAACAGACACAGACTTGTTTACGAGCTTGTATTACAGTTGGGAGCGGTCATTTTCAACAGTTACTATAAGTTAATTTTGTTTTACTAATTATTTTGTTAATTTATAATAAAACCATTTATTGTTTTAACTTTCTATTAAACATTGTATAACTTCTGAACTAAGCGGTTTTGGACATATGTTCTTATGAACTTTTATGATCAAAATAACCCCAGGAATCAGCTCCTAAAGTTTGTCGCGTATATTAAGAATCACCCTGTATACCAAAGCAGAGAACTTGTGGTAATAAAGCTGCACCAGACATCGCAATAGAACTAGCTGATGGAGCCATTTGTCCAGATGACAACAAATGTTGTTTCTTCATTATAGCGCACCGTCGCATTTTGATCATTTAGTTCGCCAACAATTAGATAATGTGTTTGAAAATAAATGGAATGGTCGAGGTAGTTCTGTTCTATGGCTTCCCGGGTTACCCGACATTAACCCCCTTTGATTTCTATTTATGGGGCGTTTTCAAGACCAACGAATTAATTAATTCAGATGATCTTCGTAACTGCGTTGACGCAGCTGCGGCGACAATCATACGGCAGGATCAAGGCTTAGTAAAAATTATGACAATTCATGGATACGTCGAGCGAGACTTTGCGTTCAGCAACTCGGCGATAACATTGAAAAAGTGGATTCCATAAAAAACATAAAAAAGATTGTTTAATTAAATATGCTTAATCACCACTTAAAAATAAAAAAAATATATATAAACTATAAAATACTTTTTTTAACAGTATTACCTCTCTTACGGTACTTTTATCAAGATATTTTTATGTTAATGTCCTACTTTAAAGATGTTTAATCGATCCTTGAAAATATGATGTCTTCTGATGTTCCAAATATTAGATACTTTTTTGTTTTGCTATAAGTATAATTAGTGATTTTGAAGTTTTTGAAAACCTTTTAGATAAAAATTTTGCACGTTAAACAGCAGCAATATAATCACATTACCGCTGTTATAAATCATCATAAATCATTAGAAAAAAGTTTAGCTTTCGGGACAAGATTTTCTTAAAAAGTCGATAGCGAACGGAAAATTAACAAGGAAGATTTATAATGGAGTTGCCACTTTAAGTTCGCACTCTCTTTTTTCTCTTCTATCCGGCAAAAATTGATTAAAGTTATAATTAAGTTTTTGAGAGGTTTTCCAATTAGGAAAAGCGCGGGCTTTTACGTAAGGTGTGATGGCTGGTTTAGCTCTGCACAAGGGTTTTGCGGAACAATGGTCGGAGCAACGATCTACAATTTACGAAATTAGCAATTTACTTAAAATTTCGTATACGAACAGTAACACGTGGTCTAGGCTTTTCATAGTCGGGGTGCCGTCGGAAAACAAGGAATATGGAAATTCAAGAGGATGAGGTTTAGGCGGTCGGGTTGGAAAAAAGAACTTTTTAATTAAAACGTATCCGGCATTCTCGTAGGCCAAAATACTAGACAGAAATCCGACCTAGAATTCTCCTTGATTTTAGATTTCCGCTGTTGTTTTAAGAACGCTCCATTCAAATTAAGCCAATTTCCTTGCCGTTTCTTGCATGCTTAAAGGCAATACAAGAAACACCCCGAGAATATTTAAAATGCGCCACTAAATACTAAAAAAAGTTACTAATAATAATACAAGCGGGATTAGATTAAATATTTATGTATACGTAATTTTAGCGCTACGTAAATTTTGTCTAGATTATCAAAGGTAATATAACGAGAGCTTGACAAATAGTCGACTATTTCATTGTGATCAATTTTTCGAGTGTGCGCTACGGTCAATTTGACGAGACCAAAATTGGCATTAATAATTTGACTAGAGCACGAGAGCTTTAGCTCGAGGGCTTTAGTCTTTAATTATTAATGCCAATTTTGGTTAAGTCAAATTGGGAGGCACACGAGAAAAATTGAAACAATGTAATAGTCGACTACTTATCAAGCTCGAGCTATATTTGTTAAGATTATTTCCTAAACCAAGTTTCATAATAAAAAATGAGTTGTCAAATCGATGTGATTATCAATAATTTCATCCGAAACATCGCTAAATCTCTTTTTGTCGGACATTTTCATCTATTTGTCACGTTTGACACTTAATGAAAAAATACATACCTGATTTGTTACCTACATTTGAATAGTCGATTTGTAATAGTCGCTGATATCAAGAACCGGTACCTTCATTGGTTAATTTCAACTTCAGTTTTGATTGTGATTGGACAAAATTTAAATTTGACAGGTGAAGGAAATAATCAACATTATCAACTAATAATATTGGAAACAAAAATATTTTACAAACATATTTTTATATCAGAAACGTGATTGCTTCTTTGTTTTAACTAGAGGAGATTATTTTCTATTGTAAGATTCTGAGGAGACCTCTCTCAGCATGATTGATGACATGTGAATGCAACTTGACGCCAAATAAAAGACCAGACATCTATTCTTAAACAAGAGTCCGTTATGAATGTCTAATAATAATACAATCTACATATCTAAATAGACAAATTTAAATATCAAAATATATGTTACAAAAATAAAATGGAGAAATTTAGATAACTGCAATAACAAAATCTGTGAACATTAAGTAACTTAGAGGTCTTAGTAAGGTAAGCAATACCGTACATGACAAGGAATGGTAACATGATAAACATGAAATAAATAAATTTTTGTGAATTGGTCAAACTCAGTACTGAAAATGTATGAGCAATTATAATTATTGGAACAAGTTATATAAAAGTAAAAATTGTAATGTTGGATGATTATATTATTTTGTATTTAATATGATACACCTTCATAAGCATAAGTTGGCATATTTTTAAATACCGTACAATATTGTCGATATAGTATACCGATGAAAAATCAGTGAAAACAAAATATATTTTTTTTTTTTAGAAGACGCACACCAATGTCAAAAGAATAATCCGTGCTTGTTTTGCGTTCTTTCTATTTTGCTATATATTTTTGGAAATTACGAATCTAAAATAGAAAAAAGTGCGACTTAAGTAACAACTTTTAAGATAAAAAGCGGCGTGAAATCAAATATAAGCATTTCACGTTTTCTTTTTAAACTAATTAAAAAAGAAAACTGTAACCATCCAGAACGATTTTAGGTTAATGTAAATAGAATAAAATATGAATTATATTCTACTTTTTCCACTTCATATACTACTCCCACCTCTGCGGTTCCTCCTCAAAGTTTTTCTCAGTTTCCTACTTTTGCGGTCCCTTATATTTCCAGGGAGTCCCCAACTGAGATTATGGCCAAATTTGATTCGAGCTTTACTCCTGGTGATGATCTTGTCCCAAGTTTCTTAGTTAAAAACTTGCGACATTACCTGGTGAAACCGTTGTGCTCTATAATTAATCTTGCCTAGAAAACATCAGTTTTCCCGGATCGGTGGAAACGTACCAAGATTGTTCCCGTATATAAGAAGGACGACAAATCTCATATCTCTAATTATCGACCGATACCCATCTTGTCCAACTTTTCAAAAATTCTTGAGCAGGTCCTGTACAGATCCATATCCTTCAATACTTCCTCCCTCATATCTTCCCTTCAACATGGCTTCATGCCTGGAAGATCGGTGGTAACCAACCTAGCCACTTTCACTCAATATGTAAGTGAGGCGATGGATGTCAGAGAGCGGGTTGACGTTATTTATCTGGACTTTTCTCGTGCGTTCGAGACGGTTGATCACAGTCTTCTTCTAGAGAAATTGTATTACTATGAATTTGGTCCACGCCTTATTAACCTGTTAAAATCATATATTACAAATCGTTCAGACTACGTATTCTATAATGGTTACAGATCCTTTACTTTCCGTGCAACCAGTGGCGTTCCCCAGGGTTCCAATCTTGGACCAGTGCTGTTTAACATTTTCGTCAACGATATATTTCCTCTTCTGACTTGTCAGGCATTAGCTTATGCTGATGACTTAAAAATTGTTTACAACAGTCCATTGTGAAGATGATTCCATCAAATTGCAGCACAACCTTGATGTTGTCACTGCGTGGTCGCACTGGAATGGCCTGGTCCTAAATATCGAAAAATGTAATTCGGTGTTATTTACTCGCAAATCCGTTTCTCTGGACTACAATTACACCATTTGTGGGCAGTTGATCAGTGGGGTTCAGTTGATCAGGGACCTGGGCGTTGTATTTGACACGTCCTTGACGTTCACGCCACATATAACATCTGTGTGTGCCGCAGCGTCAAGGATGTTGGGATTTCTGATGAGAATCTCGAGGTACTCCACGGATCCCTGCCTCCTCAAGTCCCTCTACTTTGCGTTGGTAGTCAGTAGGTTGGAGTTTGCCTCGGTCATATGGTACCCCTTCTACACTTCACAACAACTTCCTATTGATAGAATTCAGCGAAGATTTCTAAGATTTATGTCTTTTAAACTGACTGGAACCTACCCGGAACATTTCTTACACGCATTTGTTGGACGTGCATCAGCTCCAATCCTTGGCCGTGCGACGCACCATGCATAGTGCCAGATTTTTACTCAAGCTGATTAACAGTAGGATTGAGTGTCCGCAGCTGCTCGGTGCTGTACCTTTCTACGTTCCGCGATGCTCGGATCGGCATGCAGCATTCTTCAATCTGCCAACAGCCAGGACCAATGTGCTCAAGAAGTCGCCCTTGCACCACATGGCACGGAATGCCGAACTTTTCTTTTCTGACATCTACGCTGGATACTTAAACCAATAGTGACGTCTGTTACATTTTTCTTTTTGTGTCCTTTTGTATTAAATTTTCATTACTTTGTATTTTTCTGCATTAACGTATGTGTTTATTTATATTTTGTCCTGTAATTGGTAATATTCTGTTGGGCAAATAAACGTATTATTATTATTACTATTATTATTATACGTAGTATAAGGTAGCATTGTGATGAATATTTTTGACCTCTAGATTTTTGCAGATGTCCACATTTTGAAGTCCACTGATATCGAAAAAGTGGTTTTTAAAAAATGCAGCTCTCTCTCTCTGTGTGTGTTTGTGTGCGACCACGATAGCGGTCAAACGGCAAAAACTGTCAATACCAAACATTATATTTACGAGTATAATAATCTCCTTCTAGAGATCTGATTAGATTTTTAATAAAATCACTAGACCGGAAGTAGTAGTTTATTTAAGCGTTAAAATCAAATTTTGCTATTATTTTGTCAACTGCTACGTTTATACATATTTATAAAGAATTCCTGTACTCAGAATTTAATTTCAGAAAATTTTTATTAAATTTTTTCGAAATTCCTATCGGAAGTCGGTCTTTTATCGAAAATCATTTTTTGTTGCGAATACCTCGCAAGTCGTGCCTTCTACACAGATACATTATGAGTATAAAAGTATTTATAGCTTGATTTCGAATACTTTTTGTATAAAAAATGTTGATCGGAAATATTTTTACTCATATCAGATCAGAGTTATCAAGAGGACAAAAGTTACAGCTGAATTTGAAATAATTTTCGAATAAAATACATTTCAGAATTCGAACTGGAAGTATAGTGGAGTCGCGATTTAGTGAACTAATTCCGGCCAAGAAATTTCACTATTTCGGGGGTTGTTACTTTTGCGAGGTTTGAAACTAAGTACACTTATTCAAAAAAATAATGTTTATATTGAAAAAAACAATGTGAGAAGTACTATGTATGCACCTATATGCTGAATAAAAGTTTATAAAAAAGTATTTTGCAGATACTTATAAATATTGGTACATACTCGTATATAAGACAAGGTTTTATTGAATATGCTTTAAAAATGATGTGATTTTGGGTTCTTCTTGTTCATCTTGATTTGTACCAATTTTTCTCTTAAATTGTTCAGTACAAGCACTCTGTTATATTCCACCACATCGCCGTTTTTTTCAGCCGATTGGAATTTATGCGATAGTTCACTGGAAGCGGTATTCACTAAATCGCGACTCCACTGTAACACTTTCACTCTTATCGAATAGAAGTTTTCTTGCAAATATCTCGCAAATTATGTTTTCTACAGAGATGTTTTACTACAAAAGTATTTATAATTAGATTTGGAACAATTTTTACATCCCATAGTCAAAAAAATCTGAATTTCATAATAATTTATATATGCATCAAAATAGGATTTACTACACACATCTTTTGCGATTCTTGATTAAGGTATTTATATCCATTTTCATTGATTTATGGTGATCTGGGCGCCTATCATTCAGCAAGTTTAAGTGTATCAGTTCTAGAATTGTTGTCTACATGACAGTCGAATATTGATAATTTTTAATGCCCATTAGTTTTAAAATTACGTATTATAGTAACTTCTTTAAGAGTGACAAATAATTTGCAAATTTCTGTTGCCCATGCTAAATTGGGTTTTGGTTTGTCAATGTTTCTAGTTATTTTTGACAAAAATCAATTTTTCCATGCGTTATTGAGAGAGTGGGGATTGACAATATAATATAATACTACAAAGAGAGAAGTCGTTTTCTGACATGTGAGCCACAATGCAGCTAAACCCATTATTTCGTCTTTTGCGTTAGCACTGATAATTATTTAATTCACATTTGAACCCCCGACCTCCCGATCTCTAGTCAGGTGCGCTTTCCTCTTCATTTATGATATTATGATAATATTTGAATATAATTTTATTTGAATATTTAATATCGAGTACATTCTAGTAATTCCAACCTTTGTCTTTTAATTGTTTGTGAAATATAATAAAGCAAGTAAAGCTTAGTTCTTTGGTTCACTTATAAGATCAATTTCAATTTTGTCTTTTTTTTGTATTGTTTTTATTCAAACGATTTGCGTGAGCTCTCTTATGTTGTTCTCCCTTCTCTTTTTTTAACCATTAAGAACTCGCTATTGCCGCTGTGGTCGCTGATTGAAATAGGTGGTGCAATTTATAATTCTGAATCCACGCAGTCTGAGAAAGTGGAGTTTTGGGGCAAGGGCGACCCCCAACCCCAACATAATATAATTATTATTAATATAATAATTTTATTAATCCAGTCGTAACAGATAGTTCCGTTTTTCTTATAAATTTACAATGGAATTTACCCGAAAATTACAAATACCTGCAACGGCCATTTGTCAAGTCGCGTATTGTGACTCCACGCCTAGAATTCGGTAATCATCAATAATCCCGCAACAACGAATCTAATTACAAAATAACGCACATCGAACGATGAACGATAATGAGAGCCGTTTTCAATTACTGTACGCCATACTAATGTTTACCCTGATAAATGGGGGTTATGCGCGGGCATGTGTGTGTGTTTTGTATGAATGTCGAACGGAATGAAGGGACATTGCGATTCCGGCCTGTTCTGTCCGGTACGGCCCCATACCTGTCCCCAGTTCTATTTAAGTGTGCGATCGCATAAATTAAACCGGGTAATTTTCGTTGCCACCGGCTTAAATTATCGGTTTCGTGTTGAGTCAATACTGATATAAAGTTAATCGTAGAATACATGTAGGTAGGCAATACAAATTTATGAAGATCGAAACACCCTTCTAATCTACAAACACTAGCTAATATCAATAGCGGGATGAACTTAAATTGTGGGTATATGTGTGTACTATATGTCTATTTGTATAAACCCTACCACCCATAATGCGAGTAAAATTAATTGTATCTACGGCGGCTTAAAAAGAGAATTTCCCAAAAGTGCTGGAAAAAATTATATATTTATATATTTAATAAATTAATTAATTAAAGTATCGTCCTAATTATATTTATATATGATTTATCCAGTACAGTGTCAAATAACAAAATTAGGTACATAATGAACAGTGTCATTAAATTGTAACATACATGTTTGTAAGTAATTAGTGTATTGGAGATATAAAGAATGAGCACGTCTTTATCACAAACTTAGAATAGAGTAGAGATATCAGGATACTTCTTGCGATGCTATCCCCGCTTCTCCTCAGGATTGTCCTGGCAGAAAAGGAGACACAACTGGCACTAACGGCAACTAGAATAATGTCATCCGTCGAAAATTAGAGATGTGCCCGTTTGTCGGAGTTTCACACCTCGTCCAATTAAATTTATGAAATTTATTGTGTGTCACTTTCAACCTGCCTTACCTTACTTCCCTAGTGTGCGTTGGAAAAGATGGGGTCGAGCCTGTGCCTCTAACTCTCGGGTTTAGGGGATGGGTCACTCAGATTACTGAAGGTGAAGGCGCCAGCTGTCATTCTATTTCAGGCCCACTCCAATAAGTTACTTATTCCGACAGCGAAAATAATATTGAGTACACTAGGTATAGTAAGATATTCATACACAATATAAACAACAATAAAAATTTTATTATATAAGCTGGAATTATAGATTACCAAAATGCTCCAAGAAAAATTATATTAATTCCACAAATGGGTGGATCACCCTATATATAATACAAATTGAATATTAAAAAAAAACTATCTAAATTTTAAACATCTATGCTACGCCAATAGAGCATAAATGCGCTTAACAATTAAATTCAATTAAATTTGAAAATATTCAACTATATAAAATTTACAGAAGCTATAATACGTCAAAAGATGCATAAATGCACTTAAAATTGAAAATTAATTTAAATTTGAAACTAATCCACTGACTAAAACTAATTAAGCTATGAAATTATGATGATTAATGAGTAATTAATGAACTTACAAAAGAAATTAAGGCGGAACGAGATCTCGCATTACATTTAAGCTCCTACAGTCATTACATGCTGTAGATGTGTATTTTCAAAAATAAAACAAATAATTAATTAGCTATAACACTTCTGAGTACCAAAAATTTATTTAAAAGTACAAAATCAGGTTACGGTCCTGACGGAAATTAACTAGCAATTAAATTGAATAGCTACTCAAAACGTTAATGAAAATGAATTTTACAGATCAAAGCTCAACGTATTCTAATGAAGTTAATTAAAGCAAAACCGTTAAATAGGTTTACGAATAAGAATAATTATTGATACATATCTTGACAGTGCATTTGATCTTCACGGGCATCGGTTTTCTATAAGGCATCCACAATGGTTATCTATTAATTCCGGGTCCAAATGAGGTAGATTTACCTACAAAGTACGGCGGATGGGTCAAATATTCTCAGATATAGTTAAACGCCCACGTGGTTGCGGAAGAAAGGCTAGCGGAATGGCGGCTTTACATCCGGAATTCCAACACCTGTTCGCACAAAAATGTAATCGACAGTTCGGTATAAAATAAAAAGCTAAAAGGGGAAAATATACGAAACAAGCATTAATCACTAGAAAGAAATTACGAAACTCTTACCGATCCATATATATGTACTTCAAACAATACGAAAATCCTGCACCATGCGGCAGAAAGCTAATTATCTACCAAAAACTTTATTTGTCACTGTTTAATCATCCAGGATTTATCGTGTGAATTATACGGTAAATAAGCAAACAGTCCATTAATTACAGTGAAACTGATTGAAGTAAACGGATCGCTTTCTTAAATCAACTCAACGGTTCGATTGATATTGAACGAATGAATATGTCACGAACACAAGGTTGCGGTAGAAAGTGACAAGGCGACATCTAGCAAGTTGGAAGAGAATTGTTACATAAAATATTTAAGGGATAAAGGACAAATTAGTAAGGACAAAACAAGAAATAATTAATTAGAAGTAGTCGCAGATAATTAGGCATATATGTAAGGAATAAACAACATTAAACGAACACACGAGATGACGCTGGCGCTGCAAATTAAATAAAATAATTAAAAACGAAGGAAAGCCACTCAATTACACGAGGTAATTAAATAAAATAAATTAAATGAAAGTTCCACATTCCGCAGAAAATGTCTATACGTAATTCCCACAGTAAAACAAAAGATTAATTCTAGGCGTGACCTAATACTCGAAAGAATTCAAGACCGCGTCACTCGCAGGAAATGCAACAAAAATTATAGAACACAATAAGATATAAGATACAGAAAAAAAAATGTAACAGCGAATATAAAATTATAAAATATATGTATGAAGTTTACGTGAGGGTTAAATCAAGAAGGACGCCGATTACTGGAGAAATATCCATAAATGCGTATGGTATACTTCACAGAGATTCCGAAATCAGAGTATCCGCAAACGTGTGCATACACAAGACTTTTTAAAATTGTTTGAATATAAATGCTTTATTAACTTTCTACGTATAGAGAATATTCCATACCAGTCTGTGTCTTTTCAACAAACAATACATGATACGCATTAGGAGTGAGCCTCCTGTTCACCATAGTGTTTTGCGAAAAGTGGGTAACTAAGACATTCTATATGAGCAACTTATTTTAATTATTTGACGTTTTTACATACGCGGGTTCCTTACAATTATTTCTTATTTATTTTATTATTGACATTTGAACCTGTATTTTTTTAGACCAGTCAAATAAAAATGATTTTTGATTTTTTGATTTCATATGTGGCATTGTAAATCAGTACTATTACATACTATTACTTTTCTAAGAAAAATAGGATATAGCTACGACTAATTCGTAAAAATAACACTTCATTTATTGATAAATTTAGAACATTATTCTAAAAACAAAGCGGGATAAATAATAAGTCTCAATCTCTTCTCATAAGAAAGAGACACTTAATACGGCGTTTTAAACAAGTACAAATTTAAACAAATATAAAATTTTCAATACTGCTTTAAATCAGTTAATTTTTAAGATACTTTAATACACGTTTCTGCCTAGAAGAGATTAGATACAAATATGTACATCATATACATCTCCAGCAAGCTTTCAAAATTAACTTTGGCTGAGTATCTATTTTCTTTGAACATTTTAACAACATTCTTCTACATTTCCCCTACTTCAGCCCGCTGTAAGTCCTCTTTGACTTCATTTTACCATAATGTTTTAACTGGCTTCTCGTTTTACTTCTTCTCTGCGGCCTTCTATCATTTCGTAGCCTTGATCCGATTCCATTCTGTAATATGTTCGTATTCTTTACTTTTGTATGCCTAACAGTATTTTCCGTTCATTTAAAATTTCTGCCTCTGTGTATTCGGTTTGCTTAATCTTACTGTCTTCATTATTGTCCTCATTATTTTTCTTTCTTGTATTTTTAGTTCTATACGTTTATATATCTGTATCTCATTAGCAGTCTTATATAGTTTTTATTTTCATTTTTTCAATATATGTATATATATGCCTTTCAATGTTCTCTTGTTTGTATAATATGGTATGTAATCAATATGAATTTAGATATTTCTGGTCAACTATTTAAAATAAAATAAAACTATTTGTTCTAAATTATAAATTATCGGTGAATAAAGATGACTTAATTTAGCATTAAATTGAAATCTATGATCTGAAATTTTGCACTATCAAATATTTTAAAGAATAGGATACAAAAAAATTACAATAGTTATTTTAAGTTCTGTACTTATTTATATCTTGATGATATATGTTTGACTGATTGCATATGAAATAGAATAATATTGTTTTGACTTAAACGCAATTTGTATTTAATACTGTTTATAAAATAGGTATTTTTTCAGTTATTTTTCTTCACTTCGTTTTGAGATCATACTAACTGACGAAGCGTCAAGAACTTCAGTGGAAAACTGAAAAATAATTTTAGATTTAATGCAATTTTGTTTATGGGTATCTATATCTAACAATTAGAATTTAGTAAATTAATCATCAAAAAAATATTAAACATGAAAATTTTAACTGTTAGGAATCAATGGTTTTCTGGTCCTCTTTTTCTTCGTTTGTTAGACACAACACTCTTTAATAATGATTTTGTTGTTGTTTCTGTGAGAGGAATTGGCCGCATAATCTGTGGTTTTCTACTAGGTGTTATGTCATATGCCATTTTTACTGCAGGCTGGTTCCACTCTTTTATGCTATTTCCAATCCAACACAGTATGTTATCTAATTTGTATTTATCTCTTAGTTTAGTATTTCTTTTTCTGTGTTTTATAATGTGTCCTGCCATTGTTCGAAATATTTTAGATCAGTATGTCAGTAAAATAGAAAAAAACTTCATATTCTTAATTAATTTCATGTCATATATACGGATTTGAGCAGTGCTTTTGATATTATGGACCTTGCAGTTTGATTTTCTAAGTTATCTATGTTTGGACTGAGTACTTCTCTATTGTTGCTTTTGAAATCTTCTTTAATTCTTCTTGCTATTGTGGATGATCTTTAATCGTATTTGACTATTATAACCTGTGATAATATGCTCTGTCTACAAATAATATGGATTTTGATTACGCATTGGTGGTCTACGATCGAATTAAAGTTACAAATCGTTAAATACTTCTTTTACTCGTTTACAAGAAAACATAGTTTTATTTACTCAGAATATTCTGTTAATGGTTCTGTTCTCAATAAGGTTGATGTAGTAGTTCTAGTCGTTTTCTTTTCTGTTCGCCTAAGTAACCTATGTCGACTATATTTACATTTCTACATCGAGAACAAGTTCTTCAACTTGCTGCTTAAAACTTACACTATTCTTCTGTGACTACTAAGTTGGAATACCCTGTATTGGTATGATGGTGTTCATCTACTACTATCTGTAGAGTAGTTACATCTGTGGTTTGTAATACATCTATTCTAACTGACAAATTATGTATTGTTGTGCAGCGTTTCTTCTAAAACGCTCTTAGTCTTAGCTTATGGATATTTTAGTTCCAAACATAGATAACTTAGATAATCAAACTGCAAGGTCCATAATATCAAAAGCACTTCTCAAATCCGTATATATGACAAGAATTTGATTAAGAATATCAGGTTTTTCTCTATTATACTGACATACTGATACAAGCTAATAGTGAAGTAAGAACAGAATGTCGGTATAAAATATTTCGAACAATAGCAGGATACAGTATAAAACACAGCAAAAGAAATACTAAACTAAGAGATAAATACAAATTAGATAACATACTGTGTTGGATTTCTTTCTTCAACAAAATGGTCTTTTTACGCAATGCAATTAAATTAAATTCATAGACTCGAATGTAATACACCTAACCGCCACAATAGTATGGAAGTGTACATTTTACTAAAAACTAAATAAACGGAATTTAGAAAGTAAAAGAAAACCAGAAATGACACACTGACTTGATAAAATTGAGTCGTTACAGATATAGTGTTAGGTTTCAAGGATGACGGGACTTGTCGAGTTAACGACGATTCTCCTTCTTCTTCCGCTGTTACGACAGTGTCACAAAATCGATAAACTCTATCCCGAATTTTCCGGTGCTGCAAACTTTTAAAATAACAATAATTTAAAGTCACACAAGACTCAAATAGTCCGGAACATTCATGGGACAAAAGCAACATTTTATTTTAAATTTATTTGCGACTGTAACGTAATTGTAACTCCGAGTATACGGGACCAGCAGCGAAACATCTAACACGGTCGTTTTCCGACGTCTGTAGTTCATCATTGTCTGTGAATTGAGCAAAGGCACGCGCCTCGACGAACAACTCCCATCAAATTACACCTGTGGGAAAACATACAATCCTATAATAGCGTTACACAAACGCACCACAAATGTGCGCGTCTGCACCAATTGCCTGACGGTAATTCCGTAAAATTTTGCACCTGGCAACGTGTAGCTCGCTCGTTCTAGATGTGGGGAAATTTAATTGTGTCCTCTAAATCAAATACGTAAGCTCTCGTCTGTTTCTTTTTTAAGCTTACGTAGCAGAGATAAATTGTTTAAAATTCGATTGAGTTGTGCCCGAATACGGATAAATAACACGTTGAACGTTGGCGTGTACATAACACCGATGCCAGGTTTAGTAATTTATGTGTTACAAATTGCGCTTAAAATCATGAAGTGGTTGTCACTTTTAAGTTTTTAAATCACATCTAAGCGGTTTTCCAGAATTTATAGTCTTGTTTTAAATTTATTTACTCGCAACTAATCGAAGCGACAATATTTGGAGTAGACTGTAATCCTATGCAGTATTCTAAAAACTCAGACATGATAAGTAAATTACCTTTTGGTGCAAATCTTATGTCGATTAGGTTTCCTTAAAACCTATAAACTGCTGTAAGAGAAAGCGCCATAACTCTCTCTTTTTTTTTTGAAAATATTTGACGAAAACACGTGTTCAGAAAAAAATCATTTCCACATTGTTTTTAAAAGTAAAAACATTAACTTTGGTGGTGCTTGTAGCAAAGAAAATTCTGCATCATTTGGTATAAGTTGCTCTAGAGAATACCTCAAAAACCTTTGTTTTTTCAACGCCTACTTCCTGAAATTTTCACATACCAAAAACTTATTTTTTTTAATTATACATCCAGTATTTTATTGAGGCATTTTCTTTCCTTTTTTAATCTCTTTCCTTTTTGTTAATAATGTCCTATACCTATCTTTTGTAATTCCTGAGTTAATCTCTACAGGAGCAATTAGCGGCCAATTAAAGAACTATGAGCGCTGTTGTTCTATGCACCAAAATATTCGTTCAACCAATGGAAGGCAGGAATGGGGCCCAACTTCGTTAGTCAACTGCCAAACAAAGTAAATGTTAAATCCAACTTTCCCAAAAATCATAATTTTACAGAATCAAGAGCATCACATTTAAATTTTTTAATTCCAGCAATGTCCAGTTGCAGTATTTCATTTTTTACACTGTTGGTTAACAACGAAATAAAATAAAGGCTATGTTTATTGACATATTTGAAGATGTCTTCAAAAAGTTTTGAAAATCCGTCCGTAGAAGCCGAAGATACTCTCTTCCATTAACATTTTCATCAAAGAAATAAGGTCCAATTATGTAACTACTCACTATTCCTCCCCACACATTTAATGACCAACGACTTTGAAAGTTTGCAGGAGTGATGAAGAGAGGGTTTTTATGTGTTATAATAACGAAAATTGTGACGATAAACGTATTCACTTTAATAGAAGGGGGCTTCGTCGGTAAATAACAAAAAATTGAGAAAGCCAGGATAATTTATCTGCTGCCCATTGACAAAAATGTAAGCGATTCTAAACATTTATTTCATCTAACCCTGTGTGTGAATATGCTACGGATGAATTAAATATTTCCTAATTATTCTCGATTCTCAAATTTGACTTAGTCTAACTGACGACTAATTTTCGTAGTACTAGTATGCGGGTGTTCGACTATACTCGCAAGTACCATAAACGTGTTACCCTCACCGGTTATTGGGTTTTCCGCTCTTTTTTTTCATATTCAGTACATTCTGTTCACTCAAACCGTTCCTTTATACTTTCGATGGTTTCTTGCTTCGGTTGACTTCTATCAGAGATCGCTGTGCCTAAAGTCTGGATGCTAGCAAAGAGTCAATCATATCTATTAACTCTTCATAAGAATAATTCATTTGTATGATAAGTAATAGCTATGCTGTTATAAATTTGACATAAATGTTTACCGACATTCTTTAACAGTTGACTCAGACAGTCAGCCGCATTCCACCCTTTATTGGACAAATATTTGGGAGCATAGAACAGGGCTCGTAGTTCTTTATTTGACCGCTAATAGCTCCTATAGTGATTATCTCAGAAATTACAAAAGATAGGTATAGGACATTGTTGACAAAAATGAAAGAGAATCAAAAAAGAAACAAAGCGCCACAATAAAATACCGGGGGTTCCATTTAAAAAAAATAAGTTTTTGGTACGTGAAAATTTCAGGAAGCAGGCTTTGAAAAAACATAGTTTTTAGAGAAATTGTCGAGTGCAACTTATACCAAATGATGCACAATTTTCTTGGCTACAGGCACCACCAAAGTGAATGTTTTTACTTTTAAAAACAATGAAAAAAGGTTTTTTTTCTGTTTTTGTCAAAAATATCGAAAAAGAATTAATATCTCAAAAACTAACTGCTCAATTTGAAAAAAGAAAAAATAGTAAATAGACAATTTAAAACAGTACTAGAAAATCCAAAAATATATAGAGTTAGTCGTTTAAAAAAATCAAATTTGATGCACTTCCGTTGAAACCGGAAGTGCGTCAGAACTTACAGTAGTTTTGGAATATGCGCCCCAAACAACCCTGAATTTACCACTAATTGTTTTTTCTTTTATTTAAACCACAAGAGAGCAATCAAAGAAGCGGCTACTAATGACTCACCCTGTACAATAAATCATATCCACCAAAATTAACATATTATTTTGTGTGCAGTATCCAGTATTACAAAATGCTGTCTTGAAAATATTTAAACGCACTGTATGGATAAAGAAATTAAAAGCTGTAATAATAATATTAACATTGCTATAAACAATAAAGAAAATCAGATATTTTGCAGAAGTAGAAATACAAACAGAAACTGGTCGACCGGACCTTGAATCGATGAAAGTAAAGACAACCTTTCTTTAGTTCATAAAGGCTTTGCGGTTGAGCTAGAGCAATTTCGCAAATTTTTGCGGATGGAAAACAATTTATTTAATACAGTTTTTTCAAAAGTGTCTGAAAATATAAGAAAAAAAATATGTTCATGACAGACTATATCAACAAAAGATAAACATACAATTACTTTAGATTTAGCTACAGGGGAAACATGCAGAAGTTTAATGTACTCATTTATTGTAGCAGAATAGACAGTTTTACTTGTTATCCCAGTTGTTTGAAAAGCACTTTATGGAGCACTGAAGAATGATTATATACAGGACTATTGAATTTAATATAATTATAAGAATTCATTCAGTATACACTGAAGAGGCCTTAAAGGCCGAAATACGTGTCTGTGCGTTTGCTGCTGGTAATGACACCTAAGTGTATGCTGTGTATCCTAACTCGTACATATGTGCATATACGTTTACGTATAAATGTATATATGTATACTTGTGATACAAATGTTAATACTTGCCTCTCATATGACGACTTCACATTTAAATCTCTGCAGTGGGTTACTAATACAAGGATACAACGTTTTCATCAGAACACGTTGACCACATACATATTCCAAGTAAAGACATATTTACTTTTCTCGATTCAGTTGGTTAATATGGCAAATAGTGCATGTCAATCAACTAAATATCTCTTTATAAAATTTACATCATGCCTGGTACCAATTAAAAATTTGACTTAAAATTAGTAATGATCAAAATTTAGTTAGACTGACATTTATGAAATATAATGTTTTAGTTTATTATCTAAAAAAACAAAACATTCTCAATGTAATAGCCACTGCATATTTTACCAGTCACGAGTTAACAATTTCATTTCTATTGTAAGTGTATACCGGGGACGCCAAAATTACTTGCCACTGAATTAATATTTTTTTTGAAATTCTTTTGCTTTTGCGACGTAATGTAAGTTATCTACACACAAGCGGCCTTCAAAGCGTCTAATAGGAACGGATCTATTGTGTTTGTGTATGCAGACCATCACTAGTATTGACGACACACACAGTTCAACGAAAACTCATATAACTAGTATTGTCTTCAAACAGCACTGGGACAACTATTTGATGACAGCTTACTTATCTAAGTACTAAATTATGTTTTCTTCTAAACCCAAATTGTTTCTTCATTAGCCACGTAATAAATTAAGTACCATTTAAAAAGCATCATTAATTATCCTTAATTTGAATCCCCTCTTTGCGGTTGTAGTCTCCGTTTTTTAAGTTTTCCACAGAAAAACCCATAGGAAAAACGGGAGAAACACTTCATAGGTCCCAGAAATAAATTAATTCTGCTGTGGTTGTGGTCGTCACGGTGGCGGTATTATACGCAAAAGACAAACAACTTCAATTACCGATCCGACGTGCCACGAACTGAGTAGTCGGAGGGATCGTATTCAGAAGGAATCCCGCAGTGCCGGAGTTAATCGACGTCACGGAGCCGGAGTTTTGAAAAAACGCCTCCGAATAAAACCGCACTAAATGGGGCAGAAGGCTTAAGGACCGAGATGCGGATCCCGAATTACTAAGTGGAAAACATTGTTAACCTTTCCCTGAACACACGGCACCACCAACCGCCGCCTGGAAACTTAAAAGCGGTCGCTCTGAATGCGATTTCGTTTTGGGAACTTTCGTATTTGAGCCGACCGCCCTTGCAAAATCCCGTACGTATACATTCGTGAAAATTGCAAGTAAAATATCGCCGCAACATTAAAACTTGTTAAAGCGTGCATTGGGTGACACCTATGAGAAACGGCGGAAGTAGAAGACGGTTAAATAATTTGAATTTATTATCTTGAGGTGTCAGGGGTATAAACCCGAGTTTGCTGGTGCATTATTTCAGTTGGAAAGTGCAGTCCTGCGGAAGAAAGATGAAATTACTTATTCATGATGAAAATTTCTTTTATTACGTTCTATTAATTTTGGCGGTAATAACAATAGGTTTTGCCCATGTAGTATTTTAAAATTTATAGATCAGTTGCATACTAAGCGCAGTATTAGTGAGGAGAGCAATATAATAATAACTGTAATCATAGTTATTTATTGTTCAGTAGCAGAACAGTCGAATAGTATGGTACAAGACACATTAAAATCTAGCGAAAATAAAAAGTATATGTTTAAACCTATAGCCCAACCAAATAGAATTGATACCTGAAGCAGCACCTTCTTTCCAAATAGTACATTATAGAGCAAAAGTTTTATGCCGTTAATTAACTTGCTTTCTTTAAAGTTATGAGTTGCCTTATTAACATATGGAAACCCACGTATTTTGATGTGAAATAGAAATACAAAATAAATAAGTCTGATATTTGCCAGCCAAGGTAATAACGATAAAACATGAATGTCTGTCTATTAGAGTTTATATTATAATAATTTAAATAAATATATATTTCGTTCGAATAAAGTGTGGATTTGATTCAAACAATGCAACCGTTGAATCGCAACCACGATGATAACCAGAACCAAACAAATATTAGTTTCCATATTTTTTTGTTTAAATAGAAAGGAGTACTACGTCATTTTAAAGGTCTTTTGAAACACTACATTTTGGCGTTTAGTAAAATCTTTTGGTTTGTTTTGTTTTGTATTTCTAGCTAGTTAATCTATTTTTTAATCCACTATTATGGTTTTGGTTTTGTTTAATGCGGAATACTTTTTCTTCTTTTCGTAGTTACGTATTAAACAAAAATGCATGTTTTAGGAACGTTTTTACACCCATTTTGCGTTCATTGATTCAATTTTTGTAACAGCACGATAAAATATTGTTCTAAACGAAAAACAGGCAATAATATAAAAAGCGGATATATACATTTTTTCTTCCTGTGCCCCTCGTTTGGAAATACATTGTATGTTGCTTTAGTGTAAATTGTTATTTAGTTTTATCAACCCAAAGTTATTTAAATAAAGTATCCTGAATAAAATAATGTATGGGTTGACATCTTGGGGGACCAAGTGATTGGACCGTTATCTTCCAATGGAAATCTAAATGGCGAAGCATATTTGGATATGTTGGAAAGTACTATCAATCCATTAATTATTGATGTTCCCGAAATCAACTGGATAGAGATGAAAATACCCTACTTGATGAGGACGAATTACATTTTCAACAAGATGGAGCTCCTCCTCAATAAGCTTTTCCAGTACGGCGGTGGTTAGACAGTGTATGTCCAAATAAATGGATAGGACGAAGAGGACCTATATAATGGCCAGCCAGTTTAAGTTGAATTTTTCTGCAAAAAAATATTTGAATCCTTAAATAACTTTCAAAACAAAAATGAAATATTTTAAGCAGTTAAAGTTTGCTTGAGTAATAGATATTTAAGCCTAAAGCAAAAAACTAAAAATTAAACAAACCAAAATATTTTCTTAAAAACGTTCAAAATGAAGCGATCAATTTTAAAAACTGAACGCCAAAGTGTACTGTTCTAAAGACCTTTAAAATGGCGTATTACTCGATACTTATTTCCATTTAAGATTTTTAAGAGGGTAGCTCCCGGTGACAGGGGATTAAGGTGGGTGAGTCAATTTTTGCATCAAGAAATGGCCCCCACGATAATACTATATCGTCAGCGTAATTCGCAAAATGCGTAACTCCATATTTGGCCCAAAATGAGATTTATGCGCCATCTGTTAGGAAAAAAATTAAGATTCATTGTGGCAAAGTGCTGAACTCCACAAAAAATCCCTTAATTTTTTAAAGCCGATTTCGCAAAGTTCGTAACTCCTCGGCTTCATTTTCGTACTGCGCAAAGTGACTAACTCCCATTCAGTATAGTTATTTGTATGGTGTCCATGTGACTGCGAGAAAAAGTGTGGTTAAACGACACTATTTTTGTGTTACTCTGAAGGTGTAGTGTGATTATTATTTGTAACAAGGTAAGATAAATACATTCACGCTCTCGGAAATATCTAAAGGTTTTTATTCTTTTGTGAAAAGTGTGATAAATATCTTGAAGGAGATACGCAATTTTCCCAGAGATTTGTAACTAACTTCGGTCACACATACGCAATTTTCTTTATACATAAATCCATACAGCATTTTTACTTTTTTTTTTAATGCAGGATCAAAATGTCTACAAGAACTTTGAAAATACTAAGTATGGTCATCGACAAGTCGTCTTCCAAACCATCTGACTCTGATTCTTTATTTTCAAGAAACATTGATGAGAAAGGTAAAAACATCATGTTTATGCTGTTATGTGTATTATTCCACAGAATCTATTTTAGAGCAAAACGAAGAAGAGATTTTGGACATTGAAAAGTTCATTGCAAATGCAGAAAATGAAGATTTTGTTTTTGATGATGGCCATGTCATAGAAAACAATGACGAATTCCATTCCATCCTGAATGAACAAAAATGTCGCAATGTGAATAACGACAATCAACAAATAATTACGACAGATGACATTAATATTGATAACGACTCTAATTGCAACCCAACAGACAGAAGTGCTGATGAGGAACAAAACGTATTTACATATAAAGACGAGATTGAGGAAAAAAACAATGAGTGCAGCTATGAAGCAGAGAAAAATGGTAACCAGAATAACGAAAGTATGAGCAGCAGCGAAAGTAATGCAGAAAGTGCTATTGAAGAGCAAACGAGTTTAGAAGATGGTGACCATTCCCATGATAACTCAGAGGACAGTGAACATAACGAAAATGAAAATCACTATGGGAAACGGAAAAGATTAAAGAGAAGTGCCATGGATATGAAGCAGTGGTCAAAAAATAAAAACCGTGGAAACAGGGAACAAGGGCTGAGCTATTACGGCAAAAAGAAAACACCTGATGGCACATGGCAATATAATCTACAAAAAAATAAAAAACAATTACGTGCACCATGCAATTGTCAGCTTAGTAGGAAAGAAAATTGTAAATTAAAATGTAATTTCATATCACAAGACGAAAGAAAACTTATATTTGAGAGCTTCTGGAAATTGACATGGCGTGAAAAAAAAGTTTTTGTGAAGTCACTTACTACCGTTAAAAATACAGTTAGAAGACGAGGAGTTAATGAAGGATCATCTAGAAGAAACACGTCTACCGAATTTTACTTGAAAAGTGGTGGACAACAAATCCGTGTTTGCAAAAAAATGTTTTTAAACACTTTGAGTATTGGAGAAATAGCTGTAAAGCAGTGGATTAGAAGAGATTTTGAAGTAATTGAAAGGCCAAAGAATAAAGAAATAATAATTTCTAATGAAATAAAGAACGTGAATAACTTTTTTGATTCTCTGCCTAAACTAGAGTCCCACTACTGCCGTGCTTCCTCATCTAAATTGTACCTGGAGCCTTTGTGGGAGTCTAAAGCTCAACTTTATTCTGTTTATAAAAGCGAATTTTGCAAAGAAAAGGATGCCAAACCTCTTTCTCGAGCCACTTTTTCAAAGATATTTGACGATAAGAATTTATCGTTACATCATCCGAAAAAAGATAGATGTGACATTTGCATTGCATTTGAAACCGGTAATTTAGCACAAGACGAATATGACCATCATGTCACCTTAAAAAATGAAGCACGATCTGAAAAAGATAAAGATAAACTTTCCGATAATGAAGTATTCACGATGGATTTACAGTCTGTGCTGTTATCTCCAAAATCAAATGCCTCTGCTTTATATTGGAAACACAAGTTAACAGTACACAATTTCACTGTTTATGATATAAGACGTCGTGAAGGTTACTGTTTCCTTTGGAATGAATCTGAGGGCGGACTAACGTCCAATGTATTCGCGTCGATTATTGTCCATTTTCTTCTCAAATTTTTGGATACCCACACCATTCAAGACAACACTGAAATTATACTGTATAGTGATGGCTGCGGATACCAAAATAGGAACACGGTTTTATCGAATGCATTATTTAATTTGTCAAAGGAAAAGAACATAACAATCGTTCAAAAATTTTTACAAAAGGGCCACACTCAAATGGAGGCTGACAGTATGCATTCCACCATTGAAAAAAAAATAAGGAAGAGACAAATAAACGTCCCAGCTGACTATATTCATGTTTGTAAAGAAGCTTGTAAAAAATCGCCCTACTCAGTTGAATACTTGTTACATCCATTTTTTCAAAATTTTGACTCTACCACCAACTTCTCTTCGATTAGGCCGGGGAAAAAAGCCGGGGACCCCGTAGTTGCTGACCTAAAAGCCATAAAGTATACTTCAGAGGGTGTGTTTTTCAAACTAAGACATTCAGATGTGGAGTGGATTCCTCTTCCTACACGAATCAGTAAAGCAAAAATGGCTGTGAGTTTCAGTTCATTGCCGCGACTGTATAACGAAAGGTTGAAAATAAAAAAAGAAAAATATGACAACTTACAGCAGCTAAAACGCAGCTTAACACAAGATTACCACGAATTTTATGATAATCTTCCTTATGTTAATTAAACGTTTTTTTTTTCATATAACTTCTAATAAAACTGGTTTTGAATTATTTTTCATAACTATTAAATAAATATAATTTCCACTTACAACTGCCTTACTGCAATGTGCGTAACTCCAAAACTAATTATTAACTTATTAAGGGACATTTTACGTAACTCCATTTATTATTGATCGGAGCAATAATTTTGTAAATATTGTTAAATAATTCATTCCGCTACAAAATATTGTAACGTATTCCAAAAGTTTGTGTCTTAATTTGTAATGGCTAATTTTTGGTTACGTTTTTTTGCTCTCCTCTAAAATCTATCCATAAGGAGATACGCACAATGCGAATTACGCTGACGATATATGTGCTTCAGGGATTTTTTTTTTGTAAATTTTCAGATTTCCACAAGTTTAGGGTGGAAAATCTTGAAATGAACAGCCTGTATATTCTATATAATATAGAAAAGTGCTGTGTTATACCGCGAGATCAAGAATTATATTGATAAGGTTTGCCATGGAATGTAAAGCGTCTGTCTTAAGTTATGTCGTTGATTGAAGGAATATATAAAGATGCGCAGCGCTATAGTAAAATAGCGTGTTTTTCCGTTTAGTCGTCCCGCAAACCCCTTGCCGAGAAACATCATCGCTGTCTCGGGCTGTTTCGAATCTCGGATCCAAACGACTGATGCAGTCGCTATAGATCTCGGATCCAGTTTTGGCTACGCTCAGTGCTATGTAGTGGCGCATCTTTATGTATTCCTTCAATCAATGGTTATATCATTAAGTGTCATACTGTCATTAGTATTAATGACAGTATGACAGGCAAACTTTTATCAATATAATTTTTGATCTCGCTGTACTACGGTTCTTTATAGCCTTTGAAATTTATTGACTTACTAAGTTTGAGAATATTATATACACTTGAAATAAATTCAAGAAATCCTTTATTCCGTAATAATATTGATAATAAGAATAATAACAGTTTGAATTATTATTACAGAGCATATAAAAGTATTGTTTTTAAACTTATGTATGTACAGTAATGGACATAAATAAATAGGACAGTGTTTTTTTCTAATGTAAACTAGGCTTTGACAGACATCCTCACTTACCAGAATTGTAATTCAAATGCAAGTTAATAATTTTATCATACATATAAAACAGAACAATTTAATTTCGGTAAAGATTTAATACACATATATTTTTTAAAACTACAACTTTTCTAATACTCGGTCATCGCACCATTTCGGTTGATAACATCAGTAAGTCTCCGTTGCATCGAGTTTACCAAATTTATACAATACTCTTGGGTAACAACATTTTCCCATGCATTATTAATCACTTCTAATAATCCTTGGGCATTTCTGGGTCTAATATTTTGCTTTCGGATGTTTCTTAATAACAGTTCCCAAACATTTTCAATGCAGTTTAAGTCGGGGCTGCGACTAGGCCAGTTAAGCATATTAATGTTGTTTTCTCTGAACCAGTTTTTTACTGCATGAGCTGTATGGATGGGACAATTGTCCTGTTGAAATATAAATTCATTATTAGGATATAATTGGGACACAGAAGGCAACATGATATTATCTAAGATCCGTATGTATTCTTCGCTATTAAATCTACTGTCAATATGCCACAGAACACCAGGTCCACGGGCTGATATCCAAGCCCACAAATTTATGGAAAATCTGCCACTCTTGTCTGAATTGTTAATATATCTTTCATCGTACCGCGAATAAGCAGGTCGATATACACGAATAGCACCAGTATATGTGGACTGAAAAGTCTTTTCATCCGTAAAGATGACATTATTCCAAAAGTTATTATGGAAAACCATGTGTTCTAGAACAAATCCCGCACGCGCCTCTTTGTGTTCTTGCCTTAAAATATTTTTTTTTGCTGCTGAACTCTAATTACGGAGAAAAATGGATTTTCCCTTAGTACCTCAATTAATCTTCTGTCCTGTTCTTCATTTGAAATCCTGTGTCGTCCTTGTCCTAGGTTCCTTCCTATTCTGCCTTCGTGTCTCCATTTTTTGACAATGTTACTGACAGAATTTTTGTTAATATTATAGCGCTGAACAATCTGTCTGACCGACATTCCTTCTTCCGCTCTAGCAATTACAGAACACTTCACGATATCGTTAATTCGAGGCATTTTTTCTACTTCAGTTCGACAAATAAATTTTTGACAAAACAACTTGACAAATGTCATAACTATAAAGCCAAATTTAAACAACTAAATTTTATAAAAAAAAGTTACTTAATTTTTTGACTTGTCCTAGTTAATTATGTCCACTACTGTACATATTTTCGTCACAAAAATAATCATCTTGATCTGAATCTGAATGTGTTCCCTCCATTTCATTGCTTACTCAAGTCATGCATTATCATTGTAGTTGATCTTTTTTCGTGTATTAGTTTTCAATTCTTTTAACTTGTTGTCATTCATTAAATACTTGACTTATTAAATCTTCTATATTATTAGTTGAGGTTATAACGGGTGTCCCAACATCAACTTGGGGATTTAAATATCACAGTATTTTCAAATAATGTAACATATTAATCTAATATTTGACATACGTCATCTAGAAACTTGTAAGTGTCATCATGCAACGTTTCACGACTGAAGAATGTATCCAAATTGTACAAATTTATTATGAAAATGCTCGTTCTGTTATGAACACAATTCGCACACAAAACTGCCGCATTTGGGGGCTCTAAAATCCTCGAGAGATTATTGAAAAACCCATGCACCCACTACGTGTCACCGTATGGTGTGGTTTCTCGACCAACGGTGTTCTTGGACCTCACTTTTTTGTACCTATATAATACTTAGTTTTAATATACTTATTTAACCTATAATTAGAACAATAAATACATTTGATATCAGAATTTTCTATACTTAAATATATGCAACCTATCATACACTTGTGTTATTTGTATTGCAAACATATTGAAATATTCAGTTTGTAATAAAAATTGTTGATATTACTATTTCTTTTATTTTTTTAATACTTAAACTAGTTCCTAATACTATTCTTATTTTTATATATGGCAATCTGTGTGATAAAGTCATTGAAAATTTTAAGAAAAGAATTACTATGTGCAGACGGAGTCGCGGTGGAGATTTATCCGATATCTTGTTCCACATATAATTTTAAGGTTTTCACTTTATGTTTATGTTAATAAATCGTTGTATTTCTAAACACTACGCATGTTATTTGAACTTGAAATCCCAAAGTTCCCGTTGGGACACCCTATATTACGTTCTTCGACTTTACCTCATTTGGATTTAAATTACAGTGATGAGGTGGTAATCTCAAAAATGTATCTCCACAATTCAAAGCAAATTATTAGTGTCATAATCAGGAATAGGTTTGTTTTGTTTCACTGTTTGCAATAATTTACATTTTAGCGCGGAAGGGTGGGCGTGGAAGATGATTTGCGGTATGGCGCATTATCCATGACAATAATTTTCTGGTAGTTGTTGGATTATTCCTTTTCTAACCACTTCAAAATTCATGTCATCATGGTAATCTCTACTCTGCCAAAAATACGTTTTTAATGTTATCCTTAAGGTCCTCTAATGTGACTTGTAGCTAAATTTCAAACATGAAATTTTTACAGCTGTATAATTCACTGTAGAGGGTTTATCTGGAAAAAAGAGACAGATTTTTTAACGTTCCAAGAAAGATATATGCTGTAAAAATCCGGATTTTTTTGAGATTTCCTATTTTGAAAGCCCATAACTTTTTGAAGCAGCAAAACTCAGAATTGAAATTTTTGTAAATATAATGCATTAGGGTAGCTACATATCCCCACAAAAGTAATACGGAGAATAGATTTCTTGATGAAAAGATATGCTTTGGAAAATTAAAAAATTGTCATTTTTAAGTCATACTTTAGGTTGATTTTTGGTATTTGGGACACGACTTTCCTTAAATGTGTACTGGAGATAATAAAGGCGCTATCTTCCTGAATAAACTGGTTTCTGATTCATTAATTTTGGGGTTCGCCAGTTCCGAGTAATGTAAGTTAACGCAACTCCTACAGATGCAAAAATCAGCGTGTAAAAGAAACTTGTAAAATCAAAAGAGCTGCCATCGGAATTCAGAAAAACATAACAATTTTTTGGGTTCTCTAATCTTATAGGAATCAACAAACCAAAGATAATTTAATTATAAAATGGTCAAGCAACCAATTATTTTTTTCTGGATCACTTGACATGGAATGACCCTTCAATGTTCTATCCATATGTATGTCTTAGGGGCCTATTAAAGCATAAACTATATTTACTTCTTGTTACTGATATGAGTACAAATTGTGTGGATACGTACCTATGTGAAACACGTACTTCATGGGAAACTAAAATTAACGAAAGTTGTTATTGACATAAATTTAGAAACGGGTCACGAAACCGTCTGACTTTGTCTTGAAATTGAAAAATACTCCTGCTAATGATGTCACGCGAAGGCCAGGCGAGTAAACTTCGAATAAACGCGCGTTTTGTGGATGGTGATCGAAGTTCGAGATTACGAACCCTAAAATTGATTGTAACTGGACATGATTCTTGGAGCGTAATTATTCCTCATTAAGCGACTACTTATTTCCTTGTTAAGTAATTTATTTTGTCTTGATAATATTGCGAGAAGCAATTGCAAATAATATTTTTATTGTATGTTGTACGTATTTATTGTTTATTTCAATTTGTCATCATCATCATTAGTATGTAATTAGCATTTGCGATTTGAAAATCCATAGAGTGAGAAATATAGAAAGAGCATAATTTAAGTTTGTTTTTACGAAGAAATAGAAGCTTGGTGTTAAAATATTAAGTGTGATTATGTAATATAATAATGGAATTTCTTAAATTAGACTGTACTAATACTAATACTAATAAACTATTAAATGCATAGTGTAATAATTCTTTTAATACAAGATTACTAAGTCATTGTAAATTTATTCTTCTGTTCGGTTATTATAAAATATGACTTGGACAATTGTTTTGAATTCCAGAATACATTATCAATTAAATACAAGAAAATGTTGTTAATATCGGAAGTGGCGTGTTAATTTATATTATAAATATGTACACAATGTAACGGGACAATTACTTGGTACTTCTGTTTTTACAAATCTTTATCACAATCTTGATTGTCGTCAAAATTTTGCCTAGATTATGAATTTATTAACTGCTATTGTTTTTATGCTCAGTTTAGCTAATCTATTATCAACTATATTTGTGGTCTTACCTATGTAATTTAGTAAACGATATTGAGTTTTATCTATTTGAGGGCAAACAATTAATTGTTAATCTGTTGGCGCTTTCCCCTAAAATCAATCATAAAATTTAATTTACAATGGAAAAAGTAATAGATATTAGTTTAAATTTCCAGATGTCACTTTAACAAAACTTATTGATCAATCAGGTTGTATAGTATAGGTATAATAATATAGATCACCCACATGTACCGTTACTTTGATCTCAGCTTATAAAAACTAAATAGCACAAAATGTTTTTCCTTTAACAGTTTTGTACATACAATATTAAGTCTACCTCTTTCTAAACCAAATTATTATAAGAAAATTTTTGTAAAGGCATACATGAACATAGAAATCGATTTTAATTCCAGGAAGAGCTCAGAACATTGTATTGATAAGCAGCAGATGATCACAATAGACAATTTCAAAATCTGATATTCAGATACAATAGTTAAAAGATTATATTATTAAAAAGTCATAGAAATTTCAAAAGCGAAAACTAAATCATTAAACATTGTAAATGAGCAGATTTTTTTTATCACCGGTGATTAGAGTAGGTACACTTTAATAGATCTTGGAAAAACCTATCCCCTTATTACCCCGTTATATTGTGTAACTCAAATTATCACCCACGTCGAATATTGTACCCAATTTAGTTTGAATAAATGTTCTTGTACATAGTAGATAATGAACTCGGAAGTTCGAACCAATTGTCCAAGTCCTCCTTTGTAATAAAGCCAGTGAAGCAAACTAGGTTTATTTCTACGTACATTTATTAATGTAGCATGTTTCACCAAGTGCCCAGTAAAGGTTTAATCAATTTAATTTAAAAAGATGCTGTCTTGTTTTGGAAAATGAAGCTTATTTTCAAACTTCTTTAAGTACCAACTAAAAGCTGTTATTTAGTATTCATCCTTAACATACCGTGGAGCTCAAACTAATTGCTATTTATGCGGTATTTCCATCATAAAAGGAATTTAAGTATAGCTCAATTTGAGTAAAATATTCTAGCGAGACACAAGAAAGCAGATTAGTATACTTCGTATATTAACTCAACTTCCTTTCTTAATAAGAAAGTAAAAAGGAAAGGACCTAAGTCCTTGATCAGTATATTGTATTATTCGTTTTATTTACTTTGCCAGAGAAATATTTTATGTATCAACTACTTATCTATTTGGCTTCATATAAATCCTTTTTCGTATATACAGTAGGTATAATCGTTGGTGCGTCTGTTTGTCATTCAATAACTTTTTAATGGCTCAACCAATCTTCTTGATATGCTCAGACCATATTTATATCGTCAGTGCGCGTAAAATAGACTATCAAAACATTCGATACGTGGCGCTGAAGTCAAGTTATTAACAAGTTCTATATTTATGGACCAACATGACTCATATTCACAATATATGTTGGCTTACGTTATTCAAAATCTTTTTAATCACCTAAACAGTCTTCCTCATATTGTCAGACCATATTATATCGCCAATGCGCCTAAAATAGGCTATCAAAACATTTGATAGGTGGCGCTGAAGTCAAGTTATTTACCAATTCTATTTTTATGGACCAACCTGACTCATATTCACAATATATGTTGGTTTACTGCCAAAAAAGAATATCACAAAATCTGGACACGATTGGCGCTGTGGTCGAGATATTAATAAATTTTATATTACTAAAAGAAATGATGCCATCGCACTAACGACCTCTTCTGTCCAGACTTTCTTATACAGGAACTTTAACCAAATAAAACTCATCGTGTCATCTACCGGAAAGAGCAGAACTACGTCTGCGGGCCAGCTAGTGTACTTTATAAAGTAAGTTACACTCTTGCTGCATCAACTTTTAATTTGACTAGTGTTTATATTTAACATCGTCAGTTCATTCACACAATACCGAATGCATCTATTTATCAATACATCCACATATATTTATATTAATGTTCCAAACTACAATATATTACAGAAGCAAAATAACTAGTATTCATGATTTTCATTTGATAATCATGAATATAATGTGTATACTGCGTATGTATGTATTTATATAAATTTTAATTTTGCTCCGAGCGCAAATAATAGCAGTCTCCACTTTCACGTAATGTGCAAAATATATTTTGTTTAATTTGCGCTACACACAGCCGACACAATAATTATATATTTATGCGAGAATAATAAAATTATCCGCATACGACATTTATTAATATTCATGTTATTTGGCTAATACGTAAAATTAATGCTGTTATTTTGTATTACACAGGCGCATCGTCAATTCAGCAAAATCAAATAATGTCAGTGCGATAACATTCGCTTGTTTTATATCCTTCTTTGTATTTGAAATGATGCGAGTAACTGTGTATGTCTAAATTCTATAACGAACTGTCGTCCAAGTTTCGCACTGTGTAGCTTAGATATGCTTTTGTCCTAGCAATAGTAATTTATTTAACAACAACAAAGCATGACAAATCTACGCAGAGTTACGCTAATTTACAGAAATAATACATAAAATATAAAAGGGAAACACGTATTATTGAAATTTACTATACGTATATACCGGGTGTCTGTTTAAGCACGACCACCGGCCATACCCCGGCAACCGTTTATTATACAACCTGGCGGAAAAGTCTTGATAGTAAAACTGCGCACGAGGGGGCGCAATTATCAAGGTGAATTAAAAGTTCGATAATTTTTCCTTAAATTCAAGTTTAAGATAGGTTAAAATTTTTTACTAACAACATTTTCGGACGTTTTTATACAATTTTCATTTGAAAGTTTTTGATCTGACTCCCATGCGAAGGGGTGGGTAGAGCGGGGTATGCCTGCGTACAAAAATAGGTATAACTTCGGTTTGCCTTAACGGATTTTAATTTTTCTGGGATCATCAAATAGACAATTTTACAAAAAATGTACACAAACATACCCTCCACACCCTCCCCTTCGTATGGTAGTTAGATTATAAAGTTTCAAATAAAAATTTTGTAACATATCTGAAAATGTTGCTAGTAAAAATTTTAACCTACCTTAAACTAGAATTTAATGAAAAATTATCGAATTTTTAATTTATCTTGAGAATTGCACCTCCTTGCGATCATTTTGGAAACTTAAAAATATATTTGTTGAAGGTACCGTGGTCCGTTTTACTATCAAGGTTTTTTCCCGTCAGGTTGT
Organism: Amphimallon solstitiale; assembly: GCA_963170755.1. Lineage (NCBI taxonomy): Eukaryota > Metazoa > Arthropoda > Insecta > Coleoptera > Scarabaeidae > Amphimallon > Amphimallon solstitiale. The sequence goes on along the minus strand of OY720678.1, from coordinate 50,874,634 downwards.
ACGATCAACGGTTGCCGAGACATGGCCGGTGGCCGAGCTTAAACATACACCCGGTATATACACAAAACGAAAGAGCATTTTTCATTTCGCGAAATGGGGAAAGTAGTGAAAGTAAAAATGCAAAAGAATTTTTTTTAAATATATTTTCCTGCAACCCTAATACACTTTTCTGATATTCCACTTTTGTGTATGCCTTCATAAAAACATGCTATATCTCTGTCTGAAGATTACAAGCTCTTTTTTCAATTTATGGGATAGGCAAACATCGATAGGAATCAGATCTGGACTCTAGGGTGGGTGATTCAAAATATCGAAGCCCATTGTTTGCAGACAGCTTGAGCAACATGATTCTTGTGTACGAGAGCATTGTCGTGCAGGAGCAGGACACCTGTCGTCAATTTTCCCTTTCTTCTTTGTTAGTGACTTCTTTTAACTATTCCAGGATTAAAGCGTAGTATTCTTCAGTTATGGAAACGTCTTTATCTTTGTAATGTAAAACAGTAACCATAAATTTCCAGGCCGACTGTGACACCTTAATCTTCTCGAGTGGTGGTGTGCCTTTTTTATGCCACTACATGGATCAGGTTCATAATTATGAACCTAAGTTTCACTCCCAGTATCAATTCGACTCAATACGCGTTGTTGTTTTTTCTGCATTATGAGCAAATTCGGCACCTATCTTACGCTGACCTTATAGTCATACCAAGATATTCATTGCATTTTAAAAATGGTTGTATCAGATACTTCAGTCATTCCTGCAACTTGTCTTCTTTAGCCGAGTTGTTCTCAAGTTCTCAAATAGTTACTTTGATAGGCCTTCCCGGCCCTGGGTCGTCTTCGAGTGATTCTCTACCTTGCTTAAAACGACTACACTTAAAAACTATAGTTTTTTCCGGATAAGAATTCCCGTAAATCTCTTCCATTATAGTATGAATAGACCTTCTTTATTCTGTAGGAAACTTGATAAAGGCGCGATACTATTTTCTCCATATTTCCCGATTAAGTTGCTTGGTTGACGACAGTTTAAGAACTACCGACGCAATTGTGGTAAAGTTTTATATTTATATCATACTAATAATGCGTCACTGAACACATTACAACACGAAAGGGCTCTCCCACTACCATCCACCCCCTCATTCCTCGAAATTCAAAGCGCACCGTCGTATTTAGGTATAATAAATATGACAAGGATATTAACACTGGTAGAAGATCAATTTACCAACTGTCATCAAATACAATTTTCATTTAAATATTCTTGTACTGAGTTGTGACATCTAGATATCAAGCTTCTTTGACAGTCTTTCGAAATGCATTTATGGCGAGCCTCCAAATGGTTTGAGATCATTTGTTATAAAATATTTTTTGTATATTAATTTTTTTTACTGTATATAGGAGTTTATTTAGTTGATCTACGTATCTTTTATTCTAATTATGTATGTTTCCACCAGAGTTGTAACTATTGATATTTCTTCGCACATATAAAAGCGTTTGGTAAATATATGAACGCCGAAACGACATTATTTTGTTTGTAATTATTATAGGGTACGTTTTTTATTTTTCGAAGAACCCTCTTTTGTATCAGAAATATCTTTTTGCACCAACGGAATTTTCCATGCTATTATGCAGTACGATATTGAAGTAGAAACATTGAGAAGTACAAACACGTTTGCCACTTCCTTACTACTAAAACTATGATAACTCAGTACATCATATGTTGTCTCGGGATATATTTATGCACATTACATCCACTCGTGCATTCCAATTTAATCCGTCGTCCGTCTTGTTTTTAAATTTTTGTTATTTGTCTTGTTTATATTTAACATTAAACGATTACTACTAAGCAATAGTTTGTTTTCATGTTGCAAATTTACATTTTTACATCAAGCATATGTTGATAAAGCTTTTGAAAAATATGACTAGGTTTACAGTGTATCTCAACCTGCTGAACCATACTGACTTTAATTGATTTGCCACGAAATCCTTAAAATTATAATTTTTCTACTAATACACTATTCCACACATAACCAACGGCTTTCGATAGGTCACAAAACAATGCTTTCGTAGTCTGTGACTCCTCAAAGGCAGCAGGCATATAATTTACAATATTTAGTAATACGTCCATGGTGAATACTATTTTGCGAAAGCCATATTGCTCATGTGATAAAATATGATTCTTTTCTATACAGCTTAGGATTCTACTGAAGAAGATTGTTTCAATAATTTTTTGCTTTTGCTATTGTTCTATAGTTTGTATAACTGTATTTACAATTGGAGTTTAGACGGTTTTCTTTGACAATAAAGCATTTTTGTTATTACTACATTTAATAAAAATGAGCTGGTCTTTGAGTTTTGGACAAAATGTATGAATTAGATAAACTTTCGGGCAATTGTATTAAAAATTGAACTTTACTTTTTCTTCTTTCGATGATGATAAATTATAAATGAGTCACACTTTTATGTAATAAGTGCCTTCTTCATGGTGCAATCCAGCTTTTATGTAGATAGCTTATCAAGCTGATAATTCATAAATGTAATGAATGTATATCTTACTTGATCGCATACGCATAAATATTAAAATATCTCAAACTGTCACAAGAGATAACAATCATAATGAAACATCTCTTTACGTTTCTAACGTTAAGAAAAAAAATGTGTCGTTTCTTGACTCACTAAAGGGAGCATTATGTACATCTACCATCCGCTGAATAAGCAGAGCTGCATAAACATTAAGCAGGTAGTATTTCATATACATCTGGTAATATCTACATTTGCGTGATATTTAGACATTGATCAGCATTAATGTTTTCTTATTCTTAGTCTTCTAGAAGATCCGTGGATCTGTTCTGTAGCTGATTATTCTCATTTTCCTGCGACAGCGTGTTCCAACTGACTTGCCATCTTTTTGGCTGTCCTCTCGGTTTCCCTTCCAGTGGGATAAGGACCATTCTGTTTGTGTCCATCCTTATCATGTGCCCACGCCAGTGTCTTCCTCGCTGTCTTCCCCATATTAATATGTATTGAACTCCGCATGTTCGCCGAATGTCATCGTTTCTTACTCGATCCCAAAGACTTTTGCTTGCTATTTTCCTTAGAGTCTTCATTTCGAATGATCCCGTTGTTCTTTTTGTTGTACTGGAGTCTGCTATGGCTTCGATACCCAAGGTTAGTACTGGTCTCACACATGTTTTATAAATGCGAATTTGATTTTTATTTTCATGTGTTTATTCTTCTATAACGTAGTTTAGACATCAAGATGTTACGGACTGGCTTTTAAGATAATTTGCCAGATTCTGATGACTGGATATGTTTACTCCTTAGTATTTAATTTGCATTCCCTGTCATATTATTATATTAAGGTTTTGTCTCGTTTTATACAAGGCGAGTAATTGTATTTGTAGATCGTTTTCTGTCTCGGCCACGACAGCAGCGTCGTCTGCATAGTAGGTCATGCTTTTGATCTTGTTGCCCATTCTGTATCCCCTTTTTACTTTCTTATACGTAGTATAAGGAAGTATTGTGATGATGAAAATTTTCGACTTCGAGATTTTTGCAGATGTCCACGTTTTGAAGTCCCCTGATACCGAAAAAGTGTTTTTTAAAAAATCCCCCCCCTCTCTGACCACACCACGATAGCGGTCAAACCGCTATAGGTATCAATTCCAAATTTTGTGTTTACGAGTATAATCTCCCTCTTGAGATCTTATTAGATTTTCAGTAAAATCGACAGACCCGAAGTAGTAGTTTACTTCAATGAAAAAATCGAATTTTGCCAATATTTCGTCAACTAAGTTTAAACAAATTTATAAAGTATTCATATGTACTCAAAATTAAATTTGAAAAACATTTTATCAAAAAAGTTTTTCGAAATTCCTACCGGAAACAGGTCTTTTACTCTTATCGAAAATCAGTTTTTTGCCAATATTTCGCAAGTTATGCTTTTTAGACAGGTACATTACGAGTATAAAAGTATTTAGAACTTAATTGTCAATACCTTTTGTATAAAAAAAATTCAAAATTCGGACCGGAAGTAACACTTTTACTCTTATCGAATAGCGATTTTTTGCAAATATGTCGAAAATTATACATTTTATATAAGTATTTGTCAACAGTACAAAAGTATTTAGAGCTGGATTTGCAATGTTTTGTGTATACATGAAATTTAAAAATTCGGACCGGAAGTATCACTTTTACTCTTAGCGAGTAGCACTTTTTTTCGAATATCTTGCAAGGAATGCATTCTATAGAAATTTATTAAGAGAATAATAAGATTTTGAATAATTTTTGTATGGAAAAATTCTTAAAATTCTATAAATTGAAACGCTGATACGTATAAGAAAGTAGTGTGGTGGCCACACCTCGTTTTTTAATTCTGTTACTTCTCTTATACAATAGTTGTCAAGTTCGATGGTTTTTCCTTAATTTGTTGGATAATGAATATAGCATTTGTAGCTGATCTGTTTTTCTCTTAAGTCTTGTTCCTAGTTTCAATTTGTTCTTCTAATCGCTTTTTTATTAGACTTGTAAGTAACGTCATCGTTGTCGATTGAAGACTAGTTGCCCTATAATTCTCTGGGTGCTTTTATCCCTTTTCTTAAATATGGGAATAGTATGCTTTTATGCAATTCATTAGGTATTTCTGATGTTCCCACTAGTCTACTAAATTAAAATGTAAGTGCTCACAGAACTGATGGCCCGTATTAATGTAATGTTGTTTATTTATTTTATTTGTTTGCGAAATTATTGATGTTAGCTATTAACTCATTAAGAAAGTATAAATCAAGATATTTTATAATAAACAAAAACAAAATTTTGATTTCAAACTTCAGATGCAACATTTGAAAATTATACGCTTTTCTAGTACGTATTTATATAAATATCTCTTGTACTTAAAAAAGAAGCTATACCTATAATATTTAATTCCAACGACTTTTTTTGTACCTGCTTGTGTATTAAACTGGTGCTCGTGTAGTAGAATGATGTATCATGTAGTCCAGGATTTAGAGGATAAAGTAAATAGTGTTAGAAAGACGGACGACTTTGTTGTAACTGGGGATACTGCAGATGGGGTCCACTAAATGTGATGGCGAACAAAAGTATTTTTTTTTCCAAATTATATTTCTTTTCACTTTAGGAATAAATTTGCGATGTACTACGGGTTATACTATATGCGCTATTATAATGTGTTTATGTTTTATGCATGTATATACATGTTCCCCACTTATAAGACAAATCATAAAATATAGGAAAGTGTACCAGGCGCATATGGATTACAAGTTTTATAGCTGAATGCAGTTGGTGATAATCATCCATTAAATGAGAGTTATGTTAAATTACAAACACTATCTAAACAGTCCACAGCATAATGCTATGCAACAAATTTCAGAACATTATTTTAAATAGTATAGATTTTTGCAAAAGGTAATTGCAACATATAAAATACTTACTTGTTGGCCGGGAGAAAGCGTTGCAAATGAAAAAGTCACAGCCGACTGATTTTCATATCCATAGTTGAGTTCGCAAAATTAATCTGTGAACGACTGTTAGCTGTGCAAGCAGCTGTGAATGTAGATGCAGGAGGCGCTGAACTGAATGAAAAAAATAGTCAACTGCATTGTGGGGCAAGGGGAGGGGGTTATGCGTCAGCTGCTTGTATGAACTTTTATTTTTCGCCGGGCAAAATTTAACTAGGTGATTGTTTGTATAATTGAAAGCACTAAGACAACAATCAGGTGCGGGTGTTGCGGGGGTAAGCCTGTCAACTGACACAGTAAAAGTACAGACTCGATCACTGCATGGTTATCTTTCAAGAGTCAACTGATAGACCGTTTCCTGTCCTTACCAAGCTGACTAATAATTTTTACAAAGGCAATTAGCAAACTTATCATAAAAAAGTTCGAAAATCTAATTGTTGCGTGGATACAATGACCTTGTAGTGTACCTGCTTACCTGGCTTGTACTCTTATATGAAAATATATACATACTGCGATAGGGGGGTATACTAACTATCAATGGGAATGCGACTCTATAATAATCACAAAACTAAGTGATTCATAATTTAATTTTAATGGAAATATTTATAAAATGGAATATTCTAAAGACTATACAACTAAGTTTATGGGTAACAATTATTTGACTGCTCCCTGTAGATGGTCGGTCCAATGAATTTAAAAGAATTAATGTGCCTGATTTGATAATATTCTATTTCAAAATCTTTAAATTTTCGCGCTATAATTGGTTTCCTATATGACTAAATTGAGCCAATGAACTCGTCCTAATGGGGTGCGTATTGTTTCCGGCAACTGTAGTGAATTATTCTCCTTTATAATTAGTCTTGTGATCGGTTTGTTAATACTTTCTCAGGGTCGTTGAGGGGGTTCATGTAAGACAAAAAATACACTACTAAATCACTCATTTACCTGTACTTTACTTATTTCCTGTATGTGGTACGTCAATGTCTCGTCTAGCAGGCACCTGTGGAAAGAATAAAATGCGCTTCCTTGTGGTAAATAAAAATGGACGAGCAATATCCAGGTTGATGGTGCATGTTTACTACCTCAATAATTAATACAAACACAGGTATATACAACAATTATCTATATTTTCATTTAAACAGGTTAACATTTATATATTTATTTTGTAGATGGAGTGTCTTTAATTCGGGACTAATACAACATTTATAAGGAATATACTCTACATGAGCGAATGATTATACACAGATCCAACATAAATTGTACCATAGACCACTAGGTTACAAACAGCTGTCGAGTGTTAAAGTGTGAATTGGAAATGGACCGCAATACTGTCCCAAAATAATGTACAATGAACTTATTAAGCTTCAATTACAACTGATTGTAACTGGAGGAACACAAAATTACTGTAAGTGAGAAATTATATTACTTTGCCTGTATTCTAACCCTATTTAGTTGCTTGTTATCATGATAGGTTATGTTTGAATTCTTTGAACGTGACTGACTGTTTGTTTGATTAAATAATGCCTTTACTGTCAAGTGAATTAGAAAGCCAAATGATTTGTTTGTTAGTGAAATCAATCCTATTAACTCTAAATACTAATCTGAATTTGACTGAACTGTGATTGACTTTAATTTTAATAATAAACTACAGATTACATATGAGTTGATATAAATACTGTTGTTAGCGTGACACCTTCTTGGAGGTCGTAAATACTTGTAAACTGTTCACAATACCTTCAATTAAAACATATCAAAATGTTCATTAGCTCTATGGAAGGTCCTATGGTGAACTGGATCTTGTATTGTGGCTGGATATCCTCCGAAGAGTCGGCTGGATGCCTCTTCAGGAACGAAGTTCAGGAAACGCCGGCAAATATATCGAAAAACGACGGTGGTGTTGGATATTCTGTATTATGCAGGATCTTAGACTCGGAGATGTTCTTGCGGTCGTCCTTGGTTTCGTATTCGGCGGCGTGTTTGACAGGCCGACTTGACGAGGGCGTTTGAAAAATACCCGCGCTGAATTTATATACTACTGTGACGTCACCCTGACGCTGGCCCAGTGACCTACTTTTTCTGTCTATCCTCATGCGAAGTATGTATGCCTTATTTATAGATCAAGGCCGTCTATTGTTTATAATCTCGAACCCAAAGTCGTTGGAGATTATATTTTAATTGTTTATAATAATGTTTGATTAGTTTACAATGCTAATTGATGTTATTCTGTAGTTTTTATATTTATAATAATTAAATAAAATATTTTCAGTCTGTAAAAATCTATGAATACTAATTTTTGGAATTTTAATGAGTATGGCATTTTTTAGCGTCGCTTTTCGATAAATTGTACAGTCATGTGCAAAAAAATAATGAAATGTTATAATTTTTGGATTTTATCCAAAAATAAGGATATTTGGACTTTATGTGGATCTGGTTTACATATTAACTTAATTACTAAATACATTCAACTTTATTTCTGTTTTTTATTTGATTAAAATCTGTGCATTAAAAATAAAATGCTTAATGCGGGTTTTTAAATTTTCAATTCAAAGTCAGTTTCCTTTTATAATTTAATATTAATTTATCTTGCTCAATTGGTTATCGAAATTTTATCAAATCATTCACATTTAACAGTTCAAAGGATTATTTTTATATACCCATTTTTGGTATAATTGTAACAACACTTATTCAGTTTTTTACATTTCAAATTAAACATTGGTTTTAGTAGTAATTTCTTGCTAATGGCTTTAGTTTGATAGGGCACTTAATTATGTATGTCCTTCGTATCTGTAATTGGCCCAACATGTTTATATTTAAGGTGTTTTACTAAATTTTAAATATTGATGTTTGACGTTTATTCATGATGGCTACTTGGTCTAAGTTAGAAATGATGCTTTCGATAAGTACTCATTTGTAAGGGTGCAATTCATGACAATTCCTTATCCTAACTGTGCTGTGATATGTGCAGTTTAAGTATTTAACTTCATATATCAGGCAATTACTAAATTTTGGTACGAAATTTACACTTTAAAAGGACATGTGATCTGGGTCTATACGTCATACTTTATGTGATGTTTGTGCTTAAATTAGAGTCGTATAATTATTCATGCCCTGATTCTAATATGTTCTAAATTTGAAACAGGTTGTAGTTTACTTCTGTTCATATGCAAGAATTAGTTTCTTTACTGAATTAAAATGTAATTAGTATAATTATGGATGCTCATTGTTGACGTTCATCTTTGTATTTTAATTTGTGTTGTATGAATTCAGATTTATGGTCAACAATGTAACTGTTTGTTAACTAGAATGTATGGTGGATCCTGTGAACATGATATATTCCTCATTACTCTCATCTACTTAATTAATTCAATACTAAATATAACATTTCCTATAGTACAAGGGCTCGTCCCTAACACTAAATAAAAAAATTAACATCAGTGTTTTTTAACTTGTAACTAAATAATTATTGAGTGGTATTACGGAGGCTCAAGACCACCTCAATACATACATTCTAATACAAATTGTCTACATCAATTACTTCCTGTTTAACATTGCAGGAAGTATCACAATTTTAAGTTTCCCTAGTAGTAAAACCAGAGATTTACGTATTCTGAATTTGCTGTGCTTTCATGTATTTGTTTTATTAATACTCTGTATTTTGACTCTCATATAGTTTTTAGAATATATTATTTTTGTAAATATGCGTAGGCAAAAAATATTTTACATATTTTAGCGCAAGCTTTTGATCATGGTTAATAAGCGAAGATTGTGTCTGTGCTAATTATTCATTGAAGAAATACAAAAAGATAAAGAATTATGGAAAGTGCATGTGCTTCCAAAATTAATTTTATTTTATAATGAAAATATTTTAAGAGAAATAATATCAAAGCATTTAATTATTGATTAAAATTAGATTGTGTATGTTTGTTTAGTTATTTCCATTGCAAATATCCCAACATCTATTTAAGCATCAATAGTTCTATATACATTTTTAGTAATTTTTTTGTGTGGTACAAGTATTGGAAAAGCAGTAGTAGTTGCAAAATAACTAAAATTAAGTTGAATGCGATCAAATATTGCATTCGTACAATTAAGGACGGTGTACATAAAATAATACCTCAACTTGAATTAATGGAATTAGGTATGACACAAGGTTCCAAAATAAAATGTTTGTTTACGTTGTAAATAGTTGATAAAAGAAGAAACCCCCATAAAGTTGAAGAAGAATGTAAAGCATGTCCTAAGCCAACTATTTCTTGGCCAACTCGACTTGAGAAGTGTGATGCAGGAGTTAATGTTCGAATCATCAATTGCCTGGTCAAGAAATTGACAAGTGTAAAACAACTATTAGGCTTTTATGTCGATAAAAAAAACTCAATTCAAATGATTTGCAGAATTTACTTTACTAGGGGAACGATAGCTTATATATTAACTAATTACTTTTTGCTTTCTAACGGCGGCAAATTTTAAAGTAAAAATGCTATTTTTATCACATTAGCACAATCGTAGCTTTAGGAAGCAGATATTTGACTCTTACCTACGGCCTCATTTTTTTAATTTACTTTGGCTAATTGACATTATCAATAGAGTGGAATGAATATAATCAATATTTCGAAACATCCGCTTTTAGATAATGTAAATATTTTTACATTTTATAAGAGAAACAAACACTGTTACTATTACAACACAATTTTTTTTTCCATATTTTAGTTGTCCATAAAACATACGAGGGCGACCTGAAATGTTTCCGGAATCGGCGAGAGATGGCGCACGAAGGTTGAAGTGGATTCATTGGTCGGCAAGGGCAACCCTTTTTATACCAACTGTCAAAATTTCAGACGTCTACTGCCAATAGTTGTTATTTAAGAGTGTGCTTTGTGTAGCAAGTCAGCCGGTTTCGGAAAAATGGATAAAATCGAATTTCGTGCAGTAATAAAACACTTCTGGATGGCTGGGAAAACTGCCACGGAAATTCGAAATATTTTGCTAGAGGTTTATGGCGGATCTACGTCATTTTCAACCATCAGCTTTTGGGTGAGCGAGTTCAAACGTGGCCGCACAGGCACAAGTGATGAACCACGTTCAAAAACCGCTACCAACGATGAAATGGTCGACAAGATTCATGATGTCGTGTTAGCCGATCGCCGATTGGAGCTGATAGAGATAGCAGAGACATCGGGCATCTCAGAAGAACGCGTTGTCCATATCCTAGATGAAATTTTGGGACTAAAATTGCTTTTGGCGCGATGGGTACCGCGTTTGATCACACCAGAGCAAAAACGAAGTCGGGTGATCGTTTCAGACGAGTGTCCGGCCAGGATTCAACGCAATCCATAAGAGATTTCTTCATGTGTTTCGTAACCGTTAATGAGACCTGGATCCACCACAACATACCGGAGACCAAGGAACAATTGAACCAGTGGACTTTTCCGGGCGAATCAGCTCCAAAGGAAGCAAAGCCCGTTCCATCGGCCGGGAAGGTCATGGCGACATTTTTTTGGGATTCCCAAGGTCTGATCCTCAGCGACTATCTGCAGAAGGAAAAGACGATCACGTGGCAATACTACAGAAACGGCCTCGTTTGCAGCGGAAAAAAGTGCTTTTTCACCACGGCAATGCACCGGCTCATTCATCCTGCATCGTTTTGTCCAAATTGAATGAGTTGCGCTATGAAATAGTTTCTCATCCTCCATATTCACCGGACCTAGCTCCCAGCGACTTTTTCCTATACCCAAACCTGAAAAAATCGCTGGCAGGAAAGAGATTTGCCTCAAATGAGGAGGTCATCGCCGCTACAGATGGCTATTTTGTAGACCTCGAACGATCCTATTTTTCCGACGGCTTGAAGAGACTGGAGCACCGTTTGAAATAGTGTATTGATCTTCGAGAAGACTACATCGAAAAATAAAAATAAAAAAGCACACCAATACCGTGTTTTCTTGTCGATTCAGGACACATTTCAGGTCGCCCTCGTATTATATAAAACATACTCTTATGTATTAAATACAAATACACTGCAAGAAATAATAAGTAACAAATCGTAAAGATTCAGGCCTATATCTTAACGAAACATTTGTTCTCGCCGTTGAAAAATGAATACATTCTAAAAGAGGAAGGATATTGAGGAACAGTGAAAAGATTGTTTCTAATAAATCAATGTTATTATGCTACACATTATAAATGAACACAAACATTTGAAATATATATACCTCATGTATTTTCTTTTATAAACCAGTTTAATATAATAATATACTGACATTTATGTATTAAAAAATTCAATACATTCTCAGTCTATTTGGTGTTAATAGCATTATTATAATGGTACCACGAGCCATAGACATTAGCTCCGTTTTGAACTTACCATGTTCCCCATGATTATATTATATCTGGCAGAAATAAATAAATAAAAATACATGCACCAGTATGTTTCCATGATAGCTTACTATAGCTTATATCAGATTACGAAAACCGTTAGTTAAAATATTTTTTGATGATGTCGTTAGATTTCGCATTTCGCTGAGTCAAAGAATCTTTACGGTTTTCAGATGCCTTTTACGACACGAGAGATAGCTTTATCAGAAGCTGATAGGCGAAATACTTACAAAATAAATTAAATGTATTGCAACTTAAAACTATTTGTATCTATTCTATTAATAAATATTAAAATAAAATCAAATTTGTCTCAGTCATTACGTAATAGTTTACATAAATTTAGTATAATAATTTAATTGTTTTAAATGATGATTTGAAAATTTAATTTCTTTTCGGAAAATACATATTGGAGCAGGTATCATGAGCTTTGATAACCTTTTATTTGTTCCTTTCCGCTTAGCGGAACACCTTCCCTTCATTCAAAAATTTGAAGTAGAATGCAAATATAATAAATCACCCAGCTGCCATAAATCCAAATCCACCGTCTCTACTTATCGCCCGGACGTCTGAATGACGTATTTTGTAAATTTTATGTGTCTGTATTTGTGAGCGTGAGCTTATACATATTGCGTGAACTTTATATTTTAATATAAGTACGAATAATTAGATGAATCATTTAAAATAAGAAACACATTAAATAATGGATAAAAATATGTTTATTTTAAGAAATAGTTTTAGTTGTCGTGTACACGTTCTAATTTAAGACAGTACAGGTTATAACCGTAATCAAGTTAAAATATATATAAAAAGATTTAAAACAATTTATTAGATAGGTCCAGAAATTAGGACGAATGATTTAAAATAAGTTAGATAATAGATCTTAGGCTATGGTAATAGAAAGAATTTGAGTAATGTGGGTTGCAGACATTACACTAATTTTTTATACGACATATTCATTAAGTAAGTATACTATTAAAAGAAAAACATTACATGCAAAATCATTTATACTTTTATTAAAAATTGTATATAATAAAAATACAAAGGTCATTAATGTCAAACATACATGACAAGAAAGTGAATAATTTTTTATTTCTAGAAACGACAAAACCGAAGTGGGATTTGAATATACGAATAAAGAACCAGATTTCAAACTGGCTGTAAAAAGAGCGTTAAACATACTCAACAATGAACCGCTGTTCAAGAACAAAAAGAAGTTTTGAATACAAATAATAGACAGATAATAATGATCATAGACGGGAAAGTAACACGAGTAAATCATCTAAACGCTATCAGAGTCTTGTGGAGGAACATCAGTAAAGAGAATCGAAACCATATACGACGTTTTTCCTCTATTTCCTATTAAACATACTAGAAAAACAAAAATAAGAATAAGATTAATAAATGGAGAGAGAAAATATTTGCCAAATAACAACAAGAGTAATGAGTTCATATATAAATACAATAAAAACTTACGTTAAAGAAAGGTAAATATGAAGATCAGGTAAGCAACTCAAATACACTTACCTGAGCTAGATAGTAGCTGTCAACATGAATAAGTAGATGCATCACATAAATTTGTTAGAAAGTTATATTCAACTAAAGAAACGACGGAAGGGCAACCCATGATACTAAGCCAGGGGGGTGCTGAAGCAACGACGTTCAATTGTTTATGCATATAAAACAGGATGCACGAATGCAGGAAAGGGGAGTTGAAGATTTATCCCGGCAGCGCTCAAACTTTAAAATTCAATAAGCAACGCTTATTCTCAACATTCATATTAAGAAGTACCTATACTATTAAATTCATATCATTACTATAAAATTTAAAACAGATAAATACATAAGAATTAAGAAAACAAAAATGGAAGCCATATATTACAAAAAGTTCGAAGATTTATATGAACGAACAAAGTAAGTAATACACAATATTTTTTTATTGAATCATAATAAAAAAATTGTTATTGATGTTTCAATGATCGTACACTTTGAGTTAAAAAAATTTTATGCTAAATTGAAAATTTTTTAATCGTGAGGAACTAACCAATTGAGGTACTACGTGAGAATGTTTATCTTCAATGGATTGGTTGAAGCCATTAAAAATTTATATGATAACATTACAATAAGTTTAATAGACTGACACTATTGTGGGAGTATTCTTGATGGGTAAGTTGTCTAGGTACTACGTGAAAATGTGGCTTTTGACAATTAGTGGGAACTATCTTCGAAATATTCTTAATAGCAAGAAATTAAGCTATCTGAGTACTACGTGAGAATTTTGCTTTGATAGACTAGTGATTGTGCATTGTGATCAGTAATTTAATTCTTTTCAAATAATAAATGGAATTCAGTGTACGCACTACGACACTAATAAAGTTTTTTTTTTTTTTTATTAATGTTACATCACAAAGTAAACAATATTGTGTTAGAAATAATTGCAATAAGAATAATTTAAAAACAGAATTAGTTATTTATTTAGTCTATTTGTTGTTTCATAGCTCAAATAAATAAAAATGCAAAGACGTATTGTAAATAAGATTTAAATAAGAACAAATCATATTTATTATTATTATTATTAATTGCAAATTGTAATTTCTTTTTGACCCTATCCCATAATCACAGAGATAAGAGAAAAGTAGGTAAGTAAGGAGTAAACCACTGTAAGAATCCACAAGAAAATTATATCTATGCTGCTATGCTAATGTTTAATAATATAATATTATTAGTATTATTCAAATTTAAAAAGTAGAAGCTACAGCAATATGTCTGTGTACTTTTTGGACGACCGACGGTACCAGTACGCAAAAAGAAAAGCGGCATACGCGATTTAACGGGCCCGATTGAATCGAACGCCGGATTGCGGCGATCGATTTTCTATGAGACGAGACCGATGTGGTGTAGGAGTAGGAGGAGCTTGCAAGGCACTAGAGAAAACTCAACTCGCCTCATCAGAATTCACTTAAAATATGAATATAAAAGTTGGACGAGCCTTCCGCCGCCTGACACCGGAGCGGGCGCGTCCGGATTTCATTCGGGAATAGGTTTTCAACGGAATCTTGGTGCGGTGATGTTTCTTTTTTGGGTACGTTACTCCTACCGCGTTTAAAATATGCTAATACTTCGATATTCTGGTGTTTTGCCTAATGGATTTCTTAAACGTTTCGTTTTACACGGAGGAAATTTTTTTTTTTAGAAGCATGAAACACTTGAAAGAAAATAGAAAGTCTTTTACTTCTTGTGCACTACCCGCTCATAAGTATTAAGCACAATTAATCTTTATTTATTAGAGATTTAATTGCAATATAAAAAAACGAATTAATAAATATAAATGTTTGTTTCACAAATTACTCCTATTTTTGACCACAATATCTCTTCACCTTTCGATTAGTAAGACATCAGTTGCAATTGCTTTAGGTTGTTTCACTATCGGAAATTTTAGAATATTCCTTTTCCATTTTATCCAAATCTTCCACCATTTCTGATGTATTTTTTCCCTGGTTGTCCAAAATTTGAAAATGCTGCCTATTTGGTAAGTCTCCTTCTGAATAGTCTCCAGTCTCCAGTAACTCAAACTTAAACTCCCTCTAGTGTACCGTCTTCACATCCTTCAATTTTTGTAACAATTTCATTCAAGATTCCTTCAGTTTCTTCTACAGTTTTATCTTCAGCAGTTACTATTGCATTTCGTCCAATAACTTTCGACAAAGATTTTTGTAGCGTAGTGTCCTTTACGCGACTCCATACAGCTGCACTTTACTAGGCTGCATTTTTCAATTTATTTGCTTTAAGCAACATACAAAATCGTTATTGTCGCTATAATATTTCTTCCAGAAGGCCACTATAATAATTGCTTTTCAAATTTTCCAGAACTCCTTGGTTAACGGTTGAAGGAGCGAAGTGGCAATTGGTGGCAGGAACATGACTTTGATGTTAAAGACTTTTACAAAAATTTGCGGAAGAACTCTATATATGATAAATTAAATAGAAATATGGACAACTAGAAATTTAGCAGGTCATAAAATGTATTTCTTTGATCAGTATGTTACTGTTAACGTACTATCAACCGACAAAGGAATTGTCGTAGTCTTCAAACAGTCAAATCGCTATATTCTACAAACGGAAGCAGCATAATACTCAGTAACCTTTACTGAATATTATGTGTTCTGTATTATATTATCTTTGTTCCAATAATGGCAACGAATAAAGTGCGGTTTATCTTTTTTACCGACATTTACTCGGGATTTACCAATATTTCCAATAAATATTTTAGTACAAGTTGGCAATGAAGATTTCTATAGTAACCTTAGAGGTTGATTTTTTGGAAGGGTTGTCATAATATGAAAATAGAATAATAAATCAGTGAAAATGTCAATGCAAAACACATTGAATTTTAAAACGAAAATTTATATTTGTGGTAAATATTATAACACATAATATATTGGACATATACAGAAATAACGAGGGGAGAAGAAGAAGAAGAAATATATTTAGCTAATAAGATACCTACACAAAAATACACTCTAACATTCTAACTGTACGTACTTTAATTTGAACATTGCTTAAAATTGTGCAATCTTAGATATTTGTAAGAAAAATTATACCGGGATATCAACAATTAAGTTAGTCAATGGTGGTCATGGATTTTAAAATTATTGTCGTAGCGTGCATCGTACATTTAGGTATGTCATAATTTTTTGAATGTCAAAATCTGTCAAGTTATTGTGTTGAAGTTTTCTAATCCTGCACGGTTTTTGAATCATGGTTCTCACCACAGAGCACAAAATTTACATGATTAAAGCTTATTTTCAAACGGGTGTGCTAGTTAATGGAACTTGGGAATACAGTCAATTGGTTCGTTAATAATTTAATGAATGACGATCTGCTGAACTTAACTTTTTTTTCTGACGAAGCTTGGTTCCACCTTTCGGGATACATCAATTCTCAGAATATGCGAATGTGGAGCACTGTTAAGCCGCATATTTTTATTGAAACGCCACTACATGCTCAGAAAATTGGTGTTTGGATGGCAGTTTCTCGCAGAAGAATAATTGGGCCAATTTTTTTCAATTTCACCGTCAACGCAGAAAGGTACAGAAATATTTTTTTGACTGAATTTGTGCAACAGTTAGACGATGATGAACTTCAAACGGTTATTTCCAGCAAGACGGTGCAACAGCACATACTACACGAGAAAATCTTGCTTTTCTCCGCGAGTTTTTTGATGACCGGCTGATAAGCTTTCATACGGAAGTTGAGTTTCCTACGAGATCACCTTGTTTGACAATTATGGACTATTTTATCTTTCCTTATTTAAAAAATAAGATTTTCGCAAATCCGATACATAATTTGCAAGAACTGCAACAAAGAATTGTTCAGGAATGTGCAACCATAACGTCAGAAATGCTGCAGAACGCTTTTCACAGCATGAGGAGGCGCGTAAACTTGTGCATTGAACAAAACGGGGGACATTTCCAACAATTATTGTAATTTAGTTTTTGTGGTTAATAAAAACGTTATTTATTTCATAACTTGTAGTTCATTATTATTTTACACCTGAACTATGTAGGTAACACATTTGTAGGTTATTGATGTCAGTGTAGCTTGACAATGATTGAATTATTTCAAAAGAATGATTTAATCTAAGGCAAGCGTTTTACATTCCATGAACAACATTGACCAATTTAATTTTTGATATACATAGTACATGTCTTAATTCTAAATCATTTTACATTACATTCACCGTTATACAATGTCACGATTGGGGAATACTTTGTATGAGGATATATTTAATAACACAGTTAATCACTTTCGGAACAAATTTTAATTTTGATTTTCGGTTTCAGTTATACATCTACGTCTGTATATAAATATTCTTTTCTTTTTTATCTGATTTTAGTTTTTAGAAATTTACTGTATTATTATATTTGCTATTGTACTGCACTCTTCTGAATAATTTGTCCTGCAAATACTAGTTCTTCTGCAATACATATTATTATAATTATTCATTTAAATCATAAATACCATCATATTCTGAATACATGTAAATATTTGATAACATTTAGTTGCTGCTGTAATGCTGTTGAACAATTTCCAATTCATTTTCTGTACCGATTTAATTTTTATTGTAACTTGTGTTCGTTTTTTTTTTTACCTACATTGTATATATTGTATAATTGTTTGCTATATTTTGATACCTGCTAGAGTTATTAAATATTCTTTGTTTTGGGTCGCTTATAAACAGCAGACTATTATGTAATTTTAGTTAGTATTTCTACAATGCTTTATTTGTATCTGTACTTTAATTTTTCGGTTTAGATTGAACAAACTTTAGAATTATGTTCATTATTAATTAAGTGGGATCATCTATATGCTGGTAACGAAACTATTTTCTTTAACTGGAGTTCGGAGAATAATTAAAGAAGAAAATATTGCTTTGACAGTTATATCTTTTTATTATTATTCTTAAAAATTCTAATTATTTTACTAGGAAATTTCTCTGTATTGAGATATAAAGAAATGGTGTATTCTTTATATCATACAACTCATAAAATATAATAAAAATCTCTACATATAGGTACTTATATTATTAATCAAACATGTTGCGGTTTTTCTACTGAAAATAAATATCACTACATATGCTCAACGCCACATGTGTTAATAGAGGTACTGGGTGTTTCAGTCTATTGTACATATATAGGTTTTAATGTATTATTGATTTGCAATGCTAGTTTGAAAAGATATGATTTGATGACAATATTGATTCTTATTTATAATTCACATGTCGCAGTGTATAAAAAGTCAATAATATATGGAATTTTAATTTTTAAAGAAAATAATTGTTTAAAAATAATCATATTTTCATCGTTTTAATAATACTCTTTTTAAATATCCAGAAAGGAATTGTTTTAGTTGTTTTAAATATGTAACAAAGTGGTGTTCAGATAAAGTTCCAAAGGGATTTGCTGCATGCTTTCGTCCGTCATGCTGTTGTTTTTTACAGTGTAGTGAGACGATAAAATCTTTTTTTAACAAGTACTAATGAAGACAACGAATAAAGAAAATTATCGGAACGTTTACACAAAGACATTAATTTTTCATTTCAATAATTTATTTAGCTATATATTATACTAACATTTATATACTAAGAGCATGTAGGTATAGAATTCGAAACTAGCTAGGCAACTTAAGATACAAATTAATATAGAATGACTTAGCTTTTAAAAATGATATTTAAATGTCTAAGAAATTATTAATAAAATTCAGAAATTAATAAAAGCCCAAGAATTAAGGCAAATTTGAATTATAACAGTTATATGATACTAAAAAACAATTTTATATTTAATTACTTAAAGGTAGACAACTTAGTATACACATTACCTATGTATAAAATCAAAGCAATCTTATACATGATTATTAAGAAAAGAAAAACAAATGGAGAGTAATTTAATTTTTTCACAGAGTAGAGACGCTTAAAAAGACGCTCTCCGAATTTTAGTTAAAAAGCGTATAATTAAAAGAAATTGTATAAATACCTGTGAATATCGGTTTTGTATTACGATTTATACACTAACATAATACAAAAATATTAAAACATTGTGCCAGTATAAAGTCTTCATAGATTAAAATGTATTCGAACCTACAAGTAACAATACAGACCAATTAATAGTGATTTTAAAGTGTTAAATTAAACAATACCTGCATTGAGAAGAAGTATAACGAAAAAATCTTCGGATAAGCAGTCCATTGAAGTAATTGCGGTCCAAGAATAGTATCTAGTACGATCACACAGAAATAGGAGAATCCAGACAAGATTTATCCAAGATAAAATAATCTAAAACAATTCCACAAAGTATTAGAAAAATTAAGATAAGTACTTAAAAATTTATTAAAAATCAATTTTAAAATATTCAGAAATTAAACGATAATGGTCACATAATTTATAAGTAATTTAGTATAAGAATATACGTGTTTTTGTAAGAGTTATTCTATAATAATATTTCATCATAAGTTAATTATTTGAATTGTGTTTAAAGTTTAGTCGCAGATAGAAAAGAATTGCTTTATTAATTTTGATTTTACTAAACGTAGATTTTAATAGTTCAAACAAATTGTATACATACCTGTGTATTTATTTAATTCCATTGATTCCAGTATAGAAAAGTTTATGTAGTTTCACCATAACAGTTTTTGTTTTATAATTGAATTGATTATAATCTTTATGTTGGAGTTTATGTATTTAATTCCAATATACTTTATTTTTATGAGTTATCACTGCTTTTCATTTATACGAAAGTAATATTCTTCACCAAAAGGCTCCTAACGCTCTGACAACTTTATGGAGTCTCATAAATAAGTTTAACTGAGCTAGTTTTATATCTAAATAATTTGTTAAAATCGGAATGAAAAATATAATAAACATAACCCATTTACTGTAAGTATAGGTATTTTTACCTCTTAATGCCTTCAAATACTATGAAAGTAGGAACACTAGTGCAGTTATATTCCCTAAAAAGTCGATACAGTGAGGAGAAATAATATTGAGGGATACTACCAGCTAACACTCGCTAATCAGACGGATTAGTTAGTATAATATATGTATATACATATCAGATCCAGAAATTAATTACGCAAGCTTTTGTAATTTGACCGATATTCTTATACGTATTAATTTAGTCCACACTAATTGGTAACTCAGGCATATTCATAGTATTTAATTATATTGGAATATAACGAAGTCTCCGCATTTGTTTTATTCTGGAGCTTCAAATTCCTTTTTATTCGGCTTTTGTATAAGCAAACATTTAAATGCGTTGATGAAAGCCCCACAGAAACGTCGTCAGAAAAAAAAGGGAAATAAATTTATTTGTACGTAGCGGATGATGGTGTTGTATAGTATTGAGACATGAGGAATTACGAGTATATGCACAGAGACACAAGAGAGGCATGCCAAATAAATCGAATCGGAGGGACATAAAAGCGAGAACGAAAGACACGCACGAAATGGGGACTCGAAATAAATTAAGAGGGTGACTCTACAGCAAATCTATCCCGCATTGATGTACTGTAATACAACAGCGTCCTTGGAATACTAAAAAAGGGATATTGCGAAATCTATGCGCTGTACAGATTTGGACACTGGGGGGCTTGAAAACTGAGACAAGTTAGCTTTGCAGATGAAGATGTAAAAGGGATTTTCATTTCAGTGTCGGTATTGCGGTTTTTTCATTTGCCTTTGAAGTGTAGGATGAACATGGTTTGTAGTCGTAATTTTTAATCATTTACTATTTAAAAGAACCAGTTTAAGTAGAAGTTTAAATTTTAGTGGTATCTTCGTATTAAACTTTTAATAACGTTTTTATTTTGGAGCCTCCTCTCACGCTTTTCTTGTAAATCTATTATATATAATTATCCTTACATTTTTCCTGTATGCTAATGCTAAATTTCACCTATTATAGAGTGTTAACCCACCACCGCAAGGAAAATATAGCTGAGCCCCAATTGCCGGACTACTTCTGGCTATAAAGTGCGTCTTATTTAAACGGATCGCTTAGATAATAGTACGAATTGGAGTGAATTTTAATAAACACTCATGAAGGCTACACGAGGAAATTGACAATTTTCTCTTGGGTATTGCTCACACGAGCGGGACGGTTGTTATTATACAATGTAGGCGTAGTCACTTATTTTGATTTATTATGTATTTCTACTAATATTAATGTAGGAGTTGAAGATAATATGCTGAATATAAAGTGTTATAGTAATATGTAAAAGTAACAAGGATTTATAATGATATTAAAGTGTTTACCACAGAGAAGCTGCCTATATGTATATCAAGGAAATCATATTTGGTATATACGTGATCAACCCATGTTAAGTGGATAATTTGACCGGAGCTGGGACTTAAAACATGAATTATGGCAATTTTTTTTTAATGATTCATCATATTCCTGTTTTAACATTAATACATTAGAATCAGCGGTTGTAGAATGCCATTACATTACACCAGTTTTATAGTAATCAGATCAATGTCGTCTGCTCTAATTTTGCAATAACTTCCTCGTCTGTTTTGAATTTTCTTTCGTGTGAAAACAACTTTAGATCTCGTTATAAGTGGAATTCAATAAGTTTTCTCCAACAATATGACTTATGTGTGTGACCACGTATTGTTGTGGTGGAACAACACATACTTACGAGCAAAATTGCTGGTCTTTTTTCGGTAATTGTAACTTCCACTTTGTACAGAAAGGCAGTATAATATGTTCGGTTGGCAGTTTGCTCTTTGCGAGCTGATCGATAGACATATTTCCTTCGAATGTCAAAATATTGTTTCCAATACCTTTCTAGCTGAAGAAAACGTCATGGACATTTTTTCTTGGCGGAAAACTATCACGAAGTTTCCACTGATGCTATTGCCGTTTTGATCCTGACGATTCTGGACTGTTCTTAAAGACCTTCAAATTGTCTTTGTAAATTCGCGTTCTTTCACGTTTTTTTTTTAATATGAATCCAGTCAACCTTGGAGAGAGCTTAGACATACCTACATAATTCAACAAAAAATGAACTTTTCAACCATTTCTGGAAGAGTTATACGTTTTGATGGATAATTATATGACACGTGCCACTTAAGTAATACACTTCTCACCATAAATAGCTATTGTTCAGTTACATTTATTCTATAACATTGTATACACGAAATATCTTTAATTAAGAGAACCTCTTTCTTTGTAGACATAATCGTAAAATAAATGCCATTTTTCCGGTCGTTGGATTCCGTACTCTTACAAAAACAAGTTCTTAGGTACTTTCCGATAAGAATAGCCGAGAGGCGAGTGGATACTGTTGCAGATAAATGATTACTTGGCATTTTTTGCAAATCTGTAGAAAAAAAGCGGCATTTGTTTGAATCATAATATTTATTGTGTCGTGAGCCTGTCTAATAAGCATTAAAAATGTGAATATAATACATCCTCGACACAAATCACAGAATGTCTACAAATTGAACAAACGATCCATCTGCTGGAAACCACAGTTTTGTTAAATATCCTTACAAAAACAACAAAACAACATTTTATCCATTGATCTAACTTTTTTCGAAAATATACAGACAACAGTGAAGGAATACCAGATTTTCTCTAAGGTTTATTGCATATCAAGTTATTTATTTACCATAAATTTCAATGAGATTGACATAGCCATTGACTAATATCTGAATGTGTACGAAGCATTAATTTCCAAATTTTCAAGTAAAGCAATTTATTGAAATTTATAGTCTTTTGCAAAAGATACGTATATAATCGACGCTATCTCAATAATTAAATTTATTTTTATTATTTTTCTCTTAAGGTATCCACTGCTTTCAATTTACTATTTGATTAACTTATGTATGTCTTCATCAATTAAAGCTCATTTACATTGTAAATACAATTTGTTTGTCCATCAATATATCTCCCCTTTTCTTCCGTTCTTCATTAAGGGGATATTAAAGCTGTCGAGAAAGCAAGATTTCGAATTTATCAGTTTTTTTTTACTAATCAAGATAGAAATGTGAAATTTTCTGTACAACTCCAATATAGATATGAGTACACGGAAAGGTTGTCAGATAATGTAATTTTTTGTCACAACCATCTATTTTTTTTATTCCAAATTAGAGTAAAATGTACGTGTGTTCACCTCGGTCAAAATCTAAAATAATTAAATGAAATTGATCAAAACGGATGTAATTCCCGTGTAGACCAATGTTTTCTTGTGAGATATAGCCTTTTGAATTGCGGAAAAAACTTTAATTTGAGTAATTAAATTAAGAAATTCCAGAATGGTGCGGTACTGAATTATTTGTATTTTAGCACTGTCCGAACTTTTTGCGGTAGTCTGGAGTATTTTATTTCACTTATTCTCTTCTCACTCCAATTTTACCAAATCGACTTTAACATACCCGTAATATTCAGTGCTTTAATTAGACCAATTTTACTTTCATTTTAAATACGTTTATACTATTGTGACTTTTTAATGAGTCTCATATCGGTTTTGTCCTTGTATGTCATCATCACGTTTGACATGTCAATTTTTACCCAATAATTTTTTGGATCTAGTGGTTTTATTTGCGATATCTGACAACTTTACTGTCCTACAATATGGTGAAGAATTTAATATAATTCGAAAGTCTGTGAAAAAATAGTGTCGTTTGCAGTTTCCTCACCTTTGTCGTTTGTTAAGTCGTAATGACCACACAGCTGTCCGTCTGTCTTTATTGTCTTATATTACTAATTCAAAACTAACATATAAATAAAACTCAATAACGTATATTCTTCTTCTGTTGAGAAATATGGCATCCGTAATCGTACAAGCATTCATAATAATCGAGCATGTATGATGAGTATCTTCAGTACCTACATTAAGGCGTTTTAAAATATGTGTGATAATTTTTGTAGGAAATAGGAGGGTAGTCTGAAATGTTTTGAGCCTAACATAGAAACAAATATTTTTTTCAGTCAAATGTTGTTTTATTTTTCAACATAGTCTCCTTTTAAGTCTATACACTTTTCCCAGCAACGCTCTAACATCGTTAACCCTTCCAAATAGAAGTTGGCGTCTTGCTCCAAAATAAGCGTTTGCGTATGCGATGATCTCCTCGTTCTATGAAAATCTGTACCCTCCAATCCAAACTTTAAGCTTAGGAAACAGAAAAAAGTGGCAGACGGCAAGATCTGGTAAATCAGGTGGGTGTTCAGCCAATTTGAAGAGCAATTTGCGAATTTTTGCTATAGCTATTGTGACCGCCGAAGCGTGAACTGGTGCGTTATTTTGGTGGAACACAATTTGCTTCTTCTTCAAATGCGGGCGTATTTTTGCAATTTCTGACCTTATCAAGTAATGATACATAATAAATTTCCGTTATTATTTTACCCGTTTCGAGATAGTCGATAACATAATCCCACGACTATCCCCAAAAACCGGTCGCCATCACTTTGTCGGCCGATGGAACCGTCTTCGCCTTTCCGAAGCTGGTTCACCTTTTGCATCCACTGTTATAGTGGATGCAAAAAGTGGATATTTTTCGTCTCGGGAGTGTAGTGATGAATACAAATTACAAATCGACGCAAAAAATCTGACCCGTTTTGCTTACACCGCTCCAACAGAGCACTGGAAATATTCATTCGATGCGTGTTTGGTCCACAGTGAGCTAGCCCGGCAACCAACCCGCACACATGTCCAATTCTTCATCGATTACATGACAAACGTGTTCTTTCGATATGTGCCAACTCTTTGCTATCTCGCTAACCTTGATTCGTCGGTCGTCCAGTACCATTTGGTGAACATTTTCGATATTATCGGTGGTGGTCGCAGTTTACAGCCGTTCCGAACGCTCATCATCAGGCATGCTGGTACGACCACTTTTAAATTCAGCTGCTCATCTTTTAACGGTGGCAAATAATAGATCTGAGTCCGTGTAAACAGCGTCCGATTTTATTTTGTGTAGGAGCATTGCCTTTCAAACGCAATAATTTAATCACGGCATGATATTTGATTTTTTCCATTTTTACAAAAATGGTTTTGACAAGTAATGTCATCTTCATGTTGGGGCTCTGAACATTTCAGACTACCCTCGTATTTATTACAGACTTTGGTCAATACTAGTGTCCAGAAAGGATATGGGGTATTTGTAAATTTAATAAAAAAAACACTACAAGTCAGTAAAATATTTTTTTATTTTTAATCTTTAGACAAAGTTTTGGAAAATGAAGTGGCAAAGATTACGTTGTTCAAATGTTGACTCTCGCGCTGCTGGCACTCCTCTAACCGAACACGGAAATTAGCCGTCACGCGTCTACACATCTCTCTGGAAACGGCGGCCATTTCAGTGCGGATATTGTGCTTTAATTGCAGTAGAGTTCGTGGTTTTTTTGCATACACTTTCTCTTTAAGGTATCCCCATAAGAAATAGTCAAGGCGTGTAAGATCGGGGCTTCTCGGGGGCCAGTTGATGGTGCCTCGACGAGAGATCACTTTTTCCGGGAAAAGTTGATTCACAACCTCAAGTGATTGGTTTGAGGTATGGCATGTGGTGCCATCTTGTTGAAACCATGTTTCCCCATTTACGCCTTCAAACTCCTGCAGTTGTGGAACCAAAAAGTTTCTTAACATGTCGCAATACCGTTTACTGTTTACCGTAAGTGCTCGCCCTCGCTGGTCTTCAAAAAAATATGGCCCAATAATGCCTTCACCAGACATGGCAGCCCACATAATCACTTTTGGACTATGTAATAATGGTCGTTCATGTTTCTATCTTGGATTTTCGTTGGCCCAATAGCGGCAGTTGTGTTTGTTCACGTGACCATTTAAGTGAAAGTTCGCTTCGTTACTAAACAGAATATTTTCGAACGTTGGGAAACGTTGAAGCATTTCATTTGCAAAATTCAACCGGACAGGATAGTCGGTGACATTCAGGTTTTGAACAAACTGAATTTTGTAGGCTGTAAGTTGTAAATCTTGCTTCAGATTCTTGTGCAACGACGATTTTTTAATGTTCATTACATGACTCGTTTGCGAACTGATTGAGACGGATTTTCACGCACTGAAACACTCACTTCTTCAATCGTGTTTTGGCTTCGAACAGAGCGCGGGCGACCTTGATTGAGAATTTTTACAGTCGAACCGGTATTCTCAAACATTCGAATCCATTTTCTGATGGTATCATCCTTCGGTGCATTTCGCACGTTAAATTCTGCACGATATAAACGTTGCGCTGTAACAATGGAATCACCATCGCGATAATAGGCGCGTACGCAAAAAGCACGATGATCTCCCGGGTACACTTCCATGGCTACTGTATCTCCAAAGAGCAGTGCAATGACCTATCCTTACCCTACCCCTCCAAACTGCGCCATTACATGGGCAGCACAGATACAAATACCCCCCCACCCTTTCTGGACACCCTGTATTATACGTATGTATTTCCAATCAGCTTTATACCAGGTCTGTTACACGTAGTTGTTAATATTTTTCTAGTAACTTTTCACCGACTACTTGTTTATTCGACGAATATATAAGTTTTATTTTCAAATTCAAATGATAATTTTCATAGTCTAGATACATATTTGTAATATGGTACGGATTTTTCTGTAACATCTGGCCAGCAGTATTAGCATTTCTTTGAAACAAAACGAGTATTAATTTTATCACAGGAGTTCTGTCCGCGGTTTCGTAATTTAGTCAATTACCTAGTCCCAACAAGAAGAACTAGCTAGGGGTCTAAAGTTCGTAAAACGCCCAATTCTAAGGTTTCCTAATAGAGTGGTTCGAACGTGAGGGCCCCAATATTGATTTACTAAAGTTCAATAAATTCATTAGAGTTCGTCCTTTTGTTTGAGTGCTTGTGCATCACATTAACTATGTATTAATCTTGTTTACGGCTTACCATACTGTATTGCTTAGTATGAAACTTAGGATTATTTTACAAAAAATGTGTATTAAACTAAATTATTTCAATTACACCATAATCATGCGGAGACCAATAGGAAATCTTGGTCGTCGTATATTAAAATGATCGTCTCTGAATGTGACACAAGCCTGATGACTTATCAAAATTTTAGTTATATACCTACAGGAGCTGGCAGATATTTGTCTATATAAGTTTTTGCCGTTATGTGATCGAGGAGTTAGCATCTATAGTACTGAACATTATCTCATATTTAGAGAATATCAGTAAAGAACTACATTATATAATTCTTACATAAATAGCTTTGGGGTAAAATCGTATTTATTTTTCTATATAGTCTTTTTTTAACTCAATACAATTAGTTCAACGTTTTTAAGACCTTTCATTCCTTCAGAAAAGTAAGAGCTATCAAAACCTTTCAAATGTTCATATAGCTTCGATAATTTCATTATTCGATGAGAATTTCGTTCCAGCCAACCATTTCTTGAGATTCGGAAATAGAAAAAAGTTCGAAGGGACCAAATCTGGCGAGTACGGTGCATGTTCAATTAATTGGAATCGTAATTCGAGCAGTTTCGCCATCACAATTGCCGACTTGGAACAAGACTTTTTATTTGCCAAATGAGGCATTTTGACTTTGATTTCTTCGTTCAGTCTGTCTAATAACGACACATAATACACGCCTGTTATTGTCCTCCCTCCCGTGTTGCAAGTAGTCGATAGAAATTATTCCTCGGGAATCCCAAAAGACGGTAGCTATCACTTTTCGAGCTGACGGTAATGTCTTGGCCTTCTTTGGAGTTGGTTTACCGCGTACTGTTCACTGCTTTGATTGCGTTTTAGTCTCTGAAGTGAAATCGTGTATCCACGTTTCATCTACGGTTACAAAACGTCTAAAAAATCTACAGGATTACGCTTGAACATCTCCAGACATCGCTGAGAAATGGTCACACGAGCTTGCTTTTGATCGAGTGACAGTAAACGAGGCACCCATCTTACACTAAGCTTTCTCATGTCCAAATGTTGATATAAAATTTAATGTGCGCGTCAGATGATATGCTTACCGCCTCTGCTATCTCGCTCAACGTTAATCGGCGATCATTCAACACGATTTCGTGAACTTTTCTAATGGTTTCCTCATTGGCAATCTATGCTTATAAATTTGCGTCGATCTTGCTAAGCTCAAGTTAATTAGTCAACCTTTTGCAATTTGACTATTTAATTACGTAGTTGTATCATTTCTCTTTGTTATTGTTGTTAATATAATTATCAATATTAAAGTTTGTTGAAATTACATTTTATGCGTTATTTGAAAGTTTCTATTCAGTTAACACACACCGTATGTTCTTGACACTTTTATCTAGTTTGCAACTATAACAAAACACCTTGGGTAGCCAAGGTGTTTTCAAATGGCATGTACATCATTATTTGTTGGTGTTGAAGCAACTAGTGATCTCCAGATGTATTACGCTTTCGTGTATTCCCACTTAAGGTACAATATTGTACCGTGGAGTCGTGTGGTGTATAATGAGAGGGTATTCATCGCACAGAAAAGAATACTTGTACTTATATATACGGTCTGGGTCGGGGAGTTATAGAGGAGCTTTTAGAGATAAATGCACTATGACTCGTCACCTGTTGGTTGCTTAACGTTAAGGGGAAATTAATGTTGAGGAATATTGTATCATATTTATGATAAATGCAAATCATAATTAAATTATCTATTTTAATGATGTTAAAAGTTGTGTTGGCCGTTGTTACACGATTTGTTTATACTTATACACTGTTTCTTAATTCCACGGACCACCAACTAGAGCCATATGTACACTATGCAAAATATAATGACATTTATTTTTGACAAATTTATC
This sequence comes from Amphimallon solstitiale, assembly GCA_963170755.1. Classification (NCBI taxonomy): domain Eukaryota; kingdom Metazoa; phylum Arthropoda; class Insecta; order Coleoptera; family Scarabaeidae; genus Amphimallon; species Amphimallon solstitiale. The sequence continues at coordinate 50,845,493 of OY720678.1, read as the reverse complement.
ATATAGGTTATGTATACTCGTGGCAAAAAGTTTTGTCGGGTCTTAAGACCAGCTATATGGAAGGTATCACTCGTCAACCCTAGTAATCCCATAATACCACACCATAAAGGGAGATTGTAGTATTTTTGTTTACACTTGAGAGACATATTAAATTTCCTCAAGAATAAAATACATCTAGGATAATAAAGCAATAACTAAGCAAACAATAAATTACACAAAGAATCTTTTGAAGACAATATATGTAAAGGAAAATATTTTAAAATATAAAATAAGAGCAATATCACACTTACCCCGGACGTTTTAACATATTGCTGTGACTCTTACAAACTGAGGTTCATATAAAATAAATTTAAATTATTCCATTAATGAGTAGGTAAGAATCAAGCACGCATCCCAGTGCTAGGCCTTATGCTAGACTAAGATACAACAAATTTTCTGCTGAATAGCGGGTTAAGCAAATTTTTTACATACAACTAGCTCAGTTTAAAATAGATAATTCTCTCAGGGGCAGAAAATATGAATAGATTCTCCAATCGATTTTGAATGCTCTTTAATTATCTCCAGGTCAGGTAAAGAAAATAAAATGCAAAATAAATCTTATCATCTAATTTATTAAAATAAATATTAACGAATTCAAAATTTCAAATTATACAGATATATATATATATATATTTACAAACAAAGAATCAATATCTCAAACATCATCCAAATCTATACATCATAATCAACAAATCATTATAAGAAATAAAGTAAATGAAAGCATAATGTCGTGAAAAACTTATGTTTTAAAAATGTGAACGTGATTATCATGATTTATATTTGCCATAGTTACATGTAAACAATCAACATCTTTAATAAAAAAAAAAAATAAAATTTTATTACACATGATGAATTGTACTGGAATATAAATAACCAAAATTTTACACGATTTACCATTTGCGAACAAAATATAAACATTAAGGAAATGGCTTTGCCCTAATTAGTCCTGTCCGGCGCCTTTTCTCGCTCCCAACACAGTACCATCAGAAAGCAAATTCACACAGATGGGTACCCCAAAGTTCCACCCTACGAGTATGTCTTTTTAACTCGTTGGACACAACCCGAACATACACCACAATGTGCTCATCCCTTAAGGTATAAGTATATATATAAAATTTAAATTAAATAAATAAAATGAAATAAAATAAAGTCTTTGCGTATTCAATTAATTAACTCAGCCCTGATTAGTTCTGCCCGGTGCCTTTTCTCGCTCCCAACACAGTACCACCAAGACTAATTCGTGTCTTTGGGATTCACCAGGACTCCATGCTATGAATTAAATAACAACTTAATTCATTTCACACATCCCTGATGTATTACCCAACACGTTAACATTGAACACACAAGTACTACAAAATATACTTGATATACATACAAGAAAAATATATATATTAAAAATAAACTTTACCTTCTGTGAAATTCCAATACAAAACACCACTACAAACAAACATTTTTGTACACCACTATACACACATTTATAACAAATATTATCAAATCACCTTAATTCTTCGTACATTACTTCAAACTCATCCATCATAAAAAAAATCCAAACGCTTGTTCACTTATGTATTCTATATATACATAAAACAAAATTATTAATCTCAAATCCTTTAGTCTGATAAATAAAGTAGTAAAGAAAAATTTTTTACACTAAAATAAAATTATTATGCTATCCAACTTAGTCATTACAATCACTAGAATGTTTTATCATAATGTATGGCATAGTACCCCTACATGCAAAACAAAACATTCCAGAAAGAAGAAAATAAAAATAAAATTAAATAAATTCAAAGTCCGAATTTAAAAATAAAATTGTCCCGTACATAAATAATTATTTTAAAATAGTTACAAATCTCAATGTAAAACATGTTGCATGACTATTACGAAAAATATTACAAGTTTTGAATCTTGTTGAAAAATTTTATAAGTATCGAAAAATCTCAAAAATATTCTAAGTTCAGATTCAAGAATAATCTTTTTTAAAAAAAAAGAGGGAGTGGTTTATCACCTACTTCCAAAAAAATTCTAAGTCAGCGGTTTTCACCAGCTGTCCTGGCATTCTGTCCGCCAGCCCTTTTATACATAATTTTCTTTATAAAAACGTACGGTCATCCTCGGCAGATACCGATACCACTTCCAAAACTGCATATCGATGGTGCTGCTCATATCGGTCACTCGGGAAAGCAGCGTATTAACAGTCTTTGAAAAAGGTAAACAAACATGTAAATATCAACTTGTTTACATATTCATGACTCATCTATGCATCTAGCGCAGGATATTGTTTTCGCCGGCCATACTATCGATCTCTCCCGGTACCAGTATTCTTCGTGCGGGAAAACACTTTCTCGTTATCCTTCACGTAACATTTTAAGCTTATTTTAGTATTATGACTTTTATAAAATTTATACTAAGATTCTTTTATTATTTTACTTAAATAAAAAGTAAATTTTAGCAAATTATTAACATAGTGAATATTTATATACACATCATGATAAAAATAAATAAAATAAAAATTAATTAAAATAAAATCTTGAAGTGATCTTGATTATACTTATTTATAATCTACCACCAAACTCAAGGTCACTGCAATATGTAGTTTTAAAAATTCAGAGAAATTACCATACTAATAAAACAAGGAATGGTGAAATAATTGATCATTAGAGAGGTGGCTGAACTATTAAAAAAAAAGTATTTGATATATGGGCTAGAAATAATCTAGATTTAAATAATATTCCAAAATTTAAACACCCCTAGCAATTGCACTTTAAATACCAAGATAAATACATATTAGGCCAACATGCCCCAGGTAAAAAAGTCTTAGAATGCAGATAAAGTAATATAATCAAGAATTTTGAATTAAATTATAATGAAAAACCCATAATTTTCTTGTATCTATTTTAAATTAAATAGAATATATATTACTAATAAGTGTCAACAAAATCCACATAAGTTACAATTATCCGTTTCCGCAATACCAACAGTACACTTTTCTTGTAAGGTTTTGCTTTACTAAACGACCTACTTGAAAGATATTGTAATACGCGTGTTGGTTTAAGCTCGGGTTTAAACTAAACCTTAGGTTTGAGTAAGCCTTGGCTTAAACTCCAACAGTAAAACCGACTCTTAAGGCCGGTTTTACAGTACTAGCTTTAGTTTAAGCCAAGGTTTTAACTCTTGACCCGTTTTACAGTCGACACTGGCGCGCTTAGCCTAACCTAGTGTTATTATTATTATTATTGGTGATTATTTCTGGAAATTTTCCATAGATTATATCTTCACAATTTTGATTTGTACACATTTAGTACCTACTTATTTCTAAAGTTGTTTTTAACTTTTCTGAAAAACGAAGATGTTTCTGAATAATTCCTATTATATAAATTTTGCCACAATATTGTGTATATAATAACATAGTTTCTAGCAAATATGTTATTCTTTGATTACAATTATAAATCCTAATATATATATATATAATCAATAAAGGAATTATCGCGGATACATAAAATAAAACAAGAAAAAGAGAATATTGGGTAAAATCCCAATATTCTCTTTTTCTTGTTTTATATATACATATATATATATATATTATTTATATTAGTTTCTTGGCCGTATATTGTATTTACTATTTAAAAGAAACCCATTGAGAATTTCTTTGTTTTAAACAACTTTTCTTGGTGTAGCGGCCTCAATTTAAATTACGAATTGGATTAAAACAACATAATTTCTTTAACGTTTCGACTTTTATTAAGTCTTTTTCAAAAATATTAAAAAGTTTACATAGATATACATATAATGTCAAAACCACAACTGTAAAAAATAGAGACAAAACAATGAAACTACAGAAAACATTAATTTAATTAATATATTTTTATTATTATAACAATGAGAAAAAACGGTGGACTTACCAAAGTCATTTCGAAATAAATATCCATTTGAGAGGTATTTGATGTTTCCTCTCGTTTTTATTACTATTTCTTTTTTGTTTTCATTACATTTTAGTGTAGTTTCCTAAGTTAGTGGTGGAAACCAAACATTTTATTTTATAATTACTTTTCATAATTGAAATAACTTTAAAATTGTAACCGGTTTTGTAAAATTGTGTGTGTGTCTGGTGCTTGTATACATTAAAATATTGCTTTAAGTGTATGTCTATTTTTTCGCGTACAGCTTAAGTTTTTTATAATAATTCTTCTTTTATGAATATAAAAGTTGTTATTTTCAACTAACACGGAGAGGATATTTCTGCATGTACAGTATGTTTCAGAAATATATGATTATTGTATAAGAGGGTAATAAAATTTTGAAAGGCCATCGATCTCACTTCTATCATTAACTGCATTACTATTCTGTACTATGTGGATCATCTCAAGGACATTCCTTGCCTTTGTATTCGTCTGTTTTGTTAAGATTTTAGTATTTGCGAAATTGAAATTATGGTTGAGGTTTGTTTGGTGTTTTTTTAAAGCCGTGGAGTTTTTGGCATATTTATGTCCCTTAATTCTCTCTTCTAATAACTGTTTAGTCTGACCAATATAAATTTTGTTACATGTCTCACACGGGATGCTGTACACTACGTGTGACTGTTTTAGGGGTGGAGTAGGATCTTTAAGTTTAGTATATAAAAATTTCATGTTGCTATTGTTTTGGTGGCCTATTTTGAAATTATATGGTTTTAATACTTGGCTGAGTTTTTCCGATAAATGCCTTACATATGGTATAGGAATATAAGTTGGTTCTGGAGTTTGTTTATTTATATTTTTTGTGATTCTTGTCTCTTTATTGTAAAATTTGTGTAGTGTTTGTTTGACAATTTTCTTTATGAAGTTATCTGGGTAATTATTATTGTTTAATATTTCTTTAATTCTGTTTATTACAATTGGTCTATATTCTGGGCTGGTAAGGTAAATGGCTCTATCAGCTAAGGCTTTAACTACGTTTCTCTTTTGTGATAGAGGTTGTATGGAATTGTAGTTTAAGTATCTTCCAGATGCGGTGGGTTTCATGTACCATATAGTTTGAATTTTATTGTTCTGCTTGAGTAATGTCATATCTAAAAAATTTATTGAATTATTTTTTTCTATTTCAATAGTGAAACACAATTGTTTATGGAACATGGAAACGACCCTACAACAAAATATCAAAAAGTAAATAACTCATTTATCAAAAAATTAGAAAACAAACAACTAATATCACCTAATACGGCAAATTTGTTAAAAATAAATAATGCACAACCACCTAAAATATATGGTTATCCAAAGTTACATAAAGATAATATCCCACTTAGACCTATTGTCTCGTGTATACAAAGCCCATTTTACAACCTATCAAAGTACCTTGCGGGCATACTATCGAATGTAGTTGGTAAAAATGAATATTATTTAAAAGACTCATTTGACCTCAAAGACAAATTAAAAAACACCGAAATTGATACAGATCATAAATTAATATCATTAGATGTAGAATCAATGTACACAAATATACCGCTTAATTTAGCAAAAGATGTTATCAAAAAAAAATGGAATGTAATTAAAGATTTTACACAAATACCTATTGGAGATTTTTTAGAAGCAATAGAAATAACCTTAACAAATACATATTTTCAGTATAACACTAAATTCTACAAACAAATTGAAGGCTTAGCTATGGGAGCACCCATATCAAGTGTCATTGCCCAACTTGTGTTAGAACACATTGAAGAACACACAATAAAAAACTTAGATTTCCAACCGACGTTATACAAAAGATACGTTGACGACTGCATAGCCTTAATCCCAGAAAAAAAGATACAGTATTTTCAAACTCAATTCAATCTGTTCCATAAACAATTGTGTTTCACTATTGAAATAGAAAAAAATAATTCCATAAATTTTTTAGATATGACATTACTCAAGCAGAACAATAAAATTCAAACTATATGGTACATGAAACCCACCGCATCTGGAAGATACTTAAACTACAATTCCATACAACCTCTATCACAAAAGAGAAACGTAGTTAAAGCCTTAGCTGATAGAGCCATTTACCTTACCAGCCCAGAATATAGACCAATTGTAATAAACAGAATTAAAGAAATATTAAACAATAATAATTACCCAGATAACTTCATAAAGAAAATTGTCAAACAAACACTACACAAATTTTACAATAAAGAGACAAGAATCACAAAAAATATAAATAAACAAACTCCAGAACCAACTTATATTCCTATACCATATGTAAGGCATTTATCGGAAAAACTCAGCCAAGTATTAAAACCATATAATTTCAAAATAGGCCACCAAAACAATAGCAACATGAAATTTTTATATACTAAACTTAAAGATCCTACTCCACCCCTAAAACAGTCACACGTAGTGTACAGCATCCCGTGTGAGACATGTAACAAAATTTATATTGGTCAGACTAAACAGTTATTAGAAGAGAGAATTAAGGGACATAAATATGCCAAAAACTCCACGGCTTTAAAAAAACACCAAACAAACCTCAACCATAATTTCAATTTCGCAAATACTAAAATCTTAACAAAACAGACGAATACAAAGGCAAGGAATGTCCTTGAGATGATCCACATAGTACAGAATAGTAATGCAGTTAATGATAGAAGTGAGATCGATGGCCTTTCAAAATTTTATTACCCTCTTATACAATAATCATATATTTCTGAAACATACTGTACATGCAGAAATATCCTCTCCGTGTTAGTTGAAAATAACAACTTTTATATTCATAAAAGAAGAATTATTATAAAAAACTTAAGCTGTACGCGAAAAAATAGACATACACTTAAAGCAATATTTTAATGTATACAAGCACCAGACACACACACAATTTTACAAAACCGGTTACAATTTTAAAGTTATTTCAATTATGAAAAGTAATTATAAAATAAAATGTTTGGTTTCCACCACTAACTTAGGAAACTACACTAAAATGTAATGAAAACAAAAAAGAAATAGTAATAAAAACGAGAGGAAACATCAAATACCTCTCAAATGGATATTTATTTCGAAATGACTTTGGTAAGTCCACCGTTTTTTCTCATTGTTATAATAATAAAAATATATTAATTAAATTAATGTTTTCTGTAGTTTCATTGTTTTGTCTCTATTTTTTACAGTTGTGGTTTTGACATTATATGTATATCTATGTAAACTTTTTAATATTTTTGAAAAAGACTTAATAAAAGTCGAAACGTTAAAGAAATTATGTTGTTTTAATCCAATTCGTAATTTAAATTGAGGCCGCTACACCAAGAAAAGTTGTTTAAAACAAAGAAATTCTCAATGGGTTTCTTTTAAATAGTATATATATATATATATATATATATATATATATATATATATATATATATATATATTGAGATGGTCTTGAGCCTCCTCAATACCACTCAATAATTATTTAAGTTTGTTATTAGGGACGAACCCTTGTACATATTGAAATGTTGTAGTTCTTTTGAGTTATGTAAATAAAGGAGAGATATTACTTGGCACACAGATTCAATCCCATCTAATCGTTTAACAAACAATTATATCTTGATCATAAAGTTTAGTTGAAGAAATAAGGTTAAAGAATTTAGCATAAAAACATGACCATAGTAGTGCGAACAAATTTCAAATACAACAGAAACGCACTATACAATCTGGTACTTATTTAGCATACATTATTTTCAATCTTGCGTTATCATTTTACATTTAGTTTTGACAAAGCATCATGTCTAGCACAAAGAACACATGCATTTAGAACTTACAAATATGGCCGATATAAAAATGCAAATTAGAACTAAATCAAAACATAATCATAATTTGTACATACTAGGAGTGACACTCCAAAGCTCGTTGAATGCATATCTCATGATTTTAAAAGCACAAATAGAATTATTGACCTAGAAATTTTCAATAGCATCATTTAATGTATAGCATGGACGTTCATCTTTCGAACGCCCATTATCAAGTCAATTGCAATTTAACTCTGTGAGGAAACCAATTTTAATGTGAAAACACAAGTTAATTACAACCTTTTCAATATTTAGAACAGATTTTAATTAGGGCATGAATATCAATAGGGCTTTAATTTAAGTACAAACAGCATTTGAAGCATCACTAAGAGACCTAGAGCACATGTCATATTAAAGCTAGAATTTCGTGACTAAATTTAGTAATTGCCTGGTATATGAAGTTAAATACTCAAACTGCACATATCACAGCACAGTTATGATTAGCAATTCTCATGAATTACGCCCTTACAAACGCATAATTACCAAAAGCATCTTTTCAAATTTAGGCCGAATAGCTTCTTTAAGAAATGTCAAACATTAATATTTTAAATGCAGAAAAACGCACGAAATATAAGTATGCATGGCAAATTAATAATATAAGTTGTGTGCATAAATAGATGCCCTATTTGAATAAAGCTATTAACAATTTATTACTGTCAAAACTAAAATGTTATTTGAAATCCAAATAATTAAGTGAGCACTTGATACAATTAAACGCATTTAGAAATGTTAGGATAATTCCTTGAATGGCAAGAGATAACTGACTTGATAAAGTTTTGATAGGTTTTTAAGCAATTTAAACCAAAATGACTATATAAAATGAATTTGATTTAAATTTGGAAATTTAATATTCACAGCAGGCATTGTATTATGAATGATCGGATTTTAATCAAGTAAAAAACGGAAATAAATTTATATGTATTTAGATTTTAAGATTATTTGTAAACCAGATCCACAAAATCTATTAATATCCTTATTTTTGGATAAAATCCAAAAATTAGAAAATATCATTATTTTCTTGTACATGACTGTACTGAGTTTTCAAAAACCGACGCTAAAGCTGTCAGACGCATTAAAAATACAAATATGAGCATTCAAAAATTTTACGCACTAAAAATATTTTGTATTAATCATAAATATAAAAATAAACTTTTAAACAATATCCAAATCACGTTTGGATACATAAAATAATAACAATTAATAAAATTATATGAAGCAACTGCTTTGGGTTCAAGGCTTTAAACAATAGACTACGGTAACATATAAAATAGGTAGACATTGCTGAAAGCGGGGAGATTAAATTAGATAAGCATCCACTAAGGATGAAACATCAGAGTTCATAAAAACAAACAACATCCGTCATTAGACGAACTTGAATCAAACCGACAAGTAGAAAAAATCCCAGTGCGGCGAAACTCTACGCCAACCAGATAGGCGTTCCGTCGATCACCGAACCTGCATCAATAAAATACCACTAGAATAAAGTCCATGACCTAGAAAAGAGAAAGAGAAAAAAAATATCAACAACGAACATAACCAAGAAAATTAACTCACCTGTAAACACATCTGCAACACCGAGACCTGCGACTGCCGAGACTTGGAGTATAAGATACTGCAATCTACCGAAGCGTATTCTGCTACCTGTATTCCGCCTACGAACGAGTTGCCCACCGGCGTTACCTGTCCATCGGTCCAGGATACGGAAAGATTCCAGGGAAATCCACCATATGGCTAAAGGACATTTAACATAATTAGATGAAGGTATCGTGATATGTTTACAAGTACTAATAAACCGAAAGAAAGGTTCAGTTGTCAAATAATAATATTTGCGTCAAATCATTTGTAATTCGTGTTTTACGACGATTAAAATCAATGTCAGTCATTTCAAAGTGGTATAATAGTCATTAGTAATCAAATAGTTAGAACCCACATATCAATAAGTTGTCTTTCGTTAAAATTAACAAACATTAAAGTCATTATTCAACATACAGTCAGTCACATTCAAGGAAATAAAAACCTAACCTATATTGGTAAGCAAGTAGCTTTATACTTTGCGAAGATTTAGATTAAACAATATGAATAGCTAACCTTTTAAAATAGATTTGTTGTCGCCAATCTGAACTAATTTTCCCAGTATTAAACAGATTGTTTTCATTGTTCCTTTTCACCTTAATTAAGCTCATATACAGTTCATTTATATTTGCATACCCACATACAGCAAGAGCGCGCGAGGTATGATCACCCGATGGTATACGTAAACTCGCATCTAAACGTGGTCCGATAATACATATTAGAGTAACGGCACAACATACTAGCATTGTCTGCTCATATTCGAACTCATAGTGATCTGATTATTTTTTTGCAGATTGACAAAAAGAACAAATTAAATTTTCTCTTTAAGTGATGACGATTGCTTAGATAACTAAGTCGATAATAACGCGAAGATTATAATACTTATAACGTAATTATGATTATCCTAATGAAATTAAATAATAATGTAGTTGTGTACAAAGTTATAGCAGTACAACTGGGTTTTAGAATGAAATAAAAACAACCCGCCTGAAACATCTGCAGAATAAACTAAGATGTCTAGAGAAAAATAAATAAATAGAAATTTCATGGTAAAAAAAAAACTATAAATAAGTATAACAGGAATACCATAAAATAACATAAAAACGACCCTTGAAATAGAAATTAAAATTAGAGATTCTCTCCAGTAAATATAACGAAATAACAACTCTGGAAAAATAAATCTAATATCTATATCTGGCGAACACAGCTAGCGGAGATCATTTGCCGAATATACGTCCGAAGAATATCGACTAGCATCGGGTGATCATACCCAGCGCGCTCAAGCTGTATACGTTCACCCGCGTGGGGAAATTTTACACGATTGAGTGGATTTGTGTTATATCTCTCCAGGTAATAAATTGTAATGTATAAGGTATATTGTTGTTTTTTTAATGAACATACTCATAAGTCAATTTATATGTAACACATTAAAGTATTTATATAAAGAATTAGAAGTTATACCTACCTTTGTGTTTATTATTTGTATTTTGAATTGGCATCCATCGTAAATTCGGGGAGACACATCATTCATTGTATATAGGTACCAGTAGCAGCCCACAACGAGCACACACAGGAGTCCTGGGACCTCGTAAGAATAACAGGTATTGTGTAAGTCACTCTGAGTAGTAGTTATTCCGCAGAACCCCTACAACGGCCCCGAAGATAAAAGTTAACATAGCGCGCACTGCCGTCATTGCATATTCACATAATTCATTGTAGAATGCCGGAAACAACCCCTTCCCCTATTAGAAATAGAACATTGGTCAAAATATAAGCAATAGGAAGTCAGTTTCAAGCGCGAAATTTAATACAGTTCAAATTTATTATCGCAGAGTTAGTCACCTTTTAATTGAATTGTTAAAGTAAACCCACATATACAGTTAGTAATAATTTTAGATTAACGTGCACTAGCGTACTATTAGCGTTCAAAAATGTAATTTGGTGAACTTTGCTTTCTTAATTTTTAATCTCTTTTATTTTTTTAATTTACTTAGTCTCATTGCTCTTAAGAACTTTAAATGCTAAGGGGCGTATAACGCTCACACTCCCCCCCTATAGCAATATATATATATATATATATTATTGTAAGACAAAGTATGTAAATGCCCTGTTTGTCGGATACATTCACAAAAAATTACAAGATTGTATTAATATTCATCAATCTAATGGATCGTTTATGATTACTATCTTCCACTTGTCTAATACTATTTAACTTCTACATAGCAGCAAATTTTATATACTAATTCACTAATTTGACAAAATGATATGTTTCTTCAGTGGTGAAATTTGAAACACGTTTTCTATAGTCTTCAATCGTTTTCATAAAGATTTTCGTTAAATATAACCTAGAAAGAACCGAACTCGTGAGCAAGTATCAACAAAACCCCGAGATAATCATCACAACCTGCAATTATCGGTTTCCTCAAAACTACCTAATATTCAGCTTTACTAAACCACCTACATCAGAGATACTGTAAAACTCGTGGTAGTTTAAGGTTGAGCTTAAACTAAAGCTTTAAGACAATTATATTTCCAACCTTTAAGACAATTATACCAGAGTGTTTGAGGTGTCAGGTTTGAAATTATGAAATCGTATGATGTAACAATTTTCAATGATTTTTTTTTTGAACATTTAAAAAACAAATTGAATATCGATATTTTACCGATGTTATGTGGCAAATATGGAAACAGATTTTTGTTGATTAGTTGGTCATATGAGAAAATGTATTGCTAATAACAAAAAACACGTTTTGAAAAATTATAAACGCTACACTGCCGTCTCTATTTTATATCCATGTGTTTAAAACCGCTCAGATATAATTTCTTTTTATATCTCGTCTTTAATATTTTACGCGCTTTTTCTACTAATATATATGCACATATACGGTATTTCTCATCCTCATGCATATTCCTTTTACGGGTTTGATTCGAGCAGGACATTTTGTTCCATAATTTCAAATTTATTGTCTTTTACTTGTTGTATACGCACAGATTTTATTTCGGCATAAATTACCACTTGCTACACACATATACATAGATTAATGCTATACAAGCGGGCATTCCGAACTTTTATATCGCTCTTTTATTCAAATTATGTACATAAATATATTTTATCGCGTATAATTTACCGCCGCATAAACAAGAGTTTCCATGCGTTCACTTCTTGTAATTAATTAACGACGTTTTTGCCAATTAAGTTCGGAAAGGTAATATAATTTTGGGGCAAGTATTTAATAATCAAAGTGAGCTTCTTTCCCGAGAATATAGATTCGGAATAAGTCAATACATTAACATGTTAGAGCTGTTATTTATTATAATGACATAATCTAATTTGCTGTAAGTGGTTCTTATCTTTGTCTTACAAAAGAAGGAAACAGAAGACAATTCGATTACCTTAATTGATTTTAAGCCTTGGATCCCGTTAAACATGGTGTTACATTTATAATAATACTTGCACTATGGTAAAACCATTGTACTAGCCCTCCTATCTCTGACATTAGGTGCAGTGATCTGCTCCGCGTGGAATTATTATGATAATCATGTTTATATATAAAAAAAATGGAAATACAATATTCAGGATTAGATATCTTCTGTCAAATTTTTTAACTATATTTGAATTTTTATTTTTGAACATTAAAATGAAAATCAGTAAAATACAGATTTTATATATTTTTATGTACATTCGTTATCTTTTGGAATCTGTTAATATCATATGTGGACGCATCAACTACGTGTTTTGCTTTTCTTAAATAGTACGTACCACAAAACAAACTAATAGAAAACTAAGTAAAAAGTTTCTTAATTTCAATATCCCTTACAATAAGAAACATATGAAATCTTTATAAAAAGTTTCACAATTCGGTTTGGGTTCGTAATTTAGGATTAGCAGTTAATTGGTTTGTTATAACTTGGATATAGCGAACGTGTAACATAGTAACTTAATCACAGTCACATCTATAAATTTCCTGTCGGTTCTTAGTACAAATCCAGTATGTAGACTTAAAAGTTTATTAATGAGTGGAGGTAAGACAAGTAGTGCGTCAAGGAGTACTCCAAGATCCAGTATAGTTTCTCTAGTTTCAAGTGGTGTACTATCTATACTATCAGTTTTACACAACTAGACTTATTTTTGTGTATATACGAGGGGAGTCTTTTATGTTCTCTACCTAGCTATGAAAACAATATATGAGGGCGACCTGAAATGTTTCCGGAATCGGCAATAGTTGGCGCACGAAGGTTTGAAGTGGATTCATTGGTCGGCAAGGGCAACCCTTTTTATTGCATCTGTCAAAATTTCAGGCGTCTACTGTCAACAGTCGTTATTTAAGAGTGTGTTTTGTGTAGCAAGTCAGGCGGTTTCGCAAAAATGGATAAAATCGAATTTCATCCAGTGATAAAACACTTCTGGATGGCTGGGAAAACTGCCACGGCAATTCGAAATATTTTGCTAGAGGTTCAAGCCGAATCTACTCCGTCATTTTCGACCATGAGCTTCTGGGTGAGCGAGTTCAAACGTGGCCGCACAAGCACAAGTGATGAACCACGCAGTGGACGTCCAAAAACCGCTACCAACGATGAAATGGTCGACAAGATTCATGATGTCGTGTTACCCGATCGCCGATTGAAGCTGAAAGAGATAGCAGAGACAACAGGTATCTCAGAAGAACGCGTTTGCCATATCCTACACGAAATTTTGGGAATGAAAAAGCTTTCGGCGTTTGCTCACACCAGAGCAAAAACGAAATCGGATGACCGTTTCGGAGGAATGTCTGGCCAGGATTCAACGCAATTCAATAGATTTCTTCATACGTATCGTAACCGTGGATGAGACTTGGTTCCACCACTACATACCGGAGATCATTCATCTCGCAGCATCTTGTCCAAATTGAATGAGTTGCGCTACGAATTAGTTTCTCATCCTCCATATTCACCGTGCGACTTTTTCCAAAACCTGGCTTGAAGAAACTGCAGCATCGTTTGAATAAGTGCATTGATCTTCGAGGAGACTACATCGAAAAATAAAAATAAAAAACCGCATCAATACCGTGTTTTTCTTGTCGATTCCGGAAACATTTTAGGTCGCCCTCGTAGTATCACAACAATTTTCTTACATGACGTTTCTGTGACATTTTAGGTATAGCGTCATTTGGTAGTTTGGTGCGATTCACTTAACATGTGTGACTGTTACTTTCGTTTAAAGAAGTGAAAATGAGTGAATTGAAGTTTGAACACAGAAGTGTCATGAAATGTTTATCAAAAGAAGGCAGTAGCCCGAAGAATATATTTTTGTTAACAGCTTAAATGAGGCAGAGAATCCATTCATGAGGACTCAAAGTATGGAAGATTTCTAGAAACACGAACTGAAGAAATCATCAACAAAGTTCAAGATTGAGTGTTGAATAACCACCGAGTAAAAGTTTTAGTTATTGCCAGAAGAATAAGAATATCAGACACGAGTGTTTTGCACGAAGATTTGAATAGAATTTGACTTTTTTATCTCAAGATGAAGACTTCTTAAAAGGAAAAGTAACTGGGGATGGAACTTGGGTACACCACTGACACCCTCCTACGAAACAAGAATCCATGCAATGGGTTCATAAGGGCTTTTCACCACCCAAGAAGGCAAAAACAAATTTTTTTGCGGGAAAAGTTAATACCATATTTTTGGACCGCGGGGGGTGGGGGGGGGATTCTCTTAATTGAGTATACATATAATAACGAAAAATATAACATTGTTATTAACCCTTGAGTAGAAATTCGAATATTACAACTGTTTTGTTGTTTTTCTTCTGATAAACGGTTAAATTTAATTTTTCTTGTGCATTTCAATACAAGATTGAATTAATATATATTTTGACATCATTTAAGCTATACCTGGTTTGGATTCACACTTAATTCCTTGCAGCTTTGTGACATTTTTTTTTAAAATAGGAACAATGAAAAATACATTTTACATATTGCTGTGACCTTCAAATTAAATAAAAATTAGAATGTTAAGAATTAGCTTAGTTGTTAAAAAAGAATATTAATTTTTATTTTAAAACGTTTATTTTTAACATTTAAGCATTAGACAAGACAGGTAACACAAGGGTATAATGGGTTGCCTATATTTAAAGGTAAACTCATATCAAAACAAATATAATTTTATTAGTATATTCTTAAGTTGAAAAGTACTAAAAATTAAGTAAAAAACAAACACATAATAAATCTATGCAATCTATATTTTTTTAGAAAAGACAAGCGTGAGATATGGTTTGAATACACAGAAACACAACCTAATTTTTCACAAGGCTTTAGGATAGCTTTAAATGTCTTGAATAATGGACCATTATTTAAAAACAAAAAGGTACTCAAAGCTAACAACAGAGAAAGAGTTATGTTGAAAGATGGAACGGTAAAGAGAATAAATCATTTGAATGCCATTAAATTATATGAGCAAGATCAGACTAGGTATGCTCGAGACAAGAATACAATATTGAATAAGTAAATGTAAATTCAGGCATGAATAATGGTGCCAATTCATGAGAAAGTTATTATAATCATACTTAAAAATATAGCAAATACCTTGAACTTATATCTATAAATAGTAAAAGGATACGAGTCAAAACATTTATAATACGATATATTCGATGGCAATGTTCTGTATAAATAATAACTGTACGAATACAAAAATACATTCATAAGTTTTTATACACTTAACTTCAGCAAATTAATATACTACCAGAAGAGAGGGCATGGATGGAATTTGGAGACAATGTGACGGAGGCGAGTGGTCTTTGTAGTGCAGGCTCTGTGAAGAAAATTCCAAATGTGTATAACGTGTTCCCAATACTACCTAATCGGGGTATTCCTAAAAGAAAGTTAAGGATAATGTTATCAAATGGGAAAAGTAAATACATAACAAATGATGAAAAAGGAAATACGTTTATATACAAGTACAATGAGGGACTATATTAAGAAGAAAAATAAAAAAGGAATATACCTACCGTAGATGAAACATAGCAAGTTCGTGAAAGACTTTTAGTGCTGACATTTTTGTGTTTGAACTGTCAAAGACAAGGTGTGCGTATAAAATGAACAAGTGGGATTTCGCTATGGGTATTTCAAGAAATCGACGCCAACATTATATTTAATTTAAAGAGAGAAGGGCTGTGAATTTTCGATAGTCAATTGTCTTGATATATAATCGGAAAACAAGAATCGACTTGTCGAAGATGAAATTTGTATTTTGAGCTAGAAAGACGTAAAATTTTCTAACAAGATAAAATTTTTGATATAGCAAAAGTGACAGTAGGGTTGATATACTACTTTTCGACTAACGTTTAGTTTATTTGTATTAAGATTTAGAATTCAATTTTTAGTTTAGCTTTTATATTTAAAAATTAATTTCCTTTCAATTAATTTTTTAACAAGGCAGAATTTGAAAAGAGATATGATGAAATAAAGTAAGTTAATAAATAAATGATTCAATTTTGGAAATAATTTGTGGTGTTGTGCGTTTCTAAAAGTACTATGTGAAAATATTTGCTTTTAGTAAGACGTTGAGCATTATTAATTAGATAAATGTTATCCTGTTTAGTAATAATAATTTATTTGTTTCTAATAGTAATGAAAGGATAGTCAATGGTGTTGGATGCGCTGAGAGTACTCTGTGCGAATATTTGCTTTCAGTAAATCATTAGGCATCATTAATTATTATACTTTATCATTTTGATTTAAAATTTCAAATCAACTAAATACGAATAAAAAGGGAATGTTTTTGGTGGGCAGGTATTAAGACGCTAGCGGTATTACGTGCGAATGTTTGCTGCTAGTGATTAGTATAGGCCAATTTCCGAGCATTCACGATTGCAAAGTTCTAGATTACCAAGACACTATGTGAAAATATATGTTTTTGGTAAAATAGCATCAGCTACATATTAACAAATTACTTATCAAGAATCAAGGCTTTTCTTGTTTTTAAAAGAATAGGATATATAAACTTTACACAAACATTATAACCCAAAGATGGGTAGACATTTTTATCTTTTCATTACTTATAAAATAAAAATTGCTATAGATACAGTATGGTAATGCTATTCATGATTGATATTTTAATAAAAATATAAATATGATTTTTATTTAAAATTTAGACTTTTCTTTTAAATTGTAATCTTATCCTAAACAAAACTGAATAAGAGGTATACCAGAAAACGAAGAAGCTAAAATCACTGCAAGAAATTTTAAAATATTATGCTGATCAGGAACTAGGTTATGATTAAGACTATAATAATTTTATCGCAACCTCGAGGATATTTATTCTACGAATTTAATTATATTTGTCAGTATATAATTTAAATATGTATTGCACTATTATGTGTTTGCATTATATTTCACAATCTTTACATACACTATTAGAAATGTTTGTTATATTTATAATATACAGTTTTCTTATTGTTTCACTTACACAATAGAAATTTTTATTGTGGAAAGAGTTAATTAATACTGAAATAGATATATATTCTAAAAAATGTTCTTTTTGTTCCATGCTAAATTTAAATTGTCCAACATTTGCTTTTAAATCCATTTGCTTCAATTATACCATCAATTTATTGCGCAATATCTTAATATTATGCAGTAATAATTCGGTTTTTTCTGATAAAAATTCATGTTGCATGTTGCCAGAACAAAAAATCAAAACTGGGGTCCAATATTTGCATGATCCATAACTTGTGATGCTCTTCTTATCTGTAAGTAAAAGCTACGTATTGTAAACGAGATAGCATAAATAGAACAAAAGGTAAGCAGATAAAGTTCATATATTTTTGTATTAATTCATAATAAACCTTAATGTATAATAACGATATATCAAACCCTTGTATCTTTTGTAATCTGTTAGTTATTCAAAGCATAAGCTTTGTATACTTCCTACTCGTTATATTTCAATAGAAACGAACATACACGTAAAGTAAACTTCTCTTGTACCTATACATTTCCGAATCCATACATATCGCATTGATAGGGCAGTTTCAGTTTCACAAATATTCATCTGATCCCAGTAAACAGGCGAGATCTATACGGGTTTAAGTTTCCACATGCCGCATGCAACTGTTTCAAAACCCAGACATGACCGCAAATCCACATCGGATCGGGTAATACACGAACCCAAAACAGTCACACAAACAAATACATATTTACATAAATATATGTACATCGTGTGTATTCTAACATAGAAAATGATATATTTTACTAAGTGCCTGCTGATATTATGTATATACTTCATGTTGTGCCCGATATGTTTCTCTCTTAGTATTACTTGAAATAGTAATGCCAAACCAATTTAATATACCTGAATGTATAAAGTTAAAATGGAATATAGGGGTATGCCGTTTATACAGTTACAAATTGTATAGTTTGCTGTTTATTTTCCCATGTTTATTTGAATAACTCTAACTTGTTTTGAAATTATATTCTCGAATATTTTAGTAAAATATCGTTATTTGTTACATGTACAGTTCTGTTCATAAATAAGTAGGACAGCGATTGTACATCTATTCATGTGTCAATTATGGTATAAGTTCACAGGACTAAACACTTGTCCTACTTTTTTTTGCACACAACTGTACATATTAACTGACTCCATATAAGAATCAGGTAATATATATTCTATAAGCTTTGTTTTATAACATTTATTTATAATATTCAAGAATTTCAATAGTTATTTGATGATTATACAAAGTTATATACCTCTTTTACGACCGTAAGCAATTTGTAATAAACTGTCTTTTTTTTATTTCAAGGCAGTGTTGTCAGCTCGATTTATTATGTTTATGGTTGGTATTATCGATGTGGTGTAAGTATCACAACATAACCTTCCTGTCAAGTGTCAAATTAATATTATAATATAATAATGTAGAAAAATATCCTAACCAACAAGTATTTAAAATGTCATGTCATTATAATGAGTTACCAACCTAACCTGTCATTGTCGTACTGACAACTATGTTGTCTGTTTCCATAAGATACATACTGAATACTAAGGTTGAGATGGTCTATAGTACTATAGTCTATTTTTAAACTAAGAGGAGCGTTTTAAATTAATCGCGCTAAAATCTGTATCTGTGATTGGTTGTTTCACAGATAGGTTTATACAGTCGAAATGTGGAATAGATGACGTTTGACGTATCGATGTCAAACGGTTGTGTTTCGTCTTTACTTTTCTGTTCCCGTTGTTCTATTGCTCTTTAAAACATAAATAAATCCGTTCTTTTTAGAATTTGCGTAGCGTTTAATGTACCATCCTGTTGTTCTTGATATGGATACTGCATCAACGTCAACTTCATCAGCAATTTCGCCCCCGAAGAAGCGCAAGCGTTTTGATTTAGGTCATTTATCGCTTGCTGAAAAGCAGTGTACTTTAAATATATATAAACAGCTACGAACTGACACACCGGATCTTAGAAAAACAGCTATCATTTCTAAAATTAGTAACATCGTGGGTAAGTTTAACAAATAATTTATAACAATAATAAATAATGTATAATTTTCTGCTTTTAGGCGTTGCAAAATCGACAGTATATCGAACTATAAAGGAATATAATGAAACTGGCACAGTTACTGCATCTAAACACAGAGGTGGACGACCTGTTAGTGTTGTTGCATATGATGAAGTGGTCAAACACTCTGTGCGGCAAATAGTGCATGCTTTCTTTTACAAGAACGAATTACCTACTTTGGACAAAATTTTGATAGAAATAAAGAAACATCCAGATTTGCCACAAATGTGTCGTTCATCACTTTACAAGTTTATAAAACAAATTAACTTCAAATACATGAAAAGAAACAGTAAAAGTATTTTGATAGAACGAGATGATATCGTAACATGGAGACGAAAATATTTAACTAAAATTAAGGAATTTAGAAGGGAAGGTAGACAAATTTATTATTTAGATGAAACTTGGGTTAATGAAGGTCATACAAAACAAAAAATATGTATAGACAACAGTATAAAAAATCGACGTCAAACATTCATTGAAGGGCTATCTACAGGACTAAAGAACCCTTCAGGAAAAGGGAAGCGGCTTATTGTTTTGCATGTTGGATCTGAACATGGCTTTGTCGATGGAGGGTTGTTACTTTTTGAAGGTAAGAAAACTGGAGAATATCATGAGGAAATGAACGCAGCAGTTTTTGAAACATGGTTTGCCAATCTGTTACCAAAACTACCTAACGGTGCAGTTGTCATCATGGATAATGCTTCTTATCATAGCCGTAAATTGGAAAAAATTCCTACAACAGGATCTAAGAAAAAAGATATGCAAGAGTGGCTACAAGCTAAGCACATTGAATTCAGAGAAGATATGGTACGAGCTGAACTACTGAATTTAATAAAAATTAACAAGGAACAGTATAATTTATATGTGATTGATGAAATGGCAAAACGTAACAATAAAATTGTGTTAAGGTTGCCACCTTATCATTGTGAACTCAATCCTATAGAATTGATATGGGCAAAAATAAAGAATGAAGTGGCATCCAAGAACAACACATTTAAATTGAGAGAAGTGAAAGGACTTTTATTGCAAGCTATTGATAATGTTCAAAATGTTTATTGGAAAAGTTGTATTGAACATATAATTAAAGAAGAAACAAAAATGTGCACACTAGATGGAATCGTAGATGATCTAATTGAACCATTTATTATTTCTGTTAGTGCTGATAGTGACAGTGATACTTTTTCAGATGGTTCAGATTTAGAATAAGCATCAAAGAATAAAAAAAAACAATTCAATTTATTTATATATTATCACTAATGTTCTTTCAGTGTATATGTATTCAAAAATATTTTTCTGTATGTCATTCTTGCTAATAAAACTACAAAAATCTTATAAACTATTTTTATTACTTGCATAATATAAAATTTCTACGTATATGTTTAAAATAAAACATGCATTATTCATAATAAAGAGAATTAAATTGCTGGGCTGGTGTAATAAGTTGCTTATATAATTGTTCATTACATTTCAATACCCTTTGTATATTCTTTTCCCGTTTAATTGCGATATCAAAGATCCTACTTTCATTAAAATACTTATTAAAGTTTCTAAATAGTTTTCGGTACTTTTTTCTGCTTCCTCTATGTAATTTCTTGGCTTAAACTACCAAGAACATCTTATATTTATCTAAAAATAAATAAATATAGTTTACTTTACCTTATCATTTCTTTATTCATGTTATTTTTGCTGTTTAATGTATTTAATTTTTAATAAATATTCAATTACGTTTGACCTTCTTAAAGTAGGGTTATAAATACTATATATGTCATTGATCTAGTAACTTTTACAGTGTAAAAGAGAGTTTTCTATGTACTCCTCCTAGTTTAAAAACAGACTATAGCAAATTATATTTGTTCAATCCTGCCTTTGAAACACGTTGTTTCTCCACTAGTTGCTAAGCCCGAAAGCGTCTATTTACCTCACTCGGAGTGAGGTAATGGATTTTCGCTCACTCATATGTCAAATTTGACAATTTAGTTTTCAATATTTTTAGATAAGAAGTGCAAGAGTAGTATTGAATGAAAGGTACATTAGAATAGAATTCGTATAATTTATTCAAAACATACAATTAACTATTAAGAAATATTGAAATTAACAGTACAATTATTAAAAATATTATTAGATGCAATGGCTGTATGGGTATCTTTCAAAAAATCAGTTTTATTTGTTTGTGCTTGAATATTTTTAGTCGTGCCCTCTTCACCAGTAATTAATTTTCTTACAATTTTAATTTTATTGCTCTCTGACTCTTCTACATAACATTCTGCCACAGACGTCGATCGCCAACCTCCGTGCCGTTTAAGCGTTAAAATATCACCTGAAACGTGGGCTAGTAATGTTGCTGAGGTTCGTCGAAAGGAATGTCCTGTATATAAATAAGCATCATTCATCCCCAAATATTCTGCCACTAGTCTAGGTATCTTTGATATCGTGTTTATACCTACAGGTTGCACTGTACATTTACCATAATAGTAACTCAGGAAAAATCTTCCCTCACCAAGCATTATTGAAGAACGTAACGCAGCATATTTTCTATATATTTCGAAACCATTAAAACCTCCTCCTTCAACATCGGTAATAACAAAAGAGCGAGGTTTATAATTTTTGGTTTTCAAAATATTAACCACCACTATAGATTGTTTATTTACTATATCCGTCATTTTGAGATTAACTAGCTCATCGCACCTACAAGTGCCCATAATTCCCATAACAACAACAATTTTCATCAGCAAGTACTTCTCATCCGGGGGCTTCGTTTAAGAACTTCTGTACATCTTCATACTCAAACACTTTGGCTTTCTTAGGTTGATATCCTTTAGATTTACTTTTCAAAATCGAAAACAATGTCTTATACCTATAAATTATTACAAATTTAGATCAAATAAATCAAAAAATATGATACTATAAACTTACTTACTGATTTCTATCTTCTCAAAAACAAATAAAGTAGATTTCAACATAGAATATGTGGACCACAAAGAAGACGGTGCATACTTCTCTAATATTCCGTTAAAATACGCTAGGAGTACTTGCTCTGTTATAAGAGTAACACTTTTTATGTTCATCCACTCATGAAATTTTCTTAACTCATTTATATACCTTTCTTTAGGTTTTGGCGGCAATAAATTGAATACAACAGCATTCGCTTCATTTACAACATCTCTTGGTACAGCTTCTTGTTCCATATTTTTGTTAAATATTGAAATTAATGACAAATTTACTCTAAACAAAGCAAACATAAAATTTTGTTGACAACATAGCAAATTTTTATTTTATCGTAACCAGGTAACTATACCAACGGTAAAACCCGCTTCTATGCTATATTATTTGATCACAATTAATATTGACATGAATCAACATGAATGCAATATGAATGATATTATAACTGTCAGACAAATTGAAATTTTTAATCTTTGACACCTTTAGATAGGTAATTTAGCAGGATTGAACAAAACGCTATACAGCACTCGTGAAGAAACTACGTTCGCTCACTTGTGCGTCTTGACACACGAGGCGCAGCCGAGTCAATCTGACGCACGCGTGAGCGAAACGAGTACTTTGTTCACTTGTACTGTAATATACTATAAGCCACTTGCCTTTTATTTATATGTAATTTATATCGAATGTTATTTTGACATTTGTCATTTTGTGCCTAGCAATATAATTTTTTCTGACAAATAAGTTTCTTAATTAATCAACAATACTACTAAATAATGTGCACATTGCAAGAAAATATTTTTATTGTGGAAGCATATTTCCGAAATGCACAATTTCTTAATGGAGAATGGCAATATTTCTAGGCGGAATGTAAGCGACAGTTTCCTAAGAGAGTTGTGGATAATGCCGCTTTACATCATCACATTCGCGATGTCGTAGAGAAGTTTCGGGCTACAGGACCTGTGTTGAAAGCCAAAAGTTTAGGTAGACCATGTACATTGCAAAATATTGTTAACCACGTACAAAACCTTGCTGTAGAAAACGTATATATATACATCACTTCGTCGTTTATCACTTCAAACGAACGTATCTTCTAATACTGTTTATATAATTTTGAGGCATCACTTGCATACGAAGTATCGATTGTTCATCAGATCTTGCCTAGAGAATACGCTAGTAGACTTAATTAATGCAATTTCTTACAAGAAATATTAAATGTTGACGACATTCTAGATCTATGTTTTTTTAGTTTTGAAGCATAGTTTCATTTAAGCGGGTTTGTAAATAAACAAAATTACAGAACATGGTCTATAAATAATCTCGTTGCAGGAATAATAGGACCAATATCTTTTCACAATAGCATTAATAACCAACGATACCAAGAACAGTTATTAACACCATTTTTAATTCAAGTGCAATAGCAGATCGAGTTATAAGCAGAGGTGTTTGGCCAGCGCGATCACCAGACCTTATTCCGTTAGATTTTTCTATTTTTAGATTGCTAAAAGATAATAATAATAATAGTAATAATAATATTTATTAAATTGCCCAACAGGTCACCCCAATACAGACAATATAAACAATTCATAAAGATAATACATATGTGAAAATTGACAATAACAAATATTAAAATATATACAACTAATGAAAAATATCATCAGCAAAGCTATTGATGTTCCTGGCAGAATGCACCATAGGAGCCCTCAGCAGAATATTTGTTCTGGCAGTGGGAAGCAGAAGCGTCTCATTCACCCTTGAGCATTGACGAGGCACTCGAAAGACAATTTATGCTAACAAATCTAGTCTATCTTAAACAGAATGATACTTTTCACAAAATTAGCACTAATTTGGTGTCGCCTTGGTTCAAGCGACCCAACCTCGTGTCGATCCAGGAGCAACTCATAGTCAAACCCACGAGGAGGGTAAGATCCATCTACTTTATAACATAAATTCTTTAGGAACCTGCGCTGTACTGATTCAATTACATTAATATAGCAATTATATATAAGATACCACACGACAACGGCATATTCCAACTTGCTAACAACCAGTGCATAATAAAGTGACTTGAGTGTAGCTATGTTGTCAAAATCTCTGCAGGTGCGGATAATGAAACCCAATGCGCGAAATGCTGACGCAGTGACTAGGGGAACATGATCGGCAAAGGTAAGCCTTTCATCAAATGTAACTCCGAGATCTTTGACATGCGTTTTGCGGTTAATTGCGATGTTGTAAATAGAATAATTCTTGCAAAATCTACTGGGTCTTCTGGTAAACGAAACAAAACAACATTTGTCGATGTTCAACTTCAATTTATTTAAAGAGCACCAATGTGTGACTCGGTCCAAGTTTTCTTGAAGAAAGGCAGCATCCTGAGCCCCATCAATACGATGAAATTTTTTTAAATCGTCCGCATAAGCCAAAACATTTCAATCGATTGAAGTTATCAAATCATTGACAAAGATGTTAAATAATAAGGGTCCAAGATTGGAACCCTGGGGAACTCCAGAGGTAGAAAAATATATCCCTGACTTGTAGCCATTATAGTAAATGAAGTTACTTCTTTCAGCAAGGTAAGAACCAAGAAGTGTTAACTGTGAGTTGCTGAAACCGAACGAACTCATTTTAGTCAGGAGAGCAGCATGCTCAGTGGTGTCGAAAGCTCGAGAGAAGTCAGTGTAAATAACATCTATCTGCCTCCCATCGTCCAGTGTTGCATATAATGCCTGAGATAATGTGGCGAGATTCGAAGTGGTAGACCTCTTGGACATAAAACCATGTTGGCACGGCGACAAAAATGATTTGATGCTGCTGTATATATGTATGTTCATATATTATAGCGTCATACACCTTGGCAAAGTTTGGTTTTGGTTGTATTCTGCAAAGAGGCTGAGCAAAAATAGATGCACAATCACGAACAGGAAGCTGGGAATATTATCATGTCCGGAGGTAAAGCTATTCTTTGATTACTTCAGCTGTTTCAGTACATCATCATATGCAATTCTCCCAATATTCAATGACGGCAAATTCGAATGCATATCTCGAATGTCACAACCTCCAGCATCCGGCAAGAATACGCCAGAGAAAACGCAAAAGCATCAACAATTCGCCGAGAGACGTCGAATTCGATGTCGCCATTAAAGAGTTTACCAGGAATTCTGGAGCTCCCACGTCTGGATCGTACAAATTTCCAAAAAGATTTATGTTCACCTACGAGAGAATGCTGGATACTGTCAATATAGGTTTGATAGGCCGTGGCAATATCATCTTTAAGAGAAAGATGAAGTATATAACACAAAAAATTAATAACTTGCATGACCTGATGAATACAATTACAATTAAAAGTAATGAAATAACACCAAATGCATTGCAGAATATTTTTGACAATATGAAACATTGTATTGCATTATGCATTCAACACTTTTTATAAATTATTGTTAAGGAAACTTCCTAGTTTGAAAGTACCGTAAATAAAACTCAAATTCAGTTCAAATACACATTTATTTAGTTCGGTGTGCGCCGAGAATTTCGGGGCCGCTCTTGCATCGAACATAAGATTACAACATATATACATGTGCATCGCTCGAGAAGCTAATGGTCCCCTATATGTACGCACATGTCAGACACTGCCGTCCGTACGTACACATAGGAAGCCTTGCATCGCCTTCGGTGTACAGTCGTGTAACTCTGCCGGCAGACAATAAATTCGGCTGGTGAGACTGTATACGCCCGAAGCCGGCTCCGCATCAGTATGCGTAATATTTGTATGTAAAAAATACATTAAGTGACAATATATTTTAAAAGTTGAAAAATAAAACATACATTACAATAATATAATAACATATAGAAAATAGAGAAAGACATTGATATATACGAGTAAAACAAGAAACAATAATATGAAATAAAATAAAAGATGTTAAGTTCTTAACAATTATAATTAATTAAAATTTCTGCAAATAAGTGATATACCTTAGTTGTTAGTTTGTTAATATCCCATTTTTAAGTTATCTTATTAATTAAATTAATAATCTAATTGCAGTTTAATTAATTAATTTCATTACCATATCGCTCTACGATAAATTTTGACAGTGTGATAATCTCTATACTGTTTAATCTATATATGTATTTCAAAAATGTAATAAATCATAATTTATAGGAGAAATCTATGGATAACTACATGAAGTTCTTTTTAAAACACCTTGTACAAGTGTATTCGTTTCTTTAAAAAAAAAATTTGAATAATATAAGAATAATATATTTCGTGCTATACATTAAAATTTTTATAACACGTGAAATAATAAGTACAAACAATAGACAGCCAAAGTTTAATCAAACACACATTACACCGATTAAATGCTTCAATGAATTCCTGAACGGTACAAAAAGGATTATCCGAAAATAATTTTCTTGGTAAAAAGTACTATAATTTTATTGAGAGATATCGGAATGGCCGTTGTTTGCAATAGTCTGAAATGCAACTGCTGAAAATAGCCGTGCAGTTGGTTTCAGAATGAGTTCAGTTTTAACATACACTATATGCATTCAATATGTACTAATGCATGGAATTATTTTTAATTGTTTAATGAGGGGCTATCACGATTCTCCACTTTAGTATATATCTTCTTGCTTTTTATGTAGTATTACGATTTTAGCATAAAACAGAGTGTAACAAGTAGGTATACAGTTAATAGTGATTTACCCCTTTTAGTTGTTTCAGAAAAATAAAAGTCAAACCGAGACAACCAGACTGCCATAGATAAGTCCCATTGAAGCTATTGAAAGATAACTCCAGTATCTGCGTCTTCCCAACATTCAAACACAACCTAATGTTAGTGAAATAGTTCAGGGCCTGGTCATCATCTGCATGTTCCATATTTTTGAACATGATATTTGTCTGTCATATGTGAATTTCTGTTCTAATTTTTGGTAATAGATTCCTGTTTTTTTCTGTTATTTCCATGAAGTAAATTTTTTCGAGCAATAAGGTTTTGTTTGATGGTGTCCGTCCGTTATGTTGAACTTGGGATGTTCATGATGCCCGTTCAACTACAACACACACTTATAGATAGACCTTTAAATAGTCGGTAGTAGACTTGAGAATTACCTTCACTTTATCTGATGTTCGAGGAATTGTTCTCACCAGTGAAGGATTTTACTGTCGGTGGCCGCGGCTGCTTAACCACGTGGTGGTTTCTTATCTATCACATTAAAGAAGTCCGCCTAGGATTTTTTTTTCAATGTGACAGAAAACTGAGATGTGAGAATCACACGAGTTTCTTTTACGTACGTACGTTCCGATTTTCTTTATATAAAAATTGTTCCAAATTAAGTTTCAAATACTTTCATCTTCTTAATAAGCCTGTGAGTAAAATCGTTACTTTCGATCCGAATTTTCATAATATTTTTGTAAAAAATTTCTTCCAGTCCAACTCTAAATACTTTAATATTCTTAATAAATCTGTATAGAATGTATAATCAGATATTTGCAAAAAAACTGCTACTAAATAAGTGTCAAAGTGCTACTTCCGGTTCGAATTTCGAAATTTCTTTTACACAAAAAATATTCAAGATCTTTAATTACTATCATACTTTTAATATATCCATTTAAAAACCGTAATTTGCGGGATATTCTCAAAAAAACTATTAGTAAAGGACATACTTCTGGTAGAAATTTCATAATGGGTTTCAAATTCGCTTTTTAAAACACTTTGTTTAATTGTTTGGTAAGTTTGACCGTTTGACCGCTATTGTGGTCACACATGCACATACACAGTGAGATAGAGAAACACATAAAGAGAGCGGGAAAGAGAGCGAGGAGAAAATATGGTTTAAATTTCATTTTACCTACGTAGAGTAAAATTAAATTTAAAATACCTTTTCTCTCTCTCTTTCTTTCTCTCTCTCTTTCTCTCTCTCTCCCTCAGTTATACTCTGACTAATCTTAAATTTGAAATGTAGTAGTTTTACTAGAGCATATTCCACTTTTACAAAGAATTTTTATTTATTATTGTTGCATTTACTTTAAAGACTGTTAATTCACCAACTTTGATTCTAATATGTCAATTAATGCGCACATTTACTCTAAGAGTACAGTGGATTTATTGATGAAAGGCTTAGATCGTGTTTAAAATTTATTGCTGGTCAGTATTTGATTCCGATATTTATTGCAAAGTCTGTAAAATATCGTTACAGAATGCCAAAATATCGCACGTTCGTCATTTAGCTTTGCTAAAACATACACAGAAATAGTTTTTATGCAGAGAATTTCGATAGTTTACAAAATTTCGTTACATGTTTAAATGACGATGCTCGAAGTATTTCTGAGTGCAAGGAACTAACACAAATCCCAAATTTAAAAAATCAGTTGTTATTCCTTCAGGAACACTTTGGAAATTTGTCTAAACTAATCACATATTTTGAAAATCGAAATCTCAAATTAAAAGATGGATTAACCACATTAGATGTGGGGTCTTAATAATTTCAAAAGTATTCCAAGTGACTTCGGATGTGGCCTTCGGCAAAAGCTAGACGCAGTTTTTAATAGAAATCCAGATTTAGTAACATTGCGGCAATTGTGTATGGGGACAATGACACAAAACCAAACTTTAAAATACGCTGAAATAAAGGAATATTTCCAGTACGCGCCTATAACCAGCTGCAATGTCTAAAGGACGTTTTCTATCTGCAAGGATGTACTTCATTCAAAGAGAACAAGTCTTACAGAAGAGAACCTTGAGAAAGTATTGCTAGTAAATATTAATACTCCTTTACTCGACTTGAACAACAAAATGAACAAATAATAATGTATTTTGTATTTTACCACCAGCCACTTGTTATCCAATTATGTAAATAAAATTAAAACCTCTCTAAATTAGAAAATTTCAATAGTGCGCCCATTGGCGGTGAGTCATCGGCCGCTCGTGTCCGCCCCCTACTTATAACTTATTTTCCTTTTTAACTGTTATTTTATTTATGTTGATGCACTAAGATATGTTAATATTAAAATTGTATTTATAATCAGATAGAGCTAATTTAAGTTGTTTTTAATAACCGGTACAATAGACTTGGTGAAATTTAATAGATAATAATAAATATATCATTAATCACTACAGAAAATACGAAAACCGACAATGTAAACAAATTTTTGCAGAATATGCTGAATGCGATTATTTTTCGGTTGTAAATGCACACTCAATATCAACCAATTACAAGCCTGTATTTTAAGCCCGATATTTTGCAATGCTTTTTTTTTGCTGAATGAAGTATAAAATATTCACTAAAAATGTTTCCAATAATAACAGAAATTGCGACAGGTTCTCGTAATAACCTATGGCAATGTCTATCTTTAATATTAAATGAGTTATGTATCTTATAAGATCAACTAATCTTGCTCATTCACCCTCCGCATGTATATGAAACATAAATAATTATCTAATTAATATTTTCCGGCAGCTAAATGTAAGCAATGAAAGCTAATAGGAGATCTATTAGAATTTCCTTGAAATACTACCATTCAATTTTAAAATTTCTAAATCTAAAGCAGTGGATCAAGTTTAAGCTGTTCCATGAATTCATAAAGGTAACAATATATGTGTATCTGTAAATCTATACGATCCTCCCGTGAATAAACGCATATTGAAATATTTGGTTATCGGATTTCTGTATTTCAAACTATCAGCGGGATTCTAGGAAGATTGTATTTCACTTTGGTATCTTGACCTAAAAATGTACATATTGAAGTTAACTAAATCCATTTTGGGTCCTTTTCGGTATACATATACTATGTGATATGGCGTTAAACATATTAAACTCTCCCTTTACTTTTGGTGCTAATATCTATTTAAAGAATTTTATCACGTTTTATAAATTTATATACAATATCACGAATGTGTTTCGCTATAATTTGATCATCATCAATTAGTAGTTATTTAATTATTGGTACAGGACAAGTCGTAAGTCACGATGACCGAATACATTGAAAATTTGTTTCGGGTGGTTTTCATTAACTAAATTACTTTAACTGTTAATTTATCCCAAGTAGCCAAGTTCGTTGGTTTGGAAGCGTGCCGATATCACTCCAACATTCTAAGATCGGTAGAATATCAGTGACCCCCACCCAATGTTATACGAACATAACATTCCGATATCACGTAAATGTAAATTTATGTCGTTGGGTTGACATCGGACCAACGTTGTCTACATTGGTAATATATTGGTTAAATATCTGATACTGATATTCTATTGATAACAAAAATCTATATACTATTAATATTAAAAAGAAATGTCTACACAATATCAAGTTCACAACGTCACTGTGACGTTGGTTGTAGGTCAGTGTAGTAGATTAAAAGGGATGATGTCACAGTTTCTCTGGCGCCACAGCGGCGACAGTCTGGCGCCGTCTATCTAAATACCCCCCTTCCACAGACTACCTATGTTCAGCAGCCAGCCAAGCAGTGTATTAGGTGCATTTTTATTGCGTTGTTGTTAACACGTTTTTCTTTATTTTCTCGCGTTGTTTGTTAATTCCTTGTTAGTATTAATTATTTTTGCGATATATGTTAAATTATAGATACTTGTGTGTTGTGTAAGTCATCACGCCGCCATAAGCGAAAATGAACATGTAAGTACATTACATATTAACATAATATACATGTACTATTTTTATTGAACTTATGCAAATGTGTGTATATATGTATGAATGTATGCATTGGTTTTGTAATTGTCATACTCGTAATATTAATTTAAATTTTAATTATAAATCACAAGTGATCACAAAATACCTACATTAAGGGAGGCTCATGTATATTCGGCCGTTGTAAGGTATTCAGCGTTGTTCCGTCACCTGTGAATATAATCGGTAGAATTCGGTAGATTTTTTTTTATCCTTAGTTTAAAAACAAATATTTGAAAGCAATTTTGATTTATAAAATTCATAAATGCATATAACGAAATAAAGTAAATATAATAAGAAAGTAGGTACATATAACATACAATATATTTTTTGTACTCGCTTATCAAAACCTGTCATTTCACGATTCGATTTGCGTGCGTAAAAAGTCACTTTAAACACGAGTGCGTAAAAGTAAAGTTGGTACTACCCAGAACTTAATTAATTTAGTCACATTTTAAAATCATAAATCCCTAACCTTAATAATATGCTACCCAGTTCGTTGTTTTTCTATGAAAATAAAAGGAAATGAAATAGAAATTGTTATATTTGGAAGGTATGTAATTCAATGTCAGAACAGTAACAAATATTATATAAATTACCATTATTCATTCTTTTCAGAAATTGAAACGGAACAATTATTAAAAATTTTGATTGGGCAATTTTGACAACCAGAGATTGATACCCCAGGGATTAACTGGTTTGTTTGAATTGATCTTGATTGCGAAGGTAGAGTAACGTTGATTGTATTATTACATATATCTTGTATTTCAGATGTCGAACAAGTTGCAGGCGGAGTCGATATCTCTAACGGGGTCATTGTTTTAGCTAATTGAATTCTACTATGCAGAGAATTTTCGATATATCCTTCTGCAACCGTAGATGATTTCCATCCACCATGCCTTTTAATTGTAAGCAAGTCACCTCCTTGATTTGCCAACAATGTCGCTGAACTCCTTCGGAAACAGTGACCTGTGAAGTTACTTGCGCTATCAAGCTGAAGGTACTCAGCTATTCGCATTGGAATTTTGCCAATTGTATTAAGACCAACAGGTGAACAAACACACTTGCCATTGCGATATGTTAAAAAGAATCGATGCTGGTTGTCCGGTCTTAAATTTGCATATTGCCGAATTAATGTAATCCATTCGGGCTTAATGATAGCAAATGTACGGCTGTTACCTGTTTTAGTTTCTGGAATTGTTACGATAATTAAATTCGATTTAAATTCTATGTCTCGCAATGACATTTTGCAAAGTTCTTCACGTCGACACGCTCCAGAAATACCCAATATTAATACAGCCTATAAATACATATATATAGTGTTGTATGGAATTTAAATATACGGAAATGACTTTACCTTCATTAGTAGGAACAAAGAATTTGGTGCTTCAACAATAAATTTAGTAATTTGTTCTTCGGTTAATACTGCTGATTTTTTAGGCTGATGTTGCTTGGTTGTCTGTTTTAAATACGCTATGAGTTTTGCATATTTAGATATATCCGTATTATCATATATTATTAAGCATGATTTTAACATAGAATAAGTGGACCATAATGATTTATTTGATTGTAAATTTTGAAAATAAACTAACAAACAATTTTCGGAGTATTTTTGTATATTTTTAGATCTAGCCCAAGTTACGAATTTAGTATAAGTGTTTTTGTATACGTTTTTTGATTTTATGGGTAATAAATTATCCACTGCAATATTGGCAGCTTCGCGAATTTCAGGCGGTGTACATTGCATTTCATTATCAGAATTCATGTTGTTGGTGAGGTTTTTATTTTGTATGGAATTTTTTGAATTTGATAATTTTAAATTAAATGTCACTTCAAATAATCAATACTGCCAACTCAATTTTTTTTAATTAATATCAAGAGATTAGTAGTGTGTCATAAACGATAACGTATTTAACAATATGTATTATTATTATAGTTCTCGTACAAAAAATATTGTACAAACTTCGTGCGTGAAACATTTCGCGAATTCGTGTCCATAAAACGCTCGCCTTTCGGCTCGCGCTTTAAACTGGTCACTCATTCGCG
The DNA here is from genome assembly GCA_963170755.1 of Amphimallon solstitiale. Taxonomy (NCBI): domain Eukaryota; kingdom Metazoa; phylum Arthropoda; class Insecta; order Coleoptera; family Scarabaeidae; genus Amphimallon; species Amphimallon solstitiale. The sequence goes on along the minus strand of OY720678.1, from coordinate 50,811,919 downwards.
AAATTTGATTTCACGCACTTGGTTCGTAAATAACTATTATAAAACTACTGGCGTATTTAGGAGTGAGGAACTACTCATCACCAGGTATATTTTTTAACGTTTTATCACTCATTTTCAACAGCAATTTGTTGTTTATTTTGAAATCGAAGCAGCTGTCTTTATGTATATATTTATGTTTTATATATTATTCAATTATTGAATGATATGTTATACTTATTTCATTCATTTATTGGAATGAAAAGGATTATTTTTATTGATATAATATTTTTAAATAATTATTTTTAGGCCAATAAGAGGGTCATGTTTTTATTTGGAAAACTACTTCTTTTTTAACAGAATAGTTCCTTTATTCAGAATAAAGAGCGCGTATTTCTGGGTTTGAATGCAGGCATTATATCGACTACAATCCATGTGTGTGGATTTTATTACTATAAAATAACTTGCCTGTATTAATTTTTTATTTATTATAGTCATAGATTAAAAACGAATGCCATTAAATTAATAATTTATTATACTGTATTTTTATGCTTTGTTAAACATTTTACAGAAATATAAATATTTATATTAAAACGTATTATTTACATGAATATAAACAGTTTGAGCGATTCCAATTTATGATTTTATTTAGATTTTTCCTCATTCTTAAAAATTCTGTAGATATGATAGCTTAATCGGTAGATCGGTAGAAATGAAGAAAAATCGGTAGACGGAACAACGCTGAAGGTATTCGTTCTCGTGAAACAAACAGCAGAAATTTTTGTTTTTTTTTTATTATATTTTTGCATTAAGTTTACTACAAAGGAGCAATTAAGGTTTTGTTGGGAGTGCTTTCTGCTTTCTGCTAAAATTATTTACTCCTACATTTCACCCTCAAAGTTGGCAAAATTTACATCATAACAAAGTTTGAAAAACTTTATTTTAAAAACTATTTCCAGTCGAACATGCATTGAGCCTTTGTTTATTTGCGTTTTAAGCGTAAGCCCCCTTAATGTATAAAAACTGTATTATAACGACAGCCGGCAGACGCCACTAATAGATCGATTTTCAAGGACACCTCGGAAATCTAAATATCAGGGAAGACGTTCAGAAATATATGTAAATGATAATAAAGTAATGATATGGTATCTTAATCATATTATATCATTGGTTGCACACCCATTATACAATAACAATAAGACAAAATGTTTGACAAACGTTTTAAACTTCAAATTCTTACTGAATATTGTGTTAATAATTTTATTTTCATTTATAAATGTCAGATTGATATTTAATTAACTTCACAAATAGGTAATTCGTCTAATTTGTGTACACCAACCTAATAATTTGTGGAAATTATGTGTTATACCTACTTTGAAAGAATATGTATTTTGTATAATTGGTGTGCAGCCTTAGACCAAAGAAAAATAACTTTAAAACTGCCAATATAATATTAGCAGTTTAAAACGATAAAGAAGAAAATGTTTATTTTATGAAACACTTGCGCGTTTTTAACCCTTTAACTTACTTTTTAGATACAAGTTTTATTATCTCTGGAGAATCAATTAAGGAAGCAGTACATCTCATCATGACGAAATGTATGACGACGACGTTATCCATGCAATTTTCACTAAGGGAAGAAGAAAATACCTTTCTGTCAAACAACTATATACCAGGTGATTGTAGGTAATGTCTTGTTTTCCAAATGGCACTGCCTTTATTAATTGCCAGTTGAAGATACTGAATTTCTCTACACTAAAATTTACAGGCTGTATATAATTTAAATGAGAGACATATTAATTTGCTTAGTGGTTTAATTGAGCATGTTCCAAACATTTGTTTTGTTAAAACCTACATTGCATTAACTGATTATTTAATTACCAATTAGAATTGAATAATATTTTTTATTGCTGAACACATTACTGCTTATTTCAACATAATACTAAATAAAACATAGCATAAAATTATATGTTAATACATATAATTTTATGCTATGTTTTATTTAGTATTATGTTGAAATAATAATGTTGAAATACAGGGTCAGTCATTAGTAGCCGCTTCTTCGATTGCTCTTTTGTGTTTTAAATAAAAGAAAGAATAATTAGTGGAAAATTAATGGTTGCTTGTGGCGCATATTGTAAAAACACTTTAAGCTGTGACTCACTTCCGGTTTCACCGGAAACTTACGGAACTTAATTTTTTTAAATGACAATTTATATATTTTTGAATTTTCTAGTACTGCCGTAAATTGCCTATTCAACTTTTTTCTTTTTCAAAATTACGTCAATACTTTCTGAGTTACTAATTTTTTTTTGAAAATACGAGGCATGTTTTTTAAGTAAGTACCGTTTTGAAATTAAAAAAAGACGTGCAAAGATATATCAATAATTTTATTTTTACATGAAAGCCTGTACCTTAATCTACTTTTCAACGTAATTTCCTTCAATATTGAGGCGCTTGTCATAACGTTGTACCAGTTTATGAATACCCTCCTCATAGAAGTCTGCCGCCTGACTTGTTAACCACTGCATCACAACTGTTTTGACTTCGTCATAGTCTTGAAGACGCTGACCGCCCAGGTGTCTCTTCAAGTGCAGGAACAGATGGTAGTCACTGGGCGCCAGGTCAGGGCTGTACGGAGGATGATCTAGAGTTTCCCATTTAAAAGATGTGATAAGATCTTTGGACTAATTAGCCACATGCGGACGGGCATTGTCATGCAGCAAAACGATGTCCTTGCTCAACTTGCCTCGTCTTTTGTTCTGGATTGAACGGCGCAGATTTTTCAAGGTCTCAGAATAAGATGTTGCATTGATTGTCTCATTACGAGGCAGAAATTCCACAAGCAATACTCCTTTTCTGTCCCAAAAAACTGTGCACATGATTTTCCGGGCAGAGATTGTTTGCTTAAACTTCACTTTTTCGGGTGAATCTGAATGCCGCCATTCCATGGACTGTTGCTTTGATTCTGGTGTGGCGTAGGTCACCCATGTTTCATCGCCCGTAACAATTTGGCTTAAGAAATCATCACCGTCGTTGCGGTACCGCTCAAGGAAAGTCAATGCACTGCCTAAACGTTTGGTTTTGTGCACATCCGTCATCATTTTCGGTACCCAACGTGAGCACAATTTTCGGTAATTCAAGCGCTTGCTCACAATGCCATACAAAACACTACGCGAAACATTAGGAAAGCCATCACACAAAGAGGACATCGTAAAGCGTCTGTTTTCTCTCACCTTATTGTCCACCTTATTGAGCAAACTTTCATTAAAGATCGAAGGACGCCCACTCCGTTGTTCATCATGCACATTTGTGCGGCCATCTTTAAATGCTCTCACCCACTTTCTTACCATTCCATCACTCATTATGTTTTGTCCGTAAACTGCACAAATTTCACGATGAATATCGATTGCTTTTAGGTCTTTAGCACTAAGAAATCTTACAACAGCCCGTACTTCACAGTCGGCGGGACTCACGATTATCGGTGGCATCACAAACACTCAGTAAACAACGTAAACAAGGTAGAATCAGACTGTAATGGCGTCAGTGCGTAGGCAAGAGATGTAGGTCCCCAGTGCATATACGCAGAACGCCGACCGCAGCGCTGCGGTCGCGGTGTGGAAAAACGGTACTTACTTAAAAAACATGCCTCGTATTTGACCAAAACACGTGTTGAGAAAATAATCCTTTTCACATTGTTCTGAAAAGAAAAAACATTAAACTTTGGTGGTGCTTGTAGGCAAGAAAATTCTGCACCATTTGGTATAAGTTGCAATCGACAATACCTCGAAAAACTTTGTTTCTTTCAAAGCCTACTTTCCGAAATTTTCACATACCAAAAAATAATTTTTTTTAAATGCAACACTCGGTATTTTATTGTGACAGTTTGTTCCTTTTTATTCTCTTTCATTTTTATTAACAATGTCCTATGCGGTCAAGTACCATAAACTTATTATCCTCACCAGTTATTGATTTTGTCCGCTGTTTTTGTCATATTCAATACTTTCAGTTCACTCGAACCGTTTCTTTATACTTTCGAAGGTTTCTGGCTTCTGTTGACTTCTACCATGGATCACTGTGCATAAGGTATGGATGCTAACAAAGAGTTTCTCTTAGATTCACCAAAAAGTCAATCATATCTATTAACTCTTCATAAGACTAATTACTTTGATGATAACTAATAGCAATGCTTTTATAAATTTGTATAGGACATGTTTAACAAAAATGAAAGAGAATAAAAAGCGAAATGCCACAAGAAAATATCGGGTGTTATATTTTAAAAAAAATAAGTTTTTGTTAAGTGAATATTTCGGGAAGTAAGCTTTGAAAAAACAAAGTTTTTTGAGGTATTGTCGAGTGCAACTTATACCAAATGATGCAGAATTTTCTTGGCTACAAGCACCACCAATGTTAATGTTTTACTTTTAAGAACAATGTGAAAATAATTTTTTTCTGAGCACGTGTTTTGTTCAAATATTTTCAAAAAAAAAAATTAATAACTCAAAAACTATTGCTCAATTTTGAAAAAGAAAAAAAACGGTTGAATAGACAATTTAAAGCAGTACTAGAAAATCCAAAAATATGTAGGGGGCGGTCATATAAAAAAATAAATTTAATGTATTTCCGGTGAAACCGGAAGTGCGCAAATTTGTATAGGACATGTTTAACAAAAATGAAAGAGAATAAAAAGCAAAATGCCACAAGAAAATATCGGGTGTTGTATTTTAAAAAAAATAAGTTTTTGGTAAGTGAAAATTTCGGGAAGTAAGCTTTGAAAAAACAAAGTTTTTTTTGTTTTTTCAGGTATTGTCGAGTGCAACTTATACCAAATCATGCAGAATTTTCTGGGCTACAAGCACCACCAATGTTAATGTTTTACTTTTAAGAACAATGTGAAAATATTTTTTTTCTGAGCACGAGTTTTGTTCAAATATTTTCAAAAAAAAAATTAATTAACTCAAAAACTATTGCTCAATTTTGAAAAAGAAAAAAAAACAGTTGAATAGACAATTTAAAGCAGTACTAGAAAATCCAAAAATATATAGGGGGAGGTCATATAAAAAAATAAATTTAATGTATTTCCGGTGAAACCGGAAGTGCGTCAGAGTTTAAATTATTTTTAGAATATGCACCTCAAGCAACCATGAATCTTCCACTAATTATTTTATTAAAAACACAAAAGAGCAATCGAAGAAGCGGCTATTGATTCACCCTGTATATCTATTTTATATCTACCATCATATTAATAAATATGTTTCGTTTGCTCGCAGATGTAGTACGCCATCGTTTTGAAAACGCTAGTGTTATGGATAACGATAAATGTATTGGCTGATAGCTTGCTACAGGAAGTGATAGAGAAGGCGGTAGGATTGACCAGATACCGAAAAAGCTGGATGCAACACAATTTAACTGCTAATGGAATATCCCAACTTTTACAGACTGGAAGCAACACATATATATAATAATTTTATTTGAAAGTGTCTGTAAGAATTTTATTATAAGTGTAATAATATCATATTTTCACCTTAATTGTCAGGGTGGAAGTAAATCTGATTTAGTTTGTTATATCTTGATAATTAAGTGTGCCATAAATTTTTAACTAAGATTATTAAATTCTACGTATAAATTATTACCATATGTCATTTTTAGTTTTGTTGTACTTTTAATGGTTACGAAGATATGGATAACTGAAAAATTCGGGAATTTTCATTCTTCTTTTAAATATATTTAAAGGTTGACAATAAATGTCAAATCTGAAAATGCTATCATATACTCATCAAATTTCTTAACAACTATACTAATTTAACAGATCGTATATCTTCCAACATTTTTTTAATTTTCTCCACAGTATGTACTTTTATTATTTTTTTTTAGAATTTTGGCATTTTTTTATAATAAATTATGATTTATATTTCCAATTATATATTTATTTTATATTTATAAATATATGTATAATCCTGGCGTTATTTCATAAAGAAATTAAATTTGTGAAAATATTTATTTTGTCTTCATTTAATTCACATTCATTATCTATCTGTGTACGACGTCAGTTCATTCAAAACATACATTTTTTTTGTAGTAGTACGCTTATTGCATGTATTTCAACTTAAATTTAATAGTGACATTCATTTATGTATTCATATTAAATTGGAAGTTAACTATGGTGTAGCCATTTCAGGGTAGCATGTCATAATATGCTAGCTTAGAATAGCTGTTCATAAAATTACATCATAGTTGACTTCCTTGAATGTGAATATACAATGTGTTCACTTTACATGAATACAAACAATAACTTGTTTATTAATAACGCCATATGTGTTAAACTCTTACTAGTGATAGAGGCCATTACAATAAATATTTTTATAGGAAAATAATTTTTTGGGAGTCTAATTCTGACCAACTATGATTAAAATAAAAACTAGTGTTTGAAGTTACTTAGTTGAAAAATATCCAATTTTTTTATTTTTACTTATTGCGTTATTAATAAAATATTTATTTAGGTGTCTTCAAGTAAAGAGGAACACTCGGTATAATGAAAATTTACTAAAAATTTAATGTTGGCAAAATGGCGGTATATATTATTGTATTTATATCACTTCGTAACATCATATATATGTAGCTAAATAATATCATATACATATCGTATCGTGACAGCAATACGATGTCGTACACAGATTAACAGCCAATATTCCCTTACGATCATCAGCCGATTTTGCTTTAAATCGGCTCAGTGTCAGCTGCCGACCCTGAGCCGATTTATGCTCAAGTCGGAAAAATGTCTGTGCAAAATGTTGGGCCAATATCATGCAATGATATTTATCCAACGTTGTAAAATGTTAACACTTTCACATCAGATTGATATCAGCCGCCGAGGTCAGGCCAACAAATAAACGACCAGCAGCCAACGTTGGCCCGATATTGTGTGCTACTAGGGATGGTTGCCTCCAATGTGAACTGAAGTAAGTATTAGCTCCAGTATTTTAAATAAACTTCCTTGTATTTCTGAAATGTACTTTAGATTCCAATTCGTATTGCATTTACTATACTATTATTTATCATCCAAATGAATTATTCTTATGAAGAGTTAATAGATATGATTGATGTTTTGGGTGAATCTGAAAGAAACTCTTTGCTAGCATCCAGACTTTATGCACAGCGATCCCTGGTAGAAGTAAACCGAAGCCATAAACCTTCGAAAACATAAAGTGGACGGTTTGAGTGAACAGAAAGCATTGCATATGAAAAAAATGAGGTGTGGCCACCACACGACTTTCTTATACGTATGAGCGTTTCAAATTATAGAATTTTAAGAATTTTTTTACAAAAATTATTCAAAATTCTATTCTAAGTACTTCTATTCTCTTAATAAATCTCTATAGAATGCATACTTTGCAAGATATTATCAAAAAAGTGCTCCTCGCTAAGAGTAAAACTGCTACTAGCGGTCCGAATTTTGAAATTTCATTTTTACAAAAAATATTGCAAATCCAGTTTTAAATACTTTTGTACTCTTGATAAATATATATAGAATGCATAACTTACGACATATTTGCAAAAAATCGCTATTCGATAAGAGTAAAAGTGGCACTTCCGGTCTGAATTTTAATTTTTTTTTTATACAAAAGAAATTGAAAATTATGCTTTAAATACTTTTATACCCGTAACGTACTTGTCTAAAAGGCATGACTTGCGAAATATTCGCAAAAAACTGATTTTCGATAAGAGTAAAAGACCTACTTCCGGTAGAAATTTCGAAAAACTTTTTAAATAAAATTATTCTCAATTTTAATTTTAAGTATATATGAATTCTTTATAAATTTGTTTAAACTTAGTAGTTGACGAAATATTGGCAAAATTCGATACTTTCCCTGAAGTAAACTGCTACTTCCGGTCTACCGATTTTACTGAAAAACTAATAAGATCTCAAGAGGGAGATTATACACGTAAATGCAAAATTTGAAATTGATATCTACAGCGGTTTGACCGCTATCGTGGTCACACACAGACACACAGACACACACACAGACACACAGACATTTTTTAAAAACCATTTTTTGGTATCAGGGGACTTCAAAACGTGGACATCTGCAAAAATCTCGAAGTCGAAAATTTTCGTCATCACAATACTTCCTTATACTACGTATAAGAAAGTAAAAGAGCGGAAAAAGCAATAACTGGTGAGGATAAGACGTTTATGGTAATTGCGAGTGTAGTCGAACACCCCCATACTAGTACTACGAAAATTAGTCGTCAGGTAGATGTAAGTCAAATTTGAGAATCCAGAATAATTAGGAAATATGAAATTTACCCGTAGCTTATTCATACACAGGGTTAGATGAAAGAAATTTTCAGAATCGCTTACATTTTTGTCAATTGGCAGCAGATAAATTATCCTGGCTTTCTCAATTTTTTGTTGTTTACCAACAAAACATTCTATTAAAGTGAATGCGTTCATCGTCACAATTTCCGTTATTATAAACACATAAAATCCCCCACTTTATCACACCTGTAAACTTTCAAAATCGTGGTCATTAAATGTGTGGGGAGGAATAAGTGGGTAGTTACATAATTGGACCTTATTTCTTTGATGAAAATGTTAATGGAGGAGAGTGTGTTCGCTATCTACGGACGGATTGTCAAAACTTTTTGAAGACATCTTCAAATATGTCAGTAAACATAACCTTGATTTTATATATATATAAAAAATTGAAATGCGATGCTTTTCATTCTATAAAATTATTACTTTTGGGATAGTTGGATATAACGTTTACTTTGTTTGACAGTTGACTAAGGACTTCAGGCGCTATCCCCGCCTTCCATCGCTTGAACGAATATTTTGGTGCATAGAACAACAGCGCTCGTAGTTCTCTAATTGACCGCTAATTGCTCCTATAGTGATTATCTCAGAAATTACAAAAGATAGGTATAGGACATTGTTAACAAAAATGAAAGAGAATAAAAAAAAGTAACAAAATGTCTCGAAAAATTCTGGGTATTCCATTAAAAAAAAATAAGTTTTTGGTATGTGAAAATTTCAGGAAGTAGGCTTTGAAAAAACTATTTTTTTTGAGGTATTGTCGAGTGCAACTTTACGAAATGATGCAGAATTTTCTTGGCTACAAGCACCACCAAAGTTAATGTTTTTGCTTTTAAAAACAATGTGAAAATGATTTTTCTCTGAATACGTGTTTTGGTCAAATATTTTCAAAAAAAAGTTAATAACTCAAAAACCGTTGGCTCAATTTTGAAACAGAAAAAAAACAGTTGAACAGACAATTTAAAGCAGTACAAGAAAATCCAAAAATATATAGGGTAAGTCACTTAAAAAAATTACGTTCCGTGCGTTTCCGGCGAAACCGGAAGTGTGCCAGAGCTTAAAGTATTTTTACAATATGCGCCACAAGCAACCATGGATCTTCCACTAATTGTTTTTCTTTTATTTAAAACACAAAAGAGCAATTGAAGAAGCGGCTACTAATGACTCACCCTGTATATGAAAATTATTATGTTTGTATATTAACTGCGACAGGCTCGGAATCGACGAAAGAAAAATCAAGAGGTAGATGTAAGAACATAAAACAAAAGCTTCAAGAATAAAAACATTCGGAAGACATTTTTTTTTGTGTTTGATTAAAATTTTATGGAGAAAATCTTGAATTAACAATTGATTCAGTGTTTAATATATGCAAATTAAAACACTCATTTAAAATACATTTTCATTCTACATTCTTGTCTGCGATTTTTTCTACTTGAAAATTGAATTATTCTGAAAATAATTCTGACAATTAAATTGCCATATCTTACTCGTATATCTTTACGTTACTTTGTTTAAATATTTATTTTTATTTTTATAGGTTACCGAGAACCCTAGCATTAAATTTTTCTATAATACACAACTAAAAGTATCTTTCCGATTGTAATATTATTTAATAGTGTACATGTATAAAACAAATTTAAATTTGCATATGTTGCTTCCTGTGACATAAAAATTTATAGTTCATTCTCGGCTTGCGACTTCTTCGCGTCTGTCAGTTGTAATAAAAACGACCCTAAACATGTTCTATTTATATTCATCTTGTGACATAAAAAAGGGAACGAATGTATTTTTTTAACTCCCCACCAACACACAAGGGCATAAACGCATAACAGTAAACTCTTTATTTGCTTTCCCAGTCCGTGTCATGTCCACATTTTTCAGGTGTAAGTGGGTAGTTCGGATCTTATCCGTCGTGCAGGTAATAATGCGACATACGACTCAAGAAATGGAAAAAACCGTAAAAAAGCTACTTTTGCGATTACTTCTACAAGGTCACGGTTTAATTATTTAAGCTTTTAATGTCTTAATAATTGATGAAGATAATGAGCTAGGTATGAAGTTAAAATAAGTTAGATGATATAATGATTTTTAGATTAATTATAATATTATTTAAAAATTAATTAGATTGTAGATCTACTCAGTAAAGTAAAATATGAACAATGCCTCCAGCGTTTCTTAAACTGTTTTCTGCGAAATCTAGGTTCACTGAAAGGTTCTATGAAACCTACGTTCCATCCTTCCATATTCAAAACAGGAACTTAAAATAATGAGGTGTGGCCCCCACACGACTTTCTTGTACGTATCTTCGTTTCAAATTATACAACAGTTGTTCTAAATTGTTTTAAATACTTTTATCTTCTTAGCAAAATAAACCTGTGAGTAAGTATGTTACTTCAAGTCCAAATTAAAAACAAAAAATTATTAAAAATCCGATCCCTAAGTACTTCTATTCTCTTAATAAATATCTATAGAGTGCATAGTTTGCGAGATATTCGAAAAAAGTTCTACTGGCTAAGAGTAAAAGACCTACTTCGGGTAGGAATTTCGAAAAACTTTCTTAATATTTTTTTGTCAAGTATAATTTTTACTACATTTGAATTGTTTATAAATTTGTTTAAACTTGACGGAATATTGACAAAATTCAATTTTTTCACATCTTAAGAGAGAGATTATACTCGTAAGTATAAAATTTGTAATTAATAGCTTTACCGGTTTCATCACTATCGCGGTCACACACACACAGAGGCAATTTTCAAAACCACTTTTGCTGTATCAGGGGACTTTGAAAATTTTTATCATCACGTACTTCCTTATACTACGTATAAGAAAGTAAAAAGCAATAAAAATTAACTCCTTTACGAGATTAGAATGCTAACTACCCTGACTTCTATTTATTAATCTGGATAGGCGATGCAAATGCGAAATGAACAGAAATCCTCGGTATGGGTGATTTCGCGACGCATTTCCTTTTTTCCTTATTGATCGCAGATGTAGAAATACAGGGAAGTCCCTGGTTTCAAAATTACAGAAGAATTACTTATACTTGAGTATAAAATGGTGCAAGGCATAATTTAATAATCACCTGTGTATGTATTAAATTGTTTGAATTTTCTTTTATTTTATAGTTTCTGCTTCTTCATGAACTTTGTCTTCGAATTTTTAAAGCCTTGAGGTTTTATTAATAGTTTGTGTTTTATATTCTGTTGCAAACAATATTGCTAACGTAAGTAGCCATTTATACTTTATTCGATATTTAAAGGTCAGTCAGTATTGCATTTTTTTCTTAAAATCGTGTTCATTTTAAAGGGTCGCTTTTTTATGTATTTAATATAAGGAAGTGGTCAAATTTTAGATGTAATTTATTGGCAATTTCCTATATACTACCTACTGTTCGACAGATTTGTATATTTTTAGGTATTATACTTGTTTTTAATTGATTTGGAGATTCGATCCTAAACGTTTTTGTAGTTTGAAAAAAAGACGGATATCTTCTAAAGGTCACTAGTTGGTATACAGAAAAATACAATTGTATTATTGTTCAAATTCCTCCACATTGTATTAAATCGGTTTTAAGATTTAGTTACAAAATGGATAGGGGTTTTTAAAAACGCAATCGAAGGCTTCTACTGCAGAACTTGACTTTTCTGCTCAGGCTCAACAACTGCATCTTTTACTAAATTAATGATGGTGATAATTAAAGTGATACCACTGAAGTCGTCCCAAAAGAGATAGACCAGTTAATATTTCTGAATGTAATCAACCCAGAGCTCTTACGACAAAACTTAGGAAATACAATAAAAGTCATATCTTTTTAGAATGTATGTGTGTTATATGCAGCAAAGTCCCCAAATAGCTCTGTGGCCTCCGATTAAATGCTTCGTCATTTGGAATCTGTTCATGTGGCTAGAAATAAAAATTGAATTCATTATTTGGAATAAGAAATTTAAAATTAAAACTTTTATGGTTCAAACCACAAAAACATTGAATGAATAAACAGCTGATACTTCTTACTTAGCCAGAGCTACCTGATAGTGCAATGCGATGAATAATACTTGTAGACACTCTTTTTGAATCTCCCACTATGAAGATGGTAGATGAAAAATCAGCACAGATATAGCTAAATCTTTATTTTTGGATTTTGATGACAGCACGTCTATAACTAATTACGAATTAACGATTTTCTCGAATTTGTATTGTACAAACTGCTGTTACTTGTAAAAAAGAGTGTCGTACAAT